>OU745267.1:12675029-15175029 GCA_916618015.1 Xestia c-nigrum
AACAATTCCTGCAAATGACGCACAAACCATGAGTAAAGCTAGAACAATAATAAATCAACCACCATTTTCGAAGCACATTACTCTGCAATAATGTAATAAACTGTGGCAATTCAGAGGCATGGCTAGGAACAATGACCTCATACATCATACGGTCTTCCAGAGGCCGGGCGCAATCTGTTTCTCATATGTTGTCACGTAGTACTTATTGTTTATGATATGGTAGGCCGTTGTTGAAGTGGTATTCCGTAGCGAAGAACTTATAGTGAGAGAAGAGTTAAAAGATAAAAAATGTATGGAAGGATGTTGATTATATTAAACACGCACAGAGTTCTAATATAAGGCGACTACAGGAGCTAAACGCGAGTTTTATAATGCCTGAAAGTATATGGTTCACTGCAATAAACAAAACCAGAAAAATATATATTCTTCAGGATATAATATGTTAGTAAGATAGTGTTTTGAAAAATTATCTCTAAAAAAATCTTTAAACGAGTAAAAACCATACTAAAATACATGCGATCATTCTGATTTTTTGGCAAATAATTCTAAAAGCAACATATTAGCTTCATAGTGTTTTATTTTTTTAGTCCAATCAATTTTTTTTTGTAAATCGATCGAAACCACTCATTTCGCACTATTCGGCCCGCAGTGACTGACGTAACAACCACTTTGTAGTGCAAGCTGATTAGAACTTTATTCTAACAGTATTTCAAACGAAGTTTGAACCATCACAAATAGAGTTGCTAGTTTAGCTCATGTAGTCCCCTTAACCCTTTTCTGAGAAAATGGAGGAATGTTCTGAAAAGCCCATTTGCACAAAAATCAGATAACAGCGAGTTTAGCGGTGAAGGCTGTTCCTTCCGATCGACAGTACAGAACGATGCGATAGTACCAATTCCTTTAACACTTGCATTTAGTGATTTGTGGCGCAAGCAACCATAATCTAGACTGGATAAGAATTACTACCTCTTGGAGTCAATACAGCCTTGGTATCCGCGTTTGCAAGGACCAATTTCTCACTAGAACAATACTCATAGTCCTACTATTATTATTTGTAAAGTCAACAAACCGAGTCTATCATTAGTCTTGTGCTCGGTTCTTGATCATATATCTCTACAAACAGTCTCTGTGTTAATGTAAGATGGATCTTGTATCACGGTAAAAAATCCCTTGACTCAAATTTCATTCATATTACAGTCTGCGCTATCATTAGAGTTCTGCATGCCTCATCTTCATCGGAACCGTGACGATTTCGTGAAATAGAACCGTAGGACCACGATCGATTTACGATGTACTCAGATGTTCAATTGTTTTGAATTGGTCCTTGTCGATCCTTGGATGAAAAACAGTCAACAAGTCAATGACATGCATAAAAACAAAAGTTAGTTGATAAGGATGTTTTATTCAAAATAATAAGAAATAATGTGAAGGTTCCATCGTATTTTGATACGAAATGAAGCCATTAGGGCTCTCTGTAAGTTCTTTTTAGTATTATGGGCTTTTTATACACCTTTTATTTTTATGACGCTGCAGCGAAAAGTTCTGTATCTGCGATTAGTGTACCTAATTCTAAAATTTCGGTACCAGAGCTCTTTTATACGATACTTCATTTTTCATCGTTTTTAAGTGGTTTATGGGGAGTTAACAAATAACAAAGTAACAAAACATAAGATTTCTCCATAAATCGTCTGTAATAATGTCACCTTGAGCGATAATTTGTCATATACGTAAAGACCACACTAAAGCTATCGAAAAAAGTAAAAAAAAAACTAAATTACCCCCGCAATATTTACTTTTACTTCCGATTCCAAAACACAAAAGAAAGAACATTAACAAAACTGCACATTTCCTAAGCACGCGACATTTCACAAAAAAGTCCTCGGCAAAAAAGGTCAATATTAATAAAAAAAAATATACATATAAATAAATGGTTCATTAACGCTTTCTCTAAACACCTTTAGGGCGCGTGCGTAATTATTGTAAGAAAATATAATAAGGGAGGAAGTTGGGAAAAAATACAAGTCGGGGTTGAAATGTCAGGCCATGTGCGCGGCGCGGGGGCGAACCATTGTACTGTCTCAAGACATTAATCTTAGGGGGTGGCCAGGTGAACACCCTTCAACCTTTGTGCTTTCAACAAAACAAAATGCAGGCCGAAAATTTTGACCGTTTTGTACAGCTGTTTTTTTTTCTGGGGGTCACTATGTTAATTTAATATGTAGGATTTGGATAGCTAACTAAATCTGTTGATAATTACCAAATTTCCAACACAATATTGTTTTTGACAATTGAATTTACGATTTTCTGAATAGGCATGACGACAGTATCAAAAAAATACAAAACTATTTAGTCCGTCAGTTAGATTATTGAAAAATAATGGACACGTATTTTTTGTTTTTGTAAATCAATGAATGTTGACAAAGATAAAACGCATCAAAACTCGGGAGTGGGGGCTCGTGCGTGACGTCAGAACTAGCTAAAAATTATACCTAGGCGTGACGTATTGGGAATTTTAAAAGCGTCGTATCTTCGTCAATGTAACAAAAGATAAAAACACGGGTCAAATATTTTTTAATTATCTACGTGACGGACAAATTAGTTTTTTCTTGTCGTCTACTCTATTCTTTCAATTAGTATTATTTGCCTTACAAAAATATGAGTACTGGGAAGACGAAACATTTTACTACACTGCACACCATTTCAACTCCAATTTACATTAGCTTGTAAATTATATGCTAAACACCATGCCATATTAATCGAACTTGCAGCTTTGTAACTGGACAAGTGGACACCTTGAACTCTTCTACGTTTATTTTTCAAACGACAAGTTTTCTACATTCCTTCAACAGACGATACCTCAACATTGTCGCTTCATCTTAATCTCCTCCATTCACAAACGGATCTATAAATTTCAGTAAATTTGCATCTTCTTTACAGTTATCCTAAGAAGGAAATTCAAAGCCAAGTGTCCAAGTATCGATAAAAAATAATAAAGATTCTATCGATTCCCTCTACTTAGTTGCCTCAATGGATGGATGTTTACTCTTTCACGCAAAAACTAGTGAACGGGTTTGGATGTAATTTGGCACAAAAATAAACTGTAATCACACAAAGGATAATTTCCATTCGGGAGTAAAATTCCGTGAGACAATAATCGAGCGGGCGAAGTTGGTGTAGATAAGCTAGTCATTTCATACAGGTTGCAACATGCTACTATTATGAATGCGAAAGTTTTTGAAGATCATGCATGCATGGTGGATTTGGATGGATTTTGGCACACAGATAGTTGGTTGAATTTCAAAGCGGACGAAGCCGCAGGCATAAACTAGTTTAATGAATATCAAGATTCTATCGACTCCCTTTACTTAGGAGCCTCAAGTAATTTCATACATGTTGCAACATGTATTGATGCTAATCGTTTTCAAAGGCAGCAGCTGGTCCTTTTGTCCGCACCCCTCGTATTCCTAATGTCATCTATGTATAACTGAATTTAATTATGGTTGGTACTTAGTTAAGTTCGTTTTTTAGCTTTGGTAGTTATTTTCCTGTTTAGATTATTTTGACAACGTAAATACGTTGTCAATTCGAAGTCAATTAAGTATTTTGTTTATTTTCCATATTTTTCGACATGGTTATTGTTTAATATCCCAAAGCATAACAGTCGGCGATAATAATAATTTTATTTTCAGGCAACTAAGGCCCATAGATAAAATACACAAAAAAAACAAACAAAAGTAGAAATTAAAAAAAAGATCAAAAAAGACCCTAACCTAATCTCATAAGAAAAAATATAGATAAAGAATCTCCGTATTCTCATACGTCTAACGCAATTAATTCTTATCAATGTATTGATAAAATTGAGACGATTGACAAACAGACACTAAATGGTGGACGAGTTCAGCAAAAAGTTCACACATGTTTTAAATGTGTCATCCGCGGCATATGTCTGTACGGCTGTTGCCTTTGACATATCAAGATAGGTACGAAAAAAAGTCCCCCTCTATTTGACTACCAAGTCGGAAGTCGCTTCCAGATTTTGTAAGGAAAAGATGGTTTTTGTTATAATTTTGCAGCGGGGCTTATCGAAATTTTATTTGCCAATGCTGGCAAAAAAAGTTTAGATAATCTTCCCATTAGAGAAGAAACCGCAAGGAATTCCAATAATTTGAAGTAACCTTTAAAAACTTATTTATTTAAAACCAACACTAGTTAATTACAAGAGTATATTGTCCCCGATAAGACTGATATACGTACGGGCTAACAATAACTGTGATGAATCGCGCATGGCCACGCAAGACCTTTTATCCATTGCGTGAGAAAGTACATTAATATAGACAAGGGTTTCTATTTTCGCATACATCCCCTTCAAACTTTGTCTATCGTCCATTGTGTGATCGTAGCGAGCCATCCTTTCATCTAATGTCTATTTATCTATTTGTAAAGGCTAGGAACCTGTTTCTAACCCCTGCCCATGATTTAGGAGGGAATCTATCTTAGTTCAGGTGTTCTACGCTTTGTGTTGGGATTAAATAGATTCTCAAGGGTGAGATCAGAATGAGCTGTGGGTAAATTAGAGGCTATAGATGGGTGTCTGTTTAATAAAAGCTGCAAGGTCATGAAATCAAAAAAGAGCTTTTTATCTGCCTTAACGACAGTCCAACTTGGAGACTGAGTATGTCGCCCAATGTCATGATGCTTGAATCAGGATGTAGGGCGTATCAATTAGATCTGTCTGTGCCAATAATAGTTCCCAGAAGTTCATCTAAATATGTTTCTATAGTTCTGCTATGATGCTTCTGCTATTTTTGACTAGTTTATGATGGAGACTTCTGATTCAGCAAGAACTTTGGTTATACATAAAAAACAAACCATAAAGTTCGTCTAGTGTGAAACACAAGCCTTCTATGTTCATCTACATTTGAAGTACTCCAGTTTCTTTCTCTTAAATGGTATTTCCATTCAACTAATCATCATCATCATTAATTTCCTACCCTTAAAACCAATTATTCGACTGCTTCTAATACTTCTCTAATAAACTTCGTCGATGTGAATTACGGTCATATTTCATTCGACTTTATAGATTTTATTAGTCACAACATCATGCTTACTTGCGATAAAACTCAAATTCACGTTCTCATAAACCAGCGGACAAACCAATTTAAATCCAGACAGTGTGAGAACACATCAACGTGGCATTAATTTCGCAAAGGGGTGTTTAACTAATAAAAGACCCATCTATTCTCCTATGACTCTAAATAGAAAATAGCGACCACTGAATAAGCAATCATTCATTTGGGTCAGCTCGTTTTGTCTGACATTCTTGTCGGTTCAATGGCAAGAGCACTTGAGTAAATAGTGCTGAATTTTTATGTCTGGGACAAAAATAATGTTATATGATGATGAACTAAAATTAAAAGGCTTTTGTCCGTAGATTTTTGAACATAATATGTAAATACCAGGTTTAGAGATTAGGTAGCGCCATCCATTAATTTCAAGAAATGTTTTAAAAATGAAACTGAAAACTATATCTTAGCTTTACGGCTACAATACAATGTAAGGAATTTCCGGACATCGAAATATGCGTCATTTTTGCGGTATAAAGTTCACAAGCTGCAATTGATTGTTTGCTTTTATCCTTATCCTTATGGCATTGCATAGTTACAACTCAAATTCAGGACCATTGTCAGAACTTTCTGAATTCTGTCATCAGTGTCATCCGCTTCTTTATCTTGTACTTAACGCATGGGCTTCCTTAAAATTTTGTTGACCCTCACAATATTTTTTCGCCATGAATCTAAAGGACGACAAATTAATTCCTCTTGATTGCTTTGGATTAAATTACGCAGTAGGCCACCACATCGAATCGACTTTCTCAGTTCTCATCGGCACAGATTCCGGTGTCATATTGCTGAGCAAAAACAACATGGAGGTTTAAGGTCTCTCGAAAGGAGTTTTTATGGTCCTAGTGTTTCATAATGTCGGTATGTCTAACTTGTACTGTGGTAGGATGTATAGGCTTGCGTGAGTAAGCCAATGCGTGATAGAACCGATACAGTCGACTATCGTGCAAATGAATTAACCTAATGGTGGCAAGAATCTTGGCTTGTGCTTGGGTGACATAATTATGGTGGTGATTTAACTTATTATTGAAAACTATCTTGAAGTTGGAGGCGACTCTAAGGACCAGTTTAGCCTGATTATAAACTTATCCAAATATTTCAACAAGGAATACAGGTTATTCACATTCGACACCATTATCATTTTAAATAATGTCCCCACACGTAGCGTCTTCAACAAACATTCCTTACTTTATCTACAAATTGTCTCGCATGACTCATTCATTCACCATTCCACGTCCAATGCACATGTCAACAAGGCATCTTATTCAACTCGTAATAAGAACCAGCCAATGTTTATCTTAATTATTTTTAGTGCAAACTCGACTCTTTACAGCTTTGCCTTAATTGTGGGAGAGACAACATTTGTAATGCAAACCGATTGACTTCGAAGAAACGATTATGAACTAGAATAAATCTGATATGGAAAAGTTATGTTGTTGTTTTAATTGTCTTCTTCATGGGAAAACGATATCTCCTATGATATGCGAACTATGGTTTTCGTTGTCTCCCATTAATAGTATTGCTTTAATGCTAGTGTAAGCAATTGAAAAGATTTCGTGTTGTTAACGATGACTGGCGTGTTCCTATTAATAAAGTAATTTACTAATTTCGTTAATAGGTGTTGCACGCGACATAACAACTGCTCCTTCTTCTAGTGTTATTTAACGGCATAATTCATGTGTCCAATCCGTAAGAATTGATCAGGCTTTGTTGCCATATTACTTATTTGTTTATGTGTGGGTATTCGATGTTGGGTTATATCGTATCTTAGTCTCGGCACTTTGATCAATCACCCCAGTCTTGCAAGACAAAATCTTCTTCCAAAATTTTAATGAATTTTCTGCATACCGCGGCTACTAGAAATTAATTTGGCTGGCATGTGGCCCTTATTAAGAATTAGTCTACTTTAGCAGTAAGTTCTTCTTTAACATCCAGTGGACTACACTTAAAGTATTTACGGGATTATTATATTTCCTTAGGTTTTTCGAGCACCCCAGTGGACTACTTTCTTGTTGCTTCTTTACTGCAAGGAATCTGCAAGGAAACGCAATCATCGCAAAATTTGCTACCATGGGCTAAAACATAGGTCCTTTATCCCATACGACACGTCATCACATTCGTAAATTTTACGACTGTGTTTATAAAATATGCTCATTCAATTACATGACCTGAAAAAACATCCTTAGTACATATGTATTAAGTAAGTACATGTCTAGACTTTAGGTGCCACAAAGGATTACTTATTTATCGTGCATACATTCCCAATATTCCCACGTGTTAGGTAGAGGTTGATATCAATGCACTTTCAGGTTGATATGAGACTGAGAACTCCTTTAAAGCTTATCGGACTTTCTAGGAATTCATTATTTCTGTTAAACTTCCGCCAAAAATACATACTTTTCATAATTTTGACATTGGCTTCTTTCTGTGTGGTATAACTTGTTTAAGTTACATAATATTCTCTCTTTCTTTAATGAAATCCGGAATAAAAACAAATATTTTATTTATTTTTTATTTCATGCCCAGATCAAAGCAGATTATGTTTCATTTCATTTATTGTACTGTTTCCGATATAAAGTGCTTATCGCTTGACCTATATGAGCAGTATTATGAAATATTTAAAGCTTACCGATAAGTAATAATTTAATCATTTGCATGTGTTTTGTATGTTATTTCCTGTGCGGTGGTGTTTCATTTTGACCTCTACTGACTTATTATTTTTGGTCCTTGCGGTTACATTTTCGCTTGAACTACCCTCTTAGTAACATCCATGTAACATCCTTTATAACGAATACCTACGAAGTAGAGGAAGTGTTTTAGTATTGATTAATACATCCCACATACTAAATAATATCAATCAGCCTAACAGGATATCGAATATTCCAAGGCTTTGGATATGTTTAAATCCTATGATGCAATCTCATTCGTAATTCGAGATGAATTATGAATGAGCTGCAACATTTGTTTATTCTGTCAGCTTTGCCATCGTTTCCATATGTATGCCGTGTAATATTGATTTACTCCTATAAGCCTTCTACTGCTAGAACCAATATTAATTACCTACTAATTAATTGGTTCTAATGTCAAGGCTAGTTATTATGTCGCTTAGAGATAGTTTCGTTGCGAAACTGGTCCTTTGATCCGAAATAGAATTATTGGTCCTTTTACTACTATTGACATTCGATTGGCCACATCCTTATTCTTTGGCACTAATACAGCGGGATTGAACCAGAACGATTAAATTTTTACGACAATAGAGTACCTATATAAAGTGCATTTGTAAATCAACGCCACGTGCAAGTAATATTCCCAAATGCAAGTCACTGACCACGTAAAGAAGTTGTAAATTTCTAACGGCACTAAGAAGAATGTTTGAGTAAACCCGAAGTGCTAATAAGCAGGTCACACACACACAAGGGGACAGAAGACAGGATACACGGGCGATGCGTGAGTTAACAGGACACTTCCTTAGGGAACCCCTTGACATTTTTTTATATCTTGTTCCCCTTCTAAAATTGGCGATGTCCAACCTTTTGTTTCGAATGAAAGGAAATGGTTCATAGTTAATTGGTAGCCGTGAAAGGAGTCTAGGTTTGTCAATGGAAGTGGGTGGTCTTGATAAAGAAGTTTGTAATTTGAGAATGTGTAAAATTATAGATGTAGACATGAATGGAGGTGGATTATAATGATGGTTTAATTACTGTGTACGCCGAAACTTGTCTTTTCATTGCAACTAAGTTGCGTGCTTCAGTTATTAAGTCTTACATTGTGCATTGTTGAAGAATTTGAGTGCATGCCAGCTGTCGTATATTGGCAATTCGTGAGTCGAACTAACAAGTATTTGGTGTAACTAGTAAGTTACAAGCTAGACTATAAAAAATAAATGATTTTAAGTATCTAGGATAGAATTAGTTTATTTTTCAATGTCAGCGTGAATGTCTTCAGTGCACGCTTGGTCCTTAAGCTGGCGCACCGGACCAAAAAAAACTCAATTATAAATATGAAAGAAAGGCATCCCTAAAGAAACCACAAGTCAATTCGAAAGGTACGGATTCACGGACGGTCTACGCACCTTACGATAGAAATCTGTAAGGAACATAATTTAACTTTAACAAGGTTTACAGGTCCTTTTTTGTTCCGTTTCCCCAAATAATCGGTCGTGAAATCAAATGTTCATCAGGGGAGGTGGTCACGACTGGACAGGTGAAATGACGACACAAAATGGCCACCACTTCCTCATTTAAATTAGTTATGCCTCATATGTGATTAAAATGTGATCTAAGATTGTGGAAGTTATTAATAATTATTATTATTGCCCTCATTTGCGTATCTATTGTCATTTAATTACGACATTTCCGTAGTAATTTCGATGAAAATTATAATCGGTTACGTGAAACGAGGGTCTATGTTTCCATTAATCGATACTGTTAACTTGTAATATACTGCTATAATTCTAAAAGCAATGTAGATATAAGTCAAAAGAAAGTTATTCCAGATCAGCTACTGATTTATGTAGAATGACAAAGAATTGAGAGGGCCCATAGAACAAAGAAGCTACCAAAATAGGGAATTATGAATGATGAGAGTAAAGTGAACGAGCCACCAACATGACATATTGTCTCAAATTATCAATGGTCTCAAATTCTAAATGAATGGATAACGAAAATGAAACTTAACAATTCAGTTCAGAGAAACGCTACAAATGTGAAACGTCTCCCTTATCTATATCTGATTACGTAAATTCGTATCTGACATTGCCCTTACATTAAATATGATCACATAGCGCATTCACAGTATTCTTATCATTGTGTGGCTGCGGAAGTAATGTTGATAGCGCCTATTAATTTAAACTAATATTTAGACGAAATGCCAGCCAGACGTCTGTTCAAATAGTTTACGAGTAATTGACAAAGCTTGTAGGAAACGATTGGAGTTCAATGGATTGGTGAAATCGTAATATGGTAAATATCGTCATCGATACTTTTGAAGTTTTGCATATAATTTCCGATTACCGATACCATTTCTGTGTCTCGTTAGAATTTGTCATAAATCTCTTGCAATATCGTGTGCTGAGCTGTGGGTCAGGTCTGTTCTGTTGTTTTTAGCTTCAACTTTCTAACTGACGAACTCTTATAAATTCAAAAGTGCCTGTGGAAGTAAGTGTTTCAAGTTTGACTTCTAAACAAGATTCGTCAGCGAAACATATTCCTCAAATAAAGTTACGAATATCTACAGTTGCTGCAAAACCATCACGTTCCACATTCGCAACATCCATCCCTGCAAAAACAGAGTCCCCGTTACCTAAAATTAGTTTAACATCCGGCACACGTTCCTACCCTCTTGTTGGAACATTTTTTGTTGCAATCGAAAGTGCCGTTCATCCAAAACATGTGGTCTGCTTGAAATGTCTCGATTTTCAGAAACTGTGCAACATTGGTATGTTCGGTTGGTTTATTTTTTCCTTTCTATTTCTTGAAGTTTTCATCTATATGTTTCCTTCCTTGATAGACGATCTAGACTTGCAAATCTCATTTATGTCTGATTATGACTGATCTTTAGTCCACCGTGCCACAAAATATGCAGTCAAATGAACTTTGTGCTACCACCGACGAAGCCATGGAGGATGCGAAGTTTTGAGCATACTGTAGTACCAGTGCTGCAGTGACTCGAAAGAATAAGTACTCCATATTAGGATTCAAGATGTTCATGCCTTGTACTGTGAGTGTGACTACTGTCCAAGTCCATGATACAGCTGAAATAAAAGCCAGGAAGAAATTACTTCGGCTAGAATGAAATCCAAAGGTTACAAAGCTCTTTTAAGTACCATGAATGTTGTAATATGTTAGTTTTATTGCCTAAGGCTTTGAAATATCACCCTGTTGCCTTTCCTTTGGGAATTTTAATACCATGTGATGATTTTTCTTTATGGCTTCTACGCTGACCTATCCAATAAAAAATATCAATTTTTCTTTGTACCTTTCTATTACCAGCCTACACCTGCCTTTGCCTGTGTTGCATCACATTCCCACTGCGGGGTAATGATTTCTATACCTGATTTTCTATCCTTTTCTTTATCATTATTTCTCGTATTTGTCGTCTCGTTCTTCGGAATTGCCGCGTCCCTTACAGGGTTTTTGTTGTTCCCCACACCCTTATTACGTCCTGCGTATGCGGTCCTTGTAGGTGTGCTTGTGAATATTCATGTGTGTGTGTGGGAACTTGTACGAATAGAATTTTTCTTCGGCAGTGTTGTTTCGGCATTCGATGCGCGTGAGTCGGGTTCCCGAAATGTGTGGTGGTTTTGGCGGGAACTCTGGGGAATATAACCTTAAAATGTATGGTGTTTTATAAAATTGTTTTGTTTTTGAAGAGTGTGGTGATGTATCTAAGTGAATAATGGGGTTTTGGATGTTGGAAGATATTTTTATAATTCGTCGTGATGATAAATGTGTGAGTAAGGTTTCTTGTTTTCCAACATATCGTGTTTTTTTTGTTTTGTGTCCAAAATCTTCGTGTGAATATTTTATAGCTAGTGACGAATTTCTGTGGAATTCCAAAGCTTTTTGTTTCAATATTTTATCAAGGGAGCTTTCGGATAAGTGTGAAGCGTACCCAGACGATGTGTTCGATCTCAACTCTCAACATTCCTTATACGAAAGCAGACAGATCAAGGCGACATTTCACGATTGCTTTTTTTTCTACCAACGATAGCACGAGTCAATAAAAATATATTGCCTACCAAAGACAAGATCAAGATGGATCGCTTTAAAGTTCTTTAATAAGTTGCTTTAAGTTCGTAATGCCCCGGTTTCCTTATTCCTTCGAAGTTATTTGCAATGAATGAGAACTTCGAATATAAACTGGTTTCAATATCAGCTGATAGCGAACAAGGTATGCATAATAAAACGCAGGTTTTTTCTGCCTCGCCGAAACATGCCGATTCAAGAATTATTAGTTGTCTCAACATAGGTTCTTATTCTTCTTACAGAAAACCCGTTTTTCGAAGAAATTGATCTACCTACGCTATTCGATTCTGGATTATGTTGCTTGTGTGTAAAGTTCGGTTTCTAGTGATAGGAAATTTCAAGGGCTGGTTGCTTCTTCGAATTGTATTGTGTCTACGGGAGATTCTGGCGCCAAGAAGTTTTTGTCAAAAGTAGGCCCGCAACTAAGTAATTGTTGACCCAGCAACACTGTAATGTCCACAAAAAAGTTGCGACGTGTTTTATACGTCCATTTTGGATAATGCGATGATAATTCTTTACTCTCTTGGGTGGCAAATACATTTCTGTTGTTCAAAATGATACAAGACTTATCTGTAAAAAGTTTATATGTTTTTGCTGTAAGTAATAATTTATTGTTTGCCTGTACAGGGAGAAGGGACAGTGTGACATTTTTGAGTGTAAAATCGAATTTTTTACTTAGGTACAGTCACGTGCACCAATGTGTATATATCACCGTAAAATTGTCAAAGACGTTATATTTTTTTTACTGATTTTACAACTGACCTTTAAACATCTACACTAGTTTTCCTAATCATAGAGGACAATGCAACAAACAAACATAATTTAACTTGGAGATAGGATCGTTTTCATGAAAATATGAGTTCCAAAACACTATGGACGTAACACCATGCAGTTTTAATCAGTAAGTACAGAAGGAGAACAGCTCTTTAAAAAGTTGATAAGTGTTTATATGGTGGTGCTCGTGACTGTACTTATATTTTTTTTCATTATAGAAACTACCATAGGTACCTACCTATTAGTACTTCTATTTATGCACCTTTAAAAAAAAAAACTTTTTCATCATACTCGTACTAACTACCGTCTACAAAGTAATGTTTTGAAATGAAATCTCAAATAAGACCACACAGAATCGACTAAGTAGGTACTACTTATGTTTACAATTTCCTTTATTTTTATCGAAACCTAAACAAAACAATGTTTTTTTAACATACATTAAGAATATGGTCGGTACTTGCTTTGATAACACTATATTTAATTAATTAATTGTCATGTATTATCGTACGTTACATAAAGTCATATTTATTTTTGGTTCTCGTATCTTTCATATTTTTTGTTGCATCTGTATTTGGCCATGATTTATGCAAGTAATTTAGTTCCATTAGTTACAACTAGAAGAATCGATGTGAAATCGTAATTCTGTTAGTTTGTAAGTTTGTTTTTTTCTTGTTCTGGGAAAACCACTGATAAATAGAGGTACAGGATACAGGTAAAATGTTTTTTTATTGATTATTGACACAAAAATAATTTTCAATATTGTTAGACAAATCCTAACTTTATACTTTTATATGAATAACAGGTAACCTACCTATGTATTTGTTTGTAAGTTTCTATGGAGAGTTAATCTTCGAAATTACTAATCCGATTCAGAGTCTTTCACTTACGGGTCCCCGAGTATCATCGAAGGCTACGTTTAAAAACTATCACGAGTCAAAACCGTCAGAAAACAAAATTAGTAAAAAACTTTTTTTTTTAAATAACATCACGCCTTTAATCCCCGAAAGGCTAGGCAGATGTGTAGGTACCTATTAGTAAGTACAACCCACATTTAAACAGATCTTACAATTATCTTGCGCCTAAACACATTATTCTCTCAGACACTCAAAACTCGAATTATCTCATAAACACACTCTAAAAAAACCGACACAATAATGAATGACTATTATTTTTATTAACTATCAAAATGTTCACATTGCTAAAAATATCACGTGTATTGTATTACCCAAACGTGGCCTCAGGGTTTGGGACAACTGCGAAGATTACGTAAGCAAACGAGACTACAACTTACAAACACGTTACATTGTAATCTCTCTAGTGAGATTGTAAACTCTCGAAATATTGTCAACTGAACATACTGCTTATAATATAACACATTATTTTTCGGTAGGTAATCTTTTATGAGAGCGGTACCATGGGGCAAAGGGGAACCCTCCTCCCCCCCCCTCCTGCACACCGCGCGAGTTGACTTCCATCGCATACATTTCACAATATTACGGTTTCACTTCGATAGATTAATCTACCGAAAAAAATGCGTTAAATTGCATGTTCGTTTGACAATATTTCGAGAGTTTACAATTTCTCTAGTTATTTTACAATCTAACGTGTTTGACAATTTTGCGGTGACATATTCATCTGCAATACGTCAATTTTATATCTCAATCTCAATTCTCATGTAATAGGGGTTTCTATTGCCATTGACCGAGTAAATTGAAATTCCAGGATACTACTGAGGAATTTCTGCGCAATAGGAAGATAGAATTTGAAATTTTGCGGTTTAGGTGCTCATTCTCGGCAGTATGTACGGTCGAACAAGCTATTTGGTTTATACTTTACAATTTAATTTGAGGGTTAAACTGTAAACCAAATAGCTTGTTCGACAACTACACGTTAGGCTTGCGACCTCTAGCTCAACGAGTCAAACGACTAACTCGGCGGAACTAGGGTAGAGATTTCTTTTTCAATTTTTGGTACTTACATCTCTTACAGATGAACTTACCACGAACACTTAAATATACTTCAACCAACTTATCTATGCAGGCGGGAAAATATAAATCCTAAAATAAATGTACTTACCTAGTTTGACACTTCCATGATTTTTTTATTGACAAGCAGCGCCACTTTTGACAGCAAAATTAAAGTGGTTGTATTGTAACGCAAAGAAAATTGTTGAATTGTGAAAACGCATACCATTTTTGAGTACTTTATCCTAGCTAAGTGACTACAACTCATCTTTGTGGGTAGGTACCTTCTTCATCGTGTGGTTAGGTTACCTAACCTGGTGTCAGAGTTGTTAAGCCGCCCATGAGCCTCTGACTTGGTCTTACATGCCGTCGAGAAATATCTGTCAGGCATGCATGGTTTACTCGCTTAGGTATCTACGTATTACTTAAGGCGACTAGATGAGCTATATTAGCAACTCTATTTGTGGTGGTTCAAACTTCGCTTGAAATGCTGTTACAATAAAGTTCTAATCAGCTTGCACTACGAAGTGGTTGTTACGTCAGTCACTGCGGGCCAAATAGCGAAATGAGTGGTTGCGATCGATTTACAAAAAAACTATTGATTGGATTAAAAAACTAAAACACTATCATGCTAATATATTGCTTGTAGAATTATTTGCCAAAAAATCAGAATGACCGCATGTATTTTAGTATGTGTTTCATTGGTTGAAAGATATCTTTAGAGATAAGTTCGTGATTTTTTTATCGAGTCAAATTAATTGTATTATGTTTTCAAAAACACTATCATACTAGCATATGTCCTAAAGAATATTATATATTTTTCTGGTTTTGTTTATAGCAGTGAATCATATACTTTTAGTCATTATAAAACTCGCGTTTAGTGAGCTAAACGCGAGTTTTATAATGACCGAGGAAACTGATGTTTAAGGCGACTACATGAGTGTAGTCGCCTTAAACATCAGTTTCCTCGGCATCATCCCAAGTACCACCCATCCTCATGTAAGTGAATTCACAACGGTACTTGTGTGTGTCTAAGCGAGCTTGAAGGTAAACAAGGACATCCTTTTGTAAACTTTGAACACGAGGGAATGGAGGGAAAAAATGTACGTACTTAAGCGAAGTTTTGAGATATAATTGTTTGAGGAGTGTGATTTCCTTTATTTACTTTCCTTTCATGTAATTTTTTAAAATTTCTTAATAAAACATTTAAAAAATGTAGCCCACCGGTAACGGTAACAATATGAGCCGTGTCCAGGAGTACCGCTTTCTGAATCAAGCCTTAGATCCAGTTGCCTAACTATTTTTGTTGATTGACTGAAACCATGGATGTTTCCCGCCAGTATCCATAAGATGACAAGGAAGAGACACAAGAATCTTTATTCAAAAGACAACATTAAACCTAAACTCTCAAGTGATACGTGAGAGGTCTTAATCTCCTATTAATTACCCCTATAACAAACTTGAGTGTGTGTTTAACACTCTAACAAATCAATAAACTCTCGTATAACTTTCTCTATCAAATACCACTCTTAAAACCACACAGTATAAAGCTATTTTCTCCTTACAAACAGACGTAGCAGCTATGTTAACTTCCATTATAACCCTAACACCACACATATTAACGCCCATTTCTCTTCAACAACAGATGTAGCGGCTATGTAAACTCTAAATCAATTACAAATACAAACCTAAGATCACACAAACTAAGGTCCATTTTTCTTTATCAACAGACGTAGCGGCTATGATTCGGAGACGAGTGAATACTCAGAGGACTCGGCAGCGGCCTACGAGGATGTCCAGGTTGCAACCAAAAGCTCTGGGCCGCGGAAGAATATTAATAGGGGAAGGTGGACGAAGGAGGAGGTAAGACCTTCATGTTGACTTAATCACAAGAAATCACTAGCTTTTTGATAGATGTCGAATAAGTAGCGCAACATACTCATTATGTCAGAAATAAAGCAAAAATGAAGTTCCTGAATTGAGGTCCAAACTAAATTGGCATTCCGGTAGGGAATGACCCCCCGACCTCCGATGCGGACTGGCCCTAAAACACTACCCTGGGGTACTCCAAATTTAATTGTTTTCAAAAGTTGCATCTGAATGGGTTAGACCAGGCGCGAAGGCACCTACGAACCTGATTCCAACACACTATGCCTTGTTTTCGAAGGGAAGCCCCCTTCGAAAACAAGGCATTGTAATGAAACCTGATATATTATAGTACATTTTGATACAAGTGGAGAAAGTTTGTTATTGTAGTTCAAGCCGGAATTAAAACGCGAGCCGTAGGCGAGGGTGTTTTTGAGCCGAGAACTGCAATAACAAATGTCCACGTGTATCAAACGACACTTTTCAATACACTTTTGAAGAAATAAAATAAAAGCTTGAATGAAAAATATTTGTGTCATGCATGAATTATTACGAGACTATGATTTATTTTTTTTTTCCGCCCTTTGTTTTCGTCAGGTTGAAGGAGAAGCAAAGGTATGAAAACCCGTTATATGGCCTATATAAAAATAGATTTTTTTTAAATTTATTTTTGAATTTAGAACACAAATAAATGTAGTTTTAAATAAGCATGTTTATCTATGATATTGAATTCAGAGACACAATTTGAATGTTCAAAAAATGTTTACCCCGTAAAGACGCATATTGCTTTGCCGAAATAAAAAAAACATTTACCTCTGACTATAGGCATTGAACCAAAGTCAAAGTCAAAGCCAATTTGAACTAAGTATAGGTATAGTTATCTGTGGCAATTTTCATTCCCGCACACGTGTGGAAAAAATGTAAAAAAAACGCACGTGTGTGAAATACACTGCATTTTGAACCTAATCATAGTGCTAAAAGAACCAGTTTTCGAGGAAGTGTATTGAAAATTATGTTCCTTAACTCCACTAGAAAGCAGTTTTGACGAAGCTCAAGGCTAGAAGTACTCGAAAGTTATTTAAAAAGAGTAAAATAATAAGACTGATAAAGGATCCTCCTGTCCTACCCTCAAAAGTATGGGTCAACATTCTTCGTTTAAAATTCCTAAGGAATGTTTATTTATTTTTAACTAGCTTCTGCCAGCGGCTTTGCCCCCGTGAAGTTTGATTATTGTCCCATGGGATCTAACTACCGAGATAAAAAGTATGTCCTATGTTTTAATCCAGGTTATAAACTATCTGTGTGCAAAATTTCATCCAAATCCGTTCAGTAGTTTTCGCGTGAAAGCGTAACAAACAAACTTTCATTCACATTTATAATATTAGTAGGGATAGGGTCATGTGATAAAATAAATAATTCTTGAACTCTCAACTCAATTTTTCCAGGACAAAAAGCTGAAAACCTACGTTAAGATGTACAACGAGAACTGGGAGCTGATATCGGCAGAGTTCCCAGACAGATCCGACGTCCAGTGCCAACAACGGTGGTGCAAAGTCGTCAACCCTGAACTAGTCAAAGGGCCGTGGACCAAGGAGGTAAATTACACTTACTTAATAAGCCATTTTAATTTCTAATTTGATCAATACACATAGCACGGTCTCACGGAAACAACTTGGCGGCCTTTGTCAGTTTGGCTATCCTTCGTTTTGGAGCAACCTTAGTAAGAACTATGGTTAAAAGTGCTAAGTTTGGTTTACTCACCCTTTATCTGGAATTCTGGATGATGGTTTAGTTTAAAGTATAACGTAGTGTAAGCAAGACCTTAATAGCATTGATAGCTTAGTATTACCGTCGGCCAAGCCATAGGCCTCTGATTTCGGATTCATGGGCCTATTGTATAATTATCATCACTTGCTTCGGTGAAGGAAAACATCATGCGGAAACCAGCATGCCTAAGTGATATTTCTCGACGGGATTTAAGCCAAGTCAGAGGGCTCACGGGCGGCATACAAAATCTGACAACACTAACCACACTAGAAAATAATGTTGGTAGTGAAGGCTACTAGATGAGCTAAATTAGCAACTCTATTTGTGGTGGTTCAAAATTCGTTTGAAATGCTGTTAGAATAAAGTTCTAATCAGCTTGCACTACAAAGGGGTTGTTACCTCAGTCACTGCAGGCCAAATAGCGCGAAATAAGTGGTTTCAATCGATTTACAAAAAAACTATTGATTGGATTAAAAAACTAAAACACTATCATGCTAATATATTGCTTGTAAAATTAATTGCCAAAAAATCAGAATGATCGCTTGCATATTAGTATGTTTTTTTTGGTTGAAAGTTATTTTTAGAGATAAGTTCGTGATTTTTTTTATCGAGTCAAATTAATTTATTGTATTATGTTTTCAAAACACTACCATGCTAGCATATATCCTAAAGAATATCACATATTTTTCTGGTTTTGTTTATAGCAGTGTATCATATACTTTTAGTCATTATAAAACTCGCGTTTAGCTCATGTAATCGCCTTAAAGTGCAAGTGCTTTTTTCCTAATTTTGTTGAATAGACGCTGATTTATATAAAGGTCGTTACCTCATAAAGTGGCTAATACTCGTGCTTAATCCTTCCTTGGTAATTCATGCCTAGTATGGCGCATCCTTTGCGGTTAGAACAAATGGTTGAGAGTTTATTGAACGTAGTTACGTCATGATATATTTACGTTGCAAATTGCAATGTTGTGATGAATCGTTTAAGCACATATGTTGGAGGATATGGATTCTCTTCCCAGGCGTATTGTATGTTGATTGGTTACGAACACACTTGAATTCTACAGAGCAGATTCGTGTAATCAATGACGCGTTCTTGAGTTTTCTCACGGTGCTTAAATGGTTTGCCCAAAATTGACATCATCTGCATGCCTAGTGTTATCTAAATAAGGTTGAAGTCTGCTTCCAATTTAACGTGATGCAAAAGAATACCAGTATTTTTAGTGGAGCGACTACTTACCTGACGTATCCAGGATTCCAGGGTCTCCTTTACCTACGATACCCTTTGGTAATCATACAAGCTTCTGACAAACCCGTAAAAAAAGTGTTCAACTAAATTTACGAGTACATCCGAAATCTAGTTTTGAGGCCTCAGTTCTACCTGCGGAACTGTTTGATAGAGATAAGTAAGAAAGAAAGAAAGAAAAAGCATTTATTAGCCCACACAGGACAAACACATCAAAATTAACAGTATAAAAATTACACAGAAAAAAAAACTAATGTATATTTAAAAATTAAAAGAAATGAAACTCCTACTGTACGAGGCCAAAAGCAGAAAAGCACCGTCGCCCTGGAACAAGGGGCGAGGAAGGAACATGGATGGGTTTTATTCAGTAAAAGTCTGACAATGCTTTCCGCTCCGCCCAGAGTGGGAGAAGTTATTTGATGATTGCCCATAAAGTATCTAAAGCCAAATCTGGCTAAATTAGGCCACCTCATCATCTGCTTAGGCTTTTCTCAACTATGTTGCGGTCGGCTTCCAGTCCAACTCGTATTTTATATGGAGCGACTGCCTATCTGACCTCCACAACCCAATTACCACTAAGTTAGATTAGGCTACGTATTTAATGTACCCCTAGTTACTTGAACATGTACCAACAAACCAAGCACTTTACTGGTTTGTTCAAACTCCTTTTACACATCTTCAAACCAGTTTTTCCTTCAAAACCTTGAAGTCATTGTCTAAAGGCTATGATTTACCATAATATCCTCAATCGATGTTTTAACATGCTCTCATGAGGAGCAAATTACTGTAAAATGGCTTCCGCTGACCGCAATGTCTTGTTAAACCGCGAGAATATTACATCCATAAGAAATACCACGTAAGTGGACTGTTTAAAGGATTGAGACTATTTACGAGGAGGTAAAGGTAACCTGTCTGTAACGTAAGCTTATCACCACCCATATCATGATGCATTGTTATTAAAACCATACTTATTTTTGCTCATATACAGTTTTGCTGGAATCCCTAATAAAATGCATTATTCCGGGGCCCCGATTCTCTTATTGCAATAGTGTCATGATAGTCTTTCATTGATCTCATAATTGTTCATTTTGACAAGTTAAGTGATCTACTAACAAAACAATGGCAATACAACAATGTCATTGAAACACAACTACGAGACCATGGATCGAACCACTATGATGAATTTAGCAGAATATGAACTTTAAGCTAGCGATCCCATTGTCATTCATCAACAATTATGAGATCAATGAAAGACTATCGTGACACTATTGCAATAAGAGAATCGGGGCCGTGTTGCCATTGGTTTAGGCAGAAAGTACAGAACGACACGTGATTCGATCCTAACATACTTCTTTTCTTTCATCCATATTTATGGTCAGATCGGGTCTGGTGAAAAGTCAAATAAGTAGTAGTAGTAGTAGTAGTAGTGGTAGTTTGCCTTTTCTTAAGAACGTCACCAAAAACTTAGTAGGGCGTCTCAACCTTTTCTTTGACCTGACTTTGAGAAGACATTCAAATATTTACAAGCGACAAGAAAATCGTAATCCGAATACCTACTTGTTACCATACTAAGGGCCAGTTTCACCGGTTCCGGATAAAGTGTCGATTAGTTTTTAGATTATCTGATAGTTAATACTATCTACCACTTAAATAGCTCCGACACTTTATCCGCAACCGGTGAAACTGGCCCTTAGTAACTAATAGTTCTTTACTAGTTTCATACGCCCGCTTATCAAGGTAGCAATCGTATGTCAAAGTTGAAAATATTCGGGATCAACATTTTTGTATGACATTATTCCCAAAGTTAGATCTATAAACAGATTCTTTTTTTTTTCAAATTCCTTGTCTTTGACCTTTTTCGAACGTAATATTACTTGTCTTAACATTGTATACACACAAGAGCATGCAAGATATTATTTTGTTTAAGTCCAAACATGTTTAGCCGTAACTTTTGGCGTACAAATATTTCCATAACATTGTCAGAAAAATAATAACAATAAAAATTACTTAATCTGAAAATTACTTACTTATTGTTTGCATAAAACACTAATTGCTACCAAAATGACATAATTATTCTCAGTCAACAAACAATATCGTCTTCACGACTGAGTGACTGTCACAGGCTCACAGCAGTACCACTCACTAATTCTGCACATTCTATGCGCGCACGCATGCAGTAGTCAGTAGCAGTACCAACGACCCGTGACTCAGCGCCGCTTCCGAGCGCTGTTAGACTGATTGGCACGTTCAAGTGCAGTGTGAAATAGAGTATGTTTGTGGGAATAAGTTAACTCCTTGGCTAACGTAAAGATTTATCTGTAAAGTTCCAGCAGTAGGAAGGCAATACTTATGCTCATTTAGATATCGCTAAGACTTAATGTATTTTCTTGAAAAATGAGTAGTAAACGCGAAAATACGGAATTGACCGTACCCAGATTTTAGAGATATCTTAATAATTACACATCTAATATTATTTATCAAAAAAAAAAACATAGCTAGACTTATGCCAAGCCCTGTATTATCTAAACTTTGTACCAATACTATAAAGAGGTCTTCAGAACTATTGATCCGATTCCGAAATTTTTTTCACTAACGAGAACCTAAGTACAATAATCCCCGAATGTCATTTAACGCTACGTACATAATGGGAGCTGAGCCGCGAGCAAAGGCTGGTACGATATTCTAGTATGATAATTGTTATTTTACACTTTCTTATCTCATAGTCTAATTTTTTTAGTTCTGCAATCGTTTCCAAAATCCATGACTAACGACTGATGCTCGAATTTGGATGACAACATGCTTGTTTAGATATTTTAGAAATAGATATTATTAAATTATACTGGTGTCGATTCAGTTGTGCACAAACTAAACTTGATATAGGCTATTGCTGTCTTTTTCTCTATAATAAAACGAGAAAGAGACGGTCGTAATTTAAAGCTGTCAAATTTTATTGCAACTAATATTTCCAACAAATGAAGGGTGCACGTAAATACATGTCGACTAAAAACACGGTGAAGCGCAAGGTATAAACTAGCTTGACATCTCCATCTTAGTTCATAGCTATAGCCGTCCTTTTCTCACACTGCCTTGTAGTTAAAGATAGCAATAGCCTAAATTAAGTTCAATTTGTGAAGAACAGAATCGACACCAGTATAATTAAATATGTTTCTAAAATATCTAAACAAGCATGTTGTCATCCAAATTCGAGCACGCGCAGAATTGGCCATAAACCTCGCAATATTGGCTTACGACACGAATTCTTAGATTTTATGAATGAATCCATTGTTTACGAGAACGGTGTTAGAATGTTAATGTGTTATCTATTTATATCTATGTATGGATGATTATCTTTATTACGTACGTTTGTAGGGTATGTCTGCTGTTTGCGATTACCTACTTACAAAGTTGAAAAGATGTTAATCGGGAATTGATGTACCCGTGTACCGACAGTTGTGTAGGTTATATCATAGCCCATATGAAAGTCTAAATGCAAGTCTACAAATAAACGAGTACTTATTTCTTAGATTAGTATCATCAACATTCTCTTTCCCTTGTCTCACTTTCTCTATTACTACTCATCTCATTAGTCACCTCCTTTATTGTTTTTGCTAGCCTGCTCTGTCCCACTCCTGGGCAAAGGCCTCCCTCCACTCTTTCCACCTCTCGCGAAGCCGAGCGTCCTCCTTCAGTTCGTCCCGCCATCTCCTTCGTGGCCTGCCGCGACCCCGCCTCACTGTGCCAGGGCACCAGTTTCCCGCTATTTTGGCCCACAGTTGGTCCGGCATGCGGCAGACGTGTCCTGCCCAGTCCCATTTGAGTTGGGCAGCCTTTTCAGCCACGTTAGCTATGTTTGTTTTGGAGCGCAGTATTGTGTTTCGAACACGATCCGTTAATTTAACACATATACTGCCCTCCAATGCTCGTTGACAAAACCTAAGTTTGGAGCTCCTTTATGTAAAAAAATATTAACCGCCTTTTAAAAAAAAGAAGAGGCTATCCACCAGCGTCTTTTTATAGGATAGGTACAGCATTTCTCATGAAATACCTTTTGAACCGAATAACAGAATATTCCATCTACGAGTAAGTAATAACTTGGAATTTGCACTATTGATTGATCACACTATCGTCTATACATCGAACCATTTGTAGTTTTAGTCATGTTAGGGCAATCCACGTCACGTCACGTCAATCACGTCCTTACTGAATTACCTACATTGTTTTACTTTTAGCAATATTAGACTCGAGTTCAGTGGTTGATCCGAAGGGAAGCCGGTAGGTTTCGAGTTGTATAAACCCCTCGCCACTGGTGTGACCATAACATTATTTCCAACTGTGATTGTGGAATACCCAGTACTAACTGGATTGTGGAGGTCAGATCGGCTGACGCTCCATGTAATACAGGTATTCAGCTGCATCCGTTTGGACTGGAAGCTGACCCCTAACATAATTGGGTAAAGGCTAGGCAGATGATGACCCTGTATTCAATTATTAATTCACTACTAATTTAATGATGACCATCTAGATTCACAAATCTGTAGGTGTCATGTATAATAATTCCCCAAGAAAAACGGTGAAGGAAAACATGTGACATCTATCAACCCGCAGTGGGCCCGCGTGGTGGTTGAACCCCATACGCAAAATACGCGCTTTGACGTAGAGTTGCGGACACCAGCCCGTTGTACAATACAATACAATCCCCAAGAAAATTTACTGACAATTCTTTCGCGGTCAATATCCTAACCAGCGGATAACAATCTCCAAATCCTAAAACGATGACCTAGTAACAATTTCATTGTTATTTCTTTTATAACTACTACAAAACTTGAATACACAATCACACACACACAATGGCCAATAAGTATTAAAACTTTTAATAGAAACTGTTTCTGAGAACGGAACTATGTTTTCACACATTTTATTGACTGGACGTAAGCTGTAGAACAATAAAAATCTATTACAATATTTATATTTTAGAACCTCCATCAGCATTGAATAGGGTTCCTTATGACACTACTTAAAACTAGCGAATTATGTTCTACCTCCTATCACCCTTTGTATCACTGTGCTAGCGTGATAGCGACACAAAGAAGTACGAGTAGGAGCATTAGTAGGCATGCCTAGTATTGTTTTAGAAAGACCAAAAAACTATAGATGGGCTGTTTACAGGATGATACTCCCTACGCATTAAATAGGGTTCCATATGACACTACTTAAAACTAGCGAACTATGTTCTACCTCCTATCACCCTCTGTATCACTGTGCTAGCGTGATAGCGACACAAAGAAGTACAAGTAGGAGCATTAGTAGGCATGCCTAGTGTTGTTTTAGAAAGAACAAAGAAACTATAGATGGGCTGTTTACAGGATGATACTCCCTACGCATTAAATAGGGTTCCATATGACACTACTTAAAACTAGCGAACTATGTTCTACCTCCTATCACCCTTTGTATCACTGTGCTAGCGTGATAGCGACACAAAGAAGTACGAGTAGGAGCATTAGTAGGCATGCCTAGTGTTGTTTTAGAAAGACCAAAGAAACTATAGATGGACTGTGTAAAGGCTGATACTCCCTACGCATTAAATAGGGTTCCATATGACACTACTTAAAACTAGCGAACTATGTTCTACCTCCTATCACCCTTTGTATCACTCTGCTAGCGTGATAGCGACACAAAGAAGTACGAGTAGGAGCATTCTGCCGTCATAACAAAGAAGGCCGTAACTAACCATTTTGTCAAAAATGAGTTATAACCATATTTGGAATCAGCAAAGAAAATGCTATCTTGTGGTCTTACTCACAAAGCTGTATCTCGTATGAGATCAAAGATAGCACAAACATTTTAGCCCTAACTACGACATAAATTAAGGTTTTTGAATCTGAAAAGCCTTAGTTACGCAATAACGGCTTTTTTTTTATATTATTTTCGTAATTCTAGTCTGGAAGGCCGCAATTACCAATTAAATATTGTTAAGCTTTAAATATTAAATAAATTGTCTACTAGAAAAAGCCCTAACTACGCAATAAGGGCTTTTTACATAAGTATTTTGAAGGAACGCTTCCTCATTCAGATGCCATACCAAGCCAAGCTAAGCCGTAATTACATTCTACGCAATTACGCCCTTTCAGATAAGTATTTCACAAATTATAATTATTTTTTTGCTAAGACAAAAGGGCAAAAATAAAATAAAATGAATACGCATGTCTGATTTTAAATAAATTATGGTTCAACATATAGCCTATATTTTTTGACGTTTTATAAAATAAGCATCACTAACTAAAACCATTCAGTAAACCGCGGGCCTCCGTTTTAGATAAAACTTCAATTAGCTCGGAATCAACGTTGACGTAGTTACGGCCTTCTTTCTAATGACGGCAGCATTAGTAGGCATGCCTAGTGTTTTAGAAAGACCAAAGAAACTATAGATGGGCTGTTTACAGGATGATACTCCCTACGCATTAAATAGGGTTCCATGTGACACTACTTAAAACTAGCGAACTATGTTCTACCTCCTATCACCCTTTGTACACTGAAAAAAAAAAGTAGTTGCCACAATCAAGATTTGGTTTAGATTGACTAAGTAACTTGTTTGCATCTGAGCCTATCAAGCACAATGATCACAGCAACTACTTTTATTTGATTGAGATATCTTGGTTAGAGTTATCACAAAACCTATTTGCAGCAATCAAGTCAAAACATAGTTCTTCCAACCAAGTTTATTCAGTGTACCATATACACGCACACATACACAATAAGTTGATTGCCTTAAACAAGTAGCTGGTTCACCCTAATAAAGTAACTTGTTTATACTAACCAAGTAGCTTGTTCACCCTAATAAAGTGGCTTGTTTATACCAACCAAGTAGTTTGTTCACCCTAATAAAGTGGCTTGTCCATATACATGCACACATACACAATAAGTTGATTGCCTTAAAAAAGTAGCTTGTTCACCCTAATAAAGTAACTTGTTTATACTAACCAAGTATCTTGTTCACCCTAATAAAGTGGCTTGTTTAAACTAACCAAGTTGTTTGTTCACCCTAATAAAGTGATTTGTTAACACTAACCAAGTAGCTTGTTCACCCTAATAAATTGGCTTGATTATACTTACCAAGTAGCTTGTTTGCCCTAATAAAGTGGCTTGTTTATACTTGCCAAGTAGCTTGTTAATACTTACCAAGTAGCTTGTTCACCCTAATAAAGTGGCTTTTTTATACTGACCAAGTTGCTTGTTCACCCTAATAAAGCAGCTTGTTTATACTAACCAAGTTGCTGGTTCACCCTAATCAAGTGGCTTGTTTATAGTAACCAAGTAGCTTGTTCACCCTAATAAAGTGGCTTTTTTATACTTACCAAGTAGCTTGTTTGCCCTAAACAAGACTCTTGATACATTTAATCATGTTTCTTGTTCGGGGTTATAAAGGTAATCTTGGCTGCTCCAAACAAATTAGATTAATGTACCAATCAAGTGGAACTTGATTTATAATGTCACATAATGCTAGCTCAGCATTCGGTATTATTATTTTGTAATACCGAATGTTGATTTAGTATTGTGTGACAATAAAAAACAAGTTTCACGTAATTGGTACATTAATCTAACTTTTTCGGAGCACACAAGATTATCTATAAAAACCCAAAGAAAAATATATGTCAACAATTGTTAGGTAACCTCTACCTATCTCCTAAAAAAGTTTTTTACACTACAGTAGGGAAAATTAAATTAAACGATATAATTATTATACAACCAAAATATATTGTTAGGTTACAGACAGGTTGGTTTGGTGCACCGTTCCTCCACTTTCGTTGGCTTCCAAGCTATATTTGTAGAAAAACTCACAGATGAGCGAAGAAGGAGCGGTATGGCCATAAATGCCACTAAATTTGTTACTTCTTCATCGGGATCTAAAATAGAGAAAACAAATTGTCATATCTGTCACTACTTAATCAACTAGATTTTAAACCTTTCGAAGAACCGTGAGAAACTCTTCCTTTTTGTAATAAAAAAAAATACACTTACGATCGGCAAGCTCAGCAATTTCCGTATAAAAATTATCTTTGGTTTTTCTCTGGTTTAGCAATCTGATGATGTTTGTCTTCAACAGTGGGAAATTTAATAGCAAATTTTTGGGTGTGGTTTGGATGAGCACCTTCAAAATCATGCTCCAACTAGAAATAAAAAAACACATAAATATTGGTGGACATTAAGGCACAATGGTCCGCTCTAAGGACTAAGTGCGGAAACCTAAACCCCATAACCAGAAGTATCCGAAAAATCGTAAGACAATCCATTGAAAATAAATATTTAAAAAATCTATGAAAATTTCAACCGTCTGCCTGGCGACAGACGGACATACAGACAGACAGACAGCGGAGTCTTAGTAATAGGGTCCCGTTTTACCCTTCTTTGGGTCAGAACCCTAAAAAGACTTGAAAAAAGTTGTTGATATAACACAATATGTATTTCATCCAAAATAACAGGTAAGTAATGTGAGTAAATAATTATAAACACTTACCAAACAATAACCCAATGGCGTTTTCAGTGCTGGAAAATCATCAACATATTTCTCGATGGTCGGCCCTGTTTCACCAGCATGTAAATTTCGGATTCTGTTCACAAGTTCGTTTCTACCTAAAAACGTGCCTGCAAGCTCAGAGAGGCCCCAAGTTCTTCGTCCATTATAAACACCACAAGCGTGCACGCTAGATAAAATAATTTTAGTTAGGATGCATCACAAACACAGCAAATTGTTAATAAAATTTAAAGACAAAGACTTACCAGTTAGCAGGTATCCCACAAATGAAATATAAAAAGTGTCTAGATTAATTCTTGTTTTTCACAGAAAATGAACTCACTCATTAAATTATTAGTCTAGATTAGATTAATTGATGTTTTTCACAGAAAATGTAATGAACAAAAAAAACGGCTGCGGCTGGCGGCTGAGTGACGGCCACAGAACATATATTATACTCTAATGGTGACGGCGGCGGCGCCGCCCGCGCCGCGCGCCGTACGAGTCGAGAAAGAACTTGCTTGAGAGTAGAAAGTCAGAGATGGCGCGTGCGGCGTGGCGGCTGGCTGCTGGGCTGGAGGCCAGGGTTACCAACTCCTAAAAATATTTACCCCTAAATATTATAGAAAAATACTATATTTTTATCCCTGATTCAACTGTCGCGCTTTTTTTTTATAAACTGTGACTGGAAGTCTGGCTGGAACGTACGAACGAAAGCGTTTCGTTCTGAAATTCTCCGTGCAGCGCTGCACGTCGCTGCACGGAGAATTTCAGAACGAAACGCATTTGCGGTAACAAAACGTCAACTGTCAATAATTGTTTTAATTGTTTAACTTCTGCTGGTAAAATAAAAAAAACATGGAACGTGATGATGGTTTTTACACGCCACCCAAGTAAAAGCAAAAAAAAAGATAAAAAGCTTCAAAAATAAATAAGAGCGCATGGGAGTTCGACTACCAATTGTGCAAAAAAGATGTTATTGACAAATATAGAACAAAGTATTACTAGTACACTTACCTAAGCGGGATTTCATTTTCGATTGCATGATGTTTAAAAATAAATGTGTAACTTTTTTTTCTGAATTTATATTTACTGTATTTTTGCAGCTTTTTTGGGAAAAATACTAGGTATATTTGTCCAAAATAAAGGTGGCAACCCTAGTGGAAACCCGCAGTGACTTGGTTAAGACAAACAAGCTTCTTGTTTAGGGCAAACACGCAGCTTTATTAGGGTAAAAACCTTACTTGATAGCTGCAATCAAGTTGTGTTGGAGTATTTTTAATGATTTATTTGATAGATACAACCAAGAAGGTTGATTGGGGCAAACAAGCTTCTTGTTCAGAGCAAACACGCACCTTTATTAGGGTAAACACCTTACTTGATAGCTGCAATCAAGTTGTATTTGATAGATACAACCAAGAAGGTTGATTGGAGCAAACAAGCTTCTTGTTCAGGGCAAACACGCACCTTTATTAAGGTGAACTATCAAGTCGGATAGAATTTATCATTTAAACTTGATTAGGGCAAACAAGCCACTTGTTTTGAGCAAACATTCTACTTGATAGCCGCAATCAAGTTGTGTTGGAGTATTTTGACCGATGTTTTTGATAGATACAACTATCAGACTTGACTAGGGCAAACAAGCGACTTGATCAGGGCAAACACGAACCTTTATTAGGGCAAACACCGTACGTGATAGTTGCAATCATGTTGTAATGTAGTTTGTTTGTATGATGTATTTGATAAACACAACCAAGCAACTTATTTAGCGCAAAAATTTAGCGCAAGATTAGATCAAGTTGTATGATTAATACAATTAAATGCAATGATAGATGCTATCAAGTCAAACCAACTTAACAAAGTTTCATTAATCTTTATTGAAGTAATCAAAATGCTTGATTGACACAGCTAACTTACTTTGTTACAGTTAACATTTATTGAACTTGTCTCTTTTTTAACTCTTCTACTATGATGTCTTGTTAAGGGTAATCGAGAAACTTGTTTGAGCGTTCAATCAAGTGAACTAGTATTGCTGCAATCATGTCGTGATGATCAACTTAACTAAGATTTTGATTGGTCTAAACAAGATATCGTCAATCAAGCTAAAAAGTCACTTGATTGAATCGCATTTTTTTCAGTGTATCACTCTGCTAGCGTGATAGCGACACAAAGAAGTAGGAGCATTATAAGGATGCCTAGTGTTGTTTTAGAAAGATCAAAGAAACTATAGATGGACTGTGTAAAGGCTGATACTCCCTACGCATTAAATAGGGTTCCATATGACACTACTTAAAACTAGCGAACTATGTTCTACCTCCTATCACCCTTTGTATCACTCTGCTAGCGTGATAGCGACACAAAGAAGTACGAGTAGGAGCATTAGTAGGCATGCCTAGTGTTTTAGAAAGACCAAAGAAACTATAGATGGGCTGTTTACAGGATGATACTCCCTACGCATTAAATAGGGTTCCATGTGACACTACTTAAAACTAGCGAACTATGTTCTACCTCCTATCACCCTTTGTATCACTCTGCTAGCGTGATAGCGACACAAAGAAGTAGGAGCATTATAAGGATGCCTAGTGTTGTTTTAGAAAGATCAAAGAAACTATAGATGGACTGTGTAAAGAATGATATGGCAAGAAAGGATGTGTCTGATGAGAGACGAGTAATGTAACATAGCTGCGCCGACCCCAAATGAATTGGGATAAGGACTATAGAATCATTCTCTTGATGGTCATGAGTGTTGTTTTAAAAAGATTTACTGGACTGTACTTCCACGAGAATATGAGATAAGGGTTATTAGAGGATCTTGCAGCTAAAAGGATTACCAAGAAATTCTTAGAAAAAAGTCAATGAGAAGTTTTCTTTTTGACAATTAAAAAAAAATTGTTTCCATGAACTCGATAGATGGCGTTGATCCGACTACGTTACTGGGTGCCAAAGCCAAAACGCTTGAAAAAACACACTTCACATACGCTTCTTGACTGACACTTTCGTTTGCATAAGCATCCGAATATAATCATTAGGTCCAAGTGATATTTTGTGACGTTCTGTTCCTTGCAGTAACGTAGTCAGACCAGCGCCATCTGTCCAGCGACTAGGGAAGAGTTGAAAAAGAAAATTCATTGGCTTTTAAAGAGTTCTATTGAAACAAAACCTCAATAGTAAATAAATAGAAAAAAAAGTAGACCTGCATGCCTGAAGCATGTTAAGAATACTTTCATTACTACGGAACCCTATTAAAATAATCAAATCATGTATGCAAATCGTATTTATTGTATTTATAGCGATATTTTTTGTCACACCAATATTGAATGGGCGTGCTTTTAGCATTAGATCATGTATGATTATGAATTTTGTCCCCAAAAGGAAATCTAGACGAAGCTAGATATCACAATTGGCAATATAAATTATAAATTATTCATATTTGTACTTTTTCACAATGCGGAATCAAGTTATAAAACCATATAAAGGATAAATATTTTTTGATAAATGTAGGTAGGTAGATGTTTAGTAGAACATCTGTAAAGCATGCGACAACAGGAAAAGTAAGACAAGGAATTATTTCCTCGACATAATCAGTAGATACCGGTAACGGTCTGTTTATCTAAAAATTGCTGTTTAAGCGACATGTTCTCCTACTAAAATAGTTGTTTTAGATAATCAGACCGTCATCTTTTCGGTGAACATGGACCTTGGTATCTAAAACAACACTAATTGTACCTACTGATTATTATAAAACAAATGAATACGGGTATTTATCGCGAATTTACCTTTAATTTAATCCCGACGTTTCGACCGGATTGCACCAACCGTAGTCTACTACCTAGTACTTACTGATTATGTCGAGGAAATAATTCCTCGTCCTACTTTTGACTGTCATTGTTACGAACCGAACTTATTGGCATCACCTTTTCGGAACTTTTAATTGTTTTCTAAATCCAAATATGACTGTAACAGTAAGCTAGACTTGTGACTTTTGGTTTGCTCGTTTTTTATTGTATGTTTTGTAAAATAAACTGTGGTTACCTATACCAGCGCGTTTTAGTCACAGTAGCTACGATCAGTAACAGTCATTTTTAGATCATTGAAAGTCGTTACAGGTAGTCATTGGCCCGAAAGTTTGACAACCAGTGTCAGCATCTCTCTCTGGGTTGTGAAGGTCAGATAGGCAGTCGCTCCATGTAAAGTACTGGTATTCAGCTGCATACGGTTAAGACCGAAAGCTGACTTCAACATAGTTGAGAAAAGGCTAGGCAGATGGTGAGTATTAGACGACTCGAATGGCGTAGTGGTAGTGAAGCTGCCTTGCGTTCATAGGGTCCTGGGTTCGAATCCCGGTAGGGGCAAATGTTTGTGTGATGAGCATGGACATTTGTTTCCGAGTCATGGATGTTTGTATGTATAATAAGTATGTATTTACAAACAAAAAAGTATATATGTAGTATATCAACTATCTGGTGTCCACGACACAAGCCTTGCTTAGTGTGGCACTAGATGGCGCTGTGTGTTTAATGTCCAGCGATATTTATTTATTCCGGCAAAGCTTGCCTCCTTCGGCTATTTCTTCGCATCTATTATAGCTAGATGTCCCCATTCAAAGGTTAAGTTTTCAAAGTGATCTAAAACACCGACGCGACGTATGACTCAGCCATAGAATACTTTATTTAATTAAATACTCGTAAAGCTGTAGTCCCATGTCACAAATAAGTGGCTGATACAAGATGATTGATTACCATTGAATCACTCAAAAACAGAGGACGCCATTTAACAATGTAGAACACTAGCTTCTGCCCGCGACTTCGTTCGCGTGAATTTCCCGCTTGCAACATTTCTTATTCCTGCTCCGCTCCCATTGGTCATAGCGTGATGTTATATAGCCTAAAGCCTTCCTCGATAAATGGACTATCCAACGCAAAAATATTTTTTTCAATTCGAGCTGGTAGTTCCTGAGATTAGCGCGTTCAACCAAACAAACAAGCAAACTCTTCTGCTTTATAATATTGGTATAGATTATTCTGCTTTATAATATGTTTATAATATTAGTATAGATAAGAATGTTGTGGAATTGTTACAGATTAAATATATTTTAGCATATTTTGTGCGTTCTAATTGTTTGAAACCAAAGGAAAAAGGAAGAAAAAGCATTCTTTACATAAAAGAGCTTATTTGTATAATGTATCCAATAAACTATTAGTTTCAATGTTCTAAACTTTGGCGGGCAATGTGGCACACAAAATGTGCTTAGTTTGATAGATTCAATAAGCGAAAAAGAAAATACTACCTATTAAGGTCCATGTTCACCAAAAAGCTGACACTCTGATTATCTAAAAACAGCTGTTTAAAACACATTTTTGTATGGGAATATGTCACATTGACAGCTGTTTTTAGATAATCAGACGGTTATCTTTTCGGTGAACATGGACCTTAAACAGTTGACACAGGGTCATCGAGGTCGAAAACTTAGGAATGTCGTCCTAGTGTATAAGTGTACCCCCCAAACCACCTTTTAAAGTTCCATTAAATTCGGGTAAAAGTACATGAATGCTGTCCTAAAAGGCAAGAAGTCTTATATATTTTGTCTGAGAAAAATTTAATTGGGAAATCGGCATTTTTATTTTTTAATAAGTTACTTTGTAACTGTTCTACTGCAGGAACGACCTTTTCTAACCTTTTTGAATGTAAAATGACGGTTTCAGTAGACCATAATAAATTAAAAATCCAAGGTTGGACTCTTAAATTCACAATGGTCCTATACAAGTATTTATATCTGACACAAAAGATAATCCTAAGTCCCAGTATCTCTGCTCCCATTAAGAAATGACATCATCAATTACCAAACTAAAATGGCCTAGTTAATAATAAGCACTAAAACATCTTTGTACAATGCTGGCACACTTGAACTTATTCGTGTTATTACATAAACCTTATGTCCTAAACAATAAGGTATATTTTGTAATGCGAATATTTTAACAAATAGTCCAAGAGTTGTGTGAACAAACAGACAAAAAAACTTCAAGTCAAGGGCAAGGATATTGACTTGAGGCCAGCTGTGCGATAAGGATAGAATTCCGGTCTGAATTTAGGTTTTATTTATAAGTATTAGAGGATTGAACATTGAGCGTGGTCATTGCATAATAAATCTTATGTTATGTAACATACGTTATTGTGAGCTTGAGTGGTGCCATAGGTGGTCAAACGCCTCTTCCAGTTCTTCTGATCCAGAGCCAATGTTGACCGCTGTGGTCGTTGGTTTGGTCCAGCTCGACCCGTCATCTTCATCGAGGTCTGCCGCGATGCCTTCTCTGGCTGTATCAGAGCTTCACATAGTGACTATTTTGGCCAACAGCTCTTTGGCCATAGGGTCTTAGGGACACGTGACCAGCCCAGTCTCACTTCCGCTGTTTTGAGCTAACCAAACCCATACATACATACTATTATTTGTCCCGGACTAGTTTGGTGGATATGTCACCGTAAAATTGTCATTGTGTTTCTCTCTAGCGATATTGTAAACTCTCGAATTATTGTCAACTGAACATACGGAAGTATCTCAGCCCCCATAATTGGAACTTGGGGCACTCAGTTAAGGTTCCTTTAAACCCTGCACTCGGAAATAGGGGCCCCGCGAAGGTTAGGTTATATTAATCGGTATTTCTCAGAAATGGTACAGTATTTTATCATGAGAGTGGGCTCACTGGGCAAGGGGGGCCCCTCCTTCCCTCCAAACCGCGTGAATTGACTACCATCGTATGCATTTCACGAAAATTTTATTGTAAGCAGTATGTTTAATAATTCGAGAGTTTACAATATCGCTAGAGATATTACAATATAACGTATTTGACAATTTTACGGTGACAGATACACTGGATCTCGACGACCCGAATGGCGTAGTGGTAGTGAGGTTGCCTTACGTTCTTAGGGTCCTGGGTTCGAATCCCGGTAGGAGCAAATGTTTGTATGAGGAGCATATATACAATTGTTTCCGAGTAAATGGATGTTTACATGTATAATAAGTTTGTATTTACAAACAAAAAAAGTATATAATTATTATGTAGTATATCAACTATCTGGTGTCCACGACACAAGCCTTGCTTAGTATGGCACTAGATGGCGCATGTGTTAATGTCCAGCGATATTATTATTATTACTTGTCTTGTCTTTGATATTTGTCTACCAAGTCTTGATTTTTTCACCTTCTTGGCAAAAAGCTCGAAGCATTCGGTTATTTATAAGTCGTGCTTTACTAATTACATCAAGCGGTTTTGATCAGATACTTGCCAGAACTAAATTAATCAATTAGAATTACAACGAGACCAAAGCTTGCCTAAATACATCTTCAATGAACAATATCCAATCATTCAAGGTTACTAAATAATCAACTGTTTTTGTGATCAAATAAAAATTGTTACAATCACACTATGACCAATTATTTAGAACAGTGTTGAGCAAAAAGTGTTATTATTTTAATTGAAAGGGCGTTCAAATTGGTTTGTACGTGATTTGCGATTTGATAGAGATATTCTAATTTTTGAAGTATTTTACAATTAAAAGAAATCACGAGTTCACGATGTTTTGGAGCAATTACTACGATAGTAAGTTGTACACCGGACGTTCTCACCCATCGAATCACTTTTTACGTACCTCTCCACATCCTAACACCACAGAACAGATAGACACAAAAGGTCAATTCCATAAAACGTGAGAAAACGCACGCACACATTGACACGCTTCACGTACAGCGAGTGCAAGCGCACTCGCGACGACCGTCATTTGTTTGGGATCACCGTACGTACGTACGCGTCTACAACCTTGAAGACATTTGTGACATCAACTATTGGCCGTACTGGGACCGCGTGACCCAATCTCACAAGGCCTGTATCTCAGCAGTGGGAACATAATTGGCTGATTGTACTTGGTGGCGGTACTTTCATACATGCCTTTTTTTTTTAATTCGACAGCATCTTGCAGGTCAACCTATGAGGCTTCTGTTTATCCGAACTTATATCCTATGGGTTCATTTAGTGTAAGGTTCAGGGCACCCCCTGTGCTGTGGGGTACGAGCCTCGGCATAAGACGTCTCTGGGGAGGACAGCAAAGGGAATCGCTGGATCTCAGTGATACACGCCTAAAAGCTTGGCTGGCCCTTATAACTTACTACTCTTCTTGAGGGTTTTGTTGTATTGTTGGTCCCTATGCACGCAACTGTCTGCAACGCGGCTGTGTGTGAATGCGTGTTGGCTCATTCATCTTAATCGTGTGATAGTGCCTAACCTGATGTCAGAGTTTGTATACCACCCATGGACCTCTGTCTTGGCTTTACATGCCGTCGATAATAACATAAAAGATATTTCTGTTTTCCTTCACCGAAGCAAGTGATAATTTATACAATAAACTCATACCATATAAAAAACCAAGACACAGCGCTGCGAACAATTTTCACTTATTGTACGGAGCCGACCTTCTGCATAGTATCTTCATTATTTATTTCGTATGGATCAGCTGATCAACCGTCTTATTCATATTTTTTCGCCCACACTACTAGTTCACCTTGCGTTTTAACGTATTTTCGCACGCTCCGATCAGATGGGCTATTGTTTTTTTTTCTTAATAAACTTTTTGTTTATAGGTACATAGAGGTTCGTTTTAGGATGAGCGGTGATACGCAATTGTTTCCAGTTTGAAATTGAAAGAGTGTTACTTTAATGATTTGGCGAATTGATTTTAATGAAGTACCTACTCGATGTCATAAAAACTATTTTTTTTTAAAGTTGTACTAGGTATTTGTGTGGTTTTGTGGTAGGTAATAATAAGTCTGATTATCCTGCAACCTTCATATCTACCTGATCAAAAATTCGAAAGACGGAGGGAGAACGGTTAGTCAAAACCAACCTTACACAATTAAGATAAAGTTTATTTAGGATTACTTTTCTATCCGCAGTCCCGAAGACTGCCCCCCTTTTTTCGTTTTTATTTTGGACATTTGGTCTTTCCATCTTTCTAGACTAGTTTACGTTTTGTAAAATCAGTCCATTGAAAGACAACATTGTTTTAAGATATTAATTATATTTTTGAAAGAATTTTACTGCTGGAGTTGCGGCCAAGTGCGAGTCGGACCCGAGCATGAAGAGTGCCGTACTATCGTATTAAGGGAGCCCCATTAAATGATTATTTTATTTGTATTATTATTTATAGCGGCAGCAACAGAAATAACATAAATTAAAGGGTGTTAAAAACTTCTTTACGAAGCCGAAAGGCACTTGTTCTCTGTCATTGCGATATTTCTTTTTGTTCTACACCATTCTTGGGAGCCTTCTAGTTACGGAGATATTGGGGGCCAGAGTTCCAACTTTTTGACAAGTTTTTACCTCTACGACCCCCGTACTATTCATTCTATCCACTAGCACAATGTTTTAAGTGCGTTACATTGAGTTTTACCACAAAAGATGATTTATCACCCAAAAAAAGAAGTCGTAAAGTTACTTAGTTGGATGTACAGAACGCTTGGTTGACGGCTTCGTGATGAGGTGGTTTACACCCTGTATATTGAAAGTATGGGACCCTAAAAAACTTGTTTGGTCTTTGGTTCTTCTTTACAATTTTTCTCACTATTTTAAGAAATTGTATAAGTGCTTAATATTTAATTCTTATCTGTTTCAGGAGGATGAAAAGGTGGTGGAGCTGGTCACGAAATACGGGCCGAAGAAATGGACGCTCATCGCGCGTCATTTAAAAGGAAGGATAGGAAAACAATGCAGGTGAATAATTAGTATACATTATTTATTTATTAAAACTAGCTTATGGCAGCGGCTTTGCCTGCGTCATCATCATCATCAGCCTATAATGTTCCCACTGATGGGACACGGCCTCCTCTCAAAGAGAGGAAATGGGCTATAAACTACCACGCGGGCCCAGTGCGGATTGGTAGTTGTCACATGTCTTCGAGTTTTTGGTTCTAGGACATGTCGGTTTCCTCACGATGTTTTCCTTCATCGTTTTGAGAGCAGCGGTGATAAAATAAATTACACAAAGTAATGCGCCCGTCTGGGTTGGAACCCACGACTTACTGTTCGTAAGTCGGGGCCGCCACCACTGGGCCACCGCTGGCTGCGCTGCCTGCCTGCGTATAGATCGCTAATTGTCCCAGAGGATCGTATTACCGATATAAAAAGTATGCAAGTAAGCAATGTGTTAATTCAGGTTATAAATTATCTTTATGCAAAATTTCATCCAAATCCGTAAAGCCATTCTTATAAATCATCTTACATTACTATTCAACCATCATTACCTGATGGTACAATTATTTTTAGGACTTGCTAATTTACGTTTGAATACCACAAACCGATTCAATTTATTGGCTGTTAAAAATGACATATAAATTGATTTGACGGACTGATGTTGTTTTAATTCCTTCCTCATACAGAACTCTCTGCGCTCTAATGATTAAGCTGTTGAGTAATACCAAACCTTAAAACAATTAAACTAAAGCTTATTATAAATTACTTGGTTGTATGTTTCAGAGAACGATGGCACAACCATCTAAACCCCTCCATAAAGAAGTCAGCGTGGACGGAGCACGAAGACAGAGTGATATACCAAGCGCACAAACAACTTGGCAACCAGTGGGCCAAGATCGCTAAATTATTGCCCGGCAGGTAAGCAATGTCCCTCACTATACTGCTGAAGACAGAGTGATATACCAAACGCACAAACAACTGGGCAACCAGTGGGCCAAGATCGCTAAATTATTGCCCGACAGGTAAGTAATGTCCCTCCTCACTATACTGCTGAAGACAGAGTGATATACCAAGCGCACAAACAACTTGGCAACCAGTGGGCCAAGATCGCGAAATTATTGCCCGGCAGGTAAGCAATGTCCCTCACTATACTGCTGAAGACAGAGTGATATACCAAGCGCACAAACAACTTGGCAACCAGTGGGCCAAGATCGCGAAATTAGTGCCCGGCAGGTAAGCAATGTCCCTCACTATACTGCTGAAGACAGAGTGATATACCAAACGCACAAACAACTGGGCAACCAGTGGGCCAAGATCGCTAAATTATTGCCCGACAGGTAAGTAATGTCCCTCCTCACTATACTGCTGAAGACAGTGATATACCAAGCGCACAAACAACTTGGCAACCAGTGGGCCAATGTCGCTAAATTATTGCCCGGCAGGTAAGCAATGTCCCTCACTATACTGCTGAAGACAGTGATATACCAAGCGTACAAACCACTTGGCAACCAGTGGGCCAAGATCGCTAAATTATTGCCCGGCAGGTAAGCAACTAAAACTCTTGGCTTTTATCAGTTAATTGCGAAAAGAGCCTTACGTTTGAAAGTAATGTGCCAAGGGGCGAAGATGGGTCGGAACAGGCTGGTAAGAAGTAATAAAAAAATGGGTGTCCATCCACTGTGGACAAATATTGTATTGCTCCTTCGACAAAGATGGCAATTCTTGTAATGCTCATGCTTCAAAGCTGTTTAGGTAATTCCAGTTATATTGCATATAATATAATAAGCAACTGTACCTTATAGACCTTATTAATTAAGAAAGGAAAACATTAAAAATAATGACTTTTTAAACCGATTTCTAAAAAAGGAAGAGGTTTTGTATTCCATCAGCATCTTCTTGTTTCTTCATGCATCCGATTACTTCGTTTATATTTTTATTATATTTTAGACTTTTTTTTGTTATTTTATACTTTTTAGTGTAGAATTCAGTTATTTTTCTTCTAATCTAAATTTGTCTTTATTCCAGGACCGACAATGCAATAAAGAACCACTGGAACTCCACGATGCGTCGGAAGTACGAGCCGGATCTACTGGATAGCTTCGAGTCGCTGCGCCGCAAACAATTGCGGGTAAAGCCGATGAGAGACACTAGTGTAGCACCCGAGAAGGTGCAAGTCGCCTATCATGATGTTAGTTGCTTTTTGTTGCACCTTTTTTTTGTTTATTATTAGGTTTCAGGAACGGAAAACAAGTTTCAAACAAATGTTTCGGACAAATGTTTCGAACAAATGTTTCAAACAAATGATTTCAAGATTCCAAACAAATGGAAATCGAAACGTTTATAATCTTACTCATTACGTTCCTTAAATCTAGTATAGTGTCAATTTGGTTGGTTAAGAAAAAGATTATGAAAGGAGAACCACACTTAAAAATAATAAAATTAAACATAAAAGAACCGAAACAAAAACAAACAAAATGTTTTGACAATGAACCACTAAAGTTAATATATTCGTACTAACTGACATGCTTTATTGATAGACCTTTCAGAAGCTGGATATAAAATAAACATTTTCGTATAAAATTTTTGATTGTATTTAACCAACCAAATTGACACCATTTATAAGATATGGCTACAACCACTGTGTATATTAATCACGGTATTGGGAAAATCTTAAAGCCATATCTTTGCCTCTAAAATGTATATGCTGAATGATTAATCTTCAATCAAAACAACACTTCAATTAAAACTTAACTTAGCTCTGATTATCTAAAAACAGCTGTTTAAAACATATTTTTGTATGGGAACATGTCACAGTGACAGCTGTTTGTAGATAAACAGACTGTTATCTTTTTGGTGAACACGGACTTAAGTACAGTCGGCTTCATGATATGGTACCTTCCTTGAAAGTACCTACTTTCAGACCCGGGGTACTGGGGTAAGCAATTGATGCAGCCCACTGTACAAATAAAAATACAAGATTTTTTATCAATATAAGCATATACATTTTAAACATTTTATTTTTAATTTGCAATTTTTTTTTCTTTTTATTTGCTCCCATATCTCATCAACTGTACAAATAACACTCCATTAAAAGGTATAATATCACTGGGTTTTTATGTTTGGGCTTTTTAAAATTCTTTTCCAATTTTGTGCTAAGCTTTAGTAGATGCTTATCGCTATAAAACTACACTTATTTTAATAATATCTTCAAATAGATGTGTTATTTTACAGAAAAAAAAATAGACAGGCAGTTTTTTCTTCACAGTAATTTGGCCAAGCAAAACACTGTCCTGTAGAGCCTAACAAAATATTATACAAATTATTTAAAAACTAGAGGACTTCACGCGGTTTTACTCGCATAGTTCTCGTTCCCGTGGGAGTACGGAGATAAAATATAGCCTATGTTACTCACAGAAAATGTAGCTAACCATTGCTGATTTTTTTTTCAAATCGGTCCAGTAGTTTTCAGGTTTATTCGTTACATACAAAAATACAAATCTATATATATAAAAGAAAGTCGTGTTAGTTACACCATTTATAACTCAAGAACGGCTGAACCGATTTGGCTGAAAATTGGTGGGGAGGTAGCTTAGAACCAGGAGAAGGACATAGGATACTTTTTTTTTTAATTATTTTCGTCGGTTGTAGTGGGTAGGTAGGGGTAGGTAGTGGGTAGTAGTAGGTAGGTAGTAGTAGGTAGGTAGTAGTAGGTAGGTAGTAGTAGGTAGGTAGTAGTAGGTAGGTAATAGTAGTTAGGTAGTAGTAGGTATGTAATAGTAGGTAGGTAGTAGTAGTTATGTAGTAGTAGGTAGGTAGTAGTAGTTAGGTAGTAGTAGGTATGTAGTAGTAGGTAGGTAGTAGTAGTTATGTAGTAGTAGGTAGGTAGTAGTAGCTAGGTAGTAGGTAGTAGTAGATAGTTGTAGGTAGGTAGTAGTAGTTATGTAGTAGTAGGTAGGTAGTAGTAGCTAGGTAGTAGGTAGTAGGTAGAAGTAGATAGTTGTAGGTAGGTAGTACTTTTGACGCAGACGAAGTTGCGTGGGTCAGCTAGTCTTTCATATAATTATAATAAAAAAGTCATAAAAAAAACTCGAATTCTCTCAAAATTTTAACTTGGTAGATAAAATTATGGGATTAGCCAACACCCACTATAATAATATGTAGACCAGGGAAACAACGCCGATATTGAAAGAAAGAAAGAAAGAAAAAACATTTATTCGTCCCAAAGTCATGACGTGCACACAATATTAACAAACAGAACGCAATAATACAAACACAAAGGGAGGAAGAAGGAAAGGGGTAGGGAAGGGGGGAGGAATGTTAGCTCTACCTTGTGACTAGAGCTGCGAATGAAGACCACCATGGCGGAAATAGTTGTAACTTGTAAAGCCTTCTTGCCTTCCAAAGCTCTGGAAGCTTCGACGAATCTCAGGGGAAACGGGAGCAGCACTGTGGATTTCAACCAATATAATTGGTCGATTCCTTCACATTTTCTCTCCGTTCTGCTAAACCAGACCTTAGGGAGATCTAGACACCAAGGCTAAACTCCCAAAACTCTTCACTGAACCAAACGCACTCTTTCACAGCAGACCTGGTCAGATCCTTTCAACGAGTCAGCGGCAAGCAACTCATCGAACACGAGCCAACCTGCTTCGAAGCATGTTCTTCACTTCAGACAGTTATTGAAGGAACAACTGAACAACATACAGTCGGCCCCTCCCAAGTCCCCTGATAGAGGTGGCCTGGTCGATGCTGATATGGAGATAGTTGACGCGCCTTTCAAGTGAGTACTATGTTCTAGAATACTCTAGGGGTACCTAGAAACATCTTAGACTAAGCCGACCTCCTTAGTAGCATGTCCTCTACTTATTCAGTTATTGAAGGAACAACTGAACAACATACAGTCGGCCGCTCCCAAGTCCCCTGATAGAGGGGGCCTGGTCGATGCTGATATGGAGATAGTCGACGCGCCTTTCAAGTGAGTACTACGTTCTAGAATAATCTTGAAGGCTCTATAGGTTATACGGAATGTAGGACATCAGACTGTCCGTCTCAAGTCCCCTGATTGAGAAGGCCTGGTGATGGTGATATAGAAATACACGATACGTCTTTTAAGTGAATAAAATTTTAACTAGAAGTGTTTAGAAGATGCAATGTTCCAACCCATTATAAATATTGGACAATAGGTTTGTTGACTGAAAAATTCTAATTAGTCCGTCACTTAGATTATCAAAAAATATTTGACCCGTATTTTTTCTTTTGTCACATAAACCAAAATTGACGAAGATACGACGCTTTTAAAATTCTCAATACGTCACGCCGTCCTATAATTTTTAGTGCGTTGTGACGTCACGAGCCCTTTGATGCGTTCTAACTTCATCAGTATTCATTGATTTACAAAAACAAAAAAAACGTGTCCATTATTTTCCAATACTATAACTGACGGACTAAATAGATTTGCAATTTATTGATGGTGGAAACTAGCCTATTCATCTACACTAATATTATAAAGAGGAAAACTTTGTTTGTTTGTTTGTTTGGTTGTAATGAATAGGCTTAAAAACTACTGGACCGTTTTTAAAAATTCTTCCACCATTCGAAAGCTACATTATCCACGAGTAACATAGGATATATTTTATCCCCGTACTCCCACGGGAACGGGAATTACGCGTGTGAAACCGCGTGACGTCCGCTAGTGTCCAATATTTTTAAAGGGTTGGAATGGAGCGGGTATTGTGAAAACTCCTTTTGATTACTAAAACATGATTATTTCTAGTACTCATTTTGATAATCAAACTAACAGTAGATTGCCTTGTTAGTCTCGTGGTCGCTATTGCGACTGTTGGGCACGAGGGCCCTAGATTGGATTCCCAGGTCGAGTAAAGTGGCATTATAAACTGGATTAGGAATATCTCAATAGCAGCAACGAAGTATGGATTTGTACCAGGATGATGGCGATAAGTTGGCCCCCTATTACTTCAACATAACTAGCTGTTACTTTTAGGTGTACCTTTGCCCTTTGGGGTCTATAGGCGTGATTTTATGTTAAATAACAACTAAATATTTTTGCATTTTCAGATTCGTGAACATAGAAACGTTACCAACGAACTCACCTCTCAGAAATTACTTGAGCCATGCTTCGACAGAGAACGAAAACAATCAAGATGTTGGTAAGTATATTTTGTCGCGGTGCTAATCTAAAACTACACGTAGAAATCTAATATACTACGCAATGTACACTCACTCACAGAATATGAGCTCCTCTTTAATTGCAATTTTAACTTATATTTTCAACCGACTTCCAAAAAGAGGAGGTTATCAATTCGTCTGTATTTTTTTTTTTTTTTATTTTTTTTTTTTTTTTTTGTGTTTGTTACCGCAGTACTCTCGACTGGGTGAACCGATTTTGATGGTTCTTTTTTTGTTTGAAAGCTGGTGCTTCCCGTTTGGTCCCATTTTAGTTTGCTGAAGACCTGATGCTGATCTTCGGAGATATACAACGGAACTCTTCAAAAATACACAGCAAATCTACAGTGATTGCTGCCAACGCTTGTAGGTTCATTGTTTATACTATATTATGACGTAACATCACGCCTGTATGCTCTGAGGGGGTACGCACATGTGTAAAATACACCCGATTTCGAAAATATTTGTTACCTCAGTACTTTCTACTGGGTGAACCGATTTTGATCGTTCTTATTTTATTTGAAAGCTGGTGCTTCCTGTGTGGTCTCATAACCATCAAATCAGTAGCTGATGATGGGATTCTGTAGAAATAGAGAGAATTCTTCACATTTTATAGGCACACTAGAAGCGGTTTGGGTAGTTTTAGGAATTGTACTTTCTCGAAGTGATCCCAATTCAATTTGATGAAGATCTGATGAAGAACTTCGGAGATATGCAACGGAACCCCTCAATAAATGATAGCAAATGTACTGGGATAGCCGAAGTCTCATATCTGTCTATTGTTTACACCAGTTCATAACCTAAAATCACGCCGGTACGCTGTGAAGGGGTAAACACATGTGAACCACTAAAAAGTGAAAAATAAAAAGTTTTTTACAAAAAATAAAACCGACTTCAGAGAAAACAAAAAAGTGAAAAATAACTTCAGAAAAAACGCTTCAGAAGTCGGTGACAAAAAAACTAAATCAATCAAACAAAGGTCACCGACTTCTGAAGCGTTTTTTCTGAAGTTATTTTTCACTTTTTTGTTTTCTCTGAAGTCGGTTTTATATTTATTTCGCTTTATTTACCTCCTGACTAAATAATATTAGCGACTCGGGTCGATCTTTAGGTTAAGCCATGCTTGGCTAAGTTGGTCTGTGGATGGGTGACCCTAACATACCGAGTTTCCTCCGTGCCTCGGAAAGCATGTTAAGCTGTTGGTCCCGGCTTCAGGCAGTCCTTACAGGTAGCAAGAGCCTCAAAAAAACTCACACCAGTCTTTCCAAGTGGTATCGTATTACCCAGTATTAACTGGGTTGTGGAGGTCAGAGAGGCAGTCGCTCCAAGTAAAATACTGGTATACAGCTGCATCCGGTTAGACTGGAAGCCGGCCCCAACATAGTTGGGAAAAGGCTAGGCAGATGATGATGATTTTATTTATTTATTTTATTCATTAAAACGCAGAGAGAGCACGGGTGGCCCAGTGGTGGCGGCCCCGACTTACGAACAGTACAGTCGTGGGTTCGAACCCAGACAGGCGCATAACTTTGTGTAATTTATTTCATCACCGCTGCTCTCAAAAACGGTGAAGGAAAACATCGTGAGGAAACCGGCATGTCCTAGAACCAAAAATTCGAAGACATGTGACATCTACCAATCCGCACTGGGCCCGCGTGGTAGACTATAGCCCTTTCCCTCTCATTGAGAGGAGGCCGTGTCCCAGCAGTGGGAACATTGCTATGCAGCTAGTGCAACATTGATGATGATGATGATTCATTAAAACTCATAATTATCCCAATTTATAGTCGGCGCAGCATGTCTTCCTCTTCAATACTTCTCATTTCAGCAGTCACCTCCTTTCTAGCCATCCTTCACACAGTCCATCCATCGTTTGTTTGGTCCTCCTTTACTTTTATACCCATCCAAATTCACACTCAATATTTTCCTCATTCCTACGCATCAGATCTTCACACTACAAAAACCAATTTACACACAACTTTTCAGTCACCAGCGCCACAGACTTCAGACGTAAATCACACAAATATTATGAATCCGTTAGTTTGTATGTGTGAATGTTTGTTACTCTTTTACACAAAAACTACTGACCGGTCTTTGATAAAATTTAGCACACAGATAGTTAATAACCTGGATTAACACAAAGGATACTTTTTATCCCAGTAATACAGTCCCGTGGGCAAAGCTACAATAGCATAAACTAGTAACAACATAGTTATCTATACTAATATTATAAAGCAGAAGAGTTTGTTTGTTTGGTTGAACGCGCTAATCTCAGGATCTACTGGTTCGAATTGAAAAAATCTTTTTGTGTTGGAAAGTCCATTTATCGAGGAAGGCTATATGCTATATAACATCACGCTACGACCATTAGGAGCGGAGCAAGAATGAAAAATGTTGCAAAAACGGGGTTTTTTTCCTTTCGTTTTATGTAACGCAGACAAAGTTGCGTGGGTCAGCTAGTAATTTATATTCTTTCTCCTTTATTACAGTTACCTACTCAGTTCAAGCAGAATCAACACAAGAGATAGTAGTTCCCTCAATCTACACATCCCCGAAGAAGAAAGTGTGTGAGCCCAGTAGCCCGCCTCCCATTCTGAGGAGGAAAGCTAAGAAGAACAACACCACTAATGTGTCTACCAACAATGTGAGTCGGAGTATTGTATCTGTGTTTTATTATTACCTCTATATAACATCTGACAAAGTTCAATTTCCACTGCATTGGATTTATGTAAAACCTTATGACGGACGGCCAACCAAAAATCATCTTTAACTGCATGAAGCTAAAGTTAATATTTCATATGTAAGAAACTGTGTGAGACCAGTACCCCCAATACTGGGGAGGAACGCTGCGAATAACAACGTCATCGACAATGTGAGTCACAGTTATATTTTATCTGTGGTTCAATCATAAGATTGTACCAATGCTGTGAAAACCAGAATTTCAAGATATTTGACGTCCAAGGGGTGCACTCCCCGGGGTTGCGGGCCTGTTCGAAAGTATACCGCGGCCCCGGATCATAAAGGGCGAGGAAGGAACATGGATGGGTTTTAGTCAGTAAGAGTCTGACACTCCCTCCCGCTCCGCCCAGAGTGGGAGAAGTCATTTGATGATTTCCCATCCCAAAAAAAAAAAGAAGGTGGTGCACTCCCAAAATGTATGGCAATAGGCTCCCCCATGAGCTGAATCTAAATGTTGCTTAAGGCGATTACATGAGCTAAACTCGAGTTTTATAATTACTAAAAGTATATGATTCACTGCTATAAACAAGACAAGAAAAATATATGATATTCTTCCGGATATATGCTAGGAGGCCGTGTCCCAGCAGTGGGAACATTATAGGCTGATGATGATGATGATGATCCAATAGCAGTGTCGATCTTTGCGGTTTATTAACCTCTTATAAGGCACTTTTAATGATAACCTCAACTGTTCATCAATCTCTTGCCCTTATCCCAATTGATTTGGGGCCGGCACAGTATATCTTAAGGTCGTAGGGCAGTTACACGACTCCGCTCCCACCCTGCAAAAATAATGTAATTCAAATAAATGGCCGTTAAGTATTTCTTTTTATATATGTCACCGTAAAATTGTCAAACACGTTATGTTACATTATAACTCTCTAGCGATATTGTAATATCTCGAATTATTGTCCACTGAACATACGGATGTATCTGTGCCCCCATAATCGAGACTTGGGGCACCCCCCCGTTAGGTTAGTTAGGTTCCTTTAAACCCTGCACTTGGAAATAGGGGCCCGCGAAGTGGGGCTCCGTCGACTACGCTTTTTAGGGGAATATAAAGTGTTTTAAGGTTAGGTTATAATAATCGGTATTTCTCAAGAATGGTACAATATGTTTTCATGAGAGTTGTACCACTGGGCAAGGGGGACCCCTCCTTCCCTCCACACCGCGTAAGTTGACTACCATCGCATGCATTTCACGAAAAATAATGCGTTTTGTTGTAAGCAGTATGTTCATTTGACAATAATTCGAGACTTTACAATATCGCTAGAGATATTACAATATAATTTATTTGGCAATTTTACGGTAAAATATATACTTTACATTATCATTGACGGCGGTAAGACCGCTGACAGCTTACTGTCTGCTAATTTATGTTGCCAATGTAAAGTATATCTAAAGCGCAATGAATTAAGCCTATATTGGATTATATTATTTTAGCTGAGTGGGAGCGGAGTCATTTTCAATACTTTTCTACTACTCGTCATCTCAGCAACCACGTGCTTTCTATCCATATCATCCTACACACAGTACGGTCGAACAAGCTATTTGGTTTACAGTTTGACCTACAAATTACATTGTAAAGTGTAAACCAAATAGCTTGTTCGACTGTACATTCATCGTTTCTTTGGTCTTCCTCTACTCATATTGATTACTTGCGTGTGCTAAATGTCATCATCAGCCTATGATGTTCCCACTGCTGGGACACGGCCTCCTCTCAATGAGAGGGAATGGGCTATAATCTACCACGCGGGCCCAGTGCGGGTTGGTAGATGTCACATGTCTTCGAATTTTTGGTTCTAGGACATGCCGGTTTCCTCACGATGTTTTCCTTCACCGTTTTTGAGAGCAGCGGTGATGAAATAAATTACACTGCTAAATGTACTGACGTCAAATAAACATTGTTTCTTTATTTCTTTCTACTTTATAATAATCATCACTCACTAATAAACTCTTGTATATTTCCAGCCGTGGACAGAAACCCTAGCGAAAGCATTCGAGTGTCGCGAGTCTGGCGTGACGCCGATAAAGGCGCTTCCCTTCAGTCCGTCGCAGTTCCTCAACTCTCCGGCCGCTATATCCTTCTCTACGCTCGATTGTACGCCTCTGAGGCATGCTACTAAGGTGAGATTCTTTATACTACTACTAGCTGACCCACGCAACTTCGTCTGCGTCACATAAGAGAGAAAAACGAAAGGAAAAAAAAACCCCGTTTTTGTAACATTTTTCATTCCTGCTCCTAATAGTCGCAGCGTAATGTTATATAGCCTAAAGCCTTCCTCGATAAATGGACTATGCAACACAAAAATATTTTTTCAATTTGAACCAGTAGTTTCTGAGATTAGCACGTTCAACCAAACAAACAAACTCTTCTGCTTTATAATATTAGTATAGATAAGTTAGAGAGTGCTGGCCCAGTGGTGGCGCCCCGACGTGCGAACTTTCGAACCCACGAGGGTTCGAACTTTTGTGTAATTTAATTCTCCTGCTCTCCAAACGGTGATGGAAAACATCGTGAGGAAACCGGCACGTCCTAAAACCAAAAAAAATTTAAGACGTGACATCAACCAATCCGCACTGGGCCCGCGTGATGGATTATAGCCCATTACCTCTTATAGAGAGCCCTGTGTCCCAGCCGTGGGAACCTTTATAGGCTTATGATGATGATGATGATGAAAGCATTCTTTCCGGAGCATTACTTTGTGTAATTTATGTCATCACCATTGAAACCGGTGAACAAAAACATGGTGTTTACCGTCACAATTGTTGGTTCTAACTAATTAAATGTGTGCGTGTACTAGCGTACACTCGTAAGAAGTGAAACTTCAATTAAAAAATGTAACTACTCAAAACGGGCCGCAAAATACATTGGAGACATTTACCAATCCCTACTCCGCTGGAGAAAGTATACTTCGAATCACGCGTGGTAGGGATCAGAAAAAGATGGCGCGTAACGGTAAAATGTGACGCGTAACGAAAAAATGTTACACTAATTTTTTTTGCAACCCCGATAAAAAAGTTTCACTTCAAAAATTCACAAGACATGTGACATCTACCAACCCACACGTGGGCATGTGGGTCCACGTGGTGAATTACAAGCTCATTCCTTTGTTAAAACAATAATGTGTTTCATTTCAGGAATGGAGTGCGAGTCCGCTGCTACAAACGCCGACGCCTGTGAACCACGTCACACCGGGCGGTCCGAATGCGTTGAAGAATAACACACCCAAGTAAGTAGAATACACAACAAACACAAATACACACATTTATAGCCAAGCCTCAGGCCTCGTTTCCACTATGTCGTGACGATTAATTTATCGTCACGACATTTTTATTTGACGACCCGAATGGCGTAGTGGTAGTGAGGCTGCCTTACGTTCTTAGGGTCCTGGGTTCGAATCCCGGTAGGAGCAAATGTTTGTGCGATGAGCATGGACATTTGTTTTCGATTCATGGATGCATAAATAAATGTATAATAAGTATGTATGTATTTACAAACAAAAAAGCATATGTTTATGTAGTATATAAACTATCTGGTGTCCACGACACAAGCTTTGCTTAGTGTGGCACTAGATGGCGCTGTGTGTTAATGTCCAGCGATATTTACCTATTTATTTTATTTATTTATACGTTGATTTTTGGTTGACAAAAGTCATGGACGACAGTTAACGTGTCGTCCTACATGTGAATAACTAGCCACATATTTTTTTTTATTTTTTTTAAATTAGTTTTCTACCGCAGACGTGGGGGTCCGCGCTCTTATTTACATTTTATTTATTGTTTGATTGATTTAGAAAAAAATAAAACTACGATCGTGCTCCATCATTGGCCACGTTACATTAAACTAAGCTTATTATTAGTAACTTAAGATCTACGTGAGTCCATCAAATATCATTTGTTTTTTTCAAAAATCTACACCAAGCTATTTACTTCGTTTTTTTTTTTTACGAAAAAAACACCTACCACATTTAAAACTACAAGATTATCTGTCGTCACGACACAGTGAGAACGGGGTCTTAACTACTGGATAAATACAGACGACTTGACTTATTTACTAGAAAAAAATAGTAAAATTGCAAAATATTTGCTTCTACAATACATTTATTTTGAAATGCAAGTCATGGCTAAAAAACTAACACCTTCTGAGATTCATTCTTGCGTTTTCTCAAATACATTATTCTGTAATACAGTGAAACATGCTTAGTTTTGAGAGTTGTACCTATGTGAAATGTGAACGTCTGACAACCAGTCTTACCAGGGGTATCATATTACCCAGTACTAACGGGATTATGGAGGTCAGATAGGCAGTCGCTCCATGTGTATTCATCTGCATCCGGGACCACCAGAAAAGCGCCGAGAAAATGAAGCTCGACGAAGTCCCACATAACTTAACTGTCTTGGATTTCGCAACGGAATTAATCAGAAAGTATAGCGGACAAGTAGGAAAAATTCGTAATTTCCACAGACTACTGTTAGCCTGGAAGCTGACCTCAATACAGCTGAAAAAAGGCTAGGCAGATGATGATGAGTTTGAAGAAATAATGACTGAAACAAGTTAATTAAAACTATAAATCTTATTAATTTATATTACTTTTCTTTTACAGAACACCAACTCCCTTCAAAATCGCAATGGCGGAGCTCGGCAAGAAATCCGGCTTAAATTACGAGCCATCAAGTCCCGGCTTACTAGTGGAAGATATAACTATGATGATGAAGAGAGAGAACTCTGACAGTACGGTGCAACTGAATGATTCGCTGCTATCGTCTACTGCAGAGCAAGATAATGTTACTGTACAGGTAAGGATATTTTAAACTTGGGATATATGGAATCTGACGTAACTGAATGACTATTTCAATGTCTATGTCAACGACTATTTCAATGACTATGTCAATGACTATGGCAATGACTATTTGAATGACTATGTCAATGACTATTGGAATGACTATGTCAATGACTATTTTAATGACTATGGCAATGACTATTTCAATGATTATGTCAATAACTATTTGAATGACTATTTCAATGACTATGGCAATGACTATTTCAAGGACTATATCAATGACTATTTCAAGGACTATGTCAATGACTATTTCAATGACTATGGCAATGCCTATTTCAATAACTATTACATCGAAATAGTCATTCAATGGAATTCAATGAACTTAGAGGGTTTAAAATACGAGCCATCAAGTCCCGGCTTACTAGTAGGAGATATAACTATGATGATGAAGAGACAAAACTCTGACAGTACGGTGCAACTGCATGATTCGCTGCTATCGTCTACTGCAGAGCAAGATAATGTTACTGTACAGGTAAGGATATTTTAAACTTGGGATGTAAGGTAGAAGCACCAGGAATCTGACGAAACTCAATGACTATGTCAATGATTATTTGAATGACTATGTTAATGACTATGGCAATGACTATTTCAATGATTATGTCAATGACTATTTGAATGACTATGTTAATGACAATGGCAACGACTATTTCAATGATTATGTCAATGACTATTTCAATGACCATTACAATGACTATTTCAATATCAATGACTATTTTAATGTTTATTTCAATGTCAATTTCATTAAAATAATAAATCAATCAATGGAATTAAACGAACTTAGAGGGTTTTATTGTTTTATTAAATATATTGTTAAACTAAACCATAATAAAATTGTCGCGAGTCATTTTTGTTCAACAGCATGACCTGCAAACCAAATCCGTAAGAACATTTGAATTTGGCGGGCTACCTTAGCTCACCCAAACCCCACACACAAATTTCGAATTGGCTTGCAAATAGAAAACAGTTTACTGAAAAAAAAAAACAAATGAACTCTTCAACGCGAGAAAAATGTATGGTTGTTTGTGTGCATCGTTGATTTTGAACAGTATGTGCAATAATGTAGGTACTAATTATCTGTGGAGTGTGGATCATCTTCATTGCGAAAATGTTGAGAGTTTGTGTTGTATTTTAAATTGTTAATCTGCGACTGACCTGATAGAAGAAAAACTGACTGCTCAGTTCAGAATTTTTGTCGAGTGTAAATATGTTCGGTTTTAAATGACTATTTTTCTCGCATTCGAAGTGAAAAGTAGAGTTTGCACCTCGAGACTAAACGACAATTTAATATACCCTCGCTTTCATTGCCTCCCTCGTAAGCTCGGGAGCCAAACCACCTCGGGTATATAATGGCTTCGTTTAGTCCCTCGTTATAAAATATACTATTTTCATATTTATGGGTGATACGAATGGTCCTTGGTGGTCGTAATATATGTGTATTAGTATGTACCCATTTAAGTATATCGATTTAAGTTATCATAATAGTTTTTTCTCATTTTTTTGTACTCTGTCACAATGCTGTCCTATTTAAGCTAAAGGTTGACTGGTAGAGAATGCCTTGTGGCATTAAGTCCGCCTATGTTCCTACCACTCGTATATGAAGTATAAAGAAAAAAATAATAAAAAAGTGCTATAGCATATTGTCAAATTCACGTTAATTTACGTTTCGCGTACGTGCTAGCACCTCAGAAACTGAAAACCTCATATAACACGACAAGTACTACATTAGATATATTTGATTGGATTATTTGACAAAGATTATTCGATTGCATTTTATTTGATTGTATTGTGTTATGTACTAACTTTATCCACTCTCTTACAGATAAACGACTCCGGCATAGGCAGCTTGAAGCGTCGATCAGAACCGGGCAAAGAAAACCTCCCTGGAACACACAAGAGAGCTAGGAAGGCTTTAGCACAAAGTTGGGGCGCCGTCACAAGTACTCCACATTCACACAGCAACTCACAGAGTCGAGTTCCTGATGTATCTTATATTGAGACACCGGTTAGTTGATTTGTACTTTATTATTCTAAAAATAAGGTATTATTTTAATGACAAATCACTCGAAAGCCCATCTATGATCCACAAACGTAGTAATTGTGAAAGTCGTGGTTCTGGTAAGTGAATTAGCTCTTTAAGGCACTACACATAAGGTTTACTATCATACAAGAGAGCTAGGAAAGCTTTAGCACAAAGTTGGGGCGCCGTCACATTCACACAGAAACTTACAGAGCCTGGTTCCTGATGAGATGCCTATAAGTTAATATGAACGTTAAAACATTGACCATTCGGTTTATTTTTGTAAAGAGGCCTATCACTGATAAGCGAGCGATGCTATACAAGACTAATTGCTCATCAGCTATAACAGTACACTGTTGTAAATAAGCCTCCTTTAATCAACTTCAGCCATCTTGAAATGTTCATCGCTTCAACAAGCCTTGGAACCTTATTTTTACCGATTCGCAGTATTCATATTTCAATACTTATGTACGTAAGCTAATGGCTATACATGGGGAAACCCTCTCAAAGCTCATTGTAGATGGCGAGACCATAGCTAAGTCCCAAACTGACCAAAGAGATCAAGCTATTTTGAAATGTCTAAAGACATTGACAGATTTTCAACCAATCACGATGCTTGGAAATTGCTATGCTGGCGCCATTAGTTTTGTAGTTTTCATCCCCATTGGAGACAAATTGGCGATCGAATCAGCAATAACGTCGGAAATTCTTAACATAACTAACTATAACCTCCCTATTGTTTCAGAGCAAAACTTTAGCCGGGGACAGCTCAGTGATGTTTTCACCGCCTTCAATCGTCAAGCATTCGCTCCTAGAAGAATCCACCAGCTTACATTCCTTACTCAGTCCTGAAAACACTCCAGACACAAGCCAATATGAAGAAATTGACATAGAGGCCGTCATCACTGAGAAAACAAAGGTACAACACAGGTCTTTAATCCCTACTAATCCTGAACCTAACACCTTAGGACCTGAAATCATATACCCTGAGTTTACACCCACAGAAATCACTCCTTTTAGAGACATTACGAACTTAGACAACCCCAGTTTTAGTCGACTAAACGCGGATCGACTAAGAACCATTACGACAGGGAACGAATTAGCTTGCGATACACTAATCGCGCCAAAACAGGTTCTAGCCAATGCGCTCGCAGATCACATTTATAAAGTAACCAATCAGAAGCCGTCTACGTCTCGTATAGATGAGATTTTAACCAATAAGATTATGAATAAAAATGATTATGCGCACAAGGAGAATCAATGGTGGACCGTTGATAAGGATAATGGGCAAGAAGCGTTGGGTGAATATTATATGTTCAATAATATGTAGGAATTACGCTTATTCGGTTAGGTTTGGTCTTGTGATATTTTGTTTGTAGGTAAAGGTCTGTTTCTGGGAATGATTAGGTAGAGTTAAACCTACAGTACACACGACGTCTAATCGTGCTATACAAAACCAGATTATGCGGATCGCTCATTGTTCTGGAAATCTATACAAAGCGAGGGCATGTTATCCTGGAAATCCACATTTCGCCAATAAAATTTTAGTTGTGTAGTTAAAATAATTAATTAAAATTGATGTATAGTCCGCGCCACGAGAAGCTATAAAGAAGAACAGGCAAAAAAAACCCAGACCCGACAGAAAAGTAACATACCTCAGTTTTTTTGTTATTATTTATATAATCATATTATATAGTTTTTATATTCGAAATCAATGGCTGACACCAAAATATTGCCTCATGTTTTTGTTCAGGCTTTACACTAAAAAAGTACAAAATGCCTACGTATCTACACAATTCGTAAGTATATATGTAACTAAATGACGTAGAAAAGTAAGTAGTTATGGGATGTATTAAAAAAAAAAATGTTCGTATAGGAAGTTATTTTAATTTAAGTTTTTTTTTTTTTTTAGTCAGTAAGAGTCTGACACGCCCTCTCGCTCCACCCAAGGGCGAGAGATGTCATTAGATGATTTTAAACCTCCTTAAAAAAAAAATCCTAAGTTGAATGTTGTACTAGGAGTTCAAAAATTATATATAATACAGCTGTATCTCCAGGTCTCCTGGATACATCCCATAACTATTTATCGTCATTTAATTACATACATTACGAATTGTGTAGATAAGTAGGCATTTTGTATTTTTTTAGTGTAAACCCTGAACAAAAACATAAGGCAATATTTTGGTGTTAGCCATTGATTTCGAATATAAAAACTATATAATATGATTATATAAATAATAACAAAAAAACTGAGATATGTCACTTTTCTGTCGGATCTGGGTTTTTTTTATATGGGACGTGACCGTTCTTCTTTGTAAACAAAAAATTTCTACCAAGATACTAAGATATTCAATCAACTCAAATTATCATACGTGTAATAAGATACTAACGATCAATTTCACTTGGTCGGTTTATATTTTGGCGATATAAAACACTGCCGTCTAATGTTTCGTGGTACTGGAACGCATCTGAAATCATGGAACGTAAACATTTGGGCCTCCATTTTGAAGTAAGTTCACGCTGACGCTGTAATTTTTGAATTTGATCCAAAGGTTGCGAACCCGAATGTGTGTTTACAAAATGTATAGCTTCTCGCGACGGGGACTATAGTTGAGAATTTGGCATTACCAAAAAATAACAGACTGTTTCTACATTGTCAGAGATATACATATTATATCTGTTTCATATAAAAATATTGATCCTTTTTTCAATTGATATAATTCAAACACTGGATTTCAGATTAGAAGTCTTCTATATTTTTTTTATTATCCTGTTTTTTTGTAAAAAAAGTTCCTAACAGAATATCACAAGACAATAAATATAATGGACTGTGAATAATAGTGATAGAATAAAAGTAAAAAGACACGCTTAACTAAGTCATAAACATTAACAATTAAAAATAATATGTGGGGTACTAGAGGACGTACTAAAATGATTAGATTCTTCTTAGAGTCAGTCACTGGTTTATTATCTGTGTGCCAAATTTCACCAAAACCTGTTCAACCGTTTTAGCGTGAAAGAGGAACAAACATTCATACATCCTCGCAAACTTTCGCATTTATAATTGCTATGGCAAAAATTACATATTGTATACCTCAATACATCATCATCTAATAAAAGAATGGTTATTCCACATTGTGGTTTTGAATAGGAAATCTATACTTATAATAAATCTGTAGAGAGGTCAATTCTGTACATGAAATATATTTACAAAATAACTATCGGGGGGTGATTAGTGATCGATACTGATGCCAAAAATGCAATCAGTAAAATTTTTGTCTGTCTGTCTGTCTGTCTGTCTGTCTGTCTGTATGTTATTTATAGAAAAAAAAACTACTCGACGGATTTTAACGAAACTTGGTACAATTATTCTACATACTCCTGAGCAGGTAATAGTATACTTTTCATCACGCTACCATTAATAGGAGCAGAGCAGTGAAAGGAAATGTTGGGAAAACGGGAGAAGTTACTTGGTTTTTTTAGCTTCCGTCGCGTGTGCAGCCTTAATGGTTAAAGCTACATAGAAATAATGTATAACGGAAATATTCCACATAAAATTATATAAAAAATATCCCATTACAGCATATGTCTATCTTTTATAGTTGACTCACAATAACACGTGTAACTCCCGATAGCTTAGCAGTTCGGAGATTTGTTATTATTATATTTGTTTACTCTTACGTTTATAATATTCTCACTCAACCCCAATTTTGAAACTTCACGCGGGCGAAGCCGCTGGCAGAAGCTAGTCTATACTAATATTATAAAGCAGAAGAGTTTGTTTGTTTCTTTGGTTGAACGCGCTCATCTCAGGATCTTCTGGTTCGAATTGAAAAAATATTTTTGTGTTAGACAGTCCATTTATTGAGGAAGGCTATAGGCTATATAACATCACGCTTCGACAATAAGGAGCGGAATAGGAATGAAAAATGTTGCAAAAACGAGGATTTTTTTTTCCTTTCGTTTTTCTCTCTTATGTGACGCAGACGAAGTTACACCTATAATTATTATGACGTAAAGTATGAAAACTTGCGTGATGTGTCAGCGGTACTTCCCTGGGGAAAAGCCTAAAACATTTCTTCTTTACATAAAGCAAACTAAAAAAGTTTAAACTAAAATAGTATCTGCACATTTTGGTATGTCCAAACTGGTGACCCATATTAAACTAAACTAATCATTAAACGACTAATAAACTAATATAAAATTACGCGATAATAATGTGATCTATTACTAAAAAGCAAGGCGCGGTGATTAATTTTGACTAATTTCACGGTAAAATAATAATCGATTTAAATCGATTTTAAAACTAAATCGATTATGAAAAATCGGAATCTAAAAATCATGACTAACTTAAAATACGTTAAAAATTATGTAAATGTTAATAAACGAAAAATTGCATAACGTTTTATGGAATATTCGTTACTTTCGTGTTAAATCGATACTCGGTTGTAAATTTTTCTAATTTTATTTTTATCGAATTATCAATTCTTAGGTAGGTTTTGCACCAAACTAATGTGAACGTTAAACGGTATTAGAGAATAAGGTACCAAAGATGAGGTTTTCATCAAATGAACTATTCGTTTTTTTCTATTAATTTAATAATATATTCTTAATTCTCTAGTTAAAAATACAAGGTGTAAAGGATATCTGACGTACTAATTGTCCCCATGATTTTTAACCCATCGAGGATGAAATATAGGGTGTAAAACACCTATTCACGCCCAAGCCGAACTTGTTCTCCTCGACATTGTGCTCATTTTCTTATTTAACACCATACCCAGGAACCTTCTAGTTACGAAGATATTAGGGGGCAAAGTTACAACATTTTGACAAGTTTTTTTTTAAATAAACAAGTTTTTATTGTATTCCACGACCCCCGTAATATTCAATCCATCCATCAGCACAATGTTTTCTGTGTGTTACATTGAGCTATATAACAAAATGTGATTTTTGACTCCAAATAAAAATTTGATTCCCAGCAATAATTTTTGCGTTAAGTTACTTAGTCTGATGTACATAATGCTTGGTTGACGACTTCGTGATTAGGTGGTTTACACCCTGTATTTGATACATATTCCTTTGTCGCATAAACATAATTGATACATAATCCTTTGTGGAAACATCACCTGTTACCTTAGGCCCAGTGCCCACTATGTCGTGACGATTAATTTATCATTGGTTTCTTAGTTGGCAAAAGTCGTCATTTGTCGTCATATATGTGCACACCTCCATTTAAATACACAAGCCACGACACTTAAAACTAGACGACTATCTGTCGTCACGACATAGTGGGAACGGGGCCTTACAAGTTACATGATCCTTTTAAAAATATTTTGAAGGTGATTAAAAAAAAAAGCCGTTGATTTACATTTTAACCGTGTAAAGAGTATGGAACAGCACTTTTTTATAACTGGCCTGAATTTTCTTTTCTTTGGGTCTAGAAATGTAGAAGCATTTGAATTTAGAATTTATGTAAACAGGTGGCACGTCGACCTTTACACCGTGTATAGTTGTAGGAAACGTCAAAAGTATACCTCAAGTTTACCATGCACCAAATTATTTAAGTGTTACTAGTTATAATAATTTCAAGTATTAATTTGTTTAGGTTAAAAAAAAAAACTTGTTCGTAGTAACAAAAAACAAATAAGTACAAAATAATTATTGTGTTTCAACAGTATTTAGGACGCGATGTTCGATATTGATGATGAAATGTAAAAAATAATGTCTTTTTCTATGAATTTTTTCTTCGTACGGATTTGTTTAAGAGAAATCTTTAAAAAACGGACCTGTTAGGGATTTTAGCTATAGGGCATACTTTCGATCTACTAACGAAACCCCCTAGTAGGTGACCTGTCCTATCCTTGTATTTATTTATTTAGAAATTCTATTAATTATAGTATTTTCGCTTTGTATTTTTGCCTTTAAAAATATTAACATTTTTTATACTTAATTTAAAACTGTCATTCGAATAACGACTAAAATGCTGTCGCATCAGTTGTGGAATTTGTATTTATACAGTCATTTTTTTTGTTACTTTTTTTAACATTTTTTATATCGGCAGCTACTTAAGAAAAGTTTATTTGAAGTAAATAAATGACATTACCCTTTACCTTATTTCCCTCCATTTTGTATTTTTCCCGCCTATTCCATTCCCGCACAATATTGACAGGCCAGTGTTGAATCTTCTTAAAAAATACTTATTTATTTATATCTTGTTATAGAATTGTTTTTTGTTACTATTTATGTTTAAAAAAAATGTTTTAATTTATTCTGTAGCTGTAGTTTCTTTTGTATTATGGCAACATTTTTTTTTTGTATTTCGATGTGTTTTTTTTTTCTTTTATTGAGTAGTTTAGTGTCTCTGTCAATATTGTTTGTATTCCAATCCAATCCAAAAGAGATCCAATGTCATTTTTTATTTCAATAAATGTATTTTGTACATTTAATTTTTGTTTTGTTTTTTTTTTCACCCTTGTACAGTCAGCTACCAAAGCCGTCCATCATTAAGTTTTTATTGCATTAACAGAATACAGAATTAATCATTTAATAAATTATGTCGCTGCCTGTACTTTAGATTTGGTCACAGAAGTCTAGAACAGTTGCTTGTTTAAATTTAATTTCTGCTGCTAAGATTATTTTAGTTCTTGTCTAATAAATTAAAGAAAAGAATGCCAACAATACAACAAATGAGGCCTCATGACTTTTAGTATTTTTAGTTTTATAGTACGAGTACCTATTTATTTTAACTGTCTTAACTATTTTCTTAGTAAATAACCAAAAATAATGATGTTTTGTAAAGCAGTTCATAAATAAATACAAAAACAGCAGACACACATAAAAATATATTACAATGATGATAATTCAAGAGATTTTAATGATAGTTGGGTAACAGTAACAACAAAATACACGACCAATAGCCATGACGACAGTCTCAAAAAATGCAAATGTATTTAGTCCGTCAGTTAGAGTATTGGAAAATAATGAACACGTATTTTTTGTTTTTGCAAATCAATGAATATTGACAAAGATAAAACGCATCAAAACTCAGGAGCGGGGGCTCATGACGTCAGTACGCTCTAAAAATTATACCTAGGCGTGACGTATTGAGAATTTTAAAAGCATCCTATCTTTGTCTATTTTGATTTACGTAACAAATGAAAAAACTACGGGTCAAATATTTTTTGATAATCTAACTGACGAACTACTAGATTTTTTTTTTGTTTTCTACCCTATTGGACTCTCTACTTTTTAAAGCCATTATTTAATTCTTTTCATATTTGTTTAGAACTCCAATAGTTTTCCAATAAGGGGTCGTCCTTTAATCACGTGTGGTTCAAAGAGGAAGTCAGAAAAAAGATCGAAATCATGGTGGATGATATCATAGAATCAGATGTATTTTTGTATTTTTTTACCAATCTATATTGGTAAAAAAAAACAAAAATATTGTTATAAAAATTGGATTTAATAGTTTCATAACGTAAATATCGAGAAAATGAATTTGAGTAAAACTTTTGTCACATATGTGTGTCGTTTGGCGTACATGGCACGCGCTTACTTGTCACGTATATGTGACAATGACGTCCAAAAGGTTAATTAGATTCTAAAACCTTCTGATCTGTTCAATAATAACAACATACTCGTGTTCCTGGGAGGGGGAAGAAGGAGTTGCCAAAAACATCACGACCTATCAAATCAACAAAAGTATCTTAAAAACCTCACATGATTAAAGGATGACCCCTAAGCAGTAGAGTAGCTCAAGATTTTCCCAAAAAAATGCACACAAAACAAATTCCCTTATAGGTAACCCGGGGCAACGAGCCTATAATAGTGAAGAAATCAGCCGTGCGCTCCATCAAATTCGACCATCCAGAGGAACTCTCCGAGATCAAGGAGGAGGACCCATCGCCTTTAATATTGGTTAGTCGCCTTCTTGTAAAAATTGTGGTAAGTTAAGGCCTGGCTTTCACCTTGGCCAGGGGCTTAGTGTTGCCATACAACGTGGCAGCGCTGCCAGTCTCTTTGGGACCAGTTGACAGCGTTGAGGAGGAGTTTTCTGACGCCAATTTTTAGATCCTTATTAGTTAGGTACTTAAGGTTTTTTTCATTTATAAATGTATACAAGGAGTCCTGGTCCAACTCAAGAGTGTGCTACAGACCATCAAACTGAATAACTTTCTCTAGGGACCAAATAAATAAATAAATAAATATCGTTGGACATTAACACACAGCGAAAACCGAGTGCCACACTACGCAAAGCTTGTGTCGTGGACACTAGATAGTTAATATACTACATATACAGGGTTATTTGTAAAACACCGACAACCTCGCAGGAGTAGATTACTAACATCTTAAAACAACAACATTTGTTCTACGACTTTTCCGAAAACAGACAAAAAAAAATCAACTCTCCATACATATGTCCGAACAGCTGATCGAGTTTTGCATGAGAAGTCGATTTTTTTTTGCCTGTTTTCGGAAAAGTCGTAGAACAAAAGTTGTTGTTTAAGATGTCAGTAATCTATTCCTGCGAGGTTGTTGGTGTTTTACAAATAACCCTGTATGTACTTTTTTTTTGTTTGTAAATATTACTTATTATACATATTTAAACATCCATGACTCGGAAACAAATGTCCATGCTCATTACACAAACATTTGCTCCTACCGGGATTCGAACCCAGGACCCTAAGAACGTAAGGCAGCCTCACTACCACTACGCCATTCGAGTCGTCTTGTATGTATGAGAGCTGATTATTTTTTATGATTACTATGGTGGTCCTATGGAGAAAGTTGTTCAGTTTGATGGTCTGTTGCACATCCTTGAATTTGGCCAGGATGCAAAGCGTTACCTTGTATACAGGTTGTAAACCACCTCATCACAAAGCCGTTAACCAAGCATTCTGTACATCAAACTAAGTAACTACGCAAAAATTATTGCTAGGAAACATTTTTTTTTTGAGGTTATAAATCATGTTTTGGGGTGGAACTCAATGCAACGCACTTAAGGGGCCTTTTACAGTCCACTAGCGCCGCCAATCGAAAAAATCTCATAACTCGTAAATAGAATCAAAAATACAAAATGTGGTCTATTATTACTGTAGAAAAGGCAATAACGTAATTTTATAACACATTGTCACCACTTGAAATATAGCTGTTTAGCTAAATCGTGCATTTGTAACAAAAACGGCCGTTTATGTTTTGAATGCACGATTTAGCTAAACAGCTATATTTCAAGTGTTAATAAGGTGTTATACAATTACGTTATTGCCTTTGCTGTAGGTAATAGATATCAGTGTTAGGTCAACCTATAAAAAAAATAAAGGAGTTTTTTTATTTTGTAATACTCCTAGATGACTGCTGGAACCCCCGAAGGCAATTAACTTTAAATGTGTAATCAATAGTTCACCTACATTTCGTCAGCTGTGTTTGAGGGCGCTTACCGCCATTCGGGCACAAAACCAGACTACGTAGCTGCTACTGAAAAATTCCTAACGAAAAACCCAATAACAAAGCCTAACTTGCATCGCTATTCACAAACGCTTCAATTCTGAAACTCGTATGTCTATCTCGCTCTTTTTAGTAATGCCAAAAAAAGATACTCGTAGACGTACAACTTGTCGAATCGAAACGTTAGTTAGCTATGCTGTCGTTCTTGCGATCACTAACCCAATTAGATTACAACACAACTATATAAATCTGCAAAAGATTTCTTATTTTCACGTTAATTTTACAGGGTAACTACAAATGGCAGACTTTCGCATGCGGCATGACCCAAGACCAATTGGACCTCACCCAGCTAGCTCATCAATACATGAGGAAAACGGCTCTAAAACCTAGGTCTCTTAACTTCCTGTAAATAAGGACTATTTTTGTGGACTTGATATTTTGAAATCGAGATTTCAGAGATAGTGTTGTGTGATTTTGTGTGTGATTGTCACTTTTTTACCTAACAGTTGTGGCCTGGATTTGAGCGAGTTCGCATTTGATTTTTAACATACTGCTTGGCTCAGAGGGTTGAAAATCCAACTGCTAATCCGCTGCAGTATGCTTTGTTGAATTTTCAATGCTCGGCTAAAGAACGTGAAAAAATCGCGCGCAAAAAAATACTAAGGCCAGAAAAAGCAATTTTCAACTTAATTTTGGCCTCACCAGGCCACGATTCGTTTCATTAGTAAAAATACGATGAAGTCGTAAGTACGCTTATTATTTTATATTATGGGTGTTAGCTAAGTATATGATAGTTATGTTATAGTCGTTGTATATAAAAACAGTGTGATTCTAGTATAAGCCTAATTATGTACCGATATAATTTTGTAGCAGTAAAATGATATAAAAATATGGAGAATATAAAGTTTTAGAATATTGTATGTAAGTTAATTTTGTAGCTATGTTTTTTTGCTTTTAAGTTTTATAAATATATTTTAAGGTGTCGTGGTAAATTAATATTATGTCAGTCAGTTTATAGTTTGTTTTAATATTTTGTGGGTAAAGAATATTGTTTAAGTTAGTGTGCACAATTTTATAGCTGTTATAAGGTGTAGAAAAAATATTTTAAAAAACAAATTCCTGAATAAATATAAGATTTTTGAAATTTCGATAAGCAGAGCTCAAACCTATAAATCAAGAATGATATGTTACGAATTTATCCGAGAATTAAATCTAATTCAATGTATTAAGATCACATTTTCAAAACTATGTATAAAATGTAAAATTTTGCACTAAATATCATTTAAGTCTTAATAATTTCATAGTAAGAATATCTGGTAATTGAAAAGAGTACAAATATAATGTTAAGTTTAATTCAATCTTTATTGTACAGTAGTTTTTTTTGTAGGCCTTTTTTAGTATTTTTTTTGGGCCTTAGCCTGTTAAATAAATATTTCTGCTTTTCTTTTTTCTGTGGATTTTGTGCGTCATAAATAAAATAGTTTCAATAGTAAATTAATCAGTTAATTAAGGTAATATCCAATAAATCTAAAATTATATAAATAAAACCATTCTTAAAACAACAGAAAAATAATTAGAAACAATAAAAGATTAAAGTTTTTTTGGAATAATATTAATTTAATTAAGAGGCAATATTTATACAAATTATGATTAAACATATTTTTATTGTACGTTTTTCTTGTGATTTCTATTCTAATAATTTATATTTTCGAAATAATATAGGCTGCTGAACACAAACATTACATCTATACTTTTATAAATAAAAATCGCATTTCGTGTCTGTCTTTTAGAGTTTTTTTTTCTGAAATTCCAATTTTTCGTAAAAAACGACTAATATACATGAAATAGATACTCACTTCTTATTCGGATGGGGTAAGGTAGGGACACTATCAGTTACGATACCCACACTACTTTTGTTTCATTTACATTCATAAATCTGGTCATACACAATATTGATTATTGTACCTAGTATATAAGAGATAATTATAATATGGATAATTATAATATGCTCGTTTTTACTAATACTAATAGATCTAATAGGCATGATGAAACTATTACAAATCTATTTAATCCATAAGTTAGAGCATTGAAAAATAACGGACACGTATTTTCTTGTTTTTGTAAATTAATAAATGTTAATAAAGATAAAACGCGGCAGTGGGGGGCTGATGACGTCAGTACGCTCTAAAATTACACCTAGGCGTGACGTATTGAGAATTTTAAAAGCGTCGTATCTTCGTCACTTTTGATTTACGTAACAAAAGAAAAAATACGGGTCAAATATTTTTTGAAAATTTAGCTGACGGATCAATTAGATTTTGTTTGTTGTCTACCATATTGGATGCCAAAATATCATTGCAATTTCAACTCTCACTGTTGAAGTAAGCGGTGAAAATTATATGTAGCAGTTTTACTTAGGCATTTTTTTTGGTGTCGCTTTTGTTAGTGAAAACAAGCTATATTGAACTTAGTTTAAAAAGTCCTAGTTCTAAGGGATTGCCATGTTTTTTTAAATTATAAACAAAGAATTTGTTTTTCTTTTATTTTGTGACAATTATATTGTTCTAGTTTGTAAATAGTAGATAATTTAATTAAGTACTTATATGGATGTTCATTGTAAGGAAAATAAATGGTTTTATAGAATTTTCGTTTTTTTTTGCACCGCAAATGCAAAGCAAGTCTTCATAATTATATCTAAATGATGGGATACCTCGCTCATTTAATCCCAACCTGACAGCATATTCACAACGCATCGATTCGATTTCGATTCGGGAAGTCGTATGTCTATCTCGCTCGTTTTCGTTATGCCAAAAAGCATAGACATACGACTTGTCGAATCGAAATTCTTTCCGCGTTTGTGAATACGGGGGCTGGTATACCTACCTAATAGGACACCCACATTCGCCAGGTATGTATAAGTGCCATGTAAAAGGGAGCGGCGTAATGCCATCAACCGGGCACAAATCCAGGCTCCGTGAATGCTACTGAGAAATTCCTGATACAAAAACCCAATACCAACTTACCCGAACCGGAAATCAAACACAGGACTTCACGCTCAGCAGTCCCGATTGCGACCACTAGACGAACGAGGCCGTGAGACACAAATGATTAATAAAAAAGGCTGTTTTGGAAACTGGCAGGTTTAGAAGCTGACAAGTTTTGAAGCTGACAAGTTTTGAAGCTGACAAGTTTTGAAGCTGACAAGTTTTGAAGCTGACAAGTTTTGAAGCTGACAGGTTTTGAAGCTGACAAGTTTTGAAGCTGACAGGTTTTGAAGCTGACAAGTTTTGAAGCTGATAGGTTTTGAAGCTAACCATTCGGGCACGAGTGGTATGCGTGATTGTTTGTCCTGTGCATTACTGGTAGTCAAGCCCAGTCGTTACAGCTAGTCAGAGGCTCAAAAAGTCTGACAAACAGTCCAGCCAAAGGGTACTAATGATAACTTCTTAATACTTATAATATCATTGCCGTGTACCAACTGGGTTATGGAGGTCAATTAATAGGCAGTAGCTTTATGTATAATACTGGTGTTCAGCTGCATCCGGTTAGACTGGAAGCTGACCCCAACATAGTTAGGAAAAGGTAGACAGATGACCGCTAGTCAGGAACCCGAAAGTCTTACCAAAGAGTAGATCGATCGTGTTAGCCAGTAACTGGTGTGCGGAGAACAGTTCGAATTTGTAGTGGTTTATTTTAATTTGGGAAATTACGAGTATTAATCATCATCATTTCAGCCGAAAGACGTCCTCTGCTGGACATAGGCTTCCCCTAAGTGTCACCACATTAACCGGTCCCGTGCAACTCGGACCCAGCGGATCTGTCCACCTAGTGAGAGGTCTTCCAACGGAACGTCTTCCGGTTCGCGGTCGCCGCTCCAGAACTTTACGGCCTCATCCTCAAGAGAACTAAGGTTCCCGACACGTAGCCCGAAGAACTGCCATACTTAAGTACCTATAGCTCTCAAAACCGAATCGGGCTAATAAAAATTTAATGGCGACTGTTATACCAAGTAAATCTATTATCTATTATCTATTACTTATAATAAATCTGTAGAGAGGTCAATTCTGTACATGAAATATATTTACAAAATAACTATCGGGGGGTGATTAGTGATCGATACTGATGCCTAAAATGCAATCAGTAAAATTTTTGTCTGTCTGTCTGTCTTTCTGTCTGTCTGTCTGTATGTTATTTATAGAAAAAAAAACTACTCGACGGATTTTAACGAAACTTGGTACAATTATTCTACATACTCCTGAGCAGGTAATAGTATACTTTTCATCACGCTACCATTAATAGGAGCAGAGCAGTGAAAGGAAATGTTGGGAAAACGGGAGAAGTTACTTGGTTTTTTTAGCTTCCGTCGCGTGTGCAGCCTTAATGGTTAAAGCTACATAGAAATCATGTATAACGGAAATATTCCACATAAAATTATATAAAAAATATCCCAAGACAGCATATGTCTATCTTTTATAGTTGACTCACAATAACACGTGTAACTCCCGATAGCTTAGCAGTTCGGAGAATAAATGTGAATGTAAGTTTGTTTGTTGCGCTTTCACGCGACAACTACTGAACGGATTTGGATGAAATTTTGCACACAGATAGTTTATAGCCTGGATTAAAACATAGGATACTTTTTATCCCGGCAGTAAGATTCCATGGGACAATAATCAAACTTCACGCGGGCGAAGCCGCTGGCAGAAGCTAGTCTATACTAATATTATAAAGCAGAAGAGTTTGTTTGTTTGGTTGAACGCGCTAATCTCAGGAACTACCGGCTCGAATTGAAAAATTCTGTGTTGGATAGTCCATTTATCAAGGAAGGCTATAGGCTATATAACATCACGCTATGACCAATAGGAGCGGGGCAGCAATAAGAAATGTTGCAAGCGGGAAAAAGCTTTCGTTGAGCAGGCGATGCGTTGCGATATCAAAACTTCACGCGAACGAAGTTGCGGGCAAAAGCTAGTATTTGTTGGAAATTGTTAATCGGGCGAATAAAAATTTAATGAGCGACTATTATGCCAAGTAACTATTTATCCGGTCTTTGTGGCAAGAAGATCGCGAGCTCCGGACTTGTGACACACCGACTCGGATAGGTTAGGTTCGATGGGGATGGGCCCATCTTTGTGATGGTTTACTTCAAACGACGACCCGATTGGCGTAGTGGTAGTGACGCTGCCTTACGTTCTTTGGGTCCTGGGTTCGAATCCCGGTAGAAGCAAATGTTTGTGTGATGAGCACGGACATTTGTTTCAGAGTCATGGATGTTTATATGTATAATTACTATGTATTTACAAACAAAAAAGTATATATGTAGTATATCATCAACTATCTCTCCACGACACAAGTTTTCCTTAGTGTGGCACTAGGTGGCGCTTTGTGTTAATGTCTTAACGTTTAAACCCCGGAAACAGAATTTATACTATACCTCGAGCAGCGGGGCTACGTCGACTACAATCTGGTTGTTATTTTATTTTAAACATTTTGTTTTCGCCCACTGTTTGTCGTCCATTTAGTATTTCAGTAGCCCACATTCAGTATTTTTGACACCTATTAATTGTTTTTTTCCGCTCGTCTAAATACTGCCCAATTTGTATTTTCAAGTCGCCATTTTGAAAAATGCGATTTGTATGCATACTGATTGTCGCCAACGTAGTGTTTCAGTCGCCCAGATTCAGTATTTTTTACACCTTCAATTTGAATTTATTTTCGCTCGTTTAAATACTGCCCAATTTGTATTTTCAAGTTGCCTTTTAAGCATTTGTTTTACCTACCCACTGCTTGTCGCCCACATGAAATTCTGTATTTTTGACATCTTTAATTTGAATTTTATTCGCTCGTTTAAATACTCTCCCCTTTTAAGTTACCAAATAACCGTACTTAATTCCTTCAAAGTTTACCCACCCACTATCAACATCACCTACCTCATAAACATTATAAACTGACCCCACAAACCAATTCTAACACTCTAACGTTCAAGATTGTAAAACCGTAGTGTAGTGATACAGCCTAATGCCATCAGTAACTGAAACGTCTTGCGAAATTGCCTCCTAGCCGAGACCGGGACCTATTAGCATGAGGACGAATTAAATTGTCGGTTTAGGTTGTAAGAGGTGACGAGCGGAGCGATCGCAGGAGCGGGAGCGATTTTGTAGTTGCCATGGCTGACCTGGAAGTCGTTAAATAGATTAGCCGAAGCAAGGGAAACCTGTTCGATTGGTGATTTATCTCTCTGCCCTGGAGTATAAATGTGGTGTTGTTGTTCCACAAATGATGGACACTTAAATATCTTGAATTACCTGTCCTGTTGCTTGTACAATACAGTAACTGACCGACGCAACTGAAAGTGCTAAACCTGTCGGCAATTTTTTTAAGAGATGGCCGAGATCGACAGAATAAGAAGAAGATTTTGTAGTTAAAATACTGCGGAAAGTGGAAACTGGGTCATCATTTCAGCCGAAAGACGTCCACTGCTGGACAAAGGCCTGTCCCAAGCCCTTCACCAGGTCATCAGTCTACCTAGTGGTAGGTCTTCCAACGCATCGTCTTCCGGTTCGCGGTCGCCACTGCAGAACTTTTCGGCCCCATCGGCCATCCATTGTGCGAGCTTTGTGCCCTGCCCACTGCCACTTAAGTTTGGCAATTCTTCGGGCTACGTCGGTTACCTTGGTTCTCTTGTGGATGTCTTCTTTTCTGATTCGATCACGCAAGGAAACTCCGAGCATAGCCCTCTCCATTGCCCTTTGGGTGACTTTAAGCCTGTTGATAAGGCCCATTGTGAGCGACCACGTCTCGGTCCCGTATGTAATCACTGGCAACACACACTGGTCATAGACTTTCGTCTTGAGACACTGCGGTAAGTTGGACCGCCGCTGCCCAGCCGAGTCGGATTCGACGATTGATCAAAAAGTTTTTTTTTTAATGCTAATTATGCTTGTGTTTTAGCAGCAACTCAATTTATGTGAAACGATTCTCAGCAGTCGCGATTGCGACCACAAGACCAACAAGGCATAGGTCATTTCATATTAGGACGATGATATTAGTCTGTAGGTATACCTACCTAGACACTCACGACGACTCAAGAATACCTGCAGGTACTCAATCAATCAGTTAATAAAGCCTGGAAAAGCAATTACCATTTCTCTCCTACTCCATACGAACAAACCACACACATCACTTCAAATCCATAATTTATTAATAATAATTTAAACAGCTCTTCATTACCACTAAGCCCCTACCCTTACCTCTCCCAACGAGGCTACTTCCAAGCCAAAACCAACTTTCAGAACAGCAATTAAAGTTCTAATTACTTTGACTTGAACTCAAACCCCAGTCGAACGGTTGTAAATTGAAGTAACATCGCCCGGAGCTATTAAGATTGCATGTCACTGGTCTAAATTTAGTTAAATTCTGCGGAATTTATCGGTGAGATTGACTGTATTAGTTACTGCCGAATATAATTGGGAGGATATTAATTGAAATTGAAACATGCTTAATAGATTTTGTCAAAAAAATAACACTAATGAAGACAAAAAACGTTTGTGGTCTTTTTGTCTCTGGTATTCCCCTAACACTAAACGTTGTTAAAATTTTGAGTATGAATAATAAGTATGAGAAGAAGACATTTTGCGCCGGATGTGGCGTATATGTACCAATCAAATATATTGAAACTACTTAGTTTAAGTTATGCTTGAGTTTGGAGTGACGTTTTTTTATGACACTTACCTAAATAATGCCTAAATACACGTTTGGAATTTTGTCGATAGATAGGCGTTGAAACTCGCTTCCTAATGGTTGGTATAACAAGAGTTATTACGATGACTACAGGGAGATGTATTAGCTATTTTGTTACCTACTTGGAATAAAACTCTGGTCAGTCCCAACCCCAGCACTAAGTGAAGGAAATGTGCTTGTCACATATATGTGACAATGGCGATCAAAAGGTTAAAAACGTGCATTAGTCACACAGTGATGCGTTGTGGTTAGCTGGTGGCGACTTTAGGGAAAAATCTAACCGGCAGAGTGAGTTTTGCCCCCTTTACTTCGCTCTAGGACTCTGGTTTCAATACATCACAGACACACAGAATTCAACAAAGTCGATGAAATTAATTACAAAAAGAAAAATGCCAAAGAAACGTGAACCTATTATAACAAACACTGCAGAGCGAATGTATTCAGCATTAGGTAAGTTACCCATTCCAAATAATTCTCCGTTCCTAATTATTTATTCATAAACAGCCACTCAGTCACACGCGTTTCCTAATTAACGCAACTGCCAGCATCATAAATGAGTAAATGCTTGTAATAATATACTCAATAAGCTATTATATACTATTACTCAATAAACAGTGCCGTCGAGTTTGATTGAGCCTGCAATATTCCGTTTACCTAGCTCCTGTTTCGAGTCAATTAATGTGAGATCCTTGTATAGTATAATACTATTAAACTTAGGGTGAGCATGGTTTGGGATAGAATGAAAAATAATGATAATAACTTTTTTTTTTTGGATGGGAGATCATCAAATGACTTCTCCCACTCTGGGCGGAGCGGTAGGGAGTGTCAGACTTTTACTGACTAAAACCCATCCATGTTCCTTCCTCGCCCTTTATGTTCCGGGGCCGCGGTATCTCTTTCGTACAGGCCCGCAACCCCGGCAGGCTTCGGTCCTTGCGGGCCCCTCCCCTTATGCTGACATCTCTTTGAGGCGCGCGTGGAACACGAACGCGCCGTCGACACGGCCTGACGTCGTCGTTAGGGCGTGGACCCATGTCTACGGTGCGGTGCCGTTTGCCGTGCAACGGCACGGCACCGCCGCCGCGGGTGGCGCGGCGCCGTGCCGCACCACGGCGTCGTGTACCGACACGTAGACGCTCAGCACGTATACTAAAGTTAGTTTTGGCTTGTTATGGACCGCGAAAGACGTATCCTGCTCCTGTTGCTGTTAAGACGACGACGAATGAAGAAAAAACAAAATCAAAGAAAATATTGGGTAATAGTGAGCACGTCGGTACACGACGCCGTAGCGCGGCACGGCGCCGCGCCATATGCCGGCGGCGGTGCCGTACCGTTGCACGGCAAACGGCGCCGCACCGTAGACATGGGTCCAGGCCCTTAGACGGACGGACGGCTAGCTAGCCCATAACCAACCGTCCATAGGCCCGATGATAATAACTTTACATTCATTTTTTTTATTGTTTATTTGCATCTGCCTAGCTTTTTCACAATTATATTGGGGTCGCCTTCCAGTCTACTCGGATGCAGCTGAATACCAGTATTTTACATGAAGCGACTGCTTACAACCCAGTTAGTACGAGGTATGTTAAGACTGGTTGACAGAATTTTTAGGCCACTGACTACCTGTAACGACTGTCAAAGATCTACAAATGACAGCCGGGACCAACAGCTTAACGAGCTTTCCGAGGCACGGAGGAAACTCGCCATGTAATGGGTGGTCACCCATCCACAGACGAACGTAGGCAAGCACGGCTTAACCTAAAGATCGATTTGAGCGGCTGTGATTATTTAGCCACGAGCTCCCCACATAACTTTACATGAGATAAGTAAAAAAACTGATAATTTAGGTAGTCGTTGCATGTAAAATACTGGTATTCAGTTGCATTCAGTTTGGCTGGAAGACCACCTCTAAACACTTGGGAAAAGCTAGGATATTGATGATGGTTAAGAATCACAAAAGCGGAGCAGTGGTCGCTCAGTGGTTAAGATTCCGACTTACACGTGGTAGGTTATCGTTCGAAACCAGGCTGGCACAGTTTAGTGTGTGCCAAAAGCGTAAAAGAAAACATCGTGAGGAAACGAAGGTACACGCACTGGGAACGCATTATAGATTCCAGCCTACTTTCTCCCGTAGAGAGGAGACCTTTCTATCAGCCACAGAACAGATAAAAGAGGCTAGAAAGTAAATAGTTCCTGATTTGTATAAGAACGCGGGTCGCCGCTTGTCTTCCACTCTTTAAGAGGGCTATGACAATTGTTCTTGTATTTGAGTGTTTTAAGAGCCTAACACTCAAATACAATAAAAATAGAGATATTTATTTTGAGCACTCCCTAGAGAAACAATGAATCTTTGTCAGGCACATATTTTTTTTAATTTTGTTACCATACCTAAACCATAATCACTCATCGAAACTGAAAATTTAGATGTGATTATATATGGTTCAGATTTGTACACAAAATTAAAAAAAAAAACATGCCTGAGAAAGATTGATTGTTTCTCTAGGGAGTGCTCAAAATAAATATCTCTATTTTTATTGTATTTGAGTGTCAGGCTCTTAAAACACTCAAATACAAGAACAATTGTCATAGCCCTCTTAACTCCACTATGCACACAAATAAACTACACACACTTAGATCGCGAGTTTGCTATTGATAGTCACACTTACAATAATTAAGAGCGCGACTGTTGGTCGATTGTCATATAAGCGTTCACTTATAAGAGCGGCTTGCCTGCACCGCTCAAAAGGCCCTTATAACCTCTTTTATTTGTTCTGTTGTCCAAGCACTGGGAACGTTATAAGCGCCATCGAAAGTAAATACACCGCTGTTGATTTTGATAGAGCTTACGTAAACCTAATACAAGTTAATAATATGCATATACTTAGTTACAGTATTACTCGAGGCAATTAGCTTACGAGTCGGTATTAGCGAGCGGTAGGGCGACTGTTTGTTTTTAATCGTTTAGGATATTTACCAAAACAGTTGCTGGTTTCCTCACAATTTGGTAGGTACTACAGTGAAACCTGGATAACTGGGACTTTCAAGGGACCTGCAAATTGGTTTCACTTAAGGCGACGACATCAGCTAAATAAGCAACTCTATTTGTGGTGGTTCAAACTTCGTTTGAAATACTGTAAGAATAAAGTTCTAATTAGCTTGCACTACAAAGTGGTTGTTACTTCAGTCACTGCGGGCCGAATAGTGCGAAATGAATATTTTTGATCGATTTAAAATGAGAACTTAACTATTTAATAATAAATAATCCATCACTAGATGTAGTTTAGCATTTGAAATTTTATGTTATATTTTTAATTATAATTATCATTGTCAATAAATGGCTAAACTGCTTTGAAAGAAAATTAAGAGGTATGTTTGAAGATTTTTTTGGTGCATTTCAGTTTGACAAATTATGTTTTGAGTTCCATCACTGTATGCAAAAAGGACTTCAAAATATAAAGTTTTTTTTATTTATCAAAATTATTTACAGTTTTAGAGATACACTGCTTTTAAAAACCGCCTTTTGGACCGTTTTCAAGATATATCTTACTAACTCAGTGTCTCAGATATCCAGGCATAAAAGTCGGAACCTCAGCATGAGTTCCAGCTAAGGAGGTTTCTCACTTATCCAGGTCCCACATTACCAAGTTTCACTGTATTTCTTTGACTGGGTAATAATTACGTAGCAGACTACCTACTGCACCCTGTACCTCAACAGAACAGATGGCCGATGGGGCTGTAAAGTTCTGGAGTAGCGACCGCGAACCGGAAGACGCGTGGAAGACCTGGCACTAGGTGGACCGATGAGTTGGTGAAGGTTGCGGGTAACCGTTGGATGCGAGTTGCATGGAACCGGTCAATGGCGACACTTGGGGGAGGCCTATGTCCAGCAGTGGACGTATTTCGGCTGAAATGATGATGATGATTATTACCTACTATAGCGTTTCAAAGAGTCTAGAATACACCAATTGAATGATGTACTTCTAGTTTTCATCAAAATCGGCCCCGAATATTTTTCGCTATTCCTAATTTAGTAGTTAGTTTCGGATTTGGCTATCCACGCCCACTTCAAAAATTCATTCTGTATGTATTGTATACGGACTATCACGGTTATCCGACTTCACCTAAGATCACTTTAAATGCGCAACATCATCATCCGCCTAGCCTTTTCCCAATTATGTTGGGGTCGGCTTCCAGTCTAACCGGATGCAGTTTAATACCAGTATTTTACATGGAGCGACTGCCTATCCGACCTCCACAACCCAGCTAAGTACTGGGTAATACGATACCCCTTGGTAAGACTCTAATTTCGTTACACGTTTAGTGATAATCGACGACCCGAATGGCGTAGTGGTGGGTGAGGCTGCCTTACGTTCTTAGGGTCCTGGGTTCGAATCCCGGTAGTAGCAAATGTTTGTGTGATGAGCACGGACATTTGTTTCCGAGTCATGGATGTTTATATAAGTATGTATTTACAAATAAAAAAGTATATATGTAGTACTCGTATATCAACTATCTAGTGTCCACGACACAAGCCTTGCTTAGTGTGGCACTAGATGGCGCTGTGTGTTAATGTTCAGCGATATTTATTATTTATTTATTTATTTATAATAATTAAGATCCTATTATCATCCCACAACCTTTGATCTCCACCCCACCCAAAAACACCAGGAACAAAAGACCAGAAAACAAATCCAAACTTTTACAAGCTAGAGGTACACCAAACCAATTTTGATTAAAACGCAAAACTCCCTACAATAAGAAAACTTATTTAATAAGCCTTCTGAAGTTGGACTTAATACAAATATGGGGAAGCGAACTTCTTGTTTGAGATTATAACCAAGTTAATATCAAGTATGTGTTTGTCTTTTGGATTCGGATACGAAATTTATTGGTTTAGTTAGATGTTATAGTGGTGGCCTAGAGATGTAAATAAGTACTTACTAACTTACTCGTATACTACTTACTATATTCTTCGAGGAGGAGGAGCTGGAGAAACTTGTGACTAAATAATAACAGCCACTTTGCAGGCTGTTCTGTGGATGGGTGACCACCCTTACGTATCGAGTTTCCTCGGTGCCTTGGAAAGCGCGTTAAGCTGTTGGTCCCGGCTGTTATTTGTCCATCTTTGTCAGTCGTTACAGGTAGTCAGTGGCTCAAAAAGTGTGACACCAGCTTTACCAAGTTGGATCATGTTACCCAGTATTAACTGGATTATGGAGGTCAGATAGGCAGTCGCTCCATGTAAAATACTGGTATTCAGCTGCATCTGGTTAGACTGGAAGCCGACCACAACATAGTTGGGAAAAGGCTAGGTAGATGATGACTTACTGTATTCTTCGAAGATGTAGGTCCTTGTGGAGTTATTATAGAAATGTTATTTCCCTGTTTGAATCGGATTTTGTTAAGCCTAAGTTACTTAGAACAAGCCAGCAATACCATCAACTGTCTGCCAGTAAATTCAAAATCGGTACAGCAATTTCGGAAAATAGTCGGAACAAACAGAAATACGTCCAAAAATTAAAAAGACAAATTGTTGTACCATATAAGTACTTTCGTTAAGCATTCACTAAAAAAACTACACTACTCAGGATAACGCACTGTACTGCTCTCAAAAGCGTGATAGCTGGAAAATCTCGAGAAAATCGAAGTATTAGAAAAAAAAATAGTACATTGTGATATATTATACCACTCGGCCCAGTTTACTTTCATGTTTTTTTCATTTATTTACCTTTTAAAAAAAAATATTACATTTGTCTAGGCAGAATAGCATTTATAAACCACTAAGGTTTGTACTTAATGCTTCTTGTAATTCTACATCGTAGTACATGAGTGTATAAGCACACTACTCACCAAGTATGTTCATTTGTTGACAAATCCTCCTTTCTTAGCTGCTCTTACTAGAAATGAGAAATATAAAAGAATGTAATACAATTGTCATAATAAAACAACAGGATTGCAGGTGTAAAATATTTATTATTAAAGTTTATAATGGAATAGTCAGTCCTACGGAACTTTGTTAAAGACAGACATAGCTAAGTTTATGGAAATAAGTGGAACCAGACGAGAGGTACACTGGGTGCTTTATGTAGCTTATTCAGAATGTAGAAACTTATTAACGTTGGTAATTTAGAAATATTTTTAATTTTAATCAAGGTTTCCGGAGGGTAACACAAAAATTACTAAATGACTGCTATATCTATAGTGACTTCTGTGATTACCTGACAACAACCATTCAAATTCCTTGGCAGAACCAACAATTCGAAGACATGACTAGCTGTGATTCTTACACCATAGTTTACCGCCTACTGATTCTCACAAAGGGGAGGCCTGTGTCCCAATATGGAGCATTGGTTAAATTGAACCATCATTATTATGTATGATCTTGTTCTTAAATTGTATAATGTTGCGCATTAAGTAAATTAATTTAATTGTTGAAACTGGTCCTTTCTACAACTTTTCCAAAATATGGTCCTTCGAGCCGGATACCTTCCAAATTCAAAAACATCGTTTCATACAGTATCTTTGCTTTGGCGTTAAGACAAAATGCAGAACAAAAATCGTAGTCTTGTTCCTTGTTTTTCAAGCAAAATCAGAGCATAATCTCTTCACCACAACCTCCCATTGCGTCTTCATCTTAAAGAACAGAGCGTCGCGTTTCGTTGAAGCGTGAAATGGGACGAACAACTTGTTACGGCAGTCTATCTTATAACAAAAAGAGTACGTCGGGCAACTCAGCGAACTACGCTCGCCTGCTTAAAGTATAAAATTGTTTTTCATATTATTTCTCATCGCATTTTAGTTGGGAACTTTCGAGAAGGTATTGTTCTACTGTGCCTCAACAATTTGTCCCACTTCTGCGACTAAGTAGAATGCTTAAAATTTTGGCTTCCATTCTGATAAATCATTTTTGTAGAAATTAATTATGACAAGGATTGGAGAATTTAAGTTAGGGCTAATTCACAAAGAAATGGGACCACTCTGAGAAAGTACCTACTCTTCCAAAAACTACGAAAATCGCTTCAAGTGTGCCCATAAAATTTGAAGAGTTCTCTCCATTTCTCCAGGATCCCATCATCAAATCCTGACGTGATAATCATGGGACCACCTGGGATGTATATTCTTTCAAACAAATAAAAATCTAAATCGGTCCAGCCATCTTCGAGTAATCGGGGAACAAAGAAATTCTAAAAGGTCCCGACGAATTGAGAACCTCCTACTTTTTGAAGTCGATTAAAAAAATGAAAGAAAAGTGTGATTCAGTAAGGCAGAACTCACTTCCATTATTTTATTTATCCCAGTTTAATTATGATGACGTCTCTTAAGGCGCTTAGACGTGCTAAATTAGCAACTCTATTTGTGGTGGTTCAAACTTCGTTTGAAATGCTGTTAGAATAAAGTTCTAATCAGCTTGCACTACAAAGTGGTTGTTACGTCAGCCACTGCGGGCCAAATAGCGCGAAATTAGTGGTTTCGATCGATTTACAAATAAACTATTGATTGTATTAAAAAACTGAAACAGTATCATGCTAATATATTGCTTGTAGAATTATTTGCCATAAAATCAGAATGATCGCATGCATATTAGTATGGTTTTTATTGTTTGAAAGATATTTTTAGAGATAAGTTCGTGATTTCTTTTTATCAAGCGAAATTAATTGTATTATGTTTTCAAAACAGTATCATGCTAGCATATATCCTGAAGAATATCATATATTTTTCTGGTCTTGTTTACAGCAGTGAATCATATACTTTAAGTGATTATAAAACTCGCGTTATGCTCATGTAATCGCCTTAAATCCCAACTAACTCAATCCTACCTCATCATCTGCCTAGCTCTTCGTCAGATGATGAGAAACAAAGTCGGACTATCTGACTTCCGCAGCTGTATAATACGATAGACCTTGGAAAATAAACATGAAACTTCGTCGCCTACAAATTGATGGAGCAGAGTGGAAAAATCCTTTAGTAGTGAGTTTGTTATGAACTTCCAAAGATGTAATGGTATCAAGTACTGCAAGATTAGTCTAGATGAGTTTCGAGTTCGTCTTTAGTGTTTTCTCCGCTGTTGAGAATGCCCGGGGCAGACAACTTCCTGAATATTGCGGTGGTTCATGAATCTGGATAAGTATACTGTCTGTTTAAATAATATTAAAGCATTTTGACGCATTTTGAAGCATGACGACCTTAATGGCGTAGTGGTAGTGAAGCTGCCTTACGTTCTTAGGGTCCTGGGGTCGAATCCCGGTAGGAGCAAATGTTTGTGATGAGCATGGACATTTGTTTCCGAGTACTGATACTTTTTGTTTGTAAATACATACATATTATACATATGATTATTATATAATTATTAAACATATCATATTATATTATTTTACAAACAAAAATTATATATGTAGTTAATCAACTATCTGGAGTCCACGACACAAGCCTTGCTTAGTGTGGCACTAGACGCCGCTGTGTGTTTATGTCCAGCGATATTTATTTTGATACTTAGTTTCAGCTGTTTTTGCATGTGAAGTTTTTTTCCTGGAAAAAACCTCTTTACGATGCCATAAGGCAATCGTTCTCCCCGCCACTGTGATATTGTTTTTTGTTCTACACCATACCTCCTAGTTACGGAGATGTTGGGGGTCAAAGTTTCAACTATGTGACGTTGCGTTTCGTTGAGTTCTACCACAAAACATGATTTTACACCCCAATAAAAAAGTCATTTCTCAGAAAAACTTTGTTGGGGTTAATAAATTTGATGTACATAATGCTTGGTTGACTTTGAATTTAGCTCGTGGCTAAATAATATCAACCGCTCGGGTCGATCTTAAGGTTAAGCCATGCTTACCTAGGTTGGTCTGTGGATGGGTGACCACCCTTACATACCGAGTTTCCTCCGTGCCTCGGAAAGCACGTTAAGCCGTTGGTCCCGGCTGTCATTTGTCCATCTTTGACAGTCGTTACAGGTAGTCAGTGGCCCCAAAACTCTGACACTCAACTCTGAACGAAATTAGAGTCTTACCAAGTGGAATCGTATTTCCCAGTATTAACTAGGTTGTGGAGGTCAGATAGGCAGTCGCTGCATGTACAGTACTGGTATTCAGCTGCATCCGGTTAGACTGGAAGCCGACCCCAACATAGTTGGGAAAAGGCTAGGCAGATGATGAATGCTTGGTTGACGGTTTCGTAATAAGGTTGTTCAAACCCTGTGGTTACAGGTGAAATCTAAATAAAAGCGTTTTATAATAGGTTCCAGACTACTGAAATCTCTCTTCCATTTCTTGGAAAAACTGTGACACATTTTCTACCTTTACAACATGATTTAAGTACCTACCTCATAAAAACTCAATTCACAAGCAGACAGACAAATGAACGCAACTCCGAGTTTCTTATTTCTAAACGGGACAATTTTTTCCTTTTTCGTCTAAAGAAAGTTTGTTCTTTATATCTTTATTATTGTGGCTGGTCTAAGGAATTATATTGTAAGATAGAAATCATGTATTAACTAAAAGGTAGCTGAAGAAAACATATCCATATATCTAGATACTAGGTACTATGTATGTGGATATATGGATATGAATGTTTTGTTAACAAGAAAATTACTTTAACTCAAAGGATGCCTGTTCTTTATCTATTAGTTCTGGAGTGGCGACCGCGAACCGGAAGACGTTGTGTTGGAAGGCCTCCCACTAGGTGGACAAATGATCTGGTGAGGGCTGTGGGAATCCGCTGGATGCAAATCACACGGGACCGGTCAATGTGGCGACACTTGGGGGAGGCCTATGTCCAGCTGTGGACGTCTTTCAGCTGAAGTGATGATGAAAAGGATGACAGTCAAGACACGAACTCTTCCTGTCAATATGTGTATAGTAACTATAATATTTAATTCCCACGCGCGCTATTTTAGCAGTCCCAAATACCATTTCTTCTCAACAAACACTCCTACAAGTACACAGACTTTTCATGAACCACTTAGTGATTCTCAAGCGGCGCGGGATCCATTAATCTGTCCCAAAGTGACGGCAGTAGGTAGGTAGGTACAGTCGTTTATCAATTAGTTTATATCTGACAGCAGCAAGCCAATAACAACCTTTTAGTGATGAGAATAATGTTCACTGTTTTTTGACAGACTTATCAGTGGCAGCTACTTTATTGTAGCGATTAAAAATGTCACTGTCATTTTGACAGTGATGTCTAGTTGCGGTAAAGGTGCTATTGCGTTGCATACGTATAAACACGCCTGTAGTCAACGAAGGGTAAGGGGATTTATGAGGGATAATGTGTCTTTGATGAAATAAAACTATAACATTTGGATATAATGGCTTATTGTTTGAATTATAAGGCATCTGCATGTCGCGGAGATGAGAATGCTAAGGGGGATGTGTGGTGTTACGCGAATGGATAAAGTAAGGAATGAGTATATTATAGGAAGTCTGAAAGTGGCGCCGGTGACTGAAAAGTTGTGTGGTAATCGGATATCGTGGTATTGGCATGCGATGAGGAGGGATGATGTCGTGAAAAAAGTTTTGAGTATGAATGTGGATGGGTATTTGAGTAGAGGAAGACCAAAGAAACGATGAATGGACTGTGTTAAGAAGGATATGGTAAGAAAAGAAGTGTCTGATGAGATGACGAAAAATAGAGGAGTATGGAAGAAGAAGACATGCTGCGCCGACCCCAAATAAATTGGGATAAGGGCAAGAGAATGATGATGTTTGAATTATAATGATATTTACACAAGAAACCGGTAAAACGGCTTCACACTCAACAAATTACAATTACTAATACATAACTACACTAAACCAGACATAGTCTGTTAGGTAATTTAATAGCGATTCCATTGATAGTACTGAAAGCGAGCTAACTAACGCAGTTTCGGAGATATCGTGGTTTTAATCAGACGCGACGATAACTCATGCGAGCGCATTTGGGGGACAGATCTGGTAGGATTAGAAGGCGGCCTACGGACGGATCAAGGGGTAAGGCAAGGTGTATGTAATAGTACATCCTCCGCAAGTCTAGTGCTATCAACTACTTCAGACATCGTGAATGCTACTGAGAAACTCCTGATGGAAAAACTCCATTATACTTTTGCCCGACCAGGTACCCCTTTAATCAGCAATCGCGCTTGCGACCAATAGACAAACGAGTTCCACTGACAAGACTTTCCGAAGATCCCCTGTCACAATTACAAGTGATCTTTATTCGCGTTTCAATAAAGTCTCGATTCAGTTGCCGCTGTCAAAGGTAAAATAATTGAAAGGACCGTAGATACGAGTAGGTAGGTACGGTAGCTTTTTAAACGGCGGTCCATTACCCGGAGTGAAGGTTTTCACTAATCTTGTAGCTATGCCTTGTGTAGGGGTGGCCGGGGCTGTTAAAAGATATACATTGCGTTGCAAAAACATTGACCTCTTATATTTTTTTCTCAGAGTGGAACGCTCTTCAGGTAGACAGACCAAACTGTTCGAAAGAAATACCGTGGCCCCGGAACATAAAGGGCGAGGAAGGAACATGGATGGGTTTTAGTCAGTAAAAGTCTGACACTCCCTCCCGCTCCGCCCAGAGTGGGAGAAATTATTTGACGATTTCCCATCCGAAAAAAAAGGTAGGCGGACCGATTGCTTTGAAAAGGTGGCGTCACGGCGAAACGTCACCGTTATATGGTTGAAGTTCTACAGACCTGAACTCGCTATTCTTCCTCGTTTATTGTGCGAGCTGCTAGTCTGTGGAACTCACTGCTGGTTTTTTAAAGTTCGAGTGAATGGGCTTCTTCCTAGAAGATACCCATTCTCTCTAGCGCACTTTCCCTAGGCCGCGTCATCGCTGTTTAGTGTCAAAAAAAGAAAAAAAAACCCGATGGGCACTCGGGGACTGCCGCGGTAAAGCTATTGCATTTGTTTTTTTATGGGGGGTGTTAGGTTATTTTCGTTACGGAATTTCTGGATTCGGTCTCCACGCTCAAGGCCCGCGATAGAAGCTATGCAATAGCTTAAAAACTCGCGGGGCTGTCTTTGGGCACTTCCGATAGAAGTGAAAACTAAGTAATCTATATCTGCTACGGGTCTTGCACCGCGTACGCCTAATTGGGGCTACGCCGTAGCGGATCGGCTACGAGTGCTACGAAGCGTCAGGTGACGATTACGCGAGTTCCATGTATTTTGTTCACATAAAGTGCTCAAAGAACGCGCCTAAAGAAGTTTTTACTTCGAAAAATAAAAAGAACTTCAGATAGATCTATGACCAATAGTAAACTGTGACTGGTTGTTTTGATTGATTCTTCTCTTTAGCATGTCGATGGCAACTTAAATTGTGTTCCTTTCTCTATGACATACACCACTTTCGATCCAGGACAAGTAAGAACCAGTGGTCCTTTGTGTATAGTCCAACTCGTTCCACAGTCTTCTACGGGGTCTGCACTAAATTTCTGGGTGAATCAGGGATCCACCGACAAATACAGTTAGAGTTTTATCTTCTTTTAGTTTATTTTTACAATCTTGAAGACAAAATGTTTCTGTAACGAGAATAGCCCAATTACTTTGCAATGTAGTGTAATATAATATGTCTGTTATATGGACGTCCCTTGTGATCAAAGAAGAAATAGAAAGGACTCTTTTGACAGATGGCACTTTTAGTTAGTGATTATTGTGAGTTTGCTATGATAGGTATTGTACCTATTTATGTAGTTTATGTCGTACCTACCTCTCTAGTTAAAATACTAGCAAGTAGGTGAAAATATTATGGTGACCATTGGTCTCATCTGCCATCTTTGACAGTCCAGCTAATCAGTTGCTCGAAACTCTGGCAACCATTCTTACGAAGGGGTATCGTATTGTTACATCGGACCTACTAGAACATTCGAGAAAGCACGTGATTACACAGTGTGTGTACGTTGGAATTTCGAGTGATTTCCATTATTATTACTTGTAAAGTTAGGTAGGTACAAACTCGCGACCTATTTATAAAAAGACATTAGAATTTCGACCGTACGCCTAGGGCATACGGTTCATATTTGTTTGTACAAGTAGCTAGTAATAATAATTACCTACCTACTATTCTTTTGTTAGTGTTTTTTTATGACCCTCTAGTATATTCGTGGTTATTCTGGTGTGTCTGTTGGCGAGCATAAATAACCCGTTCAGGCCCGCGATTGTGATTAAGTTTAAATTGTTTTGTGGTTAATAAAGTTATTGTGTTGTTTAATCGGTAATAATAGATTTATCTCATACCTAGCTCGTAACAGCATTAACGTAAAGTACTGGTATTCAACTGATTAAAGTGAGACTAGAAGCCGAGCCCAACATAGTTGGGAAAAGGCTAGGCAGATGATGAGGTAAGGCCTCATGTACATACACGGTTTTTCGCCGTAAAAATCTACGGTTAATTCGCCGTGTGTAGGCAAGGTCGTCAGTGTTGTATGGATCACTATGGAAGCTTGTGACGTGCACGGCGGCACCACGGCACGGCTGCCGTGTACTAAGCCGTACTTGGCCGATGTCTAGCCCGGTGGTTTTGCCGTGTCATGTACAAGCTCTCACACTTTTTCAACTGTACGGCTAACACGCCGTACGGCTAAAAAACCGTGACGTGGACAAGAGGCCTAACAGGGCTATGGAGGTAATGCAACATACTGGTACTCGAATGGCGTAGTGGTAGTGAAGCTGCCTTGCGTTCATAGGGTCCTGGGTTCGAATCCCGGTAGGAGCAAATGTTTGTGTGATGAGCATGAACATTTGTTTCCGAGTCATGGATGTTTGTATGTATAATAAGTATGTATTTACAAACAAAAAAGTATATATTATGTAGTATATCAACTATCTGGTGTCCACGACACAAGCCTTGCTTAGTGTGGCACTAGATGGCGCTGTGTGTAAATGTCCAGCGATATTTATTATTATTATTTATTTATTACTAGCTTTTGCCAGCGGCTTCGCCCGCGTGAAGTTTGATAATTGTCCCATGGGATTTTACTACCGGGATAAAAAGTATCCTATGTGTTAATCTAGGTTATAAACTGTCTGTGTGCAAAATTTCATCCAAATCCGTTCAGTAGTTTTTGCGTGAAAGAGTAACAAACATACATCCATCCTCACAAACTTTCGCATTTATAATATTAGTAGGATTATTCAGCTGTATTTGTAGTCGTTGTCAAAAGATTTGCAGGATATTATGGCAAAGAGTACGCCAGACATCTTCCTGAACTCGTGGTAAGTACATCGAGGTAGACCGACTAAAATTACTTATGATTAAGTATGAAATAAAAGACACAACCTTCAACTACCACAGCAATCAGAAAACTCCACACACATTTATTTTTCATGTCAATAAATATTTTTGAGTTTTATTGTAAACACGCGATATTACATTTAAGAACCGACTATGCAAGCCCCTTTCACATATCACTTTTGTAAATGATACACAGACATCTATTTAAATTTCTGATAAATTACCCTTTTAACTTAACTCATGACCTCATCTCCGAAATAACCCTAAAATGAAAAATCCTCATCATAAACCATATTACCACATTTGGCACACCCCTAAAGGCTTCAGTTAATCGTCTAAAAGGTCATTTAAATTGAAAGCGCCTGTAATTTACGTACCAATTTGAATTGTTTCTCTCAATAAAATGCCGGAAGGATTGTTTGAAACTGTTACTCTGAACTTTTGCTGTTTAAACTATATGCTATGAACTGTTATTTATGAGGGGGTTCGTGGCTTTTTATTACTTCCTCTTTCTTGTGTGTAGGTCTAATTGAGAGGTTGAGCTCCTGGTAACTGTTGGTTAAATAAAGGTGTCCATTCTTCTCTTTTTTTCATGGGATCTTCTGGCACGTTAACTTAGGAGTGTGTCGTCTGCTCAGCTGGTTGAGCTGATTAAATTTAACTATTTGGCAACATCACTATTTGGTTGGTAATACATCCCTATCTCCCATCCCTTCCTTGCACGGAATCTATCGTACTGGTGGAAGCGAGATGGACAATGTACGGCGGAAGTGAGCGGCCATCATTAGGCAGTTACAACTGTTACAAGACGTTGGCTATGAACTTGTGTGTCGTGAATATTGCGTTCCCTAGAAAATCCAGAAAACTTGGTGTTTTATGTGTGAAAACCGTGTGAAAATCTGTGGATCGAGCTGGGGAGCTGCCAACGAAGTAATTAAGGTACCGTGCACTCCAATTACCCATAAGAAAGACCGATTTACTCCGTGTCTCCACGCGGTCTTTCAGCGTCCGCCTTCATTATTCACCAAGTAGATTTTATTGTTTTTATTTGTCTTTTCCGCGCAACCATCAGCCATATTATGGATGTTATACCGACATAGCCATTTTTTTTTGCTAATTAATCTTGCGTTTGGCTGCAGATGTGACATAGATTGTCGATTATAACACGTTACTATAGCACTGCTATGTCAGTCTGACTCTCGTAAGCAAATTAATATTTTGTTTGCGTTCTCCCGTCTATATTCAGTTTATTTAAATGAGAATAGATGACGAATTTTGGAGGGTGTGCTATGGAATTACTTTTACAATCTTATTCCCCCATCTTCATTTTATAATCAGACAAGCGGCGAAGCGTCACCGTCATATGGCTGAAGTTCTACGAAACCGAACAAACCCCAGAGCAGCGGTGTAAGTCGTGGATTCGAACCCAGGCAGTCGCATTACTTTGTGTAATTTATTTCATCACCACTGCTCTCAAAATATCGTGAGGAAACCGCTATGTCCTAGAACATTTGAAGACATGTGACATCTACCAACCCGCACTGGTCCTGCGTGGTGGATTATAGCCCATTCCCTCTCATAGAGAGGAGGCCTTTGTCCCAGCATTGGGAACATTAATAGGAAAAAAAAAAGTGGCAACACTGCCCAAGTGACATGTAAAATTTTTGGTCCGTATTTTAAAATTAAATTTAGTTAGTAAATAGGTTTAATTAAGGTGTAATTATTAGTGTAAACGTATCTTAAGGGCGTAAATACTCAGGAAAATTGTTATCCTGACAATTAATAAACTTTTCGGCAATACAAGGATACCGGTAACCTAAAAACAACAGCTGACGTTCTAACCACGGACTTGAACGGATAATTCAGGGGAAGTATTGTTTACTTTTATTTTATAACAGCACACAAACGTCACTTTAACTCTATATTACATTCATGCCAATTTTTTTGTACGATTTTTTGCTGATTTATTACCCTGTACTGGTTCTAAATCTCTTTGTTGACAACCGGTCATTTAACAACAAAACATAGTAATTTAGTCTCTGTTTTTAGTTTCAAATCGATATAATCAATGTAAATTCATAAATAGATCGTTTCGGATCATTATTGTGCATTATTGTCTTGAATTATTAACTTACTAAGATCAGTTTAAACTTTTATTTTTTTCTATGCAACATACCCACATAGGAAAAGTAAATTCATAAGATAATAAAATCATTGAAAGTGAATATAAGTAGATTCAATTAGATACTTTGAATTAGATTATTATCATATAAAGCTAATAAGTAGCCTACCTCATTTAATTTCTTAAGTGAAATCTTATCGCTTTTTTGTTTTTTTTTTATTTTTTCCCCTTTCACCGCTAACTTTTCTTTATTGGTCTATTCTATAAGTTCTCACCGTTTCTTTACTTCTAATTTTCAGTAACCAATCCTGAAACCATGCCTGTGATGACCCGTAAAGCTACTGCTCTGGATATGGAGTTAAAATTGAGAACGGCTCTCCAAGAACTCAAAGAATCCAACCTCCAAGTCCAACAGCTGTTACAGGAGAGAGAAGAGAGTGAGGTGGAAGTCGTTGAAGTTAATGGCAAAATTTCAAACTTAAAAAGGGAGTTAGTAGACCTACATCAGCAATACTTGGACATTGTTGATGAACGGGATCAGCTGAAGGTGGTCACGGATGGTTTCAATAATTGCAGTAAATTGTATGAGGAGGCTTTGTTTAAAATTAGGGACCTAGAAGATGACTTAATTCGTGCCAATAATTGTATATTTAAGTTACAGAAAGAAAAAGAAAGTACTCAGGTTAATGAAACGAACCTCTTATATAATGAATTATTAAATAGTAATTGTAACCCCCCTTCTTTAATAACTATTGATCTGACTGAAGATTCCTTACTCAAACAGAATTTTATAGTTAGCAATAGGAAGATAAAAAAATATGCAAAATTAAACAGGATTATTAAAAAGTGTTATCAATTTAGGAAGCAACATAAACGCTTTTCCAAATATATTCCACTGAGGAAAGAGCGTGTGGATTTAGTTAATAAGTTAAATAATTACCAAATAAAATTAGAGGACAGTATAAAAATTTATGAAATTGATACTCAGCAGTTGCAGTCTGAAATTCAGGTACTTCAGGAATCACTAAGTTCCCTTTCTAGTAGGTATAAGATTTCTCAAAACCAAATTAGGGAACATATTTATGCGGCAAATGAGTTGGTAATGGGTCAATGTAGTTGCCAGACAGTTACCAACCATGATATTATCCAGCCTCAGGTAATGGAGGACCCATATTGAGTCTATATTTATTCTGCAGAAAAGAGCCATTAGAGCCATATATAATCTTCGTAGACGCGATTCTCTAAGAGAGCTGTTTAAGGATATTGGCATTATGACGGTACATTGTCAATACATCTACGAAAACATAATGTACGTCAGAAAAAATTTGCATCTTTTTGGTAAAAGAGGTGACAGACATAACTACAGTACTAGAAATAGGGACCAATTAGTTCAGCCAGGCTTTAGACTCGCTAAAGTAGACTCATCTTTCATGGGGTACTGTTTGAGATGCTATAATAAAATTCCACAAAGTATTCTTGAACTGAATGAGACAAAATTTAAAACATGCATTAAACGCACACTATGTAAGCAAGCATATTACAAGTTGAGCGATTATATCGCTGATAAAAATGCTTGGCTCAATGCTGGTCCTGCTCCACAAGGACAGGGGCGCAAAAATTGATAGCATTAAATGGTATTGTTGGAGCTGCTGAAGATTGTACAACTATCTTTGCATTGTATAGATTCAATGTTAGTATTATATAATCGCATAGCCCATATTGTGTGAGTACTTTGTACTAGAAAGCTATCATTCACTGAAAGCCTACGGCAGTTCTTGACTAGAATGTGCCCTGGCGGTTGAGAGTATGTCATGCTCTCTCAAATGTCTCGCTGATGGTGGCGCGTGTGTCGGACCATTTAGCTCCCTTCAAAATGGTTGAGCTGAATGGTGCTGATCCATGCGTAATGTTCGTGAACGGGCGCTGTCAGTTGTGACTGGTCATCTCTTAGTCGCCATGGTTTATTTGAATTAATTATTTTGTTTTTGAGTTGTATTTTATTTTTGTTTTGCTATGGACACTTTTAACGTGCACATCTTGCTACATTGTTCTCACATAATATACCATCTCAACATGAATGATGTAACCAAGATTTTGTAACAATATTTTTATTTAAAAGAGTGTCCATGGAGTTTCTTGCCCGTTCTTCTCCATAGAGATCTACGCTAGGGAATGGGCAACTACAGTACTTTCACAGTTTTTATGTCTTGTGACTGGGACTGTAGCTACTTTAAATGTTCAATTTTGTTTCGACAATTCAAAAGTGCCTGTAACTGGCCTACTTGAAATAAATGCTTTGATTTTGATTTTGATTTTGATTTTGAGGCTGATGATGATGATGAGAAATCGCTTCACATCAAATGAGTTAAACGCAAGCTTACTTTGAATAAAAAAAAACTTAAAAGCTTTGACGAAAGAGGCGATATTGATTTTCTTGAGAAAAACCTTCAGTCCCAATGATCACTGGAATATTGACGAAAGGAAACTATGCAAAGCCGAATTCTCTAAGGAGTTATAAGGGCAAATCAGATTCCAAGGATTTTGTATAGAAAAAAATATATACGGATAGAAACGGCGGATGGACTGGGTAAAGGATGCAATGATCACATTATGTTTACTTTAAACTAGTGTTATAATCACAATTTTACCATTTTATTATTATTTTTTTATTTTTATTTAAGTGTCCTGTCGGGCTAATAAATGCTTTTTCTTTCTTTCTTCTTCTTTCTGATATGACTAGAAAGGTGGTGTTTGTTGAGATGACGAGTAATAAAGAAGTATTTAAGAAGAAGACTTTAAATAAATTGGGATAAAAGTAGAAGAAAGTTGAAATACAAATTGAAATAAAATCATGTTTCATGGTTTCACACCTACCAAGTTTCCTCCGTACCTCGGAAAGCACGTTAAGCTGTTGGTCCTGGCTGTCAATTGTCCATCTTTGACAGTCGTTACTGCAGGTAGTATGCAGGTAGTCAGAGGTCCAAAAAGTCTGACAACCAGTCTTACCAAGTGGTATCGTATTACTCAGTATTAAGTAGGTTGTGGAGGTCAGATAGGCAGTGGCTCCATGTAAAATACTGGTATTCAGCTGCATCCGGTTAGACTGGAAGCTAACCTGGCTAGGCAGATGATGATGAAAATCATGTTTCGCGGTTGTACTCAATAGTAGTAACACGTTACACTCAAAACATTGCGTTGATGGATGTCTAGCCTTCAATATCTTTGACTAGATGGCCTACTGATTATCTAGAGCAAATAAATGATCGCCATGACAGGGAGAAGAAGTCCTTTTCGGCTTCATTAAGAGGCCTGCGGGGCATGCGAATTTCATACAAACGTAATACCAAAATAATTTGTAACACATGTACATTTATTTTGATTGGATTACAGAAAATACAGATTCCCAAAAACATATTTTGAATGTACACTGATTTAAGCATTAGTTATGAGAAAAATAATTTTTCTATTGACATTTTTAATTCCTCATATCTCGTCTTTATATCATTGTCCTTTCGAAATGTGGATTTGGGAACATAAATATTCTATAATACAATCGAAATATATGTCACCGTTAAATTGTCAAACACGTTATATTGTAATCTCTCTAGTGATATTGTAAACTCTCGAATTATTATCAAATGAAGTAAACTGCTTTCAATAAAACGCATTATTTTTCGTAAATTGCATGCAATAGTAGCCAAATCACGCGGTGTGGAGGGAAGGAGGGGCCCACTTGCCTAGTGGTACCACTCTCATGAAAAGATACTGTACCGTTCCTGAGAAATATCGATTAATACAACTTAACCTTAAAACACTTTTTATATTTCCCTAAAAAGCGTAGTCGACGGAGCCCCGCTTCGCGGCCCCTATTTCCGAGTGCAGGGTTTAAAGGAACCTAACTAACCTAACGGGGGGGTGCTCCAAATCCCGATTATGGGGGTAGAGATACTTCCGTATGTTCAGTTGACGTTCAGTTGATGTTGAGTTGATTCGAGAGTTTACAATATCGCTAGAGAAAAACACGTTATATTGTAATATAACGTGTTTGACAATTTTACGGTGACATATACAACCTCATAAATATGTTTAATTTTCATATTATTTTGGTATTACATTTGTATCAAAACCGCATGCTCCGCGCCGGCCCCTCAATCTCTGACTAGATGGTTCCCAGGTGTGATACTGATACGGTTAGTCTGCGTCATCCCACTGCTGGGCAAAGGCCTCTTCTGACTTCCAGTTTTTTCTTCCCAGGGTTAATGTGGTGTTCCCAGGTATGGTCCAAATAAAATAAATATTGCAATGGCGGTGTAAACCACTTTCTTCAGCTTTGTTATGGGACACAACACTAATTTAAATAATGAAATTGAGCTCTATGGAAACATTCAAAAATCATACCCTCAAGGGTTTCATAAAAGTTGAAAGTTTGTATGGAAAGTTCCTAATTTATGCGTATTTGAAATATCACGGGGCTTGTTAAGCCATAAAATCCAACACAGATGACGGTTATTTTTTTCAAGTTTTTCAAGTATCAAAGTTTATCCACTTCAAAACAGGATGCGTCTCTGTACGCACAATGACCAGTATAAGAAGATTTTTAATTTATCGGGAAATCTATGCAAAGCGAGTCCATGTTATACGGGGCAGTTTCAGCTTGATATGTCATCGTATGGTATACTTACGAGTCAGCAACCGTGAATGGTGAAGATTCCAAATGGCGGAGCTCCGCTATCCTCTTTGCTTACGCTGTTTTTGTACTCGTCAAAATGTAGGGTACTCAAAACTTTGGCTTAAGTTTTTGTTGCTCGCATATATTAAGGCGGAGGTTTCTTGAAAACGGTCCAAAAGGCGGTTTTTAAAAGCAGTGTATCTCTAAAACTGTAAATAATTTCGACAAATAAAAAAATATATATATTTTGATGTCCTTTTTGCATACACTGATGGAACTCAAAACATAATTTGACAAACTTTAATGCACCAAAAAAATCTTCAAACATACATAATTTTCTTTCAAAGCAGTTTAGCCATTTATTGACAATGATAATTATAATTAAAAATATAACATAAAATTTCCAATGCTAAACTACATCTACTGATGGATTAATTATTATTAAATAGTTAAGTTCTAGTTTTAAATCGATCGAAAATACTCCATTTCGCACTATTCGGCCCGCAGTGGCTGAAGTAACAACCACTTTGTAGTGCAAGCTAATTAGAACTTTATTCTAACAGTATTTCAAACGAAGTTTGAACCACCACAAATAGAGTTGCTTATTTAGCTGATGTCGTCGCCTTAAGCGAAGAGTCAAGTCATAATGCAGCATGCACAATGTAAGGATAATAACCAAATAGGTATGTGTAATTACCTATTTGTTTATTTTTAAAATAACAATTATTTGTTTGAGGTCAAGTGCGGTCAGTGTCTGATACTGCAGGGACTTCTTTGCGTACTGAGAGTTAAGCATTAAAAATTTCAAATTAAAAAATAAAATTTTATTTACAAATCATTTAAGATATACTTACAAATTTATAAATGCAATACAACACAAAATGCAATTAATACTTAAAAACTAGTATCTGAAAATATTTACACTTATTTTCCGACTTAAACATATATTATGGCATGTATTACATCAATGCTTTGGCAATAAAAATCACTTTCTAAATGACTTACTAGATTATTTCGAAAGTCTCTGACATTTTTTTAAATTAAAACCATTTCCTAAAAGTGAAACCAGTCGACGGTTCCCAGGACGAGCTCCTCATGAAGGGCGACACAGACTTGCTCAACCCAGCGTTGAAGTCTAGAGAACTGTCCTTCCCTCTGAAGAGGTTCAAGTTACCGTTGGCAGAGTAGTCAGTCCGCTGCAGGAGCGGTGTGTGGGCTACTCCTAGGGACGCACCGACTCGGTTTCTGCAAAAAAGGAAAATATTTTAAGAAACCTTTATTTTATAAAGGAAATCACTTTCGGGGTAATATTTGAAAGAGATGGATGAAGGAAATCTGGGCCGACCGACACCCAATACATTGAGATAATATGCACTAACAGAGGCATCATAGATACACGTTCTAATCCCAGTAGGGTTAGGCAACGGTGTACCTAACAAGTGCATCCACATTTCGCCAGTTATCTTTTAATTCCCATGTAATAAGGGGCGAGCTTATTGCCATCAACCAGGCACAAATCCAGACTCCGTGGCTGCTTCTGAAAAATTCCTAATGGCAAAACCCAATAACAATTTGGTCAACCCGGGAATCGACCGAGAAAAATCGTGTTCGAGGCCAACGAGGTAGTCATTAAATGTGAATGCCCTCAATAGTTCAGCTGAATACTCACTTGTACGTACATATAATCCAGACCACCTCCAACGGTGTTGAAGTTCGGAACCTGAGGGATGGTAGGCATGTTCCTGGTGAGGAAGGCGTTGGCGTTGACGTCGTGGTTAGGGTTGTGGAAGAGGTTGGCGTGTCCTGCAGCCGTGATGCGGTTACCGAAGTTGGGGATGTGCGTCTCGGTGAGGGAGAGACCGTGGCCGTTGCTGGAATAAAAGAAGATTTTAATATTAGACCACGTTCCAGATAGTTCATTGATATTCATTATACTGTGCTTCATTTACATTAATTGCTTTGCATTGACATAACAATTAATACCAGTAATTTACAAAGAGCGACTGACTGCTTTCCAGGCTTCTGACTACCTGTAACGCCAGGCAAAGATCTACAACTGACAGCCGAGGTTGGGATGTCTTTAAACTGGCCAGCTTTTAGTCTAACCGAATGCAGCTAGATACCGGTATTTTACGCCTAGCCTATCCGACCTCCACTACTCAGTTAATACTGGGTGATACGATACTCCATGGTAGGACTGGTTGTCAGAATTTTGGGGCTACTGACTACCCTCGAATGGCTGCCAAAGATTTACAAATGACAGCCAGGACCAAGGGTTTAACGTATTTCCTGAGTCACGGAGGAATCTTCGTATGTAGTGAGCGGTCACTCCACAGATCAACTTTAGCAAGCGCGGTTTAACTTTAATATTGACCCGAGCGGTTGTTATTATTTGGCCACAAGATCCCCTTCTCCTTATGCAGAAAATAATAAACCAATAATAACTTACACATTATCGAATGCCACACCAGCTGTAGCAGCCTGCAGGTGCTTATTCGCATCAAAGTTAGCACCTCCAATAGCACTCAGAACATTCCTGTTGTTACCAGCAAATGGCAGCTTGGCATTAAAAGCTGGAAGAGAAGAACAAACAAATGAAGGACGATATTTGAAATATTCGAAAGCATTTGAATTCCTAGGCATAGACAAGTGACATCCGATTTCTGAGCGTTTTGTATTTCTACATTGACTTTCAACAGCATTGACTTAAGCCACGGATATTAATGACGGCACAGTTGGCGCAGTAGTAGAGAGATTGACTGCTGCGCTGCATACCGCAGATTCTATTCCCGCACGGAATCGAAAGCTGTTTGTGTATGTGAATTTAAATGTTTGTAATCGCACCCACGATACAGGAGGTATTCCTAGTGTGGGGTGACATGCTTGCTTGGTGCATGCTTTGCCGGATGGAGCAACTGCCTCTGACCTACGCAACCCAGTTAGTACTGGTTAATACTACACCCCTTGCTGAACCCCTATAGCCGTAAACTGGGCACAAATCAAAACTCCAGTCTGCTGCTATGAAACTCGTAATTGAAAAACCCAATAACACTTTGCTCAACATAGGAATTGAAACATTAGACAAACGAGGTAGAAATGATTAAAGTGTAACAAACAAGAAGAAAACGAGCAAATATTAATTAAAACCTTACCGCTAGATCCGTCCGAATTCAATAAAGAACTTCCATGAAGCTGACGTGTCTGTCTTCTATGTTCATTCTGGTGCAAATACTGGTAGAATTCAGCGTCAAAATCCTGGTCTGGTACACCCACGTCCTGGTCTGGAGTGTTCCAGTCCAGTTGATGGCCTGCAGGGATGGTCTCCCAAGCAGTAGCACTCACTACAAAGATCGCGAAAAGGATTGGAGAGAACATGTTTGCTTGGTGCTGAATGAACGAATGATGTCTTACATTGGATCCCTCTGTTTATATAGGGAAGTTTGTGTGAAGAGATAAATTAGTTCAGCGCATCGGGACTTTACCAGTGGAGTTTGCGGTCAGAGTGTTATCAATGTGTTTGTATGATTTATGTTGTACTAGCGTTTGTTTGCGTCTTTGTCTGTGGGAAGTCGTCGATGGTACTACATAACAGCACGCTTGTAATACCAGGAGAGTTATGCAGAGTTGCACCCATTTATGTTTTAAGTTCTTATTCTTTATTGCACACAAAATAGCAAATATACAAATTAATAGCAATAATATAGCTTATGTACAAAGGCGAGCTTAACCCAGATTTGGGTTTGGGGGAAGTTGGTTGGGGAGTTCTATCTAATATTAATAATTTATGAAAAACGGGCAAGAAAAGTGTTGAAAATAATCCGTGAAAGATACTAGAATTTATTTATTAAAGTATAATAAATAAATTCTTTTCGCGTATCCGTAGTGATACGCGCTCCATATTATTCGATACTCGAACTTTAGGTGAATATGCATCCGAATATCAAATCCCTAGTTATGATATTACTTTACCGATTGCTCCTTCATCCTTGACCCCTGTACCATCAGCACAATGTTATAATTGCGATGCATTGATTCCTACCGTAAAACGTCATTCACCAAAAAAAGTCTAATCAGCAATATTTTCTGCGTTGAGCTGTTTATAACACACCTTTTTTCTCTTACGTTCTCCTTTAAAGCAGCCCCTAATCCCTTTAAAACAAGATCACAATTAAAACCAAATTATTTTCCCCGAAATTAATCAATCTTAACACCAAAAAGGTGTTGGAAACAGAATTGTTCCAGATCGTCCGACCCTTATCCGTTTTGGGAAACAATTTATGTCCTCCACTGCAAAGTGCGTAGGGTTAAAAATTTTCACATTTCGCGAACGATTTAGGGAATGTCACTTGAGATCAAAATAAATAGCCCTATACTTCGGGACCTTTAGGCCCTTTTCCTGATTTCAATAGACGCAAGTGTACAAGGTTTTAGGCAGGGAGTCAGCGTATATTTTTGTTGCCGGTTGTAGATTCTATTGTTATAGACTTCACGTCATGATTTTTTTAAAGTTGGCCTGTTTGGCGCATTTGCGTTTGCATTTAAAGTTCTGAGAAGATTCAAATAAAAAGCTCACAGGTACTACTTATTCCAGAATATTCTTTTCCAGCAGACCTACTAGACTCTAGTAAGAGCTTCCCTCTAGTTACTAGAGGGCAGCTTCCCTCTCCTAGCTCTTATTAGAGTCTAGTAGGTCTGCTGGAAAAAAATATTCTGGAATAAGTAGTACCTGTGAGCTTTTCTATCTTAATGTTATGTCCTGTTAAGTATTTTGTGTGTACATAAATAAATAAGAACAGCTTAGTGAAATATACGGTCATAGATATCAAAATAGTACTTCAAGTTCAATTTTGAGATGCCTATTTGTTTTTTGTTATATACGATTAATGACTAACAAACATCGACGTGGACAAACAATAATTAATATATTGTATTTTGAATTAAATTTCTAATCTGTGTAAATCAAATAATTACTAGAATTTCACAACCAAGTGTACAAATTATCTATTTATCAATTTCCTTATATATTAAACAGCATTTTCCTCCTGTAACTTGAGTTCGGATTATACACTTATACAGCTTAAAAGTCAAAAGTTTAAATCCTGAGAATCCGCAACGAATCCACTTATAAAACTTTGTTTTCAACTTAATAAAGTACTGTCATAGAGTCTCGTTGACTTGACATATAATTATAAACTTTTTTGTACTTACTATTCTATTTCTTTGAGAGTTTTTCAAGTCGGATATAAATAGAATTTTGTTTTGGTGTTGCTAAATCGTAATACAGTCAAAATGTTATGAAAATAAAATATTCTGTATGGAAAAAGTGTGCTTTGAAATAAACTTTTGTAAGTGATCCCTCTTTAACCTCTTCTTATTTATAAGAGGGGTCAGGTGATGTTTTAGAAACTTTATTTTTTCGTGGAATTGTTACTTTTGGTGAAATTCGTGGCTAAATAGTAGCCGTTCGGGCCGATCTTTAGGTTAAGCCGTGTTTGCCTAGGTTGGTCTGTGAATGGGTAACCACCCTCACATACCGAGTTTCCTCCGTGCCTCGGGAAGCACGTTAAGCTGTTGGTCCCGGCTGTCATTTGTCCATCTTTGGCAGTCGTTACGGGTAGTCAGTGGTCCAAAAAGTATGACAACCAGTCTGACCAAGTGGTATCGCATTACCCAGTATTAACTGGGTTGTGGAGGTCAGATAGGCAGTCGCTCCATGTAAAATACTGGTATTCAACTCCATCCGGTTAGACTGGTAGCCGACCCTAATATCGTTGGGAAAAGGCTAGGCAGATGAGTGTTGTTACTTTTAGTTAAATACCTGCTTTTATTTTGCAAAAGTCCATTGATTGCCAGATACACCGTGTTTACTAATACAATTGCGTAATGGCGAGTTAAGGCCATTTCATCATCATCATCATCATCAGCCTATAATGTTCCCACTGCTGGGACACGGCCTCCTCTCAATGAGAGGGAATGGGCTATAATCTACCACGCGGGCCCAGTGCGGATTGGTAGATGTCACATGTCTTCGAATTTTTGGTTCTAGGACATGCCGGTTTCCTCACGATGTCTTTAGTTAAGGCCATTTAAAAATTCATATTTCCTCAAAATATTTTCCTGTATGGCGAAGGTCATTCGTTCTTGCTTTTGAATCGAGAAGAAAAAACCATTATCATCGTAAAAAAACCACCTATTCGCTAGCAAAGCGAATATAAGGAAAATCCTCTTCACTTATTTAAATCCGATCTGTCTCTTGCACTATTCACTTATTTTGGCTTACATAACATTTTTACATGACCCTTATTTCTATGCAATAAAGGTCACATTCGCAATGTAAACGTTCGTAAAATCGCAGACCTTTTTGGCTTTGTTGAGGATTTTTATCGTGACGTTAAGGTTTTTTTTATTTAGTGCGATATTGAAATCGTCCAGCTTAAATTGGAACGCGTTGCTTGTGAACATGAACAAAAATCAACTCTATATCCATTAGGATAGAGTCTTAATAACAGTTTTCAAAGGTCAAGTCAACTTAGATTTTCCAAAGATATTTTTATACAAGCTTTTAGTCAAAGAAAAAAGGCTTAAATGTTTCTTTTTGCGATAATGTGGGTCCATGGTGTGATAGAAAGATGCTGCCATTAATTTGTTGCAAAATGGACTTTGTATAGAAAGTTCCTCATAACGGCAGACGCTGGGAGGATCGCCTTTTGAGGAACATTGCTTCGATAAGGAAAGAGGGTGAGGCAAAGAGGTCTTAAATGCTCTTTGGTCGGCAGAAAAAAGTTTAAGACGATTATGAGGTTCTTCGTGTTTGTAAAAGAAAATAAGTATTTATTGGAATAATGTTTGTATCAAACTTGATTGAATAGTTGGTGTAGTGCTATAGGAACTTTGTAACCTCGGCTTCTTTATAATAAATAAATTCATTTATTCTCAGGTAAATAACACCCATTGCCAAATAATAATAAACATCCAATAAAGCCAATTATCATCACAATAAAATAAAATTAAAACTAAACTCAATCAATTAGAAATAAATTAAATCAAAAACATAAATAAATCAAATAAATCATATACAATCCAGAATCTAAGTCAAGAAATAAACAATCAAATCAAATCAAAAAACATATTAAATCAAATTAATCATATAAAATCCAGAATCTAAGTCAATAAATATAAATTAAATTAAGTCAAAACAAATTAAATCCAATAAGTCAAAATCAAAATAAATGGAACGAACCAAATTAATGTTTTTTTTTAAATAAATCTACTCTTTAAAAATAATCACAATTGTTAATTTTACATTTGATTTGATAGATCAACTTTTTTTTTTCTTTTTACCTGCCCCAGGCCCGATATCTTTATGTGGGGTCCTAGGTTTCATCCTCGAGTAGTACCTTTCAAGGTTTCGTCCCGATTCACCCTCGAGTCCCTAGTCAAATAGTACAGTAGAAAGAGCTCACTAAAAATAGCCGCTCGGGTCGATCTAAAGGTGAAGCCGCGCTTGCCTAGGTTGGTCTGTAGATGGGTGACGCCCATTACACATCGAGTTTCCACCGTGTCTCGAAAAACACGTTAAATCGTTGATCTCGGCTGTCATTTGCAGATCTTTGACAGTAGTTACAGGTAGTCGCAGTAGCCCTAAATCCTGACAACCAATCTTGTTAAGGGGTATCGTATTACCCAGTACTATCTGGACCTTTTTGGCGCAGCCGTGAGGCACACATTACATACAACACACACACACACACATACACACATTATTTACATTTTCAGCCTTTTGTGCTATTGTTAGATATTTGTGTTTAGTTTTAGTTAATGTTTAGTTAAGTTTCTTTGCTATCAATGGAAAAGTACTAGCGAGTTGTTACATAAAAGTGAAATAATTTAAATGGGAGCTACATCTGCCAACAAACTGCTTTACAGTTTGGCAGAAGTAACATTTTGTTGTAATATGAGTTCTCAACGAATAAACGCTTTTTCATTTCATTTTTTTTTTACTATGTATTTTTGTCCTTTTTGTAACTTTTTTAATATTATTGTGTGTGCTTCATGTACTGTCAAATAATTTTTTATTTATTTCTTTCTTTCTTTCTATCTGGGTTGAGGAGGTCAGAGTCTCTCCATGTACAATACTGATATTTAGCTGCATCCAGTTAGGTTGGAAGCCGACCCCAACATAGTTGCGAAAAGGCTAGGCAGATGATAAGTACAGTAGGCAGTAAGTGTGACTTTGATCGAGAGTTGGTCTAGCGTAAAACAGCGATTCCATAGAACGAGAAGTCAGCTTATTCTGGTTTTTGTATCATTGCAATGCGAGGTCTATTGAACGAGTAAACTCTTGTATAACCGCTTTTTTAGAATTAATTTTTGCTTATTTATTCAAATTACAACATAACATCACGCTTGTAATCCCCAAAGAGTTAGGCAGAGGTGTATCTAGTAGTACGGTCGAACAAACTTTTTGGTTTACAGTTTAACCCATAAATTATATTGTAAAGTGTAAACCAAATAGCTTGCTCGACCGTATATCCACATTTTGCCAGTTATGTTTAAAAGTCCCATGAAATAAGGGGCATCAACCGGGAACGAATCCAAACACCGTCGCTGCTACTGAGAAAAAGAATCTATTTATCTCAATTACTGATCCAGAGAAGCGGTGGCCCAGTGGTGGCGGCCCCGACTTACGAACGGTAAGTCGTGGGTTCGAACCCAGGCAGGCGCATTACTTTGTGTAATTTATTTCATCACCACTGCTCTCAAAAATGGTGAAGGAAAACATCTTGAGGAAACCGGCATGTCCTAGAACCAAAAAATCGAAGACATGTGACATCTACTAAACTGGACCCGAGTGGTGGATTTTTAGCGCATACGCAAAATACGCGATTTGATGTGGAGTTGTAGACACCAGCCCGTTATACATACATACATTATTGAGAGAGAGATGAGTCTTACGAATATCTTTGTAAGTATTCTTATTTTTAAACTCAAGCTCATCCATCCAACCTAAGGCAGCCGTCCCACCTCCAACGATAAGCGAGTTGGGATAGACTAGAAACGCTTTGGCGAACAGCGAGAAGCGACTGTGTAGTTCCGATAGTTTCGTCGCTAGGCTATAAGTATATATGCGAGTGCGACGAGCGATTACTCGCTCCACTCGCTCAAGGCGGCTAGTCCTGCGCAACATGCACGCGCTGGGCGCATGTTGCCGTAATGAAAGTGCCAGTAATTGTTCTGAGTACGTAATATGTGCACTCAGATGCGCAGTCCAGGTTGAAATGACCACTAGTTTCTTGGCGTGAGTTCTGACCGCCAAGCGAGCACCGTTGAGCTAGAATCATTGAGCGATTATCTTTCATAGCTTTCGTCGCTCAGCGACAAACTAGTCGAGCTAAACAATCAGCGATCAAGTATTAATAAGCGTCTCTTTTGTTTACACGGAATGCATATGATAGAAATAGAGATAGATAAACCCTTTATTTAGTGCACACAAAACACATTATGTTGTTGTTTGTACTGTTCTGTATTGTTTAAGTATTATGTTCTCGCTGCTGAGGTGAAAAGTTGTATATGTTACACGAGACCAAAGTTATTTACATCTCGTGTCTTTGAATCCCTCGCCATGCTCAGGATTCTAACATAGAATTACTCGCTACTTGGCACAGAAGTACAACTAAATAACGCAATTTACATGATTTTAAAAAACAAGGTGCCAATGTACAAAAAGAAAAACATACTTATGGAATAAGTAAAGTAACATCATGACTCGCTTCAGATAAAATAAAATAAAATAAAATAATCAGAACCTATATAAGCTGCGGTGTGCGTCTTAAGGTTACACCAAATGGGAGTCCAGCTCAGCATGTGTCAGGCAATATGCACCTGACGCTGATATTCTGGATCCCTGCGTATCTATTGTACGTATCTAAAATAGCCGATAGTTAGTCGTTTCGTCGCCAGCGGTGGGACAACTGCCTTACTCTATACGTATTCCCAAAGGAATCCCCCGTCCCCGCTGTATCACACACACACTGACCGCATTTGACCTCACACAATATAATAATAGCGGCTAATTACTGACACTTATCTCCGCGTACGGTTCTCTCCCCTTATCTTAAAGTATGAAGATATGTCATGTTTAAGATGTGACGTAATATCACGCTTGCAATTTTTCAGAGATAGGTAGAGGTGACAGATTGGCTGGAGAAAACCGCGCAGAGGTAAGGCTATGGGGAGGCTTTTGCTCAGCAGTGGGACAATAAGCAAAATTCAAAATAGTGTTTGAAGTGAATACTTCTTTAGGCGCGTTGAGCACTTTTTGGGTGAACAAAAATCATGGAACTCGCGTCATCGTCACCGAACGCTTTCATAGGATGGTAAGTCAAAATCAACCTTAAACAACGAAGGTACAGTTTATTTTGGATTGATTCTACAAGTTACTTATAGTTGACTGCCCCGCAAGTTTTTTATATTTTTGCTTAGTTAAGTTTTTTTTTGTGCACATAATGTACAAAGGCGGATTTGGCTCCATCACCCGATGGAGAGTGAAAAACAAAGCAGGTGCAGAATGACAACAAAACATTTACATTGTCTCCTACTGTATTGTCTTATTTCAATGTAAAAACCGTTATTTCACGAGAACATCGCTTTGAAATTTTGCATAATGTCATTCCCCTTTGGAAATTGCGTCACGGAATCAAATGGAGTTGGGCAGGACACCAACCGTGCGTTCCGAGATACGATATAATCACTCACAGCGCTCACAGCAATATTTTGCGTACCATTTTAGTTTTCACGATTATGACAGCTAAGATCTGTCATTAGGTTATTTGACAGCGCTTACGGTGATATTTCTTTGGGGCATGGTCGGTGTAATCGCAAGATGGCGCGTGTCATGACGTCATCTATGACGACTCAAGGAACATCGATATCGCGCTTATGATCGCGCTCACGGTATCTCGGAACGGGTTTATGGACGCTCATAGCGTTAACTGTCTATCTCGGAACGTGGCCCAAGTAAGGCGCAGTGATGACCGCTTGACCAAGGCTGTCACCGAATGGCGTCCAAGAACTGGCAAAAGGAACGGCTTCGAGATGGGCAGACGACATAGTTGTCGTTGAGGGAAAATCCTGGATGAGGCCCGCACAGGACCGTGGAGATTGGCACATGAAAAGAGGGCTGTACCCAGTGAGGGAGTTCGGGCTGTGGATAATATAAATAATAATAATATTTATTCATTTATTTTCTCTCACATGGTTTTGTAGGACATAACAGTTTAGAACTACACAAATTGACATTGTGAGAGCTGGTGCCTTTTTTTTTTGGGATGGGAAATCATCAAATGACTTCTCCCACTCTGGGCGAAGCGGGAGGGAGTGTCGGACTCTTACGGACTAAAACCCATCCATGTTCCTTCCTCACCCTTTATGTTCCGGGGCCGCGGTATCTCTTTCGAACAGGCCCGCCACCCCGGGAGAGCTGGTGCCTTTTTTTTTTTTTTTTTTTCCTAAAGTATATTTTAGAAAAAAACCTGTATTACAGGTCACCAGGCCCCACTTAGTGGCATCATAAATAAAACAGCAGAAAGCATGTTTTTCTACTAAACAATTAAGAACAAAAACAAATAAATTAAAGAAAAATAAAAAATATGATGATGGATGATGATGATGATGATTGTAACTGCACTGTAATCAACAAACAGACTTCTTCCCCTTCTGAGCGTGTCGTGGCAATCAAAATTGTGTCGTCCCCAGAACTGAGCAACCAGTTTGGCGTTTTTGGTAGCGTCTATCAGTTCCTGTAGTAAATCAACAACAGGACCCGCATATTGAGAGCCACATAGTTTGTTGAACAGCACCACATTAACATTCCAGAGCAGAGGCATTAATGAATCTCCATCTGAGCAGGTTTTTCTTGCTGCGGCCAACTTGTAAAGGTACCCTAGTTACTCCTTATAGCATGAGTTATCTGCCAGTAAAAGCCCCGTCAAAATCGGTCCAGCCGTTACGGAGATTGGAGCCGGAACAAACAGACACACAGAAAAAAAAATATATTTTTGTTATAAATGCCGTATATATTTGCCTTTGCTTAGCAGTGGGACGGTATAGGCTAAATAAAAAATAATAAAAATAACGTTTTTTTTTCATTGATTAATAGCATATTTTCTGCCGTTGTTTACTGAGCGAAATATCAATATTGCTTACCGCAATACAAAGTAGCAACCACAATAAAACATTTTTGTTTCATTATTTCCCTTTTGTTTCTTATTCATGTTACGAGTATTATTGTAAATAAAGATATTGTTAATTCATGACTAAGCCAATGTTTCGAACTTTTTATTTAGAAACTAGGTATTTTTGTCTGCGGTTACACATAAGGAAAAATCTTTGAAAAGAGCTTGTAGCTTAGAAAAACAAGCGTTATTTCGAAAAAATTAAAAAACGTTGAAAATTAATGTACATTTTTGGTACTTACAAGTGTTCCAGAAAAACTAACCCATTTCTTTTATCGTGTTGACTCAGGACCTTTATTTTTATACATCTAGTAGGGGGGACTATAGACTTTAGTATCTGGTATAAATTTCAACTTGCTAGGTCGACCGTCCAACGGGTGGACCCGTTCCTGAGAAAATCGATATTGACAGACGGACAGACAGATAAGAAAGTGATCTTGGTTCCTTTTTTACCTTTTGGGTTTCTTTAATTAAATATAGGTATATTTTTTTTTTAAATTACTTTCCTTTGTATAGATGCTTTTTTACCTATTATTTGTGAATGAGTGAACATTGTGGGCTTTTTAGATTCCCGGATGCAGTTTAACTTTTGTTAAATATTCCTTTTGTTTTACATTTTTTGTATAGCAAGCAACGACGGGCCTACGCTGCCCCCCATACTTTAGTACTAATGCTGTAATGAAACATAATAATATTGTAATACCAAATGATTTGAAAAGAGTAACCATGGAGTTTCTTGCCGGTTCTTCTCCATGGAATCGACCAACGCGAACCGTGCATCTTTTTCGACGTTTTATAAGTGCCCATCTAGGCCTGTGTGAAACAAAATATTTGATTGATTTTGATTTTGAACCGGGCACAAATTTAGACGCCTGTCCATCTCGCTGACGGACGACCAACATCATATTTTGCTGTTGAGGTCGGCTTCCAGTCTAACCAGATGCAGCTGAATACAAATATTTTACATGGAGCTACTGCCTTTCTGACCTCCACAACCCAGTTTTTTTCTTTCATTTATTTACCCTTGAAAAAAATTATTACATTTGTCTAGGCAGAATAGCATTTATAAACCACTAAGGGCCCGTTTCACCTGTTCCGGATAAAGTGTCTGTTAGTTATCTGATAGTTAATACTATCTACCACTGAAAGGCTGGTTATAATAATACTATATCTACCAGATATCGCTATCCGACACCTGTGAAACCAAAACTGTTAGTTTCTCTGGCAGATAAGTTCCTAATAGGCTAACCGACACTTTATCCGCAACCGATGAAACTGGTCCTAAGGTTTGTACTTAATGCTACTTGCTACAAAACCAAGGTAAACAATAAAAACATCATATTAAAATTACATACTTAGTGTTCGAAATTTGGTAACTTCATCTCTGTTGGTATACAGTTCACATTGAGCATTCAATGTGTTGTAGGTAGTGGGACTTAAGTTTTAATCGCAACTTCGTCTGCGTCACATAAGAGAGAAAAAACGAAAGTAAAAAAATCCCCGTTTTTGCAACATTTCTCATCCCTACTCTGCTCCTAATAATCGGAGCGTGATGTTATATAACCTAAAGCCTTCCTCGATAAATGGACTATCCGACACAAAAAGAATTTTTCAATTCGAACCAGCAGTTCCTGAGATTAGAGCGTTCAACCAAACAAAAAAACAAACAAACTCTTCTGCTTTATAATATTAAGTATAGATTTCTTGGCGTAATGTTACTGCGCAAATCGGAAGGTAGGTTGTTAATTAACCGAGGAACAAGGTAAGAAGATGTCGGCTTAACACTGGTTGTCAGACTTACGCACCACTGATTACTTAACGACTGTCAAAGATCTACAAATCACAGCTAAGATTAACGGCTTCGGTCTATGTTCAGCGAAAAGATAACAGCCTGATTATCTAAAAGGCGTGCAATTTTTTATTTTTTGTCCGTTTAGTCTTACAATTATGTTAATGTTGCTGTGTTAATTTTCGGTTTAAGTTTAAGTGTTTGTGTTTGTATTAATGCGTTCTTTGTTTACCTTATTAATATTGTATGCACGTCATGACTTTGCGACGAATAAACATTTTTTCTTTCTTTCTTCTTTTCTTTCTTAAAAGCAGCTGTCACTGTGACATGTTCCTATACAAAAATGTGTTTTAAATAGCTGTTTTTAGATAATCAGACCGTCATCTTTTTGGTAAACATGGACCTTAACGTGCTTTCCAAGGCGTTGAGAAAACTCGGTATGTTATGGGTGGTCACTGATCCACAGACCAACCTAGGCATGCACGGCTTAACGCGAGCGGCTGTTATTATTTAACCACGGATTCCTCAACGGACGACCAACACTTGATAAGTACAGTCACTGATTATGTCACACTGAACTCGCGTTTTCAAAGCTTTTACTAACAGCAAACATTCATTCATCACAACTACGTCATCCATACTTAATACTATAAATGATACAACAACTTTGTCTGTATGTGCATGTTTAACGTCATAAATGCTGCAGAGATTGCGATGGTAAGCACATTATGACTGGTTTATCCAAGTACTAGTATAACGCTAGCGAATTCATCCGCAAAAAAAATGATAGCTCGGCTAACATGATACAAAAATAATTAAAAGGGAGCAGAAAAAAGGTACGGATTTACTTGATCTCCCCGTGCGATCATTTGTTTTGTTCTACACCTTATCTGGGAACCTTCTACATAGTTACACGTTCCACGAAGATATTGGGGGTCAAACTTCCAAATTTGACAAGTTTTTTTTTTAATACAAGTTTTTATTGTAAGATTTTTACTTTAAACACCTCTTCGACCCCCGTACTATTCAATCCATCCATCAGTACAATGTTTTGTGTGCGTTACATTGAGTTCTACCACAAAACATGATTTTTCACCCTAAAAAAGTCGATTCCCAGCACGTGTGATGAGGTTTACACCCAGTATAGTGCCCACGAGTAATGTAGGTTTCTGCCAGCGAATTTTTAGAATGGGGTCTATCGACAAAAGTGTGGTATTGGGTTTTTCCAACAGAAATTTCTCAGTAGCAGTAATAGAGTTTCGCTTTGTGCCAGGTTGATGACATATAAGCTCCCCAAACATCATCTGCCTAGCCTTTTCCCAACTATGTTGGGGTCGGCTTCCAGTCTAACCGGATGCAGCTGAATACCAGTATTTTACATGGAGCGACTGCCTATCTGACCTCCACAACCAACTTAATACTGGAAAATACGATACCACTTGGTAAGACTGGTGTAACACTTTTTGGGCCACTGACTACCCGTAACGACTGCCAAAGATGGACAAATGACAGCCGGGACCAACAGCTTAAAGTGCTTTCCGAGGCACGGAGGAAACTCGGTATGTAAGGGTGGTCACCCATCCACAGGCCAAACCTAAAGATCGACCCAAGCGTCTGATATTATTTAGCCACGAACTCCTCACTATACATGGGAGTTAAAACTTTTCTTTCGAAATGTGGCGGTACTTTTAGACACACTGCTGCCTAACCCTTTTGATACTACAGGCGTGATGTCACATCGACCACACAGACAAAGACGCAAACAAACGCTAGTACAACATACATCATACAAAAACATTGATAACACTCTGACCGCAAACTCCACTGGTAAAGTCCCGATGCACTGAACTAATTTATCTCTTCACACAAACTTCCCTATATAAACACAGAGATCCAATGTAAGACATCATTCGTTTATCCCGCACCAAGCAAACATGTTCTCTCCAATCCTCTTCGCGATCTTCGTAGTGAGTGCTACTGCTTGGGAGACCATCCCTGCAGGCCATCAACTGGACTGGAACACTCCAGACCAGGACGTGGGTGTACCAGACCAGGATTTTGACGCTGAATTCTACCAGTATTTGCACCAGAATGAACATAGAAGACAGACACGTCAGCTTCATGGAAGTCCTTTATTGAATTCGGATGGCACCAGTGGTAAGTTCTTTTTTTTTTGTGTCCGTTTCCTTCTCATTGATTTCAATTATATTCATTTCTACCTCGTTGGTCTAATGGTCGCAAGTGCTTCTGGTGAGCATGTGAGTTTGGGTTCAATTTTCATGTTGAGCTAAGTGTTATTTGGTTTTCAATTACGACTTTCTTAGCAGCAGACAGCAGTTTATGGCTATAGGTACCAAGGGGTTTAGTATTGCCGATTACTAACTGGTATTTGTAAGTCAGATAGGCAGTCGCACCATCCGGTGAAGCATTGTTGCTCCACACAGGAATACCTCCTGTATCGTGGGTGCGTTTAACGAACATTTAAATACACATACACAAACAGCCAGACCCAGAACAACTCCTTGTAGGCCGTGCAAAATACGCCTTTCGGGAATTAAACCTGCGCTAAGCACAGCAGCTGATCTCCTAACCACTGCGCCAACCGTGCCGTCACCATTATCCGTGGCTACGTCAATACTATTGAACGTCAATGTAAAAATACAAAAGGCTCGGTAATCGATTGTCACTTGTTTATGCCTAGGAATTCAAATACTTTCGAATATTTCAAATATCGCCATTCATTTGTTTGATCTTTTTTTCCAGCTTTTAATGCCAAGCTGCCATTTGCTGGTAACAACAGGAATGTTCTGAGTGCTATTGGAGGTGCTAACTTTGATGCGAATAAGCACCTGCAGGCTGCTACAGCTGGTGTGGCTTTGGATAATGTGTAAGTGATTTTTATTTAATATTTTCTGCATAAGGATACTTGTCTAAAGAAGGTGCTGCAACCTCAGACCAAATAAAAAGTAAAGACGGAGCGCTGCGAACAGAAAAGTGAGGCCTGTTTTTGATACACGTAGTGTGTGTGCCGGTGTTGCCATGATAATTCAAATTACCCCAAAATAACGTTAATAATTAATAACGCTAAAAATAACGATATTGATTAATAACGCTAAAAATAACGTAATAACATGATATAAAAAGTGTCCTGGGCCGGCCGGCAGTCTCGACATAGATGACGACGCTGTAGCAGAATCAAATATTATCGATAGATTTTTCGAAAATTCGGTTGCAATAACGTTAACGATGCTTGCGAGAAACGCATCTTGGATGCAACCGAATGTGTCCCAGCAGTGGGACCTTAATTAGCGATCGAAAGTTTGCGACGGCGTCGTTGTCTATGTCGAGACTGCACGCCCTGCTGAGTGAGTGAGTGAGTTGTCGGTAAAAAGTTGACGGTAGGAGAACGAAAATGGAAAAATGTTTCAGAAATAAAATTTGTTATGATTTATCAATTTTATTTTCAAAGTCAAAGTCAAGTCAAAACATTTATTTCAAGTAGGCCAGTTACAGGCATTTTTGAACTGTCGAAACAAAGATGAAAGTTAAAAGTAGCTACAGTCCCAGTCACAAGACAAAAACTGTGAAAGAACTTTAATTGCCCATTCCCTAACGTAGATCTCTATGGAGAAGAACGGGCAAGAAACTCCATGGACACTCTTCTAAATCAGAATATTTTTACAAAACTACTTTGTTACATCATTCATGTTGAGAGGGTATAGTGAGAACGATGTAGCAAGATGTGCACGTTAAAAGTGTCCATAGTAAAAACAAAAAAAAACAGTTCAAAAATAAAATAATTAATTCAAAATAAGCCGTGGCAACGAAGAGCTGACCAGTCACATCTTAGCCACCCCACCAGAGATGTTAAATGAGAACACCATTGTAGCCTTGAATCAAGCGATATCCCTAGAAAAACCATTTTATCTACGAATCCAAGTTTCTCTTTATTCATACTCGCTACTTTTAACATTCGGTAAAGCAAATCTTATGCATTTCTGTTTTTTCTCATTTAATACAATTTTTTTGCTGTGAACCAATTATGGACCTGAAGTAGGGCATTATTCACGTCATCTAGATTTATGGCTCGTCTATATATCTTAAAAATTAGGGAAGTGTCATTGGCAAATAACACCATATTTTGAGGTTGGTTTTTCAGTAAATAAGGTAGATCATTTATATATACTAAAAAGAGGAAAGGACCCAATATTGAGCCTTGCGGAACCCCCATTTTGAATTAACACCATTTATTTGAAAATATTGTTGTCTATCACTCAAATAAGATTTTACCAAACTAAGTGCAAATTATTTAGAATCTAAATAAATAGCAATCGGGATCATCGACACGAAGAAGAAGAAGTGCAAGTTTACCTAGTCCGTAATGCTCAAGTTTCAAAAGTAATGTGACGTGATTTACACAAATGCTTTGGAGATCAAATGCTTTGGAGAGGTCACAAAATATTCCTATGGCGTCTTGGGACTCTTCCCACGCCGTAAATATGTGTTATAAAAAGGTTACACCGGCGTCAGTTGCACACGGTTCTTTGGTGAAACCATACTGTTGATCGTGTACGATTCTGTTGGTGTTAAAATGATAGAGCATTTGATTAAGCATTACCTTTTCAAACACCTTGCTAAAAACTGGCAATACGGACACTTATTAGTATCTTTACTATCTCCTGATTTGAAAAGAGGTATAACTTTACTGTATTTAATTAAATCAGGGAAAACTCCTTGGTCTACACACATATTGAAAATTAAAGCTAAGTATGGAGCTATAGTCTCAAGTATGGATGTACAAACTTTGATAGACATTCCCCATAGATCTTCGGTCAGTTTAATTTTTATTTGCCGGAATGCTTTAATAAGTATCATAGGGTTTATGTGTTTAAATTTAAATTTAGCCTGGCATCCAGAAACATTCGCCTTTAATTAACTAATTGAGACATCAAGAGTGGAATTAAGAGCCTCTGTAGTTTTTAACGATTTAACGATTTTATTTAATTAAAAACCTTTGTGCTGAATCAGTTTCTTATATGATTGTCTTTTACTTTCAATTGATTTTGATATCGTTTCTAATTTAGCTATGTGGTGGAACCTAATGCTTAAGTATTTTTCAATCACACACCGTATTAAATTAAGTTTATGTTCCTGCCCAGCATATTCATGTTTTGTCTCTAAATTTATAAAAACCTGGTTATTTCCAATGAATCTCTTAAGGATATTAATAACAATAGTGCGGTGTTGGTATTCTGCGGTTACTGAGATATTTTCAATTAATAATTTTCGAACCACTGCTTCACAAGACATACAAATCTCAAAAAGATCCTTGGACGGAAAGCGAAGACCGCCCTTATTTTTCAAATTAATTAGCTTATGAAAAAAGAGTTTCTCATCAGTCTGCAAGGCATCTAAACATTTAGTGCATTTTATGGTTTTAACCAGATAGTGCACTGTACTACCAGATATGTATCCAATTATAATTTTTCTGTACTCATTAAATGAATTGTCATGTAAACGACTGGCCAAATCAACCGATTCATTCACAATTTCTCGAAGAAGTTGCATCGAAGAATTTTCATGGCTCTCTTCTTCTTCGTGTCGATATAACGATGAAGTGCTATTTATAATTTGAGTCGTTGAAGTACAATTAAGTATTGCTATATTTTCTAAAGGAACGCAATTACCTCTAGTAAGACATTTTAATTCTAAATGCGTCAGTATTTTTCTGTAGCTTCCTTTAAATTGTTTTACGTTTGGATTATCATTAAATCCTCCATGCATCCTGATTGACGTGAATAATATTTCCAAATGGTCCTGACTTAATTTATAGGTAGGTAAGAAAATCAGCCTTTTTTCATTTTCTATGTACTTCGTATAAAGTACTTTTAAACTTTCAATATTAATTAATGTACCTATAAATCCTGATTTACATTTGGCTTCCACAACTGGTTTATAAAAACGCGTGATGACAAAAACTGGTCGCCCATCCCGTATAACTTTCTTTTTGGTTACAGATTTAACTTTTAAATCTAAAATATACTTCTTTAAAATATTTAAAAAATTGAATATTTTATCTTTATTGGCCTCACATAGAGGTTTTTTGTAATCAAATTGCCACATTGTTCTTGTGTTGTATATATCGAACATATCATTGAACCGTTGAATAAATATTTCAGTAGATTCGGACTTCTGAAAAAAAGGAAGATTTAAGTCTTGTCTACATATTTTCAAAGCGGTTGCGACACTAGTACTTAGAAGTTGAGTGGCTAGTTTCACTTTCATTATCTGATTTTTAAAGTGTATGTGTCTCTTTGAAAGTTTATTACCCAGATGGATCCCCTCCTCGTTTTGCAAAATATTTAACTGTTCTAAAAACTGCCATTGGATCAATTGATCATTTTCATCAAGAAATTCTTTTTTTGCTTCGAACTGATTCCTAACAAGTTTAATAACGTGACTCGGATCCACGATGCAAGTTACTTCGTATTGAGCATTTGGGTGAGGATGTTGAAAAGTAGTTTTTAATCGCTTTGCATCCTTGACTTCGCAACCAAGTAATTCGACTGCGGTAAAATTTGTCGAGTGCCCATCGAACGTTAACGAAGCAACATCAACTCCGGCATCAAAACACTTGATCAGACACATTCTGATAAGATTTGATTTTTGTTCCCCAGTTATACCGTTGATTAGAAAGTACCCCAATGGTATTTTAAAACGATGATTAATCCCAACTAATAAAAACACTAATGCCTGAGAGGCCAAAGGAGCAGTTTCTTCTGTACCAGTTCCCATATCGACAAAACCAATGTATTTCTGTCTATCCCACAATTTTTGAGGTCGGATTGCCACCTCGTCAAAGACCAAGTTGCATATTGGTTTATGTTCACTGATTTCGGATTTAGCCTTTAATGCTTGGAAAGATTCTTCCGTAAATCCGGGTTCTCCTTTTATGTGTCCATACCATTTGGCTAAAGTTTTGGGGTGCGGGAGGCACGTATTGAAAGTAGCTCTAACATACTCATAGGCTTTAGGTGAGTGATAGTTTAGAGTGAGACAGAATTTTTTCATGGCCGGGGTATATTTGATTTGTTTTTTTATTTTTTTTCTGTTTAATGCATTAAACATGTCAACGACAGCAATATTGCCATTTAATGAATTAAACAAGTCCGTATCTATGTAGTTTTGCTTTTTAAGGTTTTGTAGTATTTCTTTTAACGATTTATTTCTCTCGTGAAGGCGCCTAACTTTTTGGTTTAAGGTTTTAATTTTCCTTTTGGTTTTTCCTAGTTTTGTTTCCAACAATAAGACTCTTTTTCGTAGCTTTTTCTTCCTGGGGGTGTCGACAATTGACGAAACTGAGTGTACTGGTTGCACCTAAAAGAAAACAGAACAATATTACAAGGAAGTATTAAAAATAGACGTATTTGTGTGTAACTATTTCACTTACAGCACATGCAGTAGAAGACTGGTTTAAGTCCATAACTGACAGGTACGGTGCGGCGGTAGTTTGAACCTTGAAGAAACAGAACAATTTTACAGGGAGATATTAAAAATAGATGTATTTGTTATTTGTATGTGATTATTTCACTTACAGCACATGCAGTAGAAGGCTGGTTTAAGTCAAGAACTGACAGGTACGGTGCGGCGGCAGTTTGGACCTTGAAGAAACAGAACAATTTTACAGGGAGATATTAAAAATAGATGTATTTGTTATTTGTATGTGATTATTTCACTTACAGCACATGCAGTAGAAGGCTGGTTTAAGTCAAGAACTGATAGATCCGATGAGGCGGCAGTTTGAACCTTGAAGGAGGCAAAATAATATTAAAATTCTTCAGCAAAAAGGAGGATATATAAAACTACTAACTAACCCGACAGACGTTGTCCGGTCTTAACTTTTTACTACTCTACCCTATCTACTCTACCTACGCTATCTACTCTACCTACGCTACCTACCCTACCTACCCTACCTACCTAAGAACCTTCTCCTGACAATTACGAACACCAAGGGAAATAGGGATTCTTTTTTATATCTACATAATTTACGTATATATAGGTATTTTTATGAGAACATCCCGGAAAGTATGTAACTATGTTACTTACAGCACATGAAGTGGAAGGCTGGTTTAGGTTTAAATTATTTGATAGATCTGGTGCAGCAGGATCTTCCTGCTGCAAAAACGAAAAACAGGAGAAAGTAGAACTTAGGTCTTCATTATCTAATCCCTCTATGTTTGGCAAAATCTGGTGGTCAACAAAAATCAGTATTGCATTAATGTCATCAACATATCTCATACAATTATCAAATATGTTAATTATCAGAAAGTAACCTTTGGATATCCGTTTTTTACCACACGGCGGTACCCTTTATTTGTGTAGTAAAAATCTTCGATTTTAAAATGTGCTGAACAAACTACACTGCGGGAATTTGGTTGCCATAATGGTTCCTTTCGACTTTGACTTATCACGGCTATCCATTTCTTTTTGATTACTGGATCACGATCTGGAAATCTTATAAAATAATGTAAAGCTGTAAATATTACTAAACATACGTACTATTCAGCTTGAAAGAGTAACAAACGCTTTTACAATATTATTTAATACAATCTAATAAATATGGATATAATTGATGGGAATGGGAACCAATTTAGACCTATGTTCACCGAAAAGATAACGGTCTGATTCTAAAAACAGCTGTTTAAAACACGTTTTCATGTTCACCAAAGCAAATCATCCGATTATACACGGTAATCAACAGTTTTCTCTAACCGAGGTGGGAGACGTTGTTGTAAAGTCCCGGTTAGTAATTAATCGGTGTATTTTGACGTTTGCATTTGGAAATATAACAACAAAGATCTTTTGGCGGGTGGCAAAAAACGGTACTAATGCCACAATTTGTTTTTTATAAGCATCAGTCTATAATGTTCCCACAGCTGAAATAGGCCTTATCTGTGTGGAAGGATGTGGGTCAAGTGCGCATCGTTGGATGTCACATAACATCACACGTAAATAATATAATATTATTATATTATATTATTTACGTGTATATATATATTATGTACGTATTTTTAATAATTATTTAAAACTATACAAGGATCTTTTGGCGGGTGGAAATAAACGGTACTAATGCCACTAGGTTAAAAACTATTTGAAACATACAAAAGTTCAAACACCACAGCTGAGCACCGTAGATAATTTAATGGTTCAAAAATGTCATCTCAGGTATAATCCAACCATTTTAAGATGTTTCGCATTAGTACGAATTTTTACGTGTTAAGTTACCCACCCTATTTGACTGTATTATAATCATTCGGTCTTTCATTTATATAACGCCCAGTTAGCTAACCCAGCTAGAATAAGTTGTCGTGAACACCAAAATTCTCGCTCCATGTTAAAACAAACTGTTTACGTTTAGCGGGCCGATTACGAAACAGTCGGTTGTTTCACTGTTGGTGAACCTAAGCCTATAAATCTAGTAACATTTACTAGATTTATTGGTTCTTCCTCTTCGTTTTGTGAAGTCACTTAAAAAAAAACTGATAACCATCATAAGAAACGAGTAACGTTACGTTTCGTGTCACGTTATAACCCAAAAATAGGGTTATCAAAAAAACTTATACTGGCAACACTTGTGTTAAGCAATAACCTCAAAAAATTATTTTGACTTATTGAAAATTATTGGTTTCTAAATTACTTACGTGTGATACGTGATTCCATCCTGTTTTTTTTCCTTTGCGGAGTTGTTTTTACACCCTTTCACTGCACAATTCGGCATTTTCACATATGTTGTCTCACGAGACGCGATAGCTAGACTGACCAGCCAAGTCGTAATTACGTTGTACGTGTGTGCGTGTGCTTGTGTATGTACACGGTAAGTCGTAATTTGAGGTGCCTCACTTTTCTGTTCGCAGCGCTCCGTCTTTACTTTTTATTTGGTCTGAGGCTGCAACATGTTAATATTCGAAGACCCGGTCTTCAACGTTCTTGGTTAAGTAACGATTGCCGATTTCGTTCAGTGAATGGGTGATTTCCCATACAGACCAGCACAGTTAGCAGTTGGTTTCGCCTGTCAGTTGTAGAGTTTTGACAGGCGTTACAGGTACTCAGAAGCCTTGAAGGCAGTCAGTCCCTCTTTGTAAATTACTGGTGTTCATCTGAATCCAGTTAGATTGGAAACCGATCCCAAAATAGTTATGTTAATGCAAGGCAATGAATAAAAATGAAGCACAGTTTAATTAGTATTTTTCAATTATCTGGAACGGTAGCTAACAATAAAATCTTCTTGTTTCAGCAATGGCCACGGGCTCTCCCTCACCGAGACGCACATCCCCAACTTCGGTAACCGCATCACGGCTGCAGGACACGCCAACCTCTTCCGCAACCCAAACCACGACGTCAACGCCAACGCCTTCCTCACCAGGAACATGCCAACCATCCCTCAGGTTCCGAACTTCAACACCGTTGGAGGTGGTCTGGATTATATGTACAAGTGAGTATTCAGCTGAACTATTGAGGGCATTCACATTTTATGACTACCTCGTTGGCTTCGAACACGATTTTTCTCGGTCGATTCCCGGGTCGACCAAATTGTTATTGGGTTTGTCATTAGGAATTTCTCAGTAGCAGCCACGGAGCCTGGACTTGTGCCCAGTTGATGGTAATAAGCTCGCCCCTGGGAGGAAATGTGAACTGGGAACTAAAAGTTAACTGGCGAAATGTGGATTGCAGTTGTTAGGTACACCGTTGCTTGACCCGTCTGGGATTAGAACGTGTATCTATGATGCCTCTGTTAGTGCATATTATCTCAATTTATTGGGTGTCGGCCTGAATTTCCTTCTTCTATACATCTCTTTCAAATATTACCCCGAAAGTGATTTCCTTTTTAAATAAAGAAGGTTTCTTAAAATATTTTCCTTTTTTGCAGAAACCGAGTCGGTGCGTCCCTAGGAGTAGCCCACACACCGCTCCTGCAGCGGACTGACTACTCTGCCAACGGTAACTTGAACCTCTTCAGAGGGAAGGACAGTTCTCTAGACTTCAACGCTGGGTTGAGCAAGTCTGTGTCGCCGTTCATGAGGAGCTCGTCCTGGGAACCATCGGCTGGTTTTACTTTCAGGAAATGGTTTTAATTTTCAAAAATATCAAAGACTTTCGTAACAATTTATCAAATCGGTTGTTACGGTTGACTTTGTGTCGTTGCGCCGATTTTTCGATTAGTTATTTTTAGGAAAGTGATTTTATTGCCAAAGTATTGATGAAATACATGCCATAATATTTGTTTAGGTTGGAAAATAATTGTAAATATTCTCGTATACAATCACTAGTTCGTGTCATAATTTTAAGTATTAATTGCATTTTGTATTGGTATGCATATAAATGCATACCAATACAAAATTAGTAAGTATCTTACGTGATCTGTAAATAACAAATAAACATATTTAGTTTTTTATTACGGATTTATTTATTTTCTTTTAAACATCAGTCGTCATTCTCCTCCTTTTTATGTTAAATAAAAATGTGTCAAATATTAAACATGGCAGTTAAGGACTAAAATGGCATTCCTGAGATAGGCAGTCGTATCTCAGGAATGCCATTTTAGGCACTCTGGCTGGCTGACTGGCTCCTGGTTATTTTTTTTTGTCATTTTGAAACGAAGTCCTGTTCCATTTAGGCGGTATGTTGTCAACTGCCATTTTATTCTAAATAGGCAATGACGAGTCAGAAAAACCAGAAGATGTAATGTAAAGTGCAAAACATATTTATTCTTCTTCTGTATTCTCACACCTAATAAAGGTCTTCGCATATGACACTGACTCGAAGCCAACTTCACTCCAATTTGACTCACAGTATAAATTATTTTTATATGAGCTTTAATGAGTCTGCACACTATAATGTATCATTGGCCCTACCTACGGTGTCAAGGAAAAAAAGAAAAAAAAAAGAAAAATGAATAAAGAAGGTTTTTTGCCGGTGACGATTTGATCCGTCGGTCTTGGCACGTGACGGAGTTGGTCGGTGACGAAACAGTCTAGTGGGCGTAGTCTCATATTTCTTAATACAAAATGTTTTAATTGCATATGATGACTGTTCTAAACCCGTTATAAACAAGTATGATAGGTATTCATACGTTCTAATGGGCATAGTAGTCCATATCATATTTGTTTTCGTGCGTTCATAGTACGGGCTTGATATAGTATGGTTTAGGGGAAATGGCCTTTGCATCACATTTCTTACGGTAGAACTTTCAACATTTGCAACAAGAATTTTACTTTGAATTCACACTTCATCATCATCATCATCATCAGCCCCACTGCTGTTCCTACTGCTTAGATACAGACCTCCTCTCTATGAGAGGGAATGGGCTATAATCCACCACGCGGGGCCAGTGCCTATTGGTAGATGTCACATTCTTCGATTTTTTTGGTTCTAGGATATGCCGTTTTCCTTGCGATGTTTTCCTTCACGGAATACCACTTATGTTCAAATTAAAATTAAGTCGAAAGTGAGTCGAGTCGGAATAGAATCAGCGTTGACCCAGTGAAATGTGCGAAGAGCTTAATTCCATTGTTACTCACTACAATATCGTGGTACCAAGAAGACTGAAGTTCTCATTTCAAATCTTAACACCTATTCAATTGTAGTATTCATTTCAGACCAGTCTCAATCAAACAACGTGTATATTGATTTGTGTGTGTGTTATTGATTTGCAACATCGTTTCTGAAAATAATATTCTAATTTTAGTAGTAGTATTCCAATTAGTATTCGGAGACCAATTATATGTTCATGTAAGTAGTTTCTATTTTTCGTGTGGTACTAAACCATGCGTTTTAAGACTCCTCACTAGGACCGATGACCTGGGGCCTAATTCTGCTATTTCAATAAAATTCGTCACTCCAACACGATTCCATTCTCATCCCAATGTCATTTTGCTAAAAGTTCGTAATCTGCTAAATTCACAATGGTCGGTCAATGCTCTCGTAATAAAATTGTGTTCTAATGACACTGTATTGTCATTATTATAAAACCCTTAGTACAAATGGTTTTCGAAATCGACTACTAAATGCGAACATTTATTCATGCCAGATTTCATGTAAGTACGAGATTAGCATTCCATGACATTTCTTTCAATGAAGTGTCAGTGTTTGACCATTGAAAAGTCATAATGGCGCCATTATGATAGTAGAATTAAAAAACTTGTCAAAATTTGACAGAACTTGACCATTATGAAATCAATGATCGACTACTCTGACACTATTGTAATAGCAGAATCGAGGCCTTGGTGAAGGCAGGGCACGCCACAATAGTGGCGGTAAGTCCCCTCTTTGAGGAGTGGCTAGACAGGCGCCACGGCGTCCTCACCTTCCGTCTGACGCAGGTCCTCACCGGACACGGATGTTTCGGGAGGTAAATGCACCGAATCGGGCGGGAGGAAACGCCCAGGTGTCTCCACTGCGACGATCGACCGGAGGACACGGTGGAGCACACGGTGGAAGTCTGCCCTGCGTGGGCGGAGCACCGCCGTGTCCTCGTGATCGGCGGCGGCGACCTCTCGCGTCCGGCCCTGGTCCAATCCATGGTCCGGAGCGAGACGGAATGGGAAGCCGTCACCTCCTTCTGCGAAGCAGTCATGCTAGCGAAGGAGGTGGCGGAACGAGAGAGGGAGAGAGCCTCTCTTCCCGGCCGCCGCGGGAGACTCACCGGGTGTCGGGGGCCACGTGGTGGCTACCGGCCACCGTAGATGCGGGCCTGTGGACGGCTGGCTATGGGCTAGCTAGCCGTCCGTCTAACGACGACAGGCCGTGCCGACGGCGCGCGGCGCGTTCGTGTTTCAAGCGCGCCTCAAAGAGATGTCAGCATAAGGGGAGGGGCCCGCAAGGGCCGAAGCCTGCCGGGGTTGGGGGCCTGTTCGAAAGAGATACCGCGGCCCTGGAACATAAAGGGCGAGGAAGGAACATGGATGGGTTTTAGTCAGTAAAAGTCTGACACTCCCTACCGCTCCGCCCAGAGTGGGAGAAGTCATTTGATTATTTCCCATCCTAAAAAAGAAAATAAAAAGGCCCTGGTGAAGGTTGCGGGAATACGCTGGAGGTGAGTGGCACGAGACCGGTCAATGTGGCGACACTTGTGGGTGGCCTATGTCCAGCAGCTGGACGTCTTTCGGCCGAAATGATGATGACTAAACAATGATGTTAGAGTTTTTATGCCGCCCATGGGCCTCTGACTTGGCTTTACATGCCGTCGATATCTCTTCGACGATGTTTTACGACGTTTTCCTTTACAGAAGCTAGTGAAAAATCAGAAATACTAGTGACCCATGACTTAGCATTCTGACAGTCATACCACTAGGCTATAACTGTTTTAGAAGTTATTATTTATTTATTTATTACATAATTCACAGCTCCTTTTTTTTTTCTTATTGTTGGTGAAACCGACCGGACCCAATGCCTGTGGATACCGGTCTTTTTCAAATTTCAGTACATGGTCCGGATGTGTGGGCTGGTTCCTAGTTGCATGAGACTTAAGGCGACTACATGAGCTAAATTAGCAACTGCATTTGTGGTGGTTCAAACTTCGTTTGCTATACTGTTAGAACAAAGTTTTCATCAGCTTGCACTACAAAGTGGTTGTTACGTCAGTTACTGCGGGCCGAAAGTGCGAAATGAGTGGTTTCGATCGATTTACAATAATATGTTGCTTGTAGAATTATTTGCCAAAAAATCAGAATGATCGCATGTATTTTCGTATGGTTTTTACTCGATAAAAGAATTTTTTAGAGATAGTTCGTGATTTTTTTTTATCGAGAAAAATTAATTGTATAATGTTTTCAAAACACTAGCATATATATGTCGAAAAATATCATATATTTTTCTGGTTTAGTTTATTGCAATGAATCATATACTTTCAGGCATTATAAAACTCTCGTAAAGCTCATGTAGTCGCCTTAAACGTTGTCAAAATATGAGTGTACTATTAGGTATACATCTACTTAGGCACTTGATCTTAACTTCGGTCCGGTCGGTTTGTCCTGCCCCTAGGGTTGAATTCCTCCTACGCTGACGTCAGTCGCGTGCGTCGGTCGCGCGTACGAGTATACATTGTGTTCTATAAAGGGTGTAAAACACCTCTTCACGAAGCGGAAAGGCACTTGTTTTCCCCATCATTGTCAAAAACTTGTCAAAAAGTTGCAACTTTTTGACAAGTTTTTGTTTAGATACAAGTTTTTTTTTGTAGGATTTTGACTTATAACACCTCCATGGCCACAGTACTATTCAATCCATCCATCAACACAACGTTTTAAGAGTGTTACATTGAGTTCTATCTCAATACATGATTTATAACCTGAAATTTCCCAGCAATAATTTTTGCGTAAAGTTACTTAGTTTGATGTACAGAATGGTTGGTTAACGGCTTTGTGATGAGGTGTTTTACACCCTGTATAGTGCCATATTGCGACACTGACGCCAGTGGCGCGTATGTTGCTACTGTTTTTCTTGCTGATGTACGCGACCGGACATGCGCGATCGACGTCAGCGTGGCAGGAATTCAGGCCTAAAATGCGCGTGAATACACGTATATTTTAGAAAATAATATGAAACATTTTCTTTGATGTCTCTCCCTAAATATCTCTCAAATAAACAATGTTTCTGCTCAATGTTTGTTGAATAAATCCTTTGTTTCGAACCCATTGGGCCGCAACTTGCAATCAAAACAGACTGGTGACAATTTACATCGATGTAATGTGGCTGGAAGTGGCTCGACAACGAATGTAAATCTTTATATGTGGTTCTAAATTAATCTGCTGAAACTTTATACTAAATAGGTACTGATTATTAGAAATAAGCATCACCTTTGTACTATTTTCTGTTCCTGTCTTCTTTTCTATATTAAGTGTGTACAAAACTGTGTTTTTTTTGCACCACTTGTTCTTCCCCTTTTAAAACTGGGAAGAACCGAATGCTGGACTGGTAGGGTACTGTCTCATGTCATTTTAACAATCAGACTAATCAAAGATTAAGGCTGAAAATTGGTTCAAACAGTATCTCGCGACCTTCGTTCACGTGAGACTCACCAAATATTGCTGTTATTTGAATTGGATTTTGTTAAAAATTTCAAGGGTAAGGGTTTTAATGTTTTTGCACAGAACCCTACCTATTTATCACATCAGTTATCTGTCAGTGAAAGTCCCATCAGAATCATTCCAGCCGTTTCGGTTGGTGTTTGCCAGAGCACACAGACAGACAAATATATAAAGTATATACTTTCATATGCAATCAGTAAAAATCTGTTAATTTGAAATTACAAACATGCACCAAAATTTCAATATTTGTAAAGATTACCGTTACTTATTTACATTTTCAAAACAAACATTGAATTTCCGGTTTTTTCTTGACGACGCTCGCGACTACATAATAATATGTTCGGAAGTTCGAACAAGCTATTTGGTTTACAGTTTGACCCAAAAATTACATTGTAAAATGTAAACCAAATAGCTTGTTCGACTGTACACACTCAAATAAGCAGCTATTTGATATCGTACGGAAGAAATATCATCAAATCGGTGATTTTAAATTTGGAACGTGCGTAGTGTATACAGGGTGTAAACCACCTCATCACAAAGCCGTTAACCAAGCATTCTGTACATCAAACTAAGTAACTTTACGCAAAAAATATTGCTGGGAAACAACTTTTTTTTTGAGGTTTTTTTTTTTCTTACAACATTGTGCTGAGGGATGGATCGAATAGTGCGGGGGTCGTGGGGGAGTTAAAAGTCAAAATCTTATAAAAAACTTGTATTTAAAAAAAAACTTGTCAATAAGTTGTAACTTTGACCCCCAATATCTCCGTAACTAGAAGGTTCCTTTATATGTCACCTTTATATGTATGTCCTTAGATATTTTCGTACCTTGATTCTTCTAGTTATACGAGTATTAAGTATCTTTGGCAAAGGAAACGAGCGAAGTTTTCAAGACATTATCAAGAGCTTTCAACGTCGGAAAATTGTCGTGAAAATTCCTTCAGTTTGGAGCAACTCTGATGCAAAAACTTGATAACTCTTGAAATAGTAGTTTAGATTTATATTTGACGGCAATATTGTTTCTGTAAACAAATATAATTTGGTTTGTTGCCCCCTGCAGTAAACCAGTTTTAGAAGGAGACTTATTCTTTTGAAATTCCGTATTTAAGAGTGCGTTCCAAAAAGGTTACTGTATGGAAATCAGAAATGAGGATAACTAGTGAAAAAGAATTATTAATAGAGGAGTTGCAATTAAAACACTGAATTTGATATTATAACAGTTTTAGGTACGTAAAGAAAAGGCGTTTGGAAAGTTTACAAATAGCTATTTGTCATCTAAAACTGAATTCGGTGTTACGATATCAATTGTTGCATTTCATAATCAATATTCTAGTTCACTATTTAGTCACATTTCTTATTTCCATACAGTAATATTGCGAAATTAATTAAACAGGTAAACTTTAGACAGATATTTGCGAGGTTGCCAACTTTCTGTATGCGCCCCGTCTCCACTGATGTGAGGCCCATTGTACCTTAGGGCCTAGACGAACCTGCCGGGGTCGGGCCTGTTCGAAAGCGATACCGCGGCCCCGGAACATAAAGGGCGAGGAAGGAACATGGATAGGTTTTAGTCAGTAAGAGCCTGACACTCCCTCCCGCTCCGCCCAGAGTGGGAGAAGTCAGTTGATGATTTCCCATGCTAAAAAAAAAAAAAATGGCTTAGACGAAGTGACATTCTCATTTTCATCTGATGAGAGGACAGACAAAAACCGTCATACATGAATGATGTGTTCATAATGACGAGATTATAAGAGCGAGCCAAGCTATAAGGCTTGTTTGAAAGAACCGTCACTAATTCTATCATGATGATCATCATCATCATTTGCTTAGCCCTTTCCCAACGATGTTGAGGTCGGCTTCAAGTCTAACCGGATCAGTATTTTACATGGAGCGACTGCCTATCTGACCTCCATAACCCAGTTAGTACTGGGTAATACGATATCCCTTGGTAAGACTGGTTGTCACACTTTTGATGATAACTAGCTTTTGCCCGCGGCTTCGCTCCCGTTAAGAAGTATTATTGTTAATTAGGTACAGTTTTTGAGGGTTTACTTTTTCCAATCTTTAATAACAGTTCAATCAGTCGAAAATGTCAAAAGATTTTTATAAACTTTCATCCCTTTCTTTTAAACCCTTAGGTGTGGAATTTATCAAAATCCTTTCTTAGGGGATAGTAGCTACGTCATAGTAGCTTTATGCATGCAAAGTCACAGCCCGATCGGTTCAAAATTGACAAAGTTTCATCCCCTGTTTTATCCCCTTAGGGGTAGCATTTATCAAAATCCTTTTTCAGGGGTGCCTACGTCATATTAGCTTTAGGTAAGCAAAGTGTCAGCCCGATCGGTTTAATATTGACAAAGTTACATCCAAACTTTCATCCCTTATTTTATCCCCTTAGGGGTGGAATTTATCAAAATCCTCTCTTGAAAGATACTTAAGTCATAGTAGCTTTATGCATGCAAGGTCTCAGCCCGATCGGCTTGAAATTGACAAAGTTTCATACAAACATTCATCCTTTATTTTATCCCCTTAGGGATGGAATTTGTCAAAATACTTTCTTAAAAGATGCTTACGTTATAGTAGCTTTATGCATGCAAGGTCTCAGCCCGGTCGGTTTAAAATTGACAAAGTTTCATACAAGTTCCATTCCCTATTTTTTCCCCTTAGGGATGGAGTTTATCAAAATCCTTTCTTAAGAGATGACTACATCATAGTAGCTTTATGCATGCAAGGTCTCAGCCCGATCGGCTTAAAATTGACAAAGTTTCATACAAAGTTTCATCCCCTATTTTGTCACCTTGGGGGTAGAATTTATCAAAATCCTTTCTTAACGGATGCTTACGTTATAACATCTACCTGCATGCCAAATTTCAACCTGATCCGTCCAGTGGTTTGGGCTGTGCGTTGATAGATCACTATGTCAGTCAGTCAGTCACCTTTGAGTTATATATATTTAGAAGAAGAAGAAAGATTCTATCTTTCTTCTTCTTCTAAATATATATAACGAGAAGAAAGATAGAAGAAGAAGAAGATGACAAAATGAATTGTTTTGACATTTATGAATAAGTTTTTAAGTTGCTTATGTCAGTCCAATACATTTTTTAGCCACTCCTGTTGTAGAAATACGAAGCGTTTTGAAAACGCTTGTTATTTTTTTTTAAGTCTTTTTATAACCAGAAAATAAAAGACTGTGTTCTTCATTTTGTTTTCAGTATCAAGCGCATGTGAAAAATTACCAGTAATCCTTCTCTCATATGAACTGTTCAATAGCCATCGAGAATACAAGAAGCTAGAAGCTCCTACATTAGGACCAGAAATGTTCGCTTTAACGTTCCTGGTCTTTCAGGTGGTATACTCATATGAGGTGTTTAAAGAAGTAACCTTGCCAGATTTTGACGAAGTTTTCGATGCTGAGGGCAAGCCTGATGTTGCTAAAGACTATGAACTGAAAAGGCTGCTCAGAAAGCCCAGACGAGCAGGTGATATTTTTTAAGGACTTAGTTCTCACACGGGTTTGTCTCCACCGATCACGGTATCAGATCACGGCGGACAAACTACTCATTTAAAAAAAAAATGTGAAAATTTTGGAAGTTAGACTGTTTGATGTAGAACCACAAAAATGATCGCAACGACGGGGAGAACCAGTGCCTTTAGGCTTAGCTAAGAGGTTTTAAGCACCCTTTGTGATATACAAGGTGGAGAACGCAATACGTCAATAAAAGGAAACACTGTCAATATTAGAAAGAAAGAAAGAAAGAAAGAAAATGCATTTATTAGTCCGCACAGGACAAACATATCAAAATTAACAGTATGAAAATTACACAGAAAAAAAACAAATATATAATATTTAAAAATTAAAAGAAATGAAACTCGTCCTGTACGAGGCCAAAAGGGTCCTATCTCAGCATGGTGCTGTACATTAAAAAAAAACGTCACAGCGCTGGTATTCTGATAGGGCCCAACTATTAGTATTACAATATGTTCAAACTATTTGTTCCAGGCATAAAGTATAATTTGCACTAATTCGCGTCTATTTGTCGAAAGTTTTTCGAAGAAACGAGTTGGCAACATTGTGTTTAGTGATACCGATGCGAGGAGTCAGAAAATGAAAGATAATGTCCTGTTAGTAAACGGCTGGATATTATTCGTTGGGAACGTTTAAGGCATAATATGAAGTTTAATTTATTGTAGTATTGTCATCTCCGTCTTGTATGTAAGATCGTGGATAAGATAAGATATGTTGTTGTAAACATTGTTTCCATTATTTGTTTTTGTGGGAAAAATGTTGATCAACTTTTGTTTACATTTATCACAAATAAGAGGCCTTATTTCTAACTCTGAAGGTGGTAAATGCAATGATACTGAGGTGCTGATGATTGAAAATAAAGGAAATGTCCTGAGTGAAGCTGATTTTTATGACTTTGAGACTGAAAAGCAGAAAGATTCGAAGGAATGGTTGTTTCAATATCTGTGAGTATACCCAACTGCATTAGAAAGAGGGTAATGTATTTCGGGTGTATTTTAGTAACAATAACAACAGCAAATAGCAGCCACTCGGGTTAAACTTCGGGTTAACAAAATAATAGTTTATTTCTAATACTTATGACATAACAATCAAAATAGGAAGTACCTTTTGAGCAAAAAAATACTTGTATTAGGTACTTCCGCTCTTCCGGTTTTACATTAAAATTACATAAGTAAGAAATTTAACAGTAAAATGAAAATAAAATAAAATAATAAAACTCAATATTAACAAAAAAATAAGATAAAGAAAAATTAATTCAAAAATAAATAACACTAAAATTAAATTAAACTAAAACAAATTAAATTAAACTGAAATCAAATAAAATTAAACTAAAATCAAACTATATTAAATTGAAATCAAATCAAAATTAAATTAAAATTGGATCAAAATTAAACCAGAATTAAATCAGAATCGAATCAAATTAAATGAAAATTAATATGAAATACAAATCATAATTCAAATTAATAACATAATTAAATTAAATCATAGACACAATTAAAATTGAAACAATAATCTTAATTAATTAAAAAATCCAATGGGTTAAGCTTGCCTGGGTTGCGCTGAGAGTGGGTAACCATCAATTATATAAAGAATTTCCGAAAAGTTGGTTAAGTTGTTGGTCCCGGCTGTCGTTTGTTGATCTTTGACACTAGTTACAAGTAGCGAGTGACACGAAAGCGTAACAACCAGTCTTACCAAGTACTAACTGGGTTGTAGAGGTCAAATAGGCAGTCGCTCCACGTAAAATATCCTGCATCCGGTAAGACTGGATATTGATATTCAGCCGCATCCAGTTAGACTGGAAGCCGAACCCAACCAAGTTGTTGAAAAGGCTAGGCAGATAATGATGTATCTTTGTTTTTTAACAACTTTCTGTGCTTAAGAGGCCTGCGGAGCATGCGTTATGGAATGAAAGGACAATGATATAAAGACGAGATATGAGGAGTTTAAAAAATTCTATAGAAAACTTATTTTTCTCATAACTCTAGTTTAAATCAGTCTCTAATCAAAATATATAATTGGCAATCTAGATATTCTGTAATTCCATCGAAATAAATACATATACTATAATTTTGGTATTACGTTTGTATGAAATACGCATGCTCCGCCGGCGCCTTAAATGGCATACTAAGATACATATGTACAAACTATAATAATATTGACAAATTATTTGACAAACATAATTTTCTTCATTTCAGCAAAAACGTTGACACTGCCCCGAGCACCAGAAATCCGTTCTTCGTTGCCAAGAACTACATGAGAGACAGTAACCTCTTTCATAGTCCAAGCTCTTTGGTGAACATAAACGGCGACTTCACGAAAGAAGAACGAGAACTTCCCTTAGCAACTCCTTATGCGAGAAGTAGTTGGGAACCGAATTTCTTACGCAACTTTATGGAGCATGAATGAACCATGATGGGCCATCATAGTAGCTTGGCAAACCAGTATGGCTTGTCCCAAAAATGGAACCACTGAAGTGAAGCTGAACCCATTCGCTTTCTATTTAAAGATTGTATTGTTTTTGTTGTTTTATTTTTGTAAAATCTTTTTAATGAAGCTTTTCACGTATGGGAGCGGCATTCTAAAAATATATCCAATTGACAGCTTGGGAACATGTACACCAATTTTATTAATAGGACATAGAGCTCAAATAATGTATAAATAAGACCTTCAATACACAAATTAAAAAAAATGTTTACTTCAATCACAAAAGGCTTAAAGAAACAGGATTTGGAGACCACCTTGTAAGCAAGGAGATGCTTGTGTTAGGTGACTCCGCTCTACCGCATAACAATGACATTACAATACAATTGAATACAACATAGAGATAAAGAAAGTTATACAAATTTTAAGATTAAAGTTAAAAATTAAAGTATATTAAAGTAAAAAAGAGGAGCGCATTTGTGAGGCGTATGCAGGTGGGTTAAAGTGTGTATGTGGGAGAGAGTGTGTGTGTGTGGGAGTGAGTGTGAGTGTGTGTATACAAATAAAGATTGATTTGATTTGAACGAACTATTCTCTCAAGAGAATCGCGTCAGGTATGACCACTTTAATTATGGAGTTCAAAGTGGTGTTGGCTTCTCGTAAAAATTTTCATCGATATGTCAAACTTGGTGCATTGATTTTAGTTTTATCTTTTCCGGCTGCATAGATAAGTTGGTTGAAGTGTTTTGCGTAAGTGACTGCAAACAAAACAAATGAAAGACGCATGAAAGATGTCTTTTATATTTTAGAACAAGCCACGAGTAATCGCGACTCAACTGTAAAGCAAAGAAAACAAGGTGCAAGTCGCAACGCCCGAGATCACAGACTTTCGCACTAATGGACAGAAAGTCTTAAGATGAAAGTACCAAGGTAGCCTTAAAAGAACTTATGGGGTTGTGTTGGTAATTTAAATGATTCTAATAATTATGTATATGCAAACGTGCTACGGTCACGAATCATATTTTGTTCGCTACATTAATTGATACGAGAATACGAACTACTGCCATGCGATCAAAATGTCAGAGTCAACTGTGTACTGGTACAGATATAACACAGCTCTGCTTAAAAAAACATTATGGGTATTGCACCTTTTCATCATCATCATCATCATCATCATCAGCCTATAATGTTCCCACTGCTGGGACACGGCCTCCTCTCAATGAGAGGGAATGGGCTATAATCTACCACGCGGGCCCAGTGCGGATTGGTAGATTGCACCTTTTATCTTTAACAAATTGCCAAATTGTATTAAGGACCAAGGAAACACTATCGTCTTTGCTGATAGAGAAATGTTATTACTCTGTTAACGATTTTTTAAATGATGAATTGTAATTTTTGCTTCACTTTATCTCATATACCCTGGCCACACACACATTGTGTAAATAATTTTAGACTAAGCAACTAGTAAGTAGTAGTAAAAGAAAGAAAGAAAGAAAGAAAAATCATTTATTAGCCCGACAGGACAACACATAAATAAAAAAAATGAAAAAATGTAGAAGTAGTAGTAGTAGTGTGTGTAGTAGTAGTTTTAATTTAAGTAAACTAATTTCTAAATTATCTGTACGTTAACCAGTATATTTTTGTATGCCAACAGACAGAATGAACTGGGGATATATCTGAAACTAATGCCATTATTGTAACGCCTGCATTCTATACAAATAAAGATATTATTATTTTTGAGAGTGTTTTTCGTTCTCAGCCCTTAGACCACACACACACAGACAGATTTTAACCTCATTTACGGGCTAAAGCCAAAGCAAATGCAGCGTGTGGTGTGTAAATTTTACAATATCTATATGTTGTGATAAGGTTCTATCTCGTTCTCTTCTATCTGTATGAACTTCCTAACGATTCTACATGTATTCAAAATAGCAGCTGTTTGCAGTGTAGTGTAAAGGGTTTCTAATTTTAAGCTGTGGATGAGGTGATTTGGGCTTTTTTTTACGATGGGAAATCATCAAATGACTTCTCCCACTCTGGGCGGAGCGGGAGGGAGTGTCAGACTCTTACTGACTAAAACCTATACATGTTCCTTCCTCGCCCTTTATGTTCCGGGGCCGCGGTATCTGTTTCGAACAGGCCCGCTTGGGATTAGCCCTGTTGTGGATTACCCCAGTAGTCCTTACTGGAACTTATAACGTTTTCTTGTCGCCAAATGTGTAATAATGAATGTTTGATGAGGTTGACATATTGACAATGTTTAACTTATTTTTTATTATTTTGAATTATCTTTTGACATAGTGTAAGAATGAATGATTATTGTAATATTATTTTTAACATAGCCAATAAGACTGACATATAAATATTGTAAACCCCATGGGTATGTAACAGTGATACAATAACAATAACCGTAAGAAATTCTATTCACCTGTGACAAACAATAAATAAATGAATTATGAATTACAAATTCTAGTAAGTTCTTCTTTGAGTTTTGTTTATTTACTTATTTTTTCAGTGATTGTTTTTTGTTTTGTATATTGTGCGTGTTGGGAACTACGATATCCATCAGGTTCGTAACTTTATTTATTTTTTTCCTGTAGGATTATATTCCGTCTGTTGTAATGGATCCGTTCTATCAGTCAGAAAAACGCGATTATTATTATTATTGTTCAACATAAAGTTTTACACTGAACAGCAAATTGCATTAAACGTGAGAAAATCAAAAATAATAATAATAATCATTTATTGAACTTACAATCCAGTTGAGATCCAATTGAGATCTTAAAATCCAATTTGTTAGTTGATACATACACACATCTTCACCACTAGTGTTAGAACATAATTTAATTGGAATTGGAAAAAAAAAGGTAATAATAATAGAAATGTCAAAATCATAAAAAAAAATTGGTTGCCTGTAAAGTCGGTATACGGGCGAAAGTTTTACGTGACAACGACTTTGAGTGGTAAAATAATTTTAATGTGAATATTCATTCGTATAGTAGGAAGAAGGATGAAATGAACCGGTGTGTATGCCTATCTCTCTCACTCTCTCTCTCTCGCTCTGTCTCTCTCGCTCTTAGGCGGGCTAACTGCGCTCGAGTGGAAGGGACGCGTGCCTTTCACTTTTTATGTCTGTCTCTCTCGCTCTTAGGCGGGCTAACCATGCCCGAGTGGAAGGGACGCGTGCCTCTCACTCGCTCTCATTGTGAGCGCATAACGTGAGCGGAGCGTAACGCAGTTTCTTGAAGTGTCACCCGGCAAACCAATTTATAAGACGTTGTCACGTCAATAATGTAATACTTCGCGAATCACCCTTTCACTTTCCCCTTAATTGTGTCATCAACAGACTTGCCATAAATCAGAAATCTATCCCATTAAGACTTAAAATTTGCCTAGTCTTTTTCCAACTGTGTTGGGGTCTGCTTCCAGTCTGACCAAATGTAGCTGAATCCCAGTATTTTACATGGAGAGACTGCCTATCTGACCTCCACAACCCAGTTAGTACTGGGTAATACGATATCCCTTGGTAAGACTGGTTGACTGATTTTGGTTCTGTTGATTCTGGTTCACTGGTTGGTAAGACGTAATAAATTTAGCCAAAATCACAAATTAACAAAAACGAAACACCTTTACCGAAAAACTTCGTCGAAATTAAAACGGGATTCATCGAAACGGAACAACATACTGTATACGGTGGTCGAGAAAACTCGTATTTTTTAAAGCCACATTTTCTGCGGGTAGTTTGTAAATATGACTGTTTCGAAAACATTATTACTGTCGATACTGCATTAAAGTAAGCACGCCCTGATTTAGCGCTGCGAGATGGAAAAAAGTTTGTGGACTATTCTCGTGAACGTTCGATATTGCAGAGAGATTTTCACTCAACATTGGAACAAACTATTGGCCCGTAAGGATCAGGAAAAGTGCAATGAAACAGTGACACGGGCTCGCGGCAGACCACGAAGGACATGGTGGGACGAACTGGATGTCTTCCTTGAGAATTGGAAAGAAATAGCACGGAATCGTGATCGTTGGATCGAATGGAGGGAGGAGCCCAGCAATGGCACAATACAGGTTAGCTATAATATGATAATAATTGTTCACATATGTCCAGGATGGGTCAGGAAAGATGGGCCCGAATCGGTGCCTGAAAACGGTCGTCATCACCGAGGCAGGCCAAAGAGTGGTTGGCGTGACGATTTGGAGTTCCTGATCGAGTTCCTGTCAGGGAGTTGGCAAATACACCGGGATAGTTAGAAAGGAATGGAATAAGCCTTTACCGAGCAGTTGGACCCAGGCTAAGTAAATCATGGATTTGGCCAATGGATCTACTGAGAATGAACGATTCTCAGTAGATCCATGTTTTGGAATCTGGATCCAATGAGAAAATCAATTCTCACTAGATCCATCATGGATCTGGCGAATGTATCTTCTGAGAATGATCCGTTTTTTTTGACATTCACATTTGACATAGGAATATTTCCATTGTAGAAAAGTCTCAGTATGTTAAATGATATTTCTTTTGCAAAATAGGTTTTCTCAAACACTTTAACACGTCCTTTGTTGAAAACTAGATGGGGCCAGTGTTTCGTACCTGACTACTCTGAGAAGAAACAGCCGAAATAAACTCAGAGGTCATAGTTACTTTTAAAGTCCGGACATAATCTTGTTCAACTCACATGAGAACTATGCAGATTAGTGTCTGAGATGGTCATACAGATTTGAGTGGACCTGTCCAGTCAGTGCAAGCATATACATGACTAAATATATGTAGGTGACTGGGTTTATAATTACCGTACACCGTACACCCTTGCCATCCTCATTCCAAATTTACAGGTATGAAATAATATTACTTATTCCACCACTTAACTTAGATGATTAAAACGATATCTAAATAAGTAAATAGTTTATAGTTTAATTTTATAAAGATGTAATCACGTTAATGGTCCCTTGTGGGTTACAAAGCCGGCCTGTCAAGCTTGGAGATGAGAAAGGACAAATACGTCTACAAAAAATACGACGTTATACACGGAGAGATTGTGGGACATACTGGTGTCAGTTTTGTTGAACAAAAAGTGAACGATATGCTTAAAATAAAGTAAAAAATTATAAAATACTAGCTGACCCACGCAACTTCGTCTGCGTAACATAAGAGGGAAAAAGCTACCTACTACCTACCTTCTACTACCTACCTACTACCTACCTACCTACTACTACCTACCTACTACTACCTACCTACTACTACCTACCTACTACTACCTACCTACTACTACCTACCTACTACTACCTACCTACTACTACCTACCTACTACTACTACCTACCTACCTACTACTACATTTTTTTTCATAAGAACCTTCTCCTGACAATAACAAACACAACAAAAAAAGAATCAGCCAAATCGGTCAAGCCGTTTTCATGCCATGTCGTGACAACGGAAAACGGGTTTCATTTTATATATATAGATTTTATCAATTGCGATAATTAGGCCTGAATTCCTGTCATGCTGAGTAAATTTTAACTGTACATTGTGTTCTATAAAGCACCGTATTGCGATGCTGACGTCAGCGGCGACCGACAGCCGTATTTTGTTCTCGCTGAAGTCACGACCGACCGTACGCGACCGAGCATCAGCGTTATAAGAATTCAGGTATTTGCCTCCTAAATCAGCTTTTATTACTACAAATGTTCACCATCAAAGTGCCCTTGTAAAAAGTATTTATTACTTTTACATAAGCTATGTTCTTTGAAGTCTTACATACAATGAATTTTATTTTACTTACACAAACATTTTTAGGTATTGTTTGGCCTGGAGGAATTTTCGTAATCATTGTTGTTTTGTTTCTTAATGGTTTCTCATGTCTCAAATAAACACATAAATTAATTAATTATTATTTATTAGGTACAGAGCAACATATGACCACATGGTAGGTAAAAGGAGAAAGAGAAGGATATATAAGTACGAGGGAGTAAGGTGATCATAAGATGCGTTCCATATCTCACACACACCTAACATATTATTATAATATCATGCCTATTATATAATCCCCGAAGCGTTTGGTAGAGATGCACCTATTCGTACACCCATATTTCGAGTGTTATATTTAAATCCCACGAAATAAGGGGCCAGGCTATTGGCATTAGAGTGGGAGAGAACCTCTCGCCCCAGCCGCCGCGGGAGACGCACCGGACGTCGGGGGCCACGTGGTGGCTACCAGCCACCTTAGACGCGGGCCTGTGGACGGTTAGCTATAGGCTAGCTAGCGACGACAGGCCGTGTCGACGGCGCGTTCGTGTTCCACGCGATGAAAAAAGATATGGAAAAAGATGCGGGACAATCTTTGGGATTATTGATAGAAGTGTAAACTAGAAGACGATCCGCTACGGGCCCGCTACGACGTAGCGGATCTGCTACGAGTGCTACGAAAAGCGTACGTCCACGATTTTTGTTCACTCAAAAAGTGCTCTCTCTACGCACCTGAAGAAGTTTTCACTTCAGTAACGAAGCTGTTAGCATTACTTTCACTGAGAGTAGTAAACCACTCGCCATAAAAATACTCGAACCTTCCAGAATAGTGGCCTGCGCCCGCATTTCACTCCCGCTGCCATTAAACAGATTGAGGCAGAAAAACAAGGATCTAGAAACTTGTGTCCCCATGCTAAATATACGGCTGTGGGTGTGACATGGATGAATAGTAAATGGAGTATTCAAAAACTGAAATTAACAAGTATTTTCTGAAGGATAAAACTTAAGTGTAACATAAAGGGTGTAAAACACCTCTTCACGAAGCCGAAAGGCACTTGTTTTCCCCATCACTGCGACCATTTTTGTTCTACACCATACCTGGGAACTTTCTAGTTACGGAGATATGGGGGGTCAAAGTTACAACAATTTGACAAGATTTTTTTAAATAAAAGTTTTTTTTGTTAGATTTTGACTATTCTCACCTCCACGACCTTCGTACTATTCAATCCATTCATCAGCACAATGTTTTAAGTGCGTTACATTGAGTTCTACCACAAAACGTGATTTATAACCTCAAAAAAAAATGTTGTTTCCCAGCCATATTTTTTGCGTAAAGTTACTTAGTTTGGTGAACAGAATGCTTGGTTAACGGCTTTGTGATGAGGTGGTTTACACCCTGTATAGTACCCACAGATTTCGCAAGATCTCATAAAATAAGCCGGCCAGCCTACTGCAATAACTGTCATAAGAAATACCCCATCCATTTGCCTTGTGTTCGGAGATTTGACATTTCTGAATTGGTCTCATGGTAAAACTGGTTCATTTTCAGTAACGAAATTACAATCACTATTCTTGATGTTGCTCCACATAAGGCATTTCTCCTGTATCGTTGGTGTGTTTACAAACATTTACACTCATATTCACAAACAGTCAGACACGGAACAAGTACCCTGTAGCCATACAAATATTTGTTTCGTATGGGAATTGAACCCGCAACACGTAGCGCAGCAGCCAATCGTTCAGCCACTGCGCCAACCGTGCTGACTGTTATAAGTATTTTACACTATAATTATTGTATAATAGTAACTAAGCTTTGAAGTTGCCATAATGTTCTGGATACCAATAGGGTATCATATCCCGAGTTTCTGATAGGTTAGCTCACCCTGTCTGCAGCGACGGCAGTCTTTGGCCTAAGCCTCCATTTTCTCTAACTTCCGTGATTTTAATGCAGGAAAATAAAATTCGGAATAATTTAAAATTTTAATTAAAGCAGTTACTTAGTGGTTGACTGCAGTCGGCGTTGATGCTAGCCTGTTTCTGTGGATGAAGAGGTCTTGTTCCTTTTAGGATTTACAGGAAAGTTTAGGAATATGGGGATCTGGGTGTATTTGTAACCTACAGTCTGGAAATCGTAACAACATCATCAGCCTATAATGTTCCCACTGCTGGACACGGCCTCCTCTCATCATTTCAGTCGAAAGACGTCCACTGCTGGACATAGGCCTTTCCCAAGTGTCGCCACATTGACCACTCCCGTGCGACTCGCATCTAACGGATTCCGCAACCTTCACCAGGTCATCGGTCCACCTAGTGGGAGGTCTTCCAACTCATCGCCTCTCGGTTCGCGGCCCCCTCTCAATGACCCTCTCAATGAAAGGATCATTGAGAATGCGCCACTACGCGGGCCCATTCTCAATGATCCTTTCATTGATACCATACCCACTGCAGGCCACTACGCGGGCCCGCAGTGGGTATTGGTGGATGTCACATGTCTTCGGATTTTTAGTTCTAGGATCATTCGGGTTTCCAAATCGTAATATAAATAATAATAATACAGGGTTTTAACAGACTCATAACCCATTCTGTATGCCAAACTAAGTAACTTTTCACAAAAAATATTTCTGGGAATCATCAAATGACCCTTCCCGCTGTGGGCGGAGCGGGATCCCTGTCAGACTTTTACTGACTAAAACCCATCCATGTTCCTTCTTAGCCCTTTGTGTTCCGGAGCCATGGTATCTCTTTAGAACAGTCCCGTAGCCCTGGGCTTCTGCCTATTCCTTCAGGGATTAAAGGCACGATGTTATGTCGCGAGTCAGTTGAGACTAGTCATCTTTTAGCTGCCACTGTTAATATTAATAACTTTATTTTAAAATTGTTTATTTAATCATTTACTCATCTCTTTTTTAGAGGAGTTCGTGACTAAATAATAACAGCTGCTTGCCTAGGTTGGTCTGTGGATGGGTGACCACCCTTACATACCGAGTTTCCTCCGTGCCTCGGAAAGCACGTTAAGCTGTTGGTCCCGGCTGTTATTTGTTCATCTTTGGCAGTCGTTACAGTTAATCAGTGGCCCAAATCACATCCAGTCTTACCAAGGGTTGTGGAGGTCAGATAGGCAGTCGCTCCATGTAAAATACTGGTATTCAGATGCATCCGGATAGACTGGAAGCCGACCCTAACATAGTTGGGAAAGGATCTTTTACTCTGGACGCTCTTAATGTACACGTCTTTCGACATCGTTCTCGCATATATGTATAATCTCAACATGAAAGATGTAACCAAGATTTTGTAACAATATTTTGATTGAAAAGAGCGTCCATGGAGTTCCTTGCCCATTTTTCTCCATAGAGATCTACGCTTTGGAATATGCAACTGCAGTACTTTATCAAAATACTAAGCCTTGTGACTGTGACTAGCATAGCATATTTGTTTTTATTTTTGCTATTTTTATTTTCACATTTAAGTGGCGTAATAGTCTAATTGAAATAAAGCTTTGAGTTTGAGTTAAAGTTTGATGTTACGTCTGTCATTTCTTGTATTCGGGAATTATTCATTACTTTTTCTGCTTCCCTATTTATACTTATGTTGGGGTCGTCTTCTAGTCTAACCAAATGCAGCTGAATACCAATATTTTACTCTACAACCCAGTTAGTACTGGATAATACGAAACGTTTTGGTAAGAATATACATATATCCATTTTAAAATTAAGCAGCTTAACAAGAGCTTGCCTTATAGAGAGCGCTTAAGCTTAGCTTATTTTTAATTAGAAACGGAAAAGGATTTACTCGCACTATCTCATCTACGAGCCACGACCCACTTCAATCCAAAAAAAACTTTATTAATACCGTTATTAAAAACGCAATAAAACTTTTCCTATTTCTCTATGCTTATCTCTTCTCGTTATGAAAAAAAAAACCGGCTAAGAGCGAGTTGGTTCCGTACCACTGTATATTCTACATTTTAAAAAATATGGTTTATTTAACAGTACTCTTCTATACTTTCTCAAGTTATTATGCCTTGTGACAGTGACTGTAACTTTGCTTTTTTTATTTTGAAATGTGGTCTAATTTAAATAATGCTTTGAGTTTGAGTTTTTAACAAAAAACATTTCTTGCAGTAAATGAATTTAAAAATTAAAGGGGTCGCCTTTAATTTTTAATTTATTTATGTTTTGTTATAACAGCCATAATATACACTAACAAGTGAGCTATTGCGGTTCAAAAGATACAGCCCTTTCTTTATTTTTATTTTTTTGGGATCGTAAATCATCAAATGACTTCTCCCACTCTGGGCGGAGCGGGAGGGAGTGTCAGACTCTTACTGACTAAAACCCATCCATGTTCCTTCCTCGCCCTTTATGTTCCGGGGCCGCGGTATCTCTTTCGAACAGGCCCGCAACCCCGGCAGGCTTCGGCCCTTGCGGGCCCCTCCCCTTATGCTGTCATCTCTTTAAGGCGCGCGTGGAACACGAACGAAAAAAAAAAAAGCAAAAAAAAAGACACAGCCCTGTGACTGAATATTCAGACAGCGGAACCTTAGTAATGGCTTCCCGTTGCACCCTTTTGGTACGAAACACTTCTCCTTGTTTTCATTGGTTAGTGGCTAACCTATTGACAGAGTTTTCATGCTGATCATGAGCCTCTGACTTGGATTTTCACACTATCGAGAAATATCTCTCAGGTTGTTGGTGGCTGCTGCAGGACTGTTCGAAAGAGATACCGTGGCCCCGGAACGTAAAGGACGAGGAGGGAACATGTATGGTTTTTAGTCAGACAAAGTCTGACACTCCCTCCCGCTCCGCCCGATGGGATGGTAATTTAATGATTTCCCATCCGAAAATAAAGCTTGTTGGTTGCTGGTTTGGTTTTTTGGTTTCCTCACGATATTTTCCTTCACTGTAGGAAGTTACAATTGAAAATAACGGATATGAATTCGAAAAGTCAGAGGTACGTGTCTTGGGTTCGAATTCGAGATCTATGACTTGGCATTCCGACGATCACACTCCTGCTACGTAACCCTACGTACGGAACCCTAAAAAGGATTAAAAAAGAGTAAAAACGCTGTAAAAAGTTTCGCTGTATAAGCAACAGTGAAGTACACTCGGTAACGCAAGTCTCAACTTTAAGCGCGGGTACAATGGTGCACAGCGGTGGAAACTTAATTGAAGCGCCGGCTCCTGCAAATTCCGCTAGGATTTTTTTCGAGTGCTTCACTCCTGGTTGTAACCTAAATTTATGGGTTTTCTTGGACTGCTTCATTTGTTTTTTTTTTATCTGTACTGTTATTTTTTAGTATTAGTCATTAATAGATCAGCTGCATCCGGTTAGACTGGAAGCCGACCCCAAGATAATTGGGAAAAGGCTAGGCAGATGATGATGACTTATCATTAATAGCAAGGAGCTCGTGCTCGTGGCTAAATAATAACAGACACTTGTGCCCATTCCCTTCAAGCAGCTGAGGAACTGGTTAAAGGATCACACCCGATTACAAACAGAGAAATGGTGGGCCTTGACACCAGGTTGTAGGCAATCCAAGGAAGCTATGCCATCCTTGGATCCAAAGCTGACCAGGCGCCTTCTGCACCTGGACAGAGATAGCCTGCGTCTGGTGGCGGGGACACACCAGACGCAGGCTATCTCTGTCCCACACCCTAGGTATCACTGACAGTCCCCTGTGCAGAGCGTGCATGGAGGCGAAGGAGACGGTAGCGCATGTGCTCCTGGAGTGTACAGGCGTTACCAAGATTCGCGAGGAGACTTTTATTAAAAAAAAACTAACCCTCACTCGCAGACGAAGTTGCGCGGGTCAGCTAGTAATATATATTGTAGTTATAGTTTTACTAATAGGCACTAATTTATACAATTGTTTAAAAATAACACTACTGCACCTAAATGTACACTTTTGTAATATGTGTTTGACGACCCAATTGGCGTAGTGGTAGTGACGCTGCATTACGTTCTTAGGGTCCTGGGTTCGAATCCCGGTAGGAGCAAATGTTTGTGTGATGAGCACGGACATTTGTTTCCGAGTCATGGATGTTTATATGTATAACCAGCGGCTTCGCCCGCGTGATGTTTGGTTATTGTCCCATGGGATCTTACTATAGGGGATAAAAAGTATCCTATGTTTTAATCCAGGTTATAAACTATCTGTGTGCAAAATTTCATCCAAATCCGTTCAGTAGTTTTTTCGTGAAAGAGTAACAAACATACATCCATCCTCACAAACTTTCGCATTTATAATATTAGTAGGATTAGTAGGATAGTAGGATAGCTAAGCTATCGGGAGTTACACGTGTTATTGTGAGTCAACTATAAAAGATAGACATATGCTGTCTTGGGATATTTTTTATATAATTTTATGTGGAATATTTCCGTTATACATGATTTCTATGTAGCTTTAACCATTAAGGCTGCACACGCGACGGAAGCTAAAAAAACCAAGTAACTTCTCCCGTTTTCCCAACATTTCCTTTCACTGCTCTGCTCCTATTAATGGTAGCGTGATGAAAAGTATACTATTACCTGCTCAGGAGTATGTAGAATAATTGTACCAAGTTTCATTAAAATCCGTCGAGTAGTTTTTTTTTCTATAAATAACATACAGACAGACAGACAGACAGACAGACAGACAGACAGACAGACAGACAAAAATTTTACTGATTGCATTTTTGGCATCAGTATCGATCACTAATCACCCCCCGATAGTTATTTTGTAAATATATTTCATGTACAGAATTGACCTCTCTACAGATTTATTATAAGTATAGATAAGTATGAATTTACAAACAAAAAAGTATATATGTAGTATATCAACTATCTAGTGTCCACGACACAAGCTTTGCTTAGTGTGGCACTAGGTGGCGCTGTGTGTTAATGTCCAGCGATATTTATTTATTTATTATTTATCGACTTTTTCAATAAATTATTCTTATTAATCTTATTCTTAATGAATGCTTTATTACTTCTTTGATAATCGTCTCTTTTAACCAGCAACCAAGTAAATGTACACACGCCACATTTCCCAAACACCCAGCGTGCGTACACATCAAGTGGGGGGACTCAACTAAATAGGTTACTGTAGGGGCTCATTACTAACCAACTATAAAATGAGGGCAGGGCCCTCGAACTACCCTCTATCAAGTTAAAAATAGCTCTGGCCCAGATTCTGTAACACACCAACTAAACTTATAGTACTGTTATCTTTTGCTTCTAGATACATTATGTCACTGTAAAATTGTTTAAATCCGTTACATTTTATTCTATGTGGCGAGGTTGTAAACTCTCGATAGATCGTCAACCGAACATACTGCTTATAATTTAACGCATTATTTTTCGGTAGATTGTAATCTATCGAAGTAAAACCGTAAATTATGAAATGCATGCGACGGAAGATCTCTGCCCCCATAATCGAGACTTGAAGCACCCCGACGTAAGGTTAGTTAGATTCCTTTAAACCCTGAAGACAGAAATAGGAGCGTCGAGCTCCGTCAACTACCGTTTTGGGCGAATATAATGTGTTTTGAGGTTAGTTTACATCAATCGGGATTTCTCAGGAATGGTGCATTATCTTTTCATGGGAGTGGTACCAGGGGGCAAGGGGGACCTCCCCTCCCTCATCGCCCACGCTACAGCGCGCGAGTTGAGCTCCGTCGCACAAATTTCACAATTTTACGGTTAACAATCTTTCAAGAGTTTACAATCTCGCTAGATAGATTACAATCTAACGGGTTTTGCAATATTTGACGAAGATACGACGCTTTTGAAATTCGCAATACGCCTGGGTATAATTCTTAGAGAATACTGACTTCCGAGTTTTGATGCGTTTTATCTTTGTCAATTTTCATTGAATGCGGGAGTCAATCAAAATTCGGGAATTATAAAAACAAAAAATACGTGTCCATTATTTTCCAATACTCTAACTGACGGTCTTGTGATTTTTTGATACTGCCGTCGTCATGTTTAAGGAAATAAGAAATATGGCTAACTAGAGAACTAAAACATTGATTATGAAACGCAGTAATTAATATCGTAACACCGAATGATCAGTTTTGACAGATGAGAAAAAACTATTTGTAAACTTTTCAAATGCCATTTCTACACCTGAAACGGGTACAACCAGTGTTTTGATTGCAATTCCCTATCAATATTCTAGAACACTAGTTAACCATATATCTTATTTCCATACAACACTATTGCCAAATTAATTAAAACAGGTAAATATTTGACAGCTATTTGCGACGTTGCCAAGTTTTTGGATACACGCCCCTTAAGCAAGAAATCGCATTTTTCTATGCATCTATCCTATTCTGTCGCTCAGAACCGTCATTAGCTAGAGCGAGAAACCGAGCAGCTGAGCGCATTATCGATGTTGTCGCCTGCCACAACGCATCGATTCGCTTCCGATTCGAGAAGTCGTATGTCTATGTCGGTCGTTTTCGTAATGCCAGAAGAAGACAGATATACTACGAGTTGTCGAATCGGAAACGAGTCGAACGTTTGTGAATACGGGGTCTGCTCTGACGCAACTGCGACAGTAGACTGTAATGTCAGTCGCAACTGCGACTGACATTACACTCTATAACGCATGTCAAAGATCTACAAATGACAACAGGGACCTACGACTTAACTTGCTTTACGAGGTACGGAGGAAACTCGGTTTGTAATGGGCGTACATCCATCCAAGGACTAACTTGGCCAAGCGTGGTTTAACTTCAAGATCGACCCAAGTGGCTATTATCTATCTATCTACCATGGGGATTTAGGTTTCCGCACTTAGTCCTTGCAATGGACCATTGTGCATGAGCCATGGTGGCCGATTACTCCAACCAATCCACCTCCCTCCAGAAGCAGATCAAACTTCCCAGGGTCTCCTCGCGAATCTTGGTAACGCCTGTACACTCCAGGAGCACATGCGCCGCACATGTGTCTCCGCCACCAGACGCAGGCTATCTCTGTCCCACACCCTAGGTATCACTAACAGTCCCCTGTGCAGAGCGTGCATGGAGGCGGAGGAGACGGTAGCGCATGTATTCACAAACGTTCGACTCGTTTCCGATTCGACAACTCGTAATATATCTGTCTTCTTCTGGCATTACGAAAACGACCGACATAGACATACGACTTCTCGAATCGGAAGCGAATCGAAGCGTTGTGGCAGGCGACAACATCGATAATGCGCTCAGCTGCTCGGTTTCTCGCTCTAGCTAATGACGGTTCTGAGCGACAGAATAGGATAGATGCATAGAAAAATGCGATTTCTTGCTTAAGGGGCGTGCATCCAAAAACTTGGCAACGTCGCAAATAGCTGTCAAATATTTACCTGTTTTAATTAATTTGCCAATATTGTTGTATGGAAATAAGAAATATGGTTAACTAGTGTTCTAGAATATTAATAGGGAATTGCAATCAAAACACTGGTTGTACCCGTTTCAGGTGTAGAAATGGTATTTGAAAAGTTTACAATTAGTTTTTTCTCATCTGTCAAAACAGATCATTCGGTGTTACGATATGAATTACTGCGTTTCATAATCAATGTTTTAGTTCTCTAGTTAGCCATATTTCTTGTTTCCTTAAATATGACGACGACAGTATCAAAAAATCACGAGCCCGTCAGTAAGCGTATTGGAAAATAATGGACACGTATTTTTTGTTTTTGTAATTTTCGAATTTTGATTGACTCCCGCATTTTGGGACTCGGGTGACTCCCGAGTCCCTCGTATTCTCTCTCGTATTCTCTCCCGAGTATTCTCTAAGAATTATACCCAGGCGTGACGTATAGCGAATTTCAAAAGCGTTGTATCTTCGTCAAATATTGCAAAACCCGTTAGATTGTAATCTATCTAGCGAGATTGTTAACTCTTGAAAGATTGTCAACCGTAAAATTGTGAAATGTATGCGACGGAGCTCAACTCGCGCGCTGTGGAGGGGCGATGAGGGAGGGGAGGTCCCCCTTGCCCCCTGGTACCACTCTCATGAAAAGGTAATGCACCATTCTGGAGAAAAACCGATTAATGTAAACTAACCTCAAAGCACATTATATTCGCCTAAAAAGGTAGTTGACGGAGCTCGACGCTCCTATTTCTGTCTTCAGGGTTTAAAGGAATCTAAGTAACCTAACGTAGGGGTGCTTCAAGTCCCGATTATGGGGGCAGAGATCTTCCATCGCATGCATTTCACAATATACGGTTTTACTTCGATAGATTACAATCTACCGAAAAATAATGCGTTATATTGTAAGCAGTACGTTCAGTTGACAATATTTCTAGAGTTTACAACCTTGCTAAATATACGTTCAGTTGACAATATTTCTAGAGTTTACAACCTTGCTAAATAGACGTTCAGTTGACAATATTTCTAGAGTTTACAACCTTGCTAAATAGACGTTCAGTTGACAATATTTCTAGAGTTTACAACCTTGCTAAATAGACGTTCAGTTGACAATATTTCTAGAGTTTACAACCTTGCTAAATAGACGTTCAGTTGACAATATTTCTAGAGTTTACAACCTTGCTAAATAGAATAAAATTTAACGGATTTTACAATTTTACGGTGACATACGAGTATATATCTGGAAGCAAAAGATAACAGTACTATAAGTTTAGTTGGTGTGTTACAGAATCTGGGCCAGAGCTATTTTTAACTTGATAGAGGGTAGATCGAGGGCCCTGCCCTCATTTTATAGTTGGTAAGTAATAAGCCCCTACAGTAACCTATTTAGTTGAGTCCCCCCACTTGATGTGTACGCACGCTGGGTGTTTGGGAAATGTGGGATATGAATATATACATAGTAGCTGGTTAAAAGAGATGATTATCAAAAAAGTAATAAAGCACTAAATAAGAATAATAAGAATAATTTATTGAAAAAGTAGATATTACAAAAGTGTACATAGTTAGGTGCAGTAGTGTTATTTTTAAGAGCCCTCTTACAGTCCACTAGCGCCGCGAAACTTAAACGGCCGTTTTTGTTACAAATGCACGATTTAGCTAAACAGCTATATTTCAAGTGGTGACAATCCAAACTTAATATTATAAATGCGAAAGTAACTCTGTCTGTCTGTCTTTCTGTCTGTCTGTCTTTGCTTCACGCCTAAACTACTGAACCGATTTGTGTGAAATTTGGTACAGACATAGTTTGGAACTTGAGAAAGGACATAGGATAGTTTTTATTAAAAAAAAAAAAAATATTCCGTACATACAGCGCCATCTATTGGTCAAGAGTCGGGAATGTGGGTAAAACCAAAAATCTGCCGGAAGTCACTATTCCACGCGAACGAAGTCGCGGGCAAAAGCTAGTGTTTTATAAAATTACGTTATTGCCTTTTCTACAGTAATAATAGACCACATTTTGTATTTTTGATTCTATTTACGAGTTATGACATTTTTTCGATTGGCGGCGCTAGTGGACTGTAAGAGGGCTCTTAAACAATTGTATTAATTAGTGCCTATTAGTAAAACTATAACTACAATATATATTACTAGCTGTCCCGCGCAACTTCATCTGCGAGTGAGGGTTAGTTTTTTTTTTAATAAAAGGTATCCTTTGTTACTTCTAATACCTCCACGAATATGTATACAAAGTTGCATGATGATCGGTTGAGTAGTTATGGCGTGAAAGCGTAACAAACAAACTTACATTCACATTTATTATTAAGTAGGGATAATTCTGGATATTATAACAGTTGCAAGTAACGATAATATCGAATTCAAATGTTAGGTAGCGACCTGCATGATCTAGGTTTATTTAAACGTGTGTTTCAGGCTTAAATAATTAGGACTAAGAAGATACATACTTACATAAACTATAGAATAAGATATAATTCAAGAAGGATAGTAATACAAAAAATGAGCTCGTGGCTAAATAATAACAGCCACTCGGGCCGATCTTTAGGTTAAGCCATGCTTGCCTAGGTTGGTCTGTGGATGGGTGACCACCCTTACATACTGAGTTTTCTCCGTGCCTCGGAAAGAAAGTAAACTGTTAGTCCCAGCTGTCTTTTATCCATCTTTGGAAGTCGTTACAGGTAGTCAGTGACCCAAAAAGTTTGACAACCAGTCTTACCAAGGGGTATCGTATTACCCAGTATAAACTGGGCTGTGGAGGTCGGATAGGCAGTCGCTCTATGTAAAATACTGGTTTTCAGCTGCATCCAGTTAGACTGGAAGCCGACCCCAACATAGTTGGGAAAAGGCTATAGGCAGATTATGATGACAAATATAAAAAAAATCAGGCCTCACTAGTTTGTCTTAAGGCTAGACCTCATTACAAAAGGACGATAATAGGGCGCCTTTACTAGATGGGTACTTATGTTAGATTAGAACTGTGAACAAACACGCGCAAGCCGAGCGAGCGAAGCGATCAGTGGTTCCGTGGCAAGAGCGAACGAGCGCTACATGCAAGTTAATCGCAGTGTAATTGCTTTATGTGAGTAACATTCTGTAACATAAATGATAAATGATAAATGATAAATGATATTTATTCAGCAAGTAGGTTTTCTCAAACACTTGTACATCCTTGCCGAGACACTTCGAGACAGGCCGAGTGTGAGAGTGTACAGTTACGCGAGAAACACCAGTGAGATTGTAAAACCACCTTTAAAACACGGCGTACAGTCACGTCTAATAATATGTAAACACTTAAGATTTTTTAAAATTGTGTTTCACCTCATGTACTGATTAAAATTTAATGTTATTACGTACATAGTATTCTGGAACTCATATTTTTATGATAAAGATCCAATCTCCTAGTTAAAATCGTTATTTCACTCAAAAATAGCTATAATATTAAGGAGAGTGTATACATATTATTAGACGTGACTGTACTTTGTGCTAAAAGGCTTTTTATGACCAAAAACTTCTACAATTTTGAACAACATTTTCTCCCAGCGTACACAGTTCGTCAGGAAAATCTCCATTTCCCTATTCACTTGGTGACCCCTCCGCAAGACAGCGCGACTAAGTTTTTAACTTAACGAAGGAAAACTATAGAACAGGTGCTCTTCAATTGTTTTAGTTCGTTTTCGCGCACTGCAGCTGAGAGATCGAATTAGAATTGATTGCTTTTCGCTTGGATAATTAAGGATGGAAGGAAAGACGACATTCTGCTTCTATTGTTTTTTTTCTAGCAATTCTGCACTAACACTAGACAATCAAATGTTGAGATGATTGATATTTTTCCACTCTAACACTTTCACTACTGATTAATATTTTGTATGCCTTTTGGCGGGTCTATCTTCTATATGTACCCTGTGTTCACAAAATAAATGAATTTGAATTTGAATTGTACGTTTTAGTGACGTGGGACGAGTTGCAGAATGGAAATATTATTTACTAGCTGACCCACGCAACTACGTCTACGTCACATAAGAGAAAAAAACTAAAAAGTCCCCGTTTTGGCAACATTTTTCATTCCTGCTCCGTTCCTAATAATCGTAGCGTGATGTTATATAGCCTAAAGCCTTTCTCGATAAATAGACTATCCAACACAATTTTTTTTCAATTCGAGCCGGTAGTTCCTGAGATTAGCGCGTTCAACCAAACAAACAAACAAACAAACTCTTCTGCTTTATAATATTAGTATAGATTTTGATTTTCATCAACTCGTCCCAAATGGGCCGTGGGCATGTGGGACGAGTTGCTGAATTACTCTATCTAAGGAAAAGTGGTCGAAGAAATGACGGTAATATATTTGTGTTAGTATAATTATGTTGACTGCAATCCTACTAATATTATAAATGCGAAATAGAGATCTACGCTAGGGAATGGGCAACTACAGTACTTTCTCAAGTTATTATGCCTTGTGACTGTGACTGTAGCTTTGATTTTATTTGTAATTTGACATTTGAAGTGCCGTAATGGTCTAGTTGAAATAAATGCTTTGAGTTTGAGTTTGAGTTTGCGAAAGTTGGTGAATGAATGAAAAACAAAATGTCAACAGTTTAGTACAAGTCTTCTTGGGTTTGATTCTACTTAGAACATTTTCCTCCGTTTCACTACTGCACCTCTATAAACTCAAAATCCTATCATGTCATATGCAAATCCGACTTCCAGTCCCCAAAGTATACGCCTCTAAAGTATCAACCCCAGACGACAGTACCGAGGATCTCAATTTAAAGGCCGTATAACTCCATCTTTATAGCCAGCCAATATAACTTGAGACATTTCAGGCAGTTACATTTTAATACCGTGAGGGTCTCTCGAAGATTATTACTGGCTCTTAGATGTTTTGTGGTGGAGGGGCCGTTTCTTTTGTGCATTTCTTTTTTTTTATGAACGTTAAAACAAGTGACAGTTGATATCGAGTTTAAAAAAAGAATCTGCATCGTGTCAGTTTTTCAACTGATAGATTTTGACAATTCAACAGCATTCATTTCGTTTGTTACATTGTTCAGCAGATGAATTTTTTCAACGTTACGAGCAATGTATTGCGATGTGTTTCCAAAACTGGCAATACGAAAGAAAAGAGTGTTTCGCAATTTTGTTACTAGACTCTGAATTTTATACTCGTAATAATATAATGGGCGTTATGCCGTGGGCATGGCTGTCATTTGTGGATCTTTGACAGTCTTTACTGGTAGTCAGAGACTCGACAACCATTCTTACCTCGACAACCATTCTTACCTGGCCTTGGTAAGAATGGTTGTCGAGTTGCCCAGTCGTAACTAGGTGCGAATTTGGTGCGTTAATGTGTCCACATTAACGCACCAAATTCGCATACCTAAAAGCACCTACATGTATAGGACATAGGTACCACTCTAGAATGCACTCATACATCAACATGCGTTCCTAATGGACCGTCAAAGCGCTCAGTCGGTACTAAAAGCACGTTTTGACCAGCCCCGTGCGAACGTGACTGTGAATTTAGAATTACACTCTCTGTGCTAAATGTTGCTTTGAAGTGTGGACGATAGTGCAGGGAATTAATATTCTACTGGACTGTGTGAAGGTCCTATTTTGAAGGGAAAACTTCTTTAGGCGCGTTGAGCACTTTTTGGGTGAACACAATCATGGAACTCGCGTGACCATCAACTAACGTATCGTAGCACTCGTAGCCGATCCGCTACGGCGTAGCACCACTTATGCGTTCGTGGGGCACAACCCGTAGCAGATATAGATTACTTAGTTTTTACTTATATCTGCTGTCACCAAACCCTGCCCCGTATGTTTTTAATCTATGAAGGGTTAAGCAGAAATGTTTCTTTCACACACTCACATTTCCCTAATCATATTTAATTTTTATGCTATAGGAGCCTATAGCTCATCATCATCGTCTGTTTAGCCTCTACCCCAGCTTTGTTGGGGTCGGCTTCCATTTTAGCCGGATGCAACTGAATAATAGTATTTCACAATGTAGCAACTGCCAAATCTGATCTCCACAACCCAGTTAATACAGGGTAAATAATGATACGGGACTTACGAGAGAATGGGCAGCAGCGTTCTCTGTGCTTTTGTAACAAACGTAGGTACTGCGATCGCCAACCCGCCTGCCAAGCGTGCCGACTGTGTCCAAACTCCTCCCTTTGGGGAGGCCTATGTCCAGCAGTGGACGTCTCTCGGCTGAAGTTATGATGATGATGAATACGATAACTCTTGTTATAACTGGTGTGCGATTTCCGGGACTGCCAGTTACGGCTGTCAAAGATCTACAAATGACAGCCGGGACCAACGGCTTAGCGTACTTTGCGAGGCACGGAGGAAACTCTGTATGTAATAGGTCGTGACCCATCCACTGATCGACCCGAGATGCTGTAATATGAATATTTAGTAACAATCTCCTCAACTATAAGTTTTTTAAACTCAGGTTTATTTTAGTATATTCTATTTTAATTGCACCCGCTCCGTGATTTAACTTAATAACCGTCAGTCGAAGCATGTAATGAATTTAACAACCCACTTTCACGAGTAATCTGATTAAGTTTATATTTTGCACACTAGTATAGTATGATGGCGTTATACCCTATTTCTATAAAGCTTGTCTAATGAGAGTGGGATGTATGAAGAACGGCAAAATGTAGAACGTTTTACTTAATAATATTGTGTTCGGGGTTTATTATTCTACTTTTAGAACGAGCGATATCAACCGGTTTCGGTTCTATCTTACAACCGTTCTATTTCTAACCGGTTTTACTTTGGGACCTTTTGGTCCCAAAGTATCCCCCTTTCGTATCCCCCTTTCGCATGCCATAGTCCGAAACCAATTAACAGTTACCTTTATAGTACTTACTAATTAATAGTTCAACGACTGCACTCAGCTTTTTCTTAATAATACTCCCATTATGATCCGCACGTACTTCGCAAAAAAATCCTTTCAAAAAACACAGTCATCAAAAATCACTCCGAAGAAAAAAAAGTACGACAACACAATCTCGAACAGATAACCACGCCCGAACAATTTCCGCCAACTTCCGCACATCCACGTCAGCTGTAAAAAACATAACCCCCTTTTTTCACACGTAATCGGGCAAGATCACGGCTCATTTCCCGCGGCGGGATCGCGGAATCGGAACATCTTGTAAGTGATTGGAGCGCTCAGGTATTTTGGGGTTAACGTGTGTATTAAGATTGAGTTTCGTGTGCTATTTGTGTTAGAGGGAAAGGTTAATGATGGGGTGCCTGAACTATTAATGACTAGCGATAAGTTAAAGTTGCCGTTACTTAAGAGTCATTACTTTAATAGACTGCTTCACCTACCTTTTGTTTCGTACGTAGCTTTGGTTAGTGAGTGGCTACCGCGAACCCGGAAACGTCCGGCCCCTCCCACTAAGTGGACCGACGATGACCTGGTGAAGGTTGTGGGGATCTGTGAATGCGAGTCGCATGGGACCGGATCAATGTGGCGACACTTGAGACCACTTGGACCTATGTCCAGCAGTGGACGTCTTTCGGCTGAAATGATGATAATGATGATGATGTTTGCGTTGGTAGGTGAACCGATGACCTGGTAAAGGTTGCAGGAATCCGCTGGATGCGATTCACATGAGACCAGACAATGTGGCGACACTTGAGGGAGGCCTATGTCCAGCAGTGGACGTATTTCGACTGAGATGATGATGATGATATAGCTTCGGTCAATCTGAAACAAACTCATGTAGTAGTACTGTCCGTGAACTGGTTTTCAGTAGTCTGAATTTCTGATACGATTGACGTCCTCGTTGGTTGAATGGACCTTAGCGCAACACCTTCATCATCTATCCATCCCTTATCCAATCATGTTGTCTTTGTTTTCAGCTTCCAGTCTAACCAGATGCAGCTGAATACCAGCATTTTACATGGAGCGACTGTCTATCTGACCTCCACAACCCAGTTAATTCCGGATAATACGATACCACTTGGTTAGACTGGTTGTCAGACATTTTGGGCCATTGACTACCAGTAACGATTGTCAAAGATGGACGAATTACAGCCGGGACCAACAGCTTAACGTGATAAATGATGTTTATTCAGCAAATAGGTTTTTTCAAACACTTTTACTCGTCACTTATCCACAGACCAACCTAGGCCAGCCTAGATCGACCCGAGCGGCTTTCGTTATTTAGCCACGAGCTCTGTAAATTTTAGAAAATACTTAATTAACCTATACAGGGTGTAAACCACCTCATCACAAAGCCGTTAACCAAGCATTCTGTACATCAAACTAAGCAACATTAAAAAAAAAAAAATTGCTGGGAAACAACATTTTTTTTGAGGTTATAAATCATATTTTGTTGTAGAACTCAATGTTACGCACTTAGAACATTGTACTGATGGATTGATTGAATAGTACGGGGGTCATGGAGGTTTTAAAAGTCAAAATCTTACAAAAAAAACTTGTCAAAACGTTGTAACTTTGACCCCCCATATCTCCGTAACTAGGAGGTTTCCAGGTATGGTGTAGAAAAAAAAAATGATCGCAATGACGGGGAGAACAGGTGGTTTTCGTAATCGTTAAGAGGTGTTTTACACCCTTTATTGTCAAAACGCCTTGATCACACTTTGTCCGTACAAAAATAGACTATACCCTCTCGTATTTTCCCCATATTATTGCACAGAAGTAATACCTATACCACACATACTGTTTCCCATAACAGATTGTCACTTTGTCAGCAGTATCAGTCGTTATCGTAACGATGGCGCGAGATACGCGAGCGAACGTCACTGATATCTCGACGTGGAATATATTGTTGGTGTGGAGTACGGAGTGAAAAGACTGGAAGAGACTCCACCGGTTTCCTTGTCATGTCGTGTCAAGTGATTTGTTTGGTCGTCGGCGAGACTTTGGGAGACTGTTGTCTCTAATATTGACATGACGTTATTAAAGTCTCTAGCCGATTTTTAGGGTTCCGTAGCCAAATGGCTAAACACGGAACCCTTATAGATTCGTCTTCGTCACGTCTGTCTGTCTGTCCGTCCGTTTATGTCACAGCCACTTTTTTCCGAAACTATAAGAACTATACTGTTGAAACTTGGTAAGTAGATGTATTTTGTGAACCGCATTAAGATTTTTACACAAAAATAGAATAAAAACAATAAATTTTGGGGGTTGGGGATAGGTTCTTTAAATTAATCTAAAATTAATTTAAATTAATTCGTTAATTAAAAAATTCGTTAATTAAAATTAATTTAAATTAATTCGTTAATCATTCTTCCTCCAAGTACCAACCAATAACATCCTAACTTGTTACTTAAAATCTTCAAGTCATTAATAATCAGGAAAGGGTCAATCTAGACCACAATCGTGAATATTAATAAAAATACGTGATACAAAAAGCACGCAATGCGCGAACACTATGACATCTGACATTTCGGAAGACCTTACTCTACACGAGCGCCCCTAGCGGCGAAATCATGCGCGATAGTTCCCATTTCGAGGATGTCATTATGCAATATATTACTAATACTAAGAGAAGAACAATTATTTTGTGCACAAAACAATTCTTAAATTTTCAAAATTCAAATCACAAATCTGGTCGCTTCCATTAAATCTCACAAACTCACCGGAGCGCGCAACATTTGGTCATAGGCTATAAATTCAGAGCCAGCCGTGCATAATCAGCCTATAACAAGCGCACTGCTGTGACGCAGGTCTCCTGTCTCATCTGCCTAGCTAGCCTCTTTCTAACTATGTTGGGGTTGGCTTCCAGGCTAACCAGATGCAACTATTTACAGATATTATCTTACATGGAGCGACTGTCAATCTGACCTCAACAACCCAGTCAATACTAAGTAATGCGGTACCCCTCGGTAACACTGGTTGTCAGACTTTCGGACCACTGACTTGTAATGACTGTCCAAAATCTACAAATGACAGACGGGATCAACGGCTTATTTATTTATTTACTAGCTGACCCGCGCAACTTCGTCTGAGAGTAGTTTTTTTTAAATTAAATGTATCCTATGTTACTTCTTATACCTCCAAGAATATGTGTACTAAGTTTCATGATGATCGGTTGAGTAGTTTTCGCGTGAAAGCGTAACGAACAAACTTACATTCACATTTATATAATGGTAGGGAAGTAGAGAAGTAGGGACAGGGATTTAACACTTCAAGCACAAAAGTACAGAGGCGGACTTAATGCCATAGGCATTTTCTACCTGTCAACCGTCAGCCGACCAGCCACCGGCCGCCGGCCGGTCGTCCGTCGTCAGTCTTATCGTGCTTTTCGAGGCACAAAGGAATCTCGGTATCACCCTCGGATCAACCGTCAAAGTCTCTCTGTAAGAAGGAATGGCCTTGGTTTCGTGTTGGTAATATCACATGTCTTCGAATTTTTTGTTCTAGGACATGTCAGTTTTGTCGCAATGTTTCCATCACCGTTTTGAGCATCATCATTACATTGCCTTTCATTTAGGGTCGGCGCAGCATGTCTTCTTCTTCCATATTTATCTATTACTCGTCATTCCATCAGACACCTTCTTTCTAGCCATTTACACAGTCCATCCATCGTTTCTTTTTTCGTTTTGAGAGCAGTGGTGAATAAAAATATTATTAGGCTCAGAACCAGTTCACAAAGTTCCCTTTGGTATCTACGAGTAATAACATTAAATATACGATATGATGCAATGAACAATGGTCAGTACGTATCACAAAATAATTCGCAAACTTTCAAAAACTAAATCACAAACCCAGTCGCTTCCATTAAATCTCACAAACTCACCGGAGCGCGCAACATTTTGTCATAGGCTATAAATTCAGAGGCAGCCGTGCGAACCAACCGTATTAGTGATTGTCATATTTTTATACTTCACCGATCTTTAAGGCGATTCGCCGAGTACGTGTGATTTCATGTTGAAAGGGGTGAAAGGTTTTTTGGGTTCATAATGGATGAAAAGCTTGAGGAAGTGGGTTTAAAAGTTAAAGGGCCTGCTGTTTGAGCATTTTGTGGTATGAGACGTTGGTTGGTGGTGCTATTTTAATGAAATTTATACAGAGTGAAAGGACCGACGCTAAAACCGTTATTCAGTACACCATTTTGAACCACCCAACACAGTTTTATTTTGTCGTTGGACATACTTATACACACCCACATAAACACGCTCACACTCCTTTACACACACACTTTTACAATTTGTTTCTTGTTTTTCAATTAATACGCTTTTAGGGCGCTTTCAATTTAAACGTTTCGTATCGAACCGCTGCGACGCCGAAGCGGTGCGTTAGTCGTACTGCGTACGGACGTTCGTTTGTTTTCTTAAAAAAATGCGCGTCGACATGCACTGCGGTACCGGCGCCCACCGAGTGGGTTCGACTTTTAAGGTTTATTTAATACTACTTAAAGCTCTTCTTTTTTCCTTACATATTTAATTAAAAATATTCTTCAAAATCAAATCAGGATTGATTTGATTTTGAAAAATATTTTGCCCTATCTTAGTTTGCAATTTATATTAAAGAAGACTTCTGAAAACCAGCTTTAAAAGATCCCGCAGGTATCCGCAACATTTTTTAGTCATGAAAATCACACTCCAAGAAAAATCGCCCCCAAAAATCTTCGTCGCCAACCAAACAAAACCGCACAAAATGTACCAAAAACCTTTTCTACAAATAATCTAGCATCCTACCTGCATATTAACATCTAACTATAAATTATTAACGAACTCACACGCTCAGTCACAAATCTAATTCGGCGGGTGCCGGTCGACAACCGTACCGGGGCCGTACGGTTTGTCCGACGCATAAATCTGGAGGAAGACGGAAAACCGGGCCGTAATAAATCTCATCGTGGATCCGGAATATTCATGAGACCACATACGTACGTTTAACGGATGTTATACAGGGTGTTTCGGGGTGTAGGGGGTTGTTGTGTAGTTTTTAGACTTGTAGAATGTAGAAGCTTTGTACATTGGTATAGTTTTCTCGTTTGTTGGAATTGGAAACCACAAGGCTCCTTTAATATTTTTTGTGCCACATTTTAATTTGGCCCTGTGACTGGGCCTTCGTTGTGCAATCCCTCGCACAGAGAGGAAATACTTAGCTGTTATCTCCGATAGGCTAGGCAAAGGTGTACCTAATAATAAACCCATATCATTATCAACATTCTCTTGCCCTTATCCCAATTTATTTGGGTCGGCGCAGCATGTCTTCTTCTTCCATACTCCTCTATTTTTCGTCATCTCATCAGACACTTCTTTTCTTAACATATCCTTCTTAACACAGTCCATCCATCGTTTCTTTGGTCTTCCTCTTCTCAAATACCCATCTACATTCATCGTCAAAACTTTTTTCACTACATTTTCCTCATTCCTCCGCATCACATGCCCATACCACGACAACCAGTAGTAGTAAACCCATATACAAGCCAGATATGTTTAAGGTAATCGTACCCATATAATCGGGGCCAAGTTTATTGCCATCAACTACGCACAAATCCAGACTCTGCAGTTGACACTGAAAATTGTATCATCATCATCTGCCTAGCCTTTTCCCAACTATGTTGGGGTCGGCTTTCAGTCTAACCGGATGCAGCTGAATGCCAGTATTTTAAACGGAGCGACTGCCTATCTGACCTCCACAACCCAGTTAGTACTGGGTAATACGATAGAATAGAATAGAATAGAATAGAATACTCTTTATTATGTACACCATAAAAATATAAATACAAACATTTTAAACACTTTACAAGAGGTGACACAATGGGCGGTCTTATCGCTAAAAGCCCGTTGGTAAGACTGATTATCAGACTTTCGGGTCACTGACTATCTGTAACGACTGTCAAAGATCTACAAATAACAGTCGGGACCAACGGCTTTAAGTGTTTTCCGAGGCACGGAGGAAACTTGGTATGTAATGGGTGGCCACCTATCCACAGACCAACCTAGGAAAGCACGGCTTAACCTAAAATCGACCAGAGTGGATTTTATTATTTAGCCACAAGCTTCGCCATATTTATTTTAAATCTGTGTTAAGAGTTTTTACTAAGCCAGGACAACAGTGTTGTCGTACCTAAATACAATACTTTTTCCGTTTTTGTGCTGGCAACATTCGGTGCGGATGCACTACGCAAAAACAACAAAATTAGTTTTTACGGAATTTCAGCTATTCGAAAGCTCATGACCTACTTTTAATGTTACATGTAGTAACGAATTCAACGTTTTGTATTATTATTTTTAATGGGATGTACGTAGTTTCGTATTTGAGGGGTTCATTTTGGAACGGGGAGCTAATGGTTGTACGGAGAAATACCTATTAAAGATAATTGTAATAGTTTAAGCGTCGGCGTGCAAACGAAAAGTTTTAACACCTTTGTTTTAAAGCGAGAACCTCTTTAGAATAAGCTCAGATAATTTACAGTAAATAGTCCAAACGAACCAGTTTCTAGGTTTCTCGAAAATAGTTGTTAGTCAACTAGATTTTGCCCTCAGCTGTATCGGTGTACGGGTAAACAATTATTTCACGGCGATCTTGTTTTTGGGGTATTTATTTATTCGTTTATCCTCTCACTGGAATCCCAATTGAGTAAAAGAATAGTTCTAAACTTATTCTGCTTTTTTTTAAATGCGTGCCAAAATCGAAAACGGTTCAACGCTCAAGGCGTGAAAGCGTAACAGACAGATACTTAGACAGACAAAATAGCTTTCGTATTTATAATATGAGTATGCATCGATTGTAATATATCGAAAACTTCAAAATTAGGAGTACATATATCATTTACGACCTATATTCCAATTTCAATTCAGTCCCTGTGTAAACAGTACTCTATTTCTGCTGTAGCATTACTAGCCGCATAAAAAACTAGACAGAACATTACCACTCTCCGAAAAAAAGAGCATTTCACACATAAAACCCATATTCGAAATTTAATTTCAAGCCATATTTCACCCCCACATTTCACCCCTACACTGCAATGTTTTTTCAACCCGCTGTATAGTGTGGGCATCAGAGTAGTGGTCCAAAATATTCTCATGTGCTAGTGTAATAACTTTATTGCGGTACTCTGTCGTCGAATAGTACAAAAAGGGGAGGTTTGATATCTTTTTGTGTTTCACTATAAAATGTTTTCGACCCCTGAATTAATGATGGGACGGCAGATGTTTATAGTTTAGCCGTTTTGGAGAGGACAAAAGTATTCCCGAATATATAAAATGTAATTAATGGCTAAATAACACAACAGCCCATCGGATCAATCTTCAGGTTAAGCCATGCTTGGCTAGGTTGGTCTTTGGATGGGTAACCATACATTGCATACATACCGAGTTTCCTCCATGCCTCGGATAGCGCGTGAAGTCATTCTATATTCTACGGTAGGGTGTTGATTTCCGCACCTCCAAAAGCCAGTCTATCGTCCCGGTTTTCTCAAAACATCTGCAAATCACGTAAAGCCGTTGGTAGTCAGTGGCCCGAAAGTCTGACACCCAGTCTTACCAAGGGGTATTGTATTATCCAGTACTAACTGGGTTGTGGAGGTCAGATAGGTGGTCGCTCCATGTGAATACTAGTATTCAGCTGCATCCGGTTAGACTGGAAGTCAACCCCAACATAGTTGGGAAAAGGCTAGGCTAGTTGATTATTTAGGTGACGCAGAAGTCTGAAGTCTAGATTTTAAGCTATTCAATTCTTAGCAAAAGCTTTGGAGTCTAGATATATACCTAACGGTCTTATAAAGTCGTCTAAAATATAAGTATTATGAGACTTAAAATAATACGGTCTTATAATGTCTACTAAAATAGGTACTATAAGACTTAAAAAAATGTGGCTCTAAGATAGAGTCTACCTTTCAATTTATTAGGTAAGTTATATTGGAAGCCAATCTCGACCTTATTGGAAAACAGTAACTCAGTTTGTTACTGTTGGAAAATTGCAAACAGTAAGGAGACAATTCCGATAGCAAAAATAACCGCAAACCGCAGTAGGAAAGTCTCATCGCTATAAAAGCGTAAGGACCCGACTGATTTCTATTTACATCATGCCTGTAATACCTGAAGGGTAGGGCAGAAGTGTATCTAATAGTACACTTAGAAATTGCAAGTTATGTTTTTAAGGGGCCGGCGGAGCGTGCGTCGGTTATACAATCATAATACCAAAATAATTTGTAACTTTATTTTTTTTGTTTATATGTATAATAAGTATGTATTTACAAACAAAAAAGTATATTTGTACTATATCAACCATCTGGTGTCCACGACACAAGCCTTGCTTAGTGTGGCACTAGATGGCGCTGTGTTAACACAGTGTGTTGAATCCGGGGGCCCTTAGTCCCGGATTCAAATCCCGGTAGCAGCAAATATTTGTGTGATAATCATGGACATTTGTTTACGATTCATGGATGTGTATATGCATAGAACGAGATGAGTGTGAACGTGGCGCCATGTGTTTATGTGTTTTAAATTGTTAATCTGTGACTGGTTTAGAAGAAAAAAAAAGACCGCAAAATTTCAGAATTTTTGTCGAGTGTATTTGTTTGGTTTTTAATAAAATAAGTATTTTCAGTGACGTCAAGCAAAGAGCAAAAGACATACTTGATAATCTTTTGCCGCCAAAATTTCGAAAGATATACCTAAAACTTGAACTGATGGAATAAAAAGCAAATGTTTTTGTACTAAATTGACTATTTTTCTCGCACTCAAAGTGAACAGTATAGTTGCACCTCGAGACTAAACGCCAACTTAATATACCCTCGGTTTCAGTGACTCCCTCGCACGCTCGGGAGTCAAACCACTTCTGGTATAATATTATGGCTTCGTTTAGGCCCTCGATATAAAATATACTATTGATAATCTAACTGGCTGATTAATTAGACTTAATCCTTTTATTGCCAAATAAAGATGATTTCATTTTTCTTATGACACATTTCGTCACTCAAGATTTATACGCACAAATTGAACGTAGGTATTTCATCCCCAACCAATCCATTTAAAATTTAAATAATCCCCCGAAATGTTAATGTTCAATTAAAATAAGATGTTATAATCATTAATTCGCTCTAAGTCTGGTTCGGGAAGTTTGTTGAGTCTTAATTAAATAAATGAATTTCCCCCGTACCGTAGCTAAGTCGATTATTTTGCTCAGTGAACTCTTGGAAACTCGTTTTGGTTAAGAATTACTATTGGAACTCGATTCGGGTGTGTTTGGAGTGAGAATTGTATGAGGAGAGATATTTGCCACTAGCAATTTGCCCGCGTCTTCGTCCGCGAAAATTGTCCACGCTCGGTTAATTTGCATAATCTATACTTATACTTATAATATTATAAAGCAGAAGAGTTTGTTTGTTTGTTTGTTTGGTTGAACGCCCTAATCTCAGGATCTACTGGTTCGAATTGAAAAAATCTTTTTGTGTTAGATATTCCGTTTATCGAGGAAGGCTATAGGCTATATAACATCACGCTACAACCATTAGGAGCGGAGCAGGAATTAAAAATGTTGCAAAAACGGGAATTATTTTTCCTTTCGTTTTTCTCTCTTATGTGACGCAGACGAAGTTGCGTGGGTCAGCTAGCAGCCGTGGTCGCGGGGAGACTGAAGTACTGGAGGTACCGCGACAGCAAAGAAAGGTAAATTCGCGATAAATACCCGTCTTCTTAAGTTTTATAAAATGTTTCCACTGTTGGGATGCTATTCTCTTTGACAGGGAAATGGCTATAATTCACCACCCGGGCCCAGTGCAGATTGGTAGATGTCACATGTATGTTTTTGTTTGTTCTAGGACATTCCGGTTAGATCACAATGTTTTCCTTCACCGTTTTGAGAGCGCGTCCAGAATCGTTAATTAGTACACAGCACAGTTAATATTGAAATCGTGTAATGTTGTTTCCTAACAATAGTAGTGGGCCAATTTTATCACAACGATATCACAATGGTTTTCCATCGCGTTCGGATCGCTATCGCATTCGAATTTACATGGAACAACATTATAATTCGGTTGATAGAAGCATTCTGTTCATTGTAGCAGTAAATGTATCGTTTGGGGTTTAAATACAAACTACACTGCGGTAATTTGGACTAGTTATGTGTTTTGAATTGGTTAATTATTCTTTTTGGTGCATTTAGAATATAATTGGAACAATTCAATTGTTTAAGGTTTTAAATGTGTGTTTTTAATGTTTGTTATAAATATTTTCATATTAATTTTAAAAAATGTAAAAAGCATGTTTAAAATTGAATAAAGGAAAAAAGAAAAGAGTAATAAAAAGAAATAATAATAATATCCCCTACCCACCTCCAAGGGGGGACCCCTTCCTTACCTTCAAAGAATGATTTCATAGTTTAATATTCAGCGAGGACTTCAGGCAAGTGCAGCTTAACCTGAAAATCGCTACGAACTTCTCCCAAAATATCCCCTCTGGCCGTTTTCGCAGTTGTGATTTGCGACCAAAACACCTAAAAACAATTTAAAACAGTTTCCACTTCTCAGCCACTAGCTAGGTAATATAAAAGAAATATTTTAATATGTTCGTTTAGCAAGCAGAGGACACAATTTTCCAGACCCGAGCGTTCTTTAAGTATAAAAGCAAATAAACTGGGGTACAGTCGAGGCAGAACTTTTTTAGGGATCCACAATAAATATGCTATTTTATTTTTATGTGATGTTATTTGGCATAGGGTTCCGAAGTTACTGTTTGGCCCCATGGGTACCGTAGTTATGACGAAGGGATCGAATAAAACGACGATGAATGAAAGTTAGGAGCATTTTCTTTATATTTTTTTATTTGATGTTATTGTGAAGGTAGAATTGAAGAATAAAGTCAAATAAGTAGCTACTGGGTCGGAATATTATCAGCCATTTGTGTAATTTAAATGTCACATTGCTCGCAGAACGGATGGCCGATGAGGCCGAAAAGTTCTGGAGTGGCGATCGCAAACTGGAAGACGCAGCTTTGTAAGACCTCCCACTAGGTGGACCGATGACCTGGTGAAGAATACGGGAATTTGTTAGATGCGAGTCGCATGGGACCGGTCAATGTGGCGATACTTGGGGGAGGCCTATATGTGCAGCAGTGGACGTCTTTCGGCTGAAATGATGATGATGATGATGTTTTGTGTCCCACTGCAGAGCAAAGGCCTCAGTTCCCTCCTTCCGCAAACCCCTATCTAGTACTATTAAACGCCAATATTTGAGGAAGGAGTCAAACTCGTCTCACCATCTCCTTCTGGCCTGCCACGTTGCCGTTTGCTGCTGTTAAGGACCCATGTGTGGTTGCTTTTATAGACCATAACTCCTCCGGTATGTGACAGACGTGGCCAGCCTAGTTCCATTCGAGCTTGGGTCGGATTAGAAAAGGATAGGAGCATGGAAGAGTGAGAAAGCAAATCTAATCGATTGGTCCTGTGCTTCTAATATTCAGCGGATTCCACCGGAGCGTCCACTAGATCATCGGGTCAATAGAATCTGAAAGTTGCATGTTGGAGTAATTGCTATCACTGACTGTGAAAATATAATTTGCACGCCATGTTATGGCAGGATATGCTGTAACAAACCTACTGTGCCTGTGGCCTTATGTACCATGTTCTAGCAAATAAAAAAAAAAATAAAAAAAATGATTTCGGTCTTTGTATAAGAGACCTTTAAACGCTGCGCCTTCCGTTATGTGGATTTCACCTCAGAACCTTTTTGCTCTTTTGGAATATGAAGGACAGGGTGTACTTAGAAATGGGAGAATCCTCCAAACTGACGGGTGTTATGTCAGCTGGGCTGCTCCCCCAACTGTTGTTTCACTGAAACTGTTGTGGGAATACTGATAGTAGGTACAATGCAGTATGAGTACCAGACCAAATTCTGTTTCTCCATTTTTTTCTTTTTTCCCACTTATTAAAGAATTAAATTAATTTTTCAGGATTGGATCAAAGAAGACACATTCTTTCACGACACTAAAGAACTAATTCCTTTCTACTATAAGGTATATACAACGAGCATGTTGTAGTAACAAATTGTCATGAAAAATCCATACGGAACCCACCTCAACATACCATTACGGGGTTCCCTTCACTAACTAGGTATGTTCAGTTTGTGTGTTTTACAGCTCAGTGGCGCCGCTACGCGTCCGCTGACTGTTTTTACTGGCGCTTAGCGTCGATCATTACCACCCTGTATATAGAAAAGATTGACTGTTTGGTTTTTGGAACAGCCTGTATATTGGGAGGTTGTTTGTTTTGGGACATTCATGTAAAATGATCGGTTCTTTTGACGAATTTGTTGTTTTGTTGATCAAAGTTATAATTTGACAGTTTATGTAGAAACTAACATAATCACCTGCTAGCCTTTTCCTAACTATGTTGGGGTCGGCTTCCAGTCTAACCGGATACAGCTGAATACCAGTATTTTATATGGAGCGACAGCTTATCTGACCTCTATAGCCCTTTTTTTTTTTAGGATGGGAAATCATCAAATGAAGTCATTTGATGATTTCCCACTCTGGGCGGAGCGGGAGGGAGTGTCAGACTCTTTCTGACTAAAACCCATCGATGTTCCTTCCTCACCCTTTATGTTTCGGGGCCGCGGTATCTCTTTCGAACAGGCCCGCAACCCCGGCAGGCTAACACGATACCCCTTGGTAAGACTGGTTGTCAGACTTTCAGACTACAAACCTGTCCAAATAACCGCCGGAACAAAAGGCTTAACGCTTTCCAATCCATAGACCGGCCCTGGCAAGTGCAGCTTAGCTCTATAGCCCCTTTGGTACTGGGTAATAATATACCCCTTGGTAAGACTGGTTGTCAGACTTTTGGGCCACTGACTAACTACCTGTAACGACTGTCTAATATCTAAAAATGACAGCCGGGACCATCAGCTTAACGTGCTTTCCGAGACACGGAGGAAACTCGGTATGTAAGGGTGGTCACCCATCCACAGACCAACTTAAGCGAGCACGGCGTAGCCTAAAGATCCCCCCGAGTGAGAGAAAGACAAGCAAATCAGGTATCTTGACCTGGCTCACTAGGTTGTCGACATGTGGCATGTCATGTGGACTCAGCAATCATTGTGCCGATAATTGTGTCAGCTAACGACTTAACTGCCAAGAGCCTCGACCAACACCTTTTGCAAACATATTTGGTTTGGATGGCAATGCATGGTAAGCTTTAAGATGTCATTCTAAATACAATATGACTCCCAAAAATGGCGGATTAGTTATTTTTTATGCATTCCCATTATGTAGGTATCAAATGCAAGGGTTTGCTAATAAGAAGCAGAGAAATAAAATGACGTTACTCTAAATCGCGTCAAATAGCCTGACTCCTAGCCTGAAGACATCTGCAAGAAAACCAAGGTTACCATCGTCTCCCGAAGAATTGCCAAACTTAAGTGGCAGTGGGCAGACACATTGCTCGCAGTACGGATGGCCGATGGGGCTGAAAAGTTCTGGAGTGACGACGCAGGTGCGTTGGAACACCACTAGGTAGTCGGTGGTAGGTGGACCGATGACCTGGTGAAGGTTGCGGGAATCCGCTGGATGCGAGTCGCACGGAACCGGTCAATATGGCGACCCGGATGGCGTAGTGGTAGTGAGTCTGCCTTTCGTTCTTAGGGTCCTGGGTTCGAATCCCGGTAGGAACAAATGATTGTGTGATGAGCATGGACATTTGTTTCTGAGTCATGGATGTTTATATATATGTCACCGTAAAATTGTCAAATACGTTATATTGTAATATCTCTAGCGATATTGTAAAGTCTCGAATTATTGTCAAATGAACATACTGCTTACGACAAAACGCATTATTTTTCGTGAAATGCATGCGATGGTAGTCAACTTACGCGGTGTGGAGGGAAGGAGGGGTCCCCCTTGCCCAGTGGCACAACTCTCATGAAAAAATAATGCACCATTCCTGAGAAATACCGATTAATATAACATAACCTTAAAACACTTTATATTCCCCCTAAAAAGCGTAGTCGACGGAGCCCCTATTTCCGAGTGCAGGGTTTAAAGGAACCTAACTAACCTAACGGGGGGTGCCCCAAGTCCCGATTATGGGATCAGAGATACTTCCGTATGTTCAGTTGACAATAATTCGAGACATTACAATATCGCATGAAAAAACACGTTATATTGTAATATAACGTGTTTGACAATTTTACGGTGACATATATAATAAGTGTATTTCCAAACAAAAAAGTATGTATGTAGTATATCAACTATCTAGTGTCCACGGCACAAGCTTTGCTTAATGTGGCACTAGGCGGCGCTGTGTGTTAATGATCAGCGATATTTATTTATTTATTATTACTTGGGGAGGTCTATGTCCAGCAGTGGACGTCTTTTGGCTGAAATGGTGATGATGATGAGCTTAGTATCGAACTCAAAACCACTGTTGAACAAGAACGGTCGACATTGTTCATCAAGACTCAAAAATAGCTCGTGCAGAAAGGTAATTGGTGTTAATTTTGAACGTCGTAATAACCCCGAGGGTACTCGTAGTTTTCCGTTTTGTGCGTTGGTTCCTACTAATTTAGTACCTAAAGTTAAGTGAACGAGTTAAGACAGCGGTTCACTTTCTCACGCAAGTCATAACAAACGAAAACTGATTAGGGTAACTACCATGTAACTACTCATTGGTATTTTTTCCTGGGCCTAGAGTGTTAGGGACTACTCACACGGCGTATTTTATATGCGCCGACGACGCGTGTTTCACAAACTTGTACGTGGTTTTTTTCGGATGGGAAATCATTAAATGACTCCTCCCCGCTCTGGGCGGAACTGAAGGAAGTGTCACAGTGACTTTTACTGACTAAAACCCATCCATGTTATTAACCTTTCATGTACCAAGGGCCGCGGTATCTCTTTCAAACATTCCGTCATTCAGTCGTAGTGCCTATCCATGTTTTAAAATTCACCAATTTAACAATCTATTACCAAAATTGTAGAGGTCTGAGAACTAAGACTAACACATTTTATGTTAACCTATGTTGTATGAATTATGATGTATTAATTTTAACCGAAACCTGGCTTAATAGTAGTGTACTCAGCAGCGAACTGTTTGATGATAGATATGTTGTTTACAGAAGAGATAGGGAGACATCAGGCTTCCATCCTAATAAGGATGGAGGCGGAGTCCTAATTGCTGTTTCAACCAAAATCAGTTCAAAGCGTATTGATAAATGGCACAGTAATTGTGAAGATCTTTGGGTTACCATTGATATTTCGACTGGACATAAGCCACGACAGTTGGCTCTCTGTGCAGTCTACTTACCTCCACCTGTATGTCTTCCAACAATTGACCACTTTATAGAACATTGTAATAACGTGTTTGAGACTTCAAATATCCCAGTTTGCATATTGGGGGATTTTAACTTAGGCATAATGGATTGGGCTCCGGGTGCTGTTAACAGTTCGCTACCTGGCACTTGTTTGAGACTATTAGAATTTATGAACGTCAGTAGACTCTCGCAGTGCAACTTTGTACAGAACTGTTCTGCGCGTATCTTGGATCTGGTTTTGTCAACCATATCTACATGCACTGTGAGTGAAAGCAGTTGCTCTTTAGTGCCCGTTGATAAACTTCATCCTCCGCTTGAGCTTATTGTGTCTTTAGGGAAAGAACCCAATCTCCCATACAATAGTCTCAGCAACAGAAAAAACTTTCATAAGGCAAATTACGAACAGATTAAAACGTATATTAACGAACATGACTGGAATCAACAATTTGCTAATAGTAATGATGCAGATGGTATGTTAAAGGTGTTCTATGACGTGTTAAATAGTGCAATAGATAAATTTGTCCCAAATTGTAAGTCAATGACTAGCCGATACCCTCCGTGGTTTAATAAAGCACTTATAAGAACACTCAAAGAGAAAAATAAGTTAAGATTACGCTTTAGGAAATATAAGAACCCTTTGGACAAGTTGGAACTAAAATTAGTCTCAAAGCGTTGTCAAGGCTTGGCAAAAACTTTATACAGTACATATATGGAAAACTTAGAGTACGAAATCAAGCATAACCCTAAACTATTCTGGACTCATGTAAAGGCTAAGCGCGGTGGGTCTAGTGCATACCCACTAACAATGACGGACGGTCAAACTACAACATCTAACGGTCCGGATATTTGTGATCTCTTTGGTAATTACTTTGCATCAGTTTATAGCCCTGAAAGTGGCACAGAATCTAAGCAAGGCTCAAATCTTCTTGACTCATTAGAAAGCAATAGTCAGTAGTAGGGTATTATTGGGGGTTCTGCATCACTTGCTCTCGCTTCTCGCTCGAGCGCGTTATGCAGAACGCCCCAATAACACATATGTATTTTTATCCACTACGGTTTTAAACTGATGAGCGAATGTTGCTGCCGGTTCGTTGTAATTTCCTCCACAGCAGTTCACATGTCTTTTTATCCACTACGGTTTTTAAACTGATGAGCGAATGTTGTTAGGTATTGGTCTACAATACAGTTCTAGATTGAATATTCTGAATTCAATAGAGTAACGGTTTTAGACACTTATTAATAAAATTCAAGCACATTCGTTCGCATTCTGTAAAAAGTACTACAGCACCATCTATGACACGTCGTATGAACTAAAAACATTAAATCCTACATCGCGCAAGCAAAGTTTTCAGCGTCTTAAGACTATAAAAGAACCGTCTGTTCGTCATAAAAAATGTGTTTAAGATCGCGACACAGATGCGCGATGTCTGTTTGCTTAGATTGTATTCGCAACAGAAACAGGAGCAAAGTAGACAACGAATACTATGATACAGACAAAGTAGTTACGATTTAAGATTTCAATTTGTATTTTTTTTTTCCCACTACTGGCACAAAGGTCTCCTCTCACAGAGAACAGTGGTAATGAAATAATTTACTCAAAGTAAAGCGCTAGCCTAGGTTCGAACCCAGGACCTACAAATTGTAAGTCGCAGCCGTTACAACTGGACCACCACTGCTCTCCTCTCATAATCTCAAATATGGGTTTTAGAAAAAGTTCAAAGGGTGAATAATCATGACGTCGTATTGATGATAGTGGTCATTGTTTTAGAGGAGTATCGTTGAGACTCGTTAGCTCAGTTTGGTAAGAGCGCCCCGATTACGTTCGGAGAAATGGAGGTCGGAGGTTCAAATCCTTCACGAGTCTCTTTTTTTTTATTCTTTTTTTGTTTTTTATAGATGTATCATTTTAACGAATAGTTTTATATTTTTGTTTCTTTATATATACTTGAATATACATCTTGACTTGTCAACATAATGTTTTCCTTTCACAGCATTTAAATAAAAGCAATCCGGAAAGTTTTGAACATGCTGCAGCCAAGGATCATCGTAAATCTCCCAATCTTCTATAACACCTCCACATGAGAAACAAGCTGCTTTATCATTTACACCATTTCCACAATAAAAAAATCCAGCGTCAGCCATTTCCATCACTAATCTTCTCCTCGAATCAATAGTTGCCCAATAATGATTAAATGAAAGTTCACGCATTTTATACGTGTTATACATGTCATAGCGCGGACTGTATTTGTTTTGAGACATGTTCTGTTTACTCGCTCTCTACTTCTTGCTGCAAATAATTCTAAAAGCATAATGGGGCTGTATAGTTGTTGCTAGCAACTTATAAAGATTAACATTTAGGAGTTTGGGAGGGATAGGAAACTGTAATCGTAAAAATTAAACAAGAAAATATTTATATCAAAATTTTATTATCTATACACCATTTATTTAAACATAAAACATTTTTTAAAGCACATATTGAATCATGATAAATACAACTATACAAATCATGACAATCTTCATATATTTTGTACAAGCTTATCAAACTAGGGCAATCTTTATCTTCTAAATTATTTACATTATTATTATTTGAAATTTCTTTCAACCATAATACTTTTTCTCTACCTTTGGTGTAAACACATTTATCTTTTAAAATACCTTCAACCAAGTTCAGATAATTTACGAAAGGCACAAATCCTTCACCCCAGTATATCTTCCTATTACGTTCAATCCAACCAACTTGTCGTTTTTCTGGCTCCGACAAACCGCGATATGGAAACGGTGGTGTAATTAAAAACACCTGAATTTTATTATTACATAGTATAGCAATTTCTTTAATGATAAAATAATTTGATTCTGTTTTGAAACCTTGAACATCTACAATGGCGGTCATGATAACCTACGCACTATGTTACTCAAAGGTTTGTATTCCACAAGTCGGTCGTTAATAATTAAACAATATCCAGTTGTGTTATCTGGTATTGGTGCTGAACATTCAATCTCCAAACGCACATCTACGGGACCTGTTTTCAAACTATCGTTTTGCCTTGAACAGTCTATGATAAATAGAGGAGCCTTCTCCTTGAAACCGATTAAGTCAAGCAAGGGGTCTGCAGGACAGTTGTAATACGACTGACGAAATTTCACATACATTTCATATAATATACTGTATTTGTTCTCGGAAAAATTTAAGCATAAAGGCTCGTAAGGATAATATTGTGAATTCAAAAACAAAGTTACGTTAGTAACCCCACAGTGATCGAAAAGAGAACTGTCTTTGATTTTACTATTTTTTCTACTGGTTTGCAAGCAAAAAATTACATACCGAGGTTTCTCTAATTGTGAGGCAGTCTTAACAGACCAGCAATGTTTTGTAGTTTTAGGGAGCAAAGGATACTCGTATAAATCCCAATTTCTAAAGGCTATCTGAATAGGTTTATCTCTTTCTAAATGTTTAAGAAGCGTCAGTCGTTCCCGATCTGATACTTTTATATGTGGCACCCGCCATTGCACTTTTTGCATATCTATTTGAAAATGTGTAACATCGTCAGTTACTATAACACTGTTTAAGTTGGAGTTACTTCTATTCAGAATAAGTTCATGTTTACAATTTATTACAATTTTATTGTAATCCTCAGCAAATCCTAAAATCTTATTAAGAGGAACAATAGCACTGAAATAACCGTCGCTTTTAAATCCATCCATGTTCCAACCCCACAAGGCAGCGACTTTATTTTCTCCATCATTCATTGAAACGTATGACTTTATTGTTGATGTTATTCCAGAATTTTTAATGCGATCTATTTCTATACCATTTATTTCGTATCTGATATCTTGAAACAAAAACATAACAGGGTTGTTACTGAACGTAATAGCTTTCTTAATAGGATTTCCATCTTTACCGAAGAACTTTGCTTGCCCTTCGACGTAAATTGAGCTGGCTGATGGTAACACATATACGTCTTGCTGGTGTATGGGAATTCTGATTTCATCGTTTTCTCTAAAACTGTTGTTGTAGGGATTGTACGAATGGACTTCATTACTTTCGATCGAAGTATCGAAGTGTGGTAATTCAGTAATCTGTAGCATATTCATACTTTTATACCTAGGGCTTTAAGAAAATCTTTATTTGCTTTAGTTAATTTTATAACTTTTTTCTTACGTCTTTGCACCTTAATGGTTGTACAAGAAATAGGACGCTTTTTGGTAACTACATGGGTTTTATAATATGATATCATTTTATTTTTCTTATATGAAGGCGTAGTTCAATATTTTTATGTTCTTCTCTAAAGTTAATACAGAACCCAAATTGATCAACTATCTTAATAGATATTGATGTAATAGTGTTTTTGTTCACTGGAAAGTAAATAGGGTTTCGCGGTATTTCTATGATTTGCTGACCTGTAGCAGTATTAGATACAAATTCATGAATTATATGAGTTGGTAACCCGTTAGAGTATGAACCGTGTACAAGATCACATTCGATTCTGATCACAGGAATAATGTTGTTATTAATACGTGCATTTGGTATTGAATTTAATACTGAAAAGTATAACAAACCACACTCAAATTGACCAGATAAATATAGAGGTGGTTGAAAAAATGTATCTAATTCTGATTTATTTCCAGAGATGGTTACCGTTATGGACATGCTTGTAGACTGAACACTTTTAGAAGATCCTGTTCAATTTATTCCTAAACTACACCAAAAATTCCTTAAAAAATGTAAACATAGGTGTCCGCAATTGTAAGGGTGGTCGCGTTGTATATTATCATAATTATAGTGTACTTTAGCACCTAAGTATCTTATCAACTCCTTTGGTGGTTTAAGATTTCCATAACTATCAAAATATTCAATATAATCATTGTATTTTGCATAGGCTACCCAATGAGAACCTGGATTTTTAGAACTATCTAAATTTACAACTCCGCACTCTTTTTTAAAAGGTTGTTTAGGGAGCTCATCTCTCATAAATACACCTCGAAAATAAGGAATATTATTTCCATACTTCAAAATGTCAAAGTTAGTTAAGGCTCGTTTGGGTAGCCGATATTTTAGTTTTTTTCTTTTGATATAAAAATTCCAAGGCCATGTTTATGCGGTTTAAGGTGTAAACCTTTTCCAATGCAAAGAGCTTCCATTTTTTCATTGTGTCTCTTCGATTCAGCCAATTGCTTTTTAGCTATCTTGAATTCATTTATAGTTTTGGCAATACCAGCTGCACCGCCTGCTAACGCTCCCACCGCTGATAATCCAGCAAAAATAGGAATCAAAGGTAATACACCACCGCTTTTCGGTATAGGAATAAACCGAGGAAGTTTAATAGATGAATCGTCAGCTAATTCTCTGGCTGCCGCCATAGCTAATTCTATCGCCACTTTATTGCATCTTGGCTTTAATTTTTTAAAGCGTCTTTTCGTTTTACTAATAATATTTTTAAACTTATTTTTTAACCCTTTTCCCGATGTAATTTTCCGAGAGCGCTTTTTGCTGCTTTTTTTTTGGCCAGAGCCGGTTTTAATTTTTGCAGACATTGTCTTGCTTACTAAACGTGACATGATTTTTTCGCATTCACTCGCATCCGAGGCGACTGCTCGCTCTTTTGCCCTTTTTAACAAAATCAAATCAGCTTTGTGACGATCCTTTAACTTTGACGATTTGTGATAGGCAATATCGTGTTCTTTGCAATATTCGTCTAATTTATTAATTCCTTTATCTCTATTTGCAAGCCTTTTAATTAATTTTGTACCAGGTCCACAATAATTGTATCCGGGTAAGTGTAATTCAAATGGTAAATTGTTTATTAACCAATTGAGAAGACTGCTCTCTCCAATACACATCATAAGACTAAGGAATCTGAATCGAGCGCTAAAATAAATACGTACACGCTTCATCAATGATCAACTTTTGAGTTCATTTTATTTTTTTGTTTATAATACTATATTCGATTTATCAATCCAGCTGTTTTCAGTAGAAGACAAACCTAACCATTTTACTAAAACTCTGTTTCCTTTTCTTCTAAGAACTTTCTCGACTAGATATACATTGCAATGTTTTGTCTTTTGAAGCTCTTGCACATAAAATGCTCCTAAAATAGGCTGACCTCTGATTGTATCTTCAATTAAGTAGGTGATAGGAGTTGTATTTTGTATTTTTCGAATTTTAAATATTTCTGATGACCAGTTAGGGGTATATCCTTTTTCAAATGTTCCTTTGTACTTACTGATACGCACATAATCACCTACTTTAAACTTGCTTCTATTACTATAATTTTTTACCAACCTTAAGTATCTTTCTAATATTCGTTTTTTATTAATGTTATCCACGTTAGCGGGGATTTCATCAATTGTCCGATGGTAAGTGTGATTGTATTTGTGAATAACATCATTAAGGGTATTATTTACCCAATTGTAGTTTCCTTTTAAACTAAATTCCTTATAAAGTTTAGACTTCAATGTTCTGATAAATCGTTCAACTATCGAAGCCTTTTTTGTTGAGAAGGTTGAATAGTGGTTAATTTGATAAGACTTCATAAGCTTTTGGAATTTATTATTATAAAACTCTGCTCCATTATCTGTTTGCAGATTTTTAGGAACACGCCCATTAGCTAGGACAATTTTGAAACAGTTACACACATCATCTTTGGTTTTAGTTTTTAGAGGAAAGGCCCAAGCGTACTTTGAAAATGTATCAATAACAGCAAGAATAAATCTACAATTTTTATTTTCTTTTGAAATTGATTGCATATCAATTAAATCTGCTTGCCACAGGTCGTCTATGTCTTTCATAATAACATGTCTTCGGGGAAAGTTTACCCTTGCATTTTTATGAATTTCGTTTACCACGTCGGCTTTGCTCATGTTCAGAATTCAGTTAATTTGTCTTGAATTCATGTATAATACTGAATGTAGAGCATATTATTACGACTATTTATTCTTTAATTATTCCAGCTTCTTTTAATTCTTCAATTATCGATAAAATTTCATTATCATGGTTTGTATTGCCAGCATCTCTTGAAGCTACTAATAGTTTCAATCTCTCGACTAATTCGTTAGGATCATCCCAATATACCAGGTCGGTGTTGTTTTTGTATTTTTTTAGCGTTGGTAAGTTTCCACCAAGTTTAGCGTGAGAAAGTTTATCATCGTATAACGATTCAGAAAATAGGGGTTTAATTATTTTACAATATTTTATACCTTTGTCACCTTTTATTTGACCTTTCGAATTAAAATCTCTTTTATGCGCATTTGTATAATGTAACATATCCTTATAGACAAGTTTATCTTCGCTCGATATTAACTTTAAATCAGGTTTTCTTCGAAGTAAAAGTTCTTTTAGCCCCGCCGTTAAATTGTAAGCTTTGTCGCCGATTTTAATTAAAATGATAGTATCGTTATTCAAACTATCAATTTTAGAAAATGATACCGGCGAATTACCCATCAATAAAGTTTTGTTTTCACTTCTAATTCCAAATGGTATACTAACACCGTCATAAATACCAAAGATATCATCACCCTCTAATGACATTTCTGAATGATCTATTGATTCCTTTTTAGCATTTTCTTCAACGAATTGGATAGAATTTAGATTTGCATCGTAATAGTCATCGATCTTTGTAGATGAACTTGTATTATTTTTATCGGACTCGATTTCTTCAGAGCTATTTAGAGTTGTATTTTCAATTTTATTCATTTTATCTGCAAATCTATTAGAATCAACTAGAGTTTTGAGAGGATCTGTGACAGGTTTTAACATTTTATCAAGTGACAAGTTTATTGTATGTTCCTGATTTTTCATTTGTTTTATTTTATTCTTTATGGAGTCGACAGACTTCACTAATTCTATTTTAATATTTTTTTCCATCTTTTAATAAAAATATCAGCTGTATTCAGCTATGAAAGAAGTAATACTGACGGCATTTATGTGTGTAATTCATATTTAAGTAAAACCTTCATTCAAAGTTTAAAAAAATATCAAAATTCTGCCTATACCTTCCATTGTTTAATGGCGACTCTTTGTTAATAAGTAGAAAATTATAAGGGTTACTCCAAACAGTTTTACAAATGTCTTTAAACTGATTCCATAGTAGATCAGAATTTACATGTTCGTCATAGATATGCTTTAAGTTCACATCATCTTGTTTAAATATTATAAGAAAATTAGCGTTATCACGCAGCAACTGTTTCGGAATTTTTGAGTAGGTTTGCGATAAGTAAAAGCAGTCAATTTGCTTATGTCTTCCCATAGAGAAATAATTACGAATGTTTATTTGCTTTTCACACACAACATCATCAAAAATAAATACAGAATTTGTTAAAGCTTCATTCGGAGCTATAACATCTTTGTCGTCATTAAACTCATTGAACTTTATCTGAGGTACTCTTCTTAATACTTCCCTTAAAAAACGATATTTTGGCTGGAAAGTAGTTTTCGAGTAAAGATAGAGATTTTTAAATTTAAGTCCATTTTCATGCAGCAGTAAACTGATAATAACATTTGTTTTACCACAGTTCGAGGGTCCGCATATTATGCAGCGAATCGTATTAGGCAATAAAACGCTGTGTCTGATCTGACAACTAGACTCATTAAAATTTATATTTTTCACATTCAGGGATATGGGTTGCTTGATCAACTTCATCTTGCCTACTACTTCCAAAAACTACTATCCTTCTAAATATATATATATTTAATATATATTGAGGCATAATAAGATTTATCAGTGGTAGATCGGGACCAGCCAAACAGCCAGATTGGCTCCTAGTCTACCACTATCGTTAACTGTATAGTTCAGATCCTTTTATAGACGCCAGCAAGTGAAACAAGAGGTGATAGGTACGCCTAAAATCAGATAGTAAATTGATTAAAATATTTTTTTTGAGTAGATTTGCAATAAGTAAATTTAATTATTACATAACATTTATGCATATTGTATACTTTATCTTGAGCTATCCTAAACGTTCCTGCAGTGACAAGTCTAAACTTGTCACCGCAGGAGACTAAAGATAGGTATGTATAAAAATGAACTAGGTAATGACTCGTGTTACACATCGCGCATTTAATAATTTTTGTATGTTTAACTAGCACTTCACCCACGACTTCAGCCGAAACAAGCGCATAGTTCAGTTTACTACTATTGTTCCAATAAGTAGGACCTATACAACTGAATTACAATTTAATTATATTTTCAATGTAAGTAGGTATTCTTATAATTTTGACGATACTTAGTGATTAGAATTTATGTATTAACCTTTCTTTTTCCTTTTTACAGAATTATGTCTGCCTCCCCATCGTACAGTCCTGTGGAGAATGTTTTTTTTGCGGTGTGCATCCATTTTAATTTATCGTTATTTAAAGCATCTTTAATTTACTGTATGTTATAATAATTTTATTTTATTACAGGAAACGAATAATCTTTGTTCAGACGACACCTACGCTCTTGGAAATCCATTTCTTTATGCGCAAGACAGGGAAACTTTTTACACCACTGAAGCAGAACTAGTACATCAGGAGTATTTAAATAAAAAAAAGGAAGAGGAGAAAGTGGAAACTAAAGACATTAAAAGAAAGAAATGTAATATCAATAGGAAGACCATAAGAAAGTCTCATACACTGCCTTCATCTTACGTCATTCGGAAAGAGACAGTAAAACCTCATCATTTAATAAAAATACAAATATATGATCTAACCAGATGTGTTAAAGACACTAAACAAAATTGTGAAATTGACAATGATGTTGTTGATAGCGCCGACGTAAGCATCCAGTACCTTGTGAATGATGATTATGATGATATTTTAGATGAAACTGAGCATCTAGTCGGTAAAATAGTGAAAAAAATTAGTAATAAGCAGTAATTAATGTGTATTAGGAATAGTTTGTTTTGAAATTGTGAACATGGAAGTGTGTGTTTATTAGTTAAATACTTTTTAATATGTAATTATAATACTTAGAATATTGCATTAATTATTTTTTGTAAATATTTAAGTTAAAAATTGTAGTAATTTAAAATGATGCGGAAATGTTTAAAAAAAATAAAAAAACAAACTTAATAATATCAATATAGCTGTTTTATTACTTTTCCTTTTTGGGGTATAGGCACAGACGTTACCATATCAAGCTACTGCAATCTGTCAATTTTCTTTAATAGATTTTCAACTCTATTGCTAAAGCATTAGGTCCAAGGTTGATTGGGAAAATTTGACTGTTTTGGATAGCTTGATGTGGGGGGGGGCGTCTGGACCTTTTGACTGCGATTCGTAATGGGTAAGGGTAAAGTTAAACAAACATTATTTCTATAATTATATTTATTTATTATAATTTATTAGTACCTACAACAATTATTTATTTCACTTAAGTAAGTAGTAAATACAATAATTAGGTATATAATTATAAAGAACTACAAACTAGCAATTCAAGTTAGGAACATAAAATTATAACAAGATGCTCAAATATATGCGATAAATAGTATCCTTAAAAATCAATAATTTGTTTTTATTTAAAATATTGTTTTATAATGACCCCATGGTAAAGTTGTTATCTTATCATCCATTATTTGTCGTTTATCATCTCTGTTTGACAAAATTACTTTATTTATCTTTTGAGTAAATATTCTATGATGCTTAGACCTGATAATACACATATCATCTCTGAGTATTTCATTGTTCAGTAAAACCTTTTTATATTTTTCTATATTCAGTTTTTTGGTAATGCATTTCTTAACACCTTTAGCTTTCTTTAACGTGGAAATTTTCGAATCTATACAGTATAATTTTGCTCCTAAGCCTACAAATTCTGAAATAATTTCACCACCCATCTCATCTTTGAAGTAGCCAGGTTTTTTAGCATTTACCTGTGGTATAACTATTTTTTTCAAAGTTGCTTGTATCAAAATATTTTAAATGTGCTTTTAAGTCTTCGTAAAAATCCTTTGTCTGTATTAAATATAACAGACTGTCAGTGTCTGTATAACAAAGCTTTAATTTATTTTCATATTTTTTTTTCATTACTGAATAGTGGAATTTATATAAGTGACATTTTGCAATTTCTAAAATACTGAATCCGACATAGATTGGACGATCTAAAACAATTTTTGTTTGATTCATTTGAATTGACGCGAGAGATTCTGAAATAACAGAAAAGTTATTGAAATTAGGCGCGCTAACATATTTTTCAGCCCCGTAAAACTTTTTAGTTCGATTAGAATTGTCTCTCCATATATTTACGAGCTTAACATCAACTTGTTTTCTTTTATTTTCTATGGTTTTTCCAAATATAGAATTATTTTGCTTTTTAAAAAAATCTCTTTCAAAATCAGAAATTGCATTTTGCCTCAGCCTAGTATTTAAGGAAATATATGATTCTAAGAAATTATTTTGGTTAAATGCTAATATTCGATATATTTTTAACAGTTGTAAACCATTATTTAAGCATTCCTTTAAATGAATATAGTGAATAACATATCTATGTTTATCGAAAAGACTAGCAATAAGTTTAGCATTTCGACTACAGAACGGGACAAATTTTTCAGGCGCAAATGGTAAATCGGCATGGCTATCATGTAAGTTGTCAGGGTAATGAAGATCTACTTCTAATATAAATCCAATATCAGAGTCAGATGATAGGCTCATAACATCAAAATTTAATATTTCATTCTCAAGGAGAAACCTAAATCCTCCTACTGGAAGCTTTTGCATCATAGCATATCCATATAAATTAACACAATCAAGGTAAATTAGAAAACTATCAGGTTCTTCACTATTATAGTCGGTAAGATATTCATTATTTGCCTTAGCATATCTGAGTGAACATTGAGCAAGTCCTCCTCTTATACCCTTTTCTATCATTTGATATATTTCTACGTCAGACACTAGTTCTAACTTGATTTTAGTATACAATAACATGGCATCCCAACTTAAGGATGGTGATGAAACGTAATAGCAAGGATCCAGACCATAGTTATTTAAACTCATTTTCCTAAATTTTTCAAAAACATCACATAGAAGTAAAACATCGCATTTAAGATACAAATCGGTATTTTCACCCAAATTTTTTATACCAAAAGTTTTCCAAACATTTAAAGCATGCTTATAGTCTTCATCAGATATAGATACAGATGTAAGTTTGTTAAAAAATTTTGTTGGTTCTGGTAATTTATCCTCATCATATCGTGCCCAGGAATCTATGTAATCGTAACAATATATGCCTTTTCTTCGAACAATTTCAAATAAAGTATTATTGTTATAAAAAGATTTTAAATGTTTGAAATCTCCGGGGTTCATAGTCTTAACCAATTTGTCCATACTTGAGCTTAAAAAATTAAACGAGTCAATAAATTTCAATTGTATAACTTTTGTTGCATTGATGTTTATGAATTTAGTGAATGAAATATATTTCTCTTTAGTTCTCGGTATGAGATGAATTCGACCGTTTATCTTTGAAAGTTCATTTATAAATAAATGACTGTCATAACCGGACAAGTTATGAAACACTATTGGTATAAAAGTGCATTGCTTTGCATTTAAATTGCATGTGTCATGCGCAGGTCCTCTGTATTTTCCAGTAAAGTGATCATGGTCTTTAACAATATTATCATTACGCGAAAACGTATTTTTACAAATATGGCACTCAGTACTGTTAATAAAAGATATTTGCTCATCCTCAGTTAGTGGGATCATATTTTTACTCTCTAATAATACTTCAGATAATCGTTTTACATCATTAGTCAAAGATTTGACAAATTTCTTGGAACAATCAGGCCCTCGGTAAGATACAAAATCATTTAATTCGGGATTTGAATTACAACAAATATAGTATGCAAAACAGGTAGCCTCATGAACTTGAATATTTTCCACATATGTTGATTTATGTTTGTCAGAATATTCACGCAATAAACTTTCAAAATCACCATATATCACTATTGGTACTGTTTGAGTTCTTTCATAGTTTATGAAACTAATTTTAGTACCCCTCTCTGGTAATATGGTTTGTTTTCTAGCACATTCGTGACAAGACAATTTCTCTTCAGTGTGAAAGTAAATAAAACATTCATCACATAAAAATATTTTACTTTTATGTTGAGTCAATTGGTTGTGCACAAGTTTTTCAAAGCTTTTAATTAAACAGAAATGACTCTTTCTATTGTTGGTAATGTAAAGCAAATTGGCATGGTATAAACGACGTGATGTTGTTTTATATAATGGGCCTGTAACTGCACCGTTATTATCTAAACCGTATATATTAATGCTGATATTAGAATTGTTTATTTCAAAGCGCTTAATGTCATTGAAACTGGGAGGAAAACTCATATCAGAAATATCAAATAAGTCGGAATAATGCGGATATGAAGAAGTTCTGTTTGGATTGGTCTTTGCCGGAAACATATCAGCTACAATACACCAAAGAAAACAATGCTGGTCTTCATTTTGTATGTTTAGGCATGATTTAGAATTGACAATACGTTTAGGCAATGGTAAATAAGAACCACCTCGCAAAGGATTATATTTTACGATGTTAATTTCTAAATGACTGATAGACTCAATTGTCCAGCCTGACTCGGACAGTTCAAATTCGGAACATTTACAAATAAGTTTATCACAAAATGATTTATATAGGGACAAAATATCTGTGTTTTGCAATACTATATTATACTTTGTGTTAAATGACTTTAAAGATTTTTCATAATTTTTTGGTAATATATACCAAACAAATAGTTCAAAATTAACTTTTATCGACTTATGTTTTTTCACCTGGTCGTTGATAAGGTAGCAAACCGTTTCAGAAATTTGCGTTAAAAATAATTCAAGTGAAATGTTAGCTATTCTAGGATTCACTCTATAACTAATAATCCGATTTCTAAAAGCCGTTGCTATTAAATAAACATTGTCAAAACGTGTCTGTAATAAGCAATTCGATTTGTGTATATTAGTTTTTTTGTGTGTAGAATATTTCGGTACTGAAACGTTACAGACTTCACAGAAAAACATATTAAGATATTTATAATTACAAAAAACGACCTTAAAGTATCTAAATATTCCAGATTTCTGATATTAATTTCCTGTAAATTTATTATTAAATTCGATTTTAAAATGGATGAAATGTAAACGAATTATGACCGATATGTTGAATATTATTATTATTATTAAAATAGTATCGAGTATTATTAGTGTTGAATTTTCTCAGAATCGAGCATTCTTAGTATCGAGTATTCTTAGTATCGAGTTTTCTTAGTATCGAGTTTTCTTAGTATCGAGTATTCTTAGTATCGAGTTTTCTTAGTATTTCATATATTTAAGCTTCCTGTAAGTAAATCACAAGTTAATATAATGAAAATTATTTAATAAGGAAATGTAAACGAATTATGACCGATATGTCGAATATTATTATTATTAAAATAGTATCGAGTATTATCAGTGTTGAATTTTCTCAGAATCGAGTATTCTTAGTATCGAGTTTTTCTTAGTATTGAGTATTCTTAGTATCGAGTATTCATAGTATCGAGTTTTCTTAGTATCGAGTTTTCTTAGTATCGAGTTTTCTTAGTATCGAGTATTCTTAGTATCGAGTTTTCTTAGTATTTCATATATTTAAGCTTCCTGTAAGTAAATCACAAGTTAATATAATGAAAATAATATTTAATAAGTACCTACGAGTATATCATAATATTATTATGGATTACATTTGATATTAAGTAATATTTAAATGAAAGTAAAAAGAAGAGTATAAGAGTAAAATAGGTATCCCAATAATATTATTTTATTCCGTCAAATAACATTATTTGGATATAGAACAGGCTGCACATGCTTAAATTCTGCTTTCGCTGCAGATACAAGATTATTAATGGCCCTCCAAGTCGACGAATCGGAGTATACAGAGGCCTTATACGCGAGGAGCGCTTGCTTCCATCGGTCCTTTCCGAATTTTTCAGCGTCCTTATGGTTATAAATACGAAGCTCGATATAATAATCGCCGCCCCGTGTTAAGTCCTGCTGGTAGGAGTTTCCAGAAGCTGTTCTTCTGGACAGGGATGATCGCAGTGCAGCTGCCCTCACCGGTTCAAGATCTCCCTCTTCCTCCTGTAAACATTGTTATAAAATAATATTAGAAAAACATATTTGAGAGGAGGCAAGGAGAGCAGCAGTGGTCCCATGGTAACGGCTGCGACTTACAAGTTGTAGGTCATGGGGTTCGAACCCAGGCGCATGCGCTTTACTTTTTGTAAATTATTTCATTAAATAACATTAGATAAACATATTTGAGAGGAGAGGAGAGCGGCGGCGGCCCCGTGGTAATGGTCGCGACTTACAAGTTGCAGGTCGCTGTTTCGAACCCAGGCTGGTGCTTTACTTTGTGAAAATTATTTCATTGCCACTGCTCTTAAAACGATGAAGGAAAACATTGTGAGGAAACCGGCATGTCCTAGGACCAAACCCGTATGCGTGTCCGCGTGTGTGCGTGCGTATGCGCGTGCGTGTGTGTGTGTGTGTGTGTGTGTGTGTGTGTGTGTGTGTGTGTATACTTTTTTTAACTTACCGAGGAATCAGCCATGCGCATGCGCTTCAATTTTTTAGGTCCCTTTGGTGAAGTATTTGTTTCGGAATCCGAGTCACTACTAAATAACTCTTTTACAGGTGGAACAGCTACTTTCTTCGATTTGCCTTTAGCCACTTTGATTTTTGGCTTTGAAGATATATTTTTCTTTGGTTTAAACGATGTAGAGGGCTTGTTGGGATGCGACTCTACATCGGATTCAAATGGATTCACAAATGTCGACCTAAAATGAAAATAAATAGTAGGTAAGAAGTTATAAAATGAACGATTCCTAAAATGATAGACAAAGAAATAGAAGAACCTATAAAACAATTTTCTGTATCTAGAAATCGATCCTTGAATTATTATCAATGCTTATAAAATTTGATTAATAATAAATAATAATAAATATCGCTGGACATTAACACACAGCGCCACCTAGTGCCACACTAAGCAAAGCTTGTGTCGTGGACACAATGTGATGTGATGTTAATGTTTCATGTTGTGCATTATTAGTAGCGTAGCAAGTAAAATAACTCCATAACATGTTTTTATTAGATCTGGAATCGATCCCAAAACTTTGCTTTCTACAGTGATGCTAATGTCGACTGAGCTATAGAAAACGTTAATTGAATAAGTCGTTATTCGGGTCTAGAACGATGTCGATGACGAGTCGTCGTTAATACTTCATGTTTTGCAATAGTAGTAACGATTATTAAACCACTGTACGAGGAGAAGCAAGTAAAATAACTCAATAATGCATTTTAATTACATCTGGGGGAATCGAAGCCAAAACTTTGTATTCGACAGTTACACTGATGTCGACGGGGCTACAGGGAACTTACGAAGTAAAAACAGTTAACACATTAAATTATATTATCTCGGAGTCGAACCGAAGATTTTACGTCACCGAGTTATTAGTAAGTAATAAAACCCGTAAATAAACAATATTTAAAATTGGGAATCGAGCCCTAGACTTAACTTTCGATTACTGCAATTTACCATCAAATTGTAAGGGTAGTACTTAAGTTGTAAAAAAAATATGTGATACATACATACTTGTTGCGGGCGATATCCTCGTAAATCTGCACACTAAAAATGAAGACTATGATGTGTTGCAAAACACCTCAAGCACCTATATTTATAGACCGAGATTATAAAGTCACGATCAGAGTATTACTTTTTATATTAATTATAATTTTCAAGCTAGGACGATGAAATTTATTTGTTTTAAATTAAGCTCTATAACCATCTCGCATAGGGCTTAGTTTTAATGATCGTATGTTAAAATCAGACACTTCAATATAAACATAGTCTTACCAGACCAATTTGGGAGCAATACTATCTCGACGACGCTCTGTCGCTGAAATTCGAGACGAAATTTTTATAAGGTAATGATATGTACTCGCAAGTAATACTAAATGCTCGAAGCAGCTTTATTTAAAATGGTTTGTAGTACCAACTTAATTAATTGCCGTTATAAATTGACTTTCATATTACGACAGCGATATTAATAAAAATTTAGAAACATTCATATTTGGAAATTTGAAAAGTAATCGTGAACAGAGAAAATAATAAATCTGGATAAATAAGGCGATTATTTTTTATTTTTATACAAATTAACATTACTATGGCTGTTTTAATAGGTACTTAGGTACCAAAAAATAGTTTTCGTGCTTGTAACTAAATCACATTAGAACACTAATGAAAACCAATAAAATAACAGGAGAGCATAAAATTCAATCGCATTATTTCTACTGAAAGCATTATGAACTTTAATCACGCAAAAATTAGATCTATTTTAGAACAACTGGAACTATTGAAGTGCGAAAAAGGTCTTAGCTATAAGTTTTGGTTGCAACTGGAATTAGAAAATTCTTGTGTTACAGTTTGTACTTACTTCCAAAAACTTAATAAATTAAATATTAAGTTTGGTAACCATAGGACAAAGTGGTCCAATATTTTGTCACATCTTTAAAGACACATTTGGTGCATTGGTTAAGAGCGCTACATCACAATGTAAATATTAGGTTTAATAGATGCCTTAACGAATGCATCAAAGGTGTTTTTTGCGGGTTCGATTCCCGCACAGAACAATTGCATATTTTGTTCCAGTTTGGTTTTTATGATTTTTTACATTCTTTTATAATATAATCAATTACTCTATCTGCATAATACATTTAAGTAATAGATCTTGGGTCCAATCCTTTTTTTTGGATTTCTATCCGTATTCAAGGCACCGATAACATTAACTTGTACGGTTGCTAATGTTATGGAGTGCTATGCGCTACATGCATCGAGTGATGCGCAAAGCGGATGATGTCATTTCACACTATCTGCGGACCGCTGCTTGATAAACTGAATACGTGATACCTGAATACTTTGATATACTGAATACTCGATAAACTGTTTGCTTATGAATGTTGATTGATGATTTACAATTTATTGGATGCTATACGATTTCTTCAATGTTTTATTTGTCACGAGTCGGTAAAAATAATTGAAGCCTCTGTATCATGCAGTTCGAACAAGACTGATATCAATACAATATTTAATCAACAGGTGTGTTGTAGACTGAGGACTCAGAATATTCAATCTAGAACTGTATTGTAGACCAATACCTAACAACATTCGCTCATCAGTTTAAAAACCGTAGTGGATAAAAAGACATGTGAACTGCTGTGGAGGAAATTACAACGAACCGGCAGCAACATTCGCTCATCAGTTTAAAACCGTAGTGGATAAAAATACATATGTGTTATTGGGGCGTTCTGCATAACGCGCTCGAGCGAGAAGCGAGAGCAAGTGATGCAGAACCCCCAATAATACCCTACTGTCAGTGCCTGATAATTCCAGAACTTGATAGAGATACTCTTCTCAAAAAGCTGCAAAGTGTTAACATCAGAAAAGGAGCGGGTCCGGACGGAATCCCACCACTGTTTATTTCAGCCTGTGCATCAGCCCTGGTTACCCCGTTATTAAAAATATATAAGGTGTCGCTCACCACTGGAACATTCCCTTCTGAGTGGAAAAAGGCCAAAGTCGTTCCCGTACACACAACGACCATACAGCCTATAGACTCCTAATAACGGGCGACCGATGTCTGTCAACACATTAGGGGTATAAATCTTATAACCGTCGTCACTCACCGAGTTCGAAGTAGTATCGACCACTCCTGTGAGCCGTGAACACTTCCGCATTACTCCTTTAAAAAATCGATAAAATAGACATAATATGGCCCCGTGAACAATACGTTGATGTGATAAAGAAAGTCGGACTTCCAGTTTCCTGAAAGACGGTATCACATTTCATCGGTAATTTAAAAGTTCCATAATCTAAATAAGATTAATTTTCTGACAATATTTATCGGAGTTCATCTTATACTGGTCATACTTGATGCCTTTTATGATTGCGTCCCTTTCTTTTGAAAGTACGTTTTACGCTATCTCTTCTCCTCGATGTTACGTGAACATAATTAGTGATGTTCCAAATTGTACGACCACCTCTGTTGTCGATAAAGCAAAAGAAAAACTATGCTTTGTCTTTTGTGTGCACTAAATAAATGATTTATCTATCTAACTATCTATCTATAACTATTTATTTATGCATTTTTGACGTGATAACGTCTTATAAATTGATAATACCAGCAACACTCATGAAAAATAGTAACGTTCCATAGCATAGTAACGTTCCATAGTAACGTTCCACCTCCTTTTTTGTATTACATAAAATAATGATTATGACGTTATCACGTAAATCTATCGTCCGTAAACCGACTTTACAGACAACCAATTTTTTTTTTTAATAATTAAAAATTACAACAAATAGGTACATCTGATAAATTGGGAAACTTTAATATATTGATTTTAAAGATACCCACACGATCCTGATTAAAAAAATAAAAGGATAATTACAATCAAGCGAGAGAACTGGATCCTGGTTCTGAATAGTGTAATATTATGTTCACGTCATTTTAACGAAGATTGTTTTATTCCTATGAAAAACCGTCGCCGCCTACTAAGTTCATATAAGTTCAGATATTTTACCTACATGATTCAATCGTAATTAGAATAAAGACGGTAATTTAATGCAAGTTAAGTATGTAAAAACATATTTGATTATACCTACAGTTAAAAATATCGATAATTTCTTGTTTGATTTAAAACTGTCCCATCCCTAGTGAAATGCAATGACCTTGAATTAGCCAATCAGAACGCAGTACCCCGTCCCCCTCGCGTACCTCGTACCTCAGCGAGTTGACAGAATAGTTGTCGAGCAGTAGATCGTGTATTAGGTGTCTATAATAGGCTGTATGGTCGTTGCGTACACAAGTCAGACAATAAAGACACAATTTCCAACTACCGTCCTGTCGCGGTTCTCTCCACGTTAGCCAAGATTTTTGAGTCATTGATCTGCCCTTACATCCAACGCCATTTCAGACTTTACCTCAGTGATCACCAACACGGTTTTGTTGCCTCGAGGTCTACTGCGACAAATTTGCTGGCTTTCACGGAATCCCTAATTGAATCTATTGACTCAAATAATCAATTTGATTTATTGTACACTGATTTCAGCAAGGCCTTCGATAAAATTCCTCACTCCATACTAATTAAAAAACTAGCAACCTATGGTATCACTGGTCCCTTGCTGAAGTGGCTACAGTCATATCTGTCGCAGCGTGAATTTTATGTTGTCGTTAACGGCTTTCGATCTGCCAGCAATTACTGCATGACTTCAGGCGCCCCACAGGGGTCACACCGACTGTTTTCTTTACGCTGATGACTTAAAGTTTGCGCGTAGAATCGAATCACCGAGGGATATCGCGCTTCTACAAGAAGATCTGAACAGAGTTGTTGAATGGTGTGAAACTAACAAAATTGAACTAAACTTAAAAAAATGTTATCATCTGTCCTTTACAAGAAAGTCTCATCCATCACACTCAGAGTACTTTATAAGCAATAAAAAAATTCAAGAAGTGGATGCCGTTAGGGATCTGGGAGTACTTTTTGATAAAAAAGTGACCTTTGTCCCCCATATCGAGAACAGCATTAAGAAAGCGTCTAAAATGCTAGGGTTTGTGATTAGAAACACCAGGGGCTTTAAACATGTTGGTACCAAAAAGATGCTGTATTACAGCCTTGTACGAAGCGTCCTAGAGTACTGCGGTGTTGTATGGAGACCACATTACGCTACCCATAAGTTGCTTTTGGAAAGAGTTCAGAAACGGTTTATGTGGCACTTAGCATTTTCTATAGGAAAAACTAAACAGCTGGTTTCCTATAACACCCGTCTCAAATATTTCAAGGTGCGCTCTTTATCAACTCGGAGAGCAGTTAATGATGCCGTGTTTCTTTATAAGTTACTTAGAAACAAAATAGACTGCCCAAACCTACTGAGTCTCCTAAGATTCCGTGCCCCAGCCCGATATCCGCGTAATCCTATCACACCATTATACCCTCCCTTGCGCAGAACAGTTCTGGGTGCCAATTCGCCGATCTCACGCATGTGTAAGGTCCTGAACAGTTGTAGTGATCTTACTGATATACACCACGACAACATGGGTCAATTTTGTAAAGCAATTACTGAACATTATTCTCACAACCAATAGTTTAAGTGCCACTAATGTTTTCTTCTTTACCTTGAGATAATAATAATTTTATGACATAATATGTATTTGAAATAATTGATGTGATTTTTGTTATTTTTTATTCTAATTTAATTTTGATTTCATTTCAATTGTAATTTTTAATGTTACTTTTAATTTTATTCCTTGATTTTAATTTCTAATTTATTTCCTTGAAATTTTTTGTTGTTAAAAATAATTTCATAAAATTAACTGTTATGTACCTTATTAATTTTATTGTTGTTGTTTATTTAATTTTATTTTATTGAAAATTATCTAATAAGAATAACTTTAATAGTTTTAAATTGTAAGTATCTTGTTCGGCTATGTACAATGTAACAAGATAACCATAATATTGGTGCATGTTGTGTTAGCCTGTAAGGAATTGTTACACTTATAAAAGTCCTATTATGCATGTATTATTTTTAATGTTCTGTGTATACAATTGTTGGCTATCCTAAATAAATAAATAAATAAAAATTCCCGCAGCCCCGTGTATTAATTGATACGCGTTTTGTACTGTGTTTCACGAACGCGCGCTTACGGTGCCACTGAATTTCGGAACGCGTTCTTAGATTTACTACCTGTAACTGAACCTCGTTTAAAACGCGTCAAACGTGCGTCATCTACGTCGAAAATTACGACGTGTGAAGAGGCTTTTAATGTTAACCCTAACTACGAATAAATGGAGAGGGTCCAATTCGTACAGACGCACCTGCGTCATTGCAAAATTGTTTACAGTAGCAGTGGCTGGTAATATGTATTTTTCGCAGACCTGATGGTCAATGAAGCGAACAACGCTTGGAGTGGGGACCGGGTATGAGACGTCCTCTTCTAAGCTAACAAGGTGGACCGATGAATGAAACTAATGTAACATTGTCAACCACGTTATATTGTAATCTCTCTAGCGATATTGTAAACTCTCGAAAAATTTTCAAGCGAACATACTGCTTACAATATTACGCATTATTTTTGGGTAGATTATAATCTATCGAAGTGAAACCGTAATATTGTGAAATGCATGTGATGGAAGTGAACTCGCGCGGTTTGAGGAGAGGGAGGGAGGAAGGGCTCCCCCATGGTACCACTCTCATAAAAAGATAATGTACCATTCCTGAGAAATAAAGATACCCTAACCATAAAACACTTAATATTCCCATAGAAAGCTTAGTCGACGTTGACATTTCTTTCTGTAGGGTTTAAAGGAACCTAACTAACCTAACGTGGGGGTGCCCCAAGCCCCGATTATGGGAGCAGATATACTTCCGTTGCATGCATTTCACAATATTACGGTTTCTCTTCGATAGATTACAATCTAACGAAAAATAATGGGTTATATTGTGCTCACAATATAACCCATTATTTTTTATGTTCAGTTAAAAATATTTCGAGAGTTTACAACCTTGCTTGAGAGATTACAATCTAACCTGTTTGACAATTAAACGGTAACATATACATATAATAAAAAGATAACGTATTGTGGTAAGCTTGATATAACATTTAGTGTTGGTCATGTCAATCGGATCATAAATAAAAAAGTTATGCCAATTGAAAGAACTACAAATGGATCGATATATAAAGGGTGTTAACACCTCTTCCTTTCAACGATGCTGAAAGGCATTTTTGATCGTCACCGTCATTGCGTTCCATAATAGGAGAAAAAAATCCCAGGATACGGAGATATATTGGGGGTGAAAGTTCCAACTTTTTTTAAATGCAATTGTTTTACTTTAAATACCTCCACGAACCACATTCTATTCAATCCATCCATCAGCACAATGTTTTAAATGCGTTACATTGAGTTATACCACAAAACGTGATTATTCACCCTAAAAAAAGTTGTTTCCCAGCAATAATTTTTGCGTAAAGTTACTTAGTTTGATGTACAGAATGCTTGGTTGACGGCTTCGTGATGAGGTTGTTTACACCCCGTATGTAGATAAAGGTGTATGGAAGATGCGAAACTTTGTGGATGATTGAACTCCTTAACGCAAACGGATTTGGAAGAGATTACGAGGCATCTCCTCTTCTCTCCGATCAACCGTTTCCACTAAAGCTGAGATGGGAAGTGTAAACATCGAAATTCTATTGGTGGTTTAGGACATATCTCGTCTCCGCTTCGGTGGATTCCGGCCCTAATGCCGAACTCTTGGGCCTTATCACACTAGCGAGTTGAGAGCGAATTGCGCTTTCAATATGCTCTCAACCCACTAGAGTGCGCGAAGTAAAACAAAATTAATGATTGGACAAAACACGGATCGTACACCGCGAACTCGCTGCCCACCCGCGGCGCGTTCGCCGCGGACACGCTGTGAACTCGCGACGGGCTCGCTGCGCACTCACCTCGCTTTCAATTCGCTCACAACTTCCTAGTACGATAAGGCTCTAATACCTAGACCTGCCACATTACCAGCTGTTTTCTGCAAGGTATTATGATTACTCCACCAAACTGCATGCTCACTTATAATCGAAAAACCTAATAAACAAAACATTGACACAATAAATTACTTTGGCAGTCTGAAGACATCAAATCAAATCCAGTGCCGGCAACTTGATTATTGCGAGAGTCCCGATCTGCTGAGTTTGTGTATCTACGTGACGTCGGACGAGTTCATTTAGTAAACGATGAGGCTGGTTAAGCTTTGGAATAAGGTACAATTTCGTGTGGCTCTACGTCACTGAAAACTGAATAGGTACAGTAGATTGGGACAAACTGGTCCCACAAACATCCTATGTCATCTACTAAATGAACACAGTGGATCATCCCAACGCGGAGCTCGTGGCTAAATAATAACAGCCGCTCGGGTCGATCGTTAGGTTAAGCCGTGCTTGCCTAGATTGTTGGAGGCCTTCCATGTTCCTCGCCCTTTATGTTCCGGGGCCGCGGTATCTCTTTCGAATAGGACCGCAACCACGGCAGGCTACGGCCCTGACGGGCCCTTTCAATATGCTGACATCTCTTTGAGGCGCGCGTGGAACACGAACGCGCCGTCGACACGGCCTGTCGTCATTAGACGGACGGACGGCTAGCTAGCCCATAGCTAACCGTCCACAGGCCCGCGTCTACGGTGGCTGGTAGCCACCACGTGGCCCCCGACGCCCGGTGCGTTAGTACGCTAGAGGTCGCCACCAAAATCAAAATCAATCAAAATCAAAGCATTTATTTCAAGTAGGCCAATAACAGGCAGGAATTTGAATTGTCGAAACAAAGATGAAAATTAAATGTAGCTACAGTCCCAGTCACAAGACATAAAAACTGTGAAAGTCTGTAGTTGCCCATTCCCTAACGTAGATCTCTATGGAGAAGAACGGGCAAGAAACTCCATGGACACTCTTTTAAATCAAATTATTGTTACAAAATCATGGTTACATCATTCATGTTGAGATGGTAAATTATGTGAGAACAATGTAGCAAGATGTGCACGTTAAAAGTGTCCATAGTAAAAACAACCACCGCCGATCGACCGGAGGACATGGCGGTGCTCCGCCCACGCAGGGCAGACTTCCACCGTGTGCTCCACCGTGTCCTCCGGTCGATCCTCGCAGTGGAAACACCCGGGCGTTTCCTCCCGCCCTATTCGGTGCAGGTACCTCCCGAAACAATGGGTGACCACCCTTACATACCGAGATTCTTCCGTGCCTCGGAAAACACGTTAAGCTGTTGGTCCCGGCTGTCATTTTTCCATCTTTGACAGTCGTTACAGGTAGTCTGACAACCAGTCTTACAACAAAGAGATATCGTACTACCCAGTACTAACTGGGTTGTGGAGGTTCGATAGGCAGTCGCTCCATGTAAAATACTGGTATTCAGCTGCATCCGGTTAGACTGGGAGCCGACCCCAACATGGGAAAAGGCTAGGCAGGTGATGATGATGGACACAGCGGATCTTTTTCCCTTCGAATGAAAAACAAGATAGCCGCTTTAGTTTCCATTTTGGTTACGCACCAATCGATTGAAGTATAACAGCATAGTGTGTAAAGCAAGCTGATAGTTAAAGGTTGCCATGGACGAGTACTTTTATGGTTCTAGGGGTCCGCACCATAGTCTGCTAAAAACAGAACCCTTATAGGATCACTTTGTTGTCCGTCTGACCGTCTGTCACAAGGCATTTTCTCAAGAACGCTTGAAGGTATCCAGGTGAAATCAAAATGGCGGCGATCGGCGGCGGCGACCTCTCGCGTCCGGCCCTGGTTCAATCCATGGTCCGGAGCGAGACGGAATGGGAAGCCGTTGCCTCCTTCTGCGAAGCAGTGATGCTAGCGAAGGAGGTGGCGGAACGAGAGAGGGAGAGATCCTCTCTTCCCGGCCGCCGCGGGAGACGCAACGGGCGTCGGGGGCCACGTGGTGGCTACCGGCCACCGTAGATGCGGGCCTGTGGACGGTTGGCTATGGGCTAGCTAGCCGTCCGGCCGTCTAACGACGACGACAGGCCGTGTCGACGGCGCGTTCGTGTTCCACGCGCGCCTCAAAGAGATGTCAGCAAAAAGAGAGGTGCCCGCAAGGGCCGAAGCCTGCCGGGGTTGCGGGCCTGTTCGAAAGAGATACCGCGACCCCGGAACGTAAAAAGGCGAGGAAGGAACATGGATGGTTTTTAGTCAGTAAGAGTCTGACACTCCCTCCCGCTCCGCCCAGAGTGGGGGGGGGTCATTTGATGATTTCCCATCCTTAAAAAAAAAAAAAAAAAGGTGAAATCAAAATCAAATACTAAGGTCTGCTACCCCTTCACCCCAAAATGTATGTTTAAATGTGTTAAATAGAGGACGAAAGTATATATGTATAGAAGTTGGTCATTTTTACCGGTGCCGGTGGGATGGGAACCTATCCGTCTCCGATTCTATACTTGTTGATAAATAAAGAAATGCAGAGAAGCAGTTAAAAATATATAAATTAATATTCAAAATATTTCAACTCAAGAAATGCCAGCTGACTTGTTAACCAAAGGTCTTGTTAACCAAGCATTATAACTTCATGCACATGCAGGGACTCAAGGATAAATAAAACATATTGTACTTGGTTTAGAAATTCACATTTATTTTGTTAAGGGTACGTTTTAACATCCCCAGGTGTTAAAACGTAGATTACAACAGTCTCAAATGTGTCCAGTAGCGCCACCTATGTAACTCTATGTGTTAAGCTTTTAAAAAAATAAAGGTAGTCTATTACGGAAAGCAACGTGTTTTAATAATTATTACTAGCTAACTTTGATTTTTTTTTAAATTGACAGAATGTCACATAGATAAGGACTGGACGTTGAAGAAGAAACACAAAAAAAAACCAATAGCTCAAAGACGAATACTGTCCCAAGTCCCCACTCACAGTGGCGGTATTGTTCTGCGTAGAAGAGTTTACCAACTTTCAAAGTGGGTTCCGCTTATTGATTTACCGGATCGAAGCGCCCTAAAGAGGTTTGCTGAGGGCTTACAAGATAGATTGAAGGAAAACTTTGCCAGCTCTTACACAACAGAAAGTTGGCAACACAATTAAATGTTTTTGGCGAGAAAAAGAAGTTGGTTTGAGTGGTGAAAAGGCTTGGTTGGAAGAGGTTTTAATGTAAGTATTCCACGATTCTACAGAATATTTGGAATGAATTTTTTATAGCGTGTTGTGAATTTAGAAATAAAGTGATAAAACAAATTCGTCAACTCAGTCTGTCACAGGCTTTTACTTCTCAATAAGAGGGCCTTGACAATATGGCAATCGGTTTTATGTTTTGCAATACACTTCCTCGAAAACTGGTTCTTTTCGGACTACGATTAGGTTCAACATGCAATGTATTTCACATACGTGCGTTTTTTGTCAGTTATCAAACACGAGTGCGGAAATGAAAATTGCCACGGATAGCTAACTAAACCCATACTTAGTCCAAATTGGTTTAATGTCTACAGTCAGAGGTGATTGTTTTTTTTTATTTCAAGGCAAAGAGATAAGCGTGTTTACGGCGTAAACAGTATTTGAATATTCAAATTGTGTTTATAAATAGAATATAATAGATAAACACTCTTATAAACAAATTAACATTTATTTATGTTCTAAATTGAAAAATATAAGACAAACTATGTCAAAATATGTTAAATATGCTGTTTAGCGGCTTCATACCATTGCTGGTCCTTAAACCGTGCGAAAGCAAAGCGCGGGAATAAGAAAATTAAAATCATAGTTTCATAATAATTCATGACAAAAATATTTTTCATTCTTTTATTTTATTACTTCAAAAGTGTATTGAAAAACGTCGTTTGACACACGTGGACAGTTGTTACTGCAGTTCTCGGCTCGAAAACACCCTCGCCTACGGCTCGGATGTTAAATCCGCCTCGAATACAATAACAAAACTTTCTCCACTTGTTGTGTTGTGTCTCCACTTGAGTTTCAAACCCGTTCCAAATATTATAAATGCTAATGTTGGTGAGGATAGATGTACGGATATTTATCTTTCACGCTAAAACTACATAACGGATTATACGAACAGTTTAGAATCTGGATAATATATGATCCCGTGGGACAATTGTCTAACTGTATGAATATAGTATACTCATATACTCACACATACATACAGAGTTCCTCCGTGCCTCGGAAAGCACGTTAAGCTGCCCCCGGCTGTCATTTGTCTATCTTTGACAGTCGTTACAGGTGGTCAGCTGCAGCCCAAAAGGTCTGTCAACCAGTCTTACTAAGTGATATCGTTTTCCCAGTATTAACTGGGTTGTGGAGGTCAGATAGGTAGTCGCTCCATGTAAAATACTGGTATTCAGCTGCATCCGGTTAGACTGGAATTATGATAATGCAAACTTATACCTAGATTCACCTTATGTATGATAAGTTAATAATACTCAAGACAAACAAAAGAGGTATGATATCTCAATGTTTACCCCCTGTCAACCTGGAGTAAGGAATGAATACTGCAATAGTTTACCCTTGTTCCAATTTGATAGGTTGGAAGGCTCATAACTTATTCACGGTCGCAAACACCATGGAATGGAGAAAACATTGGTATTAATTGAATTCGTTTTGAGGGGTATTTCCTTTTATTTTTCGGGGTATGGTAATTTGTGGGTGTTTTTCGGGGGAGTAAACGATATTGCATTGGATATTATTGTTTTTTTTTCGTTGGTTTACTTTTGTAATAACATATTATCTATACTAATATTAAGAGAAGCTCGTGCCTAAATAATAACAGGTGGTCTGGTTGATCTTAAGGCGATTACATGAGCTAAACGCGAGTTTTATAATTACTAAAAGTATATGATTCACTGCTATAAACAAGACAACAAAAATATATGATATTCTTTAGGATTTATGCTAGCATGATACTGTTTTGAAAACATAATACAATTAATTTGGCTCGATAAAATAAATCACGAACTTATCTCTAAAAATATCTTTCAAACAATAAAAAACTTACTAATGATCATGCGATCATTCTGTTTTTTGGTAAATAATTCTACAAGCAATATATTAGCATGATACTGTTTCAGTTTTTTTATCCAATCAATAGTTTACTAATTTCGCGCTATTTGGCCCGCAGTGGCTGACGTAACAACCACTTTGTAGTGCAAGCTGATTAGAACTTTATTCTAACAGCATTTCAAACGAAGTTTGAACCACCACAAATAGAGTTGCTAATTTAGCTCGTCTAAGCGCCTTAAGGGGCCACTTCACGTCAACTTTTTTTTTGTGATATAGCACGGATAAATACTAAAAAAAATATATTCCATATTACACACTTATATCTAGACATTTCGGCCGCCCGATACACGATTGCTTGCAAAGTGCAAGTATCCAATTAAATCGCAAAGACAAGCCTTAATGATGGTCTAATTATTATTTCAGTTGAGTTGTACTAGACTTTGAACAATAAATAAAATAAATAAATATCGCGGGACATTACACACAGCACCATCTAGTGCCACACTAAGCAAGGCTTGTGTCGTGGTCACCAGACAGTTGATATACTACGTATTTTTGTTTGTAAATACATACATATCTACATCTACACTAATAATAATAATTAATAATTAATAATAATATTATAAAGAGGAAAACTTTGTTTGTTTGTTTGTTTGGTTGTAATGAATAGGCTTAAAAACTACTGGACCGTTTTTAAAAATTCTTCCACCATTCGAAAGCTACATTATCCACGAGTAACATAGGATATATAGGGTGTAAAACACCTCTTAACGAATACGAAAGGCACTTGTTCTCCTCGTCATTCTGATCATTTTTTTGTTCCACACTATACCTGGGAACCTTCTAGTTACGGAGATATTGGGGGTCAAAGTTGCAAGATTTTGACAAGTTTTTTTTTAAATACCACTTTTTATCGCATGATTTTTACTTTAGATATCTCTACAACCCCCGTACTATTTAATCCATCCATCCGCACAATGTTTTGAGTGTGTTACATTGAGTTATACCATCAAACATGATTTATAACCTCAAAAAAAAAAGTTGTTTCCCAGCAATATTTTTTGCGTAAAGTTACTTAGTTTGGTATACAGAATGCTTGGTTAACGGCTTTGTGATGAGGTGAAATACACCCTGTATTTTATCCCCGTACTCCCACGGGAACGGGAATTACGCGTGTGAAACCGCGTGACGTCCGCTAGTTATACATATAAACATCCATGACTCGGAAACAAATGTCCATGCTCATCACACAAACATTTGCTTCTACCGGGACTCGAGCCCGGGACCCTAAGAACGTAAGGCAGCTTCACTACCGCTGCGCCATTCGGGTCGTCAACAATTAATACCATTACAAAGGTCGTAAAAAGCAGAAGAGTTTGTCTGTTTGTTTGTTTGGTGGAACGCGCTAATCTCAGGATCTACTGGTTCGAATTGAAAAAATCTTTTTGTGTTGGATAGTCCATTTATCGAGGAAGGCTATAGGCTATATAACATCACGCTGCGATCATTAGGAGCGGAGCAGGAATGAAAAATGTTGCAAAAACGGGTTTTTTTTTTTCTTTCGTTTTATGTGACGCAGACAAGTCAGCTAGTGTGAAATATGTGTCAAGTTGAGTTGTTTTTTCGAATAATCTTGGTGCTTGAAGCAGCGGCTCTTGCGGGCGACGGGTGGCAGTGTATTGCTGACTACTATCACGTACGCTATTGCTAAGCTCTTCCCCCACTCGCTCAAGGTCGTTGGCGTGAGGTAGACCCTTAACCTTCGCTTGCCTAGGTAGGTCTGTGAATGGGTGACCACCCATTACATACCGAGTTTATTTTTTTAATTTCATTTTATTTATTTAAGGAAAAACAAACAGTAGCACAATAAGAATTCGTAAAAAAAAAATATTTTAACCATTACATTTTAGAACAATTATGCTACCCACATCGTTCTCCACAGATTACAATTTAAAGTTAAGTTTTTTTTTTTTAAACTAGCTAATTACAACACAAAAACAATGCATAAATTATATACAACGGTCATTCTCCTGGAACGATTATAAAGATTTTAAATGTACACATAAAACACATAAAATAAAAAAAAAAAGAAAAAATAATTTGTGTGCATATTTAACATTACGTTATCATACCTATATCTAATTATACGTTAGCAAGTTAATGGTCCTTTAGGGTTGCTTGGATTTGCTTCCAATGCAATGAGTTTCACATCATCGTTATCAGATCGTGTGATGCGGAGTAAGAAAGAAAAAAAGTTAGAGGATGAATTTAAATGGCTATAACAATAGAGAAAGACCAAATAAACGATGAATGGACTGTGTGAAGGATGATATGGTTAGAAAGGAGGTGATTGCTGAGACAACGAGTAATAGAGAAAAGTATGGAAGAAAAAGACATGCTGCCGCGACCCCAATAAATTGGGATAATGGCAGCACAATGATGGCGGTATTATCCTCTTGAAGTTATAACTATTTTTAGCCATCGTTGTAACGATACCAAAGTCTGGAAAGGCCTATATTTGGCGAACTATGTACAGTTATATATAAGCCTTTGAACGAACGTAATTTGTATAGATAGATAGAGACATTTCTCCACTTTTCGAGCCTATTTCCAAGCTCGGGTATCTAGTTTGAAAAGAAGGTAAATTGCCTCAATTTGTCAGTGTGAGTAAGTGCGAATCCCGTCACTGTAGTGATGAAATGTACAATAGATTACACTGTCTTATGTACGTAATTGGGTATATATAAAGCTGTGGTTCCCAAACTTTTTTGAGTTATGACCTTTTTGAGATCTTAATTGTTAACTGGGAGGAGGTCGTGGCTAAATAATAACTACCATTCAGATTGTACGTTAAGCCAAGCTTGCCTAGGTTGATCTGTAGATGGGGATCCAATTCCTTATCGAATTTGTCGGAAAACTGGCTGTAATTTGGAGATGTTTGACAGTCGTTACAGGTGGCCCCAAAGTCTGAAACCAGTCATATAAAGTGGTCAGATAGGCAGTTGCCCGATTGTCATGTAAAATACTGGTATTCAGCTGCATCCGGCTTGACTGGAAGGCGACCCCAACATAGTTAGGAAGAAGCTACTAGCTAGATGATGAATTGAATTGTTGATCATTATTGTCCTTTTTGATCAAGTATTATAAATAAATTTGTGACTACGAGCAAAACTCTAATAGAAAACTAGGTTATTTTAAGTTATTCCAGGTATTTTAGGTTTAAATCATTTGGTTCCATCAATGTGATTTTAGAATTTGCACTTTTAGTAGATGCAAGTTAAAACTTCTTTCGTACTTTCTGTTATTTTGAACCTCTTGGGGCCGTAGGTTGGGAACCAATGGCGTAGATAGAGAGGGCTATAGTTGGGATTGGATATAAATGGGGTAATCTGGCTTGAGCGTCTTTTGTTTTGGCCTGGCTGAGCATAGCTGGATATTAATTGGCTGAAATTCATGGTGGTGACTATGAAATAGAGATATGATCGGATCCAATGTGTCTGTTATTGGTTTTTTTATTATCTAGCCTATGCTGTTATACTACTGAATTTTTTTTATATGACTTATTATTTTTAAATGTGTATTATTTATGATTATTACTGGTTTTAATTTGTTGAATTTACCAATTTGAACCAAGGCTACCAATTTACATGGAACAACATTATAATTCGGTTGATACAAGCATTCTGTTCATTGTAGCAGTAAATCTATCGTTTGGGGTTTAACCCTTAGCTGGTATCGCCTTTTTTGGCAACACTACCGGTATCGTGGGTCCTATTTTACCCATACCAAAAAATCTGTTGTAGAACGTAGATTTTTTTATTATTTGTATAAAATATGGTTAGTTATGAAATAAAAAAAAGTTTTTTTACAAAGTTATCTTAGTTTAATGTTAGAATATAAACAAATTATCATGTTTTACACGCATTTGTAACTAACCTAATTTTTTGGCACTTTTTGGTTAGTGTGAACTTGAAACATTTAAAAAAAATATAAATGTAAGAAAAACTTTAACTAAAACATATTTATGGCACTTCTCATATCTTTATAATAACAAAAAAATTAATTACTTCTGAGATCAGCATAAAATAAAAAAAATGACAACCAAAATCAAAACGACTTCTTCCAAACTTACAAGATAACATATTTTAGTCTTTATACTTTCTGACAACTGGAACATAATATGACATTTTGGACGGAATGTGTCTTACAAATAATATGTAAACATTTAGAACATTTTAGAGAATGAGCAACTAACAGGTTCGGGACTGTCTCGATCGCTGATGATTTAGTCGTCACAAAGTTGGTTTATATTTGGTGTCCTTTCATTTTCTGATTCCAAATCATCATTTAAGTCGTCCATCAACTCCTCGATTTGTCTATCGTTCAAAAAGCCCCCCATTGTAGTACAAATATTAACTAAAACAAAAAAAGTTACAAATTACACTCAGTGAAAAAAGTTACTTATTTGGTGTCGTGGGTCGAACGTGACCCAGCCGGCTACTTACCTCCGCTCCTAAGATAGTCGCAGCGCTGCATGTCCGCCCCTCCGCCGCAGCTAGCGACACACTGAGAATACGTAGAAGCGCGCAGTCGTAGCATAAATATTAAAATAATAATAACCGAAAATGTTCGCTTCTGGGTCAAATTTGACCCACGATACCTCCTAAGGGTTAAATACAAACTACACTGCGGTAATTTGGACTAGTTATGTGTTTTGAATTGGTTAATTATTCTTTTTGGTGCATTTAGAGTATAATTGGAGAAATTCAATTGTTAAGGTTGTACGAGGTAAAAAGTCGCTCGCAATGGGCTTTACCAGAAGGCTTAAAGTCACCCAAAGGGCAATTGTGAAGGCTCGGAGTTTCCTTGTGTGTTCGAATCAGGAACGAAGACAGCAAGAGAACCAAAGTTACCGTAGCCCGAAGAATTGCCAAACTTAAGTGGCAGTAGGCAGGTCACATTGCTCGCAGAACGGATGGCCGATGGGGACTGGTCAGTGTGGCGACACTTGGGGGAAGCCTATGTCCAGCTGTGGACGTCTTTCGGGTGAAATGATGATGATGATGATCCGACGGCTGGGCAAAGGCTTGTCCACATTAATTCCAAATGCTTCGGTCCAGGGCCAGTGTGGACCACTGGTCGTTGGTTATCTCCAGCTCGTCCCGCCATCTCCTGCAAGGTCTACCGCATCGCCTTCTGGCTGTGGCAGGACTCCACATCGTGGTTATTTTGACACACAGCTCGTCGGGCATACGGCATCCCATTTAAACTTAGCGGCGTTTTAATAATAATAATAAATTAATATCGCTGCACATTAAAACACAGTGCCATCTAGTGCCACACTAAGCAAGGCTTGTGTCGTGGACACCAGATAGTTGATATACTACATAATTATATACTTTTTTTGTTTGTAAATACATACTTATTATACATATAAACATCCATGACTCGGAAACAAATGTCCATGCTCATCACACCATTTGCTCCTACCGGGATTCGAACCCAGGACCCAAAGAACGTAAGGCAGCTTCACTATCACTTCGCCATTCGTCGTTTTGAGCTTATAGCGACCTTTTTTACCGACTTCTTAAAAGGGAGGAGATAATGTATTTCAGCAGCTGCTTTTTACTATCTCCTTTTAAGTCTAACGATCTTATAACACATTCACAATGAAAGCTTAATGTACTCGGAAAGAGAAACAATTTATTTAATTCCCCGAAGGAATCTTCAAGTACGACGCAGGATTAGTGAATGTTTCCGTTTTAATTTTTAATGCAGCCAGGCCCTTAAAAGGTTCTTCTCTATTATTTATGGGTTGGCATCTGGTGTGTGGAACTATGTTGAATAAGGAAGTGAAATACGCCGTGAATATCGGTGATGGAGAATTTAAACATAATTCGAGGAAAACTAACAAAGTGTTACGTCAGCTGTTTTACTAGACCATTCTAGATTACGTTCAAATATGGAACTGTTTAGAAGATCGGAGTATAAATAGCCGTCCTGTTTGCGGAAGCAGTCAGTCTGATTTTGGCTACAGAACGAAGCGATTCAAAGTGAACTAGTATAAAAGTACGATACTGTAAAACGGGGTGAATAGAAATGCAGGGGTGAATGGAAGTACTCTATTGTATTAACTAAATTATACTTGATTATAAAGGTACCTTGTTATCAATATACAAAATATAAGTTTAGCGACAAAATCCCTCCCCTTTCCATCTCTTTTAAGTTTTGTTTCGAAGTTTTGAAACGGGGTGAATACCCCGTTTCACCGTTATCAGAGTGAATACTTATCAGAAAGGTATTTGTAATAAAATTTTAAGTGTTTTGTAATTATTACAGTTACGTCGTGTTTAATCGGTTGTATTTAATTTATCCTATACCTAGCTCGTAACAATAGTTTATAGGAGAAAATATACCTTTGATTAGTGATCTAAAGGAGGAGGAGTTCCATAATAATAGCTACCCTGATCGATCTTTGAGGTTAAGCTGCACTTGCCAGGGCCAGTCTATGGATTGGAAAGCGTTAAGCCTTTTGTTCCGGCGGTAATTTGGACAGGTTTGTAGTCTGAAAGTCTGACAACCAGTCTTACCAAGGGGTATCGTGTTAGCCTGCAGGGCTGCGGAACTGTTCGAAAGAGATACCGTGGCCCCGGAACATAAAGGGCGAGGAAGGTACATAGATGGGTTTTAGTCAGTAAAAGTCTGACACTCCCTCCCGCTCCGCCCAGAGCGGGAGAAGTTATTTAATGATTTCCAATCCGAAAAAAAAATCAACAAAAAGGAGTATCGTGTTGTCCAGTAACTTGTTAGTGTAGGTCAGACAAGCAGTCGGTCTATGTAAAATACTGGTACTTAGCTGCATCCGTCAGGTTTTACTTGATTTAAAAATCAAAGTTGCAGGGTAAAAGAAAAGTACCTCACAATCTTCTAAAACATAACTCCTCTGAATACTCTTCTTTATCTCTCGTCAAAAAAATATAATTATAAGAGTGTAAATATGCCCGAATTCACAGTGTCTTAACCTCTAACCGTCGAAGTTTAGATGAATAAAGAAAGGAGTAAGGCAGTTCCCACACTAGGGACAAGTAAAACTAAATTATAATTTTAAAAAACCCCCGACATAATGTACTAAAAGTTAAATAGAAAATAATTCATCAATTCGCCATTTTGTGGCGGCGGCCATCTTAGCTTATCTTAGCCAAGTGATTTATATTAAACGTAGCTAAGAACTCTCCCGACTAATTCACCTTTACGATGCCACAGACACACACACACACGCACACAGACACGTTAAACTTATAACACCCCGTCCCAAGTAAAAATGCTAGTACTTGCTGGTTTCTCTGTTTCCCGATCAGAATAATCTAGCGATCTCTTCAAAGTTCGATTGAATCGGTTTCTTCTAGACAAGCGTGCTTCATCCTAAACCGCGTCATTGCTTCACATCAGGCGAGTTATTACGCAAACCTATTTGATAGTGAAACAATGCAGGGCAGTCATTGCGCATTGCCGATTGAAGTGGAAACACAGTAATCTAAGGTCCATGTTCACCGAAAAGATAACCGTCTGATTATCTAAAAAATACCTTTGTTGGTGACCTTTGTTTGATTGATTTAGTTTATTCATCACCGACTTCTGAAGCTAAAGTTATTTTTCACTTTTTTGTGTGAACTCGGTTTTATTTTTTGCAAAAAAGTTTTTCTTTTTCACTTTTTAGTGGATCATATGTGCTTACCCTTTCACAGCTTAATGGCGTGATTTTTTGTTATGAACTGGTGTAAACTATAGAGAGACATGAGATTTCAGCGATCCCAGTACATTTGCTATCATTTATTGAGGAGTTCCCGTCGCCTATCTTCCGAACTTCTTCATCAGATCTTTGCCAAATTAAAATGGGATCACTCCAAGAACGTACTATTTCTAAAACTACCCAAATCGCTTCCATTTCTCCAGGATCCCATTAAATGGGACTTAACACATCTAACTGTCGAAATCTGGGTGTATTGTACACTTCTGCGTACTCCCTCAGAGCATACAGCACCTCAGAGCACTATGTTAGCACTATGTTACATAAACATTAAACAAGCAAGCGATTGCAGCAATTACTGCAGATTTGCCGTCTATTTTTGAAGAGTTCCTTTGTATATCTCGGAAGATCAGCATTAGATCTTCAGCAAATTAAAATGGGACCAAACGAGAAGCACCAGCTTTCAATTAAAAAAGAATCATCAAAATCGGTTCACCCAGTCGAAAGTTCTGAGGTAACAAACACAAAAAAAAATACAGACGAATTCCTCTTTTTGGAAGTCGGTTGAAAACAGCTGTTACTGTGACATGTTCCCATACAAAAATGCTTTTTAAACAGCTGTTAGATAATCAGAGTGTCATCTTCTTGGTGAACATGGACTTAAGTATATCAGCTACGGGTTGTACCCCGCGCACCAGTTGATAAATGGTGCTACGCTGTAGCGGATCAGCTACTAGTGCTACGAAGCGCTAGGTGACGGTCACGTGAATACTATGTTATTTTTTTGGCCATAAAAGTGCACAACGCGCCTAAAGAAGTTTTCACTTAAAAAAACATTGATCTTAATCTCAACCGCGGTTTCTCGAAGAAAACAAATGACATGAGTTTCGCTTAACCCAACTCGCACTGTGAACAGGTCCTAAGGAAGGGCAACATTTTTAATGATTGATATTCATCAAAAGTTTAGGAAGGCTTCGCTCGAGGCGGTTTACTGTTTAATTACTCTACTTTAGATTATAAGGAGTTATCGATTTTGTGGTCTGAACTCTTGACCTTTGATTGAGAGGCTAGAATGCTCGAGGTTGGAAAAGTACAAAAAAGGGAAGCACCTAATGTTAAAGGGCGATATTACTTCTAATTTCACATTCATCCGACTACGGCAAAGCCAAATAAAAAGGGGCCAAGTGCGAGTCGGACTCGCCCATGAAGGATTCCGTAGCAGCAAGTAACGTAATATAATTATATAGTTAGTATAAAGTTACGATTTTACGATTTATGACGTATTTAAAAAAATAACTACTTAACTAGATCTCGTTCAAACCAATTTTCGGTGGAAATTCATATAAGATAAGATAAGATAAGATAAGATTTATTTATTTCTGAGTATATGGTACATTAAGATCTTAAAATTAGTCAGTTTCACATACACTACCGTTATCGGTGGTCGTTTTATGGAAATGTACATCATATATTTTTTTTATTTAGTTTTTTCATTCTCTTATTTTAGAAGTTATAGAGGGGGGCACACATTTTACCACTTTGGAAGTGTTTCTCGCGCAAACTATTCAGTTTAGAAAAAAATATATTATAAGAAACCTCAGTATTATTTTTGTAGACCTATCCATAGATAGACACGTATGGGCTTGATGAAAAAAAAAATGAGTTTCAGTTCAAAGTACGGGGAAACCCAAAAAAATATAGTTTTTTCCTATTTTTGTGTAAAAATCTTAATGCGGTTCACCAACAGCGGTTGCGTGCGGAAAAAGTGGCTGTGACATACGGACGGACAGACAGACAGATAGACAGACATGACGAATCTATAAGGGTTCCGATTTTTGCCATTTGGCACCCTAAAAATGGTTATGATTTTGACAGGCTATGTACGCAATAATTTGTTCTTTGTTTTATGTAAGTTTGAAAAACCAATTAATAATTAATATCGCTGAATAAATATCGCTGGACATTAACACACAGGGCCACCTAGTGCCACACTAAACAAAGCTTGTGTCGTGGACATTAGATACTTGATATACTACATATATACTTTTTTGTTTGTAAATACATACTTATTATACATATAAACATCCATGACTCGGAAACAAATGTCCGTGCTCATCACACAAACATTTGCTCCTACCGGGATTCGAACCCAGGACCCTAAGAACGTAAGGCAGCGTCACTACCACTACGCCAATCGGGTCGTCAAATTATATCGATGTCATGTTTAATAACAACACTCTCAGTTGATGTTTTGTCGTAGCTGGGTATCTTTCATATCGAAAAAAGTACTGTTTCCGAGGAATTTAACCTTAACGTTAATTTATGATCATTATATATGGCGCCACGTGAAATTGGAATCATCATAAAGCAACACTAATTGATTAAAAAATTCTAAAATTAAACGCGAGTAGATCCGCGGGCAAAAGCAAGTGTGTAATAATAGTACATTTTGATACAAGTGGAGAAAGTTTGTTATTGTAGTACAAGGCGGTATTAACACACGAGCCGTAAGGCGAGGGTGTTTTTGAGCCAAGAACTGCAATAACAAATGTCCACGTGTATCAAACGACGTTTTTCAAAACACTTTTGAAGAAATGTAATAAAATAATGTAAAATATTTGTGTCATGAATGTCACGAGACTATGATTTAAATGTTATTTTTTTCCGCGCTTTGCTTTCGCCAGGTTCAAGGAGAGGCAAAGGTATGAAGCCGTTATACAGCCTAATATAAAAAAATATTTTTTATTTGTTTTTGAATTTAGAACACAAATAAATGTTAATTTGTTTATAAAAGTAAATATTAGTTTTAATAATCATGTCTATCACCGATATTGAATTTATAAACACAATTTGAATATTCAAAAAATGTTAAAAAAACGTAGATCGCTTTTCCGAAACAAAAAAAAAACATTCACCTCTGACTCTATAGTAATTTGGACTAAGTATATGAATCAATTATCTGTGGCAATTTTACTTTCTGCACATGTGTGGAAAAAACATGGAAAATGCACTCGTGTGAAATACACTGCATTTTGAACCTAATCGTAGTGCGAAAAGAACCAGTTTTCGAGGAAGTGTATTGAAAAACTAATTTCTTACTTGCAAACAGTCTTTCCCACTCTCTACAAACTTTATACCCAAAACATAAGTAAGTAGACACTAGATACGTACCTACATAATACATCGACAAAACTCTCTACTCTTCCAAATTGCTTTCCGAAGCGAAATTTGTCGCGATTCATCACTAGAGTACTCCCGGGTGGGCTATAAAGGAAATTTGGACTCTGAATTAATGGATTATCCGATTTCCAATGATGCCCGTTTGTTTTACGAAGTTTGGGTCGGGTATCTAGTGTCTTTACTATTGGTTTAGTGTCTGGCAGTGAGGGAATTGATGCTAGTTTCTGTTAGGATACTGAACTGCACGATCATAGGGAGAAAGTGGAATTTTGTATGTCAAGCTGCACTTGATATAATATCATTGTTACTGTATTATTTAAGAGGCCTGCGGAGCATGCCTATTTCATGCAAACGTAATACTAAAATAAGTTGTAAATTAAACATATTCCTAAGGTAGCGTGTATTTATTTCGATTGTATTACAGAATATCTAGGTTTTTATTATATTTAAAAGAATAATGCTACATACCTACAATTATAAATTAAAATAAACTAACTTAAAAAATGGCGTCAAAAAACTCCTCAACGCTGTCAACTGGTAAAGTCCCCAGGAGACTGGCGGCGTTACCGCGCTGTATGGCAATGCTAAGCCTTTAGCCAAGGTAAAAGCCAGCCCTAGGGTCACGGGAAGTGTCAATTAACAGAATATCTAGGTTCCCAAATATGTATTTTGATTGGACACAGATTTTAACAAGAGTTATAAGAAAAATAAGTTTTCCATAGAAATTTTAAATTCCTCATATCTCGTCTTTGTATCATTGTCCGCTCAAAAAATATATTTGGGAACATAGATATTCTGTTATCCAATCGAAATAAATACACACTATGTTTGATTTACAAATAATTTTGGTATTACGTTTGTATGAAATACGTCGGCCCCTTTAGTTAAGGGTGTACTTACATAATGTCACAGGGATCCAGCAGAATATCAGCGTCAGGTGTACGTCTGACACATGGACCTGGACTCCATTTGGTGCAACCTTGAGATGCACACCGCACCTTGCATACCTACATGTTATTATTATTTTTTTAATTTGTCTGTCACGGTGTTACTATAATTATTTCGTAAATATGTTTTTCTTTTTGTATATTGGCACCTTGCTTTTTACTATATCATTTTGTTTTAACTATATAATTTAATTGTACTTCTGTGTGTTGTGCTATGTCTTTTGTGTGGTCAACCTTATTATAACACGCCGTGATTTTTGCGTCAGGGGTTAAAAAGATTTGTAAATTATTTTTTCGCTGAACGCAGACTACGCAGCAGAGGTCAGTTTGTAGCGTTTTTTTTCGAAGAACGCAGACTACGCAGCAGAGGTCAGTTTGTAGCGTTTTTTTTCGAAGAACGCAGACTACGCAGCAGAGGTCAGTTTGTAGCGTTTTTTTTCGAAGAACGCAGACTACGCAGCAGAGGTCAGTTTGTAGCGTTTTTTTTCGAAGAACGCAGACTACGCAGTTGAGGTCAGTTTGTAGCGTTTATTTTCGACGACTACGAGTATCGCACAGTAAGTACGAAGTTGCGTAGCAGAACATAGCGCATACATATGGTCAGTAACTAGCACTGAAAGCGACTGAACTAACTTACTTTAATCTTTGTTTTTACTCAAATTGACGAAGCCATCGTTAACGTAACTAAATTTAAAGGACATAACACGTATTTACATGTTAGTCCGGTCATTTTAGACATAAAAATAGTGATCAAATAAAGAAAATTCCGACAGAGCCAAATCTTCGTAGAGGCCTTAGGTTTACCACAAGGAATAAAGTGTCAAAAGTCCCCATCAGTCCCATGTGAGCTTATGGACTTATTCGGGGCCCAAGGTCAAAATTTTAGGTGTTTTGGATTTTTCTCGAAAACGGTAAGTTTTATCGAAAAAGTACTTCAGAGCAAAGTTGTAGATCTTAAAATTTTCTATAAAAATGCTCCCTATGATTTTTTCTCTAAGACCCACTATTTCCCAGATAAATTAAATTAAAGGTAAATTCGTGATAAATACCCGTCTTCATATGTTTTATAATGTGGTCTGGTCGTGAAAGTTTAAAAAAGATAATCATTTATCAAGGTCATCAGAACTGTACCTAATACGTACTAACAATTATTTAAGTGTCCATCTCCGGAATAACTGATGTCCAATCCATCACTAAATCGGACTACTAGTATCTAAATGTAGCCTTGATTTCTTTGAGAGCCTATAAATTACTCTGCCACGTTACGTTTTGATGGTACCCGAACTAAAGTAGACACTGGATGTGTCGCATAGAATTTAACATGTTCGGAATGGCAGTTTCTATGTACCCCATTAAAGTTTTTTGGCAATGATGAAACACGCTCTTTCGATTCAGGGCCAATATGGACCACTGGTCGTTGGTTGTGTCCAGCTAATCCCAACATTTCCTGTGACTAAACTTATATTGGTGTCGATTCTGTTGTGCACAAACTAAACTTAATTTAGGCTATTGCTATCTTTTTCTTTCTAATAAAACGAGAAAGAAACGGACGTAATTTAGAGCTGTCAAATTTAATTCGAACTAATATTTCCGTACAAATGAAGGGTGCACGTAAAAACATGTCGACTAAAAACACAGTGAAGCGCAAGGCAAAAACCAGTTTGACATTTCTAACTTAGTGCATAGCTATAGCCGTCCTTTTCTCGCACTGCCTTTTAGTAAAAGATAGCAATAGTCTAAATTAAGTTTAGTTTGTGCACAACAGAATCGACACCATTGTCCCGATTATATCGGGAGCTCAAAATAATAAATAATCACGGAAGATATCCCGTAGGTAAGTGACAATATAAGTTTAGTTTTAAACCGTGAAAACTTTAAACAGTCTCTCCTGTGACGTCTGCCATGTCCACTGAAGTACTTGCTTTTATAACAGGAAACTTCAACGAGCAACTTTTTACAATGATCTGTTTCTACATGGTCCCTCTGCTTTGCTCTGCTCTGCTTTTTTTGGAATGGCTTCAAAAATTTACAATAAAATACCCGATAGTATAAGAACTTTGCCCCTATCAAAATTTAAGAAAGCTCTCTCTTCTCTATTAATAGAAACATGTTATTATACTGTTCCAGATTTTATAAATGATAATTTTTAACTTTTTTTAGTTTATGCTTCGTTTTGTTTTATTGTTTTGTTACTAATTGTTTTTAAATACTTCATTTTAGTTTTTATAATTACATTTTATTTAAAATTTGTATGTCTTCGCGGCAAATCATAGCGCTCAAATATGTTTAACCTAACACCTTTATGTTTAATACCTATGTTTCACAAATAAAGATTCTGATTCTGATTCTGCTATATTTTGATCAACTCCAGATCGGTGGACGAACAACAAAACAACGCAGGAAGACCAGAACGAGATTCGCACAGACCAGGGAAGCATGACATAAAAGGGAGAAGGCGAGTGGAACAAGGGTGCCAAAGGTGAGGATCTTTCCGTTTAGTTCTGAATAAATAAAAAAAACGGTCTTGAGTCTATACGGGCGTATCCAGTGATCTACATCGACGTAAGCGTCACTCACTGAATTGGTCCGCTGATGAATTAATCCGACGCAAGATGTGAGTGAATTAATAGCTCACTGTGGAAACTGACGCGGCAGACACGCCTGTCAAGTTTTTAGTTTAGTTTCGCTTTTAGATACTCATTTTGGCTTGATAAACTAGTTTTTGCTTGCTGGTACCAATCATAAAGGAGATATTTTTTTTGGGCCCACCTGGTTGTTGCATTTATTATTCATAATAACACCGAAAAAATAACCATTTTAGTATAGTATTAAACGAAATATTACGTAGAAATGAAAGCGGAATTTTTAAAATCATAATAAATAAGCTATGTTATGATATTTTTTTGCGAGTCAAATCATTCCTGTTGTGGTCATTTGAAAGCAAATACTTACGTGAATAGGGGCGTTTTTTTTCTGTTTACTAAAAAAAGTACGGTACCTACCCGTTGGTAATCATATCTGCTATAATTATTATAGAGTCAGAAAGAATATAAAAATAAAACATGATTAAACTGTAAGCATTTTTAATGCTATCTTTAAAGGTTTACACTAAAATCGCGTAGTTTAAACAATCAACGTGGCACGGAACGTTATAAATACACTTTTTTAGTGGTTGACAGACAACTTCATTATTTTGTCATTTACTTTTTCTGTTTATTTTGGTTTTCGTAAGTGTTTTTGCAGATTTTTCACATTTAATCCGGTTAGACAATGCTTAGCTAATTTAACTACTGTAGTCTAGAGGTTATAAGGAAGAAATCAATGTAGGTTTCATTATTAAATGCTACAATTTATGTGGGTGGCCTAATCTCCGAACAAAAAAAAATGTCTCCTTTCTATCGAATTAATGAAAGGGCCTCTCCTTCTCTCATTGAAGTAAAAATTCATGGACATGTGCATTCTTTCTACCCTAACCTATGAAGCGGTCACTAACCAACCATCAAAAGTCCGCACTCGCCATGGAAGGTACTGGGGCCATATTTTTGAATCACTCGAAGTGAATCTTATATTCATGCACGAAAGCAAAACGTGTACGAAATGAATTTCGATTGCTCCAAATTTTACGTATTTTTGAAGTAATTGCCCTAAAACTCGAATCTAATAACATTTTTCATTTCACGTAGAAAAATTAAAACCGGAAAGCCATAACTCGTTGATTTAAAAAACCGGTAATGAGTTACGGTGGAACGGAACGTTAATTAAAAAAATATAATGTCATTGTCTGACGTCTGTCATTGGGATTTCGATATTTTTTTCTTTATTTTTCACATATTTGTCCCGGTTGTTATTTGTGTTGGATTTGTTTTTGAATTGTTAAAGAAAATAGGTAGAAAATGGAAAACGACAAAAAAAAGAATCAGTCAACAAATCTTCACTTGTCAGTGTCATTCTCACTCTCATTTCTACTGGTAGAATATCGGAAACGAGTGTGTCGGACCACTCGTAGCAAAATTCACGGGTATGAGTATTCAAAAATAGCGATTTTAGGGATTCGCATACGAATTCTGCGATTTCGTACACAATTTGGAATTCTATTGATTCAAAAATACGGCCCCTGGACTAAAACCCTGCGACTAGACATTTCGTGAGTCCTTTCTAGCCATATTAATCGTTATATCGCCCACATTATTTCTACAATAAAGTTAAAATGATTCTCCTCAAATCGAAAACCTTTAACAACAAAAAGAGCTCCCTAATAAACCCGATCTTCCATCCAATATCTCCTCAATAAAACTTTATTATAACCACGTATGATTCTCGAAAAGCGACCGTTTTAATCTTAAAAGTCAATTGTAGTCGTAAAAACGACCTCGGGGCTATTTGGGGCCATTCGGTACATCTGTTCTCGGGTCCCGATAATTTACGAAGCCAATACTCGGAGCATGTGCGGATGATAATTATCTAGGATGGTTTACTGTTTTTTAGTATTGTAAAATGGCGGGGTTTTAGTTTTGTAAAATAGAAAATAGGAGTGGAATGTGTGAGGAAAATGTAGTAAGGATTTTGAGTATGAATGTAAATTGTAGACAAAGGTTTTGTAACAATATTCTGATTTAAAATAGTGTCCATGGAGTTTTTTGGCCGTTCTTCTCCGTAGAGATCTATGATTTGGAATGGACAACTATTATACAATACTTTCAGTTTTATGCCTTGTTTTTTTTTCTTTTTGTTTTCTGATGGGAAATCATCAAATGGCTTCTCCTGCTCTGGGCGGAGCGGGAGGGAGTATCAGACTTTTATTGACTAAAACCCATCCATGTTTCTTCCTCGCCCTTCAGTTCCGGGGAAACGGAATCTCTTTCGAACAGTCCCGCAACCGCGGCAGGCTTCAGCCTTTGCGGGCCCCTCCCTTTATGCTGACATTTCTTTGAGGCGCGCGTCGAACGCGCCGTCGACACGGCTTGTCGTCATTAGACGGATGGACGGCTAGCTAGCCCATAGGTAACCGTCCACAGGCCCGCATCTACGGTAGCCGACGCCCGGTACGTCTCCCGCGGCGGCTGGGGCGAGACGCTCTCTCCCTTTAGCGTTCCGCCACCTCCATCGTTAGCATGACTGCTTCGCAGAAGGAGATGACGGCTTCTCATTCCGTCTCGCTCCGAACTATGGATTGAACCAGGGCCGGACGCGAGAGGTCACCGCAAAGTTTTATGCCTTGTGACTGTAACTGAAGCTACATTAATAATTCATTGTTGTGTATGTTTCGACTGATCAAAGTGCCTGTAGCCGACCTACTTGAAGAAAATGTTTTGATTTTGATGGCTGTAAGAATAAAGGAAGACCAAAGAAACGATGGATGGACTGTGTGCAGAATAATATGGCTAGAATGTAAGCGACTGCTTAGATGAAGAGTAATAGAGAAATGTATGCTGCGTCGGCTTCAAATAAATTGGAATATAAGCAAGAGAACGATGAAGCTATAAAGGGTGTAAAACACCTCTTCGCGAAGCCGAAAGGCGCTTGTTCTCCTCATCATTGCGATATTTTTTTTGTTCTACACCATACCTGGGAACCGTCTAGTTACGGAGATATGGGGGGTCAAAGTTACAACTTTTTGACAACTTTTTTTTTTAAATACAAGTTTTTTTGTAAGATTTTGACTTTTAACACCTCCTCGACCCCCATACTATTCAATCCATCCATCAGTACAATGTTTTAAGTGCGTTACATTGAGTTCTACCACAAAACGTGATTTAAACCTCAAAAAAAAAGTTGTTTCCCAGCAAACATTTTTGCGTAAAGTTACTTAGTTTGATGTACAGAATGCTTGGTTAACGGCTTTGTGATGAGGTGGTTTACACCCTGTATAATGAAATCACGCCTCAATATACGGACACTGTTAGTGTAGTGTACTGTCTTATTGTGAACCGGCCCTAATTAACATTTATGAAGATCAAGTGAGGGTAGTTGAATAAACGCCTTCACTTAGCTGTCGCGGTACCTCTAATACTTCAGTCTCCGCGAACACGGCTGGTGCAATTCCGGTCGAAACGTCGGGCTTAAATTAAAGGTAAATTCGCGATAAATACCCGTCTTCACATGTTTTATGGTGTGAAATTGTCTAGTTTTGAACTAAGTTTTTAACAGTTGTTTAAGGCCGAATGCAGATCCAATTCATCAGAGGAGCGGAAAGTTACTTCACTTCGGGTAGATCCCAATAGTCTGTAGGGAGGTAGTTCACTAAATTCAAGTCATTTACGCTTCAGTGCACAGGAGAACTCTGTTCGACTGCTCCATACTGTTACCTCGCTCTTAATTCCTTCACTAAAATGGATGGGTGGGTACAGAAGACAAATTGTGGGGGATTTTGCGAGTCTTAAACTTTTGTTTTTTTATGTTTTATTCCAAAATGGACCTGCTGTAATGAAACGAGCGTGACTAGAAGATGCCTGTTCACTCTTGCATTGAAGGCAGATGGGCTAAATATGGGAGGGAACACATACCCGCGGCCGCGGTATCTCTTTCGAACAGGCCCGCAACCCCGGCAGAGACCCCGGGTTGCATAGCCTTGTGTACGAATTTAAGGGGCTTAGTATGGTGAACAATGTCTGTTTACTACTGACCACTGCTACTACATCACTCAACATCTACTCATGTCTGTTTCGTCTCCAAACAAAACACAGTCAGGTGTCATCAACACAGTTTTTGTCATATTTGCGTTTCATTCTCTCTCATCATCTGCTTAGCCTTTTTCCCAACTATGTTGGGGTCGGCTTCCAGTCTAACCGGCTGAAGCTGAATACCAGTATTTTACATGATGCGACTGCCGTTCTGACCTCCACAACCCAGTTAGTACTGGGTAATACGATACGACTTAGTAAGACTGACTATCAGACTTTTGGACCAGTGGCTACCTGTAACGGCTGTTAAAGATGTACAATACAGCCAGGCCCAATTGCTTAACGTGGTTTCCGATGCACGGAGGAAACTCGATATGTAATGGCGTAACCCAAAACATCGACCCGAGTGGCTGTAATTATTTAGCCACGAACTGCGCGTTTCATTTTCTCTATCTGACATTTTCACTTTCACAGTAAAGTGTTCGCCGCATATTGGCCCCAAGCTTGGCCCAACATGTCACACCGAATGACCTTGTTACAACGAGATTTGACCCAAATTGGAACCAACCAAGCGACAAAGAAAATGTACTATGACTGACATTGACAGCCAATCGGTTATCGTTTTGTGTCTACTTCCCCTTTTTCTGTGCAAAAATACATTTACGGATCTCTTCAACTGTGGTGTTCTAAAAATAAGGTTTAATTTGCAGTGTTTTGGAGGATGTGTTAATTGTGAAATAAGGCTGTAAGGTCGTCCATCAAATAGCACCCTTTTAACGTCGAGTGCACACTATAAAAATGATACATTGATGCCATGCATGTACAGAATGAAACGTTAAGATGGTTCGTCTGTTCAATCTTCGTCTGATGGATAAATAAAGACGGATGGAAGAAAGTCAAGGTAAATATTGTGAAAGATGATATCTTTTTTATTAGAAGAAAAAAGATACGAGACGAAAAATGAAGGAAACCCATTGCGCCTACAAAAAATGCTGTGGCAATCCATTTCAATTATGTGATATTGCAACAATTTAAAAACTTACGACCTGTATTTGATTAATTTAGTTTTTTTTTGTCACCAACTTCTGAAGCTAAAGTTATTTTTCACTTTTTTGTGTCTTTTGTTTGAAGTCGGTTTTATGTTTTGCAAAAAAGTTTTATTTTTATTTTTTAGTGGTTCACAATTCGTCACAACTGCTTTGCGGTGTGATGTTATGTTATGAACTGGTGTAAACAATAGAGAGACGTATGATCCAGCAATTCCAGTCCATTTGCTATCATTTATTGAGGAATTCCGTTGCCTATCTGGATCTCAGAAGTTCTTCATCAGATCTTCACCAAATTGAAATGGGATCACTCCGAGAAAGTACTCTTCCTAAAACTACTGAAATCGTTTCAAGTGTATCTATAATATTAGAAGAGTTCTCTCTTTTTTCCAGGATCCCATTATCAAATTCTGACTTGATGATCATGGGACCTTAAGGGTAGAATCAATAAAATGTCAAACAAAAACCAAATACGAGTATATCAAAATCGTTCCAGGCATCTTCGAGTAATCGGGGACGTACGTAAAAATATATAAAAAAAAGGTTCCGACTAATTGAGAACGTCCTCCTTTTTGAAGTCGGTTAAAAGTACTAAACTAACTTGGCTTATGCTGCTGTCATCGTTCTAAGTGCACTGTCTCCGCAGCAAATAACATGTATTAACATTTTAGTAACCCGTTAATTTTATTCGTTCTCAGAGTACAATGCTACAAAATTATGGCATTAAATTGTAGCCTTTTTTGTATAATTTAACACAGCGCCATCTATCAACAACTATACAAAAACTCTTGTGTGTCAATTTCCCAAAATAACTTTACCGCTGACAGCGGCGTCACTTGCTACGCAAACAGTCAAATTTAGTACCCAAAAATTTAGTTCCTCATTACCCCGCATGCCAAAATAAACTGGTTGAAAATACTTTCTTACTAAAAAGGAACAGTATTAAAATACCGAATGCCAGGGACATCGTTAGCAGTATGAAAAGTTGTAGAAACTTTTGAACAAGTACCGGGAACAGTGAGAACTTTGTTTGTACCATAATGACCGATGCTCTAAGTTATAATGACGAGCCATAGTTAGTAAGTTTGTTAAGCAAGGAGGTTTCTTGTCTTAGTTCTTGTTCTTGACGAGCATTTTAGTTGGATGTAGTTTAATGGTACCTAAATGGTTTTATCTTATGTTTTTTCAGATGATTAAGGTAACGGATATATAAAAAAGCGGCCAAGTGTGAGTCGGACTCGCCCATTAAGGGTTCCGTAGCAGCAAGTAATAGATATAATGTAAAAGTTACGACTTTACGATTTACGAGTACTTATGACGTAAAAAAAAAAACATCTTACTAGATCTCGTTCAAACCAATTTTCGGTGGAAGTTTACATTGTAATGTGCATCATGTATTTTTTAAATTTTATCATTCTCTTATTTTAGAAGTTACAGGGGGGCACATTTTACCACTTTGGAAGTGTCTCTCGCGCAAACTATTCAATTTTGAAAAAAAAATGAAATTAGAAACCTCAATATCACTTTTAAAGACCTATCCATAGATATCCCACACGTAATCGTTAATGAAAAAAAAATGAGTTTCAGTTCAAAGTATGGGGAACCCCAAAAATTTATTATTTTCTTTCTATTTTTGAGTGAAAATCTTAATGCGGTTCACAGAATACATCTACTTACCAAGTTTCAACAGCATAGTTCTTATAGTTTCGGAAAAAAGTGGCTGTGACATTCGGACGGACAGACAGACAGACAGGCAGACAGACAGACATGACGAATCAATAAGGGTTCCGTTGTTTGTCTTTTGGCACAGGAACCTTAAAAACCAGCTAAGTGCGTGTCGGGCCACGCGCATTGTATGGTTCCGTAGAAGGCCTTTCTGTTTTAGATTTTCTTTATCAATGCAAGTCTTTACCCGTTTTAAACAAGCAACTACTTCATTTTAGTCACATATAATGATTTAATAAATGGAACAAAATTATCCAACACCCAAGTTCAACGACTATTACTGTGGAACTAATAAAGTTATCTTAACCGCTAAAAATTTCCTTTAAAGTTCATGAAATGCATCATCTGCATGAATTGTTGACATAACGAAACTATAAGGGAGAGATCACTGCAGAATGTCCTTTCAAAGTATGAAGATCTTAAGGTGCAATATTGCGCAGCACCCGTATTAAATCATGTCGTCGTAGTATTAGCAATACAAATAAGTACTACAAGATGTACCGAAATGATTGGAATTTAATATTACTGTTTACCTACAAGGTCACATTCCTTTCCGTATCGAACCCATTGATAACAATTTGTAATAGGAAAGATAACGCAACTGCCTTAACTTAAGACACATTATTCAAGTGAATGGTGCTTATTACGTTTTTAATATACAAAAAACCGGCTGTTTATTCAATGTGTTGAATGACGTCACCATGATTGTGTGACTCTCAGGTACAGAACAGCTATTTCGACGCTGACAATAAGTCTTCGGTAGTATAGTGGTAAGTATCCCCGCCTGTCACGCGGGAGACCGGGGTTCGATTCCCCGCCGGAGAGATTCTTTTTGATTTTTTAAATATTTTTATTTCAGTGCTTTTATGAAGACGGTGTATGTAGGAAATAACTGTTTTTCTACAGTTTAAACAGCCAAAGTTTTTCATTTCATCTTAGTCATGTATCTCTTCACCGCTATTAGAAGAGGCAGAAATGCTCAGAAACTGTAAAGTAATATTACGTAGGTAGCCTATTAATAAACGAAAACCAAGTTGATATTTTACCATCGAAAGGCGAATTTTATAAGATTGTACTTGTATGGTTGAATCTAGATTTTTTTTTTTAATTTTTAACGTTATCTGTCCCATCGCTCAATGCAGTATTTACCTAAGAATATTCTTGACTAGTCTACGCCTGTCCCCTCCTCCCTCCCCCTTAATAATATCCTAGCTTCGCCCTTGGGTGAACACCAGTATTTTAGATGGAGTGACTGCCTAATGCTGACCTCCGCTCACAACCCGGTTTTTGGTAACTTATTCCTTGGTAAGACTGGTTGTATTTCTACTAAAGTAATAATTTAAATTCTTGTATAATTATTTTGTTAAAATCACAATCATCTATACTATATTAATATTATAAAGAAGAATAGTTTGTTTGTTTGTTTGGTTGAACGCGCTAATCTCAGGATCTACTGGTTCAAATTGAAAAAATCTTTTTTTGTTGGATACCTAGTCTATTTATCGAGGAAGGCTATATAGGCTATAAAACATCACGCGACGACTATTAGGAGCGAAGCAGGAATGAAAAATGTTGCAAAAACGGGGATATTTTTCCTTTCGTTTTTCTCTCATATGTGACGCAGACGAAGTTGCGTGGGTCAGCTAGTACATAATATAATCAGTATTCATGAATACATCATTAATTTATCAGTTAACGGCTATAGATATATTTGGAAACGAAAAATTCACCATTACAAAGCAAGTCTTCGGTAGTATAGTGGTAAGTATCCCCGCCTGTCACGCGGGAGACCGGGGTTCGATTCCCCGCCGGAGAGAATCTTTTTGTTTTGACTATTGGAATAATGATGCACATATTATCGGTATATTTTATGCTATTTTTTGTAAGGTTTTTCTCAATTTTAACAACGGTAAAACCCAAATATACAGTGGTCGGGGTAGGCCGCACGTTTTGTTCTAGAACTGATGTTGGACTAAAAACAAAAAAGATCTTTGACTTTGGGTTTCTATAGAATAAGAGTTTAGCTTGATTTAGTTTTGGTGGGGTTTGGTTCCAGCTGCCATTTGTAGATCTTTGACAGTCGTTACAGGTAGTCAGTGACCCAAAAAATCTGACAATCAGTCTTACGAAGGGGTATCGTACTACCCAGTACTAACTGGATTGTGGAGGTCAGATAGGCAGTCGCTCCATGTAAAATACTGGTATTCAGCTTCATCCGGTTAGACTGGAAGCCGACCGCAACGTATTTGGCAAAAGGCTAGGCAGATGATGATGGTTTTAATACCACTAAGGTCCATGTTCACCGAGAAGATAACAGCCTGGTTATCTAAAAACAGCTGTCAATGTGACATGTTCCCATACAAAAATGTGTTTTAAACAGCTGTTTTTAGATAAACGTCTGTCATCTTTTTGGTGAACATGGACCTAAGAGGCGGTTCATTGTGTGTTCACGCTAGTATGTGTAAGTATCTAAGGCGTGGGTCAAACGTAAGTGGCGTATGGCGTATGGCGGTGGCGCGGCGCGGCTGCGGGTGCGCGGACGGCGAAAAAGTGGCGCCACTTCTTCGCCCGCCACGCACCCGCGCCACTGCCATACGTTATACCCGCGCCTAAGGTCCATGTTCACCAAAAACATGACGGTCTGGTTATCTTAAAGCAGCCGTTTAAAACACATTTTTGTATGGGAATATATCACAGTGACAGCTGTTTCTAGATAATCCGACCGTTATCTTTTCGGTGAACATGGGCTTAAATAGAAATAGTTACTCGTTCTAAACAGGGTGACGATTTATGTGTGGCTAAAATAATAACAGCCTGGATCGATGTTCAGATTAAAGGTCATGTACTTACACCATAACAGCATGTAATTAAATTAATGTAAATTAAAGTAATGTCATTTAAATTCAACAATGTAATGTGATTAAATTTATGTAATTTAAATTTTTAAATGGGTTGATTATTAAATGAATGCTTTGTTATGTTACTAAATTAATGTATTTAAATGAATGTAATTATACGAATGAATGTTATGTAATGAATGAAACGTTAATTTATGTAATGTGTTAATAATGTTAAAATTGCAAAACTAATTACGAATTTGTTATATTTACGATAAATTAAGTGTATATTTGTTTTATGTATTTATGGTAGAATCAAAGGCTTTTTTTTATTTTATTATTTTATTACACCATACCAGCACCGTTCCGGCACCGCTCCAATAACCCAGCAATAAACTTGTCATTCAAATAAGAGCATTAATTTATCGTGTGTCGTATAACATGTTTCTGAGTCGTACTTACCTAGGTAGCTTCGTGTATGGGTGACCACTGACTACCCATTACATACCAAGTTTGATTTTGCAATTGTGGGCTTGTTTTTTTTGCGTTTTTTGTAGACGCATGAGGTCACCGACGTAGCCCGGATAACTGCCACACTTACGAGTAAAGCCTCGTATCCACTAGGCAACAATTGACGCGCAACATGTTGCACAACCTGTTGCTCAACGTGTTCAAAGTCACCGCGGAACTTTTGTTTAGCAACTTTTATATTGTTTTGTCATGTTGCGCGCGAACTGGCAACGTCGCGCGATGTCGGGCAACGCCGCCGAACATGTTGAGATTCACGTGTCGCGCGTCAAATGTTGCCTAGTGGATACGAGGCTTTAGTAGCAGTGGGCAGGGCACATTGCTCGCAGAACGGATGCCCGATGGAGCCGAAAAGTTCTGGGGACCGCGAAGTGTAAGACGATGCGTTGGAAGACCTCTCACAAGGTGGCCCGATGACTTGGTGAAGGTTTCGGGGATGCGAGTCGCACGGGACCGGTCAATGTGGCGACACTTGAGGGAGGCTTATGTCCAGCAGTGGACGTCTTTCGGCTGAATTGATGATGATGATGATGATGAGATCGTGGCTAAATATTAACAGCCGCTCGGATCGATCTTTAGGTTAAGCCATGCTTGCCTAGGTTGGTCTGTGGATGGGTGATCACCCTTACATACCAAGGCGTCAGTGCCTCGGAGCAAGCACATGTTGGTCCCAGCTGTCATATTTTGTTCATGTGTGACCTCCTTTACAGGTAGTCAATGGCCCAAAAAGTCTTGACAACCAGTCTTACCAAGGGGTATCGTATTTTATTTTGACGACCCGATTGGCGTAGTGGTAGTGACGCTGCCTTACGTTCTTAGGGTCCTGGGTTCGAATCCCGGTAGGAGCAAATGTTTGTGTGATGAGCATGGACATTTGTTTCCGAGTCATGGATGTTTATATGTATAATAAGTATGTATTTACAAACAAAAAGTATATATGTAGTATATCAACTATCTAGTGTCCACGACACAAGCTTTGCTTAGTGTGGCACTAGGTGGCGCTGTGTGTTAATGTCCAGCGATATTTATTATTTATTATTATTATTATTATTTATCCAGTACCAACAGGGTTGTAGAGCTCAGATAGGCAGTCGCTTCATGTAAAATACATCATGCGGTTAACCCCAACATAAAAACACCAATTTATAAGCTGTTTCTCTTGCCAATCACAGCTCAAAAAGGTTTTTTGCACCGAAAATTCTAAATATCACCACCTCCAAATTTTTGTTCTTCAAAACTGTCCATTGTAGTTTCTAAAAGGAAACTAAATTCCCCCTCTATAGCAGTAACTTACCCAGCACTAGCTCGAAGCACTGGACAGCTCTAAATGTAGCTAGCTCCGCTGCTATAAATCTTGCGCGCTCTGATTCCCGGCACATTGTAGTTAATACACTACCGCTGTAGTTAGGGGAAGGTAGATATAGTAGGGTTATTATTTTGAGATAGTCAACAGGGTTTTTGGTTGAAATGCTGGGATAAAAAGCTAGGAAATAACATAGGCTTTGAAGAATATTGCAAATGAAGGTGTAAAAGAACCTCTTCACGAAGTCGAAAGGCACTTGTTCTTTCCCGTCACTGCGATCATGCTGAACACCTCCACGACCACCGTCCTATTCAATCCATCCATCGCATTGTTTTTCACCCCAAAAAAATCGTAAACCAGCAATATTTTTTGCGAAAAGTTACTTAGTTTGATGTACAGAATGTTTGGTTGACGACTTCGGGGTGAGTGAGTTTCTGTAATTTTTTTTTATTTAACGATATGTATGATATAACGATATTTTGGGATGGGAAATCATCAAATGACTTCTCCCACTCTGGGCGGAGCGGGAGGGAGTGTCAGACTCTTACTGACTAAAACCCATCCATGTTCCTTCCTCGCCCTTTATGTTCCGGGGCCGCGGTATCTCTTTCGAACAGGCCCGCAACCTAAACGATACCCCTTGGTCTTCTTCTTTATCGTGTGGTTAGTGACCTAACCTGGTTGTCACAGTTTTTATGCCGCTTATGGGCCTCTGACTTGCTTAACATGCCGTCGAGAAATATCTCTCAGGTAAGCTGGTTTCCTCACGATGTCTTGCTTCACCAAAGCAAGTGATAACTATACGATACGCACATGAATCCGAAAAATCAGAGGCGAGTGCCTACCCTCGTACCCCTTGCTAAGCCTGGTTGTCCAATGTTCGGGACACTGACTACCTAACACGACTGCTAAATATCTATAAATTACAGCCGGTAAGGAGGAAACTTGTTGGCCCATCCACAGACCAACCTAGGCAAGCGAGGTTTAACCTGATGATTGATCTGGGCCTCGATTCTGCTATTACAATAGTGTCAGAGTAGTCGATCATTGATTTCATAATGATCAAGTTCTGTCAAATTTTGACAAATTTGTTCTTTCTGTTAACATAATGGCGCCACTATGACTTTTCACTGACACTCCATTGAATGAAATGTCATAGAATGATAATCTCGTACATGAAATCTGGCATGAATAAATGTTCGCATTTAGTAGTAGATTTCGAAAACAATTTGTACTAAGGGTTTTATAATAATGACAATACGACAATGCCATTAAAACTAGGGCATCCATTTCGGAATTCCGGAATTTCGCAACTCCGGAATTCCGGATAGTTTTTCCGATATTTCAACTCCGGAATTGGGCTCAATTTATCGTATTTCGAAATTCATTATTTTTAATTTAAAAATGTGTTTAATTTTTCAACTCATCCTTTTACGCGCAATTGTTCCTGCGCGTGTATCATGTACTAACTAGACGAGTGACTAGACTACCCTATGGTACCGCACCGGTACCGCCCCCGCGCATCCCCCTCCCCCCAGTGGCCAGTTAGTCGCACGATTAGTTGCCCACAAGTGTTTTGACCTTTCTGGATTTGTCAAATTTGAAAAAGCAATGTATGATAATGGTGGAGAGCGAGGTGTATATCTGACACAAGCTTATAATTATTTAATCATACTTCCCACGAGTGTGGAGAGTGAACGGATATTTTCCAGCGCTGGTTACTTTTGTAACCGAATACGAAGCTCGCTCTCTGACAAAATGTTAGATTCGTTAATTCTCTTGAGAACAGCGTAGCACATAGAGTAGACCGCTTTTCTTGATAGTGAGTTCTCATATATTAAAGTGTTTCTTGTTATAATTTTAATTATAATATTTGCTGTTGAGCCCTTAATTTGTTGATTTGTTTTAAAAAGTTTAATTAGACTTGTTTAATTTTATTGATTGTGATGTGAATTGTCAACTGATTATGTCATGTCAAGATTGCTGTTAAACATGATCAATCTGAGGAGAGACTTAAATGTTCATTTTAACATTTTGATTTTAACTACCTAGTAATGTCCAAACTACTCTAAAGCGTGATATTTCTAGTGTTAATTTAATTATGTTATTTTTCACTAATATTTGAAGGCTCTCAAATTGTTAATTTTTAAGTTTTTAAAAGTTTAGACTTTCCTAATTTTAATAATATTGTTAACTGGCTTACTCAAAGTTAACTGGCAATGTCGTATCAAGACTGAGTTAAAGACTAATGTTAAAAATGATTAAAAGTTACTCAATGTATTTTTGTTTTTTTTTTAAATAATTTCGGATCCAGTTCCGGAATTCCGGAATTCCGGAGTTGAGAGCCCAATATCGTAAATTAACTCCGGAATTGAAAACCTTCCGATACTGGATGCCCTAATTAAAACACAATTTTATTACGAGACCATTGACCGAACATTGTGAATTTAGCAGATTACGAACTTTAAGCAAAATGACAATGGAATCGTGTTGGAGTGACGAATTTATTAAAATAGCAGAATTGGGCCCCTGAGTGGTTGTTATTATGAGCTCAAATGATGATGATGAATAAAAGCTCGTTCCATCGAGTGGAAATGTACAAAAACGTATGGAATAATGATCATACTCCGCAAACAACAAGAATTAATTACGAACTACATTTCATCTCTATTTGACTAACAGAAATAATAATTACTGTACGCAAACATTGAAATTAATTATTGTTTCAATACAAAATGTTATTGGATGTCCGCAGAATCTAATTAATAGTGGGATTGGCTCAATTCCCTGGCGAGTCCCTCCGAGGTCCTCTGAACTGAGGGATCTCAGAGGAGATTTTTCTACAAGTCAAATGGGGTGTCTATTACACCGAACGTACTTTTGACTAGATTTTATTGAACTTGTCTTCTATAATTGCTACCAGTTAAGATCGCAAAAGCGGTCATCGACCCACATTCATAAAATTACAGTTCTGAACTTTGAAATCCAAAAATAAACCTGTTCAAGTATGTAGTATTGTATAATTGCATAGCACATGTGTGAGTACCATGTACTGTAAAGCTTCCATTTGCATTTAGTTATCTTTCATTGACTTGAATATGCCTTGGTGGCTGAGACAATGTCATGCTCGCTTAAATGTCTTGCTGATGGTGGCGGGTGAGTCGGGTCATTTAGTTCCCTTCAATATGGTTGAATTTAATGGCGCTGATCCATACGTCATGTTCGTGAACGGGCGCTGTCAGTCGGGACTGGTCATCTCTTAGGTGCCATGGATCATTTGAATTGCTTTATTTTAAATTGTTGATTTATATTTTTACTCTGGACGCTCTTATTGTGCACGTCTTTCTACATCGTTCTCACATATATGATGTACTAGCTTCTGCCAGCGGCTTCGCCCGCGTGATGTTTGGTTATTGTCCCATGGGATCTTACTATAGGGGATAAAAAGTATCCTATGTTTTAATCCAGGTTATAAACTATCTGTGTGCAAAATTTCATCCAAATCCGTTCAGTAGTTTTTTCGTGAAAGAGTAACAAACATACATCCATCCTCACAAACTTTCGCATTTATAATATTAGTAGGATTAGTAGGATTAGTAGGATAGTAGGATAGCTAAGCTATCGGGAGTTACACGTGTTATTGTGAGTCAACTATAAAAGATAGACATATGCTGTCTTGGGATATTTTTTATATAATTTTTTTTATGTGGAATATTTCCGTTATACATGATTTCTATGTAGCTTTAACCATTAAGGCTGCACACGCGACGGAAGCTAAAAAAACCAAGTAACTTCTCCCGTTTTCCCAACATTTCCTTTCACTGCTCTGCTCCTATTAATGGTAGCGTGATGAAAAGTATACTATTACCTGCTCAGGAGTATGTAGAATAATTGTACCAAGTTTCGTTAAAATCCGTCGAGTAGTTTTTTTTTCTATAAATAACATACAGACAGACAGACAGACAGACAGACAGACAGACAAAAATTTTACTGATTGCATTTTTGGCATCAGTATCGATCACTAATCACCCCCCGATAGTTATTTTGTAAATATATTTCATGTACAGAATTGACCTCTCTACAGATTTATTATAAGTATAGAAATTTTACTGATTGCATTTTTGGCATCAGTATCGATCACTAATCACCCCCCGATAGTTATTTTGTAAATATATTTCATGTACAGAATTGACCTCTCTACAGATTTATTATAAGTATAGATAGATAATCTCAACATGAAAGATGTAACCAAGATTTTGTAACAACATTTTTGATTGAAAAGAGTGTCCATGGAGTTTCTTGCCCGTTCTTCTCCATAGAGATCTATGCTAGGGAATGGGCAACTACAGTACTTTCTCAAGTTATTATGCCTTGTGTCTGTGACTGTAGCTTTGATTTTTCTTTCAATTTTTTGACATTCAAAAGTGCCGTAATGGTCTAGTTGAAATAAATGATTTGAGTTTGAGTTTATGAATCGTCATTTATCGTGACATTCAATTTTTTTGTGCAAAAGGATTCATACTCGTAGTTCATTTGTTTTGGTTCAGATGAAGAGATATTAGGGAAAGAGCAATGAGCTCGCCGCGAGTTCGCAACATGTGCGCGTCGAACACGAAGCGGGTGGGCAGCGAGTTCGCGGTGTGCGATCCGCGTTTTGTGCAATCATTAATTTTGTTTTTCTTCGCGGCGTGTACGCCGTGCATATGTGTCGAACTCGCGACGAGCTCGGTGCGCACTCGCCCCGCTCTCCGCTCGCTCGCAACTCGCTAGTGTGATAAAGCTTTTAGACGGCTTTTCCTCCAGTGATGAACAAGGATGCGTACTCGTAGGGACAGCGCGGGATGTGTGTGGAACTAAACAATAACATAGCTACTTTTTCACAGCTTGAGCTATTCTAACTCTGTGATTGGTTAGTTGACGCAGCAGCAGCCTGCGCCAACGCAGACTTAGTCACCTAGTGCTGAGTGTAGGTCTCTAGCTATCTAGTTTAAATAAGCTACATACAGTCCAGCTACAGGCATTTTAACTGTGACTGAACTGTATTTGCAGTTCAGAGCTCTTGAAGAAGAATGCAGGACACTCTTTTAAATAAAAATATTGTTACAAAATCTTGGTTCCATAATTCATGTCAGCTGTAAAAGAAAATAAACTGGTCAATAGTGCAACAGGCGAGCTTCGAAGTCAAGACCTTTCACTCACCATTTCCTGGCCCTTATCATCGACATATGACAACACTGACATACTTCAAGTAACTCGTCACTATCTCGACAAAACCTTCATATCGGACAGTCCCCAAAACCGTCAATGGACACGATCCATTAGTTGGAAAAATGCTTCTATTATTAGACGAAAAAGGTATTTCGGCTCTATATTTTTGTTTGTGTTTTGATGTTGGGTTTGTTCCCTTGTACACAACCTCGCGCGAAACGACACTGGCGACGGCGACTTATGCTTTTGATTCACTAGCGCACTAGATTGATCGTCACTTCTTGTCGTCGAACGAGGAAATGCGCAAAACCACCGCTCACTTGTGCTAATTCCTACCTCATTGCTCTTAGCTAAACGCTCAAGGTATCACGCATCTTGCGACAGCGACTCCATTGAAAACGAAAAGACGTGCTTATAACCGTTGAGGAGTTCTCTCATGAAGATGCGATCCTGGTTGCAGGATGAAGTCATGTCTGTCAAATGTATTGACACCAGAGCCAAAGGCATGTGCAACATTTCAGCTACATCAAAAACCAAGAAGTGGTCGAAAAACAGATTGCAAATTTTAAGGAGGACAACTTACATACATACACGCAATTAATGTTTGTAAAAAGAACGCGTCCCCAATCACCGTGATACAACTTGCGGAGTGACACGGTACTCCCGCGACAGAAACATAAGTTATGCGCTCATGTGTTGCTTGATGCAAGTCACATCGACCGAGGTCGTGAACGAGGCTTTTACCACTTCTTTCATTAGATTTTCTTCGCAGTGATTGTCGCAAGACGCGTGTAGTTCGTGGCCACACGATTATATCCTTGAGCGATGGCTGAAATACTTTTGAGTTGGCATTTATTATGACGAATGAGTCCATGTATCGACAAGCCCAAAAATAGATACATAACTATAGCCATTTTGGATGGCAGAAACGAATTTATTTTGTCAAAATTGTGAACTATTTCGGAATGGTAGACATAAATTGCGTATTTTGTGGTTTCTGTTGTAAAATATTACTTTATGTTTGACGCAAACTACTGAGTATCATAACGAAACTGTTTTTTTCGCTTTGCCTAGATTTTTTTGTGACTGTATAAAAGTTTATTGGGTATAATAAAAACAGAATGTCATAGATAAATAATAACAGCAGCACGGGTCGATCTTTAAGGTTAAGCAGGCTTGCCGAAGTCGATCCGTGGATGGATGTCCATTACCTAAAAGCCGTGTTTTCTGAGTGCTTCACGCTGTCAAGTGGAGATTTTTGACAGTCGTTACAGGTAGTCGGTAGCCCAAAGGGTATCGTATAAACCAGTACTAACTGGGTTGTGGAAGTCAGATAGGCAATCGCTCCATGTAAAATTATGGTATTCAGCGGAATATAGAAACATAGTTGGGAAAAAGTTTAGGCATATTATGGTGAACTCATCTATACTTAATATTATAAAGCAGAAGAGTTTGTTTGTTTGTTTGGTTGAACGCGCTAATCTCAGGAACTACGGGCTCGAATTGAAAAAATCTTTTTGCGTTGGATAGTCCATTTATTGAGGAAGGCTATAGGCTATATAACATCACGCTGTGACCAATAGGAGCGGAGCAGCAATAAGAAATGTTACAAGCGGGAAAAAAGCTTCCGTTGAGCAGGCGATGCGTTGCGATATCAAGACTTCACGCGAACGAAGTCGCGGGCAGAAGCTAGTTTAATATAAGGGTCCGCAAGACGGGACTCATGCCAAGTATTCCAAAAAGAGGTTACAATCCATATCACGTTACAGTACGGTGTAAACTCCATGGTATTACACCAAGTATATCTGATTTATCGCCGGACCTCGATACAAGTCGCTGGAATAACAAGACGTGCGAATAAAACATGAGATCCTGGTACTCCACCTGACCAATGAATAATTTTATATATGTACATAGATCTATACATTATGTATACAGTGTGTGACAGAAATGTGTGGACAAAAATTGGTACTTATTTTTTTTGTACATGCTGCACCAACTACATGTTCTTAAGCTTTTTGTTGTCTAAACAATTTATACAGTACATTTTGGTTTCAGTGGGGAAAAACTTTGTTATTGCAGTCGAGGCAGATTACACACCCTAGCCGCACGCGAGGTTGTTAAGGAGCCAAGAACTGTAGTAACAAATGTCTACGTGTGCCAAACGACGTTTTTCAATACGATTCAAAGAAATAAAATAACACAACGAAATTTATTTTTGTCATGAATTATTGGAAAACAATGATTTCATTTGCTAAAAAAGAAAGAAGAAAAAAAAATATTAAGAATTCGATCTGTATGTCCGAAGATTACCCCTAGATACAAACGCACAAACAAATTAACTCCTTATAATATTAGTATAGACTACGATGTTGGTCCGATGGAATAAAAGTGGTTCAGTTCGATAGCCCCTCACCCTCAAATATGAGGACATCTTTCTGACACACGCTGTATACCGAGATGTTTATGTATGGAGTCCGTGTTCAATTTATTTTATTTATTGTGTACTTCGTGGTTGTGATGTGATTCTAGTTTCAGATGGGAGGTCAGTGAGCAGGAAAGGTTGTTGATTGAGATGATAAATAGAAGATATTTTGTTATATTTTGGTCGTTTTTTTCCGAATTAAACTAAGATTTTTCATGTATTGAGAGATTGGTTGCAATCTTACAGACCATACAGGTCTCACGCATTTATTTTTACCCAACTACGATGATGCCGAAATGAAGGGTTAGCAGTCTTTGTATGTAAGTATGTTTTTTTGTTGGTTGGTATTTACGTGTGTTCCACCGTAGCGCCTAAACTATGCAGCTGAATTTGAATGAGAATGGTCTCAATCGATTTGTTATTATATTCTGGGTAACATAAGCTACATTTTATTCGTGACTAGCTTCTGCCAGCGGCTTCGCCCGCGTGAAGTTTGATAATTGTCCCATGGGATCTTCTACCGGGATAAAAAGTACCCTATGTGTTAATCCAGGTTATAAACTATCCTTGTGCAAAATTTCATCCAAATCCGTTCAGTAGATTTTGCGTGAAAGAGTAACAAACATACATCCATCCTCACAAACTTTCGCATTTATAATATTAGTAGGAAGTAGGATTTGTCAGTAGTCGGGCTTTTCAGTGATAGTATACCACGCAAATTCTTGTTAAATTAATGTTCAATCCATTCAGACAAAAGCAATTGAGCTCGACAATGTAACTTTTTGACGCGACCCAGCCATCAGCTCACGGTTCTATACTTTGAAAACGAATAAAATTCTGTTTGTACCTTTTAAAATCACACCAAGCCAGTCACGAACAATAACAAAACTCATGCAGAAGGTATCTTTATAGAACGTAAAACCGAATACAGTAGATGGCAAACTCGACTACCCACAGTCGCCAAATACGGCTGTAAACAAACCAGGATATTTGCATCGTCAAGAGTCGTAGGCAGAACAAACACGCTGCACGTAGCACGTTACAACTTGAGAGTGTCAATACTACCGCTAGCGTGTTTACGTGCTGGCGAAGCGTTATTTTGTAATCCTTATTCGTGAAATGCGAAAGGTTTATGTTTGTTTGGCACGTTTTTAAGCTGAAAGTAACTGGTAGATATCATTGGTACTCATGGTACTGTATCTGAAGATGGACGTCGAGTATTAAAAGCGTCGTCGAGAGTCGTAGCCAGAACAAACACGTTGCACGTAGCACGTTGCAACTTTAGAATGTCAATACTACCGCTAGCGTGTTTGTGTGCTGCCTTAGTGTTATTTTGGTATTCTTATGCGTGATAAAGGGAAGGGCAGTCTGTCCGTATTGTACGGTTTTATGCAAAATATAATCCATAGATATTGATGAGTAGTTGATAATTGGTATCTGAAGATAATTGCAGTACAAAAAGTTTCTTCGGCGTAAATGCATCTTTATTATAAGTACTATTTGTATGAGCTTACTACTATCCATTGGGCTTAAATCCAAACTCTGTGGTTGCTTCTGAAAACATCATATCATCAAAATTCCATCACCATAGGCATGTCTCTCCTCATTGTCAGCAGTAATGCTTGCAATTACTAGATCAAAGACAATCGTAGTAAAAATAAAAGAACCAGTCGATGTAACAAAAAAAAACCGTAATAACCCAAATACTATTCCTCTATAAACTAAGCAAAACTGCAACGTGAAACTACAATCCAAAACCGTCTGACCCAGATCGGGTTAGGTGGAAAGCCGTTTTATGAACCGGCCCATTCACAAAGCTGATTGCTATGTACGTTTCTATTTGAGTATCCTTGCGCCGTGCCCGGTCGGAGGCGTAGTGATTGGATTACCTTTAAATCTATGTAGGTTTGTATGGTGTAAAGGTTATTTCGTGTTAGTTTGATGGTTAGGTGTTGTTGCAATGAAGTCTGAGATTGAATTGAAAAGGTTCGTTGTTCTGGCCGAAGAAATTCTAAGAATTACCTCTGAACAAAAATTTCAGGAAGTCGATTTAACGAGCATGTTGAGAATTTTGGATTATAATACAACAACAGCTTAGAGAAGCTTTATTAACTATTTTCAATTCATTGTCAATCAGCGGTATTCTTTGCACGGAACGCGGTATTATTTGAATTAGCAAAATATAGACGGATTAGTAGAACACGAAAAAATTACTCAAGTGACTTAGAATTTTGAATTATAATACAACAATAGCTTAGAGAAGGTTTGGAATTTGGACATGAAAGCAGATTTGGTTGTGCAATAGTACGAGTATCGCTGATAAAAATGCTTGGCTCAATGCTGGTCCTGCTCCATAAGGACAAGGACTCGTATTCAGTATACTTTGACTCCTCTTATTACAAGAAGTAAAATTAAACTAAAATTTCCTAGCCCCTATGAAATAGGCGCCCCCTATTTCATTGGGACTAAATCATAACAGACTGGCGAAATGTAGGTGTACTATTTGAGTACACCTCTGCTTTATCCTGCAGTGATTACAAAGGCGATGTTATGTTATCTATGGTAGGTCAAAGAGAGTAAATCCTAACCTTTGTAATTCCACTGAATTTACACAATAGTGTAGCCAACAAACACAATACCTTACCCACTTCCCAGAGCGCCACTTTCTGCGGTCTACCCGTAACCGAAACACAACCTAGATCCGTAGCACGGACCTTACTAAATCACGTGATAATTACCTTACATCCCACCATAGTGTAATTAAACCGACCAGATATTTGCATCGTCGAGAGACGTAGTTACAGCGTTTGTTCTACCGCGAGCGTGTTCCAGCATACTAGCACTGTGCATCGTGTTTGCGAGTTTATTACGTCATAGCTCTCGAAAGTTAACAATTTGCAATTCATTTTCAATCAGCAGTATTCTTTGCACGGAACACTGCTTATATGAATTAGCTAAATATAGACAGAGTAGTAGACCACGAAAAAAAATACTCAAGTGAACATAACAGGCAAAATGTGGATGTAGACGAGATATCTGCTTTACCCTTTAGAAATTACAGGCGTGATGTAGTAGCATTAACAAATCACGTGATAATTACTGTAATTAAATCGAGCAGATATTGCATCACCGAGACGTAGTTACAGCGATTGTTCTACCATGAGCGTGTTTCAGCTTGCATATTATATATATGTGTAAATGCTACCACGGCGTGTTTGTGTGGAAGTTTGTTACGTCATAGCTGTTTTAAGTTATACATTTTCAATAAACTGTCAAGCAGTGGTATTCTTTGCATAGAACATTATTTATTTGAAGTTTAAACTTATAGTGACTGATTTGTTACAGAATATATGTAGTTGATCTGTCTGTGCTTAATGAATTTTGGGTCAAAACAGCCACTATGTGGAGTCCTGTCAAGATGAGCTTGATAATACAGACTTATACATACAGTACTCCATATAAGCCTTGAAGAAGAGAACAAATTGGACCTAAATCTACATTATTGAAATATAATATCTTAACTAGAAGTCATGGGTCTCATCTAGCAAATGCAGTAGGGTGATACAGTGTAAAGTACAATAAAAGCGTGTGCTCTACCATTAGCGTGTTTCAGCTTGAATACTTGTGTGTACTTGAATTTCTACGTCATTAGTTCATCACTTTGAATGGTTATACGTTTTCAATTATTTGTATTTGTCCCAAGATAAAGGCTATGTATAAAAGACTTTATTGTCAAACTGTTACAGAAAGTTATTGACAAAATTAACTGACTGCCTATACAACATGGATTAATAATTAAGTCTAGATACTCGTAGTTTCAAATGTCACTTTGTCGAATTAAAAAGTTTTTTTTGTTCGGTCTAAAAACAGATTTTTCATTCAGCTATTTTAAACTGACTTCAAAAAAAGAAGGCTCTCAATTTGTTACCACTTTTGTTATCCAGTTACAACAGCGATAAATATATACCGTATTCCATTCTAGGTTCTTTTTACCACGTCGACCATTTCGACGCTTTTTTATTTTAAACAATTATATTGGACAATGGGCCTTGGATGGTGTTTGATTCGTGCCTCTCACTAGGAGAACCGATGACTTAGTGAAGGTTGCGGGAATCCGCTGGATGCAAAACGCATGAAACAGGTCAATATGGCGATACTTACAGTAGCCCTATGTGAAGCAGTGGACGTCTTTTGACTCAAAAGATGATAAATAATGTTTTTTTTGCTATTTCATGTAAAATGTGTGTTGATAAAAACTTAGGTATAGCTACTACACAAACATTACATAAACATCAATAAGCTCAATGTACAGTAAGCGTTCATAAGTTCACAGGCACGCGAAGGATCATATTGCTGTGAACGCACGGGCGCGCGTCCGTGCAGCTGTATGTGTAAGCTGTCTCAATACAGTACCTACGCACACCACAGCTACAGAGTCGCCTACTGTCGCAAGCTGTCGCGTCGCTCTCCACGAAACAAAAAGATATATATTACCGTCTCTTTTGTTATACACGCAGCAAACGCATGATCGTATTTGCATTGGATAGCTAAAATTCGACCATATCTACCAGGTGTTGATAGCTGTTTAGGTTAAGCAGTGGGTTCACGATCAACGTGTCTTGAGTTCAAATCCTGTTTACATAATATGGGTTTTTTTTTTTGTAACCACTTTTATTAATATTTGTATTTTATGCAAAAACTATTTACTTAGGTATTTATTTTGAAATGGGTTCATGCTCATTATTTATTTTTATAAAGATTTAAATATAAGTTAATAACCCATCATAACTATTTATGTGATTGTGTAATATTTTTTCGGTGTTGGAAGGTGGAAAAAAAAGTCGTGCTGACAGATAACAAAAATTGTTTTATTCGTTTCATTTATTCATATAATTAACAACTTTAATAAGATTTGTAACGTCACATTCCTACCTAGATATAAGAAGTTCTCTTGTAACCGTTCATAAGATTTTTTTGTGTATCTGTATGCCCACTTTGAAGTCATTTTTTATTAACATAACAAGGATATTCTAATCACACAAATATAATTGTTGATACCCACTTCTATCTATCGGTATTCAACAGAGCTTGCTTACTGAAAACTAATACATAATTTATACTTCGTGAATATGTTTTTTATGTGACGTCACAATAAATGTAACTCATATTGAGGTTATAGTTTAAGTGTTCATTTTCCTGAAGAAAAGAAGATTGAAACTAAACCTCAATTTAGGAATTATTAATATCGCTAAACATTTTGTAACACGTCTAATTAAAACTAGAACATTAGGGATTAATATTTTGTATAACCCCCATTATTTTCAATGCAGTCAAGTAGACGTATGCGGCTTAAAGTCACCCAAAGGGCAATGGAGAGGGCTATGCTCGAAGTTTACTTGCGTGATCGCATCAGAAATGAAGACATCCGCAAGAGAACCAAGGTCACCGACGTAGCCCGAAGAATTGCTAAACTTAAGTGGCAGTGGGCAGGGCACATTGCTCGCAGAACGGATGGCCGATGGGGTCGAAATGTTATGGAGTGGCGACCGCGAACCGGAACAAAATGGAAGTAATCCAGTCAAAGTCTAAATATTCCCGTGCGAAACGTAATCGTTCTTCTTTATGTCTTTCTGTCAAGAAGGGCATTTTAGCTGATCTTCTGTGATGCAAGCCTTCAGCGTGGACGGCACGGCGAACAGTTTGCGGTGACTCCGAGTGTGTCGTAGGTGTGAAACCATTGGTTTCATACTCGCCCACGATATGTTGTCGCTGCGCTTCGCTAATAAGCGACGACCTTCCACTTCGCTGTCTACTTGCAAGGCTCCCTTCTTCCTCATACCTTTTGATCCAGAGACTTACTGCATTTCTCTAAACAAAAAAAAATGATGTTAGGCAGCTGTAATAAATACTAAAGTGACTTCATTCACTCTGCATTTATAAATCCAATAATAAACACTAATTATTTATCTTGCATGATAGTTTGAAAAAAAAACAACGAATTAAGTAAACCACAGGTCACCAAATAAATGAACAATTTATAATACCCATTCGTTTTTAATTTTCAATGTTTAAGTTACAATTCATAAATAATTATAATACTCACATTCAGTTCTATTAAGGCCACTTTTATGAAGCGCGGATAATTCGCGATAATAGTCGCCCTCGCCTTAATATTAATATTTGCCCGCATTTTAAGAATCACACCAACAACAATATCGCTATCTATTAAACCACACGTCACTGACCATCAACTGCCACATTATATTGTGTATTTTGTATGACTACAACCAAACGACAAAGTTCATTCCGATCAAGTTAAAATATTCATAAAATTCATGTCTACCTCACAGAAATCTAACAAAATTCTTGACTTATTTTTCTATCTACCTCCCTAACTTTACGAAATGTGTGAACAAAGCAAACAAGTTAAAGAATATAATATTTCTGTAGAGTAAAAACTTACAAAAAGTCTAAAAGTAACTGTGCGGGATTTGAACTCACGGCTTACTGATTCACTCTTAATTCTGGACGGGCCCAACCGCTAGGCCATCATGTCTTAGATATTGGCATTGAAATTATGAACTACAACTAGTTGCTGACAATATCTATTTTGTTGAAAGTAGAAGGTCGTAAGTCAAACTAAACGTCAAGCTATTGCTTTGTGAGATTGCCTATCGACTTTTGGTCGGCACTGTACATACCTACATGAAATTGTCATGTAATTAAACAAGCAAGTTATTTGCATCGTGGAGCGACGCAGCACGTTTGTTCTACCGGCAGCGTGTTTGCGTTCCACCGTGCTACCTTGTATGTAAATATTAAGTAAAGCGGATTTCTACAATTTCTCAGCATTTGTGTTTCTATGTATATGGAAATAGTTCTAGAATGTATTGCAAAAGGTAAAAGTGGAGAGAATTAGTTATGGAATCAATTGAAGTAGTTCTTTACCTAGGTTCTAGAATGTAGTGTAAGTGTAATAATATTGGATACTTACTAAATAGGCTCGGTTCGATCTTCGGGACAAAATATAAAATAAAATTGTCAAATTATCAGTGCAACTAATAAAAATTAAGCAGAGTAAAAAATGAAAACCAAGAAGAAACGAAATTGTTCCTATACGAGGCAAAAAGGTCTTAGTATGGTGCTGTAACATTATAAAAACGGCACAGCACTGGTATTCTGATATGGCCCAAAGTGAAAGTGATGCCAAGGTCAGAGACGGATAAGATTAAAACAAAAAAAAACGTGTAGACGAATAAACAATACATCTATGTGACCTTTTCCTGTTTACAACTTGACGTATTGTATCATTTTTTGTAACAACAACTAATTTACTATGCATGCATATCTGACTATTGATTCGCTCATTGAAAACCGACCTATCAAAACACAAGGTTAATGAAAATATCACTTCATATAAATCATATATCCAGGGTAAAAGGCTTAAGGCGAGCCTTGTGAGGGCAGGTCAGGTTAAGTCCTTTGGGGAATGTGGAGCCGCAATATCTCAGTGGACTGGTTGACTGGGGTAATTACCTAAGGCGCGGGTCAAATACGTATGACGTATGGCGTATGGCGGTGGCGCGGTGCGGCTGCGGGCGAGGAAGTTGCGCCGCGCCATACCATCTCGGTATGTGTCGTGCCTGGTCGCGCCACACCTCTTCTACACATTTTGTATGAAATATCAAGGAAGTGGCGCCACGCCACCACCTCGCCACCGCCGCGCCACCGCCATATGCCACTTGTGTATGACACGCGCCTAAGCCTTTGATCTTTGGAAATCTAGAACTTCTTGTGGAGATCTTGTTCAGGATTCTATGATCACTAGCTTTTTTATCCTTAAGAAAAGCTGCCTCATTGGTCTATTGGTTATAAGTACGACTGCTGAGGAAGATTCCTGGGTTCGATTTCTAGGTCGGGAAAAATGTCATTCAAATATTAAGTATAACTCGTAAAATGTAGGTATACTATTAGCTACACCGTTGCCCAACCCTACGGGGATTACATGCGTAATGTTATGTTAGATACACTTTTTGTGAAAGAGTTATAAATCTAAGAAAGTACTACCACCGTGATTCTCCTACCTGGCAAAAAAATATCATTAAAAATGGGCTTTAAGATTTCACGTTTAACTGATAATTTACTTTGGCAACATAAATTAGCTGACAGCTCGCTGTCAGCAGGCTTATCGCCCTCAATGCCAATGTATCCTACAAGTTTTATCTTTTTATCGTGTTGACTCAAGACCACCCGTTCCCGAGAAAATCGGTGGTGACACTCGGACAGACGGACAAAAAGTGATCTTAATGCTGTTATAACGGTTTTGCTTTTTTACCTTTTGAGGTACCTACGGAATGCTTCAAAGATGAGACATTCACCAGACCATACGCAAAGCCTATCCAATACAAAAATAGGTAATCTCAGCAGCAAAAGCAATCTCCTTAAAGCGTCAGTAATTAAGTAGAATGCCTAGAGACCTATACCGTTATGTTAAGTTCATTTTCTTAAAATGCCCTCGCCGTCAGGTTAAGCCGTACGAATCGCAAAGTAAGCAAGCTCGGATCCTTTTGCCTTAATAAATTGAATGAGGGTATCAGCGGTGCTACTATTAGTTTGAGTGAAGTGATAAAGATGTGAAAAGAGGTTTTTATGTATACGTTTTTTTTCTTTTTAGACTCCTTTTTTTTCTTTTTTTTTAGGATGGGAAATCATCAAATAACTTCTCCCACTCTGGGCGGAGCGGGAGGGAGTATCAGACTTTTACTGACTAAAACCCATCCATGTTCCTTCCTCGCCCTTTATGTTCCGAGGCCACGGTATCTCTTTCGAACAGCCCCGTAACCTCGGCAGGCTTCGGCCCTTGCGAGCCCTTTCACTTTACTGACATCTCTTTGAGGCGCGCGTGGAACACGAACGCGCCGTGTCGACACGCCTGTCGTCATTAGACGGACGGACGGCTAGCTAGCCCATAGCTAACCGTCCACAGGCCCGTTTTCAGACCCCTGGATTGGTAGTAAAAAAGTTATTTTGAATTTGGAAGAATGGAACAGGTTAGAATGATATTTGAATATGAATGTCGTATGAATGAAACAGAAAATCCGGTCCGGACTTGACTCACGCTAGACCGTGACCGTGTCGGATCCGAGCCGAGTGTCGACCGCGCAATTTTGTATGAGCTACTACTGAGCAACGGCTAAAGGTTCATGCCTAGTTCGAGCCGAGTGTCGGCCGTACCACAATTGCTAAGGCCGACACTCGGCTCGAACTAGGCATGGTCTAGCGTGCGTCATCCATAAGTCAGTGTAATAAAAGATTACAAAAAAGAAAAAAATGATTGCACCGGGAGTTCTCATGGGTTTGGAGGGTATATACGAAATCAATATACTGTAGGACTGAAACCCGGTGTTATTACGTGGCCGAAGATACTCGTACCGCCCTGTTGTCACAGCTTCTTCACACAGCACAGCACATCTTCGGCCCCGTAAGTACGTTGTATGCGTGTTTAAAAGTGTCGTTGACATTCTATGAGTACGGGGCACTAAAAAATGAAGAGACTTCCACTGCTGGGACATAGCTGGGACATAGCCTTCTCTCTTTGAGAGGGAATAATCTACCACGCAGGTCCAGTGTGAATTGGTAGTTGTCACAAACACACAAGTCTTCGAATTATTAGTTCTAGGACATGTCGGTTTCCTCGCGATGTTTAGTTTCACCGTTTGTGTGGTGATGAAATAAATTACACAAAGTAATGCGCCTGTCTGGGCTCGAACCGAAACAGTAGGTCGTGAACCATGGGCTACCGCTGCTCTCCTCTGATGTGGAGGATGAAAATGATTTAAAATGAAGTTGAAAAGATAACGACTGATGGATCAAATGGAATAAGAAGACATGCTTTGACTATCCCAAATAGAGTGGGACTAGCTGACCCACGCAACTTCGTCTGCGTCACATAAGCGAGAAAACAAAAGAATAAAAATCCCCGGTTTTGCAACATTTTTCGTTCCTACTCGGCTCCTTATAATCGTAGCGTGATGTTATATAACCTAAAACCTTCCTCGATAAATTGACTATCCAACACAAAAATAATTTTTCAATTCGAGCCGGTAGTTCCTGAGATTAGCGCGTTCAACCAAACAAACAAACAAACTCTTCTGCTTTATAATATTAGCATAGATAGTATAGAAGTATAGATAAGGGAGGACAATAATATCAATCTCAGTGCATGCTTGAGAGATATTTCTGGATCGCATGTCAAGCCAAGTCAGAGACCAGCAGCATAAAAACTCTGACACAAGGTTAGGCTTTAACCACACGATGAAGAAGAAGTGGACATAAGACCAGACAGTGAGAATTCCGTGAGTTTCCCACTAAAAATGAGTTTCTATAGTAATTAATCCAAATGTTTCACATTAATTAGCCCGTGTTCTGGTTCCCCTTTTAATCTATTGACTTTTGACGTATTTTTTTACTATTTTTATCTTTATTTCTTCTCTTTTCTATGGATTTAGTTGTAAGTGGATTGGATTTGCGAGGGAATAAAAGGATTTACAGCCACGGGTTTTTGTAAAACCCACGTATTGGTTTTTGTAAAGCCAAAGAAATACAATAATAAATAAAGAAATACATTTACTTAAATAAAGAGAACGAAATATTCAAATAAGCCAATTTTATTTACTAATTTTCATTTTCTACCACGATCATCTATTTACTACCATTTTGTAGCGATCCCTATAAACACAATCTCAATCGGATAGAAAAAACGCATCCGTTCGGATCTGTGAATAGCATTTTGACAGTTCTTCGGTTCGGAAATGAGATAGTCGAGTACGATTCCTTACCGACATGGAAACGTATCGAATCGTTGTGAATAAGGGGCCTGTACAGGATGGCATTTTTTAATGCCACCTGGAGAAAAAGTGGTCGAAATACTGGAGATAGCAAATTTTAGTCAAAGGTAACATTCCTTTATTTTTAAATAATTATAATTTTCGATAAACTGTGAATGCAGATTTGTTTCTTTTTAAAAATAAAGGAATATCTCCTTTGAGTAAAATTTGCTGTCTTCAGTATTTTGACAACTTTTCCTCCAGGTGGCATTGTAAAATTCCAGGTATAGCACCATACTGCGACACCGACGAAAACGACGACGTTCAGACCGACCGAACGCGACCGACCGTCGGTCAGTGCGACAAGAATTCAGGCCTGATTGAGGAAGTCGTGGAGTATTTGAGAGTACCTAGTGTTTCAGAATATCGCTAATATCTTGGTCAAGAATCAGTTTTCAGAAAATAAATAAATAAAACTATGCATTTCGCAATATTACGGTTTCACTTGGATAGATTACAATCTACCGAAAAATAAAACATTATACTGTAAGCACTATGTTCAGTTGACAATAGTTCGACAGTTTACAACCTCGCTAGAGTGATTACAATCTAACGTGTTTGTTAATTTTACGGTGTCATAATATGTATGGTGTATTATGTAGTGCTTAATGAAGATTTTATTCTTTGTGTTTCGATCAATAACCTTTGTGCCGCAGATAGCTACTGTTTGAACATGTCTTCTCATTGCACAGCTGGTTTTAAAATAATTCGAATAATTCAATTGTGTAAACATAATTAGAATCAAAATAAGATTGGTAAAAGGAACACAATTCACAAACACTTTTGGATACGCACGGAAAATTCAGACTCTTAAAACAAGTCTTCGGTAGTATAGTGGTAAGTATCCCCGCCTGTCACGCGGGAGACCGGGGTTCGATTCCCCGCCGGAGAGAATCTTTTTGTGTTCTTTTTCCTGTGATTTTGTTTTTTTTTTTTTGTTTTTGATTTATAAACATCGACTGATTAATTTAATCTTGAAACAGTAAATATTAAAAACAAAAGTCACTCGCTTTGTCTATCTGTTAAAACCTACGAAGAAACTGAGCAAGTCTTGGTTAGACTTTGTTAAATAAATAAATAAATATCGCTGGACATTAACACACAGCGCCATCTAGTGCCACACTAAGCAAGGCTTGTTAAATCATTTCTTTCTTCTTCTTCTCCGTATCAACAATGTAAGTAGGTACTCACCGAACATGTTTAATCTATGTAATACTTCAAACACATCGGCACTTCAAAGATATACACTTTCACACATATACAGTTATCACTATAAACCCTGTGAACAAGGCGCACATACAGTTTTTTTTTTTAATTTCATTTTTATTCACTTTTGTAATAAATTGTGCATTCGTCTCAATTTCTATACTAATATTATAAAGCAAAAGAGAGAGTTTGTTTGTTTGGTTGAACGTAGCGCCGTAGCGTAGCGCGTTCAACCAAACAAACAACTCAGGAACTACCGGCTCGAATTGAAAAATTCTTATTGTGTTGAATAGTCCATTTATCGAGGAAGGCTTTAGGATATATAACATCACGCTACAATTATAAGGAGCCGAGCAGGAACGAAAAATGTTGCTGTTGATAAAACAAAGTCCCCAGCCGCGTCTGTCTGTCCCTATGTATGCTTAGATCTTTAAAACTACGCAACAGATTTTGATGCGGGTTTTTTTAATGGAGAGAGTGATTGAGAAAGGTTTTAATATATAATTTGAAGACGGGCGAAGCCGCGGTCATCGGCTAGTAATTTATAAATCAAACATGTTCTTAAGGGAGTGTGTATTTATTTCGATTTGATAACAGAATATCTATGTTCCCAAATATATATTTTGAAAGGATAATGATACAAAGACAAGATATGAGGAATTTAAGATTTCTTTAGAAAATTTATTTTTCTCATAATTCTTGTTTAAATCAGTGTCTAATCAAAATATATGTTTGGGAACCTAGATATTCTGTAATCCAATCGAAATAAATACACAGTATGAAATACGCATGCTCCGCAGGCATCTTAAGTAATATCTAACCTCCAAACTGTATAAATACTAAAGTTAATGAAACTTTCACTTTACCACAGTCTCGAGAAATCCATTAAAATTTATAATATTTTAGAGAAAATTCCCATTCATCATTATTACGAAGAGTTTGAAGTAAAACCTTGGAATCCGTAATCTTACTAATTATTTTTGGAATCAAAAGCTTTCGAAGTTTCTCAATTTGAATTCTGTTTAAGGTTAAAACGGTTTTTGTTAGGGCTTAGTTTGTTTTACGCGACATTTTTATACAAAAAATATTATAAGTACATATTTTAATGAATTAATTTTAACCTATTTGATAATAATAATAAATAAATAAATATCACTGGACATGACTCACAGCACCATCTAGTGCCACATTAAGCAAGGCTTGTGTCGTGGTTACCTTACAGTTGATATACTACGTACATTATTTTTGTTTGTAAATACATACTTATTTTACATACTAGCTGACGCCCGCGGCTTTGCCTGCGAATTCGATGATTGTATAGGTAGCGGTTTTAGCTTGTATTGCTGTGTGAACATCAAAAGTCTAAAATAACATCTTATGAGGTGAGGAGCTCGTGGCTATATAACAGCCGCTCGGGTCGATCTTTAGGTTAAACCGTGCTTGTCTAGGTTAGTCTGTGGATGGGTGACCACCCTTACATACCGAATTTCATTACACACAGCGCCAACTAGTGCCATACTAAGCAACGAGGCTTGTGTCGTAGACACCAGATAGTTGATATACTACATAGATACATTTTTTGTTTGTAAATAAGTAGATACTTATTATACACTAGCTTCTGCCAGCGGCTTCGCCCGCGTGAAGTTTCAAAATTGGGGTTGAGTGAGAATATTATAAACGTAAGAGTAAACAAATATAATAATAACAAATCTCCGAACTGCTAAGCTATCGGGAGTTACACGTGTTATTGTGAGTCAACTATAAAAGATAGACATATGCTGTCTTGGGATATTTTTTATATAATTTTATGTGGAATATTTCCGTTATACATGATTTCTATGTAGCTTTAACCATTAAGGCTGCACACGCGACGGAAGCTAAAAAAACCAAGTAACTTCTCCCGTTTTCCCAACATTTCCTTTCACTGCTCTGCTCCTATTAATGGTAGCGTGATGAAAAGTATACTATTACCTGCTCAGGAGTATGTAGAATAATTGTACCAAGTTTCGTTAAAATCCGTCGAGTAGTTTTTTTTTCTATAAATAACATACAGACAGACAGACAGACAGACAGACAGACAAAAATTTTACTGATTGCATTTTTGGCATCAGTATCGATCACTAATCACCCCCCGATAGTTATTTTGTAAATATATTTCATGTACAGAATTGACCTCTCTACAGATTTATTATAAGTATAGATAAACATCCATGACTCAGAAACGAATGTACATGTTCATCACACAAACATTGCTCCTACCGGGATTCGAACCCTAAGAACGTAAGGCAGCCTCACTATCGCCTGCGCCATTCGGGTCGTCGTAATGTTCCCACTGCTGGGACACAGGCCTCCTTTCTATGAGAGGGAACTATTAGGTACACCTCGGCTATTCCTTTGGGGATAAAATTCGTGAAGTTATGTTATGTAATGGGGAAGACTGTTAAAAGCTAATTGTGGATGGCGCCACCATAGTTGGTCTCAATCTGACCAATGAGGTCAAGGTATTTTGAAATATGAAATGACATTCCTTGATTTTCAACCAATGACGATGCGTGGAACAAGCTATGCTAGCGCCATTAGTTCCACAGCGTGCATCCCCATTACAAACCAGTATCACTGACCCGAATAACTACTCAAGTTTTAACCAAACTCAAAGTCGTATTAGACCCAAATTACCCTACTCACCCTCTACCATATTGGGCCGCTTCGCTACATTGGCCCAACAAATTATCTAAACCAGATATTGGCATAGTTAATAAGGTTGGCAAGCGATTCCGTGGCCAATATGTGATGTCGTTAGTGTTTGACTGATTGCTATCTAGCCACCTGGTGTGCTGGCTTTAGCCGACTGTTCTGGAAAGAGGGTCATGGTTTTCGAGTGTTTGTTTATATGTTTATGCCTGTGGTGTGTATGTCCATTTATTTTTCACGTTTTTTAGTGTTAATAGTCTAAGGCGATTACTGTAGCTAAACGCGAGTTTTATAATGTCTAAAAGTATATGATTCACTGCAATAAACGAAACTAGAAAAATATATGATATTCTTCAGGATATATGCTAGTATGATAGTGTTTTGAAAACTTAATACAATTAAATATATTCGATAGAAAAAAATCACTAACTTATCTAAAAAAAAAATCTTTTAACAAGTAAAAACCATACTAAAATACATACAAACATTCTGATTTCTTGTCAAATAATTCTACAAGCAACCTATTAGCATCATTTTTTAGTCCAATCAATAGATTTTTTTGTAAATCGATCGAAACCACTCATTTTGCACTATTCGGCCCGCAGTGACCGACGCAACAACCACTTTGTAGTGCAAGCTGATTAGAACTTTATTGTAACAGTATTTCAAACGAAGTTTATCTACCCAAACATCATAAATCCTCTCTAACCAGCATTACCAACCAGCAGAAATAAACGGAACTGTAATGAACTCATAACCTACTGAAAACAGTAGGTTATGAGTTTAAATTTGGTACAGGTGTCAAATTCAAGTGAGTGTGCTATTCTAGTACCTATCTACATTAAATCAGATATCGATACGAAACCCCAATTCAGTATGATTTTAATTATAAATCGCACGACATTTTGATCTCGAGTGACACAAGAATACTGACTTTGTTCGTTTGCCTATGATTAAAAAAAAATGAAAGATATCCGAAACGCCGCCATTTCGAGCTGTCATTTGTTCGTTAGCTTTTTATTTCCAGTTACGAGTAGACAAATTTTCTGATAAGTTCTTTATTTCTGTCGAAAATGAGTGATAGTGACTCAGAAATTGACATGAACACTCCGCCAGATATCGTAAATGCAGCGACGAATGCAACTAATAACCAGTTGCCACAAAAATCAAAGTCCAAGTAACAATGCTGGTCATTTCCCTATGGTTCCTGAACCCACCATAGAACCCTTATGATATTTGGGTAGATAAAGAAGTGTATGCAACTATACATAATTAGGCATTATGCACAGTCGTATAAACTACTATTAAACCGCCACAAAAAGAGTTGCTAATTTAGCTCATGTAGTCGCCTCCAGGGAAGCCAAAGAAATTCAAGTTCTCTTAGGCAGGTCAGTGTCGGGTTTTATCGTTATTAAAACAAAGTTCACGACTGTAACACTTCTGTAGTTACCGAACTATAGTCATTAATACAACCCTCTAAGGTCCATGATCACCGAAAAGATAACAGTCTGATTATCTAAAAACAGCTGTCACTGTGACAGGTTCCCATACAAAAATGTGTTTTAAACAGCTGTTTTTAGAAAATCAGAGCGTCACCTTTTTGGGTTCACCAGGTGGCGCCACTGGCGAGTAAGGTCATGTCATTCATTCTATTTGATATTTTAAAGTACAAATAACTTCATACAAAGTTTATTTAATTACATAGTGCGCATACTTTAGATTTATATTTACAATATTGCCCCTAAAATGAGCAAGCATTAAACTTGTTACATAAAATCTTCAAGTCATTATTAATCAGGAATGGCTCAATCTGGAACACAATAAATTGCGATTATTAGTAAAAATACGTGATAAAAAAAGCGCATTGCGTGAACAATCTATGACATCTGACATTTCGGAAGACCTTACTCTACACGAGCGGCGAATTCATGCGCGATAGTTTCCATTAGCTTAAATGAACTCAGAGAGTGGTACTGGTGATTTGAAATTCGCGGGCTACCCAGTCGTTTCTTAATAGACTCTAACAACTGCGGTATCATTTTATTCTGACCATAAAACCGAGATTAGTGATCTGACTGTCTGCATGCCTGAACTCTAAAACCCAAATAACTACCCAGTTATTTGGGTTGGAAACCTATATATTCTGTAATCCAATTAAAATAAATACACACTGCCTTAAGAATATGTTTGATTTTCATATTATTTTGGTATTACATTTGAATGAAAAACGCATGCTCCGCCGGCCCCTTAAGATGTAAAAGTTTTAAGTTCCCCTTAGTAAGACTGGTTGTAAAAGTTTCAGAACTCATTACTGACTACCTGTAGCGATTGTCAAAGATCTAACAGATGACAGCACCAATGGCTTTATGTTCTTTCTGAGCCACGGACGAAACTCTATATGTAATGAACTAGCTGACACCACGCGTTTTCACCCGCGTAGCTTCCGTTCCCGTGAGAGTACGGGGCTAAAATATAACCTATGTTACTCTGGGTGAATGTAGCTTTCCAATGGTGAAAGAATTTTTGAAATCGGCGCAGTAGTTTTTAAGTATATTCATTACAAACGTACACACACACAAAAAATTAAATCGGCTTGTTGACTGAAGAAATCTAATTAAGTAGTCCGTCACATTACATTATCAAAAAATATTTGACCCGTTTTTTTCTTTTGTCACATAAACCAAAACTGACGAAGATACGACGCTTCTAAAATCCCCAATACGTCACTGTTTGGTATCATTCTTAGTGAGTTCTGATGTCACGAGCCCCCACTCCCGAGTTTTGATGCGTTTTATCTTTGTCAATATTCGTTGCTTTACAAAAACAAAAAATACGTGTGCATTATTTTTCAATAGTCTAACTGACGGACTAAATAGATTTGCAATTTATTGATGGTGGAAACTAGCCTATTATTTCCTCTTTATAATATTAGTGTAGATGATGACCCATCCACATTAAAAATAAACGTTGCTTAACCTTCGATTGAACTGTGCTGCTGTTATTATAGCCACGAGCATTGTAATAAAAACAGTACGATATTTATTCGAGTTTCCACTCGTACATTTATTCGAGTTTTGTTTTATTCGATGTGCAGAGCAGTATTTGCATTGTGGTTCTTTTGCTAACTGTTCGGGATGCGTTTTGGCCAGCGTAGGTAGTTTGGCGATTGTTTTCCCTTTTTTTTGGCAAAAAAAATGTTTTTTGGGGAAATGAAAAGAAAACATTAGACAGTAAAACTTAGGAAGGTACAAAATTCGAGACTGAGCGCTGCGCTGGTACATAAAAGGTGTGGTGGTATTTACTACGAACATGCATGAGGACCGTACATTTTATTTAAAAAAACACAGTTTTATATCTCCCCATTTGTTTAAGATACTTTTTAAAGATGGAGAAAAGATATAAGAAAAAAGTGATATTCGGGAAAATTCAGAACATGATCTGGCAACCCTGTTTTTGGCAATGATAACATCCCGCACCGAGTTATGAGGTGGTCGGATTGTTCCGTTATTTCGTATTTAGAGTAAATATTGCTTTCATAATGCGTTTTATAGAGTTGAATGTGAAATATAATTGGATTTTAGTTGGTTTAAACTGTTCTTGTGTTATTTTAAGCTTCAAAAAATAATAACAGGCGCTCCGGTCAATCTTTAGGTTAAGCCGTGCTTGCTTAGGTTGATCTGTGGATGGGTTACCACCCATTACATACCAAGTTTCCTCCGTGCTTCGCAAAACACGTTAAACAGTTGGTCCCGGTTGTCTTTTGTACATCTTTGACAGTCGTTACACAAAAAGTCAGTGACTCAAAAGGCTAAAAATACTGGTATTCAGGATCTATAGAGCGCCTGCCTATCTGAGCTCTACAATACAGTTAGTACTGGGTAATATAATACCCTTTGGTAAGACTGGTCTTTCGAGCCAATGTGCAAATGACAGCCGGGACCAACAGCTTAACGTGTTTTTCGAGACACTGAAGAAATTCGGTATGTTTTGCGTAGTCACCCATTCACAGACCAATATAGGTAAACGCAGCTTAAAAACAAGATCAATGACTGCCTTTCAACACTTGTTAATTTTTTTTCTTATTTTTTTTCAAACATGCGATTGGTTCCTGAACCATAAGCAGATGTTTTTTTTTTAGAAAGTTAAGAAAAGTAAACCGTTTTTTTTTTCACCGCGTGAATCAAACCTCGCCTTAACAAACCATTTCGCAAACATTAACTCATATTCGGTTCGAATTTAGTTTCTGAGTTCGCTAATTCTAAAGCTTTTAATACACCATTCTTCATTGTTGGGTGGGCTACAGTAATAATTGCTGGGTCGACGCCCAAGGCGTATTTCTGAATGGACGCTTTTCATTGGCTTCCCAGCCGTGCAACAAAAGGTGGGTAGTTTTTGTTTGTTTTGTTCTTAATTAGGGCTAGAATGGGTCTTATTCAATACGCGGTTAATTAGAATTTCTTTGGTGATGTTGTTTTGATGTTTATTTTCTATGGGTAATTAAAAAAAAACTTGTGTGGCAGTCTTTGGAGACTGCTGATAGAAAAACTAAGTGAAAACTAAGTAATCTACATCTACTACGGGTTGTGCCCCCCACGCTCGCTTAGTTTGTGCTACGCCGTAGCGTTCCGCTACGAGTGCTACGCCGTAGTGATCTGCTACGAGTGCTATGCCGTAGCTATCTGCTACGAGTGCTACGAAGCATTAGGAGACGGTCCTGCGAGCACCATCGTTTTTGTTCACGCAAAAAGTTTTCAACGTGCCTAAAGAAGTTTTCAATTCTAAAATGTTCTGATAAATTGAAAAGTTCATGGCTCAAGAGTATCATGTTCAATACGCGGTCAGATGACCTGTAAAACTTCATTTACAAGTATAGTTGATTCTGGTATGTTTAGTATGGTGAATGCATGCCACATGAATATGGAAGAAATCACTGTAGTTCTTCTTCACTCGACGATTGAGCAGCAAGAAACATCTCCTTTTTATTTCTACTATCCTAGTACTTGGCCTGTAAGTTCATTGCCTCTTTCACTCTCTCTCTTTATTATGAAGGTTTGAGAGAATGCACACGCAAAAAACAATATCTCCAAGAATCTTCTGCTACCCTGGTACCCGCTATGATTTTAGTGTTGGGTTTCTTAACAATAAATTAACTAGCATCTCGTTTTGGAAGTAGGTTTGCTTAAAGCGTTTAATATTGGTTAGTTTATAGAACCCCCAAAATGATAGCAGATGAATACAATGGAGATGCTAACAATTATCGCTAGTCATGTAGACCACATGAATATGGAAGAAATCCTTATAGTTCTCTTTTTATTACTCGACGGTCGAGCAACAAGAAACATCTCCTTTTATTTTTTACCATCCTAGTACCTGGCCTGTAAGTCTGTCGCCTCTCTCTTCCTGTGTATTGCGAAGGTTTGAGAAAGCAAATTCGAAGAGTAATTATATCTCTTAAGCAACTGCTAGCCTGGTACCTGCCATGATTTCAGTGCTGTGTTTCGTACCAATCAATCAATCGACCGTAACTCGTTTTGGAAGTGGTGTTATTTAAGGGGTACTTGGTTAGGTTATAGCTCGAGTTCTGCTTACTCGCAAATGATAGGAGATGAGGCCCACAGTGGCACAGCGGTCTGTCGCTATCAATTACCGCTACTCATGCAGACCACATGAATATGGAAGCGACACTCAGTGAATTCGGTCATTAGTCTGCAGTAGAGGGTTCGTCGCGTCAACGTTAGAGCATTGGATGCTGTTTATTTTGTTCAGCAGAAAATTAATGGTAGATTATATAACGAGTGTAAAAAAGGGGAATTTGATTCGAAGGACAAGTTAAAACCTAAAAACAGCAAAGGATTCTAGAGTCTAGAAAGAAAGGAGTGTAGAGTTTAGAATCCTAAACGGAGCAAGGGATACAAGACACGAGATTTTGTTAGTGAGTTGTGTGCTCTACTTTGTATCATAGACTTCCAGAAAATTCAAAATTCAAAAAAAAAAACAAAAATGTTTATTTCTTCAACCAAATACGACAGTTGGTTTGTGATTGGAGCCTTCTTTTAAGCAAACAATGCCTGTATTAAGAGACTCCGCTCTTCCATAACAAAAGAAAGAAAATTGTTTAAAACATATCATAGGTAAAGTAGACAACAATAAAAAAAAAAAATAACATAACTGTAGTTTGTGTGTGTGAGTGAGTGTGTGCGTGGGTATGTGTGTATGCGTGTGTAGGTATGTGTATGTTTGTGTGCCTGTGTGAGAGGTTATGCCGTGAGTTTCAAGAGCTCTTCCGTTTCCTTATAGGTAGGTTTGATCCAATTCAGTGTATTTTTTTTGCATTCATTATAATTGTTTTTATATATACATATTTCTTTATGTATTCTGTTATATAAACGAGCAGACCGTGTTTTAAATTGCATGGAGGCAACCAAAGTTTTTGTTTGGGGGAGTTCTGCAACAGCATGCTTTCTCCGTTTTGTCAGTTTAGATGCATCGTAAGGTAGGGTCTTATGTTTCTTTAATATAGTTTGAACTATATATAGTTTTCTTACTGAGAGTAATTCGCTTAGGTTATAAAGACTTTCTGTGGGAAAATAAATAGTAGTATAGTCAAACTCAACTGGATGGAACTTGGGGGAAGCTTATGTCCAGCAGTGGACGTCTTTCGGCTAAAATGAAGCCGTGATGATGATAGTCAAACACTGTTTTGAGTTTTCACGGTATAACCACTCCAGATATTAATTTTCAACCTTATTACTCAGGGCTTACGCGTGGTCCAGCAAAACGACATTGAAACCGATTCATGTGTTATTTAACTACGAAACCACAGAAAGCCATACTAAAACAGGTACAGTCCATCAAACAAAGTTGTCAAACTCGGATCACATCTTTTCTCTAGTAATGTCGGTCTACCCATCCGTGGTTAACGCGAATATTTCTAAAGTGCTTTGCTTACCGTGCGCCCCTGAGAGCAAATTTACCGTCTTTTTTGTAAAAACCGTGCCTAATTGCTCTAAAATGACCTTTGTTTCAACGGGAAAGCACCTACCACCCACCTACCTACTTTAGTAGCAATCGTTTGTTTTGCAAAAATCTCAATACTTTTACCTTTGTTGTTTTACAGGCGTGTTTTCCTATAAACAGTGAAGTGAGAATCGGATTACAAGTTCATACATTTAGAAAACAATTAGTAATCGTGGTATAAACATCTGATGTGGGGGAATGAGAAAATTGTAATGGGAAAAACTGAAAGTGGAATAGAATAGAAACATAAGCTAAACTTAAAAACTCGGTTCTTGTATCCCTCGCTCCGCTTAGGATTCTAAACTCTACACTCCTTTCTTTCTTGACTCTAGAATTATTTGCATCTTTATTTTATTTTTTTTGAATAGTAATATTTCTCTTTATTATGTACATCAAAAAACTATAAATACATTTTTTTTAACATTTTACAAGTTACGCCACAATGGGCGGTCTTATCGCTAAAAGCGATCTTTTAAAGACAACCTTTGGATGGATTTAAAGGGGAAGGAGAGACAATACTGCAGGTAGCCTGTGGTGTACCATTTACATATATACAATAAATAAATACATAGATATACAAAAAAATATATATATATATTTATATATATTTTTTGTTTTTTTATTTATATATATGTTTTATTTTTATTTTTAAAGTAGATGGCTATAAGAGTAGAGGTAGACCAAAGTAACGATAGATGGACATGTGAAGGATTAAATGGCTAGAAAGGAGTATGAGATGATGAGTAATAGAGAAGTAAAGAAACAAAAGAAGACTTGCTGCGCTGACCCCAAATAAATTGGAATAAGGGGTAGAAGTAAAATTATACAACGCTCGTTATTCCACGAATTAGCATGTCTTTTAAAATATTGTAGTACTTTCCGGATCGAATTGATACATTTTTATGAGGATACATGATATTGTTGGTATCCATTATAAAACATATGAAAACGGGTATTTATCGCGAATTTACTTTTAATTTAAGCCCGAGATTTAGACCGGATTGAAGTATTGGATGTACCGCGACAGCAAAGTGAAGGCGTCTATTCAACTACCCTCACTTGATCTTCATAAATAAATAAATAAATAAATAAATATCGCTGGACATTAACACACAGCGCCACCTAGTGCCACACTAAGCAAAGCTTGTGTCGTGGACACTAGATAGTTGATATACTACATATATACTTTTTTGTTTGTAAATACATACTTATTATACATATAAACATCCATGACTCGGAAACAAATGTCCGTGCTCATCACACAAACATTTGCTCCTACCGGGATTCGAACCCAGGACCCTAACAACGTAAGGCAGCTTCACTACCACTACGCCAATCGGGTCAAATGTTAATTAGGGCCGGTTCATACTAGGACAGCACACTATACTAACAGTGTCCGTATATTGAGGCGATTTCACTTGACGAGTACACTTAGTGATCACTGGATTCAAAGCTGAAGAGAGTTTGAAGCTGTTTGTAACGTCGGGCTTAATTAAAGGCAAACTCGAGATAAATACCCATTTTCATATGTTTTATCAGGTGTTCTGATCGTGAAAGTTTAAAAAAGACAATTTTTGGTATCGTTTGCTAGCTTTGTTGAGTCAGTGTTAGTGGTTTTTTTATTTCTGAAACAGTAACTGTTATAAGTAGTCAGTGACCCAAAAGCAACCAGTTTTGCCAAATGACCCGACGCGCGTAGTCGACCTTCCACGGACGAACCCAGCCAAACGAGACTGATATTATTTAGCAGTGAGCTCCTCTTTGCAATTGCAATATGAAATTTGTCTTGTAATTTTGTTAAGATTTAAAAAAATATTTGGTGTATGAAGAACAGTGTGTAAAGCTCTTCATCCCCCATAGAAAAGGGAGGATCCTCCGACCAGATGGGTGTTATGTCTGGTGGGCTACTGCCCGACGGTTTTTGTTGGGTTCTCGTATACAGGGTGTCTCATTCAAATCGGTCAGTATGGGAAAGTCTGAAACTATAAGACATACGAAGATCTGTTCTGAGGCACCATGTCATCGATTTTAATAACAAGAAAAACTGCATTCATACATTTTAAAAAACATCTGTACTCCGTTCGGGAATCGAACCCGGTTATTTTGAAAAAAAAAAACCTACACTATTTCTATTCAGATATCGATTGTGTAGGTCTTAAGCAGTAAATGTCTGTATGAAACATGATGTCTAAAATGAATAAAATGCATTGTTTCCACATACTTTAATTTATTTTAGTAGGTGCTCGAAGTGACCACCGCATTTTTCAATACAATATTCAACACGATATTAGATAATATTATCGCAGATAACAAAACTTCCGGAATGGTTTAATGCAATGCCAATGGGTGTGTGGGTATGTAAAGAGGTGTATGTATCAAGTTGCAACATCAGCAAAGAGGTATAAACAACCATAGAGACAATTTTAAATAACTGAACTTGTTTAATATTGTAAACGTGGTCAGTTCAAGCACCTACTAAAATAAATTAAAGTATGTGGAAACAATGCATTTTATTCATTTCTGACATCATGTTTCATACAGACATTTACTGCTTAAGACCTACACAATCGATTTCTAAATAGAAATAGTGTAGGTTTTTTTTCAAAATAGCTGGGTTCGATTCCCGAACGGAGTACAGATGTTTTTTAAAATGTATGAATGCAGTTTTTCTTGTTATTAAAATCGATGACATGGTTCCTCAGAACAGATCTTCGTATGTCTTATAGTTTCAGACTTTCCCATACTGACCGATTTGAATGAGACACCCTGTATACTGATAAGTCGCGGAGAATGTTGCTTGCGTGATGTAGGATCTGTGACGTGTTTCGCTGTTAGTTCATCATCTTTGTCATAGATGGCGCTGTAGTAATTTTTGTTCAATGTTGTTTTAGTACTTTTTGTAGTGCTGCTACAAATATTACTGGTAAAATTACGATCGTTATACTAAAAAAAAAGTATATGGAATGAAATTAGGCCATGTGAACGTTAGAACTTTTGGTATTATATCAAGTGGCACGAGGTATAGAGGCATATTATACTACGAGGTTAATCCATGGAGATCGAACGCCGTGACCTTAATAAGAATACCCAGAATCACTGTTAATTAGTATCAAAACTAGTCCATCTGTTGCATTTATAATTATGTACAGTTTGCTCCGGACGGAGAAGCTTTTTCCGCTGGAATAGTCAGCCATATAGCCATGTAGCCAGTTGGTTATGTACCAGTTAATTATAGGTTCAGTTGAGAAGTTTAAATTGCTGTTTTGAAAGTCTGTACTGCGATACTGTAGTTAGAATGTTAATTTTATGCGTTTTTTGGTTAAAGAGTTGGATATACATTTTATTATACAGTGCTACAGGGATATTTAAGTGGTTAACATCTGTAAAAACCGACTTCCAATAAAACACTCAAAAGTCTAAACTAACTTTACTTTCGGAAGTCGGTGGCAAAAAAGTCAGTGAAACAAAGAAAGTCACTGACTTCTGAAAGTAAAGATATGTTTTTCTTTTTGTAAAAAAGTGTCAGACCAAACTGATGATGGGAAACAAATATAATGGTCTGGGTTAGTTCCATAGATGTTTATATGTATAAAAGTATGTATGTCCGAACTAAAAGTATCTATGTATAGTATATGAACTATCTGGTTTCCACGACACAAGCCTCATTGCTTAGTGAGGGTCTAGATGGCGCTGTGTATATTTTAGTTCCATCACTACTTCATAGATATCCCAACAGCGCATAGTGGGAACCTGCTCAACCCACTATGATCACTGATAATTAGTATTCCATAATATAGAGCTCCTTTCGAAAAACTTACAATAATTTTACTCTAATAATTTCAAAAAAAACTCATGAAAATACTTTTCTCTTCATAAAATGAAACAAAAAGGTTCAAGGTAAAAAGTTTCTAATCATACATTTTTTTGTTTCATCGGCCTCTCATGATCAAATTCCTTCCGTTCTTTATTGAATTCCTTCGTCCATATTTTTTCTACTACCCCTAACTGACTTTCAACTCTATTCTCACGGGCGTAGGTTTAATTTTCTTTGTTAAATCTTATCTAAGCTCAGCTTGAGGTATTCCTTTGATACTGTTTTCAAATTTAAATTTAAATTCATTAGTGATTGGGTTTATTTTACAATTTGTCTGCTATTCTGTAAACAGAGTTTGTACGCCGAGATAAGTACCCTTCTTGGCAGTAAATACCTGTACCTATTAATAGGCTTGTTACCGACAAAATCTAATTAGTCCGTCAATAAGATTATCAAAAAATATTTGACCCGTATTTTTTCTTTTGTTACTTATACCCAAAATAACGAAGATACGACTGTAGTGCCTAACACTACTCATCCCTATGAACGCCATGAGGCCGCGACCAAGAAGTCGGCGAACGTTTGTCGACTAAAATTTTTACATGTTGTATTATAATATTACACCGCCACACACACCGACACACACACACACACAACACACACACACACACACACACACACAGTATGTAGACTTTTTATTTCTGCTCTCCGAACTATCGCCCCGGTAGCACCTTCTATACACCGTGTTCCTGAGGTTATACATTAACTTCGGCATGTTTATTTACCCATTTTTTTTTTTTCTTCACTTTTAGTGGTAATAAGTAAAAACATATCGTGTTCATCTTAGATTATAAACTCATTTTATCTCAACACAACACAAAATACCTCTAACTTAGGTTATTTTGTTCACAAGTGTACTTTAACATTGCGACATGAAATTCAGTTTGATAGTTTTGGTTGCACAAAGTGGCAACATCTCACAAATAAAGACTCTTTCTCACAGCACAACATAATTAAATTGGTTAAACTTAAAAACTATGCCATTCAAACGACTACTTCCTTTGTACGATATGTTTAACAAGAGCTATAGAAGTATTATTCAAAATGAATGTATATCCTCAGGAACACGGTGTATATTGAGAGGTCCACCACGCGCGCCTTCAGTGCATTCAGACGTCATAGATTTGCAATTTATTGATGGTGGAAAATAGTAATTGCCTCTTCGGTCTAGGGATCGCTAGCGCTGCTGTTGAGCAAGAAGTCTTGAGTGCGATTTGTAGGTCTGTCAAAGTACTTCTGGGCTTTTCCATCAGAAACTTGATTTAGTGCCCGGGAGTGGCTATAGGCGTAATATTACGATACAATAATTGAAGTAAATGACACGCAGATTCGATCAAGACTGATTTCTTTATTATAACAGGTAGCACAACATAACTTAATATTCTGAATACCCACATAAACATACAATATCTTCCCCCAAATATTTTTAAAATTACATTTTTATTTTATGATAGAAACATATTACATTTAGCGTATTTATAAAATCTAGTTTAAATTATATATAAAGCTTATACTGACATCCTCACATTATTCATTTATCTAGTAAATAAACATGTACATTTGACAGAGGAAAGTATTTATAAACTCATTTCATTAATAATTTTACTTTCATTATTTATTACATTTCTTGTATTCTATACACATAAATTACTAATACTTACATTATTTATTTAACCAGTAAATAAATATGAAGTACCTAAGTATTATTTTATCACACTGAAACACTTTACGGTATCAATTAATTTTGCCATTATGTTCCTACCTTAGAAGACAAAAATATCATTGGAAATTGCTACACTCCCATTAAATATTACATAAATTCATACATGCAAAATCATAAAAAAAAAATCATCAAACTTAATAATTGACTCGGAACACAAAACTACTGAAACTGCCCCATTATTGGTAATGTAAATGAAAACTAACTGAGGTAGGTATTTATCGGAGCTTTAAAAATACAAAAAAAATAAACCTTAAACAACTCAAAATAACATAACTGTCATCGTCATCCATGTTTAATTCTCATCTTATTCTTTGAATATTTCCCCTAATTTTTTACGTGCAATGACAGCCGCTGGTCTGTATGTGCGCACTGTATGCGTATTTTCATCATTACTGTGGTTGCCTAACAAATTATTGGTCTCCCTAGACACATGCCCGTGTGGACTAGTGGTAGTATCGTCGTCACTCTCTGCACTAGACCATTTCTCTTCGTCACGGTCAGGTTTGTATAAACTATTTGATTGACCCGGACTGACGTCATCGTACTGAGAGTTTGATTTTACTTTAAGTAAATGACGCCGATTGCGTCTGTATCGCCTTCCCGTATTATCTGTGACAAAATAGGACCTCGGTTGAACAGCCTGTGATTGCACCCTAACATTTTTACGCCTATTGCCATCGGCCATAATTGCTGTGTCACCGGTTTTCAAAGACGGCAATGGTCTAGCGTGTTTGTCATAATATTGTTTGCTAACCTCCTGTTTACGCACAATATTTTGGTAATCGGCAGTGTTATCGCGACTTGGCATTAGTTTTGTAAAGTGTGAAGGCAGTCTACTATTAAGTCTGCGCCCCATTAATAATTGTGCAGGTGAGCCGATATCATCACGAGGTGTATTCCTGAAGTTTAATAATCCCAAATAAAAGTCTGATCCGGATTCAATTGATTTTATCAAAATATTTTTAATTGTTCGCACACTGCGCTCACTACGACCATTAGATTGCGGATAATTGGGTGAAGTAGTGATGTGGTGAAATCCCCAATTATTTTTAAAGTTTGCAAATTCTTTCGAAGCGTAAGCTGGCCCGTTGTCGGTCACCAGCTCGCTTGGAACACCATGTCTCGCAAATTGGTCCTTCATAGCCGCAATTACTGCCTTGCTCCCTATACTCTTTAATGGATTTACCTCTATAAAGTTAGAAAAGTAGTCTACCAACAGCATAAAATATTTATTTCCGTATTGAAATATGTGGGTCCACCCTTTATAGCAGAACTTTTTATGCCATATTATTACTTTGCATAACAGCGGATAGCATAAACTTCATTTCGCAGAAAATCGTTTGGCAGACACGCATTTATCATACATTCAAACTCATAATTTTGTAAGTCAGAATCATCTAAAGGCATAAATTTCATATGCATAAAAATTAAAAGTCGAACCATCTTGTCGCAGATAGTTGGAGGTCAGGATCATCGTTTTGCATAAATTTCATATGCATAAACATTAAACGTTGAACCATCCTATCGCAGAAAGTTTAGGGTCAGAATCATCTATTGGCATACATTTCATATCAATAGTCATTGAATGGCAGAACTATTATTTAAGATTAGTTTAACGAAAATTGTCTATATATTTTATTTAACTCAATTAATTATCGTTTTGCATGTATTAATTATTGTTTTTACCAATTTTACCAATGTTATTAATTTTGTACAAATTTATTGTTTTTTCTTAGTATATTTACGTCACTAATTTTATTACTGTTATGAATTTTATCCATCTCCCTATTTTGTAATTTTTGCATGTATTTTATGAATATATTTTATAAATTTTATACGTTATTCAATTATACCAGTGTTATTAATTTAATAAAATCCTACTTAATATTATAAATGCGAAAGTTTGTGAGGATGGATGTATGTTTGTTACTCTTTCACGAAAAAACTACTGAACGGATTTGGATGAAATTTTGCACATAGATAGTTTATAACCTGGATTAACACATAGGATACTTTTTGTCCCGGTAGTAAGATCCCATGGGTATTATCAAACTTCGCGCGGGCGAAGCCGCTGGCAGAAGCTAGTATACAATAATTTTACTTAGTTGGTACTAGTGCAAAATCTTTCGACGATATTATGTTTCTTTATGCTTTTCGAGCGTATGGCACTCGTGGCCTGCAGGTGAAAATCATAATATTTTGGGTTTAACGGCTAAATAAACATAATTTTCTTTCTTTCTTTTATTAAAACAGTAGATTGAGATCATGTGGTTTTTATTTTCCTGTAAGAAGCAGGCAGACATGCAAACAAACATACACCATGCATGCAGCAAGCATGCAGCAAACATGCAAACCTGCATACACCATGCATGCAGTAAGCATACAGCAAGCATGCAGCAAGCCTGCAGCAAGCATGCAGCAAACATGCAAACCCGCATATACCATGCATGCAATGAGCATGCAATGAGCATGCAGTAAGCATGCAGTAAGCATGCAGCAAGCATGCAGCAAGCATGCAGTAAGCATGCAGTAAGCATGCAGCAAGCATGCAGCAAGCATGCAACAAACGAGAATGCAACATGCAGCAGGCATGGTTTCTGTCACGGCTCCGGCGCTGCGGGGCCCCGGCGGTCCCACGCGAGCGTCTCGTCGCAGATGTGTTTCAACGCTCACCACCGCAGCTTCGGCTTGCTGGCCGGCTGAGCCGGCCAGCCTCAGCCGCGGCGGCGAGTGTTAAAACCACCTGCTCCTCAGCTCGCGGCCCGCCTCGCCCCTCCGCGCCTACGCGATTTTAAATTACACTCTAGGGGTAGGGCAGACAAGACTACGTGGAGTCGGTTTTGGAGCGATTCGTTTCTGTCACTAACTTTTCTAGCACAACATATTGACTTTTTAAGATAATATTTTAATTTTAAATTAAGGTTAAAATGCTATTTTGTGGCATTAAAAAATGGCAATACTGCCAAATAAAATTATACCAAATGAAATTCTGCAATCTTCATAGTATGCCAAGTGAAATTATATCAAATAATCGTCGTTCTAAATAAACATTATTCTAAACGAAATTATGCGAAATTTGAACAATGCCAAAGGTAATTATGCCAAATAAAAAACTGCCATCTAAAAGTATGCCATTCGAAATTCGGTCATACACACATTCACCCAAACAATAAGTATATTTAAAAAAAAATATGCCTTTAATATATTCGTTTAAAGAAAATTATGCCAAGTGTGTTATGCTAAATGAATTTCGGAGCAACAAGATTCTGCCAGATAGATGGAACCCGAAATATGTCGGATCCTACTTTAGCCCAGGGCCTATCCGGTATATGATGAGGAAGCAAGGGCTCACGCGTGGGCCGTGGTTGCCGCTGCGAACAAGCTGCACATCGCCTTACAGCATTTTCTATGTCACGTGACATTCCTGGCCAAAACATCACCTCGCGACCATTGCGCTTGCACCTGTCTATCCCCATGTGCCCATCGTGTACACGCGATATCATCTCCGGCCGCAGACTACGCGGGATATAAACTAAATTATCCTTAAAAATTATTCCATCCATATATTCAAAATGTTGGCTGTATGACCACTGTGCCCGTACACTTTCATCAACTTCGTGTTTATTTGCTGGCCATCCATTATGAATGTACTTAATTATTAATTGACACTCATTATCTTTAGCTATCTCATGTCGAATCATACTCATTTTAGTATCGCTGAACCTTACATTCTGGACTAAAAAACACGATTGCTCGGTTATTTCTTCAGAAATGCTTTCTTTTACATTATCGACCAAAGCCGCACGTGATAACGCATCAGCGACAAACATGTATTTACCCGGCTTATACACCACAGTGAAATCATAACCTTGTGTACGTAACATCATGCGTTGTAAACGCGCAGGAATTGAATCTAATGGTTTTTTAAACAGTGCTTCCAAGGGTTTATGATCGGTTTCCACCGTGATGTTGTTTCGCCCGTAAATATATTGATGAAAGCGTTCCAGAGCATACACTATCGCTAATAGCTCCTTTTCAATTTGAGCGTAACGAGACTGCGTGTCTGTCAAAGTCGCGGATGCAAACTCGACTGGCCGGCCGCTCTGCAATAATACCGCACCTAATGCGCGCGAACTTGCGTCGACTGATAAGAGAACCGGTTCGCGTGGCGAGTAAAGCGCTAATACAGGTGCTTCGCACACTAAATCTTTTAAACGTCGTACAGCCGAATCATGCACTTCATCCCATAACCATTCAGAATCTTTTTTCAACAATGAACGCAGTGGTGATGCGATTTCAGAATAGTCTGGAATGAATTTAGACAGATAATTGATCATACCTAGGAACCGCTCTAACGACTGTTTATCGCCTGGGCTCGGCATCTGCTGTATGGCCTTTAGTTTATTTTTATCTATACTCATACCTTCAGCGCTAAACGTATGCCCTAAATAGGTTACTTCCTGAACACAAAATTCGCACTTTTCCTTGTTGAATTTAATGCCTACCTCCCGAGCCCGGTCGAGCAATAGCTTGAGTCGCGCGTCATGCTCAGCTTTGCTAGAAGCCCATACAATGACGTCGTCGACGAAGGAGTCCACACCCGGTAAGTCTTCCAGAATTTGGCGAATTTTTGAATGGAATACCTCTGAGGCACAATTTATACCATAAGGTAAACGTAAGAACTGGTATCTACCAAACGGTGTGCCGAATGTACATAGATTTGCGCTTTCGTCATCGATCTGCACCATCCAAAACCCAGACCTAGCATCTAACTTACTAAAGTATCGGGCTCCTTGCAACTTAGTAGCAATTTCGGTGAGCGTTGGCAACGGGTAATGCGCGCGCTGTACGGCGCGGTTTAACGGCCGTGGATCTAAACACACGCGTATCGTGCCATCCTTTTTAGCCGCTACTACTATCGCGTTTACCCACGGTGTTGGATGCGTCACCTTTCCTATTACACCCAAACGCTCCATGCGATTCAACTCGACCAATAATTTGTCTCGCACACCTAATGGTATTTTACGAACTGGACAGATCGACGGCTGAGCATCACGACAAGTTACAATATTATATTTACCCGGTAGCTTTCCTAAACCCCGGAAGAGATCCTCATATCTCTGAATATTTAAACTAAATATTCGCTTAACTATACCGAGCTCCTCACACGCGTATTTCCCCAGTAAACTATAACAATCTTGCTTGGAAATGACAAAACGTAGTTTATATATCTCTCCTTTATAGATCCAGTCAATGTTATAGGAACCTGCTATTGGTATATAATTGCCACAAAAAGATTGAGCCTTTGTCTTATCACAATTTAAGTTTTGAACTTGAAAACCTAATCTTTTAAACGTATTCATGGATATTACATTTAAGTCAGATCCTGTATCTAGTTTAAATTTCTCTTTTTCACCATTAGCATGTAATATTAACGTTTCATACCACTTAGTGTCCCCAGTATTGTTGTATTCATCTATAGCAGATATATAATACATTTCGCCGTCACTTATATCGTTTTCCTCTAGCTGGTAAACCACACGTTTTGATGAGTATGGACATACTTTTTTTATAATGACCACGTTTATGGCCGACGACGACGACGTCATTGTATGGGCTTCTAGCAAAGCTGAGCATGACGCGCGACTCAAGCTATTGCTCGACCGGGCTCGGGAGGTAGGCATTAAATTCAACAAGGAAAAGTGCGAATTTTGTGTTCAGGAAGTAACCTATTTAGGGCATACGTTTAGCGCTGAAGGTATGAGTATAGATAAAAATAAACTAAAGGCCATACAGCAGATGCCGAGCCCAGGCGATAAACAGTCGTTAGAGCGGTTCCTAGGTATGATCAATTATCTGTCTAAATTCATTCCAGACTATTCTGAAATCGCATCACCACTGCGTTCATTGTTGAAAAAAGATTCTGAATGGTTATGGGATGAAGTGCATGATTCGGCTGTACGACGTTTAAAAGATTTAGTGTGCGAAGCACCTGTATTAGCGCTTTACTCGCCACGCGAACCGGTTCTCTTATCAGTCGACGCAAGTTCGCGCGCATTAGGTGCGGTATTATTGCAGAGCGGCCGGCCAGTCGAGTTTGCATCCGCGACTTTGACAGACACGCAGTCTCGTTACGCTCAAATTGAAAAGGAGCTATTAGCGATAGTGTATGCTCTGGAACGCTTTCATCAATATATTTACGGGCGAAACAACATCACGGTGGAAACCGATCATAAACCCTTGGAAGCACTGTTTAAAAAACCATTAGATTCAATTCCTGCGCGTTTACAACGCATGATGTTACGTACACAAGGTTATGATTTCACTGTGGTGTATAAGCCGGGTAAATACATGTTTGTCGCTGATGCGTTATCACGTGCGGCTTTGGTCGATAATGTAAAAGAAAGCATTTCTGAAGAAATAACCGAGCAATCGTGTTTTTTAGTCCAGAATGTAAGGTTCAGCGATACTAAAATGAGTATGATTCGACATGAGATAGCTAAAGATAATGAGTGTGAGTGAGTGGGTAATGAGTGTGTGTGTGAGTGGGTCTGTATCGCCTTCCCGTATTATCTGTGACAAAATAGGACCTCGGTTGAACAGCCTGTGATTGCACCCTAACATTTTTACGCCTATTGCCATCGGCCATAATTGCTGTGTCACCGGTTTTCAAAGACGGCAATGGTCTAGCGTGTTTGTCATAATATTGTTTGCTAACCTCCTGTTTACGCACAATATTTTGGTAATCGGCAGTGTTATCGCGACTTGGCATTAGTTTTGTAAAGTGTGAAGGCAGTCTACTATTAAGTCTGCGCCCCATTAATAATTGTGCAGGTGAGCCGATATCATCACGAGGTGCATTCCTGAAGTTTAATAATCCCAAATAAAAGTCTGATCCGGATTCAATTGATTTTATCAAAATATTTTTAATTGTTCGCACACTGCGCTCACTACGACCATTAGATTGCGGATAATTGGGTGAAGTAGTGATGTGGTGAAATCCCCAATTATTTTTAAAGTTTGCAAATTCTTTCGAAGCGTAAGCTGGCCCGTTGTCGGTCACCAGCTCGCTTGGAACACCATGTCTCGCAAATTGGTCCTTCATAGCCGCAATTACTGCCTTGCTCCCTATACTCTTTAATGGATTTACCTCTATAAAGTTAGAAAAGTAGTCTACCAACAGCATAAAATATTTATTTCCGTATTGAAATATGTCGGATCCTACTTTAGCCCAGGGCCTATCCGGTATATGATGAGGAAGCAAGGGCTCACGCGTGGGCCGTGGTTGCCGCTGCGAACATGCTGCACATCGCCTTACAGCATTTTCTATGTCACGTGTCATTCCTGGCCAAAACATCACCTCGCGACCATTGCGCTTGCACCTGTCTATCCCCATGTGCCCATCGTGTACACGCGATATCATCTCCGGCCGCAGACTACGCGGGATATAAGCTAAATTATCCTTAAAAAATTATTCCATCCATATATTCAAAATGTTGGCTGTATGACCACTGTGCCCGTACACTTTCATCAACTTCGTGTTTATTTGCTGGCCATCCATTATGAATGTACTTAATTATTAATTGACACTCATTATCTTTAGCTATCTCATGTCGAATCATACTCATTTTAGTATCGCTGAACCTTACATTCTGGACTAAAAAACACGATTGCTCGGTTATTTCTTCAGAAATGCTTTCTTTTACATTATCGACCAAAGCCGCACGTGATAACGCATCAGCGACAAACATGTATTTACCCGGCTTATACACCACAGTGAAATCATAACCTTGTGTACGTAACATCATGCGTTGTAAACGCGCAGGAATTGAATCTAATGGTTTTTTAAACAGTGCTTCCAAGGGTTTATGATCGGTTTCCACCGTGATGTTGTTTCGCCCGTAAATATATTGATGAAAGCGTTCCAGAGCATACACTATCGCTAATAGCTCCTTTTCAATTTGAGCGTAACGAGACTGCGTGTCTGTCAAAGTCGCGGATGCAAACTCGACTGGCCGGCCGCTCTGCAATAATACCGCACCTAATGCGCGCGAACTTGCGTCGACTGATAAGAGAACCGGTTCGCGTGGCGAGTAAAGCGCTAATACAGGTGCTTCGCACACTAAATCTTTTAAACGTCGTACAGCCGAATCATGCACTTCATCCCATAACCATTCAGAATCTTTTTTCAACAATGAACGCAGTGGTGATGCGATTTCAGAATAGTCTGGAATGAATTTAGACAGATAATTGATCATACCTAGGAACCGCTCTAACGACTGTTTATCGCCTGGGCTCGGCATCTGCTGTATGGCCTTTAGTTTATTTTTATCTATACTCATACCTTCAGCGCTAAACGTATGCCCTAAATAGGTTACTTCCTGAACACAAAATTCGCACTTTTCCTTGTTGAATTTAATGCCTACCTCCCGAGCCCGGTCGAGCAATAGCTTGAGTCGCGCGTCATGCTCAGCTTTGCTAGAAGCCCATACAATGACGTCGTCGACGAAGGAGTCCACACCCGGTAAGTCTTCCAGAATTTGGCGAATTTTTGAATGGAATACCTCTGAGGCACAATTTATACCATAAGGTAAACGTAAGAACTGGTATCTACCAAACGGTGTGCCGAATGTACATAGATTTGCGCTTTCGTCATCGATCTGCACCATCCAAAACCCAGACCTAGCATCTAACTTACTAAAGTATCGGGCTCCTTGCAACTTAGTAGCAATTTCGGTGAGCGTTGGCAACGGGTAATGCGCGCGCTGTACGGCGCGGTTTAACGGCCGTGGATCTAAACACACGCGTATCGTGCCATCCTTTTTAGCCGCTACTACTATCGCGTTTACCCACGGTGTTGGATGCGTCACCTTTCCTATTACACCCAAACGCTCCATGCGATTCAACTCGACCAATAATTTGTCTCGCACACCTAATGGTATTTTACGAACTGGACAGATCGACGGCTGAGCATCACGACAAGTTACAATATTATATTTACCCGGTAGCTTTCCTAAACCCCGGAAGAGATCCTCATATCTCTGAATATTTAAACTAAATATTCGCTTAACTATACCGAGCTCCTCACACGCGTATTTCCCCAGTAAACTATAACAATCTTGCTTGGAAATGACAAAACGTAGTTTATATATCTCTCCTTTATAGATCCAGTCAATGTTATAGGAACCTGCTATTGGTATATAATTGCCACAAAAAGATTGAGCCTTTGTCTTATCACAATTTAAGTTTTGAACTTGAAAACCTAATCTTTTAAACGTATTCATGGATATTACATTTAAGTCAGATCCTGTATCTAGTTTAAATTTCTCTTTTTCACCATTAGCATGTAATATTAACGTTTCATACCACTTAGTGTCCCCAGTATTGTTGTATTCATCTATAGCAGATATATAATACATTTCGCCGTCACTTATATCGTTTTCCTCTAGCTGGTAAACCACACGTTTTGATGAGTATGGACATACTTTTTTTATAATGACCACGTTTATGGCCGACGACGACGACGTCATTGTATGGGCTTCTAGCAAAGCTGAGCATGACGCGCGACTCAAGCTATTGCTCGACCGGGCTCGGGAGGTAGGCATTAAATTCAACAAGGAAAAGTGCGAATTTTGTGTTCAGGAAGTAACCTATTTAGGGCATACGTTTAGCGCTGAAGGTATGAGTATAGATAAAAATAAACTAAAGGCCATACAGCAGATGCCGAGCCCAGGCGATAAACAGTCGTTAGAGCGGTTCCTAGGTATGATCAATTATCTGTCTAAATTCATTCCAGACTATTCTGAAATCGCATCACCACTGCGTTCATTGTTGAAAAAAGATTCTGAATGGTTATGGGATGAAGTGCATGATTCGGCTGTACGACGTTTAAAAGATTTAGTGTGCGAAGCACCTGTATTAGCGCTTTACTCGCCACGCGAACCGGTTCTCTTATCAGTCGACGCAAGTTCGCGCGCATTAGGTGCGGTATTATTGCATTTGGCGAATTTTTGAATGGAATACCTCTGAGGCACAATTTATACCATAAGGTAAACGTAAGAACTGGTATCTACCAAACGGTGTGCCGAATGTACATAGATTTGCGCTTTCGTCATCGATCTGCACCATCCAAAACCCAGACCTAGCATCTAACTTACTAAAGTATCGGGCTCCTTGCAACTTAGTAGCAATTTCGGTGAGCGTTGGCAACGGGTAATGCGCGCGCTGTACGGCGCGGTTTAACGGCCGTGGATCTAAACACACGCGTATCGTGCCATCCTTTTTAGCCGCTACTACTATCGCGTTTACCCACGGTGTTGGATGCGTCACCTTTCCTATTACACCCAAACGCTCCATGCGATTCAACTCGACCAATAATTTGTCTCGCACACCTAATGGTATTTTACGAACTGGACAGATCGACGGCTGAGCATCACGACAAGTTACAATATTATATTTACCCGGTAGCTTTCCTAAACCCCGGAAGAGATCCTCATATCTCTGAATATTTAAACTAAATATTCGCTTAACTATACCGAGCTCCTCACACGCGTATTTCCCCAGTAAACTATAACAATCTTGCTTGGAAATGACAAAACGTAGTTTATATATCTCTCCTTTATAGATCCAGTCAATGTTATAGGAACCTGCTATTGGTATATAATTGCCACAAAAAGATTGAGCCTTTGTCTTATCACAATTTAAGTTTTGAACTTGAAAACCTAATCTTTTAAACGTATTCATGGATATTACATTTAAGTCAGATCCTGTATCTAGTTTAAATTTCTCTTTTTCACCATTAGCATGTAATATTAACGTTTCATACCACTTAGTGTCCCCAGTATTGTTGTATTCATCTATAGCAGATATATAATACATTTCACCGTCACTTATATCGTTTTCCTCTAGCTGGTAAACCACACGTTTTGATGAGTATGGACATACTTTTTTATAATGACCACGTTTATGGCACAAATAACACATAACCTTAGCTGCCGGACACTGATAACCATCACAAGCCGCACTCGCACACGTGGTGCACGCTGATGGCTGCGCCGCGGCCGCGCCCGGCCGGCGCCGCTGCGTGCCGCTGCCGCGCCAGCGCTGTGCCCGGCGGCCCCTGCCACCGTGACTGCCGCGCGACCCTTGCACCGCATCCACGACCACCGCCGTACCCTCACAACTAGTTCCAGCCTTGCTTTCCTCGATCTGCCGTTTTTCCTCATGTGACATCTCATTCGCTTGGCACAATTTGACTGCTCTGGCCAAGGTGAGATCCTCCGATCTGAGGAGACGGTCACGTAGCCTACCGTCGACAACACCACAAACTATGCGGTCTCTAATCAACCCTTCTTCCAGATGTTCAAATTCACAATGTTGAGTGAGAAGCTTGAGAGCGGTGACGTACTCATCTATAGACTCGCCTGTCACTTGATTTCTGGTAAAAAACTTAAAGCGAGCCATCGTAGTATTATGTTTTGTTTGAAAATGTTCGTTAAATTTGCTAATGAGAGTTTCAAAATGTTCTTTGTCCTCCTCCTTTGTGAACTTGAATGTGGTGTACACGTCGTAGCCCTCGGAACCAATCAAATTTATTAGCAAGCTTGCTTGGACATCAGATGTCTCTTTGTGAATACCGGATGCCTTTAAAAATACCATAAACTGTTGGAACCATTTGCGCCATGCTTCGGCCCGACTTGCCGGTCCACCCTCCAAACATAATTCCGCCGGCGGACGCGCATGTTCCATAGCGATTTATATTGTTTAGGTACTCCGCCTTTGCACTGATTTCACTGTAGGTACACACTTTTATTCAAATGATAACTTTGATATTATATTTATTAAGCACCGCTGCCACCATTAGAAGGATTCCAAGTACGGCATAGCAAAACAAAATTTGGCTTCGTTAAGGGTGTTTCACACTCGTAATAAGCACGTTTTTTGCACATATCTGATGTTCTTAGAAAATCCCGTTTGACTGATCCAAAGTGTTTTGTGTTTCTACAATGACTTCTAAAATGAAACTTTGTTCAGGGCCTAAGGCGGTCTCTACTGAACACTTCGGAGATAATAAGCGTGCTATTCCAATTAGAAAACCTACTCAGCACCAAGAAAGGCTGACATAAGAAGGTAATAAACGTTACTTATGGATGGCCATCAATTATGATTGCTACTAGTTTCGGTACCCATAGTCATTCTCAGTTACATGAAGCATGAAATGTGAGAATGTAATCATATACAACTTCATTATATTTATAGGTTAGCACCTTTACTGCTTGGCCACGAAATACATACTCAAGCGACACGCGGTCTTACAACTGCGGCGAATACAACTGACAGACGTTCTCCATTCACGCGAAAGGAAACAAATGACGAGCGTGGAGTCGCTCTGACTCGTGGAATGCAACTTTATTCATTTGTTTTTTCCCCAATTGCAAGACGCATGTCTCTTGTTCATGGAGCTTGTGGCCAAGGGGTGAGAGTGAAACTATCGTGATGAAAAGCAGTATTAATAAATAAATATAATTATGGTTAATGAGCGTATGCCGTGTAATCTTCAAATAATATGCTACATCTTAACCATTTCTTGTTTTGGAATAAAGAGAAGGCTGTTCTTGAATTTCGAGTTGTAGATATAAGGTTTAGTTTAGAGTGATCACCACTGCTCACAAAGTCGTAAAATAACATTTCGTGAAAACTAAAAGAACAAAAAATAAAACAGACTTCAAAAACACAAAAACGTGAAAAATAACTTTCAAAAACAAGCTTCAGAAGTCGGTGACTTTTATTTGATTCATCGGTATCGGTAGTAATTTTTGCAGAAAAGTGTATATTTTTCACTTTTTAGTGGTTCACATGTGCTTACCTCTTCGCAGCGTACCGAGGTGATGTTATGTTATGAACTTGTGTAAACAATAGACAGACAAGACATTTCAGCAATCCCAGTCCATTTGCTATCGTTTATTGAGGAGTTCTGTTGCCTATCTCTGAAGTTCTTCATCAGATCTTCAACAAATTGAAATGGGATCTCTCCGAAAAAGTACTCTTCCTAAAACCACACAAGTCACATCAAGTGTGCCTATAAAATTTGAAGATTTCTCTCTGTTTCTCCAGGATCCCATCATCAGATCCTGACTTGATGATTATGGGACCACCTGGGAAGCTCATACCCTTTCAAACAAAACAAAAAAATTGGAATCGGTCCAGCCATTTCTGAGTTATCGGGGAACAAAAATAAAAAAAGGTTCCAAAGAATTGAGAACCTCCTCCTTTTTGAAGTCGGTTAAAACAGGGACGACATGTGTTTTTCAACCCATGGGCCTTTGTTGAGAGGAGCTCGTTACTAAATGATAACAGCCAATCCGGTCAATCATTAGGTAAAGCCGCGCTTGCCTGGGTTGGTCTGTCGATGGGTGACCACCCATTGCAAACCGAGTTTCCTCTGTGCCTCAGAAAGCACGTTAAGCTGTTGGTCCCGGCTGTTATTTGCACATCTTTGACAGTCGTTACAGTTACCCGAAAGTCTGACACTGATTGTCTTACCAAGGGGTATCGTATTACCTCATTTCATAAAGGGCTCAAAATCAAAATCAAAATCAAAGCATTTATTTCAAGTAGGCCAGTTACAGGCACTTTTGAATTGTCGAAACTAAATGAACATTTAAAGTAGCTACAGTCCCAGTCACAAGACATAAAAACTGTGAAAGTACTGTAGTTACCCATTACGTGTTTATTCATGCTCCAAATTGTATAACAACAGTTTACACAAGAAATAACGATACGATAGACTGTAATAATTTATCAATTCAAATTATTAGGTATCTGCTTGCTATCTGAATATTACGTAAGTAAAGAAAATCTCATTTGGAAACACGTGCTTGTAATTTATTCCACGGGAAGACAATGTGATTTGCGTAAGATTTACATGTCGCAGAAATGAAGCAGTAGTTCAATATAGTACAACACTTTGTTTGTATCTAAAGTACAGTCATCATCGGCCTAGCCTTTTCCCAACTAGGTTGGGGTCGGCTTCCAGTCTAACCAAATGCAGCTGAATACCAGTATCTTACATTTGGCGACTGCCTGCTTGGTAAGACTGGGTGTTAGACATTTTAGGCCACTGACTACCTGTAACGACTGTCAAAGACCTACAAATGACAGCCGAGACCAAAAGCTTAACGTGCTTTCCGAGGCATGGAGGAAACTTGCTGTGAACTTGTAATTTTTTTCTAAAGTATAGTGACAAATAAAATAAAAGTTGAAAATGATGGTGATAGCATCTAGCCAATTTCGGCCATAGGAACTGCATTCGACGACTTTCTAGTGTGATTGTACAGAGCTTTCATGGTGTGCTGCTTTTTTTAATGTGCTCTTAAGGCGACTGTGCGATTTGTGGTGGTTCAAACTTCGTTTGTAATGCTGTTAGAATAAAGTTCTAATCAGGTTGAACTACAAAGTGATTGTTACGTCAGTCACTGCGGGCCAAATAGTGCGAAATGAGTGGTTTCGAGCGATTTACAAAATATCTATTGATTGGACAAAAAAAATAAAACACTACAATACTATATTGCTTGTAGAATTATTTGCCAAAATATCAGAATGATCGCATGTATATTAGTATGTTTTTTTTGGTTAAAAGAAATTTTTAGAGATCAGTTCGTGATTTTTTTATCGAGTCAAATTAATTGTATTATGTTTTCAAAACACTATCATGCTAGCATATATCCTGAAAAATATCATATTGTTTTCCGGGTTTATTTATAGCAAGGAATCACATACTTTTAGTCATTATAAAACTCGCGTTTAGCTCATGTAATCGCCTTAAGTGGCTAGCATATCCAAGTTTGACCGAATAACTCCAAGCACAAAGCGGACATGTCAGAACATCATTGACAAAGTTGTAAAGTATAGCTCTAAGTGGTTTTAAGATCATTACACTTTAAGTCCAGCTGTGACCTTTTTCACTCTTCAAAGGCGTCGATGGACGCAACTAAAAGTGCCAAATTCGTCGCTAAATTTTGGGCTGGCTTACTCATCGACACTCTAAGAAAATGAAGAAGCAAAATAAGGTTCCCACTGCTGGGATACAGACCTACTATCTGTGAGCTGGCCCACTACGGGATAACTGATGCCATATTTCTTTAATGTTTTGGCTCTAGAACATGCCTTGTTTGCGTTTCCTCACGATGTTTTCCTTCGCCGTTTTGGGAGCATTGATGTGGAATAAATTACTAAAGTAATGCACCTGGCAACAAGACTGCTGCGTTAATGTGGGTATAGCGGGTCTTGTCTGTAGGATGCATAAGGACCGATGGGCCTGGGTCATCACGCAGTGGGTGCTAGAAGACGGGCAACGTCACCGAGTGTGGCCAAGAAAACGCTGGAGTGACGATCTAGAGACGTTTGCGATAGATTGGCCAGAGAAAACCGCATAGATAGAAGAGTGAAAGTCAATGGACTCCTCCATAGGCTTCCACTCTTTTTACTACGCCTTTGCCCAGCAGTAGGACATTAGAGGCTAAACAAAAAAATCCTGGGGCCGGCTAGAAAAATCTTCATAGAGTGTCTGACGGCCAAAAAAGACGGTAAAGCATTTTATCAAATTAGGGAGTGCTTCCAATGTGTGCGTTCACCAACGGCTCACGCACACACGCGTACGACACCGATCACGTAAGACTTAGCAATACTGACCGGAAGCGACGATGTCGCACCACTCAGGAACTGTACCGTAATAATGTGTTCTTAACACTGTTTTTAAAACAGTTTCAACATAAAAACACTTTGAGTTGTCACAGATACAATAATGTTACCTAATCAAACTGTAACCTTTTATAATATATGTGTTAATATGTGTAACTGAAATAATCAGTTTTATAACAGACTGCGAATAGATTGCGGCTATCCAATGGCAACGCTGAGTTTACCTGTTAAGCACTTATTAAGTGTTGTGGGTTAACACATTGAAAACACATTAATAAGTTTTACATATTTTTTGATTCTGCTACCAATTCAACATGTAACACTTATAATTCTGTAACCTTTATGAAGGTGATTTTAAGTCCCCCACTAATTTAAAAATACTGAATCCGCCATACGTGTACCTACTGATTGATTTTGTAAAACTTTTCTTGGTATTAAACCAGTTGAAACAATCAAGTTTCATGATTTTTCCACCCTGTCATTATCCACGTGAAGCTCAGTCGACGTCAATAGTTGATTTAAACCAAAATGTCTTGATACTACTCCAAACTCTTCCTAACACTGTCTCCTCAGAACATGTTGATGAATAATAAAATAACTTCTGAAACGCTTCTCGGCACTCTAAATATTTCCTGCAGGAAATTGAAATACGCTAAGCTCTGCCTTTATGTTCCTAATCTTTATATTTTCAGCCTTCAGGCAAGGCGTTTAGGTTTTGAAGGAGAAAATTACGTAAACGGCTGAGCTTTTTAACCAACTACGGCAAAAGCCGAAAGGAAGAGTTATGATTTTAGCAGTTTAAGTATGTACTTTTGTAGCACTTAAACTATGCATCCGATTTAAATTAATAAAGAGTCAAACGATTCGTTCTAATGGCTATTGTGTGTATCTGTCACCGTAAAATTGACAAATATGTTATATTGTAATATCTCTAGCGATATTATAAAATCTCGAAATATTGTCAAATGAACATACTGCTCACAACAAAACGCATTATTTTTCGTGATATGCATGCGATGGTAGTCAACTTACGTGGTGTGGAGGGAAGGAGGGGTCCCCCTTGCCCAGTGGTACAACTCTCATGAAAAGATGACACCATTACCATTCAAGAGAAATACCGATTATTATAACCTAACCTTAAAACACTTTTAAAAAGCGTAGTAACTAACCTAACGGGGGGGTGCCCCAAGTCCCGATTATGGGGGCAGAGAAACTTCCGCATGTTCAGTTGACAATATTTCGAGAGTTTACAATATCGCTAGAGAGAAACATGTTATATTGTAATATAACGTGTTTGACATTTTTACGGTGACATATCCTAAGTTTTGACTTAGACTACATTTCAACAATAGGAGTCGATTTTACTTTGCGAACCTCAAATTTAGTTGGGGCGTGATTTTTCAGTAGCCGTTTTTGTTGTTGTCTACTACTTTTTTTTTCGTCAAATGACTCCTCCTGCTTTAGGCGTAGCAGGAGGCAGTGGTGGCAAATTAATTATTTTTTAAATTAATTTAGGCTATTGCTATCTTTTACTAAAACGCAGTGCGAGAAAAGGACGGCTATAGCTATTGTAACGGACGACGAGCCCTACATGAATATGTAACCCTAGTATAAGTAGTTTTTAGGAAAATAACGGGGACCTACATGTCTGTCTACCCCCGAACTATTATATACTAAAGGGCCTGAAGCCTTACACAATGATTTGTGATGTTGCATCAGCTTTTGTGGAAGGGATATCGGTCAAGTCAGTACTTGTCCAACCTGAAGTATTACGCAATAAGATATACTATTGCATCAGCAAATGGGAAAGTCCATTTTTACGGGCTATGATTGGTCAAAGGTCCCTGAAAGATGCAAAAGTGCCCCCACAACTTGCGATGTCGTAATTATTTATGTAAGGGGGACCGATTAATTAATCGATAATCGAGTCAAATAAGAACAAATAGAAACATGTAATAACTTCATTCCACCAGTGAATCAAGGAGAAAGCTTCAACAAGTCTAGGAAGAGCTCCATATCAGACAGATTGTCAAGTTAATAAGTAAATGAGTCCCACGTTCTTCAAGTGTTAATTCGTTATGTACGTTCCTCATGTTACAGGAACAGTTAATAGTGTAAAGTCTTGTGCCCCGCTTCAAATATAAGCTATTTCGACCTCTAAATATATAATATAAAGTGTTAAAGTATTCGCCTTTAATTTACTACACACAAACACCTGAGCTATCGACGGAAAACAACAATCAATACAGTCCACACGTAACAGCTATGTACTAAGTTAGAGATGTCAAACTAGTTTATGCCTTGCGCGTTTTTACGTGTACCCTTCATTTGTATGGAAATATTAGTTCGAATTAAATTTGACAGCTCTAAATTACGTCCGTCTCTTTCTCGTTTTATCAGAGAGAAAAAGATAGTAATAGCCTAAATTAAGTTTAGATTGTGCACAACAGAATCGACACCAGTGTCAAACTTTTACCGACTAAAACTTATCTATGTTTCTCGCCCTTTATGTTCTGGGGCTCGGTAGCTCTTTCGAACATTCCCGCAGCCTCGGCAGGCTTCGGCCCTTACGGGCCCCTTCCTTAAGCTGACGTCTCTTTGAGGCGCGCGTGGAACACGAACGCGCCGTCGACACGACATGTCGTCATAAGACAAGACGTATGGCAAGCTAGCCCATTGCTCACCTATTCCTGGTTTTACTAGTTAGCACGGTGTTGTGAAAGCCAATAATAGTGGTGAGTTGAACTAGTGGTCGCAAGCGTTGAATCATGGCATCCTACTTTGACTTGTAATCTTTTTTTGTTTTTTTTTTGGGTGGAGTATCTCGCAGTTCAGTCTAGGAAGACTGGCTTCTGCTTAACTGGGCAAATCCTGTGGATGCCTTGAATTTAAGGCCTCCAGCCAGGGCAACAATGACTATAAACTAAGCGACCATGCACTAAGGGCACCCCCTGTGGGGTACGAACCTCGGCTTAGGGCGTCGCTGGGGGCAGAAAAGGGACAGGCTGGATCTGGTTGTCATTAATTAGGGACTGATTTATTACTACTGGCTTAGGTCACGGGCTGGCTCGAGCAAGAGTCGGGGAGGGATTGAACGGGGGTTAAAAAAAATCTAATCCTACACCCACATTTCGCACATTTGGCTTATTTCTATCAACCGGGCACAAGTAATATAATAACACTTTGCCCGTCCCGGAAATCGAACCCAGGACCTCATGCTCAGTAACGCTTGCGACAACTTGACCAACGATGCAGTCTCACACATGAACCATCAATATTTTCACGCGAACGAAGTCGCGGGCAACAGCTAGTTGTTGGAGACAAAACGCAGCACCGCGAGGCACTGCGACCGGAGGGCGACAGCGGGGACCGAGGAGCGGGGGACGAGGTGCCGAGCGCGCCGCGCCGCCGCCGCCACCGCCGAACATTCATTCGCACATACGACACGGACCAGAGGCGCGCGTTCTTATTATACAATATACGAACCTACCTATATATACAGTCCGCTATTTTATTTGAAACACCTCTGAGAATCACCAACATATGGTCCTCTCACCGTGGAAAAGTATAATAAGGACGTCTTGAAGCTTATTTGGAGATCATTCCGTGCAAAAATCGAGGAACTTTGGCGAATCGCACGCGCCGGCTACATTGCGCGACGACTTTCGAGAAGGCCAAGGAAGGACATTTGAAGGACGAACAAACCGTCTCGTCACTGGATAAAGGATAAGACATCTTGTGAGTTCGTTCCTATTTATTCCTCTTATTCCATCTTCTTCTTGCTAGCCAAATTCATATTTCCTTCTTAATATCATACCCAGTTTGCTAAAACTTGAGTCAGTGCTTTGTGCATTCTTCAAACGTTACTATTCATAGGATATTACCAGAGCTGTTATCTATAATGTTTAAGTTAAGAGAAATTATTTGTTCGAGACTTTTTTCGCTAATTGCCATGCGGTCGTAAAATCCGAGCGTTGAATGCCTATTGCATGAATCATCTTGTTTACTTCAATCGATACGCACAGTCATTGAGCTTAGCTACCTATTCAGCTATAGTTTTATTGTTACTTACATAATAACTTTATTACGTGTTACGGTGCACATTAGGTTGCTTGTTATTTTAAATCAGCTGTTGCCATTACCACGATTTGAGGTTTGCTTGTGATCATGTCTGAACTTAAAACTTTAATTAAAAAACGCTCAGCTATAAAATCAAAGCTTACGATTTTTGGTAATCATCTAAAATTAATTGAAACTTCTAAAACCTTAACGCAGTTACAAATCATCGATTTAGAGTGTCGCTTACGAAAATTTGAGCCCTTATGCGAGGAATTTGACACGTTACAGACCGATATCGAGATCCTAACTGACGAGCCACCAACTGAAGAAGTTCCCGCGGAGCGTGTGCAGTTTGACAACGATTACTACCCGCTGGTGGCCAAGGCCAAGAGCCTGCTTGCTGCCGGGGGAAAGAGCAGCGGATCTGTGGCGGAGTGAACTCCGATGCAGAATCAGGTGGGCGAGTAAGAAATTTGGTTAGGCTACCGAAAATTGACTTACCACATTTTAGCGGCGGCTATCAAGACTGGCTCGAATTCAAAGACACATTCCTTTCTCTTATACATAACAGTGATTGCATAGATAACATTAATAAATTCCACTATTTACGGGCTTCTCTTAAAGGAAATGCCGCTTTTATTATTAAAAACATCGATTTTAAAGGTGACAACTATAACATTGCATGGGACTTATTGTGTGAGCGATTCGACAACAGTCGCTTATTGGTTAATAATCATTTACAGGCATTATTTAACGTGGGACCTATACGATCAGAATCATGTAAGTCCATTCAAAATCTTATTGATGTAACTAACAAGAACATCAGGGCACTCAAATCATTGAAAGAACCTGTTTGGGACACGATAATAATTTATATGATGTCAACTAAACTTGATAGTGTGACTGGTCGAGAGTGGGAAGTACATAGAAATACATTGAATTCATCCCCTACCCTATCACAGTTCATTACATTTTAAAGTAAAAGGGCCGAAATAATAGAAACTTTAGAAGAGAATAATAAAACTAATAAAACAAAATCAGAACCCGTAGAAGCGAAAAGTTTAGTAATAAATAATAATAATAGCACTAATAGCAAAAATAATGATAAAAAATTTAAACGTAAATCATGCCCATTGTGTGACGATGAGTCACATCAGCTGTTCAATTGTGAATCATTTAGAAGTCTTCCTGTAGAATCTCGAATTTCTAAAGTAAAAGAGTTCAAGGTTTGCTTAAACTGTTTGCGCTTCGGTCATGTGGCAAAGAAATGTTTTTTGTCACACTGCAAATATTGCAATGAAAAGCACAACACTCTGTTGCACTTGGAAAAATCTGAGCAATCTGCTTCTCGTGATTCATCATCTTCGTCTTCAAAAGATATTGTATTAACAACTGATGTGATACCGGTTACTACTCCTACGCGTGTTTTCCTTTCCACAGCGTTGGTGAAAGTGGTTGACGGCAAGGGCAACAAACACACCGCCAGGGTGATCTTGGACAATGGTAGCGGAATAAATATCGTTTCCGAAGCTTTCTGCAGTAAGCTGGGTTTGCCGAGGCGGAACGTGAGCTCCACGGTATCAGGTTTTAATAATCATGTATCCCATAGTACACAGTCTTGCAATCTCACAATTGAGTCATTGAATTCTAGCTATAGGAATAACATTGATTGTTATGTGTTTACCAACGTCACCACAGCAGTGCCAATCACATACATAGATACACGACATATTCAAATCCCAGCAGGCTTATGTCTATCTGACCCCACTTATAATATTCCTTCTAAGGTCGATATACTTATCGGGGCAGACATATTTTGGGATATTCTAGGTAATAAAACGATTAGCCTAGGCAAGCAACTACCCATGTTACGTAGTTCGGAGTTCGGATGGATAGTCACTGGTCACATCTCAAGTCCGAAAAGTACATTTAGTCAATGTTTTTTTACTCAAGGTCAACTTGATATTGATCTCACTCGGTTTTGGGAAGTAGATAGTGTTTCTCCTGAACATTCTCAATCCACAGAGGAACGTGCGTGTGAGAATAGTTTTACTGTCAACACCACTCGTAATGACGACGGTCGCTTTGTCGTCACCATTCCTCTAAAACAAGACCCCTTGCTTTTGGGGGATTCTTTTGATATGGCTAAGCGACGTTTTTTATCGCTTGAGCGAAAATTCGAACGAGAACCAATATTCAAGGAGCAATATTTAAAATTCATGAAAGAATACGAGCAGTTAGGTCACATGACTGAAAATAAAGTTCGTTTTCCATACAGTGACAATGCCAACTACTACCTTCCTCATCATGGCGTACTTCGGGAGTCCAGTACAACAACAAAGTTGCGTACAGTCTTTGACGCTTCTGCCGTCACCACTTCAGGAATTTCCTTCAATGAAATTCAGATGGTCGGTCCTACAGTCCAAGACGATCTCTTATCGATTCTCCTCAGATTCCGCCAGCATAAATTTGTAGTATCGGCAGACATTGAAAAGATGTTTAGATCTATTGACATTGTACCCAGTCAACGCTCGTTACAGCAAATTGTATTTAGGTATGATTCATCGCATCGCTTAAAAACCTATACACTTAATACAGTTTGTCAGGGGACTGCATCAGCGCCATATCTCGCGACAAAATGTTTGAGCAGCCTGGCATCCACAGTCAGCGATAATAACGTCAAATATAGTATAGCTCACGACTTTTATTGTGACGATTTATTAAGCGGGGCTGGTACTATAAGCGAAGCTATAGAGTTATGTAAGGGAATTACTGCCACCTTAAACTTAGCAAAGTTCAATATTCGTAAATGGAAAACTAATAACGCATTAATTCTTAACGAGCTGTTCTCAGGTCAATTGATCGATTCAAATATGGTTTTAGATCTATCAGATAACAACATAAATGCAGCATCAAAAACATTAGGTTTATATTGGCTTTGTCAGCAGGATACCTTATCTTTCTCAATTAACATTGAACTTCATGAGAAAATTACCAAACGTCATATTCTTTCCGTTATAAGCCAAATATTCGACCCATTAGGCCTAGTAGGGCCATGCGTTGTCGAAGCTAAGTTGATTATGCAGAAATTATGGGTCAATAAATGCTCTTGGGACGAAGAAGTTTCGTCAGAGATCTTCCATCTCTGGTCTTCATTTGCTAACACATTACCCTGTCTTAATAAGTTACAAATTCCTCGTTGGGTTCTTAATGATTTTTGTGTAAAAATTGAAATCCATGTATTCACAGATGCTTCTCAAAGTGCGTATGGGGCATGCGTCTACATTCGGTCTGTGTGTAACTCGGGGATTGTGAGTGTTCAGCTCTTAGTCTCGAAAAACAAGGTCGCACCAATCAAACCCACAACTATCCCACGTCTTGAGCTGTGTGGGGCCTTATTAGGTGCAAGACTGTGTACTAAGGTACAAAATTCACTTACGTTTAACATTAGCATGTGTCGCTTTTGGTGCGATTCCACGATCGTACTAGGGTGGTTATCCACCCCTTCAAATCAACTTAATCAATTCGTACGTAATCGTGTTAATGAAATCAAGGAAAGCACCAGCGGTCACACGTGGAGCTACGTGCCGTCCAAGGAGAACCCGGCAGATCTCGTTTCTCGCGGGGTGAAGGCTGATACTATCAGCGACGCCTCGTTGTGGTGGTCGGGCCCATCGTTTTTGCTCGAATCGGAGCGTTGTTGGCCACAAATGCCTAATGAAACCCAGAAACGGGACCTACCGGATGTCCAACCTTGTCTTGTTATAAATAATGACGTTAGCAAGAACGATGACGATAAACTATTTACAAAACTTATTCTTAAATATTCACAATTTACACGTTTACAAAGAGTTGTAGCCTATATAAACAGATTTATTCATAACTGTAAAAACAAAATAAACAGATTCTACGATCATCTTTCTTGTGAAGAATTGCAAAAATCATTTAATTTTATTATACACATTGCTCAGTTAGAAATGTTCCCAAATGAATATCTTATCTTAAAATCAGGTCACGCATTACCAAAGAAAAACAAATTAATATCATTGACCCCATTCATAGATTCAAATGATATCTTGAGAGTAGGCGGTAGACTTGATAATTCACCTTATAGCTATGACACAAAACATCCCATATTATTATGTAGCAAACATCATTTAACGAAAATCTTATTTCACATGCATCACTTAAAACTTTTACATGCTGGACCTCAGCTATTGTTATCTAATATTCGTCAAACTTTTTGGCCTTTAGGAGGAAGGAATCTGTCTAAGTCCATAACGAAAAGTTGCATTAAATGTTTTAGATTTAAAGCCAGCAATGTTCAGCCCATTATGGGGCAGTTACCTGAATCCAGAACTACACTGGAATTCCCTTTCTTACATTGTTCGGTGGATTATGCAGGTCCAGTTAAGATAGCTAACCGTAAAGGTCGAGGTTGCCAACTGATTAAATCTTACTTGTCCATTTTTGTCTGTTTAGCTACAAAAGCCGTGCATCTAGAACTCGTCACAGATCTTACTAAAGAGGGATTCATGGCCGCTTTAAACCGGTTTGTGGCTCGTCGAGGGAAGCCTCAAAGTATAACCTCCGACAATGGAACTAATTTTGTAGGTACATGTAACGAGTTACATCGCTTCTTACAGGACTCAAGTTCCCAAATTAGTTCTGAAGCCGCCCAAGAGGGCATAGACTTCCTCTTCATTCCGAGCTACACCCCCCATTTCAATGGTATGGCTGAATCTGCAGTCCGTTCCACTAAATTTCATCTCCGTAGGCTTCTCCAACTTACGCATTTCACGTATGAAGAAATGCACACTTGTCTGACTCAAGTGGAAGCCATCCTTAATTCTCGTCCTATAACCGCCTTAAACTCTGATCCTACAGACTTCTCACCTTTAACACCCGCTCACTTCCTAATAGGACGATCACTTGTGTCAGTTCCACATCCACAGCTGACAGAAAGAATAACGAGCCTTGAGCGATACAAACGAATCGAGTTGGTCAAACAACACTTCTGGAAACGATTCTCCAACGAGTACGTCACCACTCTGCAGCAAAAGACGAAGTGGCATACTGCATCAAGCGAACTCAAATTGGGTTCCTTAGTCCTTATTAAGGACAAAGCGCTACCTCCCTTACGTTGGGCCCTGGGTCGCTGTGTGGCCGTTTTCCCAGGAGCTCAGGATCAAGTAGCTCGAGTCGCCGATATAAGGATCAAAGGAGGAACCATTATTCGAAGGGCGTTTAATAACATTTGTCCCCTTCCAGAACCTGCTTGTTGAATCAGCAGCTCACCTGGCCACCTGCCTACTTCAACCCGGGGAGTATGTTGGAGACAAAACGCAGCACCGCGAGGCACTGCGACCGGAGGGCGACAGCGGGGACCGAGGAGCGGGGGACGAGGTGCCGAGCGCGCCGCGCCGCCGCCGCCACCGCCGAACATTCATTCGCACATACGACACGGACCAGAGGCGCGCGTTCTTATTATACAATATACGAACCTACCTATATATACAGTCCGCTATTTTATTTGAAACACCTCTGAGAATCACCAACACTAGTAAAAAATAAAATAAAAATACAAATAGCCTTTATTCCCTATAGTTATTAACAATAACATTTTTTATATAAATAACTTGAACTATTAAGGGGTCATCCATCTCTGGATGAAAGCTTCCTCCATCTGTTTCCATCTGAATCTATCTTGGGCCGTTTTAGTCTACTCTATCCGTGCAACGTCGTCTCGCCATCGCGTTGCAATGGTCTGCCTCGGCGTCTGTTTCCGTTTCGTGGATACCAGTGCAGGACACGCTCACTTCACGTGTTGTCTGTGGTCCTCGCGATGTGGCCCGCCCAATTCCACTTCAGTTTCTCGATTTTTTTTAGATGACAATGATCCTTTAAATATAGCAGAAAAAGTTAAATTAACGCTAATTCACACAAGTACAAAAGTAAAGTACCTATAATACACTTAAAATGATTTTCCATTCAGATGTATTTAAAATAAAAACTAAAAGCTTCTCTGTGAATGATTGATTGCTCTCCATTTGCAGAGCATAACATGCTCATTAAATATTCTTTCAGTTATTATTTGTTTATAAATTACACTTAATATAGTTTCTTTAAATGGCATAAGTAATTTTAAATATTATATTGATCATATTTAGTTACAAATAATTAATTATTTAAGTGGAAAATATTTTAAATATTTTTTAACTATGATTGATTGCAAAATAAATTAAATGCTATAAATTGTAACGAGACTGAGAAAAATCACGATCATCTGCCTAGCTATTTTCCAACTATGTTGTAGTTGGCTTCCAGTCTAACCGGAATAATACGATACTCATTGTAAGGCTGGTTGTCAGGCTTTTTGGGCTACTGACTACCTGTAGCGACTGTCAAAGATCTACAAATGACAGCCGGGACCAACGGCACGTAGAAAACTCGGTATGTAATGATTGAGTGTAGTGAAGAAAATGTTGAGTCTCTACAGGGTGAATTTTGATTAATGCGACAAAATGAAATTGGAGCTTCAGTTACAGTAACATAGTAATTATAAACTGTTTTTTCTACAATCTAAATCGTTAAAAAAAAATTACGCGATTATCGTTTTCAAAAGGTCCATTGATGTTATTATCTTTATTTAAGTACGAATTATCGGTATTCCAGTAATATGCAAAATAAATAAGAAAAATTAAGGCAAAATTAGGTAAATGACCGCTATATTGAGCACTGCGATGAGTCGGCAAGATTTTTGATACTTTTATTATTTTAACGGTTTTCGTAACACTGATCAATTATTTTTTAATTTTATATTTTATACATTTTCTTGACAACACGTATTATTGTATATTTAAATTTGTCGCATCTATTCAATTTCACCCTGTATAAGAGTAGAGGAAGACCAAAGAGACGATGGATGGACTGTGTGAGATGATATGGCTAAAAAACAATGTAACTACAGAATATGACGAATAATAGAGAACTATGGAAGAATAAGAATTGTTGCGCGGATCCGAAATAATTAATAGGCTGGTTTCCACCATCAATAAATTACAAATCTATTTAGTCCGTCAGTTAGAGTATTGAAAAGTAATGGACCCATATTTTCAACCGACTTCCAAAAAGAGGAGGTTCTCAATTCGTCTGTATTTTTTTTGACGTGATAACGTCTTATAAATTGATAATACCAGCAACACTCATGAAAAATAGTAACGTTCCATGTTCCATAGTAACGTTCCACCGTTCCACGTGTTTTATTACATAAAATAATGATTATGACGTTTTTTGCGGAGTTTTAAAACAGGCCGACTCAAAAGTGTACTTGTTACGTAACATCTCAAACGGTAAATGATAAATGATAAATGATAAATGATAAATGATAAATGATAAATGATAAATGATAAATGATAAATGATAAATGATAAATGATAAATGATAAATGATAAATGATAAATGATAAATGATAAATGATAAATGATAAATGATAAATGATAAATGATAAATGATAAATGATATATGATAAATGATATTTATTCAGCAAGTAGGTTTTCTCAAACACTTTTACACGTCATTTTGACGTGATAACGTCTTATAAATTGATAATACCAGCAACACTCATGAAAAATAGTAACGTTCCACCGTTCCACGTGTTTTATTACATAAAATAATGATTATGACGTTATCACGTAAATCTATCGTCCGTAAACCGACTTTACAGACAACCATTTTTTTTTTGTGTTTGTTACCTCAGAACTTTCGACTGGGTGAACCGATGTTGATGATTCTTTTTTTATTTGAAAGCTGGTGCTTGTCGTTTGGTCCCATTTTAATTTGCTGAAGATCTGATGCTGACCTTCCGAGATACACAATGGAACTCTTCCAAAATAGACGGCAAATCTGCAGCAATTGCTGCAATCGCTTATAGGTTCATTGTTCATACTACATCATGACGTAACATCACGCCTGTATGCTCTGAGGGGGTACGGGGGGTTTTTAGTCAGTAAAAGTCTGACACTCCCTCCCGCTCCGGCCAGAGTGGGAGAAGTCATTTGATGATTACCCATCCTAAAAAAAAAAAAAAAAAAAAAAATTGTCAGTAAAAGTCTGACACTCCCTCACGCTCCGCCCAGAGTGGGAGAAGTAATTTGATGATTTCCCACCCTAGAAAATAAAAAGGAAAACTATTAAGAGGAAAGTGGCCAGCCATTCTGACGTCAGAATGGCTGGACCAAGCCGGTTTCACCTAGTTGTAGGCGTTATAACTACTTTATCTTTTCGTCAATATTTTGTACCTCATTGGTTTGTTTCGACCTGCGGGAAAAAGCTAGTTTTTCTATACTGAATCTCTAAGCACCATTACATTACGTGCTTCAGACTATCTCAAGCAATTTAGAAACACTTTTTACTTTCATCTCGTAATTATACATCACTTTATAGTCTGTTCCATCTCAAAGAGACTTAATATAAAACCTTCTTTCTAGTTTCCTTGAATCCTTGAGAAATAATTAATAGTTAGTTTTCTTTTTCAGAATTTTTTATCTTACATTAACATAGAATTTTTCAGTGTTTAAAATGTTTTATGAGCCCTGAAATGAGGTAATTACTTACGGTACTACAGATAAAAAAATATTTAAATGTTCAGACTGAAGGAATTTTTAATAAATTGCTGGAAAAATTCGTGAAGAGCTACATTTTGTTTAAGACGACTTATCTTTTTAAATATTGTCGTATTTTAAGTATTATCGAAATATTTTTTTGCCATATCGCAACCGAGAACAAAAGTACCTTATTTGAAATTTGCATTTTGTGGGAAATGATAAACTGTGTTCGTGTTTTGGTTCGTGTATGTCTGACCACTCTTACCAAGGGGTATCGTATGATCCAGTACTAACTGGGTTATGTAGGTCAGATAGGCAGTTGCTCTATACAACGTGTAACAGAAAGGGTATTATAGTCATATGGCAGGGTGTGCCATCAAACTGAACAACTTTCTTCATGGGACCGCCATCCTAATCGTAAAAAAAAAAACAGCTATCTCATACGTCGAGTAGGTATTGGAATTTTGTATGGGGCCGTTGATTATTTTTTCGCAACCACGACGGTGCGCGGTGATCCCATTGAGAAAGTGGTTCACTTTGATGGTCTGTAGCACACCCTTCCATATGACTATACCCTTTCTGATACTCGTTTTATCATCATCATCATCATTTCAGCCGAAAGACGTCCACTGCTGGACATAGTCCTCCCCCAAGTGTCGCCACATTGACCGGTCCCGTACGACTCGCATCCACCGGATTCCCGCAACCTTCACCAGACAACCCCTCCCCTCCGGCTTCCTTCCCTTCTTCTTCCACTCTTTGTATAAAATACTGGTATTCAGATGTATTTGGTAAGCGGGAAGTCGACGCCAACATAGTTAGGAAAAGGCTAGGCAGATGATAATTATGTTTTTGTTCATTTTCGCAGAAATTAAAGGAACGAAATGTTTTGTTTGTCCTTTTCTAGCACGATATCGTCTCTTTTTGTATCACTAGACGATGGGACATGTTATTAGGAGTAGTTTTAGGTATTCAACTCAATACGCTGCAATTTTGAGTTCGGTCACTTTCATTATGTGGACTGCGTTATTAAGGGGCATTTCGTGTTCGTTTACTGCTGGTAAAGCTCCTTTTCTATGGACGGGTGTACATTGAGATTTCTGGATATGCTCTTGTTACATACACGAGGAGCTCGTGGCTAAATAATATCAGCCGCTCGGGTCGATCTTTAGGTTAAGCCATGCTTGCCTAGGTTGGTCTGTGGATGGGTGACCACCCTTACATACCGAGTTTCTTCCGTGCCTCGGAAAGCACTTTAAGCCGTTGGTCCCTGCTGTCATTTGTCCATCTTTGGCAGTCGTTACAGGTAGTCAGTGGCCCCAAAAGTCTGACACCAGTTTTACCAAGTGGTATCGTCTTTCCCAGTATTAACTGGGTTGTGGACGTCGCCTATCTCACCTCCACAACCCAGTTAATACTGGGAAATTCGCTCCATGTAAAATACTGGTATTCAGCTGCATCCGGTTAGACTGGAAGTCAACCTCAGCATAGTTGGGAAAAGGCTAAGCAGATGATGATGATGGTCTTGTTACATACACCTTTCCGAATACTTTCTCAAAATAATGGTGAGGATCACCCCACAATTCGTTTGTCATACATTAGGAGTAAGTTACAACAAGTCCTCAATACCTAAATACACAATAAAGAAAGATAGTATTTGCTCGCACAGGACAAAACAATAAGGCCTGAATTCCAGTTAGGCTGATTTCGGTCGCGTACGTCAGCGAGAAAAACAGTTGAACATACGCGCCGCTGACCTCAGCGTCGTAGTATGGTGCTATATAGAACACGATGTATACACGTACGCGCGACCGTCGTACGCGACCGACGACGTCAGCGTAGCAGGAATTCAGGTCTGAAGCAACATTAAATGAAAATAAAAACGTAAACAACCAAGAAATATAACAAATATTAAACTAAATTGGTGCTGTATGATCACACTCTATCATCAACGAAATAATTACTTCCTTCCAGCTTAAAACTAAAACCAGAGAACCTCTCCCTCCTAAGAGGATTCCTTTTAAGCCGATATGAAAGGCGTCTATCTTTACTATTGATACGTTTCAGGCGCATCGACGCAGTCAAAGCTTCATGAAATTCTAATCGTTGTGTGATCACGGGCTCGATAGGGATGGTACGGGTATGAACATAATAAAAAAGGCTGCAAGATAAACTAGAAATAATTGATTGGCTAAAGCAAAGAAACCTGTTCAGGTGAAGATTCATAGACAACTCTGCTCTGAACTTATATTGTCACTTACGGGATATCTTCCGAGATTATTTATTACTAGCTGACCCACGCAACTTCGTCTGCGTCACATAAGGGAAAAAAAACGAAAGGAAAAAAAACATCCCCGTTTTTGCAACATTTTTCATTCCTGCTCCGCTCCTAATGGTCTTAGCGTGATGTTATATAGCCTAAAGCCTTCCTCGATAAATGGACTATCCAAGAAAAATTTTTTTTTTCAATTCGAACCAGTAGTTCCTGAGATTAGCGCGTTCAACCAAACAAACAAACAAACTCTTCTGCTTTATAATATTAGTATAGATTGTGAGCTCCCGATATTTCGATGCTGTTGCAAGCGCCATGATCGCGGTTTGATATCGAGAGGTCAAAATAATTAATAAACACGGAAGATATCCCGTAAGTGACAATATAAGTTTAGTTTTAAACAGTGAAAGCTTCAAACACACTCTGCTCTGGTGTGTAATAGTGGTGTTGCCCCACGAACGATTAGACACTTGCTATCTGCCCTGCCTGTCGTGTTATTTGTACGTTCCAAATTTTGGACTGGCTAATTAGTCCATCATTTAGATTATGAAAAAATATTTGACCCGTATTTTTTCTTTCTTTACGTAAACCATAATTGACGAAGATACGACGCTTTTAAAATTCTCAATACGTCACGCCTTGGTATAATTTTTAATGTGTTCTGACGTCACGAGCTCCCACTCCCGTGTTTAGATGCGTTTTATCTTTGTCAATATTCGTTTATTTACAAAAACAAAAAATACGTGTCCATTATTTTCCAATACTCTAACTGACGAGCTAAATAGATTAGCAATTTTTGATAATGTCGTCAAGCCCTTTGTCTTCACGTTAAGAAGAAGATTTTGTTGAGGAGAGTTGTGTATATTTGAGCCGCTAGTAGCTATATAAACAGCCGCTTGGATCGATCTTCAGGTTAAGCCTCGCTTGCCTAGGTTGGTCCGTGGATGGGTAACCTCACATTACATACCGATTTGCCTCCATACCACGCCGTTGGCCCCGGCTGTCATTAGTAAATCTTTGACAGTGGTTAGGTAGTTAGTGGCCCAAAAAGTCCGACAACCAATCTTACCAAAGGGTTTCGTATTAACCAGTACTAACTAGCTGGTGAATGTTAGATATTCAGTCGCTCCATGTAAAAAACTGGTATTCAGAAAGAAAGAAAAGAAAGAAAGAAAATTGTGTTTATTTGGCATTAAAATACCTATAACATTTTACATAATACATAAATAAACAGCAGTATAATGCCAAAAGGGCCTCAGCTCAGCATAATGTCAGATGGCAACACAAGGTGTGCCACCAGACGCTGATTTTCAGCTGCAGCCCACGAGTGCCATACGCTCGACAACATAAACAAACACATAATAAAGTCTTAAATTTTTGCACAAATATTAATTAACAATATACTGTTACATGAACAAATTAAAAATAATAATAAAAAAGTACAAAATCAGGTGCATTCAGTTTGGCTCGAAGTCAATCCCAACATATGAAGTTGGTTCAGCAGATGATGATGAGATAGTGCGTTGCTGTGGAGTTGCTTTCGTCAACTAAACAACTAGGAACTGGTGATGAGCAGGCATTAGGGACCATCATATATAATTCGGATTCAATTTTGAGACTCACGATATAATAATTCAGGACAATCAGACAATTGTTATTCCGAAAAACATAAAGATCAAAATGGCCCAGCTTTGATCAGAGTACATGTATCGGATAGATATTTCCGCCATACTGCTGATAAAGGACGGAATGTTCGTGAGCTCGTATTCATAGTTCATGTGCAAATAGTTGTTTGGTTCTAATTATGCTTGAACTAGGGTTGGCAAGCTTGAGTTTTGGTCTGCAATATCGGTAATTTACGCAGGTATCTGTTATATTTATTTGAGCAAAGTTAATAAAATATAAAACAATTACAAAATCAAAACCAAAAAGTGTTCAAATTATTTCAACCGTTTATGCAAAGGTGGGTCAGCTAATTATCCACAAATATTTGACCCGTATTTTTTCTTTTGTTACATAAATCAAAATTGACGAAGATACGACGCTTTTAAAATTCTCAATACATCACGCCTAGGCATAATTTCTAGCTAGTTCTGACGTCACGAGCCCCTACTCCCGAGTTTTGATTCGTTTTATCTTTGTGAATATAGGTTGTTTTTTCTAAAATCAGTTTTTTGGTAATAACTTTTTTCGTATGGAAAATTTTTGAACCGTTTTTATTTGTATCATTCTGAGTAAGAATACTGGTGCGTATAACCTGCAGAACTTGTAAGTTTCCGCTAAAATCACACGCGGATTGAGTCTAGATTATTAGAGCAATCTAGGCTATAATTGCTGATTCTGTCATAACCAGTTGAGGGCAAAAACATACGCAATCGGGAAGAAAGGCACAGGAGATCGTTCAATTCATTAATTGTACCACATACCTTGACCAGCGATCCCAAGCGCGCGCAGGCGACGGCCACGTGTCCGCTTTCGGGATGAACAGCTCACAGGTCTTTTCTGGATACACTAAGCTGGCCAGCAGTACACAACACACTAACATAGGTCTGGGGTAGGCTGATAACAGTTCATATAGGTTCAGTTCAGGGGTTTCAGGGCGCGATGGGACTAATTAGCGACACACATAGAATTCGCATCCACACGATCCCAAGGTTAGAGCGAGACTGCATATGACGGCGCGGCGCGGCATGGCGCGCGCGCTGCAGGGCACGAAGAAATCACCGAATCAACGATATATGGCACAGATTAAAGAAACTAGAACAGTAAACCAATGCCTTTCAATCGCCATTAGGTGATGTAGAAAAATAATAATAAAAAATAAAAAAACTATAAGTTACGAAGCGTAACCATTTTCCCCGGCTTGAAAGTTCCTACTTTCGAAACACAAAGGAGAAGTAAATAAAATTGCATATCATCACAACTCTACCAAAGCTATAAGAACTCTAGAGTTGCGACTCTATATAAGAAATAAGAATACTTAACTAACTCTTCTACGCGGTGACTAAATCTAATACAGCACATTGGTGCATGGTAAGAATTAATATTAAGGTAACTAAACTTATTGCGTTGGCAAGGGGCACAACTTTACTACCGGGCGACTCCGAAGGATCCCGTCTTGAGTCTTGACAGAAGCGACTCTACAAACTCCGTTTTTATCTGGAAATATTTCGTGTATTACTCCTAACGGCCAATGCAGAGGCATCACATTGTCCTGCATGGAGACGACAACCATACCGACCCGTATTGGATTGGCAGGAGTGTTCCATTTTTGTTTGGATTGTAAGGTGTGCAAGTACTCTTGGCGCCACCGCTTCCAAAAAGATTGAACCATCTGATCAGTCAATTCATATCGCGAAATAAGATGTAACCGCGTTTCATTGACTTCGCGAGCGGGCAGAAATAAAAGAGGTTTCGTATGCAAGAAGTGCGCCGGTGATAATGAGGTAGGCTCTGACGGATCCGAACTGATCGCATACAGAGGCCTCGAATTTAGTAAAGCTTCTACTTGAGTTAGCATAGTGTTAAACTCGTCAAAGCTAAGAATTTGCTGACCGATGACTTTGCAGAGATGCGTTTTGACACTCTTCACTTCACTTTCCCAACAACCACCAAAATGTGGAGCTCTACAGGGGATGTTTTTGAGTGTGATTCGATGCTCTGCAAGTTCTCTTTCCCACAAGGGGTGATACTCTTTAGCCAAGAATTGGTAGAGATCTCGGAGATAGGATTTGGCTCCAATAAAATTGGTAGCATTATCCGTGTACAGACACTGAACCGGACCTCTACGCGCCAGGAAGCGTTTCAACGCAGACAGAAAGCTCGCAGTGCTAAGATCTGAGGCAATCTCAAGATGCAGAGCGCGAGTTGTCAAGCATGTAAAAAGGCAGATGTACGCTTTCCTGGCCCTTTGGCCTCTAGCACGCACCGACGTGACCAAGAAGGGTCCCGCGTAGTCACAACCTGTATGAGAGAAAGCCTTAGGAGCCGACTCAACGCGAAAACGTGGCAAATCTGCCATTATAGGAAAGATAGGTCGCGGCTTTGCGCGAAAGCAAATATTGCATTTAAAGGTAATGTGACGTGCAATACGTCGCGCGGACAGGATCCAATACTTTTGTCGTAAGAGAGATACGAGCAAGGTTGGTCCTGTGTGGAAATTTGTCACATGGTAGTGGGAAACTAAAAGTTCCACTATGTGATCTAGACGCGGAAGGAGGATCTGATGACGAGAGTCAAAATCTAGCTCAGAGTTTGCTAGGCGACCTCCAACGTGGATAAGTCCTTCGTGAAGGAAGGGACTTAACCGTTGTACTGGCTTAGAGCACAACTCATTGCGGGCTAAACGATCGAGATCAGATTCAAAGTAAATCTTCTGCACCGATCGCCACACCATAGATTCAGCGAACTCTAAGTCAGACGCGGTAACGGGCCCTCTAGGGAGCCGTTTGATAAACTTATAAACTAAACAAATCGTTTTTAAATATTTAGACCAGGACGAGAACCTGGTAGAGCGAACGTACAAAATGTTGTCAGAAGGAGGACTTCTGTCAGAGCATTCGTGCGAGAGAACAGGGAAAGCCACGGGCTTCATTTCAGGAAGCTCTTGCGACTCGCCTGAAACGAATGGTTTTATTGGCCATTCAGCGCGGGGAAGTTTAAGCCACGACGGCCCATTTAGCCACAACGGATGATGAACTAATTGGGCAGGCGTTAAACCACGAGAGAGGCAATCACTGGGATTTTCAGACCCCTTCACATGGAAGAAGTGAGCTGCCGAGAGATTCTCATGAATCTTAGCGATACGATTGGCTACGAAGGTGTGCCATCGATGCGGTGCGGAATGAATCCAACTCAAAGTTACCGTTGAATCCGAAAAAGCTACGACTACCTCAATGGCGTGTCGAGCTGCGAAAAGATTATATACTCGCTTTATCACAGTTGATAAGAGGAGTGCGGCGCATAACTCGAGACGAGCTAGCGAAACTACTTTCAGTGGCGCGACTTTAGATTTCGCACACACCAGCGAGACCACGACACTACCGTCAGGTCTGACAACGTGGGCATAAACCGAACCACCGTAAGCCTTCTCACTAGCGTCGGCAAAACCGACGAGTGAGAGTCTACAGCGTTCTACGACGCCGACATGTCGCAAAAATCTCAATTCAGAGATGATTGGCAGTTCAGATTGAAACTGTTCCCACAGACGAACAATGCGAGGTGGTGGGACGTCATCCCATCCAAGTTTGACAAGCCAAAGCTCTTTGATAAGAAGCTTGGCATATAAGATTATCGGTGCAACAAGGCCCAAAACGTCGAAAAGACGTGCGATGGAAGAAAGAATATTCCGTTTAGTGCAAGTGCGAACATCAGGGTTAACCTGGAATACGAAACAATCCTCGTCAGGGAACCAATGAAGTCCCAGTATTTTCTGGGTCGGATTTTTACTTAGGTCCACGCTCTGTGAAAGTCGTAATGACTCTGGAATAGTCCGAAGAACATCGACACTGTTGCTAGACCACTTCGTCAATTGAAAATCACCGAGAGAGAATATTTTTATTAATTCACGAGCCGAGTCTATAGCTAGCGCACTGCTAGGTATAGAACTAACTATGTCATCCATATAAATATCTCGCTGCAAAATGTCCCTGGCGAGAGGTAACTCTGTTCCTTCATCCTGACATAACTGTTGGATAGTGCGAATCGCTATAAAAGGACTACACTTTAAACCAAAGGGAAGCACTGAAAACTGATAAATTTGAAGTTCTTCTTCCTCGTTAAACCGATATAAGATACGTTGTAGTGAACGATCTTGTGAGCGTATACCTATACGTAGGTACATAGATTTGACATCTGCGGAAACAGCGACACAGAAAAGCCTAAAATTTAATAAAATGTTGAAAAGGTCAGCCTGAAGGACTGGACCTGCGTACAGGATATCATTGAGCGAGGTCCCGTTATCTGTACATGCACTGGCATCTAGGACCACACGCAATTTGGTGGTCACCTTATCCTCTCGAATGACAGCATGGTGAGGAATATAGTATTCCATTTCTCGCTCCTTACAATTTTGTTTGGGCAACGTACATTCAGGTACGATATTCTGCACCAAAGAAATATAATTATTTTTTAGATAATCCCGTATGACGTCATCATAAAGAAGTTTGACGTTAGGAAGTGATTTAAGTTTACGTTCAAGACTATAGAATCTCTTGCGAGCCATATTAAAAGAATTTCCTAATGCTGACGCTTCTGTTTTCAGTGGTAAAGCTGCAACATACTTGCCATTTGGAGCGCGGGTAATTGTGCTACAATAAAACTCTTCACAATGTTTATCATCCACACTCCCAATGGATGAAGCAGTAACATCTTCAATCTCCCAAAACTTACGAAGATCGAAGTTGTCGACAGAACTCGCAAAGAAAGACAGAGTGTCAGTTGGAGGTTCGATGATAGGTGCTTCTCCTAGAAGTATGTAGCCGAGCACAGTCTCCAATGCGTCGGGACAACCGGGTACGCTGGTCACGGGACCAGGTCGCAATAACTTAGCGAATAGCTTGACCCCAAGTAACAAATCAATATTACCAGGCACTCCCCAGCTGTCATCCGCGAGTAGTTTAGGATCAATATGATTTAATACGGACGTATCTATAGCACCCAGTGGAAGCTGTCCGGTTATTTGATCTAAAACTAAAGCGTCTATTTCATACCTAGGCTGTGAGCAAAACCGTGAGCTGAAAGTAATATTCACCGAGCCGCGAACGGGCTGCGACGTGCCACCAATACCACGAACGGTAGTTATCGAGTCCGTATGTATAGTTAGACCGAGCATACGGCAGCAACGCGATGTCATATAATTCTTTTGCGACCCAGCGTCCAAGAGACATCTGACTACCACGGCCTTACCCTTCCTACCCGCCACCAACACCTTGGCAGTAGCCAGCACCTCCGTACTACGTGTGGCCTGGACTTGAGCAGAAGAATGCGTACACAATGCCACACGATCGGAAGCAGCTGGATCGGCCGCAGAAGTGGAGGTGGGGGCGCTAGCGGGCGTCGGCGCAGGGGCTTGCGTCGATTTCTCGAAATGTAATAAGGAATGATGCTTACCGTTGCATTTCCTACAGGTTGACTTCGATAGGCACTTAGAGACAGTATGTTGGCTACTTAGGCAATTACCACATCTGTTATTGTCTTTTATAAACTTAAATCTATTATCAACACTCAACTTTTGAAACGCTTTGCACATAAACAAGTTTTTATGCGTGGAATGACAAAGCGAACATTTAGATTCAGTAGCCACAAACACCTGCGATTCCTTAGATGAGGCGCGGGGGCTACCTGCGGGGGCGGACTTACTAGCCGCAGGAGAGGTGCGATACAAGATTTTTACTTGTTCACGAACAAACTTTACAAAATAATCATAATCTAACTCTTGTTGATTACGAAGCGACATTTCAAAATGTTTTGCGATATCAGAGTCTATTAACTTAAGACCCCAATGAATAAATATAAAATCATCTAAGTTATTTATTTTTAATTGTTTGAGTCCCGCAACCGTTGAAGTTAATTTATCGAAACCCTTTTCAATATTAGCGGGTGTCGATCCGAACGATTTCAATGAGAACAGCTGATTTAGATAATTAGTAGCGAGCGCGCGTGTGTCTAGGTACTTGGCGATAAGCGCCTCCCAAACAACAAGGTAATTATCGCCAGAAGGTACAATACCTTCAGCCACATTCCTAGCCTTTCCTTTTAAACAACTTACCAGATAATGAATGCGATCAGAATCTGCTAAATCTGCGTTTGTATGTATAATACGTTTGAAAGTCTCATAGAAGAACGGAAAGCTCTGAATATCACCGTCAAAGGTAGGCAATTCGATTTTAGGAACCTGTATATGGTGAGTATTAGGGCTCGCTGACGGGCTAGGTTTCTGGAAATCCCTTGACTCCGTTAATGAAGATAAACTAAACTTTATTTCGCCGACCAACTCATCAAATGAATGCAATGCGCCATAGCTTACTTCACAGGTTGGATCCAATGTCAGATTGAGCATATTTATCTCGTCCATTAGTCCATTGAATTCACTACGCAATCCATCAATTTGTTCTGCCTGGGCGACGAAAGCCTTGCGTAATCTTTCGGTAGTTAAAGATTTAGTTGAATCCAAAATCCTTTGAACCCGCGCAAAATATGCGTCACGTTTACTTTCCAATAATCTAAGTTTAACCTTGTCACTCATTGTGAACAGAAGTTAAATATGACACAAAATAATAATATTAAACCAACCTTTATTTTCTACGGAACCCCTGTGAGTGAGGTTAGGGGCAAATGAAACCGATAACTCAATTAAAGATACTTATTATAACTTAAGATAATAGTACGGAACGAACTTTCCATACACGCGAAACCCTAACAATATTAAATTGAAAGGTAAACAAATATAGACTACCAACGCATTAACCGAGTGCACGTAACAAAACCTAATATAAATTAAAATAGTAAGCACGCCAAATATCTTATGAACGTACCCATCTATACTATATTTATGATCAGCTCAGATATACCTACAACCCGATAATAACATTTATGTCGGATGCGACGCGATTAACTTGTCTGCACTAACTTCCACTTAAATGAGATTAACTTACTCAATACAAGTAATATGAAGGTACAGATTCTTAACTAACAATAAGTTAAGTGTTGAACTTAGAAAAAAGTATAAACTTATTTTCGTAAGCGATGCGAGTGTATTCTTAACGAAATAACTTCGTAAGAAACAGTAAATTTCCTCACGAGTAGACGCGTAGATGACTGTTTGAAATAAGTTATCTAGTAAGTATATACTACGTTTACAAACGTGAGGTGCGGGTGTGATATGTATAATTATACGGCTGTTTCCATTGAGGAAAATTAACGCGTAAAGGTTATACACATCTGTTATTTTACCTGAAGGTTCCTGTCAAAAAATCTAGTTACCTTACAAAACAAAATAACAAGCGACGCGGTGTTAATATGGTTAATTGCAATAATTAATCATATGCGGTTGAGTCTCGCTATATACAGCATACCTGCTCGTGCAATACGAATATAACAGGCGTCAACCTAAACGAACCTATACAAGTGTATCATACAATAACAATCAATGTTATTCATTTAGCAATTTCGATTAGTACTAACATATGTAAAAGTTTCGAATGCGTTACTAAATATAACCGTGGGTACGCGAACAAAGTTCAGAACTGGAACATTCCACAGTCAACGTACTACGGTTTATACCCACTACCCACAATTTTTACAACCGAACAAAAAATATGTAATTACGCCGAAAGCTAACAGATTTATTAAATAAACGTATTTAGCGATATGAATCAACGTTGATATTCAATTAAATGTATTCTTCGGAGCTTTAAATAGTGAACTTAAAGATTTAAATTAAGAATTAATTTGACGGTTGACCTATTGCAAACGCAAGGCAGTTTGAACCTTATGACTAAAGCAATAGAGTTGAGAGTTGTGTGATGATATGCAACTAACATTGAAAATTCCTAAGTTTTTTGCTCAAAATCAGACTTTTAGGACTTAAAAATAGACCGTAAAAAGGCCCAAAATTAATATATCCGGCTCGAAGGACCAAAATGGTGCGTATAACCTGCAGAACTTGTAAGTTTCCGCTAAAATCACACGCGGATTGAGTCTAGATTATTAGAGCAATCTAGGCTATAATTGCTGATTCTGTCATAACCAGTTGAGGGCAAAAACATACGCAATCGGGAAGAAAGGCACAGGAGATCGTTCAATTCATTAATTGTACCACATACCTTGACCAGCGATCCCAAGCGCGCGCAGGCGACGGCCACGTGTCCGCTTTCGGGATGAACAGCTCACAGGTCTTTTCTGGATACACTAAGCTGGCCAGCAGTACACAACACACTAACATAGGTCTGGGGTAGGCTGATAACAGTTCATATAGGTTCAGTTCAGGGGTTTCAGGGCGCGATGGGACTAATTAGCGACACACATAGAATTCGCATCCACACGATCCCAAGGTTAGAGCGAGACTGCATATGACGGCGCGGCGCGGCATGGCGCGCGCGCTGCAGGGCACGAAGAAATCACCGAATCAACGATATATGGCACAGATTAAAGAAACTAGAACAGTAAACCAATGCCTTTCAATCGCCATTAGGTGATGTAGAAAAATAATAATAAAAAATAAAAAAACTATAAGTTACGAAGCGTAACCAAATACAGACAACTTTAAATTAAAACTTTTTTGATGCAACTCCTAAATTGGGGAGGGGGTTAAAATTTCCAAAATTTTTGCGAAAAAAGATCATATCTCCGAAACAGTAAACAAATTGTTTACTTTACAATTGTTACCTTTGAAGTTCAGCGATAAAACTTATAATTTTCAAAATAAAATATTATAACTGAAAAATTGAGGGCGTTTCCATGCTAAACTATTATGAGAGGATTTAAAAAGGTTAAACTTTCCACACCATTTATGGTTTTTTTTTGTAGATTGTACACATAAGTACAACACTTTATAAAATTTTTCAATCGGCGGACACTCCAGCACCTTCTCCGAAATCTACCTCCTCCTGCGGCTTGCCGGAGGGATTTTTAGATACAAGATTTTATTGTATGATTTTTACATTTAACACCCCCCGTACTATTCAATCCATCCATGAGCACAATGTTTTGAGTGCGTTACATTGAGTTCTACCACAAAACACGATCTTTCACTCCAAAAAATAAAAGTCGTTCCCCAGCGATAATTTTTGCGTAAAGTTACTCAGTATGATGCACATAATGCTTGGTGATGGCTCAGTGATGAGGTTGTTGTACACGCTGCATACTCATTTTATCTTTACCGAAATATTCAATATACTTTTCTAACACTGCCGTGCCAACCCTGGATCACCTCGCAATATTCACTGACATGCATTATTCAGTTTCATTACTCCAAGCTACTGCGGACAATAAATCGAAGGGTAGCATTTATTCATTGGACGCCTCTTTTTTCATTTTTATACGCTTTTTAGAAAGAGGATTCTGTATGTGGATGATGTGTTTATATTTTTGTGAGGGAGAATCTGGATTTATTTTTCTGAGAAGCTTAAAGGGTTAAGTAGAAAGGGTGGCTTGTAGTTTAAGGGCACATTTTGTGGTACCGAGACTTATGTGGTTAGATTTAGGACCATGTTCACCAAAAAGATGATGGTCTGACTATCTAAAAACAGCTGTTTATAACACATTTTTGTACGGGAACATGTCACAGCTGTTTATAACACATTTTTGTACGGGAACATGTCACAGCTGTTTTTAGATAATCAGACCTTTATCTTTTCGGTGAACATGATGGACTTTAGGATTAAAGTGTAGTTTTATAGTGTTTTTGGAGTGTGTTACATTGAGTTTTACCGTAAAAAGTTTTCACTCAGTAATAATATTTACTGAGTTTGGTAATTCGTACTGAATAATTTTTGCTTGGTGGACGACTTCAGAAAAGGTCAGTTTAAATCTTGTATTTCCTTGAAAATTCACTGGGAACAGCAAAATCCATGAGCGGCATCCAAATATTATTATTTATAAATCTGAAGCTTTCAATATAAACAAATCAATATCCTAGGCTAAATAAGCTTTCAAGAAAACGTAGGGCAAATATCAATACGAAATCGTACCAACTAAATCATAGACTCCAAAAATCAGTACCCACCGAGAAAACAAAAGCAACACGACGAAAAACAAAAAGCAATCCTAAAAGAATTTCCCTAATCGTTGACGTACCCTGATTACCATTTAATCACGAAAGCGATATATGAACGAGCCGAAACTAAACGAGAAATGCCCACTAATTGATTCCGACGCTCAGTAAAAACTAAACGCGGGAAGAAAATACTCTGAGCCTTTAATGTTGAGGAAAGAGAAGGCCGATTTGTTTCACCATTCAATGGAAAGAACCTGTGAGGAGCTATTAAGTTAATCCTCTTAGACTTTGTACCACGGAACCTCTATAAAACAGACCAGACAAGTCCGTAACCATCCATTGCTGTCTCGCTACTCAGATATCCGAAGCAATCTTGTACAAAGTCAGCAATGGATTTGAGATTTTGGATTCTGGTCGCCAGTATTCCTGTAATTAAAAATCGTTCAGAGTAACATTGTGGGTAGGTAAGAGGCGACGGCACGCACTGTAATCAGTGCTAAGTCATTTCATTGCCAGATAAAGAGCTACTTTCCTTCGGATAAATTAATATTATTCGAGATTGGTACAGCTCGTCGAGATAACGCGAGTTCTTATGTCGAAAGAGGTTTTATTAGATTCCTCTTTGCTATGTTCTTATGGAGTATTAGCTTGGTTAGGCTAGCTTTGTGTTGCGTGATGTTGTTACTGATTTGAGTAGGCTTATGAGTGATATTTTTAATGATAGCCTAGTGTTTCATCGTCGGACTGCCGCGTCTTAGGTCTCTAGTTCAAACACTAGACCCGTTACTCGGATTTTTCGGACTCGTTTGCGTAGGAACAAGAACAGTATGAAAAAATTACAAATCTATAATTTGAAGGAGCATAATTGTACAACATAATACCCGCATGTATTAAAAGAGTGCACTCATTCAATGCATTCAAAACTCTTTTAATGAAATATTTGATCACAAATAACACCCTTCCTAACATCTGAATGCATTGGATGGGTGTATAGTAATTTCATAACTGCTACTGTGACGTCTGTGACGAACTTTAATTATAATTTATTTTAAGCATTGTTCTCATGTAAGTGACTTGTCTTTTTTGAGAATAAAAAAAAAATTGGTTGTCTGTAAAATCGGTTTACGGACGATAGATTTACGTGATAACGTCATAATCATTATTTTATGTAATAAAACACGTGGAACGGTGGAACGTTACTATGGAACGTTACTATGGAACGTTACTATTTTTCATGAGTGTTGCTGGTATTCAAAAAAATTCAAAATTCAAAATTGTTTATTTCTTCAACCAAATACGACAATTAGTTTGTGAATGGAGCCTTCTTTTAAGCAAACAATGCCTGTATTAGAAGACTCCGCTCTTCCATAACAAAAGAAAGAAAATTATTTAAAACATATCATAGGTAAAGTAGACAACAATAAATTAAAAATAATAATAATAATAAAATAACATAACTGTAGTTTGTGTGTGTGAGTGAGTGTGTACGTGGGTATGTGTGTATGCGTGTGTAGGTATGTGTATGTGTGTGTGCCTGTGTGAGAGGTTATGCCGTGAGTTTCAAGAGCTCTTCCGTTTCCTCATAGGTAAGTTGTTTGATCCAATTCAGAGTATTTTTTTTGCATTCATTATAATTGTTTTTATATATACATATTTCTTTATTTATTCTGTTATATAAACGAGCAGACCGTGTTTTATATTGCATGGAGGCAACCAAAGTTTTTGTTTGGGGGACTTCTGCAACAGCATGCTTTCTCCGTTTTGTCAGTTTAGATGCATCGTAAGGTAGGGTCTTATGTTTCTTTAATATAGTTTGAACTATATATAGTTTTCTTACTGAGAGTAATTCACTTAGGTTATAAAGACTTTCTGTGGGATATCTAATTTTCTTAAAGTACATGGTTTTTATGAGTGCACGTTGTGCACGCTCTACTTCGATGAATTTAGTTTTTGCAGATCCTCCCCAGTTAGATATACAGTAAACTATGACAGACTGAGCCAAAGCGACGTATATCTCATTTAGGAGATTTCTGGAAGTGTTATTTCGACTTATTATATTTTTTGGCACAATATGTCTCAGTGTACTAAACAACCAACACAGTTTTCTAACCCTGCTAGCAACCTGTTCGATATGTGGATACCACGATAATCTCTGGTCTACTACTACCCCCAAATATTTGATTTGCTTTACTTTGTTTATTTTTGGGCATTTACAATTTTTATTATCGAGGTCTCCACAATCGTGTATTTTAATTTTAAAATCGTCTGTGGGTTCAGTTCGTGCACTAATACCGAAACACACAAAATTAGTTTTACTTGTATTCAAGGTAAGTAAATTTCTCTTTAACCATTTGGCTATCCTAGCCATGCCTATTTCAGCTGTGTTCTCTACATCTTCCCAAGAGTTACCAGAAAAGACAATAGCCGTATCATCGGCATAAGAGAAAATTTTGGCGTTTTTGATATTTAAATTACAGAGATCGTTGATGTAAATTAAAAATAAAGTTGGACCCAATACGCTTCCTTGCGGTACGCCGTAAGTTACATCCGCGTAGTCACTGGTATAGTTTCCAATCCTAACGCTTTGCTTTCTGTTACATAGGTAGTTTTTTAGAAGAGAAAGCGGAGTTCCTCTTATTCCGTATCTTTCTAATTTACTCACCAGGGTTGGAACAGAGACGGTGTCAAATGCTTTTTTTAGATCTAAGAAGACAGTAACACATTTGCTGCCACTATCGATAGTATCAGCTACTAGCGATGTTAAGGCAGTTACTGCATCCTCGGTTGATAAACCTTTTCTGAACCCAAATTGTGTGGGCGACAGCAAGTCGTATTTACTTAGATACTTAATGAGCCTCTCATTTACCAGTTTTTCCAAAATTTTTGAAATTGCTGGCAAGACTGATATTGGTCTGTAGTTGTTGACATCGTCTCTGTTTCCTCCTTTGTGTACAGGTGTGATAATAGATTTCTTTAGTTCTTCCGGAAAGACGCCTTCATTAAAGCAAAGGTTAGTCAGATGAGTTAAGATTGGAACAGCTATCATTTTAATATATTTGAGAAATTTTGTAGTTACTTTATCCCAACCGGGAGCACTATCAATTTTTAAGCTCATTAGAATTCTATCCACCTCATCACAGTCGGTATCATGGAGCACAAAAGAATGAGATACGGAAGATTGATTTTCGATTACATGAAGGTGGTCAGAGTCCAAGTCAGGTTGAATTAACTGGGCCAGCTGCTTACCAATATTAACGAAAAAATCGTTGACATGATTAACTGACTCGGTAGGGGATGACATCAAGTTTAATAATTCTGTGTTTTCTGTCTTAGTTTTATAAGAATAGGTAACATTTTTTATATTTTTCCAGAGTAATTTATTGTTTTTTACAGAGTTGGCTAATAATTCCTTTTGATATTTCCTTTTCAATCTTTTTATGAGGTTATTGCAATGATTTCTATATCTATTACTAGCGCCCGCCACGCGGTTTCACCCGCGTAATTCCCGTTCCCGTGGGAGTACGGGGATAAAATATATCCTATGTTACTCGTGGATAATGTAGCTTTCGAATGGTGAAAGAATTTTTAAAAACGGTCCAGTAGTTTTTAAGCCTATTCATTACAAACAAACAAACAAAGTTTTCCTCTTTATAATATTAGTGTAGAAAAGTAATTTTTAAAATTTCATTACTGGGATCCCTTTTAAGCGATTTTTGCATTTTATTTCTATTGTTGATACATTTTAAAATTCCTTGAGTTATCCATGGCTTAATTATTCGTTTTTTTGTTAGGAATTGTTACAGTAGTAGTATTATTATTTATAGAGTCAGTAAGTTTCTGTATGAAGATGTTAATAAGTTCAGCCGGATCATTGCAAAATAGTAGCTCTGCTATTTTATTTTCCTGTAAATATTTCAGCGCACCTTCATAATTCAGATTAGTCTTAGTTTTTGGGGCAACTTGTTTAATTTTTATTTTAGATAGACATAAGAATGTTGTGTAGTGGTCAGTAATAGTAGTGTTTAGTACACCAATAAAAGCTGACTTCTTGTTATTATTAATCTTGAGCATAAAATGATCCAAGCAGTTCATTCCTCGCGTGGGCAGTATATGGCCAGGTAGTATGCCATAAGTTGATAACATAGTTAGATAATTAACTCTATTTTTACGCTCATGGGATTGTTCTGTATCTTTGGGTTTAATATTTATATTTATGTCACCCGCTATAATAATATTTTTCTGTGTACCTAGAGCATTAAGTTCTGTACTGAGCGAATCTGTAAAACTATCACTATTTGTATGCGACGGGGATCGGTAAATACACAGAATAATATTATTAAGAACGTCCAGTTGTAGGCAAGATGCCTGTACTAAGTTTATTTCCTTAACTTTGGGCATAAGAGAGTTTTTTATGTAGACAACTACCCCGTCATTTTGATTTAAATGCCGTGTTGTAATATGGGAAGTGTAGTTTGTGAGTTGCGGAATACTTTTTTCATCACTTAATCTACATTCAGTGAATATTATAATGTCAGTTTCGAATGAATAATTGGATATAGCTGCTATGAAATTGTCAAAATTACAATAAACGCTCCTTATATTTTGGGAAAATATTGTCAAATCATTATTATTTATCATTATGTGTTTGGTAAGGTCAGACGGGTCACATTCAACAGATCGTGCAATTTTGATGTTGTCTATGTCAGCGAGTGTTTTTAAACTGTCACTCATAACAATGTATTATTAAGTTGAATAATGTCATTTCTAGATAACGGTAAAAATAATTTGGTTTTAAATAGAGATAAGTCACAGCAATAGTAGCATAAAGAAATACGCAGCTTGTACAATAATAATGTGTAACAATTAGGCCACTTACGGCACTGTTGCTAGTACTGGATATATAATTTTGGTTAGATAAATTGTATGTTAAGTATAGTTTGTGATTAGAGATTGTGTGGAAAGGTTTTGTAGTATGAGTTTGTATATATGTTTGTGTAAGTAATTGTGTGAGTGGGTTTACAAAACAGTAGCATGCAAAATAACTTAAAAGTTTAGGACAATTATGAAATAAATTAAATGTTCTAAAATAATCCGTAAATAAAAATACCAAATAACAGGCTTGCAGTTGACAGTTCACTATGTGACGTGAGAGACATGTAACTAGTCATTTTCCTTGCGTAAGTTGATGTATCTGGGCCTCAGATTTAATAATTATGGTCGGTGATTGTTCATCTTTTTTAAGATAAACTTTGCCATATGCAGTCCAGCAGAACTTGTATGCACCAGATTTGGATAGATCACGAGCAAGAAAATGTAGTCGGGACGCTTTTGGGGTCAAATGCTCAGCTATAAAGATGGGAGTATCCTCTTGAACTTTAAAGCCTAGGTGTTTAGCGCATAGTTTTGTTTTATGCTTTATATTGAAAGCCTTCCCCATTTTAAGAATCTCTGTTTTTAACAGAGTAGAACTGCTCTCCACAACTATTGGCATATTCTGGCTGTCATTATTCTTGCCTCGTACTCTGTAGATATCCTTGACGTCGTATTTTCCGATTTTACAGTTTACACTATTAGAGAGACACATAACCATGTCTATGAGGTCTTCTTTGGATTCGTTGGCTTTTTTTGGTACATTTTTGATAACAAAATTGGTTTTACGGCAGCCCATCTGTATATCCTCAATTTTATCCTCTAGAATGGTGATATACTGCTTATTTTCTTTGTCTTGGTTTTCTAGCAAATTTACCTTCTTTTTAAGTTCTTCAAATTGCCCAGTCAGAAATGAAATGGAGCTGTCTATATTAATGTTGGACTGTTGAATTTCATTTAAGGTAACTTTAATTTCGTGCAATTCCTTTTCACGTTTTTCCGTGAAAAGTGACATCATTTTCCTCATCTCTTCCTTAAATTCATCTAGTTGCAGACCCACTGATATTTCTTCCCTGTTTCGTTTAGTCCGTCGATAAACAAAGTTAGGCGGTGTTTTATCGGTTCCCATCACGTTGATATCTGTTTCCGAAGCGGACTTATTCATTGATGAGTCCATCACTACCAGGTTTCCAGAAGTGTGCCGAAGTAAGCTGGGCGAGGGCGTACTTGTTATAGCAACCAATGCGCCTGCGACGTAGGAGGAGCTGGTGGTCTCCCAAGATACTGGGTGGAGTCTCCGCTGACCTAATTCTCCAATTAGGTCGCCGAGGGCGTGGTCGCTGGCAGGGGTGGTGCGCCCACGCAGTTATAAGTAATGTAATTGGGTTCTTACGGTCTGTATGGGCGAGTTCTGGGTAGCCAGCGGTCAGGTACCAGGCGAGCACGAAGGAAGGAGTTACTAAAGCCGCCGTGACTCGAATTGTCGTTTTTCAAGCTCTTCGGTATTTATGCACTCCTATTTTTGTTGATGAATTTAAGTTGTTTAGAAATTGTTTTAATATTTTTTTAAAACAGTAATAACACTTCTGATACGTCTGCACCTTTCGGCGGTCCGGGGGGAGGAGGAGGTATTATCAATTTATAAGACGTTATCACGTCAAAATGACGTGTAAAAGTGTTTGAGAAAACCTACTTGCTGAATAAATATCATTTATCATTTATCATTTATCATTTATCATTTATCATTTATCATTTATCATTTATCATTTATCATTTATCATTTATCATTTATCATTTATCATTTATCATTTATCATTTATCATTTATCATTTATCATTTATCATTTATCATTTATCATTTATCATTTATCATTTATCATTTATCATTTATCATTTATCATTTATCATTTATCATTTATCATTTATCATTTATCATTTATCATTTATCATTTATCATTTATCATTTATCATTTATCATTTATCATTTATCATTTATCATTTATCATTTATCATTTATCATTTATCATTTATCATTTATCATTTATCATTTATCATTTATCATTTATCATTTATCATTTATCATTTATCATTTATCATTTATCAAAATCAAAATCAAAATCAAAATCAAAGCATTTATTTCAAGTAGGCCAATAACAGGCACTTTTGAATTGTCGAAACAAAGATGAACATTTAAAGTAGCTACAGTCCCAGTCACAAGACATAAAAACTGTGAAAGTACTGTAGTTGCCCATTCCCTAGCGTAGATCTCTATGGAGAAGAACGGGCAAGAAACTCCATGGACACTCTTTTAAATCAAAATATTGTTACAAAATCTTGGTTACATCATTCATGTTGAGATGGTAGATTATGTGAGAACAATGTAGCAAGATGTGCACGTTAAAAGTGTCCATAGTAAAAACAAAATAATTCATTCAAATAAGCCATGGCAACTAAGAGATGACCAATCACAACTGACAGCACCCGTTCACGAACATGACGCATGGATCAGCACCATTCAGCTCAACCACTTTGAAGGGAGCTAAATGATCCGACACACGCGCCACCATCAGCGAGACATTTGAGTGAGCATGACATACTCTCAACCGCCAGGGCACATTCAAGTCAAAAACTAAAGTAGGTTTCCAGTGAATGATAGCTTTCTAGTACATAGTACTCACACAATATGGGCTATGCGATTATATAATACTAACATTGAATCTATACAATGCAAAGATAGTTGTACAATCTTCAGCAGCTCCAACAATACCATTTAATGCTATCAAGTTTTGCGCCCCTGTCCTTGTGGAGCAGGACCAGCATTGAGCCAAGCATTTTTATCAGTGATATAATCGCTCAACTTGTAATATGCTTGCTTACATAATGTGCGTTTAATACATGTTTTAAATTTCGTCTCATTCAGTTCAAGAATACTTTGTGGAATTTTATTATAGCATCTCAAACAGTACCCCATGAAAGATGAGTCTACTTTAGCGAGTCTAAAGCCTGGCTGAAATAGTTGGTCCCTATTTCTAGTACTGTAATTGTGTCTGTCGCCTCTTTTACCGAAAAGATGCAGATTTTTTCTGACGTACATTATGTTTTCGTAGATGTATTGGCAATAAACCGTCATGATGCCAATATCCTTAAATAGTTCCCTTAGAGAATCGCGCCTACGAAGATTGTATATGGCTCTGAGGGCTCTTTTCTGCAGAATAAATATAGACTCAATATCAGCAGCCCGTCCCCATAGCAAAATACCGTAAGACATTATACTATGGAAGTAACTAAAATAGACCAGTCTAGCGGTATCCACATCAGTGAATTGACGGATTTTTCTAATGGCATATGCTGCTGAACTTAAGCGCCCCGCAAGAGATGTTAAATGAGAACCCCATTGTAGCCTTGATCAAGTGTAAGCCCCAGGAAAACCGTTTTATCTACAAATTCGAGTTTCTCTTTATTCAATATTATCTCACAATCACTACTTTTAACATTCGGTAATGAAAATCTTATGCATTTAGTTTTTTTTTCATTTAATACCAAATTGTTTGCTGTGAACCAATTTTGGACCTGAAGTAGGGCATCATTCACGTCATCTAGATTGTTGGCCCGTCTATTTATCTTAAAAATTAGAGAAGTGTCATCAGCAAACAACACCATATTTTGAGATTGGTGTTTCAACAAATAGGGTAGGTCATTTATATAGACTAGAAAAAGGAAAGGACCCAATATTGAGCCTTGCGGAACCCCCATTTTTATATTCAAACCCTGTGAATTAACACCGTTTATTTGAACATGTTGTTTTCTATCGCTCAAATAAGATTTTAGCAGGCTAAGTGCAAGTTTACCCAGTCCGTAATGCTCCAGTTTCAAAAGCAATGTGTCGTGATTTACGCAATCGAAAGCTTTGGAGAGGTCACAGAAAATTCCTATTGCGTCTTGGGACTCTTCCCACGCAGCAAATATGTGCTTTAATAGGGTTACACCGGCGTCAGTTGTACAACGTCCCTTGGTGAAACCATACTGTTGATCATGGAAGATTCTGTTGGTGTTAAAATGATAGAGCATTTGATTAAGCATTACTTTTTCAAAAACCTTGCTAAAAACTGGTAACACGGATACAGGTCTATAATTATTGGCATCTTTACTGTCCCCGGATTTGAAAAGAGGTATGACTTTACTGTATTTCATTAAATCAGGGAAAACTCCTTGGTCTACACATAAATTAAAAATTAAAGCTAAGTACGGGGCTATGGTCTCAAGTATAGATGTGCAAACTTTGATAGACATTCCCCATAAATCTTCAGTCAGTTTGATTTTAATTTGCCGGAAAGCTTTAATAACTGTCATGGGGTTAATGTGTTTAAATTTAAATTCAGCCAGGCAGCCAGACACATTCGCCTTTAATAAGCCAATTGAGGCTTCAGGTGAGGAATTAAGAGCCTCTGTAGTTTTTAATGGTATTTCGGTAAAAAAATTAACAAATTCTTGAGCTACTTCCTGATTAGAGCTTTTAAGACCACATGCTGTATCTAATGTAAAAGTATTATTACGTATTTTCTTTCTGTTGGTCTCGTTATTTATAACTTTCCAAACGGTCTTTATTTTATTTTCCGCTGTTTTGATCTTGTTGCTAATGTGCAGGGCTTTAGCAACCTTGCAAGTATTTCTAAAAATCTTTGAATACGTAGCAACATACTTGCTAAAAGTTTCAGTGTTTATAAAAGGCTTAAGGCTGTAAAGCTCAAATAGCCTTTCCCTACTTCTGATACCTCTAGTTGCCCAATCACTAAATATAAATTTAGGGCAAATACTCTTTGTCTTCTTTTCAAAAGTTTTGTTGAATTCCGTGTGAACTAATGAAAAGAAACGATCATACAATTGATTTATATTAATATCCTCTTGGCTCATTACACTTAACTTGTTCTGTAGGGAAGTATTATACCTCTTTAATTTGCAAGAAGTTATAGGTCTAAATTTAATCTGAACTTTTTGCATTGGAGTTTTACACCTAAAAGTTACAGTTTGTCCGCTATGGTCAGACGGCAAACAATTTATTATGGCTTTATCTAAGTAATCACAATCGCAGAAAACATTATCTATACAAGTAGCAGAAGAAGTTGTGATTCTAGTGGGTTCAATAAACACGTTAGTCAAGTCAAATGACTTAAAAAGATTTAATAACCGACTGCTATTTGTATTTCTTCTAAAATATTGATATTGAAATCACCACAAATTATTTTAGATTTATTACTGGCTGCAAGTTTTGCCAGGACATCTTCCATTATAGATTCAAATATGGAAAAGTTTTGATAGTTTGGGGGTCTGTACACACACACAATTATATGCTTATCTAGCTCAACACAGGACAGTTCGACACAATGTTCAACCGAGAGACCTACTATGTCATTACGTTGCTTATATTTAAAACTATTTTTTATTAATATTAGGGAACCTCCACGAAGCATAGTTTTACGGTTAAAGCAGCTACCCACCATATAGTTCTCATAATTAATAAGCATTTGGTAATCCTTTAGCCAATGTTCAGTAAAACAAATAATGTCAAACTTACTATTTTCTAAAAACAATTCAATTTCTAATAATTTGGAAGAAATGCCTTGGATATTTTGGTGGAATAATTTTAAGGTGTTCTGCTGAGGCCCTTTTTTACTAACTAATGGAGTGCAAGAAGATACCTTGCTGTTGGTAGGATTAACAAAAATATTGTTAATGGTACCTTCTGTTGTCTCACTTACTAGTTTAAATTCATATTAAAATTTGGAGCGAGGCCGGAGACACCCGTGCCATCCTCAGACAACAAGACCCTATCACTAATAAACCCTAATTGAGAATTTTCCATGGTGACAGATGGATCTTCCCCAGTAAAATGAGTGTAAACATTTATAGCACTAGTGCTATATACATTTGTGCCAGTCACCTGTACATTAGTAGAATTACTAATTGTCGCAGTGTTAATAATATAACTAAACTTAGACATACTATTTATGTCTGTGTGAATACTATAAGCTAATAGCCGAGCTATTTTGTGTCTACATACAATAGGTAGATACACCTTACCCCGTGATGACTTAAGATTACCAACTATAGTGTTGATATCCAGATACATAAGCCTGTCACTATAGTGACCTACTAAAAAATGTACATGTTTATTCAACATATGTATGTAATCGTTTTTCCTACTACTTAAATTTTCAAAATATGGAAAAGCACACAATATGATTTTATTACAACTTAACTTAAGCAACTCAGAAACACAGTTGGTGATATCTTCCTTTTTTACATTAAAACTATTACCAACACATAGAGTAATGGTAGTGTTAAGATAACAATCATTTTTTACTACTGATGCCATTACTTGTTTGTAGCTTGAGCCTGGCATGCAATAATTTTGGGTACAGTAACTCAGGTTATTACTGATCAATTTACCTAGCCCTCTACCCATACTATCAGAAAACATAACTGAATGATGACAATCATTACAATCAGGTGATACAAAATGACTAATCTCAGGCTGTACTACTTGTGAATCAAGGTTTTGATAGATGATGAAGTTCTGAGCACTCACAGCTTGGGACGGGTCCTCCGTTGCCTCAGGCTGGAGGGCATCAAGACTGGGTTCACTCCGACAAGTACAATGAGTGTTGCTGAGAGTCAGCAAGTCTACTTTGTCAACCAACTCATTTGTGACAAGAATATGCTCCTTAATTTGTTTCTTAGAGCTTTCATATTTATTATATAAAGATTTTAGTGACTCATTCAGTGCCTCAATTTCAGATTGTAAGCGCTGAGTGTCTATTTCATAAATACTTGTACTGTCTTCTAACTTAATTTGATAGTTATTTAATTTATTAACAAGAGAAACACGTTCTTTCCTTAATTGAATATTTTTGGAATAGTGTTTTTGTTGTTTCTTGTGTTTATTAATTTTTTTAATGATTTTATTCAATCTTGCATATTATTCAATCTTGCATTTATCATTTATCATTTATCATTTATCATTTATCATTTATCATTTATCATTTATCATTTATCATTTATCATTTATCATTTATCATTTATCATTTATCATTTATCATTTATCATTTATCATTTATCATTTATCGTTTATCATTTATCATTTATCATTTATCATTTACCGTTTGAGATGTTACGTAACAAGGACACTTTTGAGTCGGCCTGTTTTAAAACTCCGCAAAAAACGTCATAATCATTATTTTATGTAATAAAACACGTGGAACGGTGGAACGTTACTATGGAACGTGGAACGTTACTATTTTTCATGAGTGTTGCTGGTATTATCAATTTATAAGACGTTATCACGTCAAAAATTGGTTGTCTGTAAAGTCGGTTTACGGACGATAGATTTACGTGATAACGTCATAATCATTATTTTATGTAATAAAACACGTGGAACGGTGGAACGTTACTATGGAACGTTACTATGGAACGTTACTATTTTTCATGAGTGTTGCTGGTATTATCAATTTATAAGACGTTATCACGTCAAAATGACGTGTAAAAGTGTTTGAGAAAACCTACTTGCTGAATAAATATCATTTATCATATATCATATATCATATATCATTTATCATTTATCATTTATCATTTATCATTTATCATTTATCATTTATCATTTATCATTTATCATTTATCATTTATCATTTATCATTTATCATTTATCATTTATCATTTATCATTTATCATTTATCATTTATCATTTATCATTTATCATTTATCATTTATCATTTATCATTTATCATTTATCATTTATCATTTATCATTTATCATTTATCATTTATCATTTATCATTTATCATTTATCATTTATCATTTATCATTTATCATTTATCATTTATCATTTATCATTAATCATTAATCATTTATCGTTTATCATTTATCATTTATCATTTATCATTTATCATTATAATTTATCATTTATCATTTATCGTGTATCATTTATCATTTATCATTTATCATTTATCATTTATCATTTATCATTTATCATTTATCATTTATCATTTATCATTTATCATTTATCATTTATCATTTATCATTTATCATTTATCATTTATCATTTATCATTTATCATTTATCGTTTATCATTTATCATTTATCATTTATCATTTATCATTTACCGTTTGAGATGTTACGTAACAAGGACACTTTTGAGTCGGCCTGTTTTAAAACTCCGCAAAAAACGTCATAATCATTATTTTATGTAATAAAACACGTGGAACGGTGGAACGTTACTATGGAACATGGAACGTTACTATTTTTCATGAGTGTTGCTGGTATTATCAATTTATAAGACGTTATCACGTCAAAAATGTCTTTAAACCTATTTAGTCCGTGAGTTAGATTGTTGAAAAATAAGGGCACGTTTTTATTTATTGTAAATCAATGAATATTGACAAAGATAAAACGCATCGAAACTCGAGAGTGGGAGCTCGTGGCATCAGAACTAGCTAAAAATCATATTTAGGCGTCACGTATTGGGAACATTAAAAGCGTCGTATCTTCGTCAATTTTGATTTACGTAACAAAAGAAAAAATAAATGGTTAATTTTTTTTTAATAATCTACCAAACGGACCAATTAGATTTTTTTTTGCCGTCTATCCTATTATCACTTGCTTCGGTGAAGGAAAACATCTTGAGGATACCAGATCCCTTATTCACAACCATTCGACTCGCTTCCGATTCGGAAAGTCGTGTTTCTATCTCGCTCGTTTTCGTAATGCCAGAAGAAGACAGATTTACGAGTTGTCGAATCGGAAACGAGTCGAACGTTTGTGAATACGGGGTCAGGATGCCTGAGAGATATTTCTAGACGGTATGTAAAGCTAAATCAGAGGCATATGCCTCCGACTTGGATGGGAAGCCGTCGTTCCCGTCTGCCATTGGTTCCTGCTGCTATTTGTAGACTTTTGAAAGTGGCTGCAGTTACAGGTAGTCAGTGACTAGACAACCAGTCTTGGCTAGAGGTACGGCGTTTCCCAGTATTAACACTAGTCGCTCCATGTAAAATACTGGTGTTCAGCTGCATCCGGTAGACTGGAAGTTGACCCTTAACCTTAACGTAGTTGGGAAAAGATAATGATTCTCTACAAGAATTTGATATTATAACGTTAATTTCTACTAGTAGGACAAAACAGATACTACTACTAGTAGAAATTAACTGAGATCATTAAGTTCGTGTAGTTCTACGACGAGTTCTACTGATGGAAGACCATAAGAAATTTGATCAGTACAAAACATTCGCCATTGAAGTATTTACAAACAGAATCAATAGAAATTGGCTAGAATATTACCTGACGAAGGCTTCGTGATGATTTATGAGGGTTTCAACGTTACGAAGCTATGGTTAGACGTTAAACTTGTAGATTGGAAAACTTTAGATATTTTCGGTTGAAATGCGTCAATTCTTTGGAAGTATTGAAGATGAATGATATCGGTTTTGTGTTTGTGGTCGTTCTGAATCAATATACCATTGTTTTATAGGTTAAGAATGTTGGTGGGGAAGATGTGTTGTTTTTTTTGTAGTTCTTTTACTATATTGACCCTTTAAATAAATACAAGTATAATTTTTGGAAGCCCTGTAATCCTTTTTAGGGTACCGTTGCCAAATAGCAAAAAATGGAACCCTAATAGATTTGTCATGTCTGTCTGTCTGTCCGTCCGTATGGCACAGCCACTTTTTTCTGAAACTATAAGAACTATGCTGTTGAAACTTGGTAAGTAGATGTATTCTGTGAACTGCTTTAAGATTTTCACACAAAAATACAGAAAAAGCAATTCATTTTTGGGGTTTTCCATACCATGAAATAAAACTCAATGTTTTTTTTCATTTATGGTGTGGGGTGTTTATGGATACTTAAGTCTTTAAAAATGATATTCAGGTTTCTCCTATATTTTTTTTTCTAAACTGAATAGTTTGCGCGAGAGACACTTTCACAGTGGTAAAATGAGTGCGGGGGGCACACATTTTACCACTGTGAAAGTACCCTGTAACTTCTAAAATAAGAGAATGATAAAACTAAAAAAATATATGATTTACTCATTACTATGTAAACTTCCACCGAAAATTTGGTTTGAACGAGATCCAGTAAGTAGTTTTCTTTAATAAGTCATAAATCGTAAACTCTTAACTTTTATATTATGTTACTTGCTGCTACGGAACCCTTCAAGGGCGAGTCCGACTCGCACTTGGTCGCTTTTTTTGATACTATACATATTTTTATTTCTATGATAGAGTCAGTGTGTAAATAATGTAAGTAAGTGCCTTTAATTAAATTAGTTTTTAATAAAAAAGTATAATTTAATTTTAATTTATTCCGATCATGTTTGCAAGGCTAGGATAAAGAGTCTAGTAAAAATTACTAAGCAAATGCGAGTTGGATTCACCAAGAAGAATTCCGTAGCTTAGGTACTCGGGCCAAGTTACACTCCACAGTAAAACTATGCTGTGGCATATTCGTATGCTACGGTATAGTAGAAGTGGTAGTAGTAGTCCTAGTGTTGTGACAGACACATACAGACGGACAGTACGAATACAGGGTGAAATTGAATAGATGCGACAAATTTAAATATACAATAACACGTGTTGTCAAGAAAATGTTTAAAATTAAAAAAATAATTGATCAGTGTTACGAAAACCGTTAAAATAATAAAAGTATCAAAAATCTTGCCGACTCATCGCAGTGCTCAATATAGCGGTGATTTACCTAATTTTGATTTAATTTTTCTTATTTATTTTGCATATTACTGGAATACCGATAATTCGTACTTAAATAAAGATAATAACATCAATGGACCTTTTGAAAACGATAATCGCGTAATTTTTTTTAACGATTTAGATTGTAGAAAAAACAGTTTATAATTACTACGTTACTGTAACTGAAGATCCAATTTCATTTTGTCGCATTAATTAAAATTCACCCAGTATACAACGTGTAACAAAAAGGGTATATTCATATGAAAGGAATTCTATAGACCTTCAAACTGAACAACTTTCTCTGAGGGACCACCATCGTAATCGTAAAAAAAGCAGTCGAGTAGGTATTGGGATTTAGTATGGGACCATTGAACATTTTTTCGCGATTACTATGGTGGTTCCATGGAGAAAATGGTTCAGTTTGAGGCCCTTTCAAATGACTATACCCTTTCTGTAACACGTTGTAGGGTTCTCTTTTCGCTATTTGGAAAGGATATTCCAGTAGCTTTCTTTTGTCAAAGAGTAACCTCTTTTCGACTTTGTTAGTGGAAAAGAGGTTCTAGTATCCCAGTGATTCTCCTAAAAAAACCCAACCAGCGAAATCCATTATTTTCCGACACACACCCCCAATATTTCCCAAACTCTTCACAATCTAGAAAACGCTCAGTTTCACCCCGAAACACAAATACAGCTACCACAAGCGCTGTACTAACAGAATCAGCGCACGAAAGCTCTCGAATGTAGCGGAGTTTTAAAAATTTAATGTGATTAAACGTAAACTTGCTGGCAATATGCGAAGGAATGGATTTGAAGGGAAAATAAAAAAGGTTAAAGTTATTTGGGTTCAGTAAACGGTAGGTAGGTGAGATAAGAGCGAGAAAGAGGAGCTATTGAGTTTGCAAAAAACAATTTTCGAATGTTTTCGTTCAAAGTATCTAGATTTATCAGGGCATACGATTATGTGAAGTTCAATAAAGAGATGATAATATTTGAGATTTTATTTTTATTGTATTTTATTTTACTTTATTGGGACATTAAACAGTTACACATTACAATAAAAGTATGACAGATTAAGCTTAAAACTAAATAAACGTGTAACCCACACCAATATCCGCGAAATAATAACAATAGAATAGTTAAATAAGTGCATTAATATTCGAAAAATTAAGAGAGACTCAGTAATTTTGGGATAAAAGTTATCAGATGGCTACTTTAATTTAGCTTGGCCTTGTCTGGCATGTTCCTGGAGTACAGCGATGAGGACTAAGTGTCTTATTGTCTCCACGAAGCTGTCAACAAATCACACAAACGTAGAAATTAATGACGATAAACGACTTTTTTTTTCGGCTGTAAAATCACGGTTTTTGGTAGGACTTTATGTAACGCACTCAAACCCTAGGAATAGACAACCGTGCTCCTTGAGTGCACAAGCGTTACCAAGATTCCCGAGGAGATCCTGGGAACGCCAAGATCACTTGCGGATGTCCTGAGGGGACCGGGAAGTTTGATCTGCTTTTGGAGGGAGGTGGGCTGGTTGGAGTAATCGGCCACCATGGCTCCACCTCAAGGACTAAGTGCGGACCTGCCGGGGTTGCGGGCCTGTTCGAAAGAGATACCGCGGCCCCGGAACATAAAGGGCGAGGAAGGAACATGGATGGGTTTTAGTCAGTAAGAGTCTGACACTCCCTCCCGCTCCGCCCAGAGTGGGAGAAGTCATTTGATGACTTCCCATCAAAAAAAAAAAACCACTAAGTGCGGAAACCTAAACCACGTGATAGATATATAGAACGCACTTAAAATATTATGTTGATGGATGCATTGAATATTACGGAGGTGGGTAATTAAAGTGAAGTTTATGACACTAAAAAGTGCTATTGTAAAATAAAAGAAAATGTGAAAATGCCTGAGAACCAAGGTATGGTCCAAAACAAAAAGACCAACGCAATGATCGGGAGAACGGGGGTGCTGTTACACCTATTTTTCCTTTTAAATTTCTCATCCTAGCAACATATAATTGCATCTACATGAGATATTGAATTTGTAATTACGATAGTTTCCCCATCCCAAGGAAATTTTGAACTAGATATGGTAGTTATAAAATTGAAAACGTTCGTCCAGCATCTTCGGGGAATTCAACTGTAAACATAAATTCTCACACGCCTTAATTTATTTATTTACTAACTTCCAAGGGTACGGCCATAGCTCACTCACAGAATAATACAGAAGGTCAGGTCCTTATAAAGCGAAAACACATGCACACATAGAGCACACGTTTCGAGGCTCATCTAAAGGGTGTAAAACACCTCTTAACGAGGCCGGAAGGCACTTGTTCTTCCCGTCAATGCGATATTTTTTTTGTTCTAGACCTTATCTAGGAACCTTCTAGTTCCGGAGATATTGGGAGTCAAAGGTGCAACATTTGGACAAGTTTTTTTAAATTAAATACCTACATGATTTTAATGTAAAAACTTTACGTACTATTCAATCCATCCATCAGAACAATGTGTGGAGTGCGTGGCATTGAGTTTCACCACAAAACGTGACTTTTTATCTAAAAGAACAAAAGTCGTTTCCCAGCGATAATTTTTGCATGGTATGTACAGAATGCTTGGTTGATGGCTTCGTGATGAGGTTGTTTACACCCTGTATACTGTCTACAGTAGTAGTATTATAAAGAGGTTTTTGTTTGTAAGTTTGTACGAGGTACTCCGGAACTGATTATCCAATTCTAAAACTCCTTTCACTGGCAGAAAGCTACATTATTATTGGGTGCTGTAGGCTATAAAGTATTATGTTTATATCATGCGTATTAGCTGAGCTATCACAATTTATGGAGATGAAGTGGTAGTGGTTAAATAATAACAACCGTACAGGTCGGTCTTTCAATGTTAAACAGCGCTTGCTAAGGTCGGTTCGTGGATGGATGACCATCCATTACATAGTGAAACCTCTTCATGCCTCGGAAACCACTTTCACACCTACGTGTGAAAGTGGTTTCCGGCTGTTGACTACCCGTATCGAACGTGACCTACGTCACGTTCGATACGGGTAGTCAACAGCCGAAAAATCTGACACCTATCCCTTGGTGTCAGATGTTTCGGCTGTTGACTATACGTCACTATAGGGGCTTTCTGACATATATACTATATGTCAGAAAGCCCCTTTGACTTCATGTAAAATGCTGGTATTCAGCTGCATGCGGTTGGACTGTAAGCCGACCCAAACATAGTTTGGAAAAGGCTAGGAGGCGATGATACAGCATTCATGTACAGCTCACTTGCGACTGGAATTTGAACAAATAGACTATGACCTCTGAGTTTGTTTCGGCTGTTTCTTCTCAGAGTAGTCAGGTATGAAACACTGGCCCCATCTAGTTTAAAAAAAATAAGGAGGTGTAAAAGTGTTCGTGAAAACCAATTTGCAAATTAAAATTATATTCGATTGTCAGTCGACTTGGCACTTAATTCATTTTCTCTCGTATTATTTTGTTATAAGTCGATGCTTGAGCCAGTTTACTTTCAGCTATTTTATTTCCAGTAGGAATTTAAACCATTTTGCTTTTCTCAAAAAATAACAAAATTTGATGCATTTTGGGCTAACCAACATAATTTTTTTAAAATAATACACAATTTTCAACAGAAATAACTTAAAAAACTTCCTTACTTAATTAGGGATATACAATGTTAATAACTAAAAGTCTATCAAATTGTTGTTTTTTTATGTTTTTTTTTGACGTGACAACGTCTTATAAATTGGTTTGCCGGGTGACACTTCAAGAAACTGCGTTACGCTCCGCTAACGTTATGCGCTCACAATGAGAGCGAGTGAGAGGCACGCGTCCCTTCCACTCGGGCATGGCTAGCCCGCCTAAGAGCGAGAGAGACAGACATAAAAAGTGAAAGGCACGCGTCCCTTCCACTCGAGCACAGTTAGCCCGCCTAAGAGCGAGAGAGACAGAGCGAGAGAGAGAGAGTGAGAGAGATAGGCATACACACCGGTTCATTTCATCCTTCTTCCTACTATACGAATGAATATTCACATTAAAATTATTTTACCACTCAAAGTCGTTGTCACGTAAAACTTTCGCCCGTATACCGACTTTACAGGCAACCAATTTTTTTTTCCAAAAAAATAACTTTGTACCTACCTCCTGGAAGTTTTACAAAATGTCGCTTTGATCAATTAGCCTTTCAACCGTCGATATCATTTATCATTAAAATCGTCGTACGTACTCGTCTGTGTGAATGCGTTTGTTTTCTGGAGTTGATCTTCTGTATTAATCTCTGCTAAAATACGGGTTGACCTGCTAAAGTTTTCGATGTAAAAAGCAGGTGTTTGTTTCTGAAACTGTTGTTTCAGTAATAATTCATTTCAGATGTCTGAATTGCGTGTGAATTAGAAAATTGGGCGTGTTTTCTGACATAAATCTGCTATAGAGGTTTCTTGTACTGGAAAAGATATTGCCGCCATTGAACTGAATATAAAAAGATTCATCTTTGACTGTCTCATTGATCTAGTGATCGCAAGCGGTACAGCTGAGGATGAGATCTTGAGTTCGATTCTAAAGTATGACGAAGTATTATTGTGTTTTTTGACGACCCAAATGGCGCAGAGGTAGTGAGCCTGCTTTACATTCTTAGGGTCCCGGGTTCGAATCCCGGTAGGAGCAAATGTTTGTGTAATGAGCATTTACATTGGTTTCCGAGTCGTGGATGTTTATATGTAAAATAAGTACATATGTAGTATATCAACTGTCTGGTGACCACGACATAAGCCTTGCTTAGTGTGGCACTAGATGGCACTGTGTGAAATGTCCAGCGATATTTATTATTATTAGGTATTATTATTTATTGTTTTTAATTTTCTTTAAAAAATTCTGAGTAGATTTTGAAGTGAACGCTTTAGGCGCGTTCAGCATTTTTTGGGTCAACAAAGCTCATGGCACTCTCTTGGCCTAACGCTTTGTAACACTCGTAGCGGATCCGCTACGGCGTAGCACCTCGATGGTGTGTGCGGGGCACAATCCGTAGCCGATACAGATTACTTAGTTTTCACTTCTATTAGCAGTCCTCAGCAACTGGCCTGCTTTTCTTTTTTTATTTATTTATTTATTAAAGCGTTTGAAAAATCGATCAATACTAAAACCGTAACCTTAGTGTCTTCCATTCCTCGCCTTATATCGTCAGTCACTTTAAGGAGAGCAGAAACGGTACTTTGCCCGGGCCTAAAACCGGATTGATATGGTTTTAACGTACGTTTGAGTTTTCCTGTATCGTGGATGAATTCACAAACATTTAAACTACCATACTCAAACAGCTGAATACAGAACAACTTCTTTTAAGAGGCCTGCGGAGCATGCGAATTTCATACAAACGTAATGCCAAAATAATTTGTTAATCAAACATATTCATAAGGTAGTGTGTATTTATTTTGATCCAATTACAGAATATTTAGGTCCCCAAATAACAATTATGAGAAAAATAAGTTTTCTATAGAAATTTTAAATTCATCATATCTTGTCTTTATATCATTGTTCATAATATATATTTGGGAACATAGATATATTCTATAGTACAATCGAAATTTATATGTCACCGTAAAATTGTCAAACACGTTTTGTTACAATATAACGTGATTTTTCTCGCGATATTGTAATGTCTCGAATTATTGTCAACTGAACATATGGAAGTATCTCTGCCCCCATGATGGGACTTGGGGCACCCCCCCGTTAGGTTAGTTAGGTTCCTTTAAACCCTGCACTCGGAAATATGGGCCCCGCGAAGCAGGGCTACGCTTTTTAGGGGGAATATAAAGTGTTTTAAGGTTATGTTATATTAATCAGTATTTCTCAGGAATGGTGCATTATCTTTTCATGAGAATTGTGCCACTGGGCAAGGGGGACCCCTCCTTCCCTCCACACGGCGTAAGTTGACTACCATCGCATGCATTTCACGAAAAATAATGCGTTTTGTTGTAAGCAGTATGTTCATTTGACAATAATTCGAGACTTTACAATATCGCTAGAGATATTACAATATAACGTATTTGACAATTTTACGGTGACATATACACACTACCATAAGAATATGTTTGATTTTCATATTATTTTGGTATTACGTTTGTATGAAAAACGCATGCTCCGCCGGCCCCTTAAGCCATTCAAATACTTATTCCGTGCTGAGATTGAACCCGCGACACACAACCCTGATTATTCGGTTTCCTATTCAAATAGGTTAACCAACAAAAAAAAAACTAATCAGTCCGTCAAATAGATTTCTAAAAAATATTGTACTAACTTTTTTTATAATTCACGTAAACAGAAAATGAAAACGATATGTCACCGAATTGTCAAACACGTTATATTACAATATAACGTGTTTTTTCTCGCGATATTGTAATGTCTCGAATTATTGTCAACTGAACATACGGAAGTATCTCTGCCCCCATAATCGGGACTTGGGGCACCCCCCCGTTAGGTTAGTTAGGTTCCTTTAAACCCTGCTCTCGGAAATAGGGGCCCCGCAGCGGGGCTCCGTCGACTACGCTTTTTAGAGGGAATATAAAGTGTTTTAAGGTTATGTTATATTAATCGGTATTTCTCAGGAATGGTGCATTATCTTTTCATGAGAGTTGTGCCACTGGGCAAGGGGGACCCCTCCTTCCCTCCACAGCGCGTAAGTTGACTACCATCGCATGCATTTCACGAAAAATAATGCCTTTTGTTGTAAGCAGTATGTTCATTTGACAATAATTCGAGACTTTACAATATCGCTAGAGATATTACAATATAACGTATTTGTCAATTTTACGGTGACAGATACAGTGCGCCAAAAAATCAGGTACAGTCGACAAAAGAGTAAGGTATACAGGCTAGCAATCTTCTTACTCCTATTTAAAATGCGAATGGTTGTGAGCATCAATTTTTGTTATTCTTTCACGCAGAAACTACTGAACGGATTTGTATTAAATTGCAAACTAATTATTTATAACCCTTTTTGCATTTATAATAGTAGTAAGAAGATTGCTAGCCTGCATAACCATCTCTTTTGTTGACTGTACATTTTAACCTGAAAATGACGTCACAAGGTCACTCATGATCTTTGACGCGTTTTATCTTCGTAAAAAGAAAAAATACATGTCCAATATTTTTCGATAATCTAACTGACTGACTAAAAAGAACCATATTTTTTAAATCAGTCGTCATCCTTATTATCAATGCCGTTAGTTAAAACTCTGACCCAGGTTACCTGCCGGGGTTGCGGGCCTGTTCGAAGGAGATACCGCAGCCCCGGAACATAAAGGGCGGGGAAGGAACATGGATGGGTTTTAGTCAGTAAAAGTCTGACACTCCCTCCCGCTGCGCCCAGAGTGGGAGAAGTCATTTGATGATTTCCCACCCTAAAAAAAAAAGGTTAGGCACTAACCACACGAAAAAATAAATGTATAAATATCGTTGGACATGAACACACAGCACCATCTAGTGCCACACTAACCAAGGCTTGTGTCGTGGACACCAGATAGTTGATATACTTCATATATTACTTTTTAGTATGTAAATACATACTTGTACATATAAACATCCATGACTCGTAAACAAATGTCAAACACAAACATTTGCTCCTACCGGGATTCGAACCCAAGACCATAAGAACGTAAGGCAGTCTCACAACCACTACGCCATTCGGGTCGTTGAAAAAGCCTAGTTTGGTATATATACTCGTATTTTCGTTTCAATAAACAATTAATCGAGTTCAGGCTGTTTAACCCTGTGGTTTGATGGTATTTCCGAATCGATTGCAAGTATTCCGTCAATTAATTCGCACTCATCAACTTCAAACGGAATGTGTTATTGAAATTTTATGATTGCCTGTCATAATTATGACTGGGTTTGATTATGAAATACGAATTCATTAGGTTTAACTGTGTTTACTAAGTATGTACCAAACTTGTGAACTCATAGAATAGAATAGAATTTTTTTTTTGCAAATATGGGTATACAATCGTTGTTATACATATCAAAGCTCAGCCATATTTTACCATTCGGCATGCAAACATTTAGCTACATTATTTTATGCAGCATGAACTTACATTATTTTCAAATACCAGATCGATTTTAATGTTATTATTTCAATTATCACTCAATAGATCAGTTAGTAACTTATCATCATTATCATTACAGTTAACATTAATTAAATAAATAATCATTTTCATTACAGCTATCATTACATCAATTAATTATCATTTTCATTGTTTGTATGTGTAGTCGACTTCGAAATTGCCGTATCATTTATGACAACATATTCACCGCAACTTACTGTAGTCCACAGCTGCCTGCTTAGCATGACCACCGGAGAAACGAGAGAGACTCGACAAATCTTTTGTTCATCTGTCATTGAATCGACAAAATGACAGATGAACAAAAGATTTGTCGACTCTCTGTCGTGTCAGTCATGCTACGCGGGCTAAATATAGGCCTCTTCAATCGCACGCCACTCAACTCGATTCTCGGCTACTCTCATCCAGTTGCTACCAGTCACTCTACGAAGATCATCACTCCACTTAGACTGAGGGCGCTCTCCCTTGCGTTTGCCGAATGGCGGTCTCAATTCAAGAACACGTCCTGTTAATATGGCTGGTCCATTGCCACTTCAGCTTACCCATTTTGTGAGCTCTGTCAACAGCTCCGGCTTTCTGTTGGATCACCTCGTTCCAGATGCGATCCCTCAGAGAGACTCCAAGTTCTCCATAGTTCGCTGAGCGACCTTGAATTTATGGCCCAGCCATCATCGTCATCATCGTGTAATGACGTCATGTCTAGCGGCATCATTGGATCCAAAGTTTCAATGTGCAAAGTAATGTCAGAGCTAGCTGTGATCGTTGCCGGGGTTGCAGGCCTGTTCGAAAGAGGTACCGCGGCCCCGGAACATAAAGGGCGAGGAAGGAACTTGGATGGGTTTTAGTCAGTAAAAGTCTGACACTCCCTCCCGCTCCGCCCAGAGTGGGAGAAGTCATTTGCTGATTTCACATCCTAAAAAAAAAGCTGTTGAATGTTGCAATTAATTGCAACGGCTCTTTATTTCATTCACAAACCACAGGAAATTCAGACCCATAACAATCGTCTTTTGACAACAATTTCTAATAATTAAACCTTCGCTATGGTCGAAGTGGTCGAAACTATTTGCAAATGCTGTAAGAGGCGGCACTGTCAACACTTTCTAAACAAACTAAGATTGCTGAGCTTTAACTATAAAAATCGTAATACGACAAGCAAAACTACAAAAGTAGGTTGTAATAAAACACGAAAACAGATACTTCAAACATTTATTTCACAATTCAATGACTAGAATCAACAAAAGACTTAAATCTAATTTACATTAACTGTCCGTTTGAGTTACGAACTACAAACCGTTCGAAAACAATCCGTAAATCGAAGATAGTTTCCTACAACTTCTATTAAAATTAATTTGGCAGTTTACAAACTACTGACTGTGAAGTGCTTCGGTAATTACGAGTTTTTGACACCCTTTCATTGGCTTCATTTGTAACTATGTAATAAAATCTTAGAAGTTCAGTTTAACTCTCTTCCCGGTTTCCGATTAAGCTGAAATTTGCACACATGTTTAGATTGGACGACAGTACATTTGTTAAGTGACGTCATTCTAAATCCAATATGGCGGTTTCTCAAAGATGGCGGACTAGTCATTATGTATTCCTATGGTATTACCACTGACATGCTACGTCTTTTTGTAACTAGGGACTATTTTTTATTAAAGATATTGATCTAAACTATCAATATTACATGGCAATGATGACTGCTAGCTCTTGAACGCAGTTTAATCGATCACATTCATTTTATTAGTAAAATATGTCCTAAACATTTTGTCACTTACAAACATGACGATTATTAAATCATTGTAGATAGTAAGACAAACAAATTCTCAACAACTCAACCATTATTCAATAAAAACTTTAAAATCACAAAAGAAAAAGAAAAATGGATTACTTAAGAAAATGTCCGGCACAACACAGTAGAAAACTTTAAAAAGAAGCAAGTTGGTTACTTTGTAGAAAAGAAAAAAAGACAGTGTCACGTTCCTGCTATGCAAAAAACCTAACTAAATTGTAGTTTTATTAGGTTCGTATTTGGTAAACAAATAAGCTGACTCCATCGTTTATCATATGAGCTCCTGGGGTTCATCCTCTGGTCGGGAAAAGTGCCATATTTGGATTTTTCCATCAGCAATTTTAAGTAGAAGCCAAAAGGCAATAATAGGGTATTCATGATGATATATTTTTTTAATTCCGCCCGCATCTCAAACTAGAATAGAATATAATAGAATAGAATACTCTTTATTATGTACACCATAAAAAATATGAATACAAAATTTTTTAACATTTTACAAGGTGACACAATGGGCGGTCTTATCGCTAAAAGCGATCTAAGTAGCCGAAACTGAGGAATTTTCTTGAAAATCTATTAATTAAATTGGCAGATTTCAGTAGCTTGATGTAAAGCTGGCGTCGTTATATGGATGGTAAGTTGTTTTTGATCATAATCATGTTAAGTTATGGGTTTTATTATATCTTACTATAATTTGAATGTATGTTTTTGAAAATAATTAATTAAATTTATTTGATAAAAGTGACGACTCGTATTTTCATACCGTAATTTTATTTACTAATAAAGACAAATGTGATTAAAAATAAACCCCATGGACTTAATTTGTTTAAGAATGTTCAAATAAATTTTGCTCCATTACTTTTTCTTACAAATTAAATATTATTTCATTTCTTACCAAGACATTCCTTTCCCAAAATTTAGAGATTTAACGAGATGTAAACAAACTTTGAACGTTTACATTTAGTTAAGTATGTAAACAAAATCATAAATTCACAAATTAAAATTAAAATGGCACTCGAATTACCGAAGCAAGTCGACATATTTATTAATTTTGACACAAACATTTAAAACTTATTTATATACTTTTAAAACATCAGTCTTTTAATAAAGATACTTCGAGACGAATATTTTTTGTTCTTATTTCTTAAATGTATTTATTTATTTTATTTAGTGTAAACAGTATAATGATACAGCTACTTTGATCGAAATAAGGGAAATGGGCTGCATCCAGATTTTATATAAACCCTGGTTTTTGAAAAATTCAGTACTTTACACGCACAAAAACATGAATATTTAAAGGACTTTACAATATTAAGTGAACTTGTACCACGAGGCTCCAAATACGTTAAACGTTAAACAAAATTTGGAAGAAAAAGTTACACTGCACTGTCATTAAATAAATTGGATAAAAGCAGAAGAATTTTCATCGTTCTGTCTTCTTCCAGTTCAAGAGTTTGACAGGAACAGAATGATGTGTTATAAACGTTTAATTAACGCTAAACCTATTTCGTGATTTGTGGTGCAAACAAACCTTGTATTGATATTCTTGGGCTGAGGCTACACTTGGCAGCGATTGGCGATGCAACTGGAAGAGCGGAACGAGAAAAACTTGGTATGGCTACATTACAAGCGAGATTCCGGCGTATTTTCTAATAAATTCGCTTCAATTTCGCTATGTTGGTGAAGTCGATGCCGTGATTACAGTAATGTTGTTTCGATCGCATAAAGAAATCAAAGATCGCTAATAATATTTTATGTACAGTGAAGCCATACGCCATACGTGAGCATTCATTTACTTGTTTTAATCGCTCATGAGTCGCTAGTCGCGTCGCGGCCTAATGTAGCCTCAGCGTTAGCGGGTCGATGATAATCTAAATTGTGGCCAAGAACTGAGCTACTAAGGTCCATGTTCACCGAAAAGATAACGGTCTGATTAAAAAAACAGCTGTCACTGTGACACGTTCACATACAAAAATGTGTTTTAAACAGCTGTTTTTAGATAATCAGACCGTCATCTTTTCGGTGAACATGGATCTAATTTGGCTAATTCGGTAGCGTCCATCAGTTCCTGTAGTGTCGGAGTTCTCTTTTTCTTTACAAGTCGTAGCATGACTGTGTCAAAGTTGACTAAGCGTTGATCGAAAGATTACCTTAACAAAAGTTACAACCGGTATATTCATTTAATCGAACAAAGCGATTATAGCACTTCTTTTTGCCCAACATTCTATTGATTATCTTTGATTTTTACTCGTATACGAGAAGTGTTTATACTTTGGCACTGGTTAAACAAAAATAGGGTTCAAAATTGCAAAATTTATTTCGAAATTTTGAACCTTGTTTTGATAATTCCTCCAAATCGTAACTGTCATGAATAAATACATTACAATTCTAGATTGATATTGTCTTGAAGACCAAATCTATCAATAAGAAGTTGTTTTTATCTCTTTTCATTAAGTTATAATAAAACTGATAAATGATAGATATTTCTAATTATTTTTAAATTTTCTCATAATTTTATGGGTACAATTTGATATGGTTAAAGTAAAAATAATAATTACCTAAATATGTTTTGATAAAATGTATATTTTTATTTCTATTTTTGTTGTTATCTATGATGTGGCGTCCGACAGTGTCCTGAAACAAATAAAATCATTTAGGTATTTTAGGTAATATACTGTTACGTCGTACGAGAACATTCTAGATTATGACCGAGTCTCGAATGTTCTACTATGGAACTGTTTCTATTAGATGATTCGAGTCTCGAATGTTCTACTATAGAAATGTCTAGAAGACTAGAAAGCTGTGGAAGTTTCTCAAAGGACAATGCTCCACTATGGATTTGACAACTTCAGCACAACTTTGATTGGATCAGACTCGCATAAAACGTATATCAGTCGATAGCTGGCATCTAAAGGGTGTAAAATACCTCTTCACGAAGCCGAAAGGCACTTATTCTCCCCATCATTGCGATAATTTTTTTGTTCTACACCGTACCTGGGAACCTTCTAGTTACGGAGATATTGGGGTCAAAGTTACAACTTTTGACAGGTTTTTGTTTTGAATACATTTTTTTTTTTGTAAGATTTTCACTTTTAGCACCTCCAGGACCCCCTACTATTAAATCCATCCACCAGCACAATGTTTTAAGTGCGTTACATTGAGTTCTAGCACAAAACATGATTTAAAACCAAAAAAATTGTTTCCCAGCAATAATTTTTGCGTAAAGTTACTTAGTTTGATGTACAGAATGCTTGGTTAACGGCTTTGTGATGAGGTGGTTTACACCCTGTAGACAAACAAGTTTTACTGCGACAAAATCTTCTTAAGCGTCACGTTTCCGAGATTTAAGCTATCAAAGTTGTGTTGGTGGCGATCACAACGCCATGTTTCTCGTACGTTTTATGCGTGTCAAAGTTATGCTGAAGATTCCACAGGTGAATTGACTTTATAATATAATAATAATAATATCATTTAATTCGGGTAACAAAAGACCCATATTACATATACCTTACAGACTAACATACATATTTATTAAAAACCACAAAAACTTTGATACCTGGTATCTCGGAAATGTGACCCTTTAGAACATTTTGTCTCACACAAAACTTATTTGTATTGATACTAGCTATTGATTAATATAGGTCTAATCCGTGGCCGTTAATTTGAAAAAAAAAACGTTCCTAGTCCTCTCTCCTTAGCAGTCACGGAGTCTGGATTTATGCCCGGTTGATGGGTAATAAGCTCTCCCCTTATTATATGAGACTTAAACAGAACTGGCAAAATGTAGGTGTGCTAGTAAAGTACAACTCTGCCTGACCCTTCAGGGATTACAAGGCGATATATTATGATGATGATAGCTTCAAAGTAAAATATAGACCAAGAGACAGCACACAGCAATGACAGACTGCCAAAACAGTCATTTAATTTGTGCCTAATTTCAGCTACAGTTAGTTTTCACTCGACTAATTACAGTTCAGAGGCGTCTCTAATTAGCTGTAAAATGATTTGTTGCCCCGTTTGGCAGGTCATTATTTCGTATGTTAGTTGCGTAGTCCGGGAGCTATTCGGCAGCCATGATTATTTTATGATGTGTAATTATAGAGCATTCATGTGTTATGGAGGTTGTGTCTGTAATTTAACATCATAGATTTGAAATCGATGAAAAATAATAACAGCCGCTCGGGTAATCTTAAGGTTAAGCCGGGCTTGCCTAGTTTTTGATCTGTGGATGGGTGACCACCCATTACATACCGAGTTTCCTCCGTGCCTCGGAAAGCACGTCAAGCAGTTGGTCCCGGCTGTCATTTGTCCATCTTTGGCAGTCGTTACAGGTAGTCAGTGGCCCAAAAAGTCTGACAACCAGTCTTACCAAGGGGTATAGTATTACACAGTAATAACTGGGTTGTGGAGGTCAAATAGGCAATCGCTCCATGTAAAATACTGGTATTCAGCTGCATCCGGTTAGACTGGAAGCCGACCCGAACATAGTTAGGAAAAGGCTAGGCTGATAATGATGATAAATTTTGAAAAAGAAGATCACGCTTCTGTTTTCGAAGGGTTAGGCAGAAGTGAACTTATACATGGTGTACTCATCACGAAGCCGTCAACGAAGCATTCTGTACATCAAACTAAGTAACTTTACGCAAAAATTATTGCTGGGAAACAACTTTTTTTTTTGAGGTTATAAATCATGTTTTGTGGTAGAACTCAATGTATCGCACTTAAAACATTGTGGTAGTGGATTAAAAGCCAAAATCTTACAAAAAACTTGTCAAAAAGTTGTAACTACGACCCTCCACATCTCCGTAACTAGAAGGTTTCCCAGGTATAGTGTAGAACAAAAAAATGGTCGGCTTCCTGAAGAGGTGTTTTACACCCTTTATTGCATCGACTGCTTCGTTAGTCTAGTGCCGTGACTGCTGCTGCGGTCCTGAGTTCTATTCCCGAGTCAGGCATGGTGTTATAGGGTTTTCCCATCTGGATTTTTTTGGTAGTTGCCACGGAGTCTGGATTTATGCCCAGTTGATGGCATTAGGCTCGCCTTCTGTTTATTGGGACTTTAAACATAGCTGGTGAATTTTGGATGTAGTATTAGGTACGCCTCTACACTTTCGGGGAGCCACAGTAAAATTGAAAGCAGTAGGTTGACTTCAACGAAACGACCAAAATGCCGACGTAATTAACCGAGCACCGTTTCCCTGGCTTGTAAGGATACTTCAAGGTGCAAAAAATAAAAACAAATTCGAATTAATTTTTATTTTACATAGGCCTAGATGGGTACTTATAAAACGTCAACAAAGGTGCACAGTTTGCGTTGTTCGATTCCACGGAGAAGAACCGGCAAGAAACTCCATAGTTATTCTTTTCAAATCATTTGGTATTAAAATAATATTATGTTACAGAATTAGTACTTGTGGTGCCAACAGACTGATAGTAGCGTGTCGCAATATTTTCGTACTATAAATCACACAATATACCCGATAGTAATAACCCTAGCTTTCTGATCGACAGTAGGCATTGAATTCAAGGACACGTCTGAGTCATACTACTGCTTATCTTTTTACTGTGGTACAGGCGTGATGTGGAGTAATACTTACGCCTTGGCACGGCAGTGACTGTAGCTTTGGAAGTGCTGTCACTATCATCCGACTCCGATCGAGTCTGGAAACTGGTTTCTGTGAACAAAATAGTAGTAATTAAATGCTTTGATAATTCAACACTGTATAAGGGACGGTATTATTAGCCTCATTAAGTCGCTATTGTAATGCTGGCGTAAGAAATGTCTTGTCTTGAAAGACCAAGTACTGTCAGAACCAGAAGTCGCTAGGTAGATTTCCTTAAAGTTAATAGATACATAGACAAATATTCCACGCGACTTGAATTCGAGGGTTTTTTTGGGACTATTCCGGCACGCTTTTCCCGGACCACTTATGAAAGACAGAATCAACAGTGGCGAGCACCAGAAAAACACCAAGACAATGAAGCTCGACGAAGTTTCAGAGAAACAAATAAACTGTCTTGGATCTAGCAATGAAATTAATCAGAAAAGTATAGCAGAGAAACGGTTAGACCAATTTTTACCCGACTGCAAGGAAAGAGTTTTTTTTAAGAGATTTTTCTGGCAGATAGCTAATGTTATAACGAGTAACATAGGCTACTTTTGTTTTAGAAAAAGATTAGGGTTCCTAATCTATTTGTTCTAATTACGAAGATATTGGGGTCAAGTTTTTTTTAAAGGAATTAATGTTAAAAAAAAGAAACCATCCACCAGCACAATGTTTTGAGTGCGTTACATTGTATCCGTAAGACGATTTTTACCCCAAAAAAAAGTCATTTCCCAGCAAAATTGTTTGCGTAAAGTTACTTAGTTTGATGTACAGAATGCTTGGTTGACGGAGTCGTAAAGGTTTGTTTACACCCTGTATTTGGTAGGTCTAAGAATAGGTCGTACTCGACCGATTTTAATAGTAGAACGTGTGACAAGGGAGCAAAATAATGTTTTTACGGTGAGGGCGCTATTTTGAATCTAAAGCGAAGCAAAGAATTCTATAATAGAATCCAGAGCATTGCGAGGGACTCTAAATTAGAATCCTGAGCGTAGGGAGGGATTCAAATTACATCGCCTGAGGGAAAAATGTTTTGCTCTCGAGTCATTATAAAGTCCGTACCGATAACAAAAACAGGGAAGAAAATTGCGCGCATTTATAAATAAATTAATTAATTTTGCGTTTGATTTCAATGAACAATTCATGTTCCAAATTCAAATCTCATTACTGCCCGTTAAAAAGTCTAGTGGAGAAAAGAGCTACTTTGCTCCCGCTTATAGAGGAACAAAACGACACTTTTTGAATAGAAGGGACGAAAAAAATCTTTCACCATTGGAAAGCCACGTCTTTACGGAGTAACATATTCTATCCCCGTACTTCCATGGAAACGGGAACTACGCAGGTGAAACTGCGTGGCGTCTGCTAGTATATTGGGTGTAAAACACCTCTTCACGAAGCCAAAAGGCACTTGTTCTCCCCATCACTGCGATATTTTTTTTGTTCTACACCATACCTGGGAACCTACTGGTTACGGAGATATGGGGGGTCAAAGTTCCAACTTATTGACATTTTTTTTTAAATACAAGTTTTTGGTGTAGGATTTTTACTTTAATCACCTCTAAAACCCCCGTGCTATTAAATCCATCCGCACAATATTTTAAGTGCGTTACATTGAGTTCTACCCCAAAACACGATTTTCAATCCCAGCAATAATTTTTGCGAAAAGTTACTTAGTTTGATGTACAGAATGCTTGGTTGACGGCTTCGTGATGAGGTTATTTACACCCTGTATACTAATTTGTTTCTGCCACATCTCTTCATCCCTCCTCCCATTCTAACATTCCCATCGAAAGACACAATTGGACGTTCCTAGCTTCTATTTAATTGATCTGTCAAGACCTTGTAAATGTAAGAAAATGTCCCTTTTATCTCTTCTCACGATTGTTTTACGTCGCCTTTATTGGATGGGCGAACGGCTTCAAGGGACACTTAAACGGATACTTATTGTTATGTCCTTATCTTTTATGTAATTTTATAGTGATGGGAGGGTGGGAATTTAAAATTTAAAGGCTTGTTTGAACACTAACACTGTCCACTAGAAAATAAAATTAGTGAGGAATTACGAGTATGTTATCCGGATGCAGCTAAAAACCAGTCTATTACATGGAGCAACCACCTATTTGACCAGTTAATACTGGGTAATACGATATACCACTAGGTAAAGTCAACCAGTCGGTTATCAGACTTTTTGGGTCACTGACTACCTGTAACGACTGCCAAAGATGATATTGAAAGGAAATGAGGAATATTAAATTATAAAAACCAAAAAAATAAAATAAATGACCTTATGAGTCGGGTGTTTTTTAAATTTGAAATTTAATGTAACTTGTTTCCTGTAACGGGTGCGTTTACAAACATTAAACTCACATATACAAAAATCTAGACCCGGAACAAATACCAGTAGGCCTTACAAATACAGGATGTAAACAACCTTATCACGAAGCCGTCAACCAAGCATTCTGTACATCAAACTAAGTAACTTTACGCAAAAATTATTGCTGGGCACTAACTTTTGTTTTTGGTCAAAAATCACGTTTTGGGGTATAACTCTATGTAACGCACTTATTAAAACATTGTGCTGATGGATGGATTGAATAGTACGGGGTTTGTGGAGATATTTAAAGTCAAAATCTTGCATTTAAAACTTGTACTTAAAAAAAACTTGTTGAAGAATTGTAACTTTGGCCCCCAATATCTCCGTAACTAAAAGGTTCCCAAGTATGGTGTAGACCAAAAAAAAACAATAAAAACAACGGGGAGAACAAGTGCCTTTTGGTTTCGTTAAGAGGTGTTTCACACCCTTTATTTATATCAGTGACACACAATGTAGTAGTCTATCGCTCAGTCACTACGCCAACCGAGTTATTCATGTCCCTAACCGAGTTACTTATGACACGATATCTATTACTATACATAAGTTCTACATTGTAATGATACCTGTAATTTAAGGACAGACAAGAGATGGACAGACATGATGTGTGTGTGTGTGTGATGGGTGTGTGTGTGGGGGAGGGGGGGGGGAGTGATGTTGTTGTGATAATTTTCAGTTTTAGTTTAAATGTTTGTGTTTGTATTAATGCGTTCTATGTTTACCTTATTAATATTGTATGCATGCATGACTTTGCGACGAATAAATATTTTTTCTTTCTTTCTATACTGGATGTAAGCAGAGCCTTCACGAAGCTGTCAACCAAGGATTCTGTACATCGAACTAAGTAACTTCATGAAAAAAATTTAGCAGGGAAATTATTGTTTCTTTGGGGTGAACAATCACGTTTTACTGTCAAATTCAAAGTAACGGACTCGAAACATCATGCTGAAGGATGCATTTATTAATAGAAGTTGATTTTAAGGGAAAGCTATTTAATCCGCTGGATGCGAATTGCACAGGACCGGTCAATGTGGCGACACTTGAGGGAGGCCTATGTCCAGCAGTGGACGTCTTGTGGCTGAAATGACGATGATGATGATATTCTTTTCTAGGAGACGAGCCTATTGGCATCAACAAAATGACGTGATGTTATGTTATGTAGTTTTCTCTCTTAGTTATACAGCGTGAAATTTTAATGGTTGTTTTCCCGCGGCAGGACGATTACCCATCAGTAGCACTATCGAAACGCAAAGTTAAACTTAAAAAAAAAGTTTTTTTTTTCAAATTATTATTGTAAGTTATTGGGTTTTGGGTTTTATTAAGTCAGGAGTAGTGATCAGCTGATTTATACGCGAAGTGCAACGACCGCGTTCCGCGTAGATATTACTGTTGGTTCAAGTCGCTTTCGAGTTTAGTTTATCACAATAATTAATATGCCATTTATTGAGTCTATTTTTTTTATATATATTAATCGATTGTATATAACCGATACAAACTCATTTCGCTTTGGGAAAACAACTACTAAAATTTCAGCGTGTATATTTGGACCCGAAAAGTTAAAACTAAAAGGAAGTGGAGAGTCATCAATTTTATTAAATGAGATTAAGATAAATGGTCAAGCGAGACGACGCTGTAGGGCTGTGGAGTGAGCGATAAGGAAGTTTATAGACAAAAGTGACTTTCAACAAAAATGGCGGAGAGTTTCATGGTTTTACACACTTGGGATGTCGTAAAACGGGACTTTGGGATGGCGTTAAGTGGATGGGAAGCTGTGTTCTTTTGTCTGTTTGGAAATAAACTGTTATCACCTATAATCTGCCAAGTTTGATTAATACAGGATGTAAACAATAGGTACTTTATGCAAAAAATATTGCTCGGAGATGCCTTTTTTTTTGGGGTGTAAAATCATGACATGTTTTGTGGTAGAACCCAATGTAACGCACTCAAAACATTGTGTTGATGGATAGATTGAATAGTAACGGGGGTCGTCTTAAAGATAAAATTTTACATCGTGTTTAGAGTAAAAATCTAACAATAAAAATTTGTATTAAAAAAAAAACTTGTCAAAAAGTTGGAACTTTGACCCCCAATATCTCCGTAAATAGAAGGTTCCCAGGTATGGTGTATATCCTAATGACGGAGACCAAGACGTGCCTTTCGGCTTTGTGAGGTTTTTTACACCCTTTATTCGTGTTTTGTTCAGTGTCCTTTTGTTATTTTTCCTGTACATAGAGTTTTTTTTTCATAACCCTTTATTCGGCAGGTTGGCAGTCTTACAAGCTACGCAATAAATATTTATTTTTTTACGCACAGTGTAGAAAATCATTAACGCTGGAAATAAATAACGCTGGAAATTACACACAGCGCCATCTAGTGCAACACTAAGCAGAGCTTGTATCGTGGTCACCAGACAGTTGATATACTACGTATATACTTTTAGTTTGTAAATACATACTTATTATACATATAAACATCCATGACTCGGAAACAAATGTCCATGCTCATCACACAAACATTTGCTACTACCGAGATTCGAACCCGGGACCCAAAGAACGTAAGGGTAGGCTTGGTTATTGCTTAAATTGCAAACAACAAGATCAAAGTAAAACATTAATGTAACTGGCAGAGGTACCCGGCTTCATGGCCATACAAAGCAAAGACAGGAAGAGTAATATATAAACTAATTAAATTAAGAAATAAATGTTTTCGTCGACTTCCTAATAAAAGTGTATACGGAGCAAACACAAAGAGAAAAATGTGAGTTTATCGAAGTAAAGAATGAAGACATACATTGTATCTTTTTAATATTGAATGTAAGCAATTTTCATGTATACGGTTTCGATGTAATGGAGGAGTTGGTTGTTAAATAAAAACAGCCGCTAACCAATCCCGCTTAAACAATCATTACACACAGCGCCGTCTAGTGCCACACTAAGCAAGGCTTGTGTCGTGGTCACCAGACAGTTGATATACTACATATATATTTTTTGTTTGTAAATACATCCTTATTATACATATAAACATCCATGACTCGGAAACAAATGTCCATGCTCATCACACAAACAATTGCTCCTACCGGGATTTGAACCCGGGACCCTAAGAACGTAAGGCAGCCTCACTACCGCTGCACCAATCGGGTCGTCCAACCTTACATACCAAGTTTCCTCGGTGCCTCGGAAAGCACGTTATGCTGTTGGTCCCGGCTTTCATTTGTCCATCTTTGAAAGTCGTTACAGGTAGTCAGTGGCCCAACAAGTCTAACTACCAGTCTTACCAAGGGGTATTGTATTATACAGAGTTAACTGGGTTGTGAAGGTCAGAGGAACACAAAGGGCTACGAAAGATCATGGATGGGTCAGAAAAAATTTGTCACTCTATTCCGCTCCGCCCAGAGAGAGAGCGGTCATTAGATGATTTCCCATCCGAAAATAAAAGGTTAGCAAAACTTAAACATATATCACATAGATATATTTTTTTTGTCTACTTTTTAATTTTTGTGTTTGTAAATACTTCTAATGCATGCCAAATCTTATAATGTACCTATTTTTTAGTTCATTGTCTTTTTACATAATTCTCTGTTAATTGAGAGGTCTGGCCTTTGTGATACAGGAACTCCTAGTACAAGAATCAGGGCTACACTGAGGTTTGAGAAATAATTCGTCAATAAAGATTTATTTATTTATCTCAAATAATAAATAGCTTGTAAACTTATATTGTCACTTACGGGATATCTTCCGTGATTATTTATTATGTTGAGCTCCCGATATTTCGACGCTGTTGCAAGCGCCATGATCGCGCAAGTGACAATATAAATTTAGTTTTAAACCGTGAAAGCCTAAAACAGTGTTTAATAGCTTGTTAGTATGGATTCACTCCTTTCTAAAACAACCAGTACCTAGCTCGCCGGATAACAGAAATAGATCCACTTGAAATATGTTGCAATTTTCAGTACCTTGTTAAACCCAGTTTAACGAGGGGTTCCGTAACAGAGACTCTTCAACCCTTAGTCGATTCTAGAAGCGTGCCGGCCTAGCTCGGATTAAAAACTGTGTGCTAAACTTTAGCAGAACCTTAATTTTACTACTAGAGCTACTTTAGAAACAAATAACTTTTCAAAATCAAAATCAACGCATTTATTTCATGTAGGCAAGTTACAGGCGCTTTTGAATTATCGAAACAGAGATGATAATTCAATATAGCTACAGTCCCAGTTACAAGACATAAAACCTGTGAAAGTACTGTAGTTGCCCATTCCCTAGCGTGGTAGCGATCTCTATGGAGAAGAACGGGCAAGAAACTCCATGGACACTCTTTTAAATCATAATGTTGTTACAATATCTTAGTGACATCATTCATGTTGAGATGGTGCTGGTGTTGTAGCACTCATTATCTGCCTGGTCTTTTCCCAATTATGTTAGTGTCGGCTTCCAGTCATACCGGATGCAGCTGAATACTAGTATTTTACATGGAGCGACTGCCTGTGTGACCCACAACCAAGTTAGTACAGGGGTAATACCCTTTAGTAAGATTGACGGTCAAACTTTTTGAGCCACTGACTGCCTAACCACTGTCAAAGAAGTGAATTGTTGTAGTTCTACTTACAGTTAAATCTTCGACCAAATATGGGGAAATGCAGTTTTTTCAATTGACCGTCTTTCCGTTTTCCGTCAACTTTGGTACTCGTCGTAATGATATAAATTGGAGAATTTATTAAAAGTTAGTATTTGAGATATATTTTCAACTCTGTAAGCCTATTTTGACCAAGATCCTTTCTATATTATCTTTTATGTCTACAACAAGTACTGACTAACATATTTAATAATTCTATTCATAGAGTTGGCCAAGTTTTGTGGTAATAAAGTTTGTAGCGAGAATCGTAGCAACACCTACGCCGTAGCACTGCCTACGCCGTAGCGCCACCTACGCCGTAGACACCAAGGTCGGTAATACAGTCTACGAACGCAGTCCACGTGATGTTAATTTGTCTATTTAAAATTTGAAGTCTCTTGTGCTACTGACTATTCTAGATAAAACCTCAGATAGTTGATGTTACAAGGAGTTACCTAAGGCTACTTTTATTTATAAAAAGAATTCGGTTTTAGTGCACAAAAAAATAATAGTCAAAAATAAACCTTGAATGTTCAATACAGACACAAGCAGAAGTAATTTAATTACAAACTCAATTCGATATCCTGCCACGTGAAACTTGATTTTGGCCTGCACTTGAAAACTTGAAGAGCTCCTAATTTTTCGCGCCGACAAACAATTTAAGAGAAAGAACGCACTTGACAAAACTTTGATTAATAATCTGAGAAAGCAATCTAACTTTGGCAAGCGGTGTAATTAAAAAAAGATTTATTAAAAGTTGGACAATGAAAATTGATTAGCATAAACGTCAAAAATTGTCTTCTTGTGAAAACGTTCGAGGATTTTTTTTCGAAGTTGTTTAAAAGGATAAAACGGTTTTTGATGAGGTTAATGAATCTAGATAGCTTGGTTTGACCATTGGACTGCCAAGTCATGGGTCTAGAGTTCGAACCCAAAATACCCAATCTGGCGAACCACAATAGAAAGTAAAGAAAATAAAATCCTACTTCTGAAAACTTTAGATCGAACCGTCAAAATTTGTCTTCTTGTGAAAACGTACGCGATTTTTTTCGAAGTTGTTTAAAAGGATGAAACAGTTTTTGATGAGGTTTATAAATCTAGATAGCTTGGTTTGACCATTGGACTGCCAAGTCACAGGTCGAGAGTTCGAACCCAAGATACAATCGCAATCTGGCGAGAAACAACTAAAAGTCATCATCTTCCTGCTCTTGTCCCAATTTATTTGTTTTTTACACGTTTTCTTCTTCCATTCTCCCCTGTTAGACGTTACGGCATCATTTACTCCTTTCTCTTTCATATCATTCTTCACACAATCCATCCATCTTTTTTTTGGCCTTCCTCTCCCTCTCCATCCATCAATATTAATGTCCATCACTCTTTTAGTCACATGCGTATCATCCCTCCTCATTACATGTCTATACCAAGCCAAACGACTTCCTTTCAAATTTTCAGTAACAGGTGCCACTTTCAAACTTCCTCTAATATACTCATTCCTTACTTTATCCATTCTTGTTACTCCACAAATCCATCTCAACATTCTCATCTCCGCTTCATGCAATCGTTTTTCATCCATCTTCTTCACAGCCCAGCATTCTGATCCAGACAGTATGACAGGTATACGTTTTTGTATATTTTCCCCTTTAACTTGAGGGGCATCCGTGGGTCGCAAGTTGAAAAAAAAAGAAAACACTTAAAGTAAATAAAATAATATCCTACTTCTGAAAACTATAAATGGAACCATTAAACATTAAAATTAATTTCAGAAAATGATTGACGAAATAATGTCATCAACTTTTCAATACAAAACTCGAAACATTTGAGTTTTCAAAGTCAAAAATCCTAACAACTAACCAGAACGACCTAGCTGCACACAAACAAAATAATTTAGCGGCCTTGGTTATAACTAAATAATTTAGCGGCCCTGGTATAACTAAATAATAATTTAGCAGAGCTTTGAAGGGAATTCAATTAATGATAACAGCGTTGAATTTGAATAGCGTTCATTTGAGATGTCAGACTGAAATATACGAGGGACTGTCTCATAATTCATACGAAACATGATCACTGGAAGTGTTTGTAGATCTTTGCTGGATGTGTCTTTTAGTATTTTTTATTTAGTAAATAAATAATAGAAAAATATCGCTGGACTTTACACACAGCGCCATCTAGCGCCATACTAAGCAACGAGGCTTGTGTCGTGGACACCAGATAGTTTAGTTTAGTTTAGTTACTTTTTGTTTATAAATACATACTTATTATATATTTAAGCATCAATTATTCGGAAACAAATGTCCAAACATTTGCTCCTACCGGGATTCGAACACGGCACTCTATGAACGTAGGGCAGTCTCACTACCGCTGCGTCATTCGGGTCCTCACCGGTTTATTTATTTTGAATCAATATTCTATGTGCTACCCCGGCTGTCATTTTGTAGATCTTTGACAGTCGTTACAGGTAGTCAGTGGCCCAAAAAGTCAGTGTCTTGGTAAGACAACCAGTCTTACCAAAGGGTTTCATATTACCCAACACTAACTGTGGAGGTCAGATAGGCAGTCGCTCCATGTACAGTCAGCAAAACAGTTACTACTATCATAAATGGAAAAGGGTTATAATCAATCTGTTTGCAATTTCATCTAAATTCTTTCAGTAGTTTCTGCGTGAAAGAATAACAAAAATCGATATTTAACGACTTTTACATTTATAATAGCCATCAGAAGATTGCTATTCTGTATACCCAACTCTTTTGTTGACTGTACAATACTGGTATTCAGCTGCATCCAGTTAGACTCAAACCCCACCCCAACATAGTTGGGAAAAGGCTAGGCAGATGATGATGATGATTCTATGTGGTACATTTGCTACTTTTTAGTGATACAACGATATTTTAATTACAAATACGATAATTTTAAGAAGTTATAAGAACATTATCATAGATGAAGAAGAAAAAATGTATATTATAGAGGATAACTCATGAAGTGCATAAACAACGGTAATAAATATATTGGACCACCGCGCCAGCTTATTCTACCAAATGGAATAAAAATAAGACCAGTAATCACGGAAGAATCGGTAAGCCCACAAGAAAAAAGAAATCTACTCGAATGTGATATATCGATGTATTCGAATCTAACTCTCCTCCGTTTTTAGACGTCAGTTGACAATGAAACAATTTAGTTCTTCATCAAAATACATAATTCTGATAACATAGAATTCATGATTCTCTTATCATGAATAAGAGTACAAATTATTATGTTTCACGGTTGGACGTTTTCCTTCCAATCAAAGAAACCAATATCCGATGAGAACCCATGGATTGACAATATAATATACTAATATTATAAAGCAGAAGAGTTTGTTTGTTTATTTGTTTGGTTGAACGCGCTAATCTCAGGAACTACTGGCTCGAATTGATAAATTATTTTTGTATTGGAGAGTCCATTTATCGAGGAAGGCTATAGGCTATATAACATCACGCTATGTCCAATAGGAGCGGAGCAGCAATAAGAAATGTTGCAAAAACGGGGGAAATTTTATTCCCTTTGTGAGCTCTTTCTCTCTTAAGTGACGCAGACGAAGTTGGGTCGAAGTGGGTCAGCTAGTTTTAAATAAAGCACGCAGTCATTCTCTTTATTAAAAACATTGACCAACAGGACCATTTTTGGCCCAACAATTGATAAAAATAAGATTTTCAGATGTCATCCTAAGAGGCTTTATCAATTTTCTTGTTTGGGTCAGCATTAATTTTAACCAGATGCGGTCAAACATCATAATTTTACAAAAACGACTGCCATCCGACCTCCATTACTCAGTTTACTGGTGAGTACTGTACTGTTCCACGCGCGTCATAAAGAAATGTCAGCAAAGGAAGGGATCCGCAAGGGCCGACGCCTACTGTTAGTAAGAGATACCGCGGCTGGAACACAAAGGGGAACATGGATGGGTTTTAGTTAGTATAAGTCAGTCACTCCCTTCCGCTCCGCCTACAGCGGGAGGAGTCGTTTGATGATTTTCCTTCCGAAAAAAAAGGCAGTTGAGAGTCATAAAGGCACATCTAGAAAATGAATTCTGTTTATCCACGTAACAATATATCCAACCGATTGTAAGGCACGCTATAATTGCTAAATTGGCTCATACCAAATCCTGAATATTGAATGAAACGTTCTAAACAGATTTATATTGCCTGTCCAATTCATGTTGTTTATGTTTAATGAAAGACTGAGTTACAGTCAAATAATGGTTTACAAGAGCTTTAGACCTAGTTAAAAGCGTTTCATATTATGAATGACGCACGCTAAACCGAGCAGAGCCGAGTGTCAGCTGTAGCGCAATCCATTGACCGTTGCTCGCAAGTGGGAGTGTGTCCATACAAAATAGAACGGTCGAAACTCGGGTCAAATCCGACACAGTCTAGCGTGAGTCAAGCTTTAACTTTTCATCGACTTTTATAACACAGCTTTTTGGTAGCAAATGCCAGGCTGAGGCTACATTAGGCCGCGACGTAACCTGCGACACATGAGCGATTAAAACAAGTAAATGAATGCTCACGTATATGGCTACACTGTACATCAAATATTACAAGCAATCTTTGATTTCTGTATGCGACCGGAACAACGTTACTGTAATCACGGTGCATCGGCTACACCAACATAGCGAAAGTGAAGTGAAGTTATTAGAAAATACGCCAGAATTTCGCTTGTAATGTAGCCATACCAAGTTTATCTCGATTCGCTCTTCCAGTCGCTCAAAATCGTTGCCTAGAGTAGCCTCAGCCTCAATTTTGTCTTCTCGATCGTTGTTATCGTTGAAGGAATGTCATTTTGAGTGTAAACGTACGTCTGCACCTGGACAATTAACGGCCTTCTCAGAATAAGACTACTTGGAATTCAAGTTATTTTCCTTTGAACGTCGACGAACGTCGACAGGTACATAAATATGTCTGTCTAAGATTAGATATCCAGGAATTCTGGGTTTGAAATCTCCGGCTTCATTATTGCTAATTTCCTGTGAAATAGACTTCAGCAAGATTGCTCAAACTTTTTGAAGCTGAAATTCTTAAGATCTGTTTGAGTTAATCCTGGATTATAATTAGACCCAACTTCTTGTTATCTGGTAAAATTAAGCTATGTAATCTAAAATATATTGAGGAGCTCGTGGCTAAATAATAACAGCCGCTCGGGTCGATTTTGAGGTTAAGCCGTGCTTGCCTAGGTTGGTCAGTGGATGGATGACGACCCTTATATACCGAGTTTCCTCCGTGCCTCGGAAAGCACGTTAAGCTGTTGGTCCCGGCTGTCATTTGTTCATCTGTGGCAGTCGTTACAGGTAGTCAGTGGCCCAAATAGTCAGACAATCAGTCTTACCAAGGGTTATCGTATTACCCAGTACTAACTGGGTTGTGGAGGTCAGATAAGCAGTCGCTCCATGTAAAATACTGGTATTCAGCTGCATCCGGTTAGACTGGAAGCCGACCCCAAAATAGTCGGTATAAGGCTAGGCAGATGATGATGATGAATCTAACAGATATTGGGCTCAGCCAGCAGATTCTGAATTCATTTGCCCTCATCCCAACTCATTTGGGGTTCGCTTAGCATATCTTCTTCTCCCATATTTCTCTACTAATCGTCATTTCAGTAATCCCGTCCTGTTTAGCACCATCATCTTTTATAATATCCATCGTTTCTGTGGTCTGTGTCATCCACATTAATGCTAAAAACTATTCTTTGGACATTTTTCTCATTCTTCATTCATAGGTATGACTATTTATTATTCCCTATATAGTTTTGCTACATACGGTCAAACAAAACACTGATAATACAATTAGTGCCACCCCAAAACACAACCTCCACGCAATACATTAAATAGAAGTAATTATAATTATCAGTCCCAGTAACCAGTTCACAATAATGATCAAAGCGCCTGCGACCGCTTCAAAATACAATTTCCTGCATTATATGAAAATTTGCTATCAAATTCCATTTTATCTGGCCCGCTTGTATATTTGGTAAATGTAGGCTTCGTTCGATAGTAATGTATTTAACGGGACAGACGGGAATCATATTATTTGAAAAGAGTAATTATGCACATACATGAATTAGTAATGAGCGAATAGAACGTGTTTGTTTTGAGTTTGGTAGTGCGTTAAATAATCTATTTGAAAGCTAATAGCTAGTTTATTGGATATTCTGTTCGTGAGGTTCTCTCGGTTGAGTGGCCAAACGGTTACGGTAAAATTGCTTCCATATTATCATTGTGTTTTTTCCGACTTAAATCATTACTAGTCCCAAGAGTGTTCCTTGAAGGACACCAATGTTCGTTGCTATGTTAATGACTATTATAATGAGCTGAATTATTGTAGCTTTAGTAGAATGGTTTTAATCTATAGTTAAGTTCACTTACCGGTATCAAACCTCGGTCTACTGGGCAGTCTACTTGGTAGATCTTGGTTCTCCACGTGATCGAACGTTCTGAAGCCCAACGCGAATTCCGCGTAAGGACTTATCTCGAACATTTCTGTTGGAGAAAATGTTATTAGTAGCATTGCCACTCATCATTTTTTTAGTAACCAAATACAATGTATTTTGAATAAAATATTTCGCACTCTGAAGTAATAAGATCGCGTAAAAAGGTTCTTATAGAACCAACTGAATTTTCTAGTTCTGATGTATGTAGATTAAATCAGGCCATCAATCTTTCAATCTGGTTTACAGAGTACAGAATTTTTGATAAATTGGATGAAACTAATGGATTAGATGACAGATCCGGTAATAAAAATAATTTCAAATTGAATACATTATCCAGAAAGAATTTCACGTATTTCCGAATTAATGAACTAAAATCTTCAAATGATGACTGCATGACTTGCCATTCTGAGAGAGTAAGCAATATAACAGAATTCATAAAATCTTACCATTCTTGCTCGCTTTCCTATTATGAACTGGCGAAGTATATATCCTTGGTGCATGTGCGTACCGCTCCTTATGTTCAGACTGAGATGCGACGCTCTCGTTGCGAGATTTAACTTCATCGGCGATGGAGTGACGGTACTGCGATGTATAGTTTTGTCTGTTAAAAATATAAACACTGATTAGTATTCATAAGCTGTTCGTTTAGATTAAAGAGTTTCGTGTTTTTTGATCTTGTTTAAAAGTGGAACAATATTTGGTTAAACGTTGGCGTAAATCCACTTTATCTTTTGTTAAGTTCAACACAATATTTTTAAGGACATTACAAGTCTTTGGGCAGATAAATCAAAACCTTCGATAACATAACGGTTCTCACTTCTTTTCATGAATTTTCGAGAGGTAACCAACTAAACAACTTTAGATTTTTATCATTTTGACAGCTGCCTGTTGGCCTTTTATCAAAAAAATAAATATTTCTCAAGATAATTTTATAGTAACCAAATGATCCTCTACAAATCTCTTCTTAACGTGTTAGTTGACTGTTGTGCGACAGTGACAAAAAATAACGCTTAACCAAAGTGCTTTTTCTTGCTCCTTCGCTGTTCTTTTCCGATTAATTTCATTGCAGGATCCAACACAGTTATGAGTGAACAGGGCTTGAGAATTTGTAAAACCGGTAGTTGAAGATTCTATTGCTGTCGTGCTGCGTCAAACCTGTCCCGTACGTTAGGGACAGCTACAGCTGAGACCGATTCTAGTACAAACATTTTGACAAGATCGGCGTTTCCTCATTTTTAAGAGAGAGAGCAAAAGTATGTCTAGATCAGCTTCTTTTAAGTATTTTTTTTTTCGAATTTGTCTGGCAGTCTTCTAATCAAAGCCGTATAAATGGTGCTTTTCTGTCATTTGCGATGGTTATATTTTTTTAAACTCATGACTTGCTGTAAAAAGGAAATAACAGGAAAGTATCCGAGATTTAATGGGAAAATGATTGCTTTAGCTTGACGCATTGTTCAAGAAATAGTGGGATTACATTTTGTAGGCAGAATTTCAGCCTCTTAAATTAATTCTGCTTTCAGGAGTGGTACTGGTTGGAAATAATCAAAATATGTATAGGTAAAGATTTCAGCCTGAACAGTGTTTCCATGAAATTATTTTTATCAAAATAAATTCTCATTAAGTATTCACATTTTACAATGAGTGATTACGTCTGTTCATATAATAGACACATAATTAATAACTGTTTTTGAGTACTACAGGCTTGTAAATACTAATTGTGCTGTTTGTTGGTAATAATAATTATTGAATATTAGTATACTGTGCCTGTTGATTTGACATTGTTGGTTGAAAATTGGTGGATTCCGTGGAAAAAATAATTCTGTTGATATATTTCAATGTAAGTAATCGAATGAATCTGCACAATTTAAGAACCTTCTAGTTACGGAGTTATTCGAGATCCAACTTTTTTGTAAGTTTTTGTTTAAATACATGTTTTTAATGTCAGATTTTTACTTTAAACACCTTCACGACCCCCGAAAGTTCCCAGGTATGGTGTAGAACGAAAAATGATCGCAATGACGGGGAGAACTAATGCCTTTAGGTATAGGTGCTGTTAGGCTAAGTTAACAGTCGTTTACACCCTTGAAAAGCTAAATCATCTTCACTTACCTATGTCTTCTGAACAGTATACAGAAGAAAGCCATGAGACATATGACTAGGAGTATAGAACTGCAAATGATGACCAGCATGTTCAGATCAAACAGCTCGGATGGGGGACCAATTTCCTCTGTAACAAATAATTTTATATTAACATTAGATTCACCAATGTATACAGGGTTACTGGTTAAGTCGACCTAGATCCGTTAAGGGGTTGTTGTGTGCATCATTTCTGATTGATTTGACCATCAAACACCATATCCTAAAATGGACCGTTTTTTTAAGAAAGATCTTAAAAGCTTTTTAAAAAAAAATGACGAATTGTTTGTCTATTATCTAATTATTTTGTTATTTATTCCTCTTATTTATTTAATTGATCCTTTGTTGTGAAGTAGATAAGTTGTTTTATTATACTCAGTTAGAAAATTGCAAATAACTAAACTATTATTGTTATTTCTTTTTTGGAGGTCGTAAACTCGCGCGACCTTGTAAATCCCCTAAACATAATTAGAACACAAATTAAACGGTTAACAGAAATGGAACAAAATACGTTTCGCGCTAAATGCTTTGTTGTGCAAGTAGACTTAACTCAATACAAAATCATTGTACGAAGAAGTATTCCTGCGAAATTCAGCTTTGGTATACACTCTAGTCAATTTTCAAGTTACTATGAATATAAACCCAAACAGTTCAACAAGCGAATAAGGAAACAGGAACACTATCTAACAATATATTGCAGCCATCAATCCGACCCCTAACGTGGTACGATAATATCTCTGAAGACAAAGATTTAGATGGTTAGATTAGCCGTCACCTAAAGTCACGTGAAAAGTATCGAAACTGAAAAGACTGACATCAAATATCCCGCTTGTGTTTCCATGGCAATGAAGTCAAGTCACGGTTAGATTTTCAAAGTTAAATATTGCTTGCCAAGGTAAATAAATAATAATAATAAATAAATGTCGCTGGACATTAATACACAGCGCCATCTAGTGCCACACTAAGCAAGGCTTGCGTCGTGGACAGCAGATAGTTGATAAACTACATATATACTTTTTTGTTTGTAAATACATACTTATTATACATGTAAACATCCATGACTCGGAAACAAATGTTCATGCTCATCACACAAACATTTGTTCCTACTGGGATTCGTACCCAGGACCGTAAGAACGTAAGGCAGCCTCACTACCACTACGCCATTCGAGTAGTCAAATATAGGTAGGTCTAGGATGGGTGATTCTTTATGAAATACCGAGTTTCCTTCGTGTTACGGAAAGCAGGTTAAGCCGTCAGTCCCAGCTGACATTTACAAATCTTTGACAGTCGCTACGAGTTCTGGTAATCGGTATCACAAAAGTCTGACAGACATTATCTTACCAAGCAGTTTACGTATTGCTCACTAACTGGGTTGTGGAGGCCAAATTTGTAGTCGTTCCATGGAAAACAGTGACTGGAAGCCGACCCCAATTTAGATAGGAAAAGGCTAGGTAATGATGGTGAATAAAAAACATTTGAATTTCATAAAGAATTTGTTCAGTCAGTAAAAACCGGGGCTTAAGTTTGGGCTCAGTTGATGGCAATAGATACCCACTACACGAGCCTTAAACATAACACACGAAATATTTGCTACCAAGGCGAGGTTTTCATGTTATATTGTTTTAAGATAATCTAGAAAGAAGGTGACTGCTGATAAGACAAGTTATGTGAAAATGGCACCGATTAGAAGATGCAGTTGTGAATAGCGGTTCTGGTAAGTTAAAAGTTATAAATGGCACGTTTAATAACTAGTTCAGCAGTTAAAACTAAGCTGTAAAGTAAACAAAAATGAGTAATAAAAAATAATTAAATGGGCGGTTAAAAATATTGAACGCGCGGTTACGTGTGGGCAGTAATAAATCGGAATTTGTAGGTAAGAAATCTCAATGACATAGAATTTGCTTAGTAGCAGTTAAAATAAACTTATTGTATAACAAGGCGTAGTCGACGGAGCCCCACTTCGCGGGCCCCTATTTCCGAGTGCAGGGTTTAAAGGAACCTAACTAACCTAACGCGGGGGTGCCCCAAGTCCCGATCATAGGAGCAGAGATACTTCCGTATTTTCAGTTGACTTACCACTCATTCAGTAATTGGACTGCTCAATTATTTTTAGAATTGACATTGTATGATAAAATAACCGACTAATAGATTTTTTATTACTGTTTTACTGTCGCAATAATTAATCAACCGCCATTAAATTAAAAAACTGCTCAATATTTTTTCAACTGATCAAAATAACATCTCAAATATTTAAATGACAGGTAAAAAAATTCGTTCCCTACGAAAATACGCAAGTTATAGACATACTGCAGCTATCCAAAATACATGGAATAGAATGAGGGTAGGAGAATGGAATTATTTATTTAAGGTGTCAAAACAAAATAAAATCGGTACAGTTTTGTGGCGCAGTGGAGGGCGCATCTAGCGATTTATATTTTTGTCTGCAAGATTGTTAGTGTATATCATTGATGTTTAGATACATGTATTGAGGTTTGAAATTGCTTCAAGGTTCTTGTCTTTCAAACATACGAGTATTGTGTACTTGGATTGTAATGATATGACGTACTTTATGAGTATTTGCTTAGGGATTGAGTTACTGAACGTTCCGATGTACAAACGGGCGTTTTCACTAATAGTGGTATTTATTGTATTCCCTTTATTCATGTATAAACCATTTTAATTACATTAAACAAATTAATAATATGAATAAATGTAAAAATGAGTGTTGTTCGCCAGTATCGGGAGCAGGGTCCCGGTGACCGGTGGCCAGGGCTTTTAAGAGAGGAACCTCCTAACAACACGTACCGTATCCAGAAGTACTGCTTTCTGAATGAAGCTCTTAATCCAGCAGCCAAGCGAAAACCTCCTCTGATATTAGTCGAGGCTGTTGCATAAAGTCGACAATCTCGTGAGCTTGATTTACCTAACTTTTTCTGCTTTCACGAGGTTCTCGTCATGCGGGACCGTTATAGGTATCAACAATTATACTCGTATTACAAATTTTTGTCTGGTTGGTGGCATGGGACAAAAAGGGTGTTAAACACCTCTTCACGAAGCCGAAATGCACTTGTTCTCCCCATCATTGCGATCATTTTTTTTGTTCTACACCATACCTGGGAACCTTCTAGTTACAGAAGAATGGGGGGTCAAAGTTACAAGTTTTGACTTTTTTTTAAATACAAGTTTTTTTTGTATGATTTTAACTCCATCAGCACAATGTTTAAAGTGGGATAAATTGAGATGTACCACAAAACATGATTTAAAACCTCAAAAAAAAAATGTTTCCCAGCAATAATTTTTGCGTAAAGTTACTTAGTTTGATGTACAGAACGCTTGGTTAACGGCTTTGTGATGAGGTGGTTTACACCCTGTATACATAACTTACGAAAAGTCCTATAGAGTACAACTCCGCCTAACTCTTTGTGGATTACAGGTACAGTACGGGCATAAAATATAGGCATATAGGCACGGATTTTTTTGAGTTTATTCACCACAAACATACATACACACAAAAATACAATGTTTTCCTCTTTATAATAAAAGTGTAGATGTAGATAGGCAACAGAGACCCAACAAAACCGGCCTTGGGAAGTCGGTTTTTGATTTTACCTCCGTAAATTACAAAGCCTTTAGAAACCACAACAAAATTTTATCAAAGCTATTACATAAAAACACAAAGATGTACTTATTATGAAACGATCCTAAAATATACTCCAATGACAGTCGACGCCACGAGTCTAAAATACGGGAACCATAATCAGCTTTACGACAAAATTTTGATGAAATAATTTATGGTTGAGCCGTCAAAACATTCTTGGGAGTTGGTGAACTGGATAACTTCATTTTGGTTGTAAAGGTGTGGTTATAGTGCGTGTAATTAGCGTTGAGAGAACCGGTGATTGCAAAATAATCTATACTTAATACAGGGTGTCACTCATCGGGAGAACAAATGCATTTCGAAGTTTAACATCCTATACAGGGTGAATTTTAATTAATGCGACAAAATGAAATTGGAGCTTCAGTTACAGTAACATAGTAATTATAAACTGTATTTTTCTACAACCTAAATCGTTAAAAAAATTACGCGATTATCGTTTTCAAAAGGTCCATTGATGTTATTATCTTTATTTAAGTACGAATTATCGGTATTCCAGTAATATGCAAAATAAATAAGAAAAATTAAGGCAAAATTAGGTAAATGACCGCTATATTGAGCACTGCGATGAGTCGGACGAGATTTTTTGATATTTTTATTATTTTAACGGTTTTCGTAACACTGATCAATTATTTTTTAATTTTACATTTGATATTTTATACATTTTCTTGACAACACGTATTATTGTATATTTAAATTTGTCGCATCTATTCAATTTCACCCTGTATAATTATGTATCTCTCCACACCACGCGAGTTGAGTAAATTTCACAATTTTACGGTTTCACTTCGATAGATTACAATCTTCCGAAAAAATATGCGTTAAATTGCAAGCAAAATGTTCGGTCGACAATCTTTCGAGAGTTTACAATCTCGAAAGATAGATTACAAACTAACGGGTTTTAAAATTGTACGTTAACATACAGGGTGTAAACCACCTCATCACAAAGCCGTTAAATAAGCGTTTCTGTACATCAAACTAAGTAATTTTACGTAAAAAAATTGCTGGGAAACAACTTATAAAGGGAAACAGGATATAAATTATGTTTTGTGGTAGAACTCAATGTCACAACATTGTTCTGATGGATGTATTGAATAGTACGGGGGTCGTGGAGGTGTTAAAAGTTAAAATCATACAAAAAAACTTGTAACAAAAAAAAAACTTATCAAAAAGTTGTAACTTTGACCCCTCATATCTCCGTAACTAGAAGGTTCCCAGGTATGGTGTAGAACAAAAACAATGATGGCAATGATGGGGAGAACAAGTGCCTTTCGGCTTCGTGAAGAGGTGTTTTACACCCTTTATAGATATATTTGAGAATTAAAATAAAATATTTGTGTAGCACGTGCAGTACAAAAGAAGATATTCGTTTATCTCATGTATGTAGTAACATTGCTTTTTTATTAACTCACAAACCGGTCAACCCAAATTAAAACTAGGTTACCCCGCATAAGGGTCAATGTCCAGAATTGATTTTCAGGCTATAATTACGGTCTCTGTAAACTTTTGGCGAACCAACATTTTTGGAAGGAAAAGTACAGTAGGTACCTCATTAAAACTGATTTATGATTCCTCTTTACAAGAAAATCATTCACCAATTAATGGACAAAAATAGACCTTAAAACACATAATTCTAGGTCTTGGTATAGGGCAGAAGATTGATGTACGATACCACTACATGACATTTAATGATATTTGTGATTTTTATTGAAATTCTTTTTGAAAATAATTACTGATTTAATTTGAATGTTGTGATGGTGGTCCCCATGGACCATGTGGATCACATTTATATTTTTTGTTTGTTTTTTTCCCACAACTGTCTGGCAGTTTGAGTACTACATATTATAAGCGATCTATCAAACTGTTCTTTCTTTTGTAGTGTTCGTCGTTTCGATGAGCTCCTTGAGTTATAAGTCAAGCCACACGGTAACTGACAAATGCTTGCACTGACTGGACAGGTCCACTCAAAGGAGACAATTTTTTTTGTTCGGGGATTAGGCCACCCACATAAATTGTAGCATTTAATAATGAAACTTACATTTATTTCTTCCTTATAACCTCTAGATTCCAGTGGTTAAATAAGCTAAGCATTGTCTAACCGGAATAAATGTGAAAAATCTGCAAAAACACTTACGAAAACCAAAATAAACAGAAAAAGTAAATGTCAAAATAATTGTAGTTGTCTGTCAATCACTAAAAAAGTGGGTTTATAACGTTCCGTACCACGTTGATTGTTTAAACCATCTATGCGATTTTAGTGTAAACCTTTAAAAATAGCACTAAAAATGCTCACTGTTTAAAAATATTTATTCTTATATTCTTTCTGATTCTATAATAATTATAGCAGATAGGTACCGTACTTTTTTTAGTAAACAAAAGAAAACGCTCCTATTAACGTAAGTATTTGCTGTCAAATGACATTGACCACAACAGGAATGATTTGTCTTGCAAAAAAATATCGTAACATAGCTTATTTATTATGATTTTAGGATTCCGTTTTCATTTCTACGTAATATTTCGTTTAATACCATAGTGTAATGGTTACTTTTTTTGGTGTTAATATGAATAATAAATGCAACAACTAGGTGGGCCCAAAAAAAAATGTCTCCGTTGTGTGGTTATTTTTTCAAAAGACTATTGCAGACACTAATCTGCATAGTCTTCATGTGAATCGAGCAAGATTATGTCTGGACTTCAAAAGAGACTAAGACCTTTAAGTTCGTTTCGGCTGTTTCTTCTCAGAGTATTCAGGTACACTAGTTCCATCTAGTTCCTACAAAATTACATTTATAAGTGTTTGTAAAAAACCTATTGTAGGAATCTTACAATATTAGCTGGCAATACTGCCTTTTATTTTTAAGTACTCTATTTGTTTATGTTCATTCGGTCTTCACTTCCGTCTAACGATTGCTGTGCAAACATTGTATTCCATGTAAAATAAGTAAATAAATAGTTCTGGTTTCAATTACTGCAGTTTCTCACTTTATAAGACGCACAAACTCAAAACATACTGTCCACGCTCTAATACCTACTTGCTAGATAAACATAATTTATCATTTACTATGAATTATCATTTCTGTCTAGGCTTTTACCAACTTTGTTTGGGTCGGCTCCCAGTCTATCCAGATGAAGATAAATACTATTATTTTGCATGTAGCGTCTCTCTATTAATATGATCTTCACGACGTACTTACCTACTGCGAAGTTATATGACTGTATTACCTGGTGTAAGTTCAACCGTCTCATTTTACGTAATTTCTCTGGCACGTGTATACTTCAAACAAAAATACATGTTGTCGAACTTCTTATCAAAGAGCCTTTCTACGTGTAAAACCTAAAGCCCTTAGGGGTAGGCAGAATTGTAGAAAAAATCAAATGTTGGTTGTTGTGGGTTCTATACAACGTGTAACTAAAAGGATATAGTCAAGAGTATAGTATACTAGCTGACCGGTGCAACTTCGTCTGCGTCTCATAAATTGAGATGTCAGCTATCCTATCTTTCAAGTTGGATCAAACTGCACACGGTGTACAAATTTGATTAAAATCGGTTAAGTGGTTTAGGAGTCCATTGAGGACAAACATTGTGACACGAGATTTATATATATTAAGATGGTAGACGCACCGCGCGTCGGGGGCCACGTGGTGGCTACCGGCCACCGTAGATGCGGGCCTGTGGACGGTTGGCTATGGGCTAGCTAGCCGTCCGTCCGGCTAACGACGACGACGACAGGCCGTGTCGACGGCGCGTTCGTGTTCCACGCGCCCCTCAAAGAGATGTCAGCATAAGGGGAGGGGCCCGCAAGGGCCGAAGCCTGCCGGGGTTGTGGGCCTGTTCGAAAAAGATACCGCGGCTCCGGAACATAAAGGGCGAGGAAGGAACATGGATGGGTTTTAGTCAATAAGAGTCTGACACTCCCTCTCGCTCCGCCCAGAGTGAGAGAAGTCATTTGATGATTTCCCATCCCAAAACAAAAAAACCGGCCAAGTGCGAGTCAGACTCGCGCACCGAGGGTTCCGTACAAACCTGTAGGTATATAAGTAAAAGTTATGGTATTTTTATTGCTAAATGAAATCCATAACATAACAATGTGGAAAGCTGACGGTACCTTGTCAATACATATATGAAAACATTATGTATGTTCGGAAAAATCTTCATCTCTTTAAGAAGAGAAGTGATAGACATAATTTTAATACTAGAAATAGGCACAATTTGGATCAATCTCGGTTTAGATTGGCTAAGGTACGAAATTCTATATATATAAAAATATATTATTATTTTTACACAATTCCCCATAAAAGAATTTCGTACCTTAGCCAATCTAAACCGAGATTGATCCAAATTGTGCCTATTTCTAGTATTAAAATTATGTCTATCACTTCTCTTCTTAAAGAGATGAAGATTTTTCCGAACATACATAATGTTTTCATATATGTATTGACAAGGTACCGTCAGCTTTCCACATTGTTATGTTATGGATTTCATTTAGCAATAAAAATACCATAACTTTTACTTATATACCTACAGGTTTGTACGGAACCCTCGGTGCGCGAGTCTGACTCGCACTTGGCCGGTTTTTTTTTTTAATCGCTGAACAACGTTTGCTGGGTCAGCTAGTAAGTTTATGATTATTAAAAAAAAAATACTATGTGATGTAACTAAAAATTTAAGATTTTCGGAATTTTTCCTATATGTGTACTTTATAACGTTGCTTCATGCCAAATTTCAAGATTCCAGGTCGTCTGGAAGTATCCTTTAGGTTTTGATTCCCTTGCGAGTAGTTGCGAGTTTCAAAATATGCGGCTTTAATTGCTGTATCTTTTGATTGCGTTGACGTAGAAGTTTGATTTTGTTACAGCTTAAAGATACTATAGACTTGAGTATTTGTTAAGAATTTCAATATAATACCACTACGCGTTCATGAGTAAAGGGGTAATAAGTTTAAAATTATTAAAAATATTTTTATTATATGATGTAACTAAAAATTTATGCTTTTCGCAATTTTTCCTTTATCTGTGTTATAAGACGTTGCTTCGTACCAAATTTCAAGATTCTGAGTTCACGGGAAGTACCCTGTAGGTTTTGATTCCCTTGCGAGTGTCGAAAATTTGCGGCATAAACGGGAGTATCTTTTGATCGCGTTGACTTAGAAGTTTGATTTTTTCACAGCTCCAAGAGACCATAGACTTGAGTATTTGATATGAATTTCAGCTTGATACCTCCACGCGTTCCTGAGAAAAAAGGTCTTGACAGACAGACAGACAGACAGACAGACAGACAGACGGACAACAAAGTGATCCTATAAGGGTTCCGTTTTTACCTTTTGAGGTACGGAACCCTAAAAAAAGGGTATAGTCATATGAAAGGGTGTGCTTCATACCATCAAACTGAACAACTTTCTCCATGGGACCACCATCGATATCGGGAAAAAATTATCAACGACCCCATACAAAATTCCAATACCTACTCGACCAAATGTAGGAGAGAGCTGATTAATTTTTCGCGATTTCGATACCTAGTGGTCCTAAAGAAAAAGTTATTTAGTTTGATGGTCTATAGCACACCCTTTCATATGACTATACCCTTTCTATTACACGTTGTATTATAGAAATTAGCCTATTACCGAAAACACTTCCAGTCACGCAAATCCAGATTCTAGGCTTACCTATTTAAGAAGGATTTTTGAGCAGGGCTTTTTATATAGAAGATGTAAACGGTCCCTTGACGAAACCGTCAACTTAGCATTCTGTACATCAAACTAAGTAACTCGACGCGGAAATTATTGCTGAGAAACGAGTTTTTTTCGGGCAAAAATCAGGTTTTGGGGTAGGATCAATGTTACGGACTCAAGACATTGTGCTGATGGACGCATTGAAAAGTACAGAGGTCGTGACGGTATTTAAAGTTAAGTACCTATTAGTAAAATTAAACATTTGTATTACACCCGACCCGACTGACCCGATTTGACGACCCGAGTGGCGTAGTGGTGGGTGAGGCTGCCTTACGTTCTTAGGGTCCTGGGTGCGAATCCCGGTAGTAGCAAATGTTTGTGTGATGAGCACGGACATTTGTTTCCGAGTCATGGATGTTTATATGTATAACAAGTATGTATTTACAAATAAAAAAGTATATATGTAGTATATCAACTATCTGGTGTCCACGACACAAGCCTTGCTTAGTGTGGCACTAGATGGCGCTGTGTGTTAATGTCCAGCGATATTTATTTATTTATTTTATTTATTAAAAAAAAAGTGGGTAGGGTTGGGCTGGACACCTAGCAAGGCTGTCACCAAATGGCGTCCAAGAAATGGAAAAAGGAACGTGGGTCGTCCGGCACCGAGATGGGCAGACGACATAGTTGCCGTCGGGGGAATATTCTGGATGAGGTTGGCACAGGACTGTGGAAATTGGCACCAGAAAAGAGAAGCCTGTACCATAGACAATTCACTATTATTATACAAGACACATGGTTTTTGTTTTTAAAACTGTGTACCTCAACTGTTAGATGGCACTGTTAGTTTCTGTTCAACCAAATAAATACAAAAAGTAATTCGTGACTATAGATTCGAACTTGGGAACGATTATTCACAAGGCAACCGCTGTCACCGCTAGGCTATCTACTTCACTGACAAGTTGCCCAAAATAGCTGTTCTCTTTATGACAGTTGTAAAACAGTCAAACAGTTGAAAAGTTTGTGTCCTCAAACACACAGATGGCAGCACTATCTATGAACATTTTGTTTGACGCCAATGTTTGGAAGTTTCACCCCCCTGGCCTATACCCAGCAGTGGGTGAGTTCGGGCTCTGGATGATGATAATGATGATGATCAAAAATATAGAAAGTTTACCCTGAATATCTCTGTAACTAGCGGGTTCCCATTATAGTCTAGAACAGAAAAATAATCGCATTATCGTAAAGTACCTTCGTTAGGTCTGTTTCACACTAACGTGTGAATACTTACGAACTTTATTGTTCAATTAAAGAAATTGAACAATAAAGTTCTGTAACTTTTTGGGACATTTTGTTCCCGATATGTAACCCTATTACGTAATATTAGGTTACAGTGTAAATTGATGGGAAAAAATGTGGCTTTGAGTAACAGTGTCGTATTTTTTTCGTATTTAATCGGTATTTTTTTTCCCAATGGGTAACAATGTAACACAAAATGGTGTACCTCAACGGGAACAAAGGGAAACAAGCTCTGGCTATGAGATCGCTGAATAGATGAGGATAGTTAAAATCGTATGGAAGAAGAAAACGTTTTTTACTAACCCCATTTTAATTGACACATAGCGTTGGCCTAAATAAACAATGGCATTCGCTTTTTTGACAGAAAGTATCGAAGACGAAAATTCCATGAACATTTCGGATTTTCGAAGATGTTGACATATTTATACAGACATTTGTCATTCAATATAGGATCAGTGGAGCACCATTTTTATCTCGTAAAAGAGAAATACTCTTTCAGAATGTTGCTATCGTTTTTTGTGAGTTTGCAACCTTGTTACTATAGAATGAGGTTTTGAAGATAAAATTATCCCGTTTTAAAAATACTCGGTTCGGCCATCGACTTCCTTTAGTTGCCTTGTAGGTAATTGGTTGAACATTTAATCGAGTGGCCCTGAGTTCAATCAAAATAATTGTGTTTTTTCACACGTGGAGTGTCCATTAATTCGAGAAACAAATCATTATGTTATACTCACACGGTCAAACTATAAAATTAGACAGAGATATAGCTTGGTAAAATACTTTTCTTTATTGAGTTACGAAAATGCTAACTATCCAAAGTCCAACTTATCTAATAATTATACATACAGGGTGTAAACCACCTCATCACGAAGCCGTTAACCAAGCATTCTGTACATCAAACTCAGTGACTACGCAAAAAATATTGCTGGGAAACAACTTTTTATTTATTTATTTATTTATTTATTAAAAGGAGAACCAACAGCTAAAATAAGTGAGTAACAATTGATTAAGCGACACAGAGCCAATTACAGGTTCTCACGAGTAGACACAGAGATAATAGTAGAGGATCACAAAATAGCAAGCACGATAATAATACAAATTAAGGGTATTAAAAATAAGCAATAAGCACTAAATACACTCAGACACTGGTTTAGGCATTGTCGACATGGGGAAAAAATAAGATAGATAAATTTAAGCTCATTTAAGCACTACGCGATTGTTTAAAAAAGTTTGCATTCAACCGAGTGCGTAAAGAAGAGGCTTTGATGCAAAATGGGTCAAAAGAGAACTCCTTACAAAGAATATTAAAGTCTTTACTCACTCGCACCAAGTATGAGTTTTGCCTATAGTTGGATGAGGAAAAAGGAATGGAGATAGGTGGATTAAATCTGACTGATCTCTGGGGTACATTGAAATGTAATTTATGCAGGAGATCAGGACAGTCAATTTCGTTATTCATAATTTTTAAAAGAAAAGTGCAATCTGCAAGTCGGCGGCGATCTAAAAGTGGCTGTAAATGGAATTTCTTACAAAGATTTAAGTAATTATCAGAATGGTATGGTACACGCAGCCGAAAACAAAGAAAACGAATAAATCTTTTTTGAATACCCTCTATACGATTTATGTATTTGCCATAACACGGGTTCCATACTTGTGACGCATATTCAAGGTGACTTCTGACAAAAGAGCAATAGAGGATCTTAAGGGTTTTGGCCTTCTTGAAACATCCAGAGAGTCTCATGATAAAACCCAGTGACTTCGAAGCTTTAGCTACTATTTGCTCAATGTGCATGTTAAATAAAAGTTTAGAATCGTGAAAAACACCCAGGTCGCGAACACCGTCACATCTCTGTAATAGCTGCCCTTTAAGTATATATGATGTAGGGAGAGGGACGCGTTTCCTGCTAAATGAGATTACTGAACATTTAGCAGGGTTCAAGTCAAGCTTATTAATTAGACAATACTCATCCAATCGCACTAGGTCACACTGCAGAGCATCCATGTCGTCCTCCGACGATATTGCCGAGAAAATTTTCATATCGTCAGCGAAACATAGTAATTTTGAATTGAGGAAACATGAGTCAATGTCACCAACATAAATTATAAAAAGTAATGGACCCAATAGGGAGCCCAGTGGAACGCCACTAGGAGCTGAAACCCAGCTCGACATGTAGTTACTGATTACGACTGCTTGAGATCTATTTTCAAGGTATGAGGTAAACCAACGTAGTAAATCACCTCTGATACCATTATTAAAGAGCTTGGTTTTGAGAATATTGTGGTCGATTCTATCAAAAGCCTTACTGTAATCCGTGTAAATCACGTCGACTTGAGCGCCATTGTCCATTCTGTCCGTTAAAAAGTCATTGAGCAAGGCCAAGTTTGATACAGTTGAACGACCCTTAAGAAAACCGTGCTGAGAAGGGCTAAAAGATTGACAAAGTGCTGCATAAACTTGGTCGTAGATGACCCTCTCAAATATTTTCGCTAATATGCAAAGTTTGGAAATAGGTCTGTAATTGACTATTTCATTTTTGTGCCCCTTTTTGTGAACCGGAGTTATAAAGGCCGACTTCCAGATTTGGGGAACAGAACTTGAAGAGAGCGATTTTTTTAACAAAAGAGATACTGGCAAGGCGATGGTTTTAGCACATCCAATCAGAAATTTATGTGATAAGTGGTCCGGACCAGCAGATTTAAACGGATCAATTTGACTAATCAACTTAACTATAACATTTAGGTCTATCTCAATTGAGTGAATATCCGAGGGTATTATGGAATTTATAGCAGTTACTGGAGGATCAAAATTAGGAGACACATCATTGGTATGGTCTAGAAAAGTAGAATAAAAGTGAGAAGAGAATGCATTGCAAATAGACTCAGGAGAGGATACCGTCAAGTCACCATATTTAAGGAAACTGGGTATAGCATTGGACTTGGACCGCTGCTTCACAAAGCTCCAGAAGCGTTTAGGGTTCTTCTCGATTGAGGCTTCAGTTTCTCCTAAATAGGTGGCGTAGCAAACTGCTTCAAGTTTATTGACCCGATCACGTAAATGCTTAAAGGTTGCCTCATCAGAAAGTCTGCCATACGTCTTAAACTTACGGAGATATTTAGCCTTATCTTTAATCAAACGTTTAAGTGCCGGGCTGTACCAAATAGGGTATGAGCTGTAAGAAACTGACTTAGCGGGAACAAACTTATTTTGAAGATCCGCCATAGTAGCATAGAAGTGGTTTACGGCGTCATTGAGCGACATATCCAAAAATACGTTCGTTCAGTCAATAGCCGCTATTTCCCTGTTAATTGCCTCAAAGTCAGCCTTACCATAAAGGTACCGAGTAAAGGGAGTGGGAGTTAAGTAAGTGTACTCAGCAAAGTTCACGTCGATACAGAGTGCCGGATGATACTTATCGATAGGTGATAAAGGTACCAAGCATTTACACACCGACACCGTTTCGTTACATAAAACTAAATCAAGAATTCTACCAAATTCGTTTAACACTCCATTATATTGATTCAACCCTAAAACACGCAATTCATCCGTAAGTGTGTACTCGTCATAACTGCAAATGTTCACCGGTAACAATGTGTTGTAATTTAATTGCCACGAAATTCCACTCAAGTTAAAATCGCCAATAACTAAGTAATTATCAGTTGGATTGTTTAACACTGTGCTACTTAAACTATGAAGAAAGTTAGACAGCTGGTCGGAAAAAGAATAACCACGGTTCTGTTTACATAGGTAGATGACACAAACATTCAACTTAAAGTAATTCCTAGTGCTAGGCTGACGTACGCTCAAAGTCAACCACAAATCTTCGGCTGAGGAATGAAATAATGGTTGGGGGACCGCGGAAATGCATTTACGGACAGCGATCAAGACACCACCTCCACGAGACTGACCTGTGAGATCATAATCCCGGTCGCGACGCCACACAATGTATTGATCACCAAATAACTCCGAGTTCGATATGCCGTCAACTAACCAAGTTTCAGTTAAAACAATCACATCATATGAGCATAAAGACAGTTGGCGAAAGAAGGATTCAGTTTTGGTACGGAGCCCACGAACATTCTGATAATAAACATGCAGTTTTTTACTGTCGTTTAGAGCCATTGATAAAAAACACTAGTTGTAGCAGCATAATTAACACCACTATAATAACCACTCAGGTAACAAAACACTAAAATACTGAACATTGCAGTATACGAGACAATATTTACGGATAATAAATGATTGCGGTTTGAGAGATATGTAAAATCTATACTTATAATAAATCTGTAGAGAGGTCAATTCTGTACATGAAATATATTTACAAAATAACTATCGGGGGGTGATTAGTGATCGATACTGATGCCAAAAATGCAATCAGTAAAATTTTTGTCTGTCTGTCTGTCTGTCTGTCTGTCTGTCTGTATGTTATTTATAGAAAAAAAAACTACTCGACGGATTTTAACGAAACTTGGTACAATTATTCTACATACTCCTGAGCAGGTAATAGTATACTTTTCATCACGCTACCATTAATAGGAGCAGAGCAGTGAAAGGAAATGTTGGGAAAACGGGAGAAGTTACTTGGTTTTTTTAGCTTCCGTCGCGTGTGCAGCCTTAATGGTTAAAGCTACATAGAAATCATGTATAACGGAAATATTCCACATAAAATTATATAAAAAATATCCCAAGACAGCATATGTCTATCTTTTATAGTTGACTCACAATAACACGTGTAACTCCCGATAGCTTAGCAGTTCGGAGAATAAATGTGAATGTAAGTTTGTTTGTTGCGCTTTCACGCGACAACTACTGAACGGATTTGGATGAAATTTTGCACACAGATAGTTTATAACCTGGATTAAAACATAGGATACTTTTTATCCCGGCAGTAAGATTCCATGGGACAATAATCAAACTTCACGCGGGCGAAGCCGCTGGCAGAAGCTAGTACAAAATAATAACGAATAATCCAACAAGTAGGGTAAATAGGCAAACACACAAGTTAAACGGCACAAATAATACAGCAAAATCATAGGTAAATGTGCGAGCAAGGAGGCAGTAATTAGACTTAATACTAAGTGCGAGCGAGATAAGCGGTGATTGAGATGTTCTAACGAACAGAACAGCGCGATAAGGGAAACAAAAGGCCCATATGCGTATACAATAGCGAGGTGTTAAAGCTTCGAGTACGTCAGAGATGCCAAACCTTTTATAAACGTTCGAAAGATACAAAAATGCGACTGACAGTACATAATAATACAAAAAGAATTTACTTCTACACATAAGTTTAAACAAAATATTATAAAACAATGACAACGGAAAGATGCTCCACACTAATGTAGTTTGTTTAAATCTCTCTCTTTGGATATTACGAAGACAGCCGACCCTTCATGCCTTCGGACATGGATCTTTCCGTGTTTAACCCATACGTGCTTATACTCCTTCTCCTTTGCTATCGTTCGAGTTTTATTCAGCAGCTTTTTGGAGTCAGGGTTGAGGTGATCATTCACATATACCCGGTTAGATTGTCCTGTAAATCCAATGTCATGGGCCGACAACGTCTTGAAAGAGCGTGCAGCCGCAACAAAATCTTCCTTTATGTATCTGTTTAAAAAGCTAACCACAATGGACTTGTCCTTAGTGTTGAACAATGGAATCCTGGATATGTAGTTGACCTGGGTTTTAGGAAACGTAAAATTCACCTTCTGACTTATCTTCTCCAAGATAGCGAACAAATTTTCGTCCTTTTTCAGGGGTACACCTTTGATTTCGACATTGTTCAGCCTTGATCTCTGATCGCTTGCGGACAGCTCCGATTTAATTAAGTCGACGTCGGATTGAAGAGAACCAACGGCTTCTTGAAGTTGCTCAAGGCTAGCAACCCTAGTCTCAACGCTCGCAAGTTTGACGGAGAAGTCATCCAGCCGTTTTCCATTGAACTCACAGCTGACCCTAAGTTCTTTGAGCTCTTCTTTAATGCACTTGATATCATCAGACAGCGACGGCAGGCCAGCCAATTGAACCTTGAGTTCACGAATCTCATTCAAGAGCGTTTCCAGAGACGCCGGTTCAGGTGTTGGAATTGGCGACGGGGAAGGGGTTGGTGCCGGTGAAGAAATTCGGCACTTCGGGCATTTCCATGCCGCCCTTCGATCAGCCCCCAGTTTTCTCCATCCGCCCTCAGTGATGTTAGCGCAGCCAAAATCAAGGTCCTGCTTACATGAGGCACATTGAACGCCATCATTAAAATCAGAGTTACAGCTGCCACACTTCATCATAGTTGAACCGCAAAAAAGTTAAGGATGAGTAAAATGTTTAGAACCCCCGATAGAAAGACCGGTCGAGTGAGGCGCGTAGGTAGTAGCGTACAGGTCGTGCGAAATGCGTAGTAGTTAAGCAAAGTACGTGCTTGCTAAGCGAGTGGTCACGGCTAACTGCTAACTGCTAACTGTTTTATTTGAGGTTATAAATCATGTTTTGTGGTATAACTCAATGTAACACACTCAAAACACAGTGCGGATGGATGGATTGAATAGTACGGGGGTCGTAGAGATATTTAAAGTAAAAATCATGCGATAAAAAGTGGTATTTAAAAAAGCTTGTCAAAATCTTGCAACTTTGACCCCCAATAACTAGAAGGTTCCCAGGTATAGTGTAGAACAAAAAAAATATCAAAATGACGAGTAGAACAAGTGCCTTTCGTATTCGTTAAGAGGTGTTTTACACCCTTTATAATGAAATCGTAGGAAAGTCAAGACTGTACATGGAATATTTTTCAAAAAAATACTTGGGGCGTGATCTACAATCAATATCGAAGCCTATATAGTTTTTAGAATTTTTGTCTCTTTGTATGTCCGGGCTAAACTCAAAAAGTACTGCATGGATTTACTTTTACGTCGGGTCAACATTATTATAGGCTTCATATTATCACGCTATCACCCACGGGAGAGGAGCTGAGCGACACTAGCATCTTAGGTATTTTTGGTGCTGTAGAGCCTTCACGCAGACGCCGTCGCGGGTGTTGTAACATCACTATTTAGTAAGTAATTAGTCTACACATCACTATCATTATCTATGTCTTGTCTATGATTGTCTTCACTTGCCTAATGGCTGTCTTACTGTGAACCCCGTCTGTGATGTCGTCTACTATGTAACCTGTATAATAAACCAAGTCTTCCCACCAACAAACACAATAGCGGGCAGCAGCTAACACACACACAGTACATGAATTGGCTGGTTTGGGATCCTTTAGGCTGGCTTGGGATACTTTAATGGCTGAACAGATTTGGAAGAAAATTGGCAGGCAGATAGGTTTATTAACACATAGTACGACCTATTAGCTATCACGTCGTGGGCAAAGCCGGGGTTATAAGCTAGTATTAAGAAATCTTTTTTCACATTAAATATTGTTGAATCTATAAATTACCGCTTTCGCTTATTACTAAACCAAACCCCTTCTCTTCTCTTCAATGACAATTTCATCTCAAGCCTGTCACAGCAGATAACGGAACTTTTGATACTGAACATCAAAGTTTTGATCAAACTTGGATCATTTGTTAACAATTATGTTCTTGACAAACTATTAAGGCCGTTGTATACGGCGACGACGACAGCTCAATTCAAAACTGTGAATAATAAGATAAGTTAGATGTTTTAGTTCGATATTGTTCATTGAAGTCAGAGAGGTACGTGTCAATACCTTTTGGACTATTATTAGGCTAATTTCACAACGACGTTTGCAGACGATTTCTTTACTTTAATAGAAGGGGTGTAAAAAGCCGAAAGACATTTGTTCTCCTCGTCATCGTCATTGCGATATTTTTTTTGTTCTACACCATACCTGGGAACCATCTAGTTACGGAGATATTGAGGGTCGAAGTTCCAACTTTACGCCAAGTTTTTTTTATTAAATACAAGTTTGTAATGCAAGCTTTCTACTATAAACACCCCGTATTATCGATCCATACATCAGCACAATGTTTTGAGTGCGTAACATTGATTTTTCACCCCAAAAAAAAAGTCGTTTCACAGCAATACTTTTTGCGTATCGTTACTTAGTTTGATGTACAGAATGCTTGGTTTACGGGTTCTTGATAGGTCTATTTACACCTTGGTTTACTGATAACTCGACGTATTCTCAGCATTACGTCACAGTAGGTTTTATATACAACAAATTCAGCTGCCATATGTTCTACTGAAATTCAGTAGTTTTTGAGTTATTTGATTTTCTTTTTGCACTGGATCATACTTCGTATCGTTACAGGTAGTCAGTGGCCCAATAATTCTGACAACCTGTCTTACCAACGGGTATCGTATTACTCAGTACTAACTGGGTTGTGAAGGTCAGATAGGCAGTCGCTCCATGGAAAATACTGGTATTCAGTTGCAACAAAGTTGGGAAAAGACTAGGCAGATGTTGATCATACCTCGGATTCTTTTAGTTACGAAGATATTGAAGGACAAATTTCCAACTTCATCACACGTTGGAGGGTTTGTGTTTGTGCTGTTCCACAAACGATGGGCACTTAATATCGTGTCCTGTCATGTTCACTACAGGAATTGGGACGCTTTCTATAGCGCAAACGTAGTGGCTCAGTTCTATAGCGCAAACGTAGTGGCTCAGTTCTATAGCGGAAACGTAGTGGCTCAGTTCTATAGCGCAAACGTAGTGGCTCAGTTCTACAGCGCAAACGTAGTGGCTCAGTTCTATAGCGCAAACGTAGTGGCTCAGTTCTATAGCGCAAACGTAGTGGCTAATTTCTATAACGCAAACGTAGTGGCTCAGTTCTATAGCGCAAACGTAGTGGCTCAGTTCTATAGCGCAAACGTAGTGGCTCAGTTCTATAGCGCAAACGTAGTGGCTCAGTTCTATAGCGCAAACGTTGTGGCTCAGTTCTATAGCGCAAATGTAGTGGCTCAGTTCTATAGCGCAAATGTAGTGGCTCAGTTCTATAGCGCAAACGTAGTGGCTCAGTTCTATAGCGCAAACGTAGTGGCTCAGTTCTATAGCGCAGACGTAGTGGCACAGTTCTATAGCGCAAACGTTGTGGCTCAGTTCTATAGCGCAAATGTAGTGGCTCAGTTCTATAGCGCAAATGTAGTGGCTCAGTTCTATAGCGCAAACGTAGTGGCTCAGTTCTATAGCGCAAACGTAGTGGCTCAGTTCTATAGCGCAAACGTAGTGGCTCAGTTCTATAGCGCAAACGTAGTGGCTCAGTTCTATAGCGCAAACGTAGTGGCTCAGTTCTGAGCCGTACAATTCACATTGCCATCGACACGGTAATAAGAAAATAACTTCCGCCTATGTACCACTATTGTACATGAAGTTTAAATAAATAAATAAATAAATAATAACTTTATGAAATAGCCCTAACATCGGTTTGTTGTTTCGTAAGCTGGGTAATCGATCATGGCTTCAAAACTATTTACATTAAGGCTATAAGTGAGACTGACCGAGTTCCAGAGGCTGAAAGTTTGGTTATGATTTATTTACACGATGGTGTTATTGTTTTCTTGTTAATGGTTTTGGTAATAAGCAGTTAGAAAGAAAGAAATAAATAAAGAAAAAATGTTTATTTGACGTCATTACATTAAGCACACACACAATAATAACAAAAAAGTTACAAAGAAGACAAAAAATACATAGTATGTACATGTACTGTGTGCTTCACGGCTGTGCCAAACCGTCCATTTCAGCATTCATGCCAGACAGGTGATGCTGTCTGACGCTGGTCAGTAATTGTTTTTTTTGCGTGATGAGTTTGTGGTTAAATAACAGCCACTTGGGTCGATCTTCAGGTTAAGCCGTGCTAGCCTAGGTTGATCTATGGATGAGTGACGATCCATTACATGTCGAGTGTTCTCCGTGTCTCGGAAAGCACGTTGGTCCAGGCTGTCATTTGTAGATCTTTGACAGTCCGAAAACCAGTCTTATCAAGGGGTATCGTATTACCCAATATTATGACTACATTAGGCCGCGACGCGACCTGCGACACATGAGCGATTAAAACAAATAAATGAATGCTCACGTAAATGGCTACACTGTACATCAAATATTACTAGCGATCTTTGATTTCTTTATGCGATCGGTACCACATTACTGTAATCACGCCATCGGCTACACCAACATAGCGAAAATACGCCGCAATCTCGCTCGTAATGTAGCCATACCAAGTTTTTCTCGTTTCGCTCTTCCAGTCGCATCGCAAATCGCTGCCTAGTGTAGCCTGAGCCTAAAAATGTCAGATAGGCAGTCGCTCCATGTACTGGTATTTGAATGCATCGGGCTAGACTTGCAGATGACCCTAACATAGCCGGAAAAGGTGATCTTTCACGTTTAAACCACTAAGGTCCATGTTCACCGAAAAAATAACCGTCTGATTATCTAAAAACAGCTGTCACTGTGACATGTTGTCATACAAAAATGCGTTTTAAAAAGCTGATTTAGATAATCAGGCTGTCATCTTTTCGGTGAACATGGACCTAAATTGATCATCCAGAAATTTTGCATTTGATTTTGCGATCCCAGGTGTACAGGAACGGACATGGGTTACCATTTATTTCAAAAAGAATAACTGATAATAACGTTCTAATAAATGGGAATGGATGGCGCCACTTATCTGTCAAATCATGATTGACCCGAAATGGCGCAGCGGTAGTGAGGCTGCCTTACGTTCTTAGGAGAACGGAGCAAATATTTGTGTGATGAGCATGGACATTTGTTTCCGAGTCATGGATGTTTATTCAGGGTGTAAACCACCTCATCACAAAGCCGTTAACCAAGCATTCTGTACATCAAACTAAGTAACTTTACGCAAAAATTATTGCTGGGAAACAACTTTTTTTTTGAGGTTATAAATCATGTTTTGGGGTAGAACTCAATGAAACGCACTTAAAACATTGTGCTGATGGATGGATTGAATAGTACAGGGGTCATGGAGGTGTCAAAATCCACCAAAAAGAACTTGTATTTAAAAAAAAACTTGTAAAAAAGTTGTAACTTTGACCCCCCATATCTACGTAACTAGAAGGTTCCCAGGTATGGTGTAGAACAAAAAAATGATCGCAGTGATGGGGAGAATAAGTGCCTTTCGGCTTCGTGAAGAGGTGTTTTACAACCTATATGTGTAATAAATATGTATTTAAAAACAAAAAGTATCCATGTAGTATATCATCTATCTGGTCTCCACGACAGAAGCCTCGTTGCTTAGTGTGGCACTAGTTGGCGCTGTGTGTAATGTCCTGTGATATTTATTTATATATTATTACAGGCACTGTACCACCCGAAGTACTTGTCAAATTATAAATAAACGCGAGCGAAATCGCAGACAAAGCTAGTTCCCCACATCAAGTGCCCAAAATGCATAAATTCCTTCCACAAATAAACCAAGCTTCAAGTCTAACTTTAACATCAAATAAAGCACTTGCACAACTTTTCGTCCTAAATAACCAAAGGAGAGTTCCACCTGTGACCTAGTACGACTAAGTTCGGTCTAGCAAGACACATTAAGGTACACAAAGTTAGACAACGTTGCTTCTGACTGGAACTCCATCAATATTAATTTTCAGGGAAACTGTGTTGGTTTAATAGTGAGTAGTGACTTCGAGGTACGTTCTGAGAAATTGATTTAGTAGTGTTTCTAGGATAAATGTTGCATTGTTGTTACTGGCAAGTCATTTTAACCAAATTACGTAGCAGCCGCCGTCGTAATTACGCATTACGTTCTCGGAGAAAATTGAAAAATAGGTATTTGTGAAATGTATTGTTGTCGCGCAGTGCCCAAACGACCGCACGCAGAGCGCGAAAGAGACAATAGCAGAAAATACAAAAAAACGGTGAACGAAAACGAAAACTACTGCTTGTAGGTACTGTTATATATTCTCTGAATAATAAAACCAATTTATTTGTGATTACCTGTTATTTTTATCATAATAAATAATAATAATAATATTCGTTGTGTAACTTGAATATTTAATAGAAATCTAGATAACAAATGTTCTTAGCCTTTTTTTTGGGATGGGAAATCATCAAATGACTTCTCCCACTCTGGGCGGAGCGGGAGGGAGTGTCAGACTCTTACTGACTAAAACCCATCCATGTTCCTTCCTCGCTCTTTATGTTCCGGGGCCGCGGTATCTCTTTCGAACAGGCCCGCAACCCCGGCAGAAATGTTCTTAGCCTTAGGCCTGAATTGTTGTCGTGCTGTCGGTCGGTCACGTACGAGTATACATTGTGTTCTATATATAGATAGCACCATACTGCGACACTAGCGTCAGCGGCGACCGATAGCCGTATATTGTTCCCGATGACGTTACGACCGACCGTACGCGACCGACCGTTAGCGCGACAAGAATTCAGGCCTTTGGGCCGGATAGCTTCCTTGTAAACAGATTACGTGAACTACTAACTAAGTCTTTCATTGATGGAATTATCGAGTTTGCTGTTAGAATATACAGTTAGTTGGTCCTTTGGGACTGATTATCGAGTTAGCGTAATTAATTATAAGATTATATCAGCGTTTCAATTTATATAGTAAATACAAGTTCCATACAGGGTGTAAGCGGACTCATCAAGAAGCTGTCAACCAAGCATTCTGTACATCAAACTAAGTAACTTTATGCAAATATTATTGCTAGAAAACGACTTTTTTTTGGGGTGAAAAATAATGTTTTGTGGTAGAACTCACGTAACTTAAAAGTCTTTTTTCACTTCTCATGCTCTAAAAGTACGCCATTATAGCCCTACGAAGCGGGATTAAAGTGACCGTTTATTCCCTAGGGAGTAAAAAGTAATTTAAAAATGGAACGATCTTTTACTCCGACACATGGTCACAAAAGAGTAACTTGTCAAAGGTTTTATTTCAATTTCGAATTGGCTTGCAAATAGAAAGCGATATATTGAAAAAAAAAAAACAAATGAACTCTTCAACGCGGGAAAATTTATGGTTGTTTGTGTGCATCGATGATTTTGAAAAAGTATGTGGAATGCCTCTGTTGCTAGCCGCTGCAGTAATGTACTTACTATAATTATCTGCGGAGTGTGGATCATCTTCATTGCGAGAATGTTGAGAGTATGTGTTGTGTTTTAAATTGTTAATCTGTGACTGACCTGATAGAAGAAAATCTGACTGCTCAGTTCAGAATTTTAGTCGAGTGTAAATTTGTTCGGTTTTAAATGACTATTTTCTCGCACTCGAAGTGAAAAGTACAGTTTGCACCTCGAGACTAAACGCCAATTTAAAATACCCTCGCTTTCATTGCCTCCCTCGCAAGCTCGGGAGTCAAACCACCTCGGGTATATAATGGCTTCGTTTAGTCCCTCGTTATAAAATATACTATTACACCCTTTATTTACAATATATTGAAAAAATAAAATAATGTCAGTAGACTCACCTCCATCCAAAGTCTTGGTAGCATAAGTATAAACAGTAGAAGCAGTCCCCGCATCATTTATCGCAGTCACTCTCAACTGGTACCAGTTTGCGGGAGCGAGAGATCCGACTGCGTACGACGTGGGTATGGACCGGAGCGGTGGAGCCTGGTAGTGGCCTTCGATGTAGCTCCAGCCGAGGTTTAGATCCATGGGCTAAGGGAGAAAGAATTTATTATGATTTATTTCATTGAGGAATAGATGAAAAACCATGAAGATTTTTAACCTGAACGCCCAGTCACAATTTTATCTACCATTTTGTCACATATTTGTGTCGTTTGGTGTACAGGGTTTGTTTGCTTGTCACGTATATGTGACAATGGCGTTCAGAATGTTGAACTAATTAAAACCAACTGCGACAACGCCGCCAACTTAAAAAAATATACCTACCTAAACAAGATCGGTGTTTAGGCGCATGTTTTTCATTGAATACTTTATGTCTGGTATAAGCCGCCATGTTGAATTTTATGTGTCGCTATTATAGCCTAAAAAGCTAAAATCGGTTTTATTTTTACACACACAAAAGTTTTTATTTTTCACTTTTTAGTGGTTCACATGTGCTTGGTACACATGAAAAGTGCATACCGTTACAATTACAACAAGCCCAAACACGACTAGGATACATTGTCTCATTATGGAGTTCTGTGACTCTTAGCTTCATCATTAGATCTGATGGTACGAGTAGAATGGTTCTTATCAAACGCAAATGCTTCATTTGTTGCAGAAAATACCAAAATCGCTGTACGTTATCCTATAAAATTTTAAGAGTTCCCTCGATTTCGCCAAGATTCCATCATCAGATCCCGACTTGGTGGCTATGGAACCATTTGGAAAGTATACCCTTTCCAACAAAAAAATATTTTTTTAATCGGTTGGCAAGCGACGAAGTTATATGCGAACAAACATAAAAAAAATTGAAACATCCGTATTGAGAACCTCCTCCTTTTTTAGAAGTCGGTTAAAAACTAGTGGAATAACTCTTCCGAAACACGATGACAGGTTTAGGAGTTAAGAGAGAACAAATGACGGTCTGGTGAAATCATGAACTTTATTTTTGTTTTAGTTTCGTTCAGCATGTGCTAGTATTGGATCTGAATAATATTATTGATAAATTCTGCTATAGTATTGTTCACAGAAAATACTCATATATCATATACCATCCAGTTTCATAATAACAATTCTCTAACTTGTTGAAAACTTCCAGCATCGCTATACGATAATATCAAAACTTTGCAAAACTTGTTACAAGGAGGGTTTAAAACAAAGCAAAGTATGATCTTAGGTCCGTATTACAGAACGAAACTCAAGTCCAGTTTGATCTTTAATCGCCCAATCATAGTTTAAACATAGAATCTGTACTTGAGGATCCGTCTTATTCCAGACCTACATTCAGCTGAGTCGAGATTCAAATCGTTTCTCAAGCAGAGAATATCTTTTGTCTATGCATCAGCCTGTTTTCGTTTACATTTTATTTTTTTCGTCAAGTCTGTTTCAAGTTACGCAAAATAAGAATTTAGTTTAAAACCAATTTATTTATGAAAGTGTATGGATCCTGCACATTTCTACGGTATATGAGAGGAACGCTGAAATTCAACCTTCTGTTCGAATCAACGTTAAATTTATCATCGTAATAATCAAACTAATCGAAATTATCCATTTTGTTTGTATTATAAACTTCAATTCGACAACGCAATAATTTGACACTGACAAGGAAATCTCTGCTCAAGCGGGTTGTCGGCCACACTTGCGTGAACATAGATCAATCTCTACCTTAACCATAATCTACAACTGAGTAATGATCTAGAATAAAGCTATACTCGGCTGAACTACAATCAATGAATCTATTCTTGAGGAACGTTCTAAAATCAAAACTCGACTTAAAACTACTTTTAAACAGAGATCAGTACTTGAGTTTCGTTCTGTAATATTACGGACTTTAAAGTAGTATCATTACCAAAGAAGTTGAAGATACTGTACAGTGTCTACCAGAAGAACTGTCATAATAAAGTTCACCCATGCCTCATTCCTCGGAAAGCACGTTAAACCGTTATTCCCAGTTGTCAACATTTGTGTCACTTGTTTCATCATTCACGTTTAGATGGTATATTATGTGAAAACAATATAACAAGTTGTGCACGTTAAAAGTGTCCATAGTGAAAACAAAAAAAAAACAACAAAAAAATTAAATAATTAAGAGAGCTATCTTATGGCTAAAACTCTGATAACCAGTCTTAAGAAGGTGTATCGTATTACCCAGTGCTAACTGGGTTGTGGAGGTCAATGTTATATAGCCTAAAGCCTTCCTCGATAAATGAACTATCCCATACAAAGATTTTTTCAATTCGAGCCGGTAGTTCCTGACATTAGCGCGTTAAACCAAACAAACAAACTCTTCTGCTTTATAATATTAGTATAGATAAAAAATATTAATTTCGCTAGCTAATTTAATTTGACCTCGTACATTAAAATGTCTCTGATCACTCACCGCTTTATTCTCCGCCCGTTGCCAAAGGCTTGAACCAAGGAGTCTGTAATCCACCTCCCATCTTGTGACGTCACACCCACTGTCATCCCAGCCACTGAGCTGGATGTATATGTGGGTGGCGTTGCTCCACAGCCAGTCGGTGGACGGTGGCGATACTGGAGCTGTATGGGAAGACAATGATTAAAGAAAGATGATGACGGTTGGAAGAGGGTGATGGTTTGTTTTTTTTTTTTTTTTTTTTTTATTGATTTTAGGTAACCAACAGCGATACAAAAAAAAATGTTTTACAAAATATGCATGTGACAGTGACTATGGCCAATTATAGGTTTCCCTGTTTATCTAAAATGTGATAATACATGCGAACGGACTAATGCTAGATATTTCCAAATGGACAACAAAACAAAATTACAATACAAAATTAGTTTTAAGTTAGATTTAGATTATTTTTTTTCGTTTTTACAATTTTGAAAAAATTAAAATTGAAAGATTGAATGATCAAAGATAGTACATGAAGAAGACTGAAGAAGAAAATTGGTTGCTTGTCATTTATCTCCGTTTATATTGATTAGAGATTGTTTCTTGTGTTTTATCGGGTGCTCGTAAAAACACAAGAAAACCACGGATATAATCCCGTAAGTGCTTTAAGTGTACTGAAAAACCGTGAGTCTAAAACAGTCCATGATTAAAGAAATATAAATTATTGGTAGCAAGGAGGGATAATGGAGACGATGAAGGTCGAGTAGAGATTTACGCTAGGGAATGGGCAACTACAGTACTTTCTCAAGATATTATGCCTTGTGTCTGTGACTGTAGCTTTGATGATTTTTCTTTGTATTTTTGCCATTCAAAAGTGCCGTAATGGTCTAAATGAAATAAATGCATTGAGTTTTGTTTGAAGAAAATATGGTTCTGGAGTGTAGACCGCGTTTTGCAAGCACAGTGTTGGACGCTACCTTATAAGATGGCTGACAACCAACAAAGGCATAATAGGGAAGACGACAAAAAAATTGGTTGCCTGTAAAGTCGGTATACGGGCGAAAGTTTTACGTGACAACGACTTTGAGTGGTAAAATAATTTTAATGTGAATATTCATTCGTATAGTAGGAAGAAGGATGAAATGAACCGGTGTGTATGCCTATCTCTCTCACTCTCTCTCTCTCGCTCTGTTTCTCTCGCTCTTAGGCGGGCTAACTGTGCTCGAGTGGAAGGGACGCGTGCCTTTCACTTTTTATGTCTGTCTCTCTCGCTCTTAGGCGGGCTAACCATGCCCGAGTGGAAGGGACGCGTGCCTCTCACTCGCTCTCATTGTGAGCGCATAACGTGAGCGGAGCGTAACGCAGTTTCTTGAAGTGTCACCCGGCAAACCAATTTATAAGACGTTGTCACGTCAAAATAACTAATTAATCCGTCAGTTAGATGATCAAAAAATATTTGACCCGTAAGCCTCGTATCCACTAGGCAACATTTGACGAGCGACATGTTGCTCAACATGTTTCGCAACTTGTTGAATGTTGACGCGGAGCATTTGTTTAACAACGTTGTCTGTCCACACATTCTCAGTCGTCGACAACATGTCGCCAGAGGAACTTGTGTTGATTTCAGCGGCAGTGGTTATAATTTTATCGAAATCTGAGCCCTCGTTCGTTACACCACACTACGGACATTGTTGTGCGTCACGTCTCCACTCGACAAAAATTGATGCTTAACTAACGATGCACTTTAAACAAAAACAAGCCGGGCGTCATGTTGCGCGGCAGCTGGCAACGTCGCGCGCTGTTGTGCAGCGTTGCCGTACATGTTGAGATTCACGTGTCGCGCGCCAAATGTTGCCTAGTGGATACGAGGCTGTATTTTTTCTTCTGTTACGTAAACCAAAATTGACGAAGATACGACGCTTTTAAAATTCTCAATACGCTTGTACCAGTCACGCCTTGGTACAATTTTTAGTGCGTTTTGACGTCACGAGCCCCCACTACCGAGTTTTGATGCGTTTCATCTTTGTCAAAATTCGTCGATTTTCAAAAACAAAAAATACGTGTGTCTAACTGACGGACCAAACAGATTTGCAATTTTAGCTATTTTGGGTTCCCACCGGGGACGTGCAAGGATGTGCTGCGAGAGGTGTGCACAGGGTTACCAGATGAAAAAATCAAAAGTCCGAAGAAAAGGCCTGATGAGCAAAAAAAGCAATAGATGACTAACAGAAACTTAGCAAGAACCAAACTTCAAGCTTTCTCGTCAATTTCTACGATTATTGGTTGGTATTTTTGTCTCCCAATCATAGAAAGCAATACTCAAAATAATGATGCCGCCCGACTTCGATTAGTTTCTCATCAAAAACAAGATTCTATTTCTGAGACCGTAGTAACGGCGACTACAAAATAACTCGTAGGTTATCATAGAAAACCAAAACGTATTCTTTCTATTTGAAATGAAAATTTGAGAGCACGTTGAGCACTTTTTAGGTGATCATAAAACACGGAACTCGCGTGACCGTCACCTAACCATCTGACGATCCGCTACGGCGTAGCACCACCAGGCGTGCGCGAGCCACAACCTGTAGCAGATGTAGATTACTTAGTTTTCACTTCTATCGCCAGTCCCCAATGACTACCGAAAAAATAATCAACGGCCCCATACAAAACTCCAATACCTACTCGACCAAATGTATGAGACAACTGATTATTATTTTAACGATTACGACGGTGATCCCATGGAGAAAGTCGGTCTGTAGCACAGCCTTGAATTTGACCAGGATGCACGGATGCATGTACGATTTTCGTAGCACTCCGCTATGCCGTAGCGGAGTGCTACGAAAATCGTATTTCACTTCTGTCGGCAAAGATTGCCCTGCAAATTTTCTCCCTATTCCTTCCACTTCTCACGACGATGTGCTTTTTTCGCCAATTCGCGAGGAAGCCATCAAAGACATCCCGCCATCTTCTCTTCGATATGCCAGGACCCCGTCTAATCGCTCAGGGCTCCAGTGCTGGCAGTCTTGACATCATTTGAGCCATAAGACGTCCGCTGCTGGACATAGGCCTCCCCAAAAGAGGGGTTTTGCCATAACCCCCATGCTTGGCAGGCGGGTTGGCGATCGCAGTACGGTTATTACAAAGCAAGCTGCTGAAAAAACGCTGCTGCCCATTCTCTGTCCCTTAGTAGTCCCTTAGTCTCTTAGTGAGTCCTTAGTCTCGATATATAAAACGATATAATCGTTAACTTTCGATCGTTAAAAAAATTACAATTAACTAATTCGGTTGCAACAACGTTGCTTGCGGGAAACGCAAGTTTTAAATCCAAGATGCGATTCTCGCAAACGTTGTTATTCCAACCTATTTTTTTAGCGATCGAAAGTTAACGATAATGTAGTTATTTATGTTGAAACTATCGATCCCAGTCTTGCGATATCCGGGGCCACAGCTGTGTCAGCAGCCATGGCCTGCCCATTCCCAGTATGGCAGCTATTAGTAATCTATACACATATTCATACTGACGTAAATTTATATTGGAGTATCTTCCAATGAGTAATACGCGTACGTGCTAATCGACTGGTCGGAGAAATTAGGACAGCGCCGTCGTACGGGCCTACATCAACACTAATGTTTATACGTGATTCTCTTGTGTAAATAGCGACCATTATTCTGTTTTTCTAGTCCTTTTGTAAGTTTTTTTTCTGGTTGGCAAGAGGATTCTGTGACCTTGAAGAGTTACTTGAAGTGTTGTTAGCAAAAAGGGAAGAAACTGCCTGTGGTCTAATGTTATGGTAACATATAAAGGGTGTAAAACACCTCTTCACGAAGCCGAAAGGCACTTGTTCTCCCTATCATTGCGATCATTTTTTGTTCTACACCATACCTGGGAACCTTCTAGTTACGGAGATATGGGGGGTCAAAGTTACAACTTTTTGACAAGTTTTTTTTTTAAATACTAGTTTTTTTGTAAGATTTTGACCTCACCTTTCATCACCTCCACGGGCCCCGTACTATTCAATCCACCCATCAGCACAATGTTTTTAGTGCGTTATATTGAGTTCTACCACAAAACATGATTTATAACCTCAAAAAAAAAGTTGTTTCCCAGCAATATTTCTTGCTTAAAGTTACTTGGTTTGATGTACAGAATGCTTGGTTAACGGCTTTCTGATGAGGTGGTCTACACCCTGTATTACACTAAAAATGCTTAAGTGTCTTATTTTCAACTGCATCTGGTAAGACTAGAACTAGGTCTAGGACATTTTCTTTTGCTAGGCATAGCCAATAATACTAAATAAAGTAATCTTTCTACTCGGTCTGCATGCAGAACTACAAACATTCTAATATTATAGTCTTCCATTCATCAGCAAACAAGTCCAATCCAGGTTTGTCTACACGAGTGCATTGAGCATCCTAAGCATGTACAGTCAACAAAACACTTAGGTATGCAGGCTAGTAACCTTATTATGACTACTATAAATGTAAAAGTCTATTAAGATCGATTTTTGTTATACTTTCACGCAGAAACTACTGAAAGGATTTGAATGAAATTGCAAATAGATTGATTATAACCCTTTCCATATAAAATAGAAGCAGTAAGATTACTAGCCTGTAAACCTAACTGTTTTGCTGACTGTACGCGGTATAGGGGAAGTGGACCGAGCTAAAGTGCGACAAAATGACACAGTCAAGAATATTTGCTTCCTAGAGCGATTATAATAATTTGAAACAATTAATTGACGCAGCTCCGCAAGTAAATCCAAGGCACCGGTAATTCCCAGAGTGGCAGAAGTCATTTGACTCCCAACAAAAAAAATGCATCGGTAATTGACACTCACCTCCACCGAGCGTAGTAACATCGATATGCGCCGGAGCAGAAGTCCCAACACTGTCAGTAGCGGTCACTCTCACAGAATACTTGGTACCACACTTCAGACCAGCCAGGGTGTGAGTCTGTACTCCTGGTAGACGATTTTCTCTTGTCACCGGCCATGCTTCTTGCCAGAGGCCATCGTTTTCTCTCCAAGTGAGGTTGTAACCTGGATGGGAGATAATTTTGCAAAAATTGAAAAATTCTAAATCAAAATCAAAGCATTTATTTCAAGTAGGCCAATTACAAGGCACTTTTGAACTGTCGAAACAAATATGAAAATTAAATGTAGCTACAGTCCCAGTCACAAGGCATAAAAACTGTGAAAGTACTGTAGTTGCCCATTCCCTAGCGTAGATCTCTATGGAGAAGAACGGGCAAGAAAATCCATGGTCTCTCTTTTAAATCAAATTACTGTTACAAAATCTTGGTTACATCATTCATGTTGAGATGGTTATGTGAGATCAATGTAGCAAGATGTGCACGTTAAATGTGTCCATAATCCACAACTGACAGCGCCCGTTCACGAACATGACGCATGGATCAGCACCATTCAGCTCAACCATTGCAATTATTAATTGTTTTTTTTCTTTGGTAACGCGAATGGATAAAATTAGACATAAATAAATGTAAATGAGGAAAATGTCGTGACAAAAGTTCTTTTGTTTCGACAACTCAAAAGTACCTGTTATTGGTCTACTTGAAATAAATGCTTTGATTTTGATTTTGATTTTATAATCAAGAAATTAATATGTAGTATGAAACAGAACGGTTAGTCAACCCGAATTTTGAAAGATAGACTGAAAAGCTTTTAAGTTTAAATCGATCTTAAAAATATGCGTCTTGAAGTAACAAGGACGGCATGAGTATTCAACGGGTACACTCTTAAATATTTATGTTTGTTTATCCTAAGAATTTTATGGCAGCCAGTCTTAAAATAATATTTTCAATTTGTAATTTTATGATTATGGAATTCAGAATTGAGAATAAAGAATGCACACACAAACATAAAAAAGTTGTTTGTGCAGAAAAGTCTTTGTGATCCAGTGTTTAATTTAAATAATATTTTCTTCGAAAACTCTATCACATTTTTATGACAACATTCACCTGCGACTTCATCCGCGAAAATTGTGATAGTTTGACTATTTTGCATGATATCTCTTTAATTTATAGCTTATCTTACTTGGTATTAATGTAGCTTTCTAATGGTGAAAGAATTTTTGAAATCGGTAAATCGTAACAAAAAAAAAAACAACCATACAAACAAAAAATCATAATACTGGAACGATATCGTTTCTCTTTATTAGTTGAGATAGTTTCGATTGAGACGAGAACACAGGATGATTTTAAAATATCATGAAATAACAGTGTAACAATTTTGGTGTACAATAAATAATACCTAATATAACACAACATCACACCTGTAATCCGCGAAGGATAAGGGCAGTGGTGTAGGTACTTAAGAGGCCCGCGGAGCGTGCGTGTTTTATACAAACGTAATACCAAAATAATTTGTAAATAAAATATATTCTTAAGGCGATTACATGAGCTAAACGCGAGTTTTATAATTACTAAAAGTATATGACTCACTGCTATAAACAAGACCAGAAAAATATACGATATTCTTCAGGATATATGCTAGCATGATACTGTTTTGAAAACATAATACAATTAATTTGGCTCGATAAAAAAAAATCACGAACTTATCTCTAAAAATATCTTTCAAACAATAAAAAACATACTAATATGCATGCGATCATTTAGACTTTTTGGCAAATAATTCTACAAGCAATATATTAGCATGATACTGTTTCAGTTTTTTAATCCAATCAATAGTTTTTTTTGTAAATCGATCGAAACCACTCATTTCGCGCTATTTGGCCCGCAGTGGCTGACGTAACAACCACTTTGTAGTGCAAGCTGAATAGAACTTTATTCTGACAGCATTTCAAACGAAGTTTGAACCACCACAAATAGAGTTGCTAATTTAGCTCGTCTAAGCGCCTTAAGGTAGTGTGTATTTATTTCGATTGGATTACAGAATATCTATCTATGATCCCAAATATATATTTTGAATGGACAATGATCTAAAGACGAGATAAAGTCAACAAAGGCTATATTTTATCCACGTACTACCACAAGAACGGGAACTATGCGGGTGAAACCGCGTGACGTCCGCTATTCATTAATAAATCTATATATATAAAAATGAAACCCGTTATCCGTTGGTGACAACGGATAACGGGTTTCATTTTTCCGTATTTTTTCCGTTTTTTTTTTTTTTTGATTTTTCCGTTTTTTTACTTTTTTTTGTTTTTTTCCGTTTTTTTACTGCTTGACCGATTTGGCTGATTCTTTTTTTGTTGTGTTTGTTATTGTCAGGAGAAGGTTCTTATGAAAAAAAAATGTAGTAGTAGGTAGGTAGTAGTAGATAGGTAGGTAGTAGTAGGTAGGTAGGTAGTAGTAGGTAGGTAGGTAGTAGAAGGTAGGTAGGGAGTAGTAGGTAGGTAGTAGTAGGTAGCTTTTTCCCTCTTATGTGACGCAGACGAAGTTGCGTGGGTCAGCTAGTTACAAATAAAAATACTTACTAATACCAAATCCCATGGAGTCGTTTCCATAAGACCTGATCTCGTCCCACTCCACAACAATATAGTCCTTGTGAGGAGTAGCTCTCAACGTCGGTGGATCAGGCAGCGGTAGGACTTTGACAGTAAACACTACTGAATCAGACCCGTATAAGTTTTTGGCTAGGCAAGTGTAGTTGCCGCTTAATGATTGGTCTATACCTAGAAACAAAGAAAATGTTTGAGTAAACACTTACATTTAAGGGGCCGGCGGAGTCGGGCAAACGTAATACCAAAAAAAATTGTAAACCAAACTTATTCTTAAGGTAGTGTGTATTTGTTTCGATTGGATTACAGAATATCTGTGTTCCCAAATATATATTTTGCAAGGACAATGATATAAAGACGAGATATGAGGAATTTAAAAGTTTCAATGAAACTTATTTTTCTCATAACTCTTGTTTAAATCAGTGTCCATTCAAATATATATTTAGGAACCCAGATATTATGTATTCAAATCGAAATCAATACACACTACCTCAAGAATATGTTTGATTTACAAATTATTTTGGTATTACGTTTGTATGAACTACGCATGCTCCGCGAGCCTCTTAAGGCCATTTTCAATAACTTAGGGCCATGTTCACCGAAAAGAAAACCGTCTGATTACCTAAAAACAGCTGTCAATGTGACATGTTACCATACAAAAATGTGTTTTAAACAGCTGTTTTTGATAATCAGACTGTTATCTCTTCGGTGAACATGGCCCTAAGTTATTGAAAATGGCCTTAAGAGGCTCGCGGAGCATGCGTAGTTCATACAAACGTAATACCAAAATAATTTGTAAATCAAACATATTCTTGAGGTAGTGTGTATTGATTTCGATTTGAATACATAATATCTGGGTTCCTAAATATATATTTGAATGGACACTGATTTAAACAAGTTAGTAGCCGGTTGCGGTAGGTTGCTATCTCTGTCTGTTAGGTAATTTGCTTACTGGCCGGTTAGAAACAAAATGTCATAGAAAAGCTTTCTTTGATTTTTTGAATCTGACAGGTAGGTGATGCGGATAGAATATTCTTTGTTAATAGAATCACCGATAGCTACCGACGCAGGTATATTAACAACCAGTTATGCGTAAGTAAGTTATAGAAAACGTCCGTTAAGGTGGAGGTAGGGATAATATTCCCTGTTTAAGTTCTAAATAAAATGGATTTATCTAATTTAGTCCTTTTGAGTAATGATACTAAGTTGAAAGTACTTTCAAGAAGTTCAAAGATTTATAACTTTTAGCAAATTATTAAAATGTGTCAAATATTTCTGAGTTAAAACATGAAATATAGTCAAAGTGGGTACTCATTTTCTATTAAAACTTTCGAAATTTAAGTATGTTCAAAGTCTTGCGTCAAAAGGAGTCTAGATATTTCATAATTAAATGACTAGGGTAGAGCCTGAATTCTACTTACGCTGAAGTTGGTCGCACGTGCGAGTATACATTGTGTCCTACTTGTATAGCAACGCTGCGACGCTGACGTCAACGGTGTGTATGTTGCTATTGTTCTTCTCGCTGACGTACGCGACCGACCGTATGCGACCAACATGAGCGTAGCAGAAATTCAGGCCTAAATATTTACCCTACTTTCCAAAGGGTAAATATTATGCTTGATAAAAATTAAGTTAAATTATTAAGTTAAATAAATTAAACAGAAATTAAGATTAAAGGTTCATTTGCACATTTATATCTCTCCTATTGTAACTAAAACCAGACCTAAGTATCAATAAACACAAAGTTCAAATTACTTACTCTTAATCAGCAAACTATCATCGCGATTCCTGGTGAACCTCGGGTGATGAGTGATAATGTTCTGATTGTGATACCACACGGTCCTAGGAGGCGGGGATCCAACGCTCCTACATTCTAGTAGCAAGGAGTTTCTAACTGCCACGGTGATCTCTCCGCCTAGGGATGCAACTCCAGCCACAACTGTATGAAGAAGTTTGTACTGTTAGAATAAGTTAGATAAAAACATAGAGCAGAGAATCAAAATTAACGGGTAATGTATCTGGCACTTTAGAAATGTCAAAAAATAGGTTGGGATGCAACTCCTGCCACAACCTGTGTGAACAAGTTTGTAATGTTAGAATAAGTTAGTTAAAAGCATAGAGCAGAGAATCAAAATTAACGTGTAAAGTATCTGGCACTTTTGAAATGCCAAAAGATGATTCCTGCCAAAAAAATGTGATTATTTTTTTAGTCCGTCACTTAGATTATCGAAAAATATATTGGAGACAACTTTTTTGTTTTATTAAATTAATAAAAATATGACAAAGAGAAAAAAAAAAACGCGTTAAATATCATGAGTTTGGGCATGATGTTGTGAAAATAGGAAGAAATATTCGTTTGACATTTTTTGGAATTATTACATAGCAATGAATTTATTGTCGCGTCCGCTGTGTGACAATTGCGTTTAGCGCACAATAATATCTTCTGTCACGGACTGCTTTTAAAGGTGTGACCACACTTATCGATACCATCACAGAGAGCATTAAGCTCTTTGCCTGCCCAGAAATTTAGGCAGATGGAACCTTTTTCTCTTTATTCCTTGGACAAAAAAGCTGTTACAGACCGGCTCATGTCGATTCAGTTAAAAAACGTCAGTGTCTATTAGTCATTTGAGTCGTAGTTCGAGTAAACGGTGGCTCGCTTAGTTTGTATGGAAAGTAGTAACAATGCCGCTTTTAGCAATGCCTCACGAACCTTCTCCGAGCTCTTTGAGAAATACTTTGTGGATATTGTTTGTGAGAAAATAAGTAAAATAGTTCATTGATATAAGTCCCGTTTTACATTGAATGTTGTTTTTTGTATTTTGGATGCCTGTTATTTATTATTTATTGAATTTTGAACCGAATTTCTAGAATAATAACAATTGTACAATAAACTGCCAGAAGATATAAAAAACCAAAATACAACTAGTATATTTTTAAATAAATTAAAGAAATTCTTTCTTAATTAAAAAAAGCTATTATACAGTCAACGAATATTTAACAGATAAATACAATAATCATTGATAATTATGGAAAACAGACATTTAATAAATAAAATAACCAAAATTAAATTAAACTATAATATTTTTACACACAATAAATTATATGAAATAACTTTAATAAATTATTACAAATTATATTTTTTTTAAAGCTAGTAAATAAATAAGCAATTCTAAACACAATTATATAAATAAGAAAGTATAAGATAATGACTATTATTATTACTAGAGACTATTAGGATTATTAGATTAATGGAAAATAAATATTTAATAGTATAAGTTACAAAGCGCTTTTCCTCTCTCTATTAATTTATTTGCTTTTAAAAAATTGCTGTGCCCGACAGGGTCCATAATTGTTACTATAATTTTATTTACCACTATTTACCACATTATGGTTTAAGCAATAAATGATTTTGATTCGATTTGATTTGATTTGTAATTCCAAAAAACTCGAATCGAAAATTTTGTATTAAGAACTTTGTAGTCATCAGAACAAATTTTGAAATACAATAACTCGAAGGTTTGGGCTTGAGAATAAAATTAGTACGTCTTCTGTAATGAAAAGGTTTCAGTTTCCGTGGTAATTTATTTTAGTAATAATTTTATGACTTCTTCCGATTCTTGTAATTGAATCGTCTTATCTGGTTCGCTGATAAATTACGTTATTTTTGGCACAGCTGATTTAGCCATTGTTTTATAAAACTTTTGTTATTTAATACGTAAAATAACATGACATCACTTCTGCAGCTTGTTGCTTAAAGCCCGTGTAGGCACGTATACGCGCGCCAAACCGCGCGCTCTTGGCACATACCGGCACCGCACCAGCACATCTGCAGTCTGGCGCTTGTTGCCTGGCTACGGCTAGCCACCAACGAGCTAACTACGCGTCATCAGCGAGGTGTAAGCAAGCAGTTCAAGCTCTGGCCGCGAGCTTGCTGTCACCGTGAACACAATTGTATGCATTTGTGATTGAACACGGGGCGCAACGATGTGGTTTGCGCAGTCAGCGTGCTTACAACGCATCGACTCCGCGAGTCGAGTTTTATGATAGCGACAAGCGCGCTGACTACTCACCGTAAGCTTTTTTCGTATAAACATGATAAAATATAAATATTATTCGACACACGATTTAATACTCTAATTTGAATGGTATGTTAATTGCTGGGTTGTAGCGGTGCCGGTATACGATGTACGAGCGTTATCGAGCTTATAATGGCGTATGCCCAAGGCATTAAGTCCGCCTTTGTACATTAAGTGTATAAAGTAAATAAATAAATAAAAAATAAAATAAACGCGATTTCAAGAGCTACTGACATACTGCCACTGACGGAACTCACCAGTTGCCGGCGTTTCGAACCCCAAAAAAGGTCACGCGTTTACGCGCATAAGCCCATATAAGGGCACTATACGAGCCGAAAAATACTCACCAAAGTGGTTTGTAAATCAAAAAAATACAACTATTATCAAGTTGAAAAGCTTTTAAATAAACTTACGAAGTTGAATTTTCGAATCAATGATAAACAACACACGCATTGCCCAAAATACTATAGCAAAAATCATTTAATTTATTCCTTTGTTTTTAAATGCTGCTCCGAATTTCGCCTTTATTTATCCTGTGTGCGTTTGCAAACATGAAACCAGAAGGGATCTTGTGAAACTACTCGTAGGCAAGACAAATATTTGCCGAACCGATCGTAAGATAAATACATAGTTCGTACAACATTCATACATTATGGTAAAGATATATTATTATGTATAACATGAATCTCGCAGCAATTAACGGTTTTGTATGAAAATACCAAAGTCAAATTTAAATAAGACTCCCAACTGGTTTATCGACAGTTTTGCAAGTGTCATTGGTGTCGATTCTGTTGTGCACAAACTAAACTTAATTTAGGCTATTGATATCTTTTACTAAAAGGCAGTGTTAGAAAAGGACGGCCATAGCTATGAACCAGGTTAGAGATATCAAACTAGTTTATGCCTTGCGCTTCACCGTGTTTTTAGTCGACATGTGTTTACGTGCACCATTCATATGGAAATATTAGTTCCAATTAAATTTGACAGCTCCAAATGACGTCCGTCCCTTTCTTGTTTTATTATAGAAAAAAAGATGGCAATAGCCTAAATTAAGTTTAGTTTGTGCTCAACAAAATCGACACCATTATCAGGGATAAATATCGGTATTTAAATACAAACCATAAACATGGTAAATATTTAAATATAAGTGCTTATGATGATATTTGGGTAAGCTGCAAATGTAAGGCCTGAATTCTTGTCGCGCTGACGGTCGGTTGCGTACGAGTACACATTGTGCTCTCTATATCACCATACGGCGACGCTGACGTCAGTGGCGACCGACTGCCGTATTTTGTTCTCGTTCACGTCACGACCGAGCGTACTTCTTCTCGCTGACGTCACAAGCGACCGTACGCAATAATCCCTCAGTGCGACAAGCATTCAAGCCTAAACCGTAAATGAATAGGCTTAAAATCATTATTATGTTACATACCTCTTTGCGAAGGAGTATTAGTAACCCTTCTGCTCTCTGGTCCCTCGCCGACAGCGGTACTGGAAGTCACCCAGACATCATACTGTCGACCTTCGATCAATCCCTTTAGGTCCAACGTCTGGGACTTTTCGTAGGCTTCGGCGGAGCTTTGGACGTCCACCCTGATTGCTTGGGGACCATCATTGCTAATGGAAAGAGATTATTGTGTTACTTTCGGTTTATGGCAAATCCAATGAGAAGTTTTCAGAGAAAAAAAATAGAAACGAAATTTTACAACAAAGAGAGAAATAAAACCTAAAAGAAGAGTGATAACATTTAATTTTTTAAATTCTTCTTAGCAAAGCCCTTTCATTTGATACCCATACATACTCATGAATAAAAATATAACAATTCCACCATATTGGATTTAGAAAGACGTCACATAGCTAACTATGCATTGTCACCCAAACTAAACATCAACATTTTAGCTCCGTTGAAAACCGAGAAGTGAGTCGAATTTAACTTCTAAGATTTATAATTATTTTTAACAACTAAAACTAAAATTAACATTATAATTTTAGTAGATTGGAGGTTCTTTTAAAGTAAACTTATTCAAAATGAAATCATTAATTTCACACAGCCTTGATGAATAAAAGCACTTTCTGTATGGCCACAAAAATATTCAACAAGCTGCCTGAGACATTGAAATCGTTAAATCTGGACAAATTCAAAAGTGTACTTCTGAAAATATTAATTAATAAATGTTACTACTCGATAAAGGACTATTTGGATGACAGTTCTATAATCCCTCCTTCAGACAATATGCATTAGGTCATTTAGTGTTTTGACATTTCTGTAATTATTTGGTATTTACTTAATTGACATTGCAATCAGTTGACATTACTATATACTTTTATTGACATTTTATTTACTTCCTTATTTTATTGTTGACATTGTTGAAATAGTTTATTGATTTATTAGTTGCTTTGACATCTCAAATTTTATAATTGACATTTTTATCTTCTCACAATTTTATCATTTATCTTATTTCTATAATTTTATTTTTGGCATTTTGGGAACATTTATTGTAGGAATTGTTTTGACATTCTTGTTTTGTTAATTTAAATTAATGTTTTTCCTATAATTTTATATACCAAATGTATTTGCTGCAAGTACCTATTTAACTGAACTTAATTTAAATTGATTATAATATTTGTACGCCAAATGGCAAAACATAGAGCACATAATTATGAAATGTAACATCACACAGACTCTGTAACTACCTATGTTGACAAATAAACATTCTGATTCTGATTCTGATTCAAGTAGGCCAGTTACAGGCACTTTTGAATTGGGAATTTTTTTTTTCAACTCTTCCCTAGTCGCTGGATAGATCGCGATGGTTTGACTACATTACTACAAGGACAGAACGTCACATAATTTCACTTGAACCTGATGGTTATATTCGGAAGCTTATGCAAACGAAAGTGTCACAGTCAACGAGCGTATATGACGTGTGTTTTATCAAGCGTTTTGGTTTTGGCACCTAGTAACTGTAGTCTGATCAGCGCCATCTATCGAGTTCATGGAAACTATTTTATTTTTAATTCTCAAAAAGAAAACTTCTCATTGTCGTAACAAAGACTACAATGAATTGTAGCTACAGTCCCAGTCACACATCATAAAACTGTGAAAGCAACTGTAGTTGCCCATTCCCTAGCGTAGATCTCTATGGAAAAGAACGGGCAAGAAACTCCAATCTCCATAGACACTCTTTTAAATCAGATTTTATATGAAACACTTACCTAGCAGTAGGTTTACAGTATACAGTATAGTGCAGGAGTCTTCCATTCGGCTGTCGTGGTCTTTTCCAACTAACTAGGAGGGTAGTTGACGATTGAGCTAGGAGCTTTATTTCTGCTGGTGCCTCTGGGACTATTGAAAAAAAAAGTGTGAAATTCTTTTTTCAGCACAAAAAAAAAACAACTTCTGAGGGTTTCGAATTCCGAATTCGCAATACCACAAAACGCTCAAGAACAGGAATCGCTGATGTGGGCTATAAGACTGCTGGGTTGAAGTGGGAGTGGGCGGGCCATGTCTGTAGAAAGCATCAGGATCGATGGGCCAAAGTCGTCAGAAGACGAACAGCGTCGCCAAGGGAGGCCTAGAAAACGCTGTCATTATGACTTAGAAGCGTTTGCGAGACACGCTAACAGGTGCACAGGAGAAATGTGGTCGCATGATCGGTGGGTGGCGCGCGCGCAGGCTGCGGCGCGGGCAGAGGTGCAAGGGTGGGGTGGGAGCGAGACGAAAACACGCCGTGTCCTATTTATTGTTGTTGTCCATAAAGGTTGTAGCTGGGTTTATTTTATTTTATTTTATTCTATGTTTTGTTTAGCCTACACAAACACCGATTTATACTTTCCAACACAATAAAATACTTATTTTTTATATGTCGTGGATTGAAGGCTCCATAGTGCAACTAGCAGCGCCATCTATCAATTAGTATTGTGAACTAACAATACCGGAAACGCAAGCGCCTAGCGCTTGGACACGATCGTCGGTAGAGGGGATGCAGTGAAGGCTGTAGAAGGGACGGAGTGTTGCGACAGTCGAGCTCCGACAGCCTTGGCGGACGCTCAGTACCAACGCACGTGTTTGTTTCTCGTATTGTAAAACCGTTGGTTGAATAAAGTTATTTTAATTTAAATTATCTTTCGTTCGAGTGCCCACGTCAATGCCCACATCTATTTGAAACTATGTCGGATCGTAAAGAAGAGCCGATACTTCGCATCTCGGCCACCCAATGATGCGACATATATATATATTTTCTCTATTTTCGTACTCGTAATTACACGTTCAATGAATTTACTCGTTATCTATTTATTCTTATTAACCATTTGTTTATTTGTTTATATATTGTTTGAAACCGTTTATTCTGTAACGTACCCTCTCAAGGTTCATTGGAAGACCAGCGTCAGACAGCTTCATCACCTGTCTGGCATGAATGCTGAAATGGACCTTTTTGGCGCAGCCGTGAGGCACACAGCACATTACTACTAAGTCCAACTTATTGTTTTGTATCTTTTTTATTTAGTATTGTGTGTGCTTCATTAACTGACGTCAAATAAATATTTTTCTTTCTTTCTTTCTTTAGATTGGCCTGAGAGAACCGCACGTAGAAAGGAGTGGCAGACTCTGGGGGAGGCATTTGCCCAGCAGTGGGACATTATAGGCTAGCAAAAAATAAAAACTTTTGGGGGTTGCCGCTTTAGCAGAATCAGCATCATTCATCATTTCCGCCGAAAAACGTCCACTGCTGGACATAGGACTCTCACACATTGACCGGTCCCGTGCGACTCGCATTCAGCTGATCCCCGCAACCTTCACCGGGTCATCGGTCCACCTAGTGGGAGGCCTTCCAAGGCAACGTCTTCCAGTTTGCAGTCGTCACTCCAGAACTTTTCGGCCCCATCGGCCATCTGTTTTGCGAGCAATGTGCCTGCCCACTGCCACGTAAGTTTGGCAATTCTTCGGGCTACGTCGGTAACTTTGGTTCTCTTGCCGATGTCCCTGTATTTTATTTTTATTTTTTCCAAGTTTTTTTAATTAAAATACTTAACAAGAAAACTTACACTACATAATCTCTATAAAACGTGTAACAAAAAGGGTAAAGTCATATGAAAGGTTATGCACCATCAATTTGAACAACTTTCTCCATGGGATCACCATCGTCATCGTAAAAAATAATCAACTGTCTCATACATTTGGTCGAGTAGGTATTGGAATTTTGTATGATCCATTGATTATTTTTTCGAGATTACGATGATGGTCCCATAGAGAAAGTTGTTCAGTTTGATGGTCTGTAGCACACCCTTTCATAATAACTATACCCTTTCTGTTACACGTTGTATAGAGCCACCAAAACTCACCATCTTGCAACGTAGAGCATATTATAGGGAACGAATACGGCCCCAACCCGTAGTTAGAGAACCCGGCCACTTTGACGGTATAGTTAGTGAATTTGTAGAGTCCCTGCAGCCGAAGTTCCGTCACTAGTGAGGTAGAGTTCAGCCACTGTCGACCTGTTGGATGGATTTACATAATGATAGAGACGGCAGGTTCAGTAGTGATTGCTTTGTGTAGAGTTCGGTAGAGACCTGTTTTTGTTTGTGGTCAACGGGTTGGAATGTTATGGTAATCATGTTTGTTATTTTGACTCTATGTTTAGTTTATTATGGACTGATGCTGTAACTTTCTTTTGCATAATATTTTTGATCCACGAATGTGCATTAGTATTGTCTATGTTCATCTTCCATTTTAATGAATATAATAAAATAATAATATCGCTACACACAGCGCCATCCAGTGCCACACTAAGCAAGGCTTGTGTCGTGGTCACCAGACAGTTGATATACTACATATATACTTTTTGTTTGTAAATACATACTTATTATACATATAAACATCCATGACTCGGAAACAAATGTCCATGCTCATCACACAAACATTTGCTCTTACCGGGATTCGAACCCAGGACCCTATGAACGTAGGGCAGCCTCACTACCACTACGCTATTCGGGTCGTCAAATTGTCGTATAACAGCTATTTAAGGCAACTACAGGATCTAAATGCTAGTTCAATAATGCCTGAAAGTATATGATTCACTGCAATAAACCAAACCAGAAAAATAAATGATATTCTACATACTTATCTTATTTTTACTTACTTTCTAGTGTATAATAAGTATGTATTTACAAACAAAAAGTATATATGTAGTATATCAACTATCTAGTGTCCACGCCACCTAGTGCCACACTAAGCAAAGCTTGTGCTTTGTGTGTGGCACTAGGTGGCGCTGTGTGTTAATGTCCAGCGATATTTATTTATTTATTTGCTAGTATGATAGTGTTTTGAAAACATAATACAAAAAAAATATCATAAACTTATCTAGTAATAAAACCGTTTAAAAACCATACTAAAGTAGATGCCATTATTCTGATGTTTTGGCAAATAATTCTACAAGCAACATATTAGCATTATAGTGTTTTATTTTAATAGTCCAATCAATAGATTTTTTGTAAATCGATCGAAACCACTCATTTTGCACTATTCGGGTCGCAGTGACTGACGTAACAACCACTTTGTAGTGCAAGCTGATTAGAACTTTATTCCAACAGTATTTGCTAGTTTATCTCATGCAGTCCCCTTAAAAATATGTTTAATTAATCAATATGGAATGTAACATAACATCACGCTTGTAATCCCTGAAGTGTTAGACAGAAGTGTACCTAATACTACACCCATATTTCACCAGTTATGTTTAAGACCCATGTAATAAGGAGCGTCCCTATTACCATCAACCGGTCACAAAATGTCCCCGTTGCTGCTACTGAAAAATGCCCGATTGAAAAAACCCAATACCAAAGGAGATAGTTTTTTTTGGGCCCACCTGGTCGTTGCATTTATTATTCATAATAACACCAAAAAAAAGTAACCATTTTACTATGGTTTTAAAGGAAATATTACGTAGAAATGAAAACGGAATCTTAAAATCATAATAAATAAGCTATGTTATGATATTTTTTTGCGAGTCAAATCATTCCTGTTGTGGTCAATGTCATTTGACAGCAAATACTTACGTGAATAGGGGCGTTTTTCTGTTTACTAAAAAAATTACGGTACCTATCCGTTGGAAATCATATGTGCTATATAATTATTATAGAATCAGAAAGAATATAAAAATAAATATTATTAAACTATGAGCATTTTTAATGCCATTTTTATAGGTTTACACTAAAATCGCATAGGTGGTTTAAACAATCAACGTGGCATGAAACGTTATAAACCCACTTTTTTTGTGATTGACAGACAACTTCATTATTTTGACATTTACTTTTTCTGTTTATTTTGGTTTTCGTAAGTGTTTTTGCAGATTTTTCGCATTTATTCCGGTTAGAGAATGCTAAACTAATTAAACCACTGGAATCTAGAGGTTATAAGGAAGAAATCAATGTAAGTTTCATTATTATATGCTAGAATTTATGTGGGAAACTAATCGTCGAACAAAAAAAATTGTCTCCAAATTTACCGATCCGGGAATCGAACTAAAGACCGATTGCGCCCTCTTAACATTTACCATTTATTTGTAACTTATTCATTTATTATTTTTCAATAAAAAGAAAAAAATAAAATCTAGCTTACCCTGAGCAGCGTAAAGCACAGTATATCCAATCAGCGCTCCAGCTTGTTTGTGAGGCGGTATCGGCTGCCAACTGACGCGCAACGCTGATGACGTCACCCCACCACATTCTACTGATGATGGACCCTCTTCAGGAGCTGATACCAAAGAAAAACATGTTCTATTATGTGATGTTTAAAGCTCAGTATGTGAAATGAGTGCATCAGCCTGTTTGTGCAAAAGTATCGGTTGCCAACTGACGCACAACGCTGATGACGTCACCCCACCACATTCTACTGATGATGGACCCTCTTCAGGAGCTGATACCAAAGAAAAACATGTTCTATTATGTGATGTTTAAAGCCCAGTATGTGAAATGAGCGCGTCAGCTTGTTTGTGCCGCGGTATTGGCTGCCAACTGACGCGCAATGCTGATGACGTCACACCGCCACATCCTACTGATGATGGATCCTCTTCAGGAGCGGACACCAAAAGAAAACCTGTTCTATTATGCACTGCTTAAAACACAGTATATCTAATCAAGGCGCTAGCTTGCTTGTGAGGCTGTATCGGCTGCCAACTGGCGCGCAACTCTGATGACGTCACCCCACCACATTCTACTGATGATGTACCCTCTTCAGGAGCTGAGGCCAAAGAAAACCATGTTCTATTATACGCTGCACAAAGCACAGTTTATCCAACGGTCACATCTATTTTTCTAAACAGATATAGAAGTATTATGTCATACGGTATTTTACTATGGGGACGTGCGGCAGACATCGAGTCTATATTCATTCTGCAGAAAAGAGCAATCAGAGCCATATACGAATTACGTAGACGCGACTCTCTGAGAGAACTGTTTAAGGAATTTAACATCTTGACAGTACCTTGCCAATATATCTATGAAAACATCATGTACGTTAGGAAAAATCTGCATTTATTCAGTAAAAGAGGTGACAGACACCACTATAATACTAGAAATAGGGACCAACTCGTTCAGCTAGGTTTCAGGCTTGCTAAAGTAGATTCATCTTTCATGGGGTACTGTTTAAAATGTTACAATAAAATACCTCTTCACATTCTACAACTGAATGAGACGAAATTTAAATCTTGTATAAAACTGTTGGCAAGCATATTATAATTTGGGGGATTACATTAATGATAAAAATGCTTGGCACAATGCTGGTCCTGCTCCACAACCATAGGCAAACTACCAGCCAGGTTACGTTATTGTGGAAGCTGCAGAAGATTGTAAAATATCCTTGCATTGTATAGAATCTATTTCGTAGTATTTTATAATTGCATAGCACATTTGTGTGAGTTCTATGTACTGTAAAGCCACTATTTACATTTAGTTGTCTTTTTTTTTTTACTTGAATATGCCTTGGCGGCTGAGAGATTGTCATGCTCACTCAAATGTCTTGCTGATGGTGGCGGGTGTGTCGGGACATTTAGCTCCCTTCAATATGGTCGAGTTGAATGGCGCCGATACATGCGTCATGTTCGTGAACGGGCGCTGTCAGTTGGGACTGGTCATCTCTTAGCTGCCATGGTTAATTTTAATTTCTTTTTTTTTACATTGTTGATTTAATCTTTTCTCTGGACGCTCTTAATGTGCACGTCTTTCTACATCGTTCTCACATATATGTATAATCACACATGAATGATGTAACCAAGATTTTGTAACACTATATTGATTTAAAAAGAGTGTCCATGGAGTTTCTTGCCCGTTCTTCTCCATAGAGATCTACGCTAGGGAATGGGCAACTACAGTACTTTCTCAAGTGATTATGCCTTGTGACTGTGACTGTAGCTTTGATTTAATTTGTAATTTGACATTCAAAAGTGCCGCAATGGTCTAGTTGAAATAAATGCTTTGAGTTTTGAGTTTTTTTTTTTTTGAGTAAAACAAAACCTAAGAGCTACTCGTATCACAAAAGAGGCGTCAACAGAATTGTCGATATTCTGAAATGGCGTCACTTGCAAACTCTGCAAATCCAAGATAGAATATGGAGAGGAAATACGTTTTACCAATTATTCACGACAAGTCTAGGAGAAATGATTCAACTATCTAGCTATCTATGAATATTGCAACGAATTTAACAGAATAGAACAGCGGAGGATTACTCGTAAGTGTAATACTTGCTGAGACTAAGAGTTAGATTTAGACTTTCAGGATGCTTAGGTGAGATATTGAAGAAACTACAGTAACAGGGAACACAACTTTATTCCTTTACACGACTTTCTCGTCCAACAGCTCGATTCAGAATGTTTAACCGACCACGTTTCGCCTCCCAGGTTTCAAATGATTTGCGCGGTAAAATCGGGTTCTGTGATTGGTTAACGACGTAATGTCGCCAACCAATTACAGACGACAAAATGCTAGCCTCTGATTGGTTAGCCAATCAGAAGCATCCAACGACCAACTGACAAAATAAAGTGTTGCCAATAAGAAAATATTCAAATTAAATAATTACTGGTCTGGAAACTAGTCTTTTTGCGCTTCGATTTAATTAAATAAAAATGTAAATTAGCGAACCCTAACAATCGACCATCCTGATATCGTGTGCGTCCCTGCACACGGTACCGGGTGGAACCCTAACAATCTGAATTACGTCGGTTAAACAAACTTCACAATAATATTTCATGTTTCATGTACATAATAATAATTTAACATCAATTCAAAGTTAATATAACATAATAATAACAACAACATAATAAACAACACATAACAACGCAGACCTAATAATTTACATTCAAACTTTTAGAGCGACTACCTATTTATTAAATACATTTATTGACTATATAAAAGTTTTGCAAACTATATTATACAAATTGACTTTACCTCATCGAATATAAAGAAATTTATAAGAAAATACAACAAATAAAAAAAATATTCATAATACCTATCTACAAAATTGTTTAGCTTAAAAAAATTTACCAACTTCTATGGAAGAGCAACTTCGAATAGATCATAGGCAAGGTATTCATCACATATATATCTTATACATCACAACGATCGATTAGTTGTGTTTGATTCATTAAATAACTCAGGGCTCAACGATCGATTAATTGAGATCCCTAGTGATCGACGATCGATTAGTCGATATACTTTAAAGATTTCCTCGACGATCGATTAGTCGATATACTTCAAAGATTTCCTCGACGATCGATTAATCGAGGGAGTCCTTGCTAACCACTTGCTCAAGCCGATCGATTAAGCTTGTGCAACAGGAGCAAGACGAACAAATAGCTCTGGCATAGTTGATCAGACGCGAACCGATCGATTCTCGCGTCCAATCTGAAACAACACACCATTCTGTAGTTACATGCCTCTCAAGGGACACCAAAACTTAAATTAAGTATATCTAATCAACATCTGTTTCGGAAGCAGATTCAGTGTCCTCGTTCACATCTAATGCAGCCACGTGAATCCAGGGCATCATGCGATCCGCAGCAACAGTCGTTGCACGCTTGCCTTGTGTAATAGCTAAACCAGGTATTGGAGCTACTGCATATCGGTCAGTACCCAAGACCTTTGTAACCCGATAGGGACCGATATACGACGGCAGGAGCTTCTTACTCTGCCCTTCATTATTAAAGCAAGTTTTAGTAATTTTAACAAGGTCGCCCTCCGCGTATTGGCGCGCAGGTTTCCTATCCTTATCATAATATCGTTTTTGCTTAATCTGCTCATTGTCTATCCTACTTTTAACTTCCTGGCGTATAGCGAGTAAATCAGTGGATTCGCGAGTTTCATCAGAGATCTCATTAAGGATGGGATTTGCCGAAACATTCATGGAAGTACCAAACATCACCTCAGCTGGTGTCCTGCCGGTCGTCTTTTGGACAGTGTTGTTTAGACCCCACTGAATCTTTCCTAACTGGCAATCCCAATCCTTTTCGCCATATTTCACGCTTAAAGCCTTCATAGAGTCGAGAATTGTGCGGTTATACCGCTCGACTTGACCGTTTGATCGGGGACTAGAGACCGCATTGAGGATATGTTTAATGCCCTCGTCTAAACAAAATCTTTTGAACATATGCGACGTGAAGCAGCTGCCGCGGTCACTCACAAGGCGATCAGGAGTTCTAAATATCCTGAATATGTCTTCTAGCACCCTTATTACGTTCTGAGTGTGCGTGTTCCGAACCGGTTTGACAAAACAAAACTTTGTGAAAGCGTCAACTACTACTAATAGGTAAGAAAAACCCCGTTTGGATTTCACGAAGGGTCCGAGATGGTCAATATGTAGTGTATGAAAAGGTACCTCCACTTTCGTAATGGGGTGAAGAAGACCTTCTTTACCACTTTGATTATTTTTAGCGTATGCACATTCAATGCAGGCGCTTACGTACTTTTTAACAAATCGTGTCATTTTTGGGAACCAATAGCTTTTCTTTAATCGTTCCAGAGTCTTTTCAATCCCAAAATGACCGATATCGTCATGATTCATGCGACATAACTGCCATCTCGCACCCTTCGGTACTACCCAGCGAACATCTCCCTTATCTTCACCTACACAACGGAATAACTTATTGTCTTTAACAACGTAGTTTTCCCTAATATGTTGCAAGCCCTTTTGATCGAGACTACTATCCAAAACATCTCTAATCCTCCTATGCTCTGAATCACCAAGTTGGAGGGTGTGTAACCAGTCTTCGCTTGAAATGGCCATAACGGTAGGAAGATTATCAGATGTATTCTCCTCGGACTCGACTACAGGATTACGGGATAACGCGTCAACATGTCCCATTTTTATGCCGGCTCTATATTCGATTGTGCAATTGAATTCTTGTAATTGCAGCCACCAGCGCGCTATTCTTGGAATAAGATCTCGCTTAGTAAAAGTAGACCGAAGAGCGCTGCAATCCGTTACGATTTTAAAGTCTTTCCCTAGCAAATAAACTCTAAACTTTCGTAGGGAACAAACCACTGCTAAAGTTTCCAGTTCATAGGAATGGAAATTCTTCTCCTCCGGCGATGTTTGCCTACTAAAATATGCAACCGGTCGCAGCATATCATCTGCTGAGCGCTGAAGGAGGATGCCTCCGATACCTATCCTACTCGCGTCAGTGTGCAGTTCTAGTTCTGCTGATGGATCGAATATTGCGAGAATAGGTCTATCTATCAACCTAGCCTTCAAATCCTGAAAAGCAGTCTCCTGATTATTGCCCCATTCCCACGGTACACCTTTCTTTAGCAGTCTGCTTAGTGGAAAAGCCATCAAGGCGAAATCTTTGACGAATTTCCGGAAGTAGCTTGCCAGTCCAAGGAATTGGCGAACATTGTGTACATTTTCAGGACGAGGAAAATTCATTACACTAGAAATCTTTTTCTCCCCAGGCCTTACTCCGGTTGCTCCGATTTCATATCCGAGGTAGTCGATTTTATCGCGCAGAAAATCACATTTCGATAAATTTAAAGTAAGATTCGCCTTTTCTAACAATTGCAATACGTCTTCAAAATTTTTAAGACATTCCGCAGAATCTCTCCCAAAAATTAAAATATCGTCCATATATGCGGTTGCCTTACAAAAACGGGCTGACCCTAGAATTGTGTTGATCATTCGCTGAAATACAGCAGGCGCATTTGCCAAGCCAAACGGCATGCGGTTAAACTCGTATTGGCCGTCTGGCGTGACAAATGAGGTAAATCGCTTACTTTGCTCTACGAGTGGTACCTGGTAATAACCTGACGCGAGGTCTAGAGAAATGAAACATGCCTGACCAGAAAGGCGAGCTATTTCATCCTCAATGATTGGCATTGAATACCTCTCCTTTAGAGTTACAGAATTTAGCATGCGGTAATCTATACACATTCTAAGAGACCCATCTTTCTTGCGAACGAGCAGAATTGGACTAGCATAGTCAGAGGATGATTCACGCACTATACCTGCGTCTAACATCTCATCCACCATCGTTCGCACCTGCGAGCGCTCAAAATGTGACAGTCGATAGGGACGGTATACAACCGGACGTTGACTGTTAAGCTCTATTTTCATTTGGGCTACATTTGTACAACCCAGATCCTTTAAGGATGACGCAAAACAATGCTTGTACTTTCTGAGCAAATCTAGTAATAGTTTCCTAGTATCATGCGGTACCTTTTGACAAATGCGAACCTGGCTTTCATTGAATTCTTTACCGGCAGCATCACTCATCAGTTCAGGTGACTCAACGACAACCCTCTCGACAAAATAAACCTTCTCAGCTCGGCTAAAGACATTATCCTTTGGAACCAGACAGAAACCAGCATAGGGAATAACAACTATATTCACGCAGCCATTTGTCGAATTGTAAAGTCCTCCGCAAACTAAAAATTGCTGATTGGGTTTTCCTGCCACACTATTTTTCAATAAAATACTGCCACTAATAGTTGGTTCAACGCTGGCTCTGATCGAAACAGGGCCCCAAAATTTCACAGCTCCTCTATATGGGAAAGTTCAGTGTAACTCTGACCAATTAGTAAAGGCTTCTCTAAAAAGTCGTCACTCACAACCTTACAAATAACCCTGGCGCTGACATTATCTATACTCAAATCAAGCGACAACTCCCCAAGAGACTGCACAACACTATTACCGAAACCTTTCATTAGAGAGGACGTGTTATCGTGAATCAAGCCTAGCTCCTTTGTTATAGATTCCTTGATCAAAGTAACCTCGCTCCCAAAATCTATGAACCCCTGTAGGGACACCCCATTAACAATAACCTCTTTTATAAATTTGGAATTTGCAGTTTCAGTACCCTTTTTGACAGAATCTATACGCATTGTCTTTGAAACAGTAGTGCTAGAATTCGTTGGCTTTTCTCCTGTCTTGCTAAAACAGGCCTCTACTGTATGACCAATTTTATTGCATCGCTGACACTTCAAGAGAGGTTTAGGGCAATGGAGGAAACTATGCCCCTTTTCTTTACAATTATAACAACCATTAGGCTGACTCGATCTAGCTATAGATTTTGGGGCTTGGTTTTGGTTTGTATTCTGTGTATGGTCTACAGGTTTGTTACGGAAATGGCCACGGTCCACTGAAGACTGATGAATATCTTTATTGCTTAATAAGAATTGCAAAAGTTGGTCAGGGTGATTGCAACGTAATGCCAAAGCACTAGATCTAAGGGTCCTGTCACTCAAGCCGTGAATAATGCAGTCCACGGCACGCTTCCCTACTATATCGCATTGATTCACGAGAGCAAGCTTTTCGTAATAATAAAGTTCGATGGGCTCATTGAACTTGCTCTTCCTTTTTAGCATATCCTCCAAGGTCTGGCCATAATTTTGTTCACAGGGAAATGCATTTAACAATTTATCTTGCCATTCTTTCCAGCTAAAAAGAATGGAATTCAGGCTTTCGTACCACATTTTAGCCAGGCCTTGGAGTTTCTGCATGGCAAAATGAGTAGTGGTTCTGTCGTTCCAACCATATACCGACGCACATTCGTTGACCTTTTTCAGCCATATATCTATACGTTGATTTTTAGTGGAAGGGTCAAAATTAGGCAAAATATTTTGGTGGTCTACCTTTTGAGACGACTTTGCATTTTGGTTATGTGGCTGTGACGACAGATCCTCTTTCAACAGTTTTAAAACATTAACAAGATCATTCTTAGAAAAAGATGGACTACGTGACCTTTTATATTCTCCTGCGTTGCCTCGTTGCTCAGCACGTGGCTCTGGCCGACGCTCAGCTTTTCGACGTTCGGAGGGCTGTCGTCGCTCGCTGGCACGTAGCTCTGCCCGATGCTCGACTGCCCGACGTCCAGAGGGCTCGTGATGCTCGCTGGCTCGTCGTGACGATGTTCGACGACGGTCCTCCGTGGCACGAAGTCGTTCACGCTCCCGGCGTAATTCCTGCTCCAGCATCTCTACTCTCTGCTGTCCCAGCAGAAAGTCTCGCTCATGTCGAGATGGATTTGGGCTGCGCATACGCAGGCCGCTTCGACTTCGTGAGCGATCCTCTCGATCAGGTGTCTGCAGTCTACGCCTACTGGAGTCTCGATTTGAGCGTTCTCTGCATCCTGGTAGCTCGTCCATGATCTAGACGCTCGCAGAAAAAGAGAGCATGTTAATAAAAAATACTAAAACTATGGTGAATAACACCACATTATTCAGTTCAATTGAAGGATAAAAAATAATAAAAAATGTGACATATCTCGGAAACGGTGCGTCTTACGCCAAAAATAAGCAAATTTTCGTACCCCTTGTAGTAACCCCCATATGATAATATTCTCGATCGTTACACTTACAAAAAAATAAAAAAAAATAAAAGCCAATTTTTAAAAAAAAAATGACCGTTATAAAATCGTACCGTAGGTCGCATTACAACATTTACAACACACTAAAACCACTCTCTTCGTCTTGAACTATGTATAAAGCTGCCAATCAAGTAGGTTTAAACACCTTTTATCTCTAAACACTTTTTTTTTTTTTGTAATACGACCGTTATGCTTTAAACTAGCACTGCTTCCAGTACCATCACTAGTGTAAAGCAATCATGAATTAAATATATATAACTATAAAGCGAGGATAAAACACAAAAAAAGGAGTATAATTTAAATAATGAAACCCATGGGCGTGTACTTACGTTTTAAGTTTGGGTAGCGTGTCACTTCTGATATGTAATACTTGCTGAGACTAAGAGTTAGATTTAGACTTTCAGGATGCTTAGGTGAGATATTGAAGAAACTACAGTAACAGGGAACACAACTTTATTCCTTTACACGACTTTCTCGTCCAACAGCTCGATTCAGAATGTTTAACCGACCACGTTTCGCCTCCCAGGTTTCAAATGATTTGCGCGGTAAAATCGGGTTCTGTGATTGGTTAACGACGTAATGTCGCCAACCAATTACAGACGACAAAATGCTAGCCTCTGATTGGTTAGCCAATCAGAAGCATCCAACGACCAACTGACAAAATAAAGTGTTGCCAATAAGAAAATATTCAAATTAAATAATTACTGGTCTGGAAACTAGTCTTTTTGCGCTTCGATTTAATTAAATAAAAATGTAAATTAGCGAACCCTAACATAAGTAAAACATAATTTGTCAGTCATTTCGCTGAGATATCTTCCCAATTCAGAACAGACCTTCCAGAATAATATTCTAACCGTAACAAGGCTTAACTAAAACTTACATAGCTGCTATACTATACGATAAAAACAATAGTGGTACCTCCTTAATGAAAACAACATACATTCAAAATACGAGTACGCTAGTAATGATAACACCAATTACAAACAAAACAAAGCAGAACCCAGAAGCGTCTTCCATTTTGTTTCTCAACTCATACATAAATGGAACGCCTTAAGTTACCAGTTAAACAAAACAGTAATGATAATTAGAGAAAACTTTCCCGGTATAAAGGTTGGCGTACAGTTGGAGGAATAACAGCTACATACACAACAGGCCTCGGCGCACGGCGTATTGGTGAGCTGATATAGGTACAACTAAGGGTGAATTCATACGGGGCTGCGGGACTGTTTGAAAGAGATACCGCGGCCACGGAACGTAAAGGGCGAGGAAGAAACATGGATGGGTTTTAGTCAGTAAAAGCCTGACACTCCCTCCCGCTCCGCCCAGAGTCGGAGAAGTTATTTGATGATTTCCCATCCTAAAAAAAGACGTGTGGCACTCGGGGACTGCCGCGGTAAAGCTATTGCATTTATTTTTTTGGTGTTAGGTTATTTTCGTTACAGAATTTCTGGATTCGGTCTCCACGCTCAAGGCCCACGATAGAAGCTGTGCAACAGCTTAAAAAGGGTCAATTGATACTGAGACGCGACGCGACGTTGCGAATCTATAAGGTTACGTTTTTGCCATTTGGCTACGGAACCCTAAAAAGGGTAGTGGTCATGGCAGTACAGTTACGTGTTTACAATATTTACTACACAAAAAATACACTTTCATTGCGATGAACCTCGCAGCGGGGCGCGGCGCAGCGCGGAATCACTGGGCTCTTCCATTAACGTCACAACGCATCGCATCGCGTCTCTGTGTGAACTGACGCTTAGACCGATGAAGATATTTCGAGGAAGCAAATCGTGAATTGGAAAGTTTAGAGTATGAATGTGGATGGGTACAAGAGTAGAAGAAAGAAACGACGGATGTACTGTGTGAAGGATGATTTGGTAAGAAATGAGGTGTTTGATGATATGACACGCAATATGGAGGAAGGAGACATCCTGCATGTATAACCATTGTAAACACGTAACTGTACTGCTATGACCACTACCCTTTTTATTTTAGGGTTCCGTAGCCAAATGGCAAAAACGGAACCCTTATAGATTCGTCATGTCTGTCTGTCTGTCTGTCCGTTCGTATGTCACGGCCACATTTTTCTGAAACTATAAGAACTATGCTGTTCAAACTTGGTAAGTAGATATATTCTGTGAACCGCATAAAGACTTTCACACAAAAATACAAAAATATTGGGGTTCCCCATAGTTAGAGCTGAAACTCTAATTTTTTTTTTTCATCAAACCCATACGTGTGGGGTACATAGGTCTTTAAAAATGATATTGAGGTTTCTAGTATCATTTTTTATACTGAATAGTTTGCGCGAGAGACTCTTCCAAAGTGGAAATATGTGTCCCCCCCTGTAACTTCTAAAATACGAGAACGATAGAACTAAAAAAATAATTATATGATGTACATCTAGGTACACTAATATTATAAAGAGGAAAACTTTGTTTGTTTGTTTGTTTGGTTGTAATGAATAGGCTTAAAAACTACTGGACCGTTTTTAAAAATTCTTTCACCATTCGAAAGCTACATTATCCACGAGTAACATAGGATATATTTTATCCCCGTACTCCCACGGGAACGGGAATCACGCGGGTGAAACCGCGTGACGTCCGCTAGTTACTATATAAACTCCTACCGAAAATTGGTTTGAATGAGAGCTAGTAAGTTGGTTTTTATAATCTACACTAATATTATAAAGAGGAAAACTTTGTTTGTTTGTTTGTTTGGTTGTAATGAATAGGCTTAAAAACTACTGGACCGTTTTTAAAAATTCTTTCACCATTCGAAAGCTACATTATCCACGAGTAACATAGGATATATTTTATCCCCGTACTCCCACGGGAACGGGAATTACGCGGGTGAAACCGCGTGACGTCCGCTAGTACGTTATAATCTACACTAATATTATAAAGAGGAAAACTTTGTTTGTTTGTTTGTTTGGTTGTAATGAATAGGCTTAAAAACTACTGGACCGTTTTTAAAAATTCTTTCACCATTCGAAAGCTACATTATCCACGAGTAACATAGGATATATTTTATCCCCTTACTCCCACGGGAACGGGAATTACGCGGGTGAAACCGCGTGACGTCCGCTAGTACGTTATAAATCGTAATCAGTAATTTACCTTTAATTCAATCTGCTATGGAACCATTCATGGGCGAGTCCGACTCGCACTTGGCCGCTTTTTTTGTTATTTGTTTAATTTTTGCGGATGGGAAATCATCAAACTCCTCCCACTCTGGGCGGAGCGGGAGGGAGTGTCAGATTTTTACTGACTAAAGTCCATCCATGTTCCTTCCTCGCCCTTTATGTTCCGAGGCCACGGTATCTCTTTCGAACAGTCCCGTAGCCCCGGCAATGACCACTACCCTGCGGCATGGTCAAGATGGCGACAACCCTACTCCACCAACCTCCTCCAAGCCAGCGGCCCCCGTGCAGCACGTATAACTATGCGTTAACCTTTAGCAAGAAGTTTCAAGTCAAACATTCAGTAAAATACAGCACTTGAAGCAAATGTATGAAACTGTTAACGAAGTTTTGTGTTGTAAAAACAGTTACTGTGTTTTCTAGACTATTGTCTTTGTAGTTTGTTGATTTTATATTCAGTTTTCTTGGTTAAAAAACGACTGTATTTTTTTTGTTGTACAGTTAATTTAGTTACCAGTTAAATACTTATAAACAAAGGTAATTCAAAGTTGAGAATACGTCTGACAAATACAAAAAGTTGCGATTTGAGTTGATAGTCAGTTTTGAGCTGATATATTGCTTACTAACAGACTAACTAGGTATTTAGTCACAGTTTGTGTTTTATATATTATAGCTTCTGCCCGCGACTTCGTTCGCGTGAATTTTCCGCTTGCAACATTTCTAATTGCTGCTCCGCTCCTATTGGTCATAGCGTGATGTTATATAGCCTTCCTCGATAAATGGACCATCCAACGCAAAAATAATTTTCAATTCGAGCCGGTAGTTTCTGAGATGAGCGCGGTCAACCAAACAAACAAACAAACAAACTCTTCTCCTTTATAATATTAGTATAGATTTAATATCTACAAGTTAGGTTTATTAAATTCATATATGGAGAGATAGAATTTGAATATACATAAAGTTTATGTTTAATAATTTACTTTTACATAAATATCTATGCGTAATGTATGTTTAATTTTATTTAGGTATGAAGTTTTGGAATTAGAATATTCTTAATAATATAGTGTTCTTGTAAATTTCAGACCTTGCTCACAGCCGAATTCTAGAAAACTTCAACCTTTTCACGAACAAGTTTAGTGGGCGGTCGTCTTGTTCATTTATACGAATTTCTTTGAATTAAGTTACAATACAAAGAACAAGCTCCAAACTCAATCCTATTTCGTATATCCATATTCAGATTTATTAGTGTTTAAATTGCTCTGTCTGCTTGTTTTTCTGTCACCTTTATTTTCTAATGGGATATCATTATATGACCGATGCCACTCAGGGTGGAGCGGAAGAGAGTGTTAGACTTATACTGACTAAAACCCATCCATGTTCCTTTTTAGTCCTGCGTTCCAGGGCTGCGGTATCTCTTTTGGACAGTCCCGCAGCCTTGGCAGGCAACGGCCCTTGCGGACCCCTTCCGCTTGGAACAAGAACGCGTCGTCACCACGGCCAGTCGTTACAAGACACAGTCCACAGACTTGCACTTACGGTGGCCGAGGCGTCTCCCACGGTGGCTGGGACGTGAGGTTATCTGCCTTTCAAGTTCCGCCATCCCCTTCGCTAGCGTGACTGCTTCGCAGAAGGAGGTGACGACTTCGCATTCCCTATCGCTCCGGACCTTGGACTGAACCAGGGCCGGACGCGAAAAGTCGCCGCCGACCTATACACGCCTCAATGGCTAAATGAATTTGGATGTTTATCGGCACAAAGGTAGACCATGATCAGCGATAAAACATACGGTATTTTTCTATCACTGCAGATTATGTTTCAGAGGAATAATTTGCAACCTACAAGCGAGCGAAGTCGCTAGCAAAACTTACTAAAATAAACATCTAAAATTAGGTTCAAAATTGCCTGACATTTTACTGCAAAAGTTCCAACAAAACCCACAAAGTATGAAGAAGGAGGCGTAGTCTAAAACTGTTTGGAACTTTTCTCCTTAAACAAAGTAGGTTGTCTGGAAACGAGGCGAAGAAAAACCTCAAGTTATACTCAAGAAAGTTTTCTGTCAAGCACTATGGGTAGATGTTATGAGCTACTTATTTTCTTCCATAAACAAGATCTTGGCAAAGAAATATAGTTGGAGACATTTTTTGTCTCTTCTAATATAATAAAGTTGAAGTGCTTGTTTGGTTTAACACACCAATCTCTGGAATAAAGCAGCAGTGGCTCGAAGCATTGATAGCCTAGTGCGACCGTCGGACTGAAAGTCATAGGTCTTAAGTTCGAACCCAAGGCATGCAACACTGATTTTCGAATTCATATGCGTGTCGTGGATTGAAGGCGCCATAGTGCAACAAACAGCGCCATCTAACAATTAGTTTTGTGAACTAATAATATCAATACTGGAAACGCAAGCGCGCCCTCCCGCTTGGACACGATCGTCGGTAGAGGGGATGCCGCGAGGGCTGGACAAGGGACCGAGTATTGCGACAGTCGAGCTCCGACAACCTTAGTAGACGCTTAGTACCAAAGCACGTGTTTGTTTCTCGTATTGTAAAACCGTTGGTTTGAATAAAGTTATTTTAATTTAATTTATTTTTCGTTCGAGTGCCCGCGACTATGCCCACTTCCATTTGAAACTATGTCAAATCGTGAAAAAGACCCGATACTTCGCATCTCGAGCCAAGGAAGGAATTCCCAGCCAAGGAAGCGACATGCGTATTGTGTATTGTATAATTATCACTTGCTTCGGTTAAGGAAAACATCGTGAGGAAACCAGCATGTTAAGACGCACACGCCGCGCCACGCGCAAGCCGCGCATGTGTGTGTTGTTTATGCCGCCCATTGGGCTAAATGCAACAGTAGTTCCATCATGGAACTGTTATTCTTACTAGTGGAACTAGTGATTAAAAAAAATCAACACTAGTTCCATTATTTTCAAATTCTTTCAAAATGGAACTAGTGATTATAAAAAACAACACTAGTTCCATCATGGAACTGTTTATGGTACTAGTGACAATGATGCTCTGACACTAGATTAGGCACCTAAGCACACGAGGAAGAAGAAGAGGTTGGAACTAACGGTCGGATACTTTATTTTCTCCATTATTTGACATTATGCTACTACCAGTATTTTACATGGAACGACTGCCTATCTGACCTCCACAACCCAATTAGTACTGGGTAATACGCAAGCGAATGAATCTTGGAATTTAATTTAGATTATTTAGCCACGAATAAATTAAAGAAAGTAGATGTGGGCTAAAGAGCTAGTTATAACTGTACTATAACATGTTTTATGATGCAATATGTGCTTTTTTTATATAAAACATAAATTAGCATGATAGCATACTTTTGAATCCATTGACTTTCCTCCGTGCCTGGGAAAGTACGTTAAGCCGTTGGTTCCGACGATGATTTGTAGATATTTGTCAGTTGATACAGATAGTCAGTGGCTCAAGAGTCTTAGAACTGGTCTTACAAAGTGGTATCAGTATTACCCAGTACTAACTGAGTGGTGGACGACAGATAGGCAGACGCTCCATCTAACATACTGTTGTTAAGCTGCATCTGGTTAGTCTCGAAGTCGACTCCAACATGAGAAACGGCTAAGGAGGTGATGAAGACGGAGACGAAAGAAAAGAAACTAAACAATACTGCAATATCTCCAAAAACATCGTGAGCTAAACGCGAGTTTTACAATGACTAAAAGTATATGATTCACTGCTATAAACAAGACCAGAAAAATATATGATATTCTTCAGGATATATGCTAGCATGATACTGTTTTGAAAACATAATACAATTAATTTGACTCGATAAAAAGAAATCATGAACTTATCTCTAAAAATATCTTCTAAACAATAAAAAACATACTAACACGCATGCTATCATTCTGATTTTTTGGCAAATAATTCTACAAGCAATATATTAGCATGATACTGTTTTTTTTTTTTTTTTTGGAATGGGCATCTCGCAGTTCAGTCTGAGAAGACTGGCTTCTGCTTAACCGGGCAAGTCCTGTGGATTAGTTTTTTAATCCAATAAATAGTTTTTTTGTAAATCGATCGAAACCACTCATTTCGCGCTATTTGGCCCGCAGTGGCAGACGAAACAACCACTTTGTAGTGCAAGCTGATTAGAACTTTATTGTAACAGCATTTTAAACGAAGTTTGAACCACCACAAATAGAGTTTCTAATTTAGCTCGTCTAAGCGCCTTAATACAAAAGCATAATAATAGGTAAAGAGTAACAACAACATAAAATTTACAAGAATTGTAACGAACACGATAAAGGTTTACGAGGCAAAGTTTGTTCTGCCAAACTTTAGGCAATTTACATAGTTGATGTGAGATAAAATCACAACATACCAAATAAAAGAAGGTGAACTTCTTACAATGAGCCAAAAAACAGGCCAATCACATAACCGTCGTCGTCTAAATATACTGAACATCAAACTAAGTATAATCAAGAAACAGAAAAAATATTGCTGGGATTCAAGTTACATCTTTTGTTCTGAATAATCATTGTTTATGGTAGTAGGAAAAGCAATCAATGTTTTGTGGCAACGATAAAATTACTCATGGGTGTATTGAAACTTATACTCTTACTAGCCGGTGCCCGCGGCTTCGCCCGCGTAATATTATACGAAAACCTTCCTCTTGCATCACTCTATCTATTAAAAAAAACCCATCAAAATCCGTTGCGCAGTGTTAAAGATCTAAGCATACATAGGGACAGACAGACGCGGCGGGAGACTTTGTTTTATAATATGTAGTGAAAAGAAACATTTTGCCCTTCAATATCTCCCCTTTTTTTTTTTGTAGGATATGAAATCATCAAATGACTTCTCCCACTCTGGGCGGAGCGGGAGGGAATGTCAAACACAATCAATATCATCCATACATTTCTAAAATTATAGTATTATAGTGAAACGAGCATTTTAAATTTTTATGTTACTTTTACGCTGTACGCTCAAACTCGGGCCTGTAGGTTTAATCCGGAACAGAAATAATGTAGTAATGACGGCAAGAATAAATGAATATCGGTTTCGTTGTATGACTTTTCATTTTCATATCCAACACATGAGAACTTAGAGCTATCTCATTCTATCTCAAAAAAATGTCCGCAGTGTTACGCTGGAGTTCTCAACCTTCTGTCCCAACCTACTTTGTAACATCATTTTCGAGGTACTCACAATGAACGGTGTGATAATGTTCTTGGAGATAGTAGCTTATCTGATACGGACTAATTTGGAGATTTAAGGTTCTAAATTGGTGTAGAAAATGTTTTTTTGACTTTAAAAGACTTTGCCAAATGAACTGTGAAGAAACTGTTATTGGATTGAAGGACCATTGGATTTTGACAAAAATAGAGGAAAAAGTTAAAGAAGCAGATTGGGCGAAACTTTATAGTTTTAAAAGAACAGTGAACTTGACAGTTACAACTGATAGAAGAATGAGAAAATATATAATACTAGCTGACCCACGCAACTTCGTCTGCGTCACATAAGAGAAAAAAAACGAAAGGAAAAAAACATCCCTCTCTTCTGCTTTATAATAATATTATATATATTATATTATATGATATAGTATATGATATACACGACACGACAAGACATCTAGTAAGGCACAGTGATGGTAGGTGGAATAAAGCTGTGACCGAGAAGTGTCCAAGTACTTGAAAGAGAAGTTTTGGTCATTCGGCGGCTGGGCAGACGATATTGTTGCCATCACGAGAATATCCTAGACTAGATGACCCACGCAACTTCGTCTGCGTCACATAAGAGAGAAAAACGAAAGGATAAAAACGTCCCCGTTTTTGCAACATTTTTCATTCCTGCTCCGCTCCTAATGATTGTAGCGTAATGTTATATATGCCTAAAGCCTTCCTCGATAAATGGACTATCCAAAACAAAATTTTTAATTAATTAATTAATTTTTAAATTAAGAATTCTTCAATTCGAGCCGGTAGTTCCTGAGATTAGCGTGTTCAACCAAACAAACAAACTCTTCTGCTTTATAATATTAAGTATAGATATAGATGAGGCTGGCTCAAGAACGTGGAGCTTGGCACAAGCAAAGAGAGGCCTATATCCAGCAGTGGGTGAAGTCACCTGTGGATGATGATGATGATGATGATGCGGATGATGATGATGAAAGAGGACTGACAGTCACGATGATAGTTAAGAAACAAAAGTAGGTAAAACAAAGTAAAAATAATGATCCTGTAGCCTTCGAACTTCTTAATCCAAGTTGTGGAACTAATAAAACAAGGAAAAGACAACCGGAAGAAAAAAGGACTAATGAAGACTAATTATTATTGATCCTGAGAGAATAATAATAATAAAATATTTTTATTGACACAAAATAAAAATTGTACATTTCCATTTGAAACCCTGACTCCTGTGCTAGGTGAGACCTGTGTTACAGGGGTCAGTGTCTTAACCCGTTTTTGGCACTAATGTTCACATTTCATGCATCAAAATTTAAAAGAATAATAAAACAATAAAATAATAATGCGTGCGTGCTCTTGAATAAAAAGATTTTTACACAAACTAAATTAGAGTGATAGTCTTCGAAGTTTTAGAGAGCGACTCCAAGGTACATTCAGCTACATTTTTCTACTGACCAACAACCTACAATCAATCAATCAATTCACCAAATCAACATTATAGCAAAAAAATATAGCACTGGAAACAAACATGAGGAACTGTTCACGAAGTTTATTGCCGTAAATGAAGCAATGGCAGTGTTGTTAAAGATTGTACAAGTATAATATAGTAAAGTCAAAATGTTCCTGAATAGACACTGTTGTTTTTTGTAGTCATCATCATCAATTTACTATTAATATTGGGTGTAAACCCTCAACGAAGGCAAAAAGCACTTGTGCTCTCCGGCATTGTGATATTTTTTTGTTGTTACCGGTATGCTAACGTGAAGATTCCCAGATTTGGTGCCAGATTGGAGGTCAAAGTTTCAACTTTTTAATGTTATATTATAACTTTAGTTATTTAAAATAAGTAGTTTCCTAGCAATATTATTTACGTAACACGGTAACTTAGTTTGATGCACATAATGTTTGACTGACAGCTTCCAGAAGCATACAGTTTCCACTTTTGACATTAATCTGTTTTACTGAGTCCTCTACAGTCTTGTTTGTTTTTGATAGTCGATAGTAAGTCGCTTCTTCGTCGGCAGAGAAACAGATACCTGAATGAGGAAACCATTTGGTTAGATCATCAATTTCACTTACCCCCTTCTCGTGTGTCTTGGAACAGCGGAACGGAGAAAGGTCCCGATCCAGCACTGTTAAATGCGGCTACTGATACTGCATACCTGATCGAAAGTAAATTAGACTTGGTTATATAAAATCGTCTATGTGAGGATTTAAAACTTTTGTCATCTCTGTTTGATGAGTTGTTTTGAAAATAGTAAAATGACTATTTCAGATTTATCATTTCCAACAAATTATCGTTAAAAAGAAACAACCATCGTATCTCTTAAATTCAAACCTTAAATCAGTGTATGACGTTTTTGTCTCACTTCAAAATCACTTTGTGTTATTGGCGTGAACAGATCGTGAAACGCCTGATTTCGGTTTTTAAATTATCAATAAAGCTGAGTACTGTGTCAATTTATCAAAATTTACTGTAATGTTGGGTGATTACGAAGATTAAATAAAGGATGGAATAGAATCTGAAGCACAAAAGGTTACCAAGTACTCAGTACACCATTATTCGGTCATTTTAAAAGCCCTACACGGTCAAGGTGTAAAGAACAGCAGATTACAAAAAAAACTATGAAGTGGGTTCGGAATGATGTACTAAATACGATGGGAACCGTTTGTGAATCGGTGTCAGTTCTACTTTGCATGTTATCATTTACTAGTGTAAAATTAAAAACCATAGCAGACCTTTGAGGGTTTTCTCAATCTCTCTGTGGACTACAATACAATTAAATTGTAAAACTGAGACCACAAAGTAAATGAATTATACAATTATTTACCTGACTCCCTTAAGTAATCCGGAAACAACCGTCTCTTGTTTAGCGTACAGCGATGCGGTTTTAATCGTCTTATCGCTTGTTTCTTCCGTTTCTAAAAAGAAAAATGAATTCTTCAAATTAATATCATCTTCATCATCATCATACTTCTGCTCCTATCCTAATGTATTTTAGTTGGCGCAGCACGTCTTCTTGAAATGAATATCGCTAATATTAAAACATAAACATTCATATTATACAAAGATGATACGAGTATGGCCAGAAAGGAGGTGTCTACTGAGACAACGAGTATAAAAGAAGTATCGAAGAAGAAGACACATAGTCAAGTGGTCAAGGGCAAGTGAATAATGGTGATGAGATAATGAGTACAAATAATCAAAATTTCTATGTTAATCAATGTGAGATTTGAACTCATCAAACGCTTTTAGTGGGAATAATCAAACTATTTAATACTCTACGCACAAGCATTTACTGGAGACATTGGCTGTTATCACAGTGCCAAAGTTTTAACTTTTTTATATCATGAGCTTTTGTGAATTGAATTTAAGAACAGTTTTTAGTTAATATTAAATTTTCCAATCAATAAAGTTCCCTGGCAGTTGCAGGTCTCCCAAAGTAGAAAGAAACAAAGAAAAAGCATTTATTAGCCCGTACAGGACAAAACACATAAAAATTAACATCATTTGCAACTATTGAAAACTAAACATAGATGACAACATGTAGGGACCTACTCAAATAATATTATTTCCTCTAAAAACAGGCAGAGCAAAGAAAAGATGAATGGATTGTGTATGGAAAGAGATGATGGCAAAAGGAGTAGACGATAGCGTGACCATTGACAGGGGAAAATGGTAGAAAAACCGTGTTGCACCGACACCATTTAACATGGGAGAAGAACAGATAGATCATGAATCAAGAGAACCTATTTTGACCTACCTTTGATCCCAGTCAGCTGAGGAACTGCCTTCAAACGATATCCTATAATAAGTCCGTTATGCGTATCAGCTGGTGGAGGAAGCCATCGAACTCTAAGCTCTCCAGGTGACTCGGTCTGCTCCAGTTGAACTCCGAGAGGTGGTGATGATGGAGCTGGTAGAAAAATCATTTTTTGTGTAAGATAATAATATGTATAGTCAGCAAAAGAGTTAGGTATGCAGGCTAGCAATCTTCTTACGACTATTATAAATGTAAAAGTCTGTAATGATTGTTTTTGGTTATTCTTTCACGCAGAAACTACTGAAAGGATTCGGATGAAATTGCAAACAGATTTATAATAATCCTTTTCCATTTATAATAGTAGTAAGAAGATTGGTAACCTGTAAACCTAACTATTTTGCTGAAATGAGCAACAAAATATCCAACATAAAATTTAAATTAGAATTAACGAAATAATGTTTTTTTGATGACATTTTCGACGAGATCATAATAATTATTATCTTTTACCTTCTTCAGTAGTACTGAATCTAACAGGGGTGGAGAAGTGACTGAGATCCGCTTGGTTTCCACCTGCTACTCTTGCAGTGTAACTTGTTGCTGGCAGGAGATCTTCTACTTCTATACTGTGTCGCAGTTCTTCTAACCTGTAGAGAATAAAATAAATATGCAGGATAACCATAATATAGCCGTAATTTAAGTACGTACAGTAAGCGTTCATAAGCGCACAGGCACGCGAAGGATCATATTGCTGTGAACGCACGGCCGAGCGTCCGTGCGGCTGTATGTGTAAGCTGTCTCAATACAGTACCTACGCACACCACAGCCACAGAGTCGCCTACTGTCGCAAGTTGTCGCGTCGCTCTCCACGAAACAAAAAGATATATATTACCGTCTCTTTTGTTATACACGCAGCAAACGCATGATCGTATTTGCATTGGATAGGTAAACTTCGACCATATCTATCAGGTGTTGATAGCTGTTTAGGTTAAGCAGTGGATTCACGATCAACGTGTCTTGAGTTCAAATCCCGTTTACATACGGGTTTTTTTTTTGTAACCACTTTAATTTATATTTGTATTTTATACAAAAACTATTTACTTAGGTATTTATTTTGAAATGGGTTCATGCTCATTATTTATTTTTTATAAAGATTTAAATATAAGTTAATAACCCATCATAACTATTTATGAGATTGTGTAATATTTTTTCGGTGTTGGAAGGTGGAAAAAAAAGTGCTGACAGATAACAAAAATTGTTTTATTCGTTTCATTTATTCATATAATTAACAACTTTAATAAGATTTGTAACGTCACATTCCTACCTAGATATAAGAAGTTCTCTTGTTACCGTTCATAAGATTTTTTTGTGTATCTGGATACCCACTTTTAAGTCATTTTTTATTAACATAACAAGGATATTCTAATAACACAAATATAATTGTTGATACCCACTTCTATCTATCGGTATTCAACAGAGCTTACTGAAAACTAACACATAATTTATACTTCGTGAATATGTTTTTTATGTGACGTCACAATAAATGTAACTCATATTGAGGTTATAGTTTAAGTGTTCATTTTCCTGAAGAAAAGAAGATTGAAACTAAACCTCAATTTAGGAATTATTAATATCGCTAAATATTTTGTAACACGTCTAATTAAAACTAGAACATTAGGGATTAATATTTTGTATAACCCCCATTATTTTCAATGCAGTCAAGTAGACGTATGCGGCTTAAAGTCACCCAAAGGGCAATGGAGAGGGCTATGCTCGGAGTTTACTTGCGTGATCGCATCAGAAATGAAGACATCCGCAAGAGAACCAAGGTCACCGACGTAGCCCGAAGAATTGCTAAACTTAAGTGGCAGTGGGCAGGGCACATTGCTCGCAGAACGGATGGCCGATGGGGTCGAAAAGTTCTGGAGTGGCGACCGCGAACCGGAACAAAATGGAAGTAATCCAGTGAAAGTCTAAATATTCCCGTGCGAAATGTAATCGTTCTTCTTTATGTCTTTCTGTCAAGAAGGGCATTTTAGCTGATCTTCTGTGATGCAAGCCTTCAGCGTGGAGGGCACGGCGAACAGTTTGCGGTGACTCCGAGTGTGTCGTAGGTGTGAAACCATTGGTTTCATACTCGCCCACGATATGTTGTCGCTGCGCTTCGCTAATAAGCGACGACCTTCCACTTCGCTGTCTACTTGCAAGGCTCCCTTCTTCCTCATACCTTTTGATCCAGAGACTTACTGCATTTCTCTAAACAAAAAAAAATGATGTTAGGCAGCTGTAATAAATACTAAAGTGACTTCATTCACTCTGCATTTATAAATCCAATAATAAACACTAATTATTTATCTTGCATGATAGAATGAAAAAAAAAATAACGAATTAAGTAAACCACAGGTCACCAAATAAATGAACAATTTATAATACCCATTCGTTTTTAAATTTTTAATGTTTAAGTTACAATTCATAAATAATTATAATACTCACATTTAGTCCTATTAAGGCCACTTTTATGAAGCGCGGATAGTTCGCGATAATAGTCGCCCTCGCCTTAATATTAATATTTGCCCGCATTTTAAGAATCACACCAACAACAATACCGCTATCTATTAAACCACACGTCACTGACCATCAAATACCACATTATATAGTGTATTCTGTATGACTACAACCAAACGACAAAGTTCATTCCGATCAAGTTAAAATATTCATAAAATTCATGTCTACCTCACAGAAATCTAACAAAATTCTTGACTTATTTTTCTATCTACCTCCCTAACTTTACGAAATGTGTGAACAAAGCAAACAAGTTAAATAATATAATATTTCTGTAGAGTAAAAACTTACAAAAAGACTAAAAGTAACTGTGCGGGATTTGAACTCACGGCTTACTGATTCGCTCTTAATTCTGGACGGGCCCAACCGCTAGGCCATCATGTCTTAGATATTGGCATTGAAATTATGAACTACAACTAGTTGCTGACAATATCTATTTTGTTGAAAGTAGAAGGTCGTAAGTCAAACTAAACGTCAAGCTATTGCTTTGTGAGATTGCTTATCGACTTTTGGTCGGCACTGTACATGCTGGGGTTGGTCAAGTGTCTTTTTACGCCTGTTGTGAAGAGAGTTATAAACAACGAGAGACTTAGAATTGTACCTTGTGGGACACAGTGTGAAAAGTATTTTTGAAATTGGAAAAACTTGACACAAAAACGTTATTAAATTATTTGCTATGACTTTCAGTTTCGTGAGTTCAGAATTGTGTTACTATATGTTTTTATGTTGAATTTGTTGTGGAATTTTGAGTACTTAAAACTAGTCAAACGCTTTTAATAATATTACGAGTTTCAATATTTTATTTTTGTACTAGAACATAAATCCGTATCATGGATTCATGGATAGACGTAATTAATTTTATTTATACGACAGAAAATTCAAACTCACTTGCATCTGAAATCACTTTCAGAGCTAAACAAATCTAAACTTGGTTCGGTTTCAGTAAATTCTTTGAAAATGACATGAAAAAATAAGATGCTCGGTGATGATGACTTCAGATTTTATTTATTTTAAGGAATTCGTAATAAAGGTATCCAACTAAGCGGACCGGGCTGCAGACTGGCTGCGCAATTTTGGATGACTTTACTATCTGACAAAATCCAGTGTCCGGGATTCGGTCTTGAGTTCAGTAAGTTCCAAGAAAATTGTGTCCTTAAGAGGTCAAATTATTACTACTGTACCTAAATCATAATATACCTCGTAATATTAATAACCCTTGCGTTATTCCAGGACAATCTCTGACTGCTACTGATCTGGAGGCTGTAGAACTGCGCCAAAGACCTGGTCATATCTCTCCAGGATAGCTTCACTGATCTGCTTTTTATTGAGTCCACTGATAGGTCTGTTGGTGGTGCTGGGGGCTCTGGAAGAGAAAGTAGTGTTATTGTTTATGCTATGAAAAATATTGGGAAGTGTGAAGCGTTAAATCGCCGGAGCGGCTCCCGTCAAAATTCGGATTGGAAAGTACGGCTGAAGAAAGGGGAACCCAACAGTGGGTGATTACGGATTGAAATACTGGTGATCATTTTGGAATTTGATAGCAGAACTTTGAAAAGACTCATATGCACCATAGCAATTGATTTGTGTTGTGGAATCAAATAATAATAAATGAATTTGATTCATTTTAGTTTTGTATGCGATGAAGATTGTATGTGCAGTACAGCGTTTATTTTCGTTTGAGTTTTTTACTGTAATTTATCAAATGGAATATGTATTATGTTTTGCATTGATTTTCCCTAATCATTCCTAGTTATTATAAATGCTAGACTTAAGTCATTAAAAAAAAACTTGGCTTTAAAGCTAACACGCATAATATAGGTCGTTAATTGCGGTTGCAGCGTTAATTAGTTTCGGATAAAGCCGGCGCCTGGGGTAGGGTTTATCGGTTTCCATATTGATTAATAGATTTTTGTTATATTTGAGCTAACGTTTGCTATGCTGTGTTGGGCCTTTTGTTTCTAGAAGTTTAGTATTTAGGTGACTTGGCTGCTTGATTTGGCTGCAACATAGACACGTTAGATATGATAAACTAATTCTACAACCCCACACCTCTATAGGTACCCCAATATTAATTTTAGATTACCGTCCATAACCTCATTACGGTAATACCCGGGGCAGTATGTTTGCCGCTAAACCAGTAAACCCAAACGGATTGCGAGCGACTGCACCAATAAATCTGTCCGGATGTTCTCGTAGCTGGCTAATCATGTTACGTAATTTATGTTCAGTTGGCGGCTGTTTACGTTTTATGGGGTGTTTATGCAGTTAATTATTAGTTTGTATGTTAATAACGTAACGCTTGTTATAAAACAGAGGTGGATTTAATACACCTATATTTTGTCTATGATTTTTTCAGTTCCAAATAAAATCCTAACTACTGGTTGGCTTATGACCCAAGTGTACACATCTATACAGATAAATAAATAAAAAAACTGAAATTAAAATCAAAATAAGGGTTCCATGCAAATCGGCGGCGGCGACCTCTCGCGTCCGGCCCTGGTTCAATCCATGGTCCGGAGTGAGACGGAATGGGAAGCCGTCGCCTCCTTCTGCGAAGCAGTCATGCTAGCGAAGGAGGTGGCGGAACGAGAGAGGGAGAGATCCTCTCTTCCCGGCCGCCGCGGGAGATGCAACGGGCGTCGGGGGCCACGTGGTGGCTACCGGCCACTGTAGATGCGGGCCTGTGGACCGTCTAACGACGACGACAGGCCGTGTCGACGGCGCGTTCGTGTTCCACGCGCGCCTCAAAGAGATGTCAGCCAAAGGAGAGGGGCCCGCAAGGGCCGAAGCCTGCCGGGGTTGCGGGCCTGTTCGAAAGAGATACCGCGGCCCCGGAACGTAAAAGGCGAGGAAGGAACATGGATGGTTTTTAGTCAGTAAGAGTCTGACACTCCCTCCCGCTCCGCCCAGAGTGGGGGGGGTCATTTGATGATTTCCCATCCTTAAAAAAAAGGGTTCCATGCAAAAAAAAATTAAACACTTGAAATTGTTAACAAAATCCAATTCAAATAGGGAAGTGATATTTTTACAATAATCACACGCGGACTTACGAAGGTCGCGGGTAATAGCTAGTAGTATAAAATAAAAATTTAAATATTAACAAAAATAAAAATAAAATATTTTGTGTCTCACGGCTGCGTCAAATAGCACAATAGGCATGACGACACTATCAAAAACTTGCAAATCTATTTAGTCCGTTAGTGTAAAATAATGGACCCGTATTTTTTGTTTTGTAAATCAATGAATATTGGTAAAGATAAAACGCATCACCACTCGGGAGTGGGGGCTCTAAAAACGTCGTATGTTCGTCCATTTTAGTGTATGTAACAAAAGAAAAAAACCGGGTCAAATATTTGTTGAATAATCTAATTGACAGACTAAAAGTTTTTTTTGACGCCTACCTTATTCAGAAAACTGCCGAGCAGCTAGTGCCCGACGTTTTACAAAATAATAACAAGAAAATAATAATAATTAATAATTATCATAAGGTTTCTCGTATTTTAATATACAGAGTGGAGAAGACAATACGACAATAAATGAAATCACGCGTAATACTAGTACATAGGAATAATTCTACACGACGACGAACCCTGAAATCGCGAAAAAAAAATCAGCTGTTCCCTACATTTTGACGAGTTATGCGAACACAAATGTAGGGAACAGCTGATTTTTTTTTCGCGATTTCAGGGTTCGTCGTCCTGTAGAATTATTCCTATGTACTAGTATTACGCGTGATTTCATTTATTGTCGTATTGTCTTCTCCACTCTGTATATTAGTTTATTTCATATGCTTATTTATGTATTAGTATGTAGGTACCCATTTATGTGTTTGATTTTATTCTTGCAAAATGGCATGTTTATTTTTATTTTCATTGTACTTTATCACAATGCTGTCTTATTTGACCCAATGGTTGACTGGTAGAGAATGCCTTGTGGCATTAAGTCCGCCTATGTACCACTATTGTACATGAAGTTTAAATAAATAAATAAATGAATAAAATCTGCCGTTGTAACCCAGGCACCTAATAAGAACCTCGGTTGAGTCATTAGTCACTAGTGCCCGACTAACCAGTCTTGATCCAATCACGGCTTAGCACAGGCCTGGTTTGCGCTATTGCTTTGTGCCAATTGTACCAAGACATCAATGCTTTTAACCTAATTCTGTTGCATTAGTGTGCTTTGTGGAGAGTACGAATGAAACAACTTTTTTGTTGTTTACAGTGAAATAAAAAAGACGTGAGTCACTTCCAAAAGTTTAACGAATAAAACAAATGGACAGAAAAAAAAAACAGAATTGCGTAATATATTCAGAATTCTTCATCAAATGGCATGATGAAGAATTCTGAATATATTACGCAATTCTGTTTTTTTTTCTGTTTTTTTGTGTTGTTTCTGTTGATTTTTTTGCCACCAACTTCCGAAAGAGACAACTAAAAATGATAAAATAACTTTATTTTATTAGTTTTAGTTGTGACATCTTACTTTATTTATTTATTACAAAAAATGTTGTTAAGTATCAATTTTTCATTGTAACTAGAAGTTATTAGTATATCATCCACATACACAAAATAGAGAACGCATGCTATAGATAGAGGTTAAGTCATGAAGTCCCAAAGCAAAGTTAATAAAATTTATACGGAACCCCAGTGCAAACTGTAATCACGGAGAAATGTGTGAATAGGCAACACGACCCCATCTTTTTTTAGAAGTCAGTTAAAAACTTTTTTGCAAAAAATGAAAACGACTTAAAAAAAAAGTTAAAAATAACTTTAGCTTCTGAAGTCGGTGACCTTTGTTTGATTGATTTAATTTTTTTGTCACCGACTTCAGAAGCTTTAGTGGTCCGCATGTGCTTGGTACACATGGAAAGTGCATATCGTTAGAATTACAACAAGCCCAAACACGACTACGATACATTGTCTCATTATGGAGTTCCGTGACTCTTGGCTTCACCATCAGATCTAATGATAGAATGGTTCTCATCGAACCCAAATGCTTCATTTGTTGCAGAAAATACCAAAATCGCTGTACGCTATCCTATAAAATTCGAAGAGTTACCTCGATTTCACCAACATTCCATCATCAGATCCCAATTTGGTGGCTGGGATCATTTGGAAAGTATACCCCTTCCAACAAAATAAGATTTTTTCAAATCGGTTGGCAAGCGACGAATCTATGCACGATCAAACATAAAAAAGTCGTTTAAAAAATCAGCTGTCCCATACACTTTTGACCCGGTAAGTAAAGCCCTTTATTCAAAACTGTGGTGTATATGCTCTGCACCCAAACAAAAAATCCACAGCGTAAAAATTCCGCAGCCCTCCAATATTCCGCACTCACCCAGTATAGTAAGATGCACACTAAACACGTCAGCCCCGAACGGATTGCCAGCTCTGCACTGATACAGTGCACCGTCACTTGTTTCCGTCTGTAACAGCTCCAATATGCTTGTCATACCGTCTTCTGATTTGGCTTCTGATATTTTTACTCTGAAAGAAAGATTGGGGTTAGTAGTTTTCGAAAGGGTATCAATCGATGTGTGTATTTTAGAGACTTGTACCACTTTCTTCATTCACCAATATCGTAATTGCGAATAAAAACATACAACAGTCCACTGCTGGATACATAGGTCTCTTTAATTGCATGCCACTTAACTAGATTCTCAGCAAATCTTATCCAGTTTGTACCAGGCTCTCTGCGAAGATGGTCGCTCCACCTTACGCTTGCCGATTCACGGTCTCCACTCAAGAACACGTGAATGGTCCAACGGCCCAACGGGCATAATGTAATACAGAAAAAAAAATCAGCCGTCCCATACAAAACATCACATGGAACAGATAATTATGTTTTCACGATGTCTGTGATGGTCATATGGAGAAAGATTTTCAGTTTGATAGTCTGTATGACACAATTGAATGTGGTCACACCTTTCTATAGTAAGCGCCGCGAGAAGCTATATTTTTTTGTAAACAAAGAATTTCTACCAAAGTACGTTTAATGATCAAGAACAAATCCCTCAAATTTTCATACGAAACAACGAGCAATTTCACTTGGTCGGGTTATATTTTGCCGATTCAGAGCGCTATCGTCTAATGTTTCGTGGTACTGAAACGCATCTGAGATCTTGGAACGTAAACATTTGGGCCGCCATTTTTAAATCACGCTGACGCTGTCATTTTTTAATTTGATCCATAGGTACGGGTTCGCAACCCGAATGTGTGTTTTCAAAATGTATAGCTTCTCGGGGCAGGGACTATAATACACGCTGTACCTATCTATCCATGGAAAATGTTGATATTATTATGTACCTATCTCAGAACTTGATGAGGGATAACAAGATACTAATATCACCGGTATCATGAAATATGTCGCAATACACAAAATCCCATAATATTTTACTGTGCAGACGCCCGATCTACCCGTTGCTGTATTTTTTTCTAAATCAACCTTGAATCTAATAATTTAGCGATTAAATTGAAAATCTATTAAAGTTTCACAGGTTGTAGTAGATTGATCTGCTGTTGTCTATAATTCCTTAAATATCTGTTAGGTTGCGCCGACCGCATTTTCGATGTTGCCGTGGACGACAATATCCCCGCTTTTCTCGCTCTAGCAAATGATGATTTGAAGCGACAGAAAAGGATAGGAACCTGGAAAAATACGATTCCGTGTTTAAGACAAGGCTCAACCTTAAACACCATATATTTGGTCGAGTAGGTATTGGAATTTTGTATGGGGCTGTTATTTTTTGGTTAAATAACATCTTGATGAATTGACTTACGACGTAGGTGTAGCAATAAAAAATGTTTATTATGTTATGCTCTATCCAAATAGTAAGTTTATTTCAATTGGCCATAAACTTATTATTTGGATAGACAGAGCCTCCATACATTGTTGGAAAAGTCCAACAATGTATCTATTTTCATTTTTCAAAAGTGAAAATAGCCCAATTTATGGAGACTGGGTGATCTCCTTTAAACAGAGAAAAGAGCACTATTTATTTGAATAACATTGATTTATTCCAAGAATATTGCGTATCGATCGTTCAAAGAAATAAAAAAAAAAGCTAATCTTGCAAGTCTTATTTATTAAGAGTGTAAATTCCAAGAAACTTGTTTAATTCTTTTAAACAAAGCTGACCTAGATATACACTAGAATAAACAGTGTCAATGAGATACACTAATTAGCTCAGTTGCTGTTTTATTTATCTTATAACAGTATTCTCGTTTCTAATTAAAACATTAGATACAAGAGTATTTATAAGATACCGGAATAATAATTAAAATTTCTTGATTCCTACATAAGTATGTGTTGTCAAGTAAAAGTAAAGTAATTACTTGAACTTACGGAACTATACAACATTATTTTTTGTTTACACTAAACCCGAAAAGGGGTCATTGTACTTATCATTTTGAACAACTTTTTCTATGGGACGAACCTTGAAATCGCGAAAAAAATCAGCTGTTCCCTACACTTTGACGAGTTAAGCGAACATAAATGTAGGGAACAGCTGATTTTTTTTTCGTGATTTCAAGGTTAAAAAAATAATGTTGTATATGCGAACATTTTTATGCAGTGAATTAATATACATATTATAAAACAAAGTCTCCCGCCGCGTCTGTCTGTTCCTATGTATGCTTAAAACTACGCAACGGATTTTGATGCGGGTTCTTTTAATTGATAGAGTGATTTAAGCCGAAGGTTTTAGTACCTACATAATTTTACGCGGGCGAAGTAGCGGGCATCGGCTAGTGATACATAAATGATAATGCTCTCTAGTAAACTGATCTCACACAGGCGGATCCCGCCGGTTTTCAATTTGATTCCGTTCCGAATTGGTCAACTGATCCCGTTCACAAATTTTGTGATTTGTATAGTCACGTAGAAAAGTTTCTTGACTATACAATCACAAAATTCATCACCATCTATATGGTGATTCCCGTTGAGTCTATCGCCCGTGTCCACACTCATGGGGCGGGGATAATCTACATCCCCATACAAAATTCCAACATTACTCGACCAAATGTCACAGCACACAGTGGACAGCTGATTATTTTTTACGATTACGATGGTGGTTCCATGGAGAAAGTTGTTCAGATTGATGGTCAGTATCACACCCTTTCCATATGAGTATACCCTTTCTGTTACACGTTGTAGAAAATGTATACCAAGGCGTTAGAGCGACGCCGCGGGAGACGCAACGGGCGTCGGGGGCCACGTGGTGGCTACCGGCCACCGTAGATGCGGGCCTGTGGACGGCTGGCTATGGGCTAGCTAGCCGTCCGGCCGTCTAACGACAACGACAGGCCGTGTCGACGGCGCGTTCGTGTTCCACGCGCGCCTCAAAGAGATGTCAGCAAAAGGAGAGGGGCCCGCAAGGGCCGAAGCCTGCCGGGGTTGCGGGCCTGTTCGAAAGAGATACCGCGGCCCCGGAACGTAAAAGGCGAGGAAGGAACATGGATAGTTTTTAGTCAGTAAGAGTCTGACACTCCCTCCCGCTCCGCCCAGAGTGGGGGGGGGGGGTCATTTGATGATTTCCCATCCTTAAAAAAAAAGGCGTTAGAGCGAAGTAAGAGTTAAAAAAACATACCTCTGTGTCAACGGATTGATAGGTTTCCCATTCCTCGTCCACATGATCCTGATTGGATCATCTCCTTTAGCTTGACACTCAATAGTAACATGTTGTCCTAGTTTAGCAGTCATGTTTCTTGATAAGACATCAAAAGTCACCGGTTCTGGAAGAAAACTGATACTGTAAATTAAGTTTGGGTGGAATGGATAGATCTGGGTATACTGGGGGTGTGGGGCAGCACAGTATCCTAAGCATGATTGCAAGTCGCTTTGACTGTGTTAATGTTGATCGCTCTTGTGCACTTACTTGTGGGAGTTATGGGTTGTCGCAGTATGATCGCCGTGATCCACCGTTTTGTAGTGTGGTTTGTTTGTATCAGTGCTTTCTAATATAGTCGTTTTACTAACAGTTTTTGATTCATGGATACCGAATAAAGATAATTTTTTCTTCTTCTTCTTCTAAAGGGTGTTAAAAAGTCTTAAGGCGTAACGTTAACGTCTTTTAAAGGCCCTTGTTCTCCTGATCATTGAGATCATTGCTTTGTTCCAACACTAGGAACCTTTTAGTTACGGAGATATTGGGGGTCAAAGTAACAAGTTTTGGACAAGTTTTCATTGTAAGATTTTTACTTTAAGGCGGGCTGCACTCAAGAGCTGTATGCTTTAGTCGCTTACCCCAGCCCCCACACCGAGTGGCGATACATAATGCGCAGGATTCGTGTGCGCTAAGTAGAGCAATGCAGTAAACCAACTTGTACTGATAAGTAGGCGTTTATTTTGTTTTTATTTTTCTAGAAAGTGTTGGATAGAAAAAAAATATTCATGTACTTATCATCACACATGCACATTACCAGATGATAATTTTGTAAAATGGATTGGATTGTGTAATGAATTAGGTACCAACGCGACGTATTGTGTAAACTTGGACCTATATTATTACTAATAATCAATAATAAGTAGGTATTACTTATTTATTTTTGTGACTATAGTACATTTAAAATCTGACTGACAGTAAGATCATGAATACGGGTACAATTGAAAACTACGCGCCGCCGTGCACTAGTCGGTTTCCTCTATTATATTTCCAAATTGGTAGTTTAGAATCTAAACTACCATTTCATCTAAGCCTTAGATGGAAATCTTTTCTGGAAAGAAATTGGTGCTATAATAATCGAAATGTCGAAAACTGAGATGCGATGGTGTTAAAAACCCAAATTAAACGACGTGCGTCCAACTTCAATCACGTCTGGGCGGGTGCTGACGAATAGTTTTGTGTAGATCGTGAATGTTGAACGAATAGGAGCCGTATCTTCACACTGTACTAGAAGAAACGTTTCCGAACGAGGACTTATAATCTGTCTATTAGGTCAAATAGCTCTTTTCGAACTCGTACATTTCTGAACCGCACGATCGTATGTGATAGTACGAAAAATGAAATACAGTCACTGATTTTTTGACAGATCATTCATTCGATGTTTGTGAATTAGAACGAGAGGGAATAGCCGACAAATGACGATGCTACCCGAACCCAAGCAAGAATATTCGTAACAATCAGATGAGAAGCGCTTTATTTCAATACCATTATGGAATGTATTTGTTACATTTTGTTATTACCATGTTATTACTTCAACCTAGAGAGCGTATTTGCTCGGTCCGTATGGTCCGCGCTATGCTCTATGGAAATGTTAACGGAGAGCGAAGACCGAATAGAGCTATTAGAACTAATAGAATGAACTAGTTCACTGTCCGAATTGAACTAGTACGGAGCGATCTTAAAAATGACCGAGGAGGCACAAGACTACTGACGAACGGCAGCGACTGCCCAGCGAGTGACATAATGCCTAAATTTTGGTTGTGTTCTTTCTTAGAGAAAAATAATGACGAAATTATAAAAAAAAGTCTTCAACATTTACTTCAAAATAAAAAGCACTATCTATTGATATAACTTTCATTTAAATTCATTCATTCATTTTTTCATGATTGCGATGTCATGTTTAACGAGTGAATCGTTCACGATTTACTTAAGGAAATGTTATATTTTTAGTAGTAGTGCTATCACCCCGCCTTAAACACCTGTACGACGCCCGTACTATTCAATCCGTCTAGCACAATATTTTGAGTGCGTTACATTGAGTTCTACTACAAAACATGATTTCACCCAAAAAAAAGTTATTTCCTAGCAAATATTTTTGCGTAAAGTTACTTAGTTCGATGTACAGAATGCTTGGCCTATGATGAAGGTTCTTTACGCCCGGTATACTGAGCCGAATAGCGCGTGAGGTGGGCGATTGCGCACGTCGATTGTTTTAATGACGATATTTTAGAGCGGGGGCACACGATGCGTTGCGGCGCCGCACCGCAAAGATTTCACCGTAACAGCGGGCACACGAGCGGTGCGGCGCCGCAACGTTATTATGTCGCAGCAGCGCCGCCGGCGACCCAGCAGCGTTGGACAGTAAAGAACTGAGCGGTACCGCTCCGACGTCGCAACGCATTCACCCCTCCCCCCTCGTCTCGGTGGTTGCAAGTCCGGTGCGGCGCCGGAGCGCATCGTGTGACATACCACAGATATTTTTATGTAAAACGACGCAGCGACACCGCTCCGGCGCCGCACCGCCGCCGCAACGCATCGTGTGCTCCTGCCCTTAGTCCCGCGCATATTCAAGCCAGTTTGAATACTTACATCTAATAACTAGCGAGATGAAAATTGTCGGAAGCAAGCGCGCATCCCGTACGGGATTCGCGATTGTGTGGTCAGAGCTTTTCCTTGAGTGCAGTTCTTATTAGGTTAGGATAAGTTTAGTGAGAGGTTTCTCTTATCTTTATGGGGTAGTAGAGTATGTTTAACTAATGCCCGTGCTTTTCAGATAACGAAAAAATCTTTGAATATGTGTATAAATTAGCTATAGAGACTGCAAGTTAACATAAGATTACTTAACTGAATTCCATTTTTTTTTAAACCCCGACTCAAAAATGTCAATTAAAAATATGTCAAGTGTTTTCAATGATTTCAATTAAGGTTTATCTTCTATCTCATCAAACTTCTAAACTATTTTTATACAGGTGTGATTTATTTTTTTGTTTGTTACGATTTAACTCAAGATCTGCTCAACCGATAAAAAAAATAACCATTCAAAATCAAAATCAAAATCAAAGCATTTATTTCAAGTAGGCCAGTTACAGGCACTTTTGAATTGTCGAAACAAAAATGAACATTTAAAGTAGCTACAGTCCCAGTCACAAGACATGAAAACTGTGAAAGTACTGTAGTTGCCCATTCCCTAGCGTAGATCTCTATGGAAAAGAACGGGCAAGAAACTCCATGGACACTCTTTTAAAAAGCTACGAGTCATTATAAAGTTACGAGTACATCTTTACCAAGTAAAATATGATATAAACTATATTGATGTTAAACAAATTAGCTGAGCTACAAGCACGTATCCAGACTTTTGGTGCGGAGGGGAGACAAACATTGAAACAACCATTTAAAATGTGTAAAAATCGCAGTAATCACTTTACTGTACTTTACGTATTTCGCAGTCATCATCATCATCATCAGCCTATAATGCTCCCACTGCTGGGACACGGCCTCCTCTCAATGAGAGGGAAAGGGCTATAATCTACCACGCGGGCCCAGTGCGGATTGGTAGATGTCACATGTCTTCGAATTTTTGGTTCTAGGACATGCCGGTTTCCTCACGATGTTTTGCGCCTGTCTGGGTTCGAACCCACGACTTACTGTTCGTAAGTCGGGGCCGCCACCACTGGGCCACCGCTGCTCTAGTCGGTGTCGCTGGTATTTCGCAGTGGTTATCATCATCTGCTTAGCCTTTTCCCAACTATGTTGGGGTCGGCTTCTAGCCTAACCAGATGCAGCTGAATACCAGTATTTTACATGGAGCGACTGCCTATCTGACCTCCATAACCGAGTTAATACTGGGAAATGCGATACCACTTGGTAAGACTGGTGTCAGACTTTAGAGGCTATTGACCACCTGTAACGACTGTCAAAGATGGACAAATGACAGCCGGGACCAACGGCTTAACGTGCTTTCGTGCTTAAACTCGATATGTAAGGGTGGTCAGCCATCCACAGACCAACCTCGGCAAGCATGGCTTAACCTAAAGATCGACCCGAGTGGCTGATATTATTTAGTTACGAGCTCCTCGCAGTGGTTATGATCCCGTTTATTATAAGTCAGATTCGGGGGGGGGGGGGGGGATAAATCCCAACTATCCTCCCCCTGGATACGTGCCTGCCGAGCTATCACAATTTATGAAGTGCTAGTAAAAAATAAAGCTACTAAGTATGTACTTATTCACATTTTAATAAGCTCTAGAGATCAAAATAATTTTATTACCGACAACCTTGATAAAGGACAATACCTAAAACATTTACAACCTCCGCAATAAAGATACACCTAAAAATAATAAACCAGCCAAGTACGAGTCGGACATGAAGGGTTCCGTATCATTTCGATTTTTCATTAATTCATGAAATGCATTTATTCATTCATAGAATTCATTTTTGATTTTGTGTCTGTGTGTTTGTTACAATTTAAATCAAAAACTACTCGACCGAGTTAAAAAATATTTTTTTTTAAACATAGGCTAAAATATTATATTGACATCATGCTAATTAGCTGAGCTATAACAATTGTGAACGAAGTTGTGGGAAAAGTGCTAGTTTGAAATATTTTTATGATTGGTTGTTACAGCGGCAACAGGACACAATCTGTAAAATCTACGTATTACGGATCACGAAATTCAGCCCACTGACAGACAAACAGACAGACGGATGCACTGACGGACACTAGGGTCTCGTTGATTAACGGAACTCTAAAAAGTATTATTATTTAGATCGTAAAAAAAAATCCAAACAATTCCCTGTTTCCTCATGAAACAAAAGTGTTTACATTTGCATGTTTTTCTAAAGTATATTTATCTTACGTTGTTAAGAAAGAGCTTAGGAACTTCCAACAAGTAATAAGGGACGGAAAGAAAAACAAAGTTCTCAAAGAACTCCGTTTACAAGTTGGTAGAATTAATTAGGATCTGAGGTTGATTCGGATGACGTAAGCAATGAATTTAAATCAGAACTTTCTCTTTTGAATAAATGGTTGTGTTAAGGAGGGAGCGTTTCATTTGGAAGGGGAAAATTGTGTTTGGTATTAGGTTTAAGTAGATAGTCAACTAAAGAACAGTTCGTTTACGTGCAATATTTTTAACGTGAAATTATAACGACCTAGCTGTTGCCCGCAATTTTAGTGGAATTATTGTAAAATATTAAAATCAGACTTTTTTTTTCAAATTTGAATTGTATTAAAAATTTCATGGGTAAGTATAAGTTTTTTGAACGGAACCCTAATGCTTTTTACAACAAAATCCTAAGTTACTGCTTATTACATCAGCTTTATGCCAGTAAAAGTGTCGTAGATTAGTGGTCAAGTGGTACTTGGTTAATATAGTTTTATAACACTATTATTAATAACAAGTGGTACTTGGTTAATATAGTTTTACATCACTATTATTAATAATACCAGCTGACCCACGCAACACATAAGCGCGAAAAAGCTCACAAATGGAATAAAATGTCCCCCGTTTTTAAACCATTTTTCATATTTGCTAAAAAAAAAAAATTTTAAAAAAATATCAAAAAGCAGGGCTGTCATATTACGCCGTAAAATTTTGCCCATCGTAAAGAAACCGTTTTCGATACCATAATAATGTCATAATGTCACCCACCATAATTTTGCGGCTATCTTTATCGCTACCCCGCTTTCTTAACAAATCTAAGCTTTAAAACAAACCCCTTAAATCTTAAAATACCTAACACCTTATTTACCTCCTTAAATAAATTAAGTTTAAGACAACGGCATCAAAATTCACGGAAACAATCAAACAGTAAACTCAACAATACTGAGAAACAGACTTAATATTCATCGAAGCCGCTGAAAGCTCTTTGACTTATTGAACAAACTTCTAAACGATTATAATCAGCTTCGCTTTGATATTTGTGCTAGACTTCCAATATTCTATTACTAGTTATTGGCACTGAAATATTTAGGGTGAGAAGGATCAAAGATTTGCTACTGTTTTATTAAAGGAAAAGCGTCCATAAACTCTTGAATATAAGTCGCATATTCATTTTTGTTTTTGTATGTTTCCTTAGTTCTTTCAAAACTTAACAATGGATACTTATTTTGGGATGAAACAAACAAACTGGTGGATAAAACAAATGGTGCTGATGCATGCGTCGTGTTCGTGAACGGGCGCTGTCAATTGAGACTGGTCAACTCTCAGCTGATACGGTTAATTTTAATTTATTTATTTTTTAAGTTGATTTAATCTTTTCTCTGGACGCTCTTAATGTGCACGTCTTTCTACATCGTTCTCACATATATGTATAATCACAACATTAATGATGTAACCAAGATTTTGTAACAATATTTTGATTGGAGAAGAACGGGCAAGAAACTCCATGGACACTTCCATGGAGTTTCTTGCCCGTTCTTCTCCATAGAGATCTACGCTAGGGAATGGGCAACTACAGTACTTTCTCAAGTTATTATGCCTTGTGACTGTGACTGTAGCTTTGATTTAGTTTTGTATTTTTGACATTCAAAAGTGCCGTAATGGTCTAATTGAAATAAATTATTTGAGTTTTTTGAGTTTGAAACAAAGAGGTGTACTCTCTAAGCAAAACCCGAGTTTCAGATGAAGTTGCGATCAATTCCCTCTCTGTATCACCTTCGGTCATAAGATTCGTTAGGAGACCAAACTTATAATGAATGCCAACACGATTGGTCATGTCCTTTTTGCCATGTGTTTTCAAAACTCATGTATCCGAATATACATACAGGGTGTAAACCACCTCATCACAAAGCCGTTAACCAAGCATTCTGTACATCAAACTAAGTAACTTTATGCAAAAATTATTGCTGGGAAACCACTTTTTTTTTTGAAGTTATAAATCATTTTTTGTGGTTGAACTCAATGTAACGCACTTAAAACATTGTGCCGAAGGATGGATTGAATAGTACGGGGGTCGTGGAGGTGTTAAAAGTCAAACCCTTACAAAAAAACTTGTATTTAAAAAAAAAAACTCGTCAAAATGTTGTAACTTTGGCCCCCCATATCTCCTTAACTAGAAAGTTCCCATGTATGGTGTAGCACAAAAAAAATATCGCAATGATGGGGAGAACAAGTGCCTTTCGGCTTAGTGAAGAGGTGTTTTACACCCTTTATTAGGGAGTATGGTTTACTTTAAAGTACCACTTTCGGGCGGGCCCAGTATTCTCTATGACGGACTTAGAGAATAGACCCTCTGGGCCGTCCCAAAGCTTGTTGGGTCACCGATATTGTCAAAATCGCGGTAGCATTCAATGAAAAGCACTCAAAAAAATTTGGGATGAATGTATTGAATATTACAAGATTGAACATTAAGTACATTTTTAAAATTTATACTTGTATTATTATGTAGAAAAACGTAAAACAAAATTGGAAATTTGACCTTCAATATCTCCGTAACTAAAAGGTTCAAGAACAAAGAAAATGTTCCAAAACATGTGCTTCTCGGCTTAATTTGCTTTACAGACTTTACATGTACATTAATCTATACTAATATTATGAAGCAATAACAGTCTACGGCCAGACTTGTAGGCGAAGAATAGTGTTCGCGTTGTCTCGATAAAAGTTCGTGTTCGATCTATTACGAAGTGCTTGGCCACACTTGAAAAAACCATTCTACTGTCGCGACAACGCAAATCTTCGCGTTATCGCGATATTGTAGCCCCAGCATTCTTGTAGCAGAATAATTTGTCGCATTAAAGATGAAGTTGGCCACGTGCGCTTAAGAAGCACTGGTTGACAAAATATTCTGAGTGCGACTTATGTCCCAGTGTTTTGCCGCAGCGGCAATGTATTGTTCTACCGAAAATTGCAAGCAATTGTCTAGTCAGCTCCAATCCATTGATTACACGGCACGGTTGGCGCAGTGGCTAAGCAAAGGACTCTCCGTAACGTATTTTGTCCGTGTGGGAATCGAACCCACAACACGCTGCGCAGCAGTCAATTGCTCAGCCACTGCGTCGACTGTGCCGTCAAAATAGACTTTAATATTATACAGGGTGTAAACCACCTCATCACAAAGTCGTCAAACAAGCATTCTGTACATCAAACTAAGTAACTATACGCAAAAATTATTGCCGGGAAACGAGTATTCTATTATTCTATTCTATTCTATACATTGTGCTGATGGTTGAATTGTATAGTACCAGGACCCTGGAGGTGTTTAAAGTAAAAGCTTTACATTAAAAACTTGTAGGTATTAATAAAAACTTGGAACTTTGAGCCCCAATATCTCGGTAACTAGAAGGTTCCCAGGGCCGGCAGTCTCGACAGATATAATGACAATATCGCCAACTTTAGGTTGCAAATTGCTAACGAATCAATTTAGTTGCAAAAATTATGCTTACGAGAATCGCGTCTAGGATGTAGAGACTATCATTATTCCTAAGCATCATTATTGATAAAATCGCAACCGAAAGTTGGCGATTTTATCGTTATCTCTGTTGATACTGCCGGCCCAGCCCCCGTATTCACAAACGCTCGGAATGAATTTCGATTCGACAAGTCGTATGTCTATCCTTTTTTGGCATAACGAAAACGAGCGAGATAGACATACGACTTCCCGAATCGAAATCGAATCGAAGCGTTGTGAATATGGGGTCAGGCATGGCGTAGAACAAAAAAATATAGCAATAACGGATAGAACAAGTATCTTTTGGCTTCGTTAATAGGTTTTTTACACCCTTTAGAAAGTTGTTCAATTTGATGGTCTATGAATACCTATTCCTCAACTATGACTACAAAGAACTATCTGATACAAACTGTTTTAGTATAAAGCAGAGCTTTTAGCAAATAAACGAATCAAAAACCACACCAGCCCTTACAAAAATAAAGTACAAATTCCAATACAAAACCCTTACACTTACTGTTAACGGAGATCCACACAGTCTTACTGAGAGCTTCCCCAACTCCATTCTCCACATGGCAGGTGTACAGTCCAGCATCTGACAGTGCTACCGAGTCAAATATGAGGGAACCGTTGGACAGACTCAGGACCCCGCCGCCAGCCACTTCTAGAACAGGTCTCCATGCTTCTGATACGACTAGAACAATGAAATAAATAAATAAATAAATATCGATGGACACTAACACACAGCGCCATCTAGTGCCACACTAAGCAAGGCTTGTGTCGTGGACACCAGATAGTTGATATACTACATATATACTTTTTGTTTGTAAATAAATACTTATTATACATAGAAACATCCATGACTCGGAAACAAATGTCCATGCTCATCACACAAACATTTGCTCCTACCGGGATTCGAACCCAGAACCCTATGAACGCAAGGCAGCTTCACTACCACTACGCCATTCGGGTCGTCATATCAATTTCAATGAAAAGAGGGTATATGAATCAATCAATCTGCATATCGCTTTTCCTGCTCCGTTAGAATCGGGTTACAGTCTAACCGTATACACCTGAATGTTTGTATTTTACATACAAACATTCAGGTTCATTCCACAACCCAGTTGTCAAAGACCAATCAATGACAGCGGAGACCAACGGCTTTGGGATGACGCACGCTTGACTGTGCCGGGTCCGCGACGAGTGTCGGATGTAGTCCAGTCCATTGTCAAGGGAGAGGGGGGGAGTCAAGCTTGGTTGAGCATGGAAGATGCTCGGTATATAATTATGTCACCGTAACATTGTTAAACACGTTATAAATATTGTAATCTCTCTAGCGATATTGTAAACTCTCGAATTTTCCACACACTACACACACTTACAACACTTTATATTCCCCTAAAAAGCGTAGTCGACGGAACCCCATTTCCGAGTGCAGGGTTTAAAAGAACCTACTGGGGGTTGCCCCAAGTCCCGATTATGGGGGCAGAGATACTTGCGTATGTTCACAATAATTCGAGAGTTTACAATATCGCTAGAGAGAAACACGTTATATTATAATATAACGTGTTTGACAATTTTACGGTGACATATACATACCGAGCTTTTTCCATGCTTATTCATCATGTAATGATGGTCTCACATCTCACCAACGAAAGGCACTTGAATATTAATTTGAATGCGATCAGCATAGCTTAGCGCCTTCAACAGCTGTTAGTTTTCAACCGACTTCCAAAAAGAGGAGGTTATCAATTCGTCTGTATTTTTTTTTTTATTTTTTTTTTTGTGTTTGTTACCTCAGAACTTTCGACTGGGTGAACCGATTTAGATGATTCTTTTTTTGTTTGAAAGCTGGTGCTTGTCGATTGGTCCCATTTTAATTTGTTGAAGATCTGATGCTGATCTTCCGAGATATACAAAGGAACTCTTCAAAAATAGACGGCAAATCTGCAGTAATTGCTGCAATCGCTTGTAGGTTCATTGTTCATACTACATCATGACGTAACATCACGCCTGTATGCTCTGAGGGGGTACTTAGACGTGTACAATACTCCCAGATTTCGACAATGTTTGTTGCCTCTGAACTTTCGACTGGGTAAACCGATTTTGATGATTCTTTTTTTATTTGAAAGCTGGTGCTTTCCGTGTGGTTTCATTTCAATTTAGTTAAGATCTGACGCTGATCTTCGGAGATGTAAATGGAACTCTTCAAAAATACACGGCAAAGCTGCAGTAATTGCTGCAATGACTTGGTTGTTTGTTGTTTGTGTAACATAGTGACGTAACATCACGCCTGTATGCTCTGAGGAAGTACGCAGAAGTGTACAATACACCCAGATTTCGACAGTTAGATATGTTAAGTTCCGTTTAATGGGGTCCTGGAGAAATAGAGGAAATTCCTTAAATTTTGTAGGCACACCAGAAGCGATTTGGGTAGTTTTAGGAAGAGTACATTCTTGGAGTGATCCCATTTCAATTTGGTAAAGATCTGATGAAGAACTTCGGAGGAACTCCTCCATAAATGATAGCAAATGTACTGGGATCGCTGAAATCTCATATCTGTCTATTGTTTACACCAGTTCATAAAAGAAAATCACGCCGGTACGCTTTGAAGGGGTAAGTACATAATATATGAACCACTAAAAAATTAAAAATAAAAACTTTTTTACAAAAAATAAAACCGACTTCAGAGAAAACAAAAAAGTAAAAAATAACTTCAGAAAAAATGCTTCAGAAGTCGGTGACAAAAAAACTAAATCAATCAAACAAAGGTCACCGACTTCTGAAGCATTTTTTCTGAAGTTATTTTTCACTTTTTTGTTTTCTCTGAAGTCGGTTTTATAATATATCATAACTGTGATGACAGCTCATGAACGCAGTATTATGTTTATCAAGTTCAGCTTTATGACAGGAGTCGTCCTTAGGGTAACAAACTTATTGGCAATTAGCGAACCACCAGATTTAGCAAAATGTAACGGCAAAAAAATCATTTTAAATTGCCACAATTAATTTGTAAATGATCACCAAAATTAATCAAAATTTTTCTATTTAGTAAGTGACCACCAGAAATTGAACTGTTATGCTCTTGTATGCGAGTCGAGGGAGGCCTGGTCGAGGGCTCCTACTTCTGATTGGTTTGTAAAAAATAACCACTACTAACCTAATCTATCCGTGTCGGGGTGCCCCAAGTTGGCCTAGGCAAAACTAGTTTGTCATCAAACACCTCATTAAAATCTGGTGCGAAAATTTACTGGTGATCAATTGATATTCTAGGTGATAGAATTGTCTGATGGTAGTGGTCACTAAGTTATGTTTGGTGGTCTTTTTATCTCTCAAACTTATTTAACATTGTCAATTATTGATGTTCCGCAATTGTTAATCAATGGATAAAGTAAGGAATGAATATATTAGAGGAAGTTTGAAAGTGGCACCTGTTACTGAAAAATTAAAAGGAAGTTGTTTGGCTTGGTATGGACATGTAATGAGGAGGGATGAAACGCATGTGACTAAAAGAGTGATGGACATTAGTATTGATAGATGGAGAGGGAGAGGAAGGCCAAAGAAAAGATTGTTGGATTGTGTAAACACTGATATGAAAGAGAAAGGAGTAAATGATGCCGTGACGTCTGACAGAGGAGAATGGAAGAAGAAAACGTGTTGCGCCGACACCAAATAAAATGGGACAAGGGCGGGAAGATGATGAATTATTGATGTTACTCCTGTAACCAAAAGTAACCACTGTTTGTAACCAGACTGCCTTTACAGTTAGTGAGTAATTTAATTTAAAACGTTCAAAACATTTGAAAACATTGTACAAGAAATGGCTCTAGAACGTAACCATCAAAACCACGAACAAAGTGAATATAAACCATTTTAAAAATATACAGAGCCCTGGATATTTCTAAACAGATTATGACTCGAAAAAGCTAAGGAAAAATACTAAAAGGATTGTACCAACAAACATTCTTCACGAAGCGAGCATCGTACAAGAAATTCTTAGGATTTTTGGCATAGTTTCAAGATTCTGTTTGAGATTTCTCCTACTTTTATTTTAACTGGAATACAGCAGTCATAGTGTATTTTACTACCTTCACGTCACTAAAATAACGTCACATATCTGGTTTATAAGGTCAATACATTGTAGTTGGTGACCTTCTGAATTTAATTGACAGGTCGACAGTTCTGAATGTTAAGATCAAAATCGTGATTTTAGCAAAATTACTGCGTAGCTCCTTTGTATGGCCAAGATATAAAAACTTTTTTGCAAAAAATAAAACCGACTTCAAAAAAAAACAAAAAAGTGAAAAATAACTTTAGCTTCTGAAGTCGGTGACCTTTGTTTGATTGCTTTAGTTTTTTTGTCACCGACTTCAGAAGCTAAAGTTATTTTTCACTTTTTTGTTTTTTTTTGAAGTCGGTTTTATTTTTTGCAAAAAAGTTTTTATTTTTCACTTTTTAGTGGTTCACATGTGCTTGATACATGGAAAGTGCATACCGTTACAATTGCAACAAGCCCAAACACGACTATGGTACATTGTCTCATTATGGAGTTCCGTGACTCTTGGCTTCATCATCAGATCTGATGGTAGAATGGTTCTTATCAAACGCAAATGCTTCACTTGTTGTAGAAATTACCAAAATCGCTACACGTTTTCATATAAAATCTGAAGAGTTCCCTCGATTTCGCCAAGATTCCATCATCAGATCACGACTTGGTGGCTATGGGACCATTTGGAAAGAATACCCTTTCCAACAAAAAAAGAATTTTCCAAATCGGTTGGCAAGCGACGGAGTTATGCCCGAACAAACATAAAAAAAAAAAAAAATAGAAACATCCGAATTGAGAACCTCCTCCTTTTTTAAAAGTCGGTTAAAAATACAGCCTATCGGTCATAGAAAGTGTTTCAACGAAGCATTTTTCCTTGGAAAGGCTGTGAGTGCTCACAGAATTTCAACCCCAAATGGCTCGAAAATATAGTCACCAAAAACGTTGCTATGTTTACGCCACTTGAGGTTCTCCGCAGCGGCAGACCCAGCATAGCACGATGAACTACGAAGAACGGGGAGTATCTAAGAGTAAACTTATATTGTCACTTACGGGAAATAACAACAACAAAATAAACACCAACAAAACAACACAAAAAAACAACAACAACATAATAAATAATCACGGAAGATATTCCCGTTAGTGACAATATAAGTTTAGTTTTAAACCGTGAAAGCCTTAAACAGTGTTTATGCAAGAGTAAGATTAAGACGTGTTGCCTCCAACAGTAAAGGTCTAAAGGTCCCTTCAACAGTTAAGCAGCCACAATTGTGACTATCCCACCAATAAGGACGAGTTCACCGAGTACGGCCGAGCAATTTTCAAACTTAATACTTAAAGCGCGAAGATGAAAAGTGGCAGATTCTTCACGTCGTACCTACTTCTTCATATCACTAGGGTTGTGGAGATACTTACTGTTCATCAGCTCGTATGTTTGTTGTTGTAGGTCGACCAATTTTCAACCTTAATACTTAAAGCACAAGGATGAAAAGTGGCAGATTCTTCTCGTCGTACTTTTTCATATCACTAGGGTTGTACTTACTATCTTTCTTCAGCCAGTGTGTTTGTGGTTGTGGGTACCCGTTGGCGCTGCAGGATATGTGACCTCCTCGGCCAAGTAGAAGTGATGAGTTCTGAGGTTCTTCACTCCATTTTGGGGCAACTGTATTTAAGAAAAAAAAACAAAATTATTACTAGTACATAAAAAAAACCTGTTATGGTGTGTAAAAACACTCTTAACGAAGGAAGCCGAAGGGCACTTGTTCTTCCCGTCATTGTGATCAGTGTTTTGCTCTAGACCATATCTGGAAACTTTCTAGTTACGGAGGTATTGGGGGTCAAAGTTCCAACTTTTTACAAGTTTTTTTTTTGTAATACATGTTTTTAAAGTAAGTTTTTTACTTCAAGGCGACTACAGGACCTAAACGCGGGTCTCATATTGCCTGGAAGTATATGATTTACTGCAATTAACAAAACTAGAAAAATATGTGATATTTTTATTATAGTGTTTTGAAAACATAATGCAATTTATTTTACTTGATTAAAAAAAAATCTAAACTTTTCTCTAAAATAATTTTTAACGAGTAAAAACCGTACTAAAACAAAATAATGCGATCATTCTGATTTTTTGGCTAATAATTCTACAAGCAACATCACACAAACATTTGCTCCTACCGGGATTCGAACCCGGGACCCTAAGAACGTAAGGCAGACTCCGCTGCGCCATTCGAGTCGTCAGCAAAAAAAAATGCCGGTGAAATACATAACCTCCTCTTTTCTAGACGATAGTTAAAAATAAAAATTGTATTAAAGAAGGAAGGCATAGTAATCCTGCGAAAATACGAAACGCTTTGGTGTCGACTGTTACTTCTTAGGCACTACAGCTGTGTAGTAAATTCATAGTAATAAAGTTAAATTCAGTAATGTCGTTCTGTAAAACAATAAAACTTTATCAGTCTTTATGATTTGAAAAGGGTAACCATGGAGTTTCTTGCCGGTTCTTCTCCATGGAATAGACAAACACGAACCGTGCACCTTTTTCGTCGTTTTATAAGTGCCCATCTAGGCCTATGTGAAATAAAATATTTTGATTTGATTTGATTTGAGTCGTGCGAAAATCTTCCTCTACAAAATGTTCTATTAGTTCGTGTATTACGTCATGATATCGTTTTTCCACTTTCATTACTCGAAACTGATACAGTTCATTAAAATACGGATCGTTATTCATGTATCCGATTGGATTTTACGCTCATAAATTTAATATTTTTTTTATCTTGCAATGGATTGCTACGATTCCTAGAAATCGCACACTTTTTTTCATTTTAACAGGTTTTTTTATTCACAGGTATCACACACCAATTTAAAAAGAACCAGTCAAGTGCGAGTTGGACTCGCGCACCTAGGGTTCCGTTTAAAGTGGGTATTAGGTTTTTTATTATTAAACGTTTATTTCAGACTTAAAAATTGTCCATAGCATAAAATATACAAACTAAAATTAAAATAAATACAAAAATCACAATACAATTACATCGAAATCATAACATATTACACAATTATTAATAATTCATATATCTAATTAAAAAATAATATAAAATTAAGTACAAAATAAATAACAAGTCATTTAAATACACAAAAAAAAAGAATAAAACTTTTTAAAATACATATTTACGGTTCTCACATCTTTTCCTTTACACGTGCTGTAAGACATTGTTTCTTGGCCAATTTAATGATTGTAGGTCAATGGGAAGTACTGTATAGGTTGTTGATTTCTTTGTTAAATCGTAAAATTTGCGACACAAACTGTCTTGTCTTTTGATCGCATTGATTTACAAGTTTGATATTTTCACTGTTCTAGCGGGTAGCAAACCAGAGTATTTGATGTATTTATTTATTATTTAATAAACATATTTATTTAAAATTATGTACTCGTATTTAACACTTTAATAGCTATCACGCCAATGCGATGTTACTACTAAGATAATTCAATTGACGAATTAATGAAATAATTAATTTTAGCTTGATACCTCCACACCGTCTTGAGAAAAATTCGCCGGTTTTGTTAGACGGGCAGACAGACATACAGATAACAAAGAGATCCTAAAAGGGTTCCGTTTTACCGACTGACGTATGAAACCCTTGCAAATTTTAATGCGTTCAAATAACTGCTATAAACAGTGTGCGAATAACAATTCATCTAACATTTTCTTTGTGAAAATTATATGAAATATTAAAAGGAAGACTACGAAGTATTAATTTCAAGGCTACGTAAAATATACTTCCAACGAAAAACCATTAAGTCAGCGAAGGAAGCTATATAACATCGCCAAATAAAAACATATAACGGTTTATTATTAAAAACACCTAGCGAACGCTTTAATTAGTCGCTGGGAATAATGAAACTCAATATCGTAGGGTATCACAAAGTAGATATACAGCAGGTCCACGATACATCATCTGCTAAGCCTTTTCCCAACTATATTGGTTTCGGCTTCCAGTGAAAACGGATGCAGCTGAATCCCAGTATTTTACATGGAATTACGGTTTATCTGACCCCCACAACCCAGCTCATCATCATCATCACCATCATCATCATCAGCCTATTAATGTTGCCATTACTGGGACACATGGCCTCCTCTCTATGAAAGGGGATGGGCTATAATACACCACGCGGGCCCTGTACGGATTGGTTAATGTCACATGTCTTCAAATTTGTGTTTTTCTCCATGTTAAATACTTGTATACAGCTACCCTAACAGAATTGGAGAAAGGATAGTCAGATATATGAACACGGTTCACGTGTGCAAGCGCATACGCGACTGTCATTTATCTGACTTCCACGTGACTATGGGTGCGTGCGCCTGTTTTTGCTCGTTGTATGGAGTTATCCTTTTGAACTTGTCTATTTAGTGACCGTAGAGAGAATAAAGCGAATTTTATTTCGAGATTTTTGCTGTGAAGACTTCGTTAAATATTTTTTGGTTTTTGTTCGTGTATTAAGAGAGGTTGTTGTTTTTTCGCTTGTTTGTATTGATTCGCGTTTGATTTTGTGTTGTATGGTGTGTATATTGTTGAAGAAAATGACTTAATTTTGGTACTGACATTTTTCTTAATATTTTTCTAGTTTGAGAATAGAGAGAGTTTTCAGAACGCCAAGTTTTATAATCCTTAAATACTAAACTCGCGTCCATGTTCATGGATTTGAGGCCCTAGCACAAGTACGCGGTGCAAACATAAGGTAAACATGTTGATTTTTTAATCGGAAATACAACTATATTCGCTGGACATTATACACAGCGCCATCTAGTGCCACACTAAGCAAGGCTTGTGTCGTGGTCACCAGACAGTTGATATACTACATATAATTATACTTTTTGTTTGTAAATACATACTTATTATACATACAAACATCCATGACTCGGAAACAAATGTCCATGCTCATCACACAACGTCAAAGTCAAAGTCAAAATAATTTATTTGCAAACATTTGCTCCTACCGGGTTTCGAATCCAGGACCCTAAGAACGTAAGGCAGCGTCACTACCACTACGCTATTTGGGTCGTCGAATATAATAGAATTTTAGTTAAATTATTTGCAACAAGCCAATCAGTGACCGGTACCTCTGTCGCATCGTCTTATCCGGCTCGAAGGACCAATGTTTACTACTTAACTGGAGTTTTGAATTAACACACTTACCTATGTGAATACTAAGGGGGTTGAAATTGAAAATAAAACAAATTGTGTCCTATCTAATCTGGTATTAAAGGGTGTAAAACACCTCTTAACGAATACGAAAGGCACTTGTTCTCCTCGTCATTCTGATAATTTTTTTGTTCTACACTATACCTGGGAACCTTCTAGTTACGGAGATATTGGGGGTGAAAATTGCAAGATTTAGACAAGTTTTTTTTTAAATACCGCTTTTTATCGTATGATTTTTACTTTAAATATCTCTACGACCCCCGTACTGTTTTATCCATCCATCCGCACAATGTTTTGAGTGTGTTACATTGAGTTATACCACAAAACATGATTTATAACCTCAATTTTTTTTTTGTTTCCCAGTAATATTTTTTGCGTAATATTACTTAGTTTGATATACAGAATGCTTGGTTAACGGCTTTGTGATGAGGTGAAATACACCCTGTATATTTTCTAAAATTCACTCGAGCCTAATTGTATATAAATGTGCATAATCTTATTCTTAATTTTTTTTTAATATTGTAATTGTGTGAAACGACTACATATTATTTTAAAATCATTTAGGTTAGTTATTTTTATATTATACTAGCTGCCTGTCCCGGCTTCACACGAATGCCTCTGTTACTCAGAGATGAAATCGGTCCAGCCAGTTTTTGCGTTTATTCGTTACAAGCAAAAATATCAATCTTTCCACTTATAGTATTAGTATAGACAATACTAACTTATGCCCGCGGCTTCGCTCTCGTGGTGCTCGGTAATTGTCTTACGGGATCGTTCTACTGAGACAAAAGTATCGTATATGTTAATTCAGGTTATAAACTGTCTGCGTGCCAAATTCCATCCAAATCTGTTCAGTGGTTTTTGCATGAAAGAGTCGCAGACACGCATTCATCCACAGAAACTTCTGCATTTATAATATGAGTAGGATTAGGCTTTTAACAAAACAATTTGGAACTTCAACTATTTTATAACGTTCTAGGAAGATTATTTTTTCATTATTTATCAAAGAGAAAATTTATGGAAAGAGCGTTATGTCAAAGCGCCTAATCACCTCTAAAAGATGAAATTAAAATGGAAACGATTTTTTGGGTACAAAGATAAAAATTATTCTATTTCAAAAGTCCCTGATACCATCTTGACTTTAAATCAGATACCAAAGCGAGAGTAGAAACATCATTTATATGCGTCCTTTTCAATAAAAAAGAAAGAAAGAGAAATCAGGAAATAGGTATTAAAATCGAGTTCACCTTTGATCAGGCACTTGGATTTGATATTAAATATTCATCACGAAAACTTATTTTACTGAGTGTTTTTGAATAAACAATGCTAAAATATGAGTCGAATAATTAGTGTAGTGTCAAAACTTTTTGCATATTCAAGTGCTGTAATGTAAGAATCGTGTCTCTAATTCGAGAGATAATTTTGACACCATAGTATTAAAATTATTGACACATTACCGATGTACGGTGGAACAAGCTATTTGGTTTACATTTTACAATGTAATTTGTGGGTTAAACTGTAAACCACATAGCTGGTGCGACCGTACTTTAACGCTATGTTTTATCGCGTTCAATTCAATTTTAAAAGTGTATATCTACGGTACAGGTCAAAATCTTGTCGGATTTTGCACTGAAGCTGTATATGTAGGTTTATTACGGAACATATTTCTTGCTTTTTTTTAAATACAACAATTATTAAAAGTAACAAAGCACAACTGGCAGCTAAAACGTGAAGCTTTTTATTTTTTAAAGTTGAATCTTTGACTTCCAATTTCTCCGTAACTAGGAGGTTCTAAGGTAGAGGAACGACATTTTAAGGATCTTTTGTACAGACATGTATGGAGCAGATATTTTGTACTATCCTGTAGGTTCTCCTTTATATCGAACTAGCTCATGACCAGTATGACCACTGCTTCGCTCGCGTACAAATTATATACCAAAACCTTCCTCAAATAATGCTACACTGATTTTCATGACGTTTTTACCAATGGATAGAGTGGCTATCCATTGGTAAAAACGTCATGAAAATCAGTGTAGCATTATTTGAGTTTACTCGTATTTCGAGGAGACAGACATACATACGCAGCGGAAGATTTTGTTTTATAATATGTAGTGATAACTGACATCGCACCGAAACTACCAAATGAAAAGAAGTCTTATCGAACTAAACTTAATATTGTAAATGTTTTTTCTTTTGTTATTTTGTGTAAATTTACCTTTTATGTAGAGGTTCACGGTGCGGTTCACTTTGGCGACGTGGTTAGCAGCGACACAAGTGTAGGTCCCGCAGTGATCGAGAGAGACATTCTTTATTATAAGAACGCTGAAGACTTCCAAGCTCCTCTCAACGATCTGAAAATTAATGAGAGTTTGTAGGATTCTGATTAAAAAATTTGTAGTTAGGGAAATTGAGATGTTGGTATTAAGTAAAATATTTGATGCCTTTATTCCGAATCAAATTATGTCAAATCTTTTAAGAATTCGAGTTAAATATTGAAGACAGAAATAAATCTTAATGCTCAGTAATTGTGTTTAACATAAAGATGGCAGAAATTCTTTTAAGGAGAAAGCGTCAGGGTGGCTCGCGAAATTCAAATTTTGTACGTTTTTTACAATTTCCAGGGCAGTGCACAAGGACTTAAAAAAAACTCTGGCAAAAAAAAAAAAGACAAACGCTTTCAAAAAGTTGATGGAAATACTAATGCAGAATTAGAAATACGAAACGATTTGCGGCCCTAAAATGGCCGCTTTAGCAGTATCCTAATATGAATCACGTTAAAAATTTAAATTAAAAAAAAATACTTATTATTATAATTTACTTTTAGACCGCCTGAGCCATTTCCCACGTATCTACGCATTCAAGAATATAGCAATCACTATGATAACATCAGGAAAGTTAGTAGCGTAGTACTCGCGATCGGCATGCATGTATGACCAGAGCAATGAACGTAGACGAGGCTAAAAGAGAAGTACTAATGCCTCAATTCTTGTCGCGCCGACGGTCGGTCAAGTACGTTCGGTCGTGACGTCAGCGAGAACAAAATACGGCAGTCGGTCGACGCTAACGCTGCCGTCACAGTATGGTGCTATATAGAACACAATGTATACTCGTACGAGACTAATCCTGAAAGAAAGACAGAAAGAAAAAAATCCCTTCGGCAAGTCGCAGGAGGAGGTAGATTTCGAAGAAGGATTCACCTATATTTAGATTTGTAAATTTATATTCTTTTCTTCAGAGTGGTCATTAAGGGGGGCAATTTTTCATTATTTTTGCGATAGAACGGACCGTTTTCGAGTTATAAACAAATTAAGAATTAGAACCCGCTACGACTTCATGACGCGCGCTTGCTACGCTCGCATTTTACATTACACACCCATTTTCTGTCACAAATGTCGTTGTCACTCCTCATGCAAGCTAGCAAGACTTTTAGGACATATTATTTTCAAACAACTGCGGTCTGCAAGGCAACATCCGATGACTAATTAGTATAGAAACTTCAAATAGTTAAATCTCGTAAACCGTGGGCGTCCGACTTTTTGAAAATGTGTATCAAGAGTTGTACTTAAGTGTACAATCTACAAAAAAAATACAAATTTCGAAATCGTTGTCCTGTAATGGAAAATTTACCCTTTTTAAATCCTCTCATTAGAGTTTAGCAAGGAAACGTCCTCACTTTTTAGCTATAATTTTTAGTTTGGAAAACTATAAGTTTTATCGCCAAACTATAAAGGTAACAATAGAGTAAACAATTTGCTTTAAAAAAAAAATTTTGCGACGTTCAAAATGTTTACTGTTTCGGAGATATATTTTTTTTTTGAAAATTTCAACCCCCTCCACAATTTAGGGGTTGCATCAAAAAAGGTTTTAATTTAAAGTTGTCCGTATTCTTACTCAAAATGATAAAAATGAAAAACGGTTCAAAAATTTTCCATAGGAAAAAAGTTATGGATAAAAAAATGATTTTAGAAAAACCGCCCCCCGCCGCGCCCCGTGGACAAATTCCGTCCATTCACGAACTTAGCCTAAGTTTTGATCTTACAGATTTTTTGGCCAAGTTTGAAAGCAATCGGTTCATAATTACGACCAGTAGAGTATGGCTAAATTTAGCTTACATACGTAAACATATATATCACCGTAGGTGAGAAACCAAAAGGTAGATTTTTTTTTAAAAGAAAGGAAATCTACCTGCCCCCTTATTCACAACGCTTCGATTCGCTTCCGATTCGGGAAGTCGTATGTCTATCTCGGTCGTTTTCGTAATGCCAGAAGAAGACAGATATACGAGTTGTCGAATCGGAAACGAGTCGAACGTTTGTGAATACGGGGTCTGAAATGTTTATTTGATGTCAGTAAATTAAGCACACACACAATAATATTAAAAAAAAATACAAAAAAGGACAAAAATACATTGACAATGTACTGCCTCACGGCTGCGCCAAAATGGTCCATTTCAGCATTTATGCCAGACAGGTGATCCTGTCTGACGCTGGTCTTCCAGTGAACCCTGAGGGGGTAAGTAACAGACAGAAAACAGTTTCAAACATGATAATATATAAATAAATGGTTTTAGGTACAATAAAAAGTTATAGGGTAAAATAATGAAATGTACGAGTTCATGTTTATGAAGAAAATGTAAGTAATAAGGTCCATGTTCACCGAAAAGATAACAGTCTGTTTATCTAAAAACAGCTGTCACTGTGACATGTTCCGATACAAAAAAGTGTTTTAAACAGCTGTTTTTAGATAATCAGGCTGTCATCTTTTTGGTGAACATGGACCTAAGTATTTAATTGTAACCGACCGTCAGCACGATAAGAATTCAGGCCTAAAGGAGGTGGCGATCTGTGGTTTCTGCCCGCTGTAGTAAACAGGCGGGAGTTAATGCCTGTATGTTAAAATCATCCACTTCTCTTTTTCTACCATTTACTTTGTAACTGAATACAATAGACAGAAAACAAGAACTTTTATGCTCAACAACAACAATATCGTCTTCGTCGTAACTCTTCTTAACAATTTCTACATTGTCAACAAAACTAAATATCTTACCTTCAAATGTGTCGGAATCTTCTTCCCATCCTTCAACCACGAGTAATAAACTGGCGAGTCTCCGCTCTTAAGATTACAATGTATTTGAACAATCTGTCCTTCCTGTAAATCCGTTGGTAGTAATATCTCTTCCAGCTGCGGGGCCTCCACTACGTGTAACTCGAAAGATCTTTTGGCCATTTCACCTGATAAATTATAAATGTTGTGATTATTTTGTTTTTTATTTCAAAATACTTAATTACTACAAATAAAAAAGACATTTTTTTCCTTTTTAATTGTAGTGTCACAAATCCTTGTGATGAATTAATTTTTTTTTTTATAAGAAGTGCTCGTTGTATCAAAAACAATAGAACCGATTTTAATTAAACTTGCACTGTTCCGTAAAGTTAGACGCCCACTTGAAAAATTTACCCCGTACACATATTTTTCGACGTTTCATAATGTTTCTGTCAAATATATAATATATCTATATATATATATATATATATCTTGATATTGAAAACTCTAAAATTACTCACCTGAAGGACTTCGGACTATACAAGAGTATGAAGCTCCATTATCAGTTTTGGAAACTTTTGGTACATTGAGTGTACCATCGTTTGAGACTACAGCCATGTCTCTCTTTTCTCTTAACTTTGGTTTTCGTCCAAATATTTCTGTACTTTCCGTTTTGTTAGCTGATCTCTTGTACCGATTATTCGTTGCCATATCTGTGTTTATTTCCTTGCCTTTGTATTCCCATGTTATTTCCCTGTAAATGGAAGTATTAGAAGCTTCTGTGTAACTGTTTGCTTTGGTAGATTGTATATGTGATAATATAGCAGCGTTGTTGTTGAGTAGTTCTGCGAAGGACACATTATAGATAAGAATTTCTTGAATTGGGAAAATTTTACTGATTTTATTTTGATTTTGGTGCGAAACGGTTTGTTAAATGTAAAAAGTATGAATACAGAGTTTAGGAACGATGCTTGAGAGATTAGAATATAATATGTTTATTTCAAATAAGGTTTATAGTAATGAAGAACAGGGTCATCTTTATCTACGATTGGAAAGGCAGGATAATCCGACCAGACGGGTGGTATGTCAGGTGGGGTTTTTTTCGGGTTTTTCTAGATACTTTTAAGGTTCACGTTCACCAAAACGACTGGTTTTTTTTTGTCGTACAGACAATTTAGTTACCAGTTAAATACTTATAAACAACGTCAATTCAAAGTTATACAATACGACTGATAAATTAAAAAAAAATACGATTTGAGTTGATAGTCAGTTTTGAGCTGATATATTGCTTACTCGTAAAGTCACAGATAACTTTAATTGCGCGATTTAAAAATTTGATTTTAGTTCTTAATTTGGATCATAGATGGCGCTGCAGTATTTTTTGTACTATGTGGTTGTAGTACTCTAAAAAAGTCGTTTAAATGCAAATTTGAATCGACTCTTAGCACATGCATTTAAACGACTTTCTTGTGAACTTTTACTAAACAACAAAGTTTTGTACTGAATAGTGGTTTAAAAATAACACTTTCAGTTAAAAGGATTCGCAATCCACGGGATTTTGATCAACATGCACATATATTCAGGTTACCGAAGCCGCAAAAACATAAAAAGTTAACCGAAAACCGATTCAGCGCCAAACTTTTCTACTTTTTCGCAATTAGCGTATAGCTATACCTGCAACGCGAAAAAACAAAGAAACCGTATTGGAAAAATTTTCAACAAAAATTCTACACGTTCGTTCTTTATACGCCGTAAAAATATTTGATGTACTGCTCGAGAAGAGCTCGTAAAAATGACATCAAAGCTAAAATTGTACTTCGTAAATTTACTGAATATTATTGTTTATAAATAATGTTTTGTGGGTGAAAAGAAACGTACGTAAAAGGACAAAAGAATATCGGACAGGAAAAACGAAATTCATTCCCGTTGGAGTTTTAGATACTAACAGTTGCACGGGTCGATTTTCGAATTGTATGTAATGGGTGGTCACCCATCCACAGACCAACCTAGGTAAGCACTGCTTAACCTATAAGATCGATACGTGCAGCTGTTATTATTTAGCCACGTGCTCCACACGAGTATCGTATAACCAAAGACAATATTTTATCTAAGAACTGCTTCAGAAGAACACTTTAGCTGAACGCAATAAATAACGCTTGATTTTTAGTAGGACATTCAAAAAGCGCTTTCATGTATAACGCTCGTTGCCCATTCAGCGCTTTCATCTGAATGTAGCCTTATACAGCTTTTCACGAACAAAATTTTGACTAAACATTTTTGGATTCTCTGGAATGCTTTGTCTTTTGAAACAATGGAATGGCTGAAACTGAAACTGTTAGGAATTATAGAAGAACAACTGACGGCGAAAAGAGTCCCAAGCTTTGATTTGATACCAAGAGAAACTTAAACAAGGATAGCCTTCAAATCACGCGTATCTTAGGGAGTTTACGGGAAATTGCGTATCAATTGTATTCTATCTCATATTTACGCCTATCCCTAACCGTTCCCTTAAACATTATAAAACATATGGAAACGGGTATTTATCGCGAATTTTACCTTTAATACAGGGTGTAAACTACCTTATCACAAAGCCGTCAAAATCTTGCAAAAAAAACTTGTATTTAAAAAAAAAACTTGTCAAAAAGTTATAACTTTGACCCCCCATATCCCTGTATCTAGAAGGTTCCCAGGTATGGTGTAGAACCAAAAAAAATATCGCAATGATAGGGAGAACAAGTGCCTTTCGGCTTCGTGACCCTATATAGGGTGTTTACGAAATAGGGTGTTTACGAGTGAATACGAAAGGTACTTGTTCACCTCGTCATTCTGATCATTTTTTTGTTCTAGAACGGCCAAGAAACTCCATGGATACTCGTTTAAAATATCGTTACCATTTCTTAATTACATAATTTTGTTCAGGTGATACATAATGGGTGTAAAACACCTCTTAACGAAGCCGACAGGTACTTGTTTTCCCCGTCATTGCAATCATTTTTTGGTTCTACACTACACCTGGGAACTTTCTAGTCACGGAGATATTGGGAGTCAAAGTTACGACTTTTTGAGATTTTTTTGAACAACAAATACAAACTTTTAAATATAGTTTGAATGTCATGATTTTCAAACACCGCCACGACCCCCGTAATATTCAATGCATATATCAGCACAATGTAGTGAGTGCGTCACATTGAGTTCTCCCACAAAACATGATTTATAACCTCAAAAAAAAAAGTTGTTTCCCAGCAGTATTTTTTGCGTAAAGTTACTTAGTTTGATATATAGAATGCTTGGTTAACGGCTTTGTGATGAGCCAACGTTTCTTCCGGATTGCACCAGCCGTGGTCGCGGAAAGACTTAAGTATTGGATTCCTATTTTTTTTTAAATTAAAGGTAAACTTTGCGATAAATATTCAATATGTTTTATAATGTGTTCGGATCGTGAAAGTTTAAAAAAAGAAAATGTTAACTAGTTAAAGCCAAATTTGTTACGAATCATATTATATTCAACATTCAACAAGACACTGTTCTGCAAAATTGCGAAATTAATGTTATTCTAGATCTCAAAATAAAACATGATCTACTACAATATATCTATATCACTTACCTCACTGGATATCCGTAGTAGGGGCACTTTAACGTGACACTTTGTCCACTTTGGACTTTGAAAGGCGGCAACGTCCGGATATACGGGGGACCTAGAACAAAACATTTTGTTTCAAACATTTTATATGCGGGAATAAAAATTGGTTCTGAAGTTTATTCTGCATCGGGAGGATCGATCGGTATTGAATTTAGGTGTATTGTTTTTTTTATTTTGATGGAATCTAAAGTTTTAGTAGCTTTTTATGAGATAACATATGCATAATGATCTGCCTTTTCCCAACTATGTTGGGGTCGGCTTCCAGTCTAACCGGTTGCAGCTGAATGCCAGTATTTTACATGAACCGACTGCCTATGTGAGCTCCACAATCCAGTTAGTACTGGGTAATACGATACCACTTTGTCAGACTGGTTGTAGGACTATTTGGACCACTTACTGTCTGTAACGACTGTCTAAGATGGCAAATGACAGCCGGGACCAACAGCTTAACGTGTTTCCCGAGGCACGGAGGAAACACGGTATGTAAGAGTCACACAAAACAAACTCTTCAGCTTTTTTTAACATACTAGCTGACCCGCGCAACTTCGTCTGCGAGTGAGGGTTAGTTTTTTTAAATAAAAAGTATCCTATGTTACTTCTAATACCTCCAAGAATATGTGTACAAAGTTTCATGATGATCGGTTGAGTGGTTTTCGCGTGAAAGCGTAACAAACAATCTTACATTTACATTTTTAATATTAAGGATTAGTATAGACTAGGAGCTCGTGGCTTTATCTTTATTATTTACTAGCTGACCGGCGCAACTTCGTCTGCGTCTCATAAATTGAAATGTAAGCTATCCTATCTTTCAAGTTGGATCAAACTGCACATGGGGTGCGAATTTTATTATAATCGGTTAAGTGGTTTAGGAGTCCATTGAGGACAAACATTGTGACACGAGATTTATATATATTAAGATAAGATAAAGAAGAAAACATCGTGAAAAAAGTATTGAGTGTGAATGTGGATGGGTATTAGGGTAAAGGAAGACAAAAAAAACGATGAATGACTGTGTTGGCAAGAAAAGAAGTGTCTGATGAGATGACGAAAAATTGAGAAGTATGGAAGAAAAAACATGCTGCGCCGACCTCAAATAAATTGAGATAAGGGCAAGACAATGAAACAATCTCTTCAGATTTGTAGTCTAGGTATACTAATATTATAAAGCTGAAGAGTTTTGTTAGTTTTGAGTTTGTTTGGTAGGTTAAACGCGTTAATCTCAGGAACTACCAGTTCGAATTAAAAAAATATTGTTGCGGTGGATAGTCCATTTATCAAGGAAGGCTATAGGCTATATAACATCACGATATGACCAATAGGAGCGGAGCAGCAATAGAAGCGGAATAGCAATAAGAAGCTTTCGTTGAGCAGGCGATGCGTTGCGATATCAAAACTTCACGCGAACGAAGTCGCAGGCAGAAGCTAGTATTAGAATAGAATAATGTTCTAGCATACAATAAAGAACTCCTGATGTTTTATTATGCCATAAAACCGTGCGAAGCCCGTGTTAGTCAAATATTTAAGAAACAAATGAACAACGACGCACAGACTTCAGATTAAAGTTAACACACATTTTAGACAAGGCCATTTTCCATCTCAGTTGATCCTAACATCTTCCAACCCATTTATTCTCCATTCCATTTATTTTTACACGAGTTTTAAACAGTACATAAACGGGGAAGATCATATTTTATAGGTACCTAACTAGTTCATGCGGATCTTTCTTTGTACGGGAAATCTATACAAAGCGAGTCCATTTTATACTGGAAATGTATAGTTTTAATGTGCCGCTGTGTGTACACGCAGTATATTCGTAGCATTCAATATTTCAATTGCATATAAAATGTTATGTGTTCTGAAGAAAACTCGTAAAAGTACGTGCACTTCAAAACTTGTAGCCATAAAGAGTTTTATGAAAATAAGCTACATGCATATAATCTTCGACGAGTTAGGTGAAGCACAGTTATGTATACAGGGTGTAAACCACCTCATCACAAAGCCGTTAACCAAGCATTCTGTACTTCAAACTAAGTAACTTTACGCAAAAAATATTGCTGGGAAACAACTTTTTTTTGAGGTTATAAATCATGTTTAGTGATAGAAATGAATGTCACGCACTTAAAACATTGTGCTGATGGATGGATTAAATAGTACGGGGGTCGCGGAGGTATTAAAAGTAAAAATCTTACAAAAACAACTTGTACTTAAAAAAAAAACTTGTCAAAAAGTTGTAACTTTGACCCCCCATATCTCCGTAACTAGAAGGTTCCCAGGTATGGTGAAGAACAATAAAATGGTCGCAATGATGGGGAGAACAAGTGCCTTTCGGCTTCGTGAAGAGGAGTTTTACACCTTTTATGTCGCAGCCAAATCGTATAACACGCCGTTTTACATAATTTACTACTGCTACTTCGTGGCAACACAAAAAAATTAACCACTCTGGGAAAACAGAAAGTCCAAAGTGACATCGCCTAAGTTGCTACCGCAAGTACGAGTAAAGGCTCAGTAAATGGTAGCCAACGTCGCAAGGCAAGGTAAAAAATTCAAACTATTATTATTTTTCATATGCTCATAATTTTTTTCTGACATCTTATTTTTTTTTGTCTCATACTCTTTAGTGGAATATTAGTTAAAAGAATTCTCGTTAGTGGTGGACATTGTTGTAACATCACTATTTAGTATGATGTTAGTCGATACATCACTATGCATTTTCTATGTCTTGTCTATGCTACTGGTCACTTGCCTAATGGCTGTCTTACTGTGAACCCCGTCTGTGATACTTCTACTATGAAACCAAATCTTCCAACGGTGTCTTTGATTCAACTAAACAACGAACACAACAGACATTTGGACCACTTTAGTTCATTCTCATTTACTTTGCTACATAGTCCAAAATAGTGTATAATGTCACCGTAAAATTGTCAAACACGTTATATTACAATAGAACGTGTTTCTCTCTAGCGATATTGTAATATCTCGAATTATTGTCGACTGAACATACGGAAGTATCTCTGCCCCCATAATCGGGCCTTTCCCCCCCCCCTTAGGTTAGTTAGGTTCCTTTAAACCCTGCACTCGGAAATACCCCACGAAGCGGGGCTCCGTCGACTACGCTTTATAGGGAAATATAAAGTGTTTTCAGGTTAGGTTAGGTTAATCGATATATCTCATGTTATCCTCTTCGCTTTGCACAAGAGTTTCGTAAAATAAAGTCGGTTATTTCAGAATTCAAAATCCTTTATTAGCACTTCACAACAAAATAGCTATATGCAATAATAATGAACACTCGTGATGGAGCAGCAAGACTTGCTTGTTCTACGACCATTTGACGACTAACTCACGATCAACCACGGTGAATATTATAACTCTACTCCGGACGTGACGTCACACCCCCCTTCTTTGATAGATGTGAAGTTAGTTGTCAAATGATCGTTTTAAGTTCCTTTTGACAACTATTAAAATATACTTTTAATAATAAAATTATGTTATAAATAGCTTGAATTTGTACAAATAAATACAATAAACCTAAAATTGCTTACAATCGGCCTTCCTGATATTTTCACGTCTCGGGAAACATAGAATTACTTATTAATAATAATTATTAATTCAACAAAATAGAAAATCTTCAAATCAACTCACACAGATCAATTTAACATTTGATTTTTCTTTTTCACAATCATATTTCCAATAAAATAATAGTACTGAGGCCTCCTTCATATCCTCAAATACTTAATAATAATTACGATATAGGATTTAGGTCTCCTTCACATCCTCATATATTAAACGAATGTGGTATTGAGGCCTCCTCATCATATCCTCATATACCTACTAAACAAAAATATAGTATTGAGGCCTCCTCATCATATCCTCATATACTTATTAAACAAAATAGTATTGAGGCCTCCTCATCATATCCTCATATACTTATTAAACAAAATATAGTATTGAGGTCTCCTCATCATACCCTCGTATACTGATAATCATAATAAGCAAAGGTGATATACCTCATTAATATTTTCATAAACATGCGGTATTGAGGCCTCCTTCATATCCTCATATACCAAGATAATGTTCACGCTATCATATGCTAGAACCAAAATAATATCAAAGATTAATATGGTATTACAGTCTAATCGGTGGTCACGGTTTCCTCATCAGAAATGTTGATGTTGGAGCTATTATCCTCATCAGAGTCGTTGCTGTTGGATCTATTATAGACTAACCATGGATGAATTTTATCTACTGAGAATACACTTTTAAAAGGTCTATTATTTTTTCGTGAAATTGGTGTATCTTGAACTTCGTACCTATCATTCCCTAGCACTTTAATTATTCGATATGGACCTCTTAACTTAGGGACTAGTTTTTTACTTTGTCCGGTAGATGGTACTTCTCTTTCTATCCTCACTAAATCTCCTACTTTATAATGTACAATCCTTTTGTTCTTGTCATATCTTTCTTTTTGCTTTTGCTGACTTTTGTTAATATGTTTAGTTATTTGGTCTCTTATGATTTCAGTGTTCTGAACATCTACATCTCCATCAGATACAATTTCGGAATTTAATAAAGAATCTGATGTACCCGTCAATCCGATACCAAACAATGCTTCGGCTGGTGTTTTCCCTATACCCTTGTTAATGGTATTATTCAGTCCCCATTGAATTTTAGAAATATTCTCGTCCCAAACATTTTCAGGTTTACCTAAATTGCTAGCAGAGAGAGCGGCTAATACTGTTCGGTTGTATCTTTCAATTTGTCCATTAGCTCTAGGTGTTGCAACAGCATTGAGAATGTGTTTTATACCTAATCCATTGACAAACTCTTTAAAATTCTTGGAAGTAAACGAAGTACCTCTATCAGATATTAACCTTTTTGGAACTCCAAACGTGTGAAAATATGATTTGAGGGTTTTAATCGAATTGGTTGATTTTGTATTTTTCACAGGCGATATAATAATAAACTTTGTAAAAGCATCAATGATCAAAAGGAGATGGGTGTTTTTATGTTTGCTACGCACGAACGGACCTAAATGGTCAATATGTATTGTATGAAATGGCTGTGGTACCTTTTCAATAGGATGTAGCTTACCTGATCGCTTTGCTGATGGAATTTTGGTGTTTGAGCATTCTAGACACGACTCTACATATTTTTTTATAAATTTTCTCATTTTGGGGAACCAGTAAGACCGTTTAATTTTATCATAAGTCTTGTCGAAACTGAAATGACCAATATCGTCGTGATTTGATTTTAAAACATGCCACCTTACCCCCTTTGGCACCACCCATTTACCACCGTCGTCGCTATTTTTATACAGAATGCCTCTTTTTAATGTAAAATTTTTGCAGATGTCTACTAATTTATTAGAATCTTTGTCTTGAAGAATTTGAATAATACGCAGGATCTCTGAATCATTTTGTTGAACTGTTGAAATCCAATCTAACGTAATATGCCTAACCTCAATCAAATTTTCACTTATCGGGTTCCTACTTAAAGCGTCGACATGTGACATGGACTTGCCCGGGCGATATACAACATTAAAATCGTACTCTTGGACGATGTTCCACCACCTAGCAACCCTTGGGAGTATGTCGCGCTTTTCAAAAGTAGCTCTCAACGAATTACAATCTGTTACTATTGTAAAAGGTATACCTAAAAGATAAACTCTAAATCGCTGAAGAGAGGCTATTACTGCCAACGTCTCCAAGTCATACGATGTGAAGTATGCTTCTTCAGGAGAAGTTTGTCGACTAAAATATGCGACGGCGTGAAATGGGGAACTTGAATCTGAACGTTGCAATAAGATGCCTGCAACACCAAGTTTTGAAGCATCAGTATGTAACTGTGTCTCATTGGACGGATTATAAAACATCAATATTGGCCGTTTCACAAGTTCCTGTTTCAAGGTATTAAAAGCTGTTTCTTGAAGAGAGCCCCAGCAAAACTTGGAATCTTTCTTTAATAATTGTGTTAATGGTCTAGCTATGATCGAGAAATTTTTAACGAAACGTCGAAAAAAACTAGCTAGCCCTATAAACTGTCTAACGGTATGCTGATCTTTCGGTTTTGGAAAATGTTCGACAGCTTGAATTTTCTTTTTACCAGGTTTAATGCCAGTCGCGTCAACCTCAAAACCAAGATAATCTATGGATTTCATGAAGAAATTACATTTATCTAGTTTCAGGGTTAAGCCTGCATTACGTAGTAAATCCAACGTTTCAGCTAGTTTTGAAAAACCGTCATCTATATTTTTGGAAGGTATAATTATGTCATCCATATAAGCAAACGCGTGTTTAAATCTAGCATTGCCTAAAATTTGATTGATGGTTCGTTGAAAATTTGCTGGAGCGTTCGACAAACCAAATGGCATTCTATTAAACTCATAATGTCCATCAGGTGTTATGAATGCTGTTAAATATTTAGACCGTTCTGCAAGAGGTATTTGATAATACCCTGATGCTAGATCAAGGGTCGTGTAATAAGTAAATCCTGATAAACTATCTAATTGGTCGTCGATTCTGGGCAGGGGATAATGTTCCTTTACAGTCTTCTTATTTAAAGCTCTAAAATCTACGCACAGGCGATAATCACCAGTCTTTTTCTTCACTAGCAAGATTGGTGATGCGTATTCTGATGAAGATTCTCTAACTATTCCCGATTGTTCTAACTCATCTATCATATTACGAACTATACTCCTTTCCAAATAAGATAATCTATACGGGCGGTAATATACCGGAGTATTATCGTTCAAGGTAATTTTCATTTCTGAATTTTGATAACAGCCTATTTCCGAAACACCAAAAGCAAAACATTTACGGTATTTATTTAACAACTCCAGTAACTTTTCTTTAACATGGGGAATCAAATCGTGGTCAATGTGCAACTGAGACATTGTAATTTTATCAAGATTGGAACAGTTACTATTCTCGACACGATTTACATGAAATTCTTTTGATTCGAAGACTGGGTTAGCTCGGGATAGTAAAATATCACGCGGTAATTGAAAATCCGTTGCACTCAAATTTCTGACTATTACGCATCCAACACCATCTATTAGATTTACAACTCCACTCAAAATTTCGTATTCCTTCCCTGGCTCTTGTCTAAGGCTACGTTCTATATAAACATCCCCATGATATTTAGGTTTCGAATAAATGCAAATCTTACTTAAATTCTCTATTTTATTGATATCTTTAGAAAATAATAATATAGTTTTACGATAGGTAGGATTGTAATTTGAGATAAGTTTTAACTCCGACGAAGTTTTATGTATAATTATATGATCTTGCTCCGTAAAGGAATGTCCAACTAGTAAGGGAATGCTTAAACAATTATCTGGTACTACAAAAACGCATACAAAAGCCGATACGTCATCAATCTCAATTTTTAAATTACATTTACCAACTGCATTGACAACCGAGTTACCAAAGCCTCTTAGAACTGGCAGATTATCTGTAGACCATACTGGAGTAATATTTCGGGCATTAGATAGTGTAATCATTGTACATTGGCTACCAAAATCTAAATAACACTGCAATTTAACGCCATTAACAATAGCTTCTTTAAAATATTTCGAATCGTTGTTTATACCAATAGATAGTCATAATACAGTTTTATTATTATCTTTCTTTAGCCTACATTCGGATGTGTCATGACCTAATTTCGTACAGTTCTCGCATTTCTTTAAGGGTTTATTACACTTATAAACTGGATGACCTACCTCTCCGCAATTAAAGCATTTTAATCTCAAAGGTGGTTTTTGGCCTACATCGGTTTTAGTGTCTTTAGTATTATTTGAACGCCTAACGTCATTGAACAATTTTGAATTGGGCTTATCTATTCTTTTGGTTACTCTAACGTTGCGTAAAAATACAAGTAATTTATCTGGATCAGCAAATTGAGCTGCTTCAGCACTCGTCCTAATAGACCTATCTTCTATTCCTAATAAAACACAGTCTACAGCATTCTTACCGGTTATTTTGCATCGATTCAGTAAAATCATTTTATCATAAAAATATTCCTCAAGTGGATCCCCGAATTTGACGCGTTTTTCTAGCATATCTGACAATAATACACCGTAGTTTTCATCACTTGGAAAGGCGGTTTTTAATTTTGTTTGCCACTCTGGCCACGTAAACAAAAGGCTGGGTAAACCCTGATACCACCTTTGGGCTAGCCCCACTAATTTTGGTAAGGCATAGTGAATGGTTTGTCGTTCGGACCAACCGTAGATAGCTGCACATTCATCTACTTTAGATAACCACATATCTACAGATTGATTCCGCTTTGACGGATCAAACTCAGGGATAACATTCATAACTGGGTATCTTTCCATATTATTGCCGTGACCATCTGATTTGACTGCTTGAATTAATTCCTTAAAAGTATTAAGCATATCAGTGGACTCACCTGGTGACCGAAGCTGCTTCTGATGGCAAGAATTCAGCCGTTCCAAACGGTCACGGCTGTGAGACGCCGGCTGTCTCACACGGCTGCGGCTGCGTGACTCTGGCTGTCTCACGCGGCCGCGGCTGCGCGACTCCGACTGTCTCACATGGTTGCGGCTGTGCGACTCCGGCTGTAGCACACGGCTGCGGCTGCGCGACTCCGGCAGTCTCTCACGGCTGCGGCTGCACGACTCTGGCAGCCTCTCACGGCTGCGGCTGCGCGACACCGGCAGCCTCTCACGGCTCCGGCTGCGTGACTCCGGCAGTCTCTCACGGCTGCGGCTGCGCGACTCCAGAAGTCTCTTACGGCTGCGGCTGCGTGACTCCGGCAGTCTCACACGGCTGCGGCTACGCGACTCCAGCAGTCTCACACGGCTACGCCTGCGCGACTCCGGCAGCCTCACACGGCTGCGGCTGCACGACTCCAGCAGTCTCTCACGGCTGCGGCTGCGGCTGCGCGACTCCGGCAGTCTCACACGGCTGCGGCTGCGCGACTTCGGCTGTCTCACATGGCTGCGGCTGTGAGAGACCGACAGCCTAGCACGGCTGCAGCTGCGAGAGGCTGGCGGACCAGGACGGCTATGGCTGCGAGAAGCCGAAGGATTTTCGCCATTTTCGTTTGTTTTCGCTGGAGTTGGTAGGAGCGGGCTACGACTGCGGCTGAAGCGAGCCTCACTATTTGTTTTATCCATTATCCTGGAAGGTAATGATAACTTCGGACAAAAATGTTGCTAAGACTGCATAGATAGGTATTTTAATAGACAATGGCAATTATAATTGAATATGGCTAAGTATTATATTTAATCAGGCATGCAGGTCTTCAATCTTATCATATTAACTCTTCAACGATCAAACCACACACCGGGAATGTGACGACAATAGATTTTGCTATTGTGTTGCAGTTTGATTGTCGATGAACCAAAATACAGTACAAGTTCTACTAGTACTTAATGCCCTCAAACGGTATACAAAGAAAAACAAAAACAAAATAATTTTCTTTTACTGTGTAAATATTTTGAAGACTGCTATTAAATCATACTCAAACAGTATACATTCTTTTAAAGCCTTATCTGGGAATCGAACCCAAGCCCCTTTTGGTTCTTAATCCCTAACACTCATAAAGAACAAAATAATTTATCTGTTGAAAGAATGTTTTCTTTGTGTCTTTGTCACAACAGAAAAAAAAAAGAACAAAGAATAATTTGTTATAAAACATGCATTTTTCAGCAATTAAATCGAATTCATAATAAATATTTTTACCTGGAGCGTTTGATATCCCACTTCTGAGTTGTTATCCTCTTCGCTTTGCACAAGAGTTTCGTAAAATAAAGTCGGTTATTTCAGAATTCAAAATCCTTTATTAGCACTTCACAACAAAATAGCTATATGCAATAATAATGAACACTCGTGATGGAGCAGCAAGACTTGCTTGTTCTACGACCATTTGACGACTAACTCACGATCAACCACGGTGAATATTATAACTCTACTCCGGACGTGACGTCACACCCCCCTTCTTTGATAGATGTGAAGTTAGTTGTCAAATGATCGTTTTAAGTTCCTTTTGACAACTATTAAAATATACTTTTAATAATAAAATTATGTTATAAATAGCTTGAATTTGTACAAATAAATACAATAAACCTAAAATTGCTTACACTCAGGAATGGTACAGTATCTTTTCATGAGAGCGGTACCACTGGGCAAGGGGGACCCCTCCTTCCCTCCACACCGCGTGAATTGACTACCATCCCATGCATTTCACGAAAAATAATGCGTTTTATTGTAAGCAGTATGTTCATTTGACAATAATTCGAGAGATTACAATATCGCTAGAGATATTACAATATAACGTATTTGACAATTTTACGGTGACATATAGACTCTGTGTCTCGTTGCCCTACTTACCATAAAAGCCCACCTCACTGATAAATTCAAACTCAAAACAAGAAGCAACTAATGAGACAGTACAGCTAAAATGTTCGTTTCACTAAACACTAAATGCGAATCTCTTCAATTCAATTCCTGCTTAATTTCGCGTTAGCCGTGCGCTATTTCGAACAGATTTCGTCCAATTAGCCCCGGATCATTAGAGACTAGCATCATTTGGTTATATCACTTAGCTCTAGTACTGGTACAAGCGACCTACCTTTAGTCAAATTAGTTTTAATCTTATTAAATTAGGGTTCCGAGGAACGGAAAATTTAGTGGTGGAAACTTTTTGATCCGATAATTATTGTTTGCTCTAATCCAAACACCGTGGTTGCTACTAATAAATTCCTGATGGAATATTCAATAACACTTAGCCCAACTTGAGAATGGGATCCAGGACACTAGCTCTGCAAGCGTGCCTGAGACCACAAGAGCAACAAGAAAAAATTAAAATAAATCATAAATAAATAAATATATATCGCTGGACATTACCACACAGCGCCACCTAGTGCCACACTAAGCAAAGCTTGTGTCGTGGACACTAGATAGTTGATTTAATACATATATACTTCTCGCACGCAAACATTTGCTCCTACCGGGATTCGAACCCAGGATCCTAAGAACGTAAGGCAGCGTCACTACCACTACGCCATTGGGGTCGTCAAATTAAACTTAAAATGTCACTTACGGGATATCTTCAGTGATTATTATTTTTATTGAGGTGATATTTCGATGCTGTTGCAAGCGCCATATCGGATTCGGGACCTCAATAAAAATTATAATCACAGAAGATATCCCGTAACTGACATTTTAACTTTAGTTGTTAACTGTAAGAGCTTAAACCAGTGTTTAACTAAATAAGTTATCAAAACTATTCCGACGTGATGGGTAATAAATAAATAAATATCGCTAGACATTACACACAGCGCCATCTAGAGCCACACTAAGCAAGGCTTGTGTCGTGGTCACCAGACAGTTGATATACTACAAATATACTTTTTGTTTGTAAATGTACATACTTATGATACATATAAACATCTATGACTCGGAAACAAATGTCCATGCTCATCACCCAAACATTAGCTCCTACCGGGATTCGAACCCGGGACCCCGACAACGTAAGGCAGCCTCACTACCGCTGCGCCGTTCGTGTCGTCTGATAATATAACTAATTACGTGAACATACTACACTCTCATTTCCATCAAAGATTGTAAGGTAGCCAGCATGCCCGAGAGATATTTCTCGACGGCATACATGTAAACCTAAGTCAGAGGCATAAAATCTCTGATTCTAGGTTAAATACTAACCACACAATGAAGAAAAAAGAAAGAACTCTCATTGGGCCCTATCAGAATATCAGTGCTGTGACGTTTTTTTTTAAATGTTAGCACCATGCTGAGATAGGAGCCTTTTGGTCTTGTACAGGACAAATTCTGTTTTGTATTTTGTTTGTTTTTTCTTATGATTTCGTTATTATTATTATTTATTTTTATTTTTTTATTCTCTCATTATGTTTACTTTAAACTTGTGTTATAATCACAATTTTACCATTTTATTATTATTTTTTATTTATGTGTTGTCCTGTCGGGCTAATAAATGCTTTTTTCTTTTCTTTTCTTTCTATTTCCGCAGTTATAATAATGAGGTTACCATTCAATAAGTTATATCCAGACTTTTTGCTGATAGAAACTTTAGCGAGTGTTAAATCAGTTCCATAAATAAACTTCCATTTATTTTTGTTGCAAACCCAAATGTGTTTGGGGATCAATACAGGAAGGAACGGGCGTTGATCCCCGCGTTGGCTCATTCCTCTTTGGAGGTTTTAGTTGTTTTATATCACCACTTCTGGAAAGTGTCTTAACCGATAAATTGCAGCCCTGAACGGGTGTTTAGTGTGGATGAACCAAAATGAATGGAACGCGGTCCGTTCAGACGTAGACAAAAAAATGTTTAAGTCCGATCGGAACGGTGTAAAAAAAACAAATGAATAAACCATAATAAGTTTAAAGGGACAGTCGAATTCATATTTTTTCTACGTCTGAATAGACCGCAGTCCATTCATTGTGGTCCATTCAGAGTAAACGCCCACCTGAATATGCTTCTTTCACTTTTTCTCAGGTAACATCGGACAACCCGGTATGCAAACCTCCACACTTACAAAATCGAAGTGAACTCTTGATCATCATTAGGAAAGCTATGCCTGAAAACCTTCTATGATATTAATCACTATCTCGAAGATAAAAAGGCTTGGGATTAAGCTGCTCCAATTTGCTCTGTGAATGTTGAAATTTCGGACTTCGCTTGTTTATTATTGATTCCTTTTACTTTATACTCGTACACTGTGACATTGAATGATTTGACATGAATACTTAGTTCAGTATTTTTTTTTCTTTACTTATTTTTTTTAGGTGTGTGTTTATTTGACATGAATATTTACTTGTGACTGTCATGACATTTAATGATTTGACATGAATACTTAGTTCAGTATTTTAATATTTTTTACTTTATTTTTGTTTATTTTATGTGTTGTATTTGACATTACGTATTTTTATTGACATTAGTTTTTGTAAATTATTATTTATTTTATTTAATAATTGTGAATGTGAGGACCTTGTGGGTCACTTTTTGTTGTTTTTTTCCCACGACTGTCTGGCAGTTTGAGTACTATAAGCGACTTACCCAAATGTCTTTTCTTTCGTATTGTTCGTCGTTTAGTTGAGCTCCTTGAGTTAAAAGTCGAGCAACACGATAACTAACAAATGCTTGCACTGACTGGACAGGTCCACTCAAATCTGTATGGTTCTTTCTTCAAAAGACCATCTCAGACACTAATCTGCATAGTTCTTATGTAAGTTGAACAAGATTGTCTGGACTTTAAAAGAGACCATGACCTCTGATTTGGTTTCGGCTGTTTCTTCTCAGAGTAGTCAGGTACGAAACACCGGCCCCATCTAGTTTAAAAAATAAGGACGTGTAAAAGTGTTTATGAAAACCAATTTGCAAAATAAATATAATTTATCAGTTATCATTTATCATTAGAATAATTTTATGAATTGGCTTCTTCTTTTTCTGTAACGTGTGTTTTAATATTTGCGTTATGTTTAATTTCACCTTTTATCATCATTATCATCATCATCTGCCTAGCGTTTTCCAAAATATGTTGGGGTCGGCTTCCAGTCTAATCGGATGCAACTGAATACCAGTATTTACATGGAGCGAATTTTCACCATTCATGAAAATTAAAATCAAAGCATTTATTTCAAAGTGGAGCCAGTTACAAGCACTTTTGAACTGTTCACTGTTGAAATGAAGATGAAACTTAATGTAGCTACAGTCCCAGTCACAAAACATAAAAATTGTGAAAGTACTGTAGTTGCCCATTGATCTTTATGGAGAAGAACGGGCAAGAAACTCCATGGACACTCGTTTAAATCAAAATATCGTTACCATTTGTTATTTACATCATTTTGTTCAGGTGATACATAATGGGTGTAAAACACCTCTTAACGAAGCCGAAAGGTACTTTTTTTCCCCATCATTGCAATCATTTTTTGGTTCTACACCATACCAAGGAACCTTCTAGTCACGGAGATATTGGGGGTCAAAGTTACGACTTTTTGAGATTTTTAAAAAATACAAATTTTTAAATATAGTTTGAATGTTATGATTTTTATACACCTCCACGACCCCCGTAATATTCAATGCATACATCAGCAGAGTGTATTGAGTGCGTTACATTGAGTTGTACCAAAAACCATGATTTTACGGTCCGAAAAAATAAAGTAGTTTCCCAGCAATGATGTCTGCGTAAAGTTACTTAAACATCAACAGCAGTGCAAAGAGGAAATATACTAAGTGAAATAATCAGGACATGATGTCTTCTAACATCCCAACCTAGACTCAGCTCCATTTCAATCTTAGTACCTAGTTAAACATAGCCTCCAGCCAGTAATACAGTATTGATCGTTTTTCCCGGTTCCTGGAAATTGTAGCTTGCGGTTACGGTATTAATATTCCTATTCCTGCAGTTTATGTCTGTCAGTTAGCTTGGAAATGGAGTTTGATTGGAGCTCGAACTGCAACTGACGTTCCTAGCTCTAAATATTTTTATTTATTTATGCATTAATTCATTCAAAACATTATGCACCAGTGAAAACTGTACAAAGGCGGGCTTACCGTCTTGGAGATTTTGTACCAGTCTATCTTAGGGATGCAGAGACAATACACAGTGGGTGAAAAATAGTGCGATGGAGTCCCTCCGCTCGGAAGAAGTGAAACTTCGCAATGAGGAAATGAAAATAGGAAGGGGTAGGGGGGCATGGCAGCGGTGGCCCGGTGGTGGCGGCCCCGACTTACGAACAGTAAGTCGTGGGTTCGAACCCAGACAGGCGCATTACTTTGTGTAATTTATTTCATCACCGCTGCTCTCAAAACGGTGAAGGAAAACATCGTGAGGAAACCGGCATGTCCTAGAACCAAAATTTCGAAGACATGTGACATCTACCAATCCGCACTGGGCCCGTGTGGTAGATTATAGCCCATTCCCTCTCACTGAGAGGAGGCCGTGTCCCAGCAGTGGGAACATTATAGGCTGATAATAATGATAATGAATGAGGGGGGCATGGCGGCGGCCATGGCGGGGGCCAAGGGGGGGCTCCATGGCAGCGTTAAACGTTTAACGCAACCTTGTTGGAAGTCGGATTAAAAGTTTCACTTTAAATAATCTGTAATATCTTTACATAGCAGAAAACACACTCACCTATACTTTAACGGTCAATTTGATGTTTTGTACCGGTACAAGCCAGTCAGTGGCTCGAAAGTCTGTCAACCAGTCTGACCACGAGGTATCGAATTTACTAGTACTAACTGGGTTTTGGAGGTCACAAATGCAGTCGCTTCATGTTATACAGGTGTAAAGAACCTCATTACGAAGCCGTCCACCAAAATAAATAAATTAATGCAAAAATATTGCTAATAATTATCTTTTTTTTTGAGGTTGTAAATCATGTTTTGTGGTAGAACTCAATGTAACGCACTCAAAAGATTATGTCGATGGGTGTATTGAATAAATACGGGAGTCGTGGAAGTGTTTAAAGTATTATAATACCATAATGAAAACTTGTAATAAAAAAAAACTTGTCAAAAAGTCGTAACTTTGACTCCAAATATTTCCGTGACTCGACAACAAATAAAAACTCGCAATGACAGGGAGAGCAAGTGCCTTTTGGCTTCGTTAAGAGGTATTTTACACCCTTTTTACTGGTAACGAGATAGATGAGCTCGTGGCTAAATAATAACAACCGCTCGGGTCGATGCTTAGGTTAAGCCGTGCTTCATTATCATCATCTCAGCCGAAAGACGCCCACTGCTGGACATAGGTCTCCCCCAAGTGTCGCCACATTGACCGGTCCCTTGCGCCTCGCATCCACTGGATACCCGCAACCTTCACCAGGTCATCGGTCGACCTAGTGGGAGGTCTTCCAACGCATCGTCTTCCGGTTTGCGGTCGCCACTCCAGAACTTTTCGGCGCCAACGGCCATCCGTTCTGCGAGCAATGTGCCCTGCCCACTGCCACTTAAGTTTAGCAATTCTTCGGGCTATGTTGGTGACCTTGGTTCTCTTGCGGATGCATTCATTTCTGATGCAAGGAAACTCCGAGCATAGCCCCCTCGGTTTTTCTTCTAAACTGCCTCATGGTAATGTATTGTATTGTAATGTACAACGGGCTGGTTGGTGTCTGCAACTCCACGTCAAAGCGCGTATTTTGCATATAAGCTGTAATCCACCAGGCGGGCCCAGTGCAAATTGGTAGAGGTCACATGTCTTCGAAATTTTGGTTCTAGGTTTCCTCTCGATGTTTTCATTCACCGTTTTTGAGAGCAGTGATGACTAAATAAATGTATTTATTACAAAATCCACAGCTCTTTATAACTTTAATCTAAACGATTTCAACTAATCTTATAGCCAATTAAGGATTTACAATTTAATATCTATACATAGCTAAGAATACAGCGTGTGAAAGTGTGTGTGCCTGAGGAGTTAAAGTGGGTGTGTGAGTATGTTATAGCGGTGTGTGTGAGTGGTGATTGCACAAAGTAACGCGCCTGCCTGGGTTCGAATCTACGACTTACTGTTGGTAAGTTGGGGCCGCCACTACTGGGCCACCGCTGCTCTCATGGTAACATGCCCGATAAAAAAGCAGCTCTTTCAAACACTCAGGTTTGCAAGCGCGACTGCCGAGTTTTAAGTTCAAAGTTTTTCTATAATTCATTTCTAAGTAGCAGTCACGGAGTTTGGATTCGTGCCTGTTAGATGGCAATAGGCTTGCCCCAATTGCATGAAGCTTAAAACATGTGTCCTATCAAGTACACTTTCTTTGTTTTTGCAACAATTCAAATTATTATGTAGTGCCTAACACTACTTATCACTATGAACGTCGTGAGGCCGCAACCAAGAAGGCGACGTTCGTTTGTCACTGGCCAGTGCTGCGACACTCTATTTATTTTGACTTTTGACTTGACATTAGCTGTCACTTCTCGACTAAAGCATTGTACCATGGACTAAAGTATTTTTATGTTGTATTTCATTGGTTGTATTATAATATTTCTTGTTAATTTCGTAATAAAAATATTTTTGTTAAGTTCATAAATTGTACATACATTTTTATGTAAATAGTTTACAGTACGTTTTAGACTTTTTATTTCAGCTCTCTGAACAACTATCGCCCCGGTAGCACCTTCTATATATTGAGAGGCCCGCCAATTATTAATGCCACATTTTAGAGCGATTATGTCGAAGGTATAGTTCCGGCAAATTGGGAATCCGCCGAACAAGTGCATACCGAAGAAGGGTTCTAGATAAGATAGATAAATATTTTTTTTGGTTTATGTCGAAATAATGTTTTTCGAAGGTGTGTGTTGTCGAAGTATGATCTGTCGAAGGAATGCGTAGTCGAAGTATGATTATTCGAATTTGATACTGTCAAAATAATTAATTCGCGAAATACAGGATGACACTCCTCTCTGTGGTGTCAGTTTGTTTTTTTATTTTTGTTTGCAATTCATGTGTTTGCTTTTTTCGTATTCATTACTCAGTATTTGTTTAAATCAGTATTTGTTTATCACTGCTGTAAGTTTTTCTAAAGTCTGGACCCACCCTAAGACCAATATAATCCACAATACATAAACTTTATAAAGAAGATAAAGTTTGTAAACTACCCGTATCTTTTTGTTTTCTATTTTTATTTTAATAGAGTTTATCTTCAAGTTTCTTCGTAAAAGTTGTGGGAGACATTCATGCCTTTGCTGTTAAAGTTGTGTGTTTTTATGTGACCTCTCTTTTATACTGGTAAAAGGGTAATTTCCTATAATATGGAACTTTAAGGTTATTACCATATAAGTGTATAAATACTTAGGTAAAACGAGAGCACCTACTTCGCGTGCCCGGCTTAAGAGGCCTGCGGAGCATGCGTTTGTCATAGAAACGTTATACCAAAATAATTTTGTATTTCAAATATTTATTTCGATCGGATCACAGAAAATATAGGTTCTTAAATACATATTTTGAATGGACCCTGATTTTAACAAGAGTTACGAGAAAAATATATTATCTATAGAAATTTAAAATTCCTCATCTTTATACATGCCGGTTTCCTCACGATTTTTTCCTTCAACGTTTTGAGAGTAGCGGTGATGTAATAAATCACACAAAGGTAAGCGCTTGCTTGGTTTCGAATATACGACTAGTAAGTCGTCAAAAACCGTAAACCGAAAACCGTGACGGTTTTCAAATATGACACATTATAATATCACATTATGGACCTACCTGTGACGGCTCGAATGGCGTAGTGGTAGTGAAGCTGCCTTGCGTTCATAGGTTCCCCGGTAGGAGCAAATGTTTGTGTGATGAGCATCCATGACTCGGAAACAAATGTTCATGCTCACATGAACATTTGTTTCCGAGTCATGGATGTTTGTATGTATAATAAGTATGTATTTACAAACAAAAAGTTATATATTATGTAGTATATCAACTATCTGGTGTCCACGACACAAGCCTTGCTTAGTGTGGCACTAGATGGTGCTGTGTGTAAATGTCCAGCGATTTTTTTTTTTTTACCTGCTACATACATGCTGGAAGTTTCATCCAATTCTAAATAATTTCATACAACCCGGAATGTACTAACTTTGATACCAAAACTACACTCAATCATGTTACGTTCTCTAACGAACATTTACTAAAAGGCCTATAGTCTGAAGCCGTATACCAGCGTGCAAAATTGTCAACTGAGGCGCGAAATCTGGAGATGGCAAAGACAAGTTTGAACTTGGTTGCTATCCTCGGAATTAGACCGTGTCTGGTGCAGTTTGCAAGATACATTAGTGCAGCTGTGTTTGTTTCGGTGATTGGGTAAATAACGATGAAAATATTTGAGTAGAGCAGTGCGAGTGCTCGCTGTTAATTTACAAAACGATACGACTATTTTTGTTTCAAAAATACAATTATCCTATAGCAGTTTAATTACTTGCAACAAACACAGTCAGTATTATCCATAATCTATACTTATATCTATACTTATATTATAAAGCAGAAGAGTTTGTTTGTTTGCTTGGTTGAACGCGCTAATCTCAGGAACTACTGGTTCGAATTGAAAATTATTTTTGTGTTGGATAGTCCATTTATAGAGGAAGGCTTTAGGCTATAGAACATCACGCTACAATTATTAGGAGCGGAGCAGGAATGAAATTTTTTGTAAAAACGGGAATTTTTTGTCCTTTTGTTTTTCTCTCTTATGTGACGCAGACGAAGTTGCGCGGGTCAGCTAGTTATTAATAATTTTTTTAAATGATGTAGCGACGTGATGTGTATGTGTGTTGATTTTAGCTAAAACGAGTATTTGATTTAAAAAAAACGCAACGTATTTACGTTATATTTATACCGCGCGTTCGTGTTCCCCTAATAGTTTTGGTTTCTGAATTCTTGTTCATAGATGTATGCTGGTATGTGATTCTACTGATTCTACTGTTTTTATTTAAGACGCCTGAGGTGCATACGTTGTTCATACAAAAGTAATACCAAAATAATTTGTAAATAAAACATATTCTTAAGGTAGTTATGCAACCTGAACCACAACGCGTGATCACCGTGAGAGCGTAAAACGCACCGTTGCAGTTTAAGGTGGTCCGTCTGGAACCTTCCATGCATTTTTGTCAACTTAGCAGATAAGTAGTGTTAAGTCCCACATGTAACGACTAGACTTTAGTATTGAATATTACATCGGAGCATGCACTTCTGCTCATACGTAACTCTACTCTTTTATTTAAAACTCCCAAAAACTTGACTAGGTAGTGTGTATTTATTTCGATTGGTTTACACAATATCTATGTCCCCAAATATATGTTTTGAAAGGACAGTGACATAAATACGAGATATGGGGAATTTTAAATTTCTATAGAAAACTTATTTTTCTCATAACTATTGTTTAAATCAGTGTCTATTCAAAATGTATATTTGGAAACCTAGATATTCTGCGATCCAATCGAAATAAATAGACACTACCTTAAGAATATGTTTTATTTACAAATTATTTTGGTATTACGTTTGGATGAACGACGGATGCTCCGCTGGCCCCTTAACTTCTAGAATGTCTTAAGTTACACAGTTCGACTTAAGCTATTGTCTTACTATTGTGTCTCTAATTAAGACATTCAAAAGGTTAAGTATGACTGCTTAATGGAACCCAAACAATATTTTTGTTATCACTGCGAAATTCAGTAAACGTACATTTACACTCGATTGCGGTCGTGTCAACTGAGTGCGTCGATTTAAAGGCCCCTACTCAAAGCACTGCATGCAGGGCTCTGCCTGCAGGGACACTGTCATTCGTATTATGTGTATGTATGCAGGGCCGATATTTTTAGGCCCTGCAGCAGGGTGAACAATTGAAATATTGGCCCTGCATGCATACACACAATACGATTGGCAGTGTCCCTGCAGGCAGGGCCCTGCATGTAGTGCTCTGACTGCAGTTTTTTGGCCTTAAGGTGAGCGTCCACCTATTCACATCGGAAACATCACATCAAACGGACTGTAGTATTAAGGTTAGCGTCCACCTGTTCGCATCGTACGCATCGGACGCACCACATCAAACGGATCGTAGTATTAAGGTAAGCGCCCACCTGTTCACATCGTACGCATCGGACGCATCACATCAAACGGATCGTAGTATTAAGGTAAGCGCCCACCTGTTCACATCGTACGCATCGGACGCATCACATCAAACGGATCGTAGTATTAAAGTAAGCGTCCACCTGTTCGCATAGTGCGCATCGGACGCATCGTATAAACGATCCGCTTACCTTTAGTCTTGAACTAAAGTGAAAACAGGAATAAAGTGAAAACAGGAAACCAAAACATATAAGTAAACTTACCGTAAACATTCAGCCGATCATGGTGTACCACCACGCTATCCCCATGATGAGCCACGCAAGAGAACAGCCCACCATCATCCACCCTCAGATGTGATATGTTGAGTTGAGTGATCACCCCTCCGTCTGGGGCCATTGTCTGACCGATTGTGTATCTGGAAAAGAATTATCACTGTAGGAAATATTTCTTAAGTGACCGTATTTATGGCCAGCTGATGGGAATAGGGTCCACCCCTATTACACGGTACTTAAAAGATAACTAAATATAAATATTGCTGGACATTACACACAGTGCCATCTAGTGCCACACTAGATGGCACAAGTGCCACACGCGGAAAGTCTTACGAATGGTTCAAATCATATTTAGAAAATAGAGAACACCAAGTCGAAGTAGAATATTACAACGAACACACAAAACAAATCCAATACATTCGATCTGATAGCAAGCAAATTAACGCCTCAATCCCCCAAGGGAGTGTTATTGGATGTCTCCTATTTATCATATATATAAATGACCTCCCTACAATCATAAATGAGTCATGTGTTCTGTTTGCCGACGATATCTCAGTGCTGACTTCCTGCCACGACAACACCAACCTAACCGAAATAATCACAGGTATACTCAACAAAATTATAACTTGGATGACAGAACATAATCTTGAACTAAATTACAATAAAACTAAAATCATATCCTTCTATCCACATCAGAAAACTCCTTTAGACATAACATTTACTTACAATGACGAAACAATAGAAACAGTTAAAGAATTCAACCTACTTGGCTTATCCATAGATACACATTTAAATTGGAAATCGCATATTAAAAAAACCAGGACAAAGTTGTCAAAATTTGCCTATGCCCTCCGTGAAATAAAAAAATCGACTAATCTCTCCACTGCCTTAGTTACGTACTATGCCTATGCATACGCATGGTTAAGCTACGGCGTAATATTATGGGGAAATAGCACAGACGTACCAACACTTTTTATACTACAAAAACGACTGATTAGAATACTAGCCAACATAGATAACACAGACAGCTGCAAACCCCATTTTCAAGAATATAAAGTTCTAACCCTACCTTGTATTTATATCTTGGAAATGTGTAAATTTGTTAAAAATAATGAAAAACTCTTCACTACACGAGAAAACATACAGACTCACTACACACTACGACACAAAAATAGACTAAACCAGCCAGGTTCTAAACTAAAAATACACTCCACAAGCACTTTAGTAATGTCAGTTAAAATATATAATAAATTACCAGATGACATTAAAAATGAACAAAAATTTAATATCTTTATAAATAAATTAAAACAATTTCTAATCCGAAAATGTTATTATAATGTACATGAATATTTAAATGATAATTTTAATAAATAAAAAATAATACCAAAAATCTATAATACCTTAATAATATTTTTTATATCTATAATAAAATAATTCTAACTAGTAACCTTGGATATTAAAATAATTTAGTCTACAACAAAACAATTTAATTCAAATTTATTTCACTCAAATTTAATTTAATTTATTCCAATTTATTTTTTTCTAATTTAATAAATTCTAATCTAATTTGTTCCAATTTTGTTTTTTTTCTAACTTTATCAATTGTAATTTAATTTAATCCATGTTATTTAAATATTTAAGCGTAACCTGCATAATTATTTTACCAAACTATGTATTTATTGTTTTAATTAATGATTTATTTGTATATTTATCTCCGCATAATGTAGTGCATGCTGTGCTTTTCTATAAGTGATGAGGCGCTTAGATTTAAGCTTGGGATGTACAAATGACATTGAAACAGTGTACTCATTGTTGAGAAGCCATATAATAAATTAATAAGTAAATTTTAATAATAATAATACATGTATAAATTAAATAAATATTGATGCATAAATTCAATATATAAGTCGCAAAAATTATGTGATGCAATTAATTATAAGCCCACCTACCTACATAATATTAATCATAGATATTAAGAAAACTTTAATGTTGAAGTTGTGAACAAATATTTATAATAGCCCTCCTCCTTATTTTTAATTTTTAATTTTTATGTTGTTATGCCCGACAGGGCCCACAATGCTCCAAAACTATATTATGTATTTTTATGTACCTACCACCTAAGTTCACATTGTGGAATGCAATAAATGTATTGAGTATTGAGTATTGAGTAAGCAACGAGGCTTTTGGAACACCAGATAGTTGATATACTTACTACATATATATTTTCAGTTTGTAAAAAGATACTTATTCTACAAATCCCGGGACCCTGAGAACGTAAGGCAGTAACTCACTACCGCTGCGCCTCTCGGATCGTGAAATTAGTCAAATGTGGGTGTAGTACTAGTTGCACCTCTGCCAAACCTTTCAAGAATCACAGGCGTGATGTTATGCTATGATGCCAAATAAATAAATAGTAAGCCGTGGTTTCATTGCAGATCTGTTTGCAATCCTAGAGGTAGAACTGAAAGGTCTCATAAGCCTAGGGTATCCAAATCCGTAAATAACTTTTCCGAAAAAAATCCTGGGCTTTCGACTTTTTTCAATGTTTAGTATAATTTATTTTGCGTTGCTTTTTTAACAACGTTATATTAAGAGAACGATTTGTAGAAGAACATTGCCGATTCCTGCGTCGATTTCTTAATCAAATATTTTTTTTCATAGTTTGATTAAAGGAGGATGGGCAAAAATGAATGAAAACTGGTTCCCAAAAACTAATGGCAACCTCAAAAAATAAAATATGTCCAGTTTTACAGATCTAATTATGTAAAACAAATAGTTGTTAAAATTGTAAATCTCAGATACCTGTCCGTTCAAAGAATTAAAACATTTACATTTTTGTGAAATCATTATCCAATTCCCGAGCTGCATTTTGATTCCGGACGCACGATAACCCTATATTAGCCAACAATTACACTGATGACCATAGATTTCACTCGCCATTACACAGGACTAAACCAAGCATTTCACGAGCGCAGCTTCGCTTTGTATAAACATTAAGATAACATCGTACAATCTAGTATGTGTCCACTTTCTTGTAAAAACCTCTTTTCAGACTGTTTGCCTTAGTCTTAGCGAGGTTTTTTTTTTAAATAAATATTATGCTCATTAGTTTAGTTCATCATCATCTCAGCCGAAAGACGTCCACTGCTGGACATAGGCCTCCCCCAAGTGTCGCCACACATTAACCGGTCCCTTGCGACTTGCATCCACCGGATTCCCGCAACGTTCACTAGATCATCGGTTCACCTAGTGGGAGGGCTTCCAACGCATCGTCTTCCGGTTTGCGGTCATTCCAGAACTTTTCGGCCCCATCGGCCATCCGTTCTGCGAGCAATGTGCCCTGCCCACTGCCACTTAAGTTTAGCAATTCTTCGGGCTACGTCGGTGACATTGGTTCTCTTGCGGATGTCTTCATTTCTGATTCGATCACGCATGGAAACTCCGAGCATAGCCCTCTCCATTTTGGTTGACTTTAAGTCTTTTGATAAGGCCCATTGTGAGCGACCACGTTTCGGTCCCGTATGTAATCACTGACACATTAGTTTAGTTGGTACTTCATAAATATTTGCGAGGCACGCGGTCATATACACGAGTGCATGCTGTAGAACTAGTGGAAATGATCCGAGGCTTGAGCAGAGCACGGTGTTTGTTTTGCCCAAAAAAAGTGACATTCGCTTTTTATTGAAGATTTATACTAAATACATCATTCCAAATGCAAAAGTAGAACACTCAGGTGTCAATTTCCCAAACTTTATTTTAAAAAAAATATTTTAGTTTTCTTGACCTTCACATTGAAAATACTAAAAATAATAAATTCGTAAAAAAAAATCTATACATATTTTTTTGTTTTTTGTATTTAAGTTTTATAAAGCATTTTTTTGTGCACTTTATCCAGTTTATATTTATTCAAAAATATATAATGTTAATATTTATTTTTTAATTTTTCTAGCACGAAGTAGAACCTGTATCTAGCATAAAAAGTTTCCTTGTACTAAGGCTTATCATCCACAAAAATATTACGCTCAACTTCGGCCTAGGTTTCGAGGAAATCCAAACTCCGTGGCTGATACTGAGCAATTTCTGATGGAAAAACCCAATATCAATATATTCCCAACCCGGGAATCGGACCTCATATTCAGAAGTCGTGCTTGCGACGATTAGACCAGATAATTATGAAAAAGTAACAGAATACGGTACTATTCGAACGATTTTTCCACTATAAAATTAAAAGTAGTAGTATCTCGTAAAAGCATTTCCTTTTTTTTAAACCAACGTTTTGTTTTACGGTGATATTTTATAAAATATAAATTGGTTACGTGGAATATTCAAATTGACCTGCAGATGCAGATCATGTTTGCAAAGTTATTAACGAATGTATTTTTCATATCCGTGATTCAACATTACTAACTTTGTTTTTATTATTGCATTGCGGACTAGTTTAAAGGGTGTAAAAAAACTTCTTAACGAAACCAAAAGGATAGTTCTCCCCGTCATTGCGATTTTTATTTTGTTCTAAACCATACCTGGGAACCTTCTAGGGAGATATTGGGGGTCAAAGTTCCAACTTTTAGACTTTTAAATACAAGGTTTTATTGAAAGAGTTTACTTTAAACACCTTCACGACCCCCGTACTATCCAATTCATCCATCAGCATAATGTTTTGAGTGCGTTTCATTATGATGTTTCACCCCACAAAAAAGTCGTTTTTTATTTAGCAATAATTTTTGCGTAAAGTTACTTACTTTGAGGTTTCGCGATAAGGTTGTTTACACCCTGTATGTTTCATGAGATTTAGAAATCATCAATCAGTAATAACTTTAGTCAGTAGAAACTAAAACATCTTGGATCAGAATAGGTAAGTCAGAGAAAGCAATACATCAGCAGAGTTGGAAAGGAATGAGGGAGGCGTTTGGTCACTCATCCAAAAATCGACCTTGGTAGCGCTGCCTAACCTCGAAGATGGGCCCGTGCAGCTGTTAATATTTACCACGAGCTTCTTCTACTTTATCGTGTAGTTAGTGCTTAACCAGGGGCCTAATTCTGCTATTTTAATAAATTCGTCACTCCAACACGAATCCATTCTCATCCCATTGTCATTTTGCTTAAAGTTCGTAATCTGCTAAATTCACAATGGTCGGTCGATGTAAAATTGTGTTTTAATGACATTTTCGTAATGCCATTATTATAAAACCTACAAATTATTATAAAAATATACAAATGTTTTTCGAAATCTACTACTAAATGCGAACATTTATTCATGCCAGATTTCATTGAGAAGTCATAATGACGCCATTATGTTAGTAGATTACAAAACTTGTCAAAACTTGACAGAACTTGATAATTTTGACTTCAATGATCGCCTATTCTGACACTATCGTAATAGCAGAATCGAGGCCCAGGAGATGACTTTTTATGGCGCCCATGGGCCTGTGAAATACTACATGACTTTGACATACCGTCGAGAAATATCTTTCAAGCATGCTGTTTTCCTCAAGATATTTTCCTTCACCGAGGCAAGTGATAATAGCCAATGCCACTATACTCTTAGACGATTTTTTGTTGGTATAATAAACGCATACCAACCATTCACTTAGCTCCGAACCGTAGTTTTAAAATAGCTGTCATTTTATTCTACACATTCCAGGAAAAGATTCCATTACTGAGCGCTAGACTATCCGGGAAATACTTTGGATTTGTTTGAGGATATCGATTTTACGTTCATTTTCTAAAGTGATTTGACTATCCGATAGTGATATTGAAATCGAATTTCTACTTCAGCGTAAATTGATACGGGTAAGATATTTGATGGCGTTGTGATTTCTCTGAATATACTCTTGAACAAGATGAGAATGCAAAGGGGGATGTGTGGTGTTACGTGAATGTATAAAGTAAGGAATGAGTATATTAGAGGAAGTCTGAAAGTGGCGCCGGTGACTGAAAAGCTGTGTGGTAAGAAGACATACTGCGCCGACCCCAAATAAATTGGGATAAGGGCCAGAGAATGATGATGATACTCTTGAACAAGCTATTTGACTTACAGTTTAATCCACAAAGTGCATTGTTAAATGTAAACCAAATAGCTTGATCGACCGTACTTCACCAGATTTAATTGGTATTGACTGTACAGTATCTTCAGCAACGGTTTTTAAGGGAATAATATCGAAATCTAATCACAATATCGTGCTATAAAGTGTAATTTAGAAATGGATAATATTTTTGTGTTCACCAAACATCTAAAGGTACATCTACGAGTATGTATGCATTTCTAAAATATTGATCTTAAACCCGTTTAATTGTTTTACTATAATTCAACTACTCGGCCAACAAAATATGTTACATCAAACAAATTCCAAATTAACACCAAGATATAACACTTTTTTATTGTAGTGCGCTGCAAATATTCTATTGTAACAATAACTATTTTATTCTTCCCCCGAAAAATACTGATCGTGCACCAAATATTCCTGAATGTTACACAAATTATTTAGTATGCATCCTAGTACCGTATACCCATTTAAAACGGTTTTGTACAACTTTGATGTTACTAAAATAATTATAATTGAAGAATAAATAATGCATTTCGTAAAACATTACTTCTAAGACTTATATTTATTTTACTGAAAATGGTTTTGGCGCGCTTGCGACGCGCATGTCACCGTAAAATTGTCAAACGTAATATTACAATATAACGTGTTTTTTCTCGCGATATTGTAATGTCTCGAAGTATTGTCAACTGAACATACGGAAGTATCTCTGCCCCCATAATCGGGACTTGGGGCACCCCCCCGTTAGGTTAGTTAGGTTCCTTTAAACCCTGCACTCGGAAATAGAGGCCCCGCGAAGCGGGGCTCCGTCGAGTACGCTTTTTAGGGGGAATATAAAGTGTTTTAAGGTTATGTTATATTAATCGGTATTTCTCAGGAATGGTGCATTATCTTTTCATGAGAGTTGTGCCACTGGGCAAGGGTGTTTGACACTTTGTTTAACATTTTGAATTATTATGGTTCGTACTGATTAGTTTAAAAAAACATTTTTAGTAAGCATTACATTTTATAATGTGTTCATTTTTTATTAATAAAGCTACATTGGACATTAATTGGTGTTTGATTCAAATACATTTTGCAGTGCATTATCTGAAGTAAAACTAAAAAAAATAAATGCTTGTTTTTAAAATTAGGTGTATTACTATTTTTAGAAATTTGCAACAGTTGTTAAATAGATGCTCGTTATGACATATTTTAATGAACATATTTTGGTGCACATTCAGTATATTTGGTGGAACACAGGCAAAATTAGGTAAATGAAATGGGAATAAATTGAAGTACCTACTTTTAAATACCATCCTTTACAAATTATGTGATTTTGCCAAATAGGCACTGAGAGATAGGCTCATAATTTTTCTATGAAGTTTCAATTGAAATCCATCTTCTTTCTCTCCATATATAATACTAGATTCAAAGATTTCTAAGGGCTTTTTAGTAAATTGATCCCGTTCATTTGGGTCTCGCGGGATCAGTTTACGAAATTCATATTTTTTTAAGTCATTTTCTTTAGTTGATTTGTCCCGCTCTTTAAATTAAAAAAAGAATGCCTTCGAAATTCAAATTTGAGTAATACCGTGTAGATAATAAGTCGAACTAGACTCGTATAGAAAGAACTGGCCACTGGCAACAGATATAATTTTAAAAAGAAGAAAGTGGGAGGCCTCAGTAGTAATGCTGCGGCCAGACTTGCAGGCGAAAATTCGTGTTCGCGTTGTCGGGATAAAAGTTCGTGTTCGATCTATGACGAAGTGCGTGGCCACACTTGATAAACCTTTTCACTGTCGCGATAATCTAGATCGTCACGACAATTCATTTGGGGGAAAACATAGAAGAGGCGGTTGCGATGTATCACATGGCGGCTAATAATTTTTTCTGCATCTTTCCTTATCCTCTCATTATTCCAATCCGTGATTAACAAGTTCAATCAAACACGTTCAAGCCTCTCGGGAGTATCGCAGTCAACTAGAGCGCGCGAAGTGTAGCCAAACGCACGAACATTGTCGCGACAAAACCCTTTGATGTGTCGCAATTTACCGACAGCGGCGCGAAGGGCATTCGTATTCGCGAAGTTGATTCGCGATAGGACGAATTCTTGGGCCAGACGTGTCGCGACAACGCCAATCTTCGCATTATCGCGATAGTGTAGCCCCAGCATAAGCGACTATACGACACTCCAGATATAAATCAGTAAAAGTCGTTAGCGGAGGCTTATGTCAGGTTGCACACTGAACTAAGGAGACCTATTTTTTGGCCAAAGAATCAGCATTGCCATCCAACGTGGCAATGCTACCAGCCTTCTAGGCACTTTTCCTGTTGGCAGCGATGTGGACGAATTCTTAGATGCCCTGTAACCCTTTTTGATACTTGTACATATTTTTATTTCTATAGACTTAGTGTATATATGTTACCGTAAAATTGTCAAACACGTTATATCACATTATAACGTGTTTTTTCTCGCGATATTGTAATGTCTCGAATTATTGTCAACTGAACATACGGAAGTATCTCTGCCCCCATAATCGGGACTTGGGGTACCCCCCCGTTAGGTTAGTTAGGTTCCTTTAATCATTAAACCCTGCACTCGGAAATAGGCGAATCGGGGCTCCGTCGACTACGCTTTTTAGGGGGAATTTAAGTGTTTTAAGGTTATGTTACATTAATCGGTATTTCTCAGGAATGGTGCATTATCTTTTCATGAGAGTTCTGCCACTGGGCAAGGGGGACCCCTCCTTCCCTTCACACCGCGTAAGTTGACTACCATCGCATGCATTTCACGAAAAATAATGCGTTTTGTTGTAAGCAGTATGTTCATTTGACAATATTTCGAGTTTTTACAATATCGCTAGAGATATTAGAATATAACAAATTTGACAATTTTACGGTGACATATATATTGTAAATGTTTAAATTACTAGTTGTCTTAAAAACGCGCAGGTATCTATTCTGGTTTCTCCTCTATATGCAAAGAGGTTATTATCCCACACAATTACAGGTAGGTAATATTAAGATAATATTAAAATAAACTCACCTAGAATCAGTATTGGACGATATAACAATACCGTCTCGTTCCCACGCGAATCTCCCAGGATGTGGTCCAGTCAGGGTACATTGTAGACTGACCTGCAACGAAAAACCAACTTTAACTTCCCAGAAACTCGGTAGGAATTCCAACTGGCAAAGTGAGGGTATAAAATTGAAATCGGAAAACAAAGAACGGTTCTGAATATAATACAATGTTGAATTTAAAATGGCACTTCAATTGAAAGACCTGGGTTTATATTGTTTGCTAGAACCATTTTCGTTTCATAGTTGCTTTTGTTTTAAGCCTTTTTTTTTCTATTTATAATAAAAAGCAGCAGCGGCATTAAGTCCGCCTTTGTACAGTGTTTACTTGTGCATAAAGTTTTAATAAATAAATAAATAAATAAATAATAAACACATGGGAATAAGTAGATATACTACATGGCAGTTTTTTTGTGTGGTAACCTATGCTTAATTGTTAGTAATTAAATAATAAAAATTATGAATTGCTTAGTTGAGCTCTTTGAGTTACGAGCCGAGCTACACGATAACTGGTCTCCATGACGACAATATCAAAAACTTGCAAATCTATTTAGTCCGTCAGTAAGAGTATTGGAAAATAATGGACACGTATTTTTTGTTTTTGTGAATCAATGAATATTGACAAAGATAAATCGCATCAAAGCTCGGGAGTGGGAGCTCATGACGTCAGTACGCGCTAAAAATTCAGTATTGAGATTTTTAAAAGCATCGTATCTTCGTCAATTTAAAAAGTTAAAAGATATTTCTTTCAAGCTCAAGTATTCATAAATAATTTGTACCCCAATTAGAGGCCGAAAATTCCCGAATGCCTATTCTTGGCTCAATCTCGTCTCCCGAAGCAAAGCAACATAATTAAATTTTCTAAAGGGCAGTGAAGACATGCTAATTTTTTCCCGAAACCCCCAAAGCTTACAGTTCCCAAGGGCAGACTACAAAGTTAGAAGCCGTGGGTTGAAACATAATATTAAGTAATAAGGTACGCCTAAAAATTGATTAGACAAATACTTGATTTTTACTTAAGTGTAATGCAATATTTTTTTACAGAATATATTTTGAATTTTGTTAAAAAAATATACGAATAAGAAAATAAATTATTCACTTCAACGTTAACGCTACGCCGCGGCGCCGCGCTGTGCTATATGAGTGCTACGCTGTAGCATTTTGCTACGTGAGCGCTACGCCGTAGCATTGTACTACGCAAGCAAGTACGCCGTAGCACTGCGCTACGTAAGCGCTACGGCATGGCCAGATTTAGCGAGTCTCAGTCAAATCAAGGTGTTGCTACGAACAGAGACTCGGACAACTAAATCAATCTAAAAACAGCACTGACCGATAACAGCCAAAACAGTATTTATGGCTCCTAATTATTATTTATTATTTTTATTAGCTATCCTTTCTTTTTGCCTAGCGATCCTTTTTGCGGCCAGAGCGGCAGGGACTTTCATTGACTAAAATCCTTCCATGTTCCTTCCTCGCCCTTTATGTTCCGGGGCCACGGTATCTCTTTCGAACAGCCCCGCAGCCCCGGCAGGCTTCGGCCCTTGCCTTCAATATGCTGACATCTGTTTGAATGTATGTGCCATCCTAGTATAGCGACTTAAAATACCAGATGCGTCCAACTAAATCAAATGCATTTGTGAAAACCTATCAGAAAATGTCATTTAATTATATAAGCGTGAATGCTATCGCAGTGAACTCAAAGGATGAATTTTCAGTTCCACGAATGCATTATTGGATTTATCTTTCGTGTGTGTACGAGATTTATTTTTGGTGTGTGTTTCTGACGCAGATCTGACATGTAAATGTCAAACCTTTTAACTGCTAATGTGTGGATCTATCCGTGTGTCTATTACAGAATATCACTTGGATAAATAAGCAATGACACATGATTGAACAAACAAAATAAATGATTTTACTTAAAAAATTAAACAAATAAATAAATAAATAAATATCGCTGGACATTAACACACAGCGCCACCTAGTGCCACACTAAGCAAAGCTTGTGTTGTGGACACTAGATAGTTGATATACTACATATATACTTTTTTGTTTGTAAATACATACTTATTATACATATAAACATCTAAATATGCAAAAAATAACAAAATTTGCAACTTCAGATTCCTGTTAAATTCCAATTTCTAAACTATAAGTATTACGATTGAGCCTTTGATTATTTAAAATGCCATATTAATAACTGGAAAACGTTCGTTTGGAATTTTTGCTGGGTAATGGACTTCGGTACATTTTTGCATATTTTTTATTCCTTGTTTTTTTTACAATAATAATCCTCTACATACTTACATCAACTCCAGGCATGACAGTCGTCTCGCTAAAGTGTTGTGATATGATCATTTGTAAGCTTCTTCGGTATCGGTGCTGGACATCATACGGATCTGCAATCAAAGGGTAAATATCAGCCATATTATGTTTCATTAGCAAGTACAAAATATAACATTCACGATCAAATACTAGAACGCTCACTCAAACACTTAAGGGCTGCTTAAACGTTCGAATCAGAAATTCAGAGTCGCTAAAGTAGACTCATCTTTCATAGGGTGCTGTTTGAGATGTTATAATATGTGACGTAATGAGACGAAATTAAAACCACGCATTAAACAAGTTGAGCGATTATATCGCTGATAAAAATGCTTGGCTCATTGCTGGTCCTGCTTCGCAAGGACAGGGGCGCATAAATTGATAGCATTAAATCGTATTGTTGGAGCTGCTGAAGATTGTACAACTATCTTTGCATTGTTGTATAGATTCAATCTCCATAGCCCATATAGTGTGAGTACTATGTACTAGAAGACTATCATTCACTGGAAAAGTACATAACCTAGTTTATTAAATCAGTACCAGATGGCAAGCGATATAGAAATTAGGTCTGAATTCTTGTTGCGCTGGCGGTCGGTCGTGACGTCAGCGAGAACTAAATACGGCTGTCGGTCGCCGCTGACGTCAGCGTCGCAGTATGGTGCTAAATAGATCGCTCGTACGCGACCGACCGTCAGCGCGACCGACAGTAATACAGGATTTCTAACGGCGGTAGAAGGTCAAAACTTGTCGGCGACGTTCGGCGCTTATCGGCGCCGGTAGCCAGAAGTCTACGTGCGAACGCACTAACATGATTGCTGAGTATGGGGTTGTGTGGAGAGAGCAGCGGTAGCCCAGTTGTGGCGGCCCCGACTTACAAACAGTAAGTCGTGGGTTCGAACCCAGACAGGCGTATTACTTTGTGTAATTTATTTCATCACCATTGCCCCTTAAAAAACGGTGAAGGAAAACGTCGTGAGGAAACCGGCATGTCCTAGAACCAGCCCGTTGTACAATTTACAATACAATGGGGTTGTGGGTTCGATCCTCAGGTCGGCAACAGTGTTATTGGATTTTTCCAGCAAGATATTTTGAGTAGCAGCCTGGAGGTTAAATTGGTGGCTAAAGGCTCGCCCCAAATTAAATGTGACTAACTGTAACTGGTCGATACCCCCTTAACCCTTATGGAATTCATCACCGGTCTATCCTTTTGCCAACTATGTCGGGGTCGGCTTCCAGTCTATCTGATGCAGCTGAATGGCAGTATTTTACATGGAGCGACTGCCTATCTAACCTGCGCAACATAGTTAGTACTGGATTATATGATACCCTTCGGTAAGACTGGTTGTCAATTTAACCCTTCAGGAATTTCAGAAGTATTTAATAAAGGGTGTAAAACACCTCTTCACGAAGCCGAAAAGCGCTTGTTCTCCCCATCATTGCGATCATTATTTTGTTCTACACCATACCTGGGAACCTTCTAGTTACGGAGATATGGGGGTCAAAGTTACAACTTTTTGACAAGTTTTTATTAAATACTAGTTTTTTTTTAAAGATTTTGACTTTTATCACCTCCACGGGCCCCGTACTATGCAATCCATAAATCAGCACAATGTTTTAAGTGCGTTACATTGAGTTCTGCCACAAAACATTATTTATAACCTCAAAAAAAAAGTTGTTTCCCAGAAATAATTTTTGCGTAAAGTAACTTAGTTTGATGTACAGAATGCTTGGTTAACGGCTTTGTGATGAGGTGGTTTACACCCTGTATAATATTTCAAATAATTTTCGAATTTGCGTTACATTTACGTCGCGCAGTCGTACTGCGCCCTCTGTTCAACTTACCTTCAGATAGAACATCGCTCTGTATCCCAAACTTGTAATTTCCGATACCGTAAGATGATCTGAAAAAGAAAAAAAAATGTAAATAAGATCCCAATTATTTTTAATGAAGCGTAAGGCGAAACTTCAGCTGTAATGAATAGGATTTTTATTAAAATACGTGGAGGTTCTTTTTTTTTTGTACTTTGAGTAAGATAATATGCTAACAATGTCGTAAGTGGATATTTAGATATCTTGAAGGAATGTAGGGTAACAACCTGAGGACCTAAAAAGATGGTAGGAAAATTGGTTTAAAGAATGATACCGTAAGTTTTGTTTTCTTTATTCTGGTTTAATGCCTAGTCTGTGTCAGACTTTAATACCGCCTTTGACTTAGGTTAATGTGCTATTGAGAAATATCTATCCCGCATTCTGGGTTGGTTTCCTCACCAAGTTTTCCTTTACCAAAGCAAGTAATAATTTGCACACATGAATCCGAAATATCAATGTTATCTCGAGATTTATAACTTGGCAGTCCCATGGTTACTCCAATAGGCTATCACTCTATGCTAGTGTGGGACTCAAACTCAAATCATTTATTTCAATTAGACCATTGCGGCACTTTTAAATAACAATAAAACGAGAAAAAAGCAAAGCTACAGGCACAGACACAAAACATAATAACTTGAGAAAATACTGTAGTTGCCCATTCCCTAGCGTAGATCTCAATGGAGAAGAACGGGCTGGAAACTCCATGGACACTCTTTTCAATCAAAAATTTTGTTACAAAATCTTGGTTACATCATTCATGTTGAGATAATACATATATGTGAGAGAACGATGTAGAAAGACGTCTACAATAACGTTTCTTTTCGAAGGTACGAAATTAACATTTGTACCTTATTCTATAAAACAGTCACGTGGTTCATTCGTAGTTTACAGAACAAAAAGTGAAGCGTTCGTATCGAAAGTCATCGCGTTGGACCTCCCACTAGGTGGGCTGATGACATGGAGAAGGTTGCGGAATCCGCTGGATGCGAGTCGCACGGGATCGGTCAATGTGGCGACACTTGGGGGAGGCGAGTCGCACGGGACCGGTCAATGTGGCGACACTTGGGGGAGGCGAGTCGCACGGGACCGGTCAATGTGGCAACACTTGGGGGAGGCGAATCGTACGGGATCGGTCAATGTGGCGACACTTGGGGGAGGCGAGTCGCACGGGATCAGACAATGAGACCACACTTGAGGGAGGCCTATGTCTAGAAGTGGACGTCTTTCGGCTGAAATGATGAATGATGAGTATCAGTTCCTTTTCTCCTTTTCAACAGACTTCCAAAAAGAGGAGGTTCTCAATTCGTCTGTATTTTTTTTTTTGTTACCTTACAACTTTCGACTGGGTGAACCGATTTTCTGAAGACCTGATGCTGATCTTCGGAGATATACAACGGAACTCTTCAAAAATATACAGCAAATCTACAGTGATTGCTGCAATCGCTTGTAGGTTCATTGTTTATACTATATCATGACGTAACATCACGCTTGTATGCTCTAAGGGGGTACGCAGATGTGTAAAATACACCCAGATATCGAAAGTGTTTGTTACCTAAGAACTTTCGACTGGGTGAACCGATTTTGGAGGGCTCTTTTTTATTTGAAAGCTGGTGCTTCTCGTGTGGTCTCATAATCATCAAATCAGGATCTGATGATGGAATTCTGGAGAAATAGAGTCTGAAGTATAATGAGTATTTTTTGTAAAAAAGTTTTTATTATTAAACGGCTTTGTTATTGAAGAACACAAGATGAATCAATATCATCTTCATAACCTTGTCCCATGTTCCTCGGGGTCGGCGCAACACGTTTTTTCTTCTATTCTTCTCTGTCAACCGCCACACTATCATTTACTCTTTTTCTGTCAAATCATTCCTCACACAATCCATCCACGTTTGCTTGGTCTTCTTCTCCAAATCTATCCATTAAACTCGTCGCATGCACTTCAATAACTCATTAACTGTCAGCGAAGTAGACACCAGTAGCGAAGAGTAATTTTTTGTAACAGGTAAGCCGGTCCGGTGCACAACTTTAATAATGTTTTTAAAAAACGTACATTGAACCATTTGTAGTATTAGTCATGTTGGGCAATCACGCCTTAACTGAATTACCTACTCGTACATTGTTTTACTTTTAGCAATGGCAGACTCCAGTACAGTGGTTGTTCCGAAGGAAAGCCGGTAGGTTTCAAGTTGTATGAACCCTTCGCCACTGGTAGATACAATAGTTAAACAATAGCGTCTGACCGATACGGTCAGGCTTGACAAATCACAAGACGAATCATTAACTAGTAAACCGGTAACTTCACTCACTTTCGCCAGGATTCAAACTACCTAGCTTCCTTACCCGAATTAGGCGTAGCAGTAGTGAAGCTGCCTTACGTTCTTAGGGTCCTGGGTTCGAATCCCGGTAGGAGCAAATGTTTGTGTGATGAGCATGGCCATTTGTTTCCGAGTCATGGATGTTTATAAGTATAATAAGTATGTATTTACAAACATGAAAAAAATATATAAGTAGTATATCAACTATCTGGTGTCCACGACACAAGCCTTGCTTAGTGTGGCACTAGATGGCGCTGTGTGTTAATAATAATAATAACATTCTTTATTTTTCGGACAACAGGAATGCATTGTGTAAGTAAGCAATCTATACTAATATTATAAAGCAGAAAAGTTTGTTTGTTTGTTTGTTTGTTTGTTTGGTTGAACACGCTAATCTTAGGAACTACCGGGTCGAAATGAAAAATTATTTTTGCGTTGGATAGTCCATTTATCGAGGAAGGCTATAGGCCATATAACATCACCCTATGACCATTAGGAGCGCAGCAGGAATAAAAAATGTTTTTTTTTCCTTTCGTTTTTCTCTCTTATGTGACGCAGACGAAGTTGCGTGGGTCACCTAGTACAAAATAATTTATTTCTACTGTTAGTAGCTGAGATACATTTTAGAAAACAGAGTAAATAGTATTGTGAAAAGGACATTCCTAGATTAATTTAGGATCCTGTTGCCACTCGCCCGCAACCTTGACAACAGCGACGCGGTTTTTTAGGTTACAAATGACGTCGTGGCAGCCGTCAATTCGGTATTGCGCAAAGATAGCAGAAGCGCTGCACCATCGCGGCAGTCCCAACAGCATCCTAACAACATTATTGTATTGTACGCGTAGGTCATCCAACGTTAAAACCATAATCTCCAGCGATATTTATTTATTTGTTTTTATCCTTTGGTAATTTGGTAAACGACTCTGCTCAGTTTCTTGTTAGATTGTTAAATCTCAAGACTGCGAACATCAACCTTAAAATCAAATCTATTCACTAGACGGAATTACTGAACAAAGATATCTCAGAAACAACAGAACAGACACTGGAAACGCCAACTATTATAGAAACATCTATACTCAGCGATAAGACCCGGACATCCTTTGAAGATTATCAACCAAATAATTTGGAAACTCACTGAGTTGAGAAACCTTATTACTCTCCAATACACTTTGAAGTCACTTAAGGTCTTTGAAGATGGATTTAGAAGCGTAGACCGTATATCTTTAATATTTTGATCCTGTATACTATCGGAAACTATCTCTTCTATAAAATTATCGTCTTTGATGTGCACCTAAAGAGGTAACTATGACCTTGTGCAAAAAGGTTGAATGATTTTGCGATAATGCGCGAAAATCGAACGGGTCCAGTGATCACTGAAAGTAATTAAACAAATTCTAAAAGATGAAAGGGTCTTTTGAGATAAGCTATAGAGATTATGCATCTGTATTAGATCATGAAAATAGGAGATCATCATTCCTGCCGGGGTTGCGGGCCTGTTCGAAAGAGATACCGCGGCCCCGGAACATAAAGTGAGAGTAGTTATTTGATTATTTCCCATCCTAAAAAAAAAGGAGATCATTCACTCGACTCCCAAAAAGAGGAGGTTCTCAATTCGTCTGTATTTTTGTTTTTTTTTTGTGTTTGTTACCTCAGAACTTTCGACTGGGTGAACCGATTTTGATGATTCAAAGCTGGTGCTTTCCGTGTGGTCCCATTTTATTTGGCTTATTAAGTTATTTTTCCCTTTTTTGTGTGAAGTCGGTTATATTTGTTGCATAATTTTTTTTATTAGCCTGTACTGTCCCACTGCGCGGCAAATGCCTCCCCGAACTCCTTCCATGTACTCTTTTCCTGTGCCAAACGAAGTTAGGTTAACAAAAACCCTTCCTTTTCGTATAAACAAACCACGAAAAAAATACTCCGCAGTAAAGCCCAGGCGTTTCTCCAATAACTTGGTTTGCCTAACTCAGTTTACTTCGAAGTGCACGGCACGGTCTGCTAAGAGCACATGGATGAATATATCTGGATATACCTCGGCAGTTCCTTCATTTGGGAAAATCTGTTTACTTCATACGAGCATGTAGTTTTCCAGGTTATGTTGTGAATTTGATCATCTGCCTAGCCTTTTCCCAACTATGTTGGGGTCGACTTCCAGTCTTACCGAATGCAGTAGAACTGCAGTATTTTACATAGAGCCTATCTGATCTCGACAACCCAATTAGTACTGGGTGATACGATACCACTTGATAAGGCTAGTTGTCAGACTTTTCAGGCCACTGACTATCTGTAACGATTGTCAAAGATCTACAAATGACAGCCGGGAACCAACAGCTTAACGTGCTTTCCGAGACACGGAGAAAACTCGTTATTAAAGGATGATCACCCATCTACAGAACAACTTAGGCAAGCACGGCTTAACTTTAAGATCGACCCGAGCGGCTGTCATTATTTAGCCCCGAGCTCTTTCTATGTTGTTTCTACTAACTATGTTGTGTCGTTAATGTTCAGACTAATAGGCTAATTAAGATCATGTTTTATGAGAGCGTACGTAAATGTTTTAGAGGATTTCGTACTCGTAGTGTTTGCGTATTACCTAAGAAAAGGGGAGCAAGATTGTGACTGATATCGAAAGAGATGGTAAACGAGAAAGAGAGAGGCAAGAGAGGAGATGGGAGGATCATCTGAAACTCATTCCCGGTCCCTACTGGAGAAGGGTTGCTTGAGATAGAAAACAGTGGAAAACGTTAGACGAAGCCTATGCCAGGAGGAGCCACACTGAATTAAGAGACATTCTTTGAGTACCACCATAACGTAACCAAAATACTGAATGGTTCAAGATTAAGAGGCTGACAACACCTAATTGATGTTATTCAAGCAGGTTTTGACGTGACAACGTCTTATAATTCGATAGAGCCGGCTGCACGCACGAAAAAACATGACTCATGCGGCGTTACCTCACGCGGCGTTACCTCATGCGGCGTTACCTCGCTGATCGCTCTGAGGCGTTCCATGTAAGGCTTGAAGTGCAAGCGAGAGCGCGGAACGAGTGACAAAGAAGCACAATCGGCCTTTGCGTTCGGCAGCGTTCGACATCCGTCTCTCTCCTACTTGAGTGAGCGATGCGTCTGCGTGGACAGCTGCTATACTATAGTACATTTACATGTTTTGATCGAGTATCAAGTGCAGTGAAAAGTGAATGTGGTGTCAAAAAATGCTACCATTCCATGAGTATTTTGACGTTGTCACGTTCAACTATCGTCAGTAAACCGACTTTACAGACAACCAGTTTTTTAAGAAAAACTATTTGTTAAAAAAAATGTTAAAATGCATCATATTTCGAAGACCGTGGACGGACTCGAAACATGACATGTCGGCTGGACAGAGAATATTGGCAAAGAGTGTTTTTTAAATCATCATGAAATGGTTCTTCGTCTTTATTTTTTTTTTGACAATGGGTATGCAATTAAAAACATTAAGCCAACATCATCATCATCGGCCTATTAATGTTCCCACTGCTGGGACAGGCCTCCTCTGTATGAGAGGTAATGGGCTATAATTATAATCGACCACGCGAGGCCAGTGCGGATTGGTAGATGTCACATGTCTTCAAATTTATGTTCTACGAAATGTCGGTTTCCTCACAATATTTTCCTGTTTTATTAAGACAACATATTCATACCTAAACCGCTTACAAGTCATATTTCACAAATAATCCACACTTTTTTTATTTCACTATTTATTTATTATCTTCTAAAACTAGGCCGCCCAATAATAGTGGGCTCCCGTTTACTACGATACGAATAGAAACAGTGTGCAAGCATTTTGGTGTTGACAGAGTCTTAAAAGCTTATTGATTGAATGATTGAGTGTATGGTGTTACCGTGGTAAAGGCCGAGACTTGTAGTTCGTGGACTCCAACCAGGCAGATTTGCGTGCAAATATTTCCTAGAATGAAGTATGACATGCGCTAACCTGCACTAAGTCTGCGTGACGTAAGTCACCAGTAGGTACATGGAAGTGCGACTATGTTTCTGCTACTAGTGCTTCTAACATGGTAGTTAAACCCAGACTTTACCCCGAACCGTTGAATTGCGATTAAAAGGCTACTGAGGCAGTTATTAAAACAACCACTCGTACATTTCAACTAAATGCATGGCAAATATTTGAATAGGCTATTACAACTAAAAGATAAAAATAAAAACCTTTTTTGGAAAAAAATAAAACCAACCTTAAAAAACAAAAAAAAATTGCTTCAGAAGTCGGCAGCCAAAACAAAAAATCAAACAAGCAGGTCACTAACTTCTGAAGTTAAAGTTAATATTATAAATGAGAAAGTTTACGAGGATGTTTTGATGTTTATTACACTTTCCGGCAAAAATTTAAGAACGGATTTGGATGAAATTTGATACACAAATAGTTTAGATCCTGGAAAAACTAACAGGATATTTTTGTATGGTGATTGTATGATCCTGTGAGAAAATTATCGACCACCATGTGAATGAAGCTGCGGGGGGATAAGCTAGAACAATTATTATAAAGAACAATGAAAATACATTTATCCAATCCAAAAATCAGAGAACTAAACCCATAATTTTTCTCGAAAAAAAGCTTCTAAAACGTCATTAGAGATATCTGATTAAAAAGCCAGGAGAATTTTCACACAGCTTTTCACGGACTTCATTTTTCGTGACTTTAATCTCTAAAAGCAACGTTTCAGAATTCCATTTAAAAGCAAATAAATTGGAAAAGCTATGTCAAAGACTATCCGACAGGGAATATAATGAAATTATTGGCTTCTAGTGCCTATGAACTAGGTAAAACTAAGCCTGTAGAATGTAAATATATAAAGGATGTAAAACACCTCTTCACGAAGCCGAAAGGCACTTATTCTCCCCGTCATTGCGATAACTTTTTCGTTCTACACCATACCTAGGAAACTTTTAGTTACGGAGATATTGGGGGTCAAACTTATAACTTTAAGACATGTTTTTTTTTTTAAACACATGTTAATGTTGTAAGATATTTGCTTTCAATACCTCCACTACCCCCCGGGTACTATTCAATCTATCCACGATCACAATGTTTTGAGTGCGTTACACTGAGTTATACCACGAAACGTGATTTTTCGCCCCCAAATAAAAGTTTTCCCCAGCAATATAATAGGTACTTATTAATAAATCAGCTTAATTCTATAGTAATAAAGTGAAAAGATTACTGTTTTCATCACGAAGCCGTCAACCAAGCATTCTGTACATCAACGACTTAAACGATAAAATAAATAAAATATCGCTGGACATTAACACACAGCGCCATACCACACTAAGCAAGGCTTGTGTCGTGGACACCAGATAGTTGATATACTACATATATATACTTTTTTTTGTTGTAAATACATACTTATTATACATATAAACATCCATGACTCGGAAACAAATGTCAATGCTCATCACACAAACATTTGCTCCTACCGGGATTCGAACCTAGGACCCTATGAACGTAAGGCAGCCTCCTTACCACTACACTATTCGAGTCGTCAAGTACTCAATTTACTAACTAACTAAGTTGCTTAGTTTGATGTACAGAATGCTTGGTTGATGGCTTCGTGATGAGGTGGTTTACACCCTGTATATTTCAAACTACTTTTTGTAAATTATTTCACCGTGTCTGCTCTCGAATCGGTGAAAGGAACTGCATGTTCTAAAACCAAAAATTCGAAGACACATGTGACATCCACCAACCGGCAAAATGCTAAAAAAAAAACACGTTCAGCACACTTGTTTCACAGACATCAATTTTTCTAACTTTGTTCGTTTAATTTCTAATTAAAAGAAAAGGATAGTTGTTTAATTTCTAAAAGGATCGTTCCGAAAATCCATTTAAAAGGCGGTAAATTGAAAAGGCTAGGATATACAGGGTGTAAACTACCTCATCACAAAGCCGTTAACCAAGCATTCTGTACATCTAACTAAGTAACTTTACGCAAAAATTAATACTGGGAAACAACTTTTTGTTTTGAGGTTATAAATCATGTTTTGTGGTAGAACTCAATGTAACGCACTCAAAACAAATTGTGCTGAAGGATGGATTGTATAGTACGGGGGCCGTGGAGGTGTTAAAAGTCAAAATCTTACAAAAAAAAATTGTACTTAAAAAAAACTTGTCAAAAAGTTGTAACTTTGACCCCCATATCTCCGTAACTAGAAGGTTCCCAGGTATGGTGTAGAACAAAAACATAATCGCAATGATGGGGAGAACAAGTGCCTTTCGGCTTCGTGAAGAGGTGTTTTACACCCTTTAGACTATCCAACTGGGATAATGATAAAATTAATGGCTTCTAGTGCCTAAGAATCTGGATGAACGAGGCTAAACTTTCTCTGTAGAATGTAGACTCCCGAATATATTTTAGGTAACCCTTATTAAATCATGAGGGTACTCAGTTTTGGCCTTATTTGCCAGCTTATTAGGTTACTGTTCAGCTTATTAGTTTACTTGGTTTTGCTTTGATCACGAGGTTAGGGTAGAAAGTATGTCTGTCGAAATAAGGTCATGTACAAAATGTGAAGATGCTTTTTCTTTGGTGATAACTTCAATAAATAAACCAAAACATTAAAAAAAAACTCGCAATCGTATTTGAAATACGACAAGGTTTTTATGTTATTCTGCCTATCTTTATCCTAATTTATTGAAGTCGGCTACCAGTATTTTTATTTTACATGGAGCCTTTCATACCTCCACAACCCAGTTAGTGCTGGGTAATATGGTGCCCGTTGAAAAGACTGGTTGTTAGACTTTCGAGTCACTGCCTATCAGAAACGAGACCCCTTCATGGTTAAATTTGTTGTCAGGCTTTTGTTGACTGGCTAGCCGTCCGTCCGTCTAACGACGACAGGCCGTGTCGACGGCGCGTTCGTGTTCCATGCGCGCCTCAAAGAGATGTCAGCATAAGGGGAAGGGCCCGCAAGGGCCGAAGCCTGCTGGGGTTGCGGGCCTGTTCGAAAGTGATACCGCAGCCCTGGAACATAAAGAGCGAGGAAGGAACATGGATGGGTTTTAGTCAGTAAGAGTCTGACATTCCCTCCCGCTCCACCCAGAGTGGGAGAAGTCATTTGATGATTTCCCATACCAAAGAAAAAAAAACGAGGCTTTCGTTGACCATTATGACAAATTATTAACGATCTGCCAATAAAAAAAAATAAAAAAAATATTTGACACTTAAAATTAAAAACACATGTTACAAGCCAATCACAATAAGTAAGCACACGAGTGTTTGTCCACAAATCTGTTCCTAACTAGGCCTCGATCTGTATTTTAAAGGTCAGCGTTCAGCCATGGATTCCATTTTTAATCTAGCAGCTTTTGAGTGTGTCGCTACAGAGTTGACAGCAAGAGTTATTGCCATTTGGTAACACATATTGATAAAAAATAATAATATAGGAACTACAATTACATTAAAATTTAGAATTACAGTAAAATGAATAAAAATAAGGTACTAATGTTGAAGTGTGTATGTTTGGAAAACATCGTGAGGAAACCGGCACGTCCTAGAACCAAAAATTCGGAGACATGTGACATCTACAAATCCGCACTGGGCCCGCGTGGTAGATTATAGCCCATTCCCTCTTATTGAGAGGAGGCCGTGTCCCAGCAGTGGGAACATTATAGACTGATGATGATGATGTGTATGTTTGAGTGTGAGAGTGAGTGAGTTGATGAGTAAAGTGTGTATGTTTGAGTGTGAGAGTGAGTGAGCAAATGACACCAAAACACACGGCTTAACGTGCTTCCTGAGGCACGGAGGAAACTCTGTAGCTTGTAATTATGGTTACCCGTCCAAAGACCAACGTTGATAAACGTGGCGTTGTCTTGAAGGTTGAACCGCGTGACTGTTAATATTTAGCCGAGCTCCTCTAGTTTCTACATTGGCCTCGAAAAACAGAACACTCTCGCATGAATAGCAACCACTCTTCAAAAACTATATTTTAGGTCCTCTATTTGTCCATCAGTTTGTTACAGGAAATAGCTTTATAACTGACATGTAACCAGCTCGATCGATATTACTTTGAAACTGCAGATGGTACCGCCATCAAACAGAAAACGCAGAAGGGCAACTCCATACATTGGGGAAAAATGCATGCTTGCATAGATGCTTAGCTACGTATAGTGAGTGCAAGCGTACTCGCGATCGGCATTTGTTTGAGATTTTAGATAACTCGTTGTTCTAGAAGTCGCAAGTGAAACTGCAGAGCATGGTCCTGGGTTCTGATTTCCAGCACGCGTAGCATGACTACCGTAGAAGCAGGTTTCTTCGAAGAAAAAATCGACAAAATGACAGATGAACAAAAGAAATCTGTCATTTTATGACATTTTGTCGATTCCTTTTTCGAATAAACCCGTTTTATACGGTGGTTATGCTATGCGGGCAGGTCAGATAACCAAGGAGACGGTACTCGTGCCCGGTTGATGGGAATAGGGCCACCCCCTATTACATGGGACTTAAATTAACTGGTCCAAAGTAGGTGTACTATTAGGTACTCTGTCTAAACCTTCGGGGATTAGAGGAATGCTGTTATGTTTGGCAATATCATTTCCTTTTTTTTTTCATCCATGTTGACTACAGAATTCTAGCTAAATACACCGTGACTTTTTAGTCGTCTTACAAAGGCAGTCCAGTTCATGTATCCAATGACTAGTAAACGTTTTTAATTAAAAAAAATGGTATTTACGAGATTTGAATAATTTAAAAATAAAAGTTTTATTCATTATTATGACGCAAGGCGTAGTTTTCTCGTTGAAAATGGTGATGGAATGATCTGCTCGACTTGTGCGCTAGGTAGGTATACTCTACAGTTTGATACGCTAACATTTTTAACAGGGTGTTTCATATTTCTAATGTATTCATTAGTTTTCTTCGTACCTATTATCTTAATTACCTAATGATAAAAAAATAATAACCGCGCCTAGAGGTATTTTATGTACACGGTATAGCGGTACACTCAATGTACCCGCATTGAGTGTACCGCTTTTGTAGACGACTAAAAAGTCACGGTGTATAAGATTATTATTTTTATTTCCATGTGTCTGTTTTTGAGAGCAGCAGTGGTAGGCAGAGGCATATAACTTTGTGTAATTTATTTCATCATCACTGCTCTGAGAAACGGTGAAGCAAAACATCGCTAGGAAACCGGCATATGATAAATGATAAATGATAAACGATAAACGATAAACGATAAACGATAAACGATAAACGATAAACGATAAACGATAAACGATAAACGATAAACGATAAACGATAAACGATAAACGATAAACGATAAACGATAAACGATAAACGATAAACGATAAACGATAAACGATAAACGATAAACGATAAACGATAAACGATAAACGATAGCCCATTCCCTCTCGTAGGGAAGACGCCTGTGTCCCAGTAGTGGGAACATTAATAGGATGATGATGTATCTGTTTTCGTTCTTTCCCTAAAACCAAGCTTCTGTAGTTTTCTGCCAATGTGACACAACTTGCAGAAAAGCATTCAACCGGTATATTGAGTCTGCATTATTATGATCGGAGTCGATCAAACGATGCTTTAGATTCCTGACGAGATTTCTATGCGTTGCGAACTAAACATGGCTAGGTTATTTGGTGCCTGAATATAAACGTCGATGGACGGAAAGGCAGATCAAAGACCCAGAAAACGATAGATGGATTGTGGAAGGAGTGGTATGAAAGAACAGGAATTTGTGTGGGTTTTTAGCGTGATTACCTACTAAGAATAAGAATAAACAGAAGTATAGAGAATAACAAGTTTTATGCCAAGACTAAGTTTCTTGATTTCGGCACAGATTAATTTTAAAAGCTGCATAAATCTGACTTGTGGCAGATTGTTTTTAACAAGATAACGGGGTTTGGTTACAACTACAAGAGAAAAATTAATAAAACCATCATCTGCCTAGCCTTTTCTCAACTATGATGGGGTCGGCTTCCAGTCTAACCGGATGCAGCTGAATACTAATATTTTACACGGAGCGACTGCCTATCTGACCTCCACAACCCACTTAATACTCGGTAATACGGATACCACTCGGTAAAACAGGTTGTCAGACTTTTTGGGCCACTGACTACCTGTAACGAATGCCAAAGATGGATAAATGACAGCCGGGACCAACAGCTTGACGTGCTTTCCGAGGCACAGAGGAAACTCGATATGTAAGAGTGGTCTGGGTAGAAATACACGGCTTTATCTAACGACGACGACCCAATTGGCGTAGTGGTAGTGACGCTGCCTTACGTTCTTAGGGTCCTGGGTTGGAATCCCGTTAGGAGCAAATGTTTGTGTGATGAGCACGGACATTTGTTTCCGAGTCATGGATGTTTATATTTATAATAAGTATGTATTTACAAACAAAAAAGTATATATGCAGTTTATCAACTATTTAGTATCCACGACACAAGCTTTGCTTACTGTGGCACTAGGTTGCGCTGTGTGTTAATGTCCAGCGATATTTATTTATTTATTTATCTAAAGATCGGCCAGAGCGGCTGTTTATTATTTAGCCACGAGCTCCTTGCACCCTACGGTCTCTTCATTCCCTTCTACCTTGTGTAAAAGAGTAAAATTTATTTTTAATGTGGTAGTATAACCACTGAAAAACCTAACTTCTGAAGAATCACGCTCTAACTGAATTCTGGGTTTATAAGGTAAAATCGACGAATGGAGAATGGAAGATAAAATGTGTTGCACTAAGTACCTACCTGTTACGATTGTCAAAAATCTACAAAAGACCAAAGTTCTCCCTACAAGGGGATGTGGCTAACTTGTTTTCCGAAGCACGGTAATATTTTTTTTTTTTTTAATTGTGACAAGCCCGCCACACACGCCCAAACCACTGTAACTCCTGAAAGCCAGAATCAACAGTGGCGACCACCAGAAAAGCGCCGAGACAATGAAGCTCGACGAAGTCCCAGAGAATGAATTTAACTGTCTTGGATCCCGCAACGAAATTAATCAGAAAGTATAGCGGAGGAGTAGGAAAGAACTGTAATTTCCACTTCCCTCCATATCAGCAGGAGACAGAACGAAACAAGGCCAATAGGCACAAAGGGACGTTTACAACTGGGATTGGCCCAGTTGCCTAGCACCACGGATAAATATTAACGTTAATGGGTCCTAAGTAGAGAGCTGTTATATTTGATTCCAGTAATAGGTATGGCAAAAACGCTTGAACGCACGGAAATTTGCTCTAGTTTCTACAAGGTCCGTATAGTAAATAACTCCGGATGTAACCTGTACACTATCCAACATAATATTGCGTTCATTTTGCCAAAGACTAAATACTAATAATATACTGAGTATCTATTTGAAAAAGCATCCCAATAAATACTAAGTTTTATTTGGAACTTCAAGTAACCACAAGGGGCTGTACTGAGCCCCATATATTTTATGTTAAGCAGCTTTTCATTTTATTACCATTTTTATCTTCAAAAATTATGGTTTCATGTTACATTCCCATGAATATTAAAGTATTTGCAAAGCGACCAACGAAGTCTGTTGCCATACTTAAGTGGCAGTCGGGGAGGGAAATTCTACAGGAAGAATACGATGTGGCAGAAAACTTCTACTATGACAATCACAGAATTGGCAAGACGTGCTGATAATCATCGCGGGAACAGGTAACTATTGGTAACTATAATAATAATAATAATAGATATGGTGTTTCATACCCTCTTGCAGCCGAAGCCATGCGAACAAGCACATATGTTGACGATGTGATAGTTGGATCTGATAGTCTGGAGCAGCTTCAGCAGCTTAAACAGCAGTTAATTGAACTAATGGAAAAGGGTAGTTTTGTTCTTCACAAATGGTGTTCCAACAGTCCTCAACTTCTTGATGACCTTCCAAAGGAGGTCAAATACTTTGAAAAACTTGATTTCAACAAAAATAATATTGTTAAAACACTAGGTCTGAAATGTGATATGTTGCTAGATCAACTCAGTTTTACAGCCCCATTGGTTGAGAAAAATGATGTTAATACCAAAAGAAAAGTGCTAAGTTTTATAGGAAAAATGTTTGATCCCTTAGGATTGATAGGTCCAATTATAGTCACAGCAAAGCTATTCATGCAAAAATTGTGGTCAATAAAAATTGACTGGGACTCTATAATGCCCCATGAACAGCTCTACATTTGGGAAAAATTCTTAGAAAGTTTAAAATCAATGGGTACCATCAATATTCCAAGATGTGTCAATTCTACTGGCAAAATTAATGTAGAGCTAGTAGGATATGCTGATGCTTCGTTCAAAGCATTAGGCTGTTGCATATATCTAAGGGTATTCAATGCTGATGGAACGGTCTTTGTAAACCTTTTGTGTTCCAAATCACGGGTTGCTCCATTGAACAAATGTATCACTATCCCAAAACTTGAATTGAATAGTGCTCTGCTTCTTTCAGAGCTTTCATGTAGAGTCAATAAAGTTTTAAAAATAGACTTCCACTGAAATCATTTTTGTATAGTGATTCACAAATTGTATTAGCTTGGATAAGATCAAATAACATAAAGTCAAATCCTTATGTCACGAAGCGTGTCAAACAAATCAGAGAGCTGACTAAAGGTGTGAGTTGGCATTATGTCAGCACAGCTGAAAACCCAGCTGACCTGTTATCTAGAGGATGCGATCCACAGAAGTTGCAATCTAATGAGCTTTGGTGGCATGGTCCAAGGGATCTCTCTAATGTGGACTACAAACACTCTCTTACAGAGCCCAAGTTACCCATTCCCCTTGATGATGATGATAATCATGCTGATCCTGTTGTAAACTGCAATGTAAATAATTCTTCGCCAACTGGTCACAATAATTCGTTTTCAAAAAACTTTTTTGAAAGGTTCTCTGATATCAATAGGTTGCAAAGAGTAATAGCCTATATTTTGCGTTTTCGTAACAATTCTGATTTAAAAAATGAAAGGTTAGTTGGTGTCCTAGGTCCAAAAGAGCTCCATAACGCACTTTTAGTGATCATGCGCTGTACTCAAGAATATCATTTTTCAAAGGAGATTACCTTGCTCAAAAATAACTCTCCTATAAAGTCAGGCCTGTCCAGCTTACACCCCTTTATTGATAGTAATGGTTTAGTTCGCCTAGGTGGTCGACTTCAAAATGCTTCTGATATTCCATATGAAAAGAAGCACCCAGTTATTCTACCAAAAAACTGTCATATCACGAATATTATTATACACAAAGAGCACTTGCGATTATTACATGCTGGTGCAAAACTTGTCATAGGCTCTCTTGTTTCTATCTGCCCTACTGCAAAGACGTGTTATTATAATTATTCTCTAAAATACAGTCCAATTTAAAATATTTCTCGCCTTTTATTCAACATAGGCGAAGTGACCACGACGCCACCACCTGCTCGTCGACGGGGAGGACGCCGGCCGCCGGACGGCTTAGGACCTCGAGGCCCACCGGCTTCTGATAGGGTCCCAGCTCCCGGCGGAAGTGTGCAGCGCATGCGATGGACGCAATCGAATAACGAAAACGTCATGCGCGCATACTATGGGGCTACAGAGGGGGGAATCAACCTGACCGCGTACCGTGTTAGGATGCTCTCTCTGTTTCAGGTGCTTGAGCCAGCTGTCAACGTGTCGGCACAACGACTGTCGGATCAGGTGCGAGTCATCCAGCGTAATCGTATGTTGGATGACACCGTACTTGATCGCTTGCGAACTGAAGTGCAGAGTAGCCGTGTCACGGCCACGCCGCCGTCGCAGGCTGTGGTTCCACCACAGTCTACCGTAACAACACCATTTTGCGATGGCGACGTGAGTAGTGACATGGTTATTAATGTAAGTACCCAGTGCAGTGAGGATATGAGGAGTGCTTTGGAGGGTGCGATTCGGGAGTATCGGTTCATGACACCCGAACTTAGACCACGTTTACCTCGTTTGCCCATGCACAACAAAAATAAGATGCTGATGGCTGTTCTGGATTCGCAGTTGTCAAATTATTTTGATAGCTGCGAAGACCTCACCGATATTCACTCGATCCTGTATTGTGCGGCCGTAGCGGCATGTCGTGTAGCTCATGGTAAATTTTCTGATGACAGAGCTACACGACCAAAACCAGCCATACCGGCATGGCAGTACAGGATCGAACAACGTATTGGTGGGGCCAGAGCACTCATCGGCAAATTGATCTGCTTCAGGGAGGGCAATACTCGCCCTAGGGTGATGCGTTTTGTGAGGCGGGCGTTCTCGGGGACTGATATCAGTCCTCGAGACTATATGTTTCGTGTCACAGAGCGCATCGACTTCCTGAAGCAGAAAGTGTATGCATGGGCAAGCCGTATTCGTAGGTATAAGCGGCGGGTGGACCGATACACTCAGAATCGCACATTCCAAAGAGATGAAAGGTGGGTTTACAGGGCTTGGGAGCGACCGGACCAAGGTGTGGCTGACACGCGCCTGCCAGATGATGATGCAATGTGTTCATTCTGGCGCAGCATCTGGTCGGTGCCTGTCAGCCATGCTGAGGGTGAATGGACTCGGGTGGTTGAGCGAGCGTGCGATCCAGTACCAGAAATGGGGGCAATTACTATCAGCCCCCAAGACGTAGCTTGTGCAGTCCGTCCGTTGCCTAATTGGAAATCTCCAGGGCCGGATGGGCTGCACAATTTCTGGATAAAATGGTTCACAAGGTCGCACGCTCGCCTGGCGACCCTGTTCCAGTCAGCCTTAGAGTCGGGGTCGCTGCCAGAGTTCCTGACAACAGGTATAACCCATCTGCTCCATAAATCGGGTAGTACTGCGGAACCCAAAAATTATAGACCGATTACCTGTCTCCCGACGGTCTATAAAGTTCTTACATCTATTTTGAGAGCTAAAATCACTAAACATATTGACGAAAATTCTGTTATGTCAGCTTCTCAGAATGGATGTAGGAACGGGTCCCGCGGTACTAAGGAGCTACTCCTCATTGATATGGCCATAAGCCAACAGGTTCGCCGTTCCCGAAAGGATCTGTCAACATGCTGGATAGACTATAAGAAGGCCTACGATTCGGTGCCACATACATGGCTTAGGAGGGTGCTAGAGTTGTATAAAGTTGATGCAACTCTGCGCACTTTCCTAATGTCGTGTATGGGGCAATGGAGGACAGTCCTTCGCTATCCAGGATGTCGGCAAATTCAGAGGAATAGCGAGCCGATAAGGATAGAGCGAGGTATATTTCAGGGCGATAGTTTGAGTCCACTTTGGTTCTGCTTAGCCTTGAATCCTCTGAGCACACTGCTGGAGGATTCAGGTCTAGGCTATCAGTTGCGGAAAGATGGTCGGGTTATATCTCACCTCCTTTACATGGATGACTTGAAACTCTTTGCCCCCAACGATTTGCAACTGATGGAGCTACTGAAGGTAACTGAAACCTTCAGTAGCGCCATCAGGATGGAATTTGGTGTGGACAAATGTGCGGTCATGCATGTAAAGCGAGGGGGGATTGTGGAATCTGTGGGAACCCAGCTCTCAGATTCCATAAATCTTAGATCCCTCTCAGCAACCGAAACCTATAAGTATTTGGGTATGTCGGAAGCGCTGGGCATCAGTGTGGCTGACATGAAGCAATCGTTGAAGGAGCGCTTCTTTGGCCGCCTGAAAAAAGTATTTAATAGTCTTTTATCGGGCGGAAATAAGGTGCGTGCCTTCAACGGTTGGGTCATGCCGGTTTTGATGTACTCTTTCGGCATACTCAAATGGACTCAAACAGAACTAGACGCCCTGGATACGAAGGTCCGTAAATTGTTGACGGCATATCGAATGCATCACCCGCGTTCTTCGGTAATGAGACTGTATATCCCGCGGAAGTGTGGGGGTCGAGGCTTTTTAAACGCTAAGACTCTCCACAATCGTGAGATATGCAGTCTCAGGGAATATTTCCTAGCAGCCGACGTGGGGATGCATCGAGATGTGGTCGCGATGGACAAGGGCCTCACCCCGCTCTCTTTGGCTAAAGAGAACTGGCGCATACCTGTAGTATTTACTACTGATGACCGCAGGAAAGAATGGCAGAGCAAGGAGCTTCACGGGCGCTTTTACCGGGCTCTTCATGGGCCCGATGTAGATTTTCAAGCGTCCGTGTCCTGGCTACGATCTGGGGACCTCTTCGGAGAAACCGAAGGTTTTGTCTGTGCAATTATGGACGAAGTTATGATGACGAATAACTACCGGAGATTTATTGTGAAGGACGGTACGGTTGACATATGTCGGGCATGCCACCGTCCAGGCGAATCAATCCGTCACATTATCTCCGGGTGTTCTCGTCTAGCTAACGGAGAATACTTGCACAGACACAACCTTGTAGCCAGGATTATCCATCAGCAACTTGCTCTAAAATACAATCTTGTGGAATCGGAAGTGCCGTACTATAGGTATGTGCCCGACCCAGTTCTCAATAGTGGCAGTATCACACTGTACTGGGATCAATCCATCATCACTGACAGGACTGTTATAGCCAATAGGCCTGATATAGTGGTGATGGATCGATCAGAGCGGCGCGCAATGATTGTTGACATAACGGTCCCGCATGATGAGAACCTCGTGAAAGCCGAGAAAGATAAACAAATCAAGTATCTTGACTTGGCTCGCGAGGTTGTCGACATGTGGGAAGTGGACTCAGCAATCATTGTGCCGATAGTAGTGTCAGCGCATGGCTTAATTGCCAAGAGCCTCGACCAACACCTGAGGAGGCTCTCGTTAGGCAGCTGGATCAAGGGCTTGATTCAGAAAGCGGTACTCCTGGACACGGCCCGTATCGTTAGGAGGTTCCTCTCTCTGGAGCCCTGACCGCCGGTAGCTTGGACCCTGTTCCCGATACCGGTGGGCTACAATTTTTTATATTTTTAAATGTTTTTTTATATATTTTTTATATCAATATTTAAAAATGTAAAAAATTTGTTGAAAAATTGAATAAAGGGAATAATAATATAATAAAGTTCTTTTTCACTTCTCATGCTCTAAAAGTACGCCATTATAGCCCTACGAAGCGGGATTAAAGTGACCTTTTATTCCCTAGGGAGTAAAAAGTAATTTAAAAATAGAACGATCTTTTACTCTGAAACATGGTCACAAAAGAGACTCATGAAAGGCTTTATTTAAATTTCGAATTGGCTTGCAAATAGAAAGCGGTTTATTGAAAAAAAAAACAAATGAACTCTTCAACGCGAGAAAAATTTATGGTTGTTTGTGTGCATCGTTGATTTTGAAAAGTATGTGCAATGCCTCTGTTGCTAGCCGCTTCAGTAATGTAGGTAATACTAATTATTTGTGGAGTGTGGATCATCTTCATTGCGAAAATGATGAGAGTTTGTGTTGTGTTTTAATTTGTTAATCTGTGACTGACCTGATAGAAAAAAAAACTGACCGCTCAGTTCAGAATTTTTGTCGAGTGTAAATTTGTTCGGTTTTAAATGACTATTTTTCTCGCATTCGAAGTGAAAAGTACAGTTTGCACCTCGAGACTAAACGCCAATATAATATACCCTCGCTTTAATTGCCTCCCTCGCTATATAATGGCTTCGTTTAGTCCCTCGTTATAAGATATACTATATTTCTCCTCACAATGACAAAATTAATCTAGGATTCACATATTATTATTTGTTTATTAACAACATTGTGAGGAGCTGGTGTCTGAGTTAGGCGTATAATGCCAGTAATAGTATTACAAATCACCAGGTCACGCCCCACCCCACGGCAGAACGGAAAAAAACTATGCCTTTGTTCAGCAGTCAACATCATTCGGCTAAATCATGACCATGGTGATGAAATCCATTCTCATATACCTAGTCTTTTCAATCTAACCATATGAAGCTGAATACCGGTTCACTAATGTTTCACCAAAAGTCCATTGACAAATTTTTATTTTACAACCAACGTTTCATATACTATTTATTTCGCAAACAACTTATTCCGCAAATGTTTTATTAAAAAAATATTCATTTCACAAACATTTATTTGGCAAACATTTATTTTATCAAATGCATCAGATGATATTTATTCATTTATAAATTTTTCATTCCTTATTTAGATACATTTGGATAAATCACGTTTCAACAAAATAATTTACGGACTAGAATTTTTTGATTACTAAGGAATGCATAGTTTTTTCATAACATGCAAACAAGCATACCCCATGCATGCAGCAAGCAAGCAGCAAGTATGCAGCATGCATACAGCAGGCATGCAACAAGCGAGCAGCAGACATGCAGTTTGCAAGCATGCAGCAGGCATGGTTTCTGTCACGGCTCCGGCGGTCACACGTGAGCTTATCGTCGCAGAGGGTTTCAACGCTCACCACCGCAGGCCGCGCCTACGCGGGCTTAAATTACACTCTAGGGGTAGTGCAGAAAAGACTACGTGGAGTCGGTTCTGCAGCGATTTATTTCTGTCACATTTGTGCTTATAAGAAACAAATGGAATGACACAATAGATATGTGTAATGTTTTTATTTCAAAAGTTGTTTTATGAGATAAAACGAAGAATTTTTTTGTCAAATAATACGTTACTAAATGACTGTTTATTGGATAATTATTTTGCGAAGTGAATTATTTGTTAAACTTGTCGTTGTATAATGATGAAATGACAAATTATGTGTTTGCTAATCGTTGCTTGTCAAGTAAACGTTTGTGAATGAGTGTTTGGTGAACTGACTGATCACCAGCGGCATGTCCTAGAATTAAAAATTCGAAGACATGTAACATCTACCAATCCGCTGGACTCGCGTAGTGGATTATAGCTCTCTCAAAGAGAGGAGGTCTGTGTCCGAGGAGTGTAAACATTAATAGGCTGATGATGATGATTTTGGAGTGCAATGCGGTGTTCCAAATATGGTAATTTAGCAGTTGGCACAAATAACCATTGTTTTCAACCACAGTTAAAGCTTTACTCTTTCAAGTCTGTCGCAAGAACAACTAAGTGCGAACATAAGTTTTATCTGGTGGATGTAAGCGGAGTACGCTCGTCACTTGTTTTATTGTTGTTGTAAAACTCGGGCGGGTTCCTAGTGTCCCTTACTACTGGAAATTGGGACGATTTCAAGATTCTTTGAATTTTCTATGCGAGTGTGAGAATTACGATTAGTTAAGTTGATGTGCCTAAACTAATTAATTGACAAGAATATCAACAAAATCGAATTAGCCATCAAAATTCCATTCGTGATTGAAATAAAAAAAAACGAAATCCTTCGAAAGCAATAATATTATTAATGACAAAGTAGCTCGATTTGATCGTTTGTCTGCTTGTCTGTTCCCTTTTTAATGTTGAAGCACGGCAACTACTTGTAATTCTGGGGTATAAAAAAACAAATACAAAGAGACGAAGTCACATTTAGTTGTTAGTTCCATAATTATTACTTATTCTTCATATCTAAATTAAAAATCTCAGTAAGAAACTTGAAAACAAAACCCGAAATCTTCCGACATTCCACAAAGATTCACGAAGTTTATGGTAGGGGCATCCCTCGGCTGATGTTTAGAGTGCTCCCACTCTCACCTACACTTGTTATAATGTTCGTATACCATTATATATAGGAATCCGCTTTATTACCCCTCTGATGTGTGACGCAATGGAATGCGGAGATTTTTTGCTTATTTGTTGAGCGCCAACCCTTAGGGGGTACGGTAAGAGTACGTAAATAGGGAAAACGGGAATACAAAGGATTCTGGGTGCTTCACAATTTTGCAAGGCCGTTGTAAAGGGATTTTACTACGCCCAATTTTGTATAGGCTATACTTGCCCTTGACTATAAGAACACAGACCAAAGAAACGATGGATAGACTGTGTGAAGAATGGAGAATGCTAGAAAGGAGGTGACTGCTGATACTAAAGACAAAGACTAAAGACTAAAATAGTAGAGAAGTATGCAAGACGGAGACATGCCGCGCCGACTAAAGATTAAAATAATAGAGAATTATTCAAGAAGGAGACATGCTACGCCAACTAAAGACTAAAATAATGGAGAAGTATTCAAGAAAAAGACATGCTGCGCCGACTAAAGACTAAAATAATAGATAAGTATAAATAAAGTAAAATAAATAAATATCGCTGGACTTTAACACACAGCGCCACCTAGTGCCACACTAAGAAAGGCTTGTGCCGTGGACACCAGGTAGTTGATATACTACATATACACTTTTTTGTTTGTAAATACATACTTATTATACATATAAACATCCATGACTCGAAAACAAATGTCCCTGCTCATCACACAAACATTAAATTTAGCAAGAAGGAGGCGTGTGCGTTTAGCTGCGCCGACTAAAGACTAAAATAATAGAGAAGTTTGCAAGAAAGAGACATGTTGCGCCGACTAAAGACTAAAGTAACATCTCATCTAATTGCAATCCATGGCTCTTCTGCTGCTTTTACTGCGGTGCAACTTTTGTCACTATCACCGCCGCAATGTGGCTTCATCATAATCAGCCTATAATGTTCCCACTGCTGGGACACGGCCTCCTCTCGATGAGAGGGATGTGGCTTAGTTCTGGTTGAAACTTTGATTAAATAATCATAGAAATCATCGACACAAAGAAGCTGCATCCGATAAGAAACGAAATGGATAGTTCGGAAAAGGCTAAATGATGATGTTTATCATAGCCAAGACTTTTATAGAACGAAAGAATTCTATTACAGAACTAATATGGATATATGAAGTTCGAATTAAATATGTAGGCTAGAAAGCAATTTATAGAAAGGAAAACCGATGTTTACGTTATGTTTGAAGGAAGAACAGCGAATTATTTCGCATAGTCTAAAATATTTCGTACAAATTGTTATTCCTTATTCTGTGAACGATTACTGCTTTGTCTTGTCATTCATATAATATTCATCACGTTTAAGAGTTATAATATCGCGAAACATTTTTTTTTCTTATCGCAAAGGTCACGTTTCTAGGGGTAAAAACCCTGTATTCTCGCTAACCCCACTGGTGGGGTCAACGGGAAAAATCAAAACAATCGTTTCGTTGACCCCACTAGCCTACCCTACTAGTGGGGCAAACGGAAAGTTTGCAATTTTGTTCCCGCTGACCCCACTGGTTCGTCCCACTGGTGTGGTCAACGGAAAGTTTGCAATTTGTTCCCGCTGACCCCACTGGTTCGTCCCATTGGTGTGGTCAACGGAAAGTTTGCAATTTTGTTCCCGCTGACCCCACTGGTTAGTCCCATTGGTGTGGTCAACGGAAAGTTTGCAATTTTGTTCCCGCTGACCCCACTGGTTCGTCCCACTGGTGAAGTCAACGGGAAGTTTGCAATTTGTATTGAAGGATGAAGTCGGACAGATGTGCGAAGATAGTCACCGAGCCAGGTCTAAAAAACGCTGTAGTGACGATCTGGACTCTTTCTTTACGGATTGGTCCGATACAGCAAATTGTACGCTAAATTGGAAAGCCATGGGGCCCTTTGCCCAGCTGTGGGACAAAACAGGCTGATATAAAAAAAAACACGAAAAGTTAAAGTCAATCTTATGAACTTAACATAATAACAACTATGAATGAGATGAACGGAAGGAGGGAAGAGGGAGGCTTTTGCCTTTAAAGGACATAAATGGCTAATCCAACTATGTACTAAAAAGTATGGATGTCTGCATGGACCGCATTTGGATGAAACTTGGCACACATATACTTTAAAACCTGGATAAGCACTTAGAATACTTTTATCCAGATAGTATGACGCGGTGGGTTATACTACCTAACACTACGCAAGTGGAGCCAAAGGTAAAGTCCCTTTTTTATATTTTTTTGGATGGGAAATCATTAAATGACTTCTCCCACTCTGGGCGGAGCGGGAGGGAGTGAAAGCCCTTGGCTTCAGTTACGCAAGGGTAGCCAAGCTATTACTAATTTACTTACACACTACGTAACACGCGTAGTGTTCCGTAGTGTGCTAGTAATAAATAAATGGAAGTGAAACTTAATTTGAGAAGTTCCTTTGACTAACGACATGGCAGTCAATGATTAAGGGTAGTAAGAACCGTCATAATATAACCAAAAGCCTACTCAATACCAACCATTTACACTCCAACCACGTACCTAACAAATAAATCATCGACGAAACATATAAATCTTGCCTACAAAACTCTATTTACAACCAAAAATTGTTTCTTACCGTTCATTAAATCGGGCCCTTTCAGCTTCAGGAAATCGAACGGCATCCGTAGTTCGAAGAACGCCTGAAACAAGGAAATTGACTCAGTTAGATGGGATTTTCTAGGTAATGCAAAAAACGATTTTGTGGAATCGAATGTGGTGAGCAGTGAGATTATGTGGGGTGGAAGTTACGGTTCATGTACAAGTTGTAACTAAATTATACAATATACAGTACTATTTATACAAATAAATAAAACCGGAGTGTCTGCTTGTAATTGAAAAATAACTGCTTTTTAGTAAATGCAAATTAAAGTATATTCGGAATTTTTAACAAAACAAAAAATATATACTTAGATATGTATCTGTCTGTTTGTTGATTTTGTGGGACTATTACGGCGGATAGCTGATTTTATAAGGAGTAACCTATATAAATAAAAACCCTTGAAATAGGGCACATGACAAAAAAAAATGTTTGTCAGTTAGATTATCAACAAATATTTAATCTGTATTTTTTCTTTGGTTACTTTTAAGATTCTCAATACGTCACGCCTTGGTATATTTTTTAGCGAATTCTGACGTCACGAGCCCCCACTCCCGAGTTTTGGTGCGTTTTATCTTTGTCAAAATTCGTTGATTTACAAAAACAAAAAATACGTGGCCATTATTTTCCAATACTCTAACTGGCGGACTAAATAGATTTGCATTTTTTTGGTACTGTCGTCATACCTATTATATTATTTTATATTTATATTATAATTTCACGTGGACGGCAGGGCATAAGGCACAGCTAGTCCTCAATAGGAAACAATACATGAGAAATAAAACCCATCTGCCCTACGCAAGTAACAAGGCGATAGGGATCGCGTCGGTAGGAACCCGTAACTGTGACTTCGGGTGCAATCCAATAGTTATTTTGCATCAGTCTATATTTTCGCCGATATGGCAGCAGAAGGCCATACAAAGCGAAGCTAATTGTACGTGAACAACTTAGACACTGGCAGCTGTCAAGCAGCTTAATTACCCTATTTACGATGCACTTCATAAAACCGCAAAACAAATTTCTTCAAACAACCACACTATTACCGCGGAGAGGTCTCGAGTCTCGCGCAATAGCCCCGGCAGTGACGTCACTAGCGGGCGTCGTTAAAACTTGCTCAATTAAGTCTGCAGTTACATCTCGTGCTTGTTAAAGCTTTGAACTTACACAATCTGCTTGCGACGCGGTTATTGCATGCTGGATTGGTTCAAGATATTTTCGCGCTTATTATATCAGAGAAGAATACGTCGTAATAAGAACTTCAAAAATCTCAGTCATACTGTGAGTGTTTTTTGTCGTAACTTTATTTCGAGTTCCAGTAGTGCGCTTTGCAATGGACCAAGAAGGTTCCGAGTCTGAGTTCTTAACAAATTTAAAACAATGTATGATAAATTCGACACCATAAAGGTAGAAGTAACTTAGTGTACACGATGTTCTAAATTAAAGTTTACTTTACCCTTAAGACGATGAAAACGGCTTTTGCACTCAGATATCGAAGAGCAAAAATACTCTTTCCGAGATGGGGGGATGAAAATAAATTTTGTGAAATAGTCACATTTGGTGTTTAAATATTTGGATTCGTGACCTACAAAGTGACTTGTGGCTTATAAAGTGGGTCACTAAACCTCCAAGCGGGCACGTCATACATTACCTGGTTGCATACGTTTTCAAATTTGAATTGTAACAAATCTTATCATTGTTATGTAGTCTGTTTTATTTTACGCTGTTTATAATTAATTAATTAGTTACAAGTACAATGTACTGGAGGAGCTCGTGGCTAAATAATAACAGCCACTCGGGCCAATCTTTAGGTTAAGCCGTGCTTGCCTAGCTTGGTCTGTGGATGGGTGACCACCCTTTTTTTTTTTTTTCAGGATGGGTAATCATCAAATAACTTCTCCCGCTCTGGGCGGGAGGGAGTGTAAGACTTTTACTGACTAAAACCCATCCATGTTCCTTCCTCGCCCTTTATGTTCCGGGGCCGCGGTATCTCTTTCGAACAGGCCCGTAACATGGGTGACCACCCTTCCATAGCGAGTTTCCTCCGTGCCTCGGAAAGCACGTTAAGCCGTTTGTCCCGGCTGTCATGTCCATCTTTGGCAGTCGTTACAGGCCCAAATAGTCAGTGGCCCAAATAGTCTGACAACCAGTCTTACCAAGGGGTATCGTATTACCTACCCAGTATTAACTGGGTAGGTAATGACACCATTCGACATGAAATATTTACAAGAAACGTTTGGTCAAGCTGTGAAAGACTTAAGATATACGGATACTGAAAATACTTACTCTACTTTAATTACAAAAATTAGAGAGAGTCAATACAAGGGAACAAAACAATTAAGGTATAAACCAAACTTGATATCGGAAAACATTGCAAGAATTATAAAAGAGAGAACTCAACTAAAAGAAAAGAAAAATAAAACTGCTATAGAAAAGAAAAATTGTCAGCACTATACAAATTCATTAGAAAGCAAATCCAACACAAAATTAAAGAACATTGATACAAAATTATAGAAGAAAATCTTGAGAAAAGGGCGTCAGTTAAAAGAGCATACAAAAAACTCGACTCTAGCAAGAAATGGATTGCAAAACTGTCAAAAAATGGACAGCAAATAAGTAACCGAAACCATATTTTAAAATTAGCCACAGAATTCTACACAAAACTGTATGAATTTTTCGATCCAAGACAAGCAGTGAGGAAAGAACTAGAACTGACTGACTCAGAAAACGTTCCACAGTTTCTAGAGTGCGAAATAAGCAACTCAATACAACAACTCAAGTCTTCAAAGTGCCCTGGAGAAGACCGTATAACAAACGACATGTTAAAAGCTATCGTAGAGCCCATCACACCTATTCTAACCACTACATTCAACGGAATTCTAACAAAAGAATCAATACCATCTGATTGGAAAACTGCAATAATAACACTGCTATACAAAAAAGGTAATCCTGGTGATATAGGCAATTATAGACCGCTGAGTATGTTACAAACACTCTACAAATTATTTACCAGCCTATTACTAAAAAGAATTTCGAAGACACTGGATGAGAATCAACCTAAAGAACAAGCAGGATTTAGAGCGGGTTACTCTACTAACGACCACATTTTCACCATCACACAGATAATTAAGAAATATAACGAACATAATAAAGAACTCTACATAGCCTTCATAGATTACTCTAAGGCGTTCGATTCTATTTCTCATGACTCTCTTTGGCATTCACTACAACAACAAGGTATACTTAAGAAATACATAGACATGTTAAAAGAAATCTATAAACATAGTAAAGCAGTGGTTAAACTTGAGAAAAAAGGAGAGCCGTTTAACATCCAGAGAGGAGTAAGGCAGGGTGATCCCATATCACCAAAATTATTCAACGCAGTCTTAGAACACATCTTTAGACAGCTCCAGTGGAAAAATATGGGCATCAAAATAAATGGCGAATTTTTAAACCATCTTAGATTTGCGGACGACATAATCCTTATTAGCGAGAGGCACTCGGAGCTAGAAGATATGTTGATATCCCTCGATAAGGAGAGTCGCAAATGCGGCCTTCACATGAATGCTGAAAAAACATGTCTACTAACTAACAGTACGAGAGTCCCAATTAAAATACAAGACACACCATTAGAGTACGTAGACAGCTACATATATCTCGGACAATGCATTCGTTTCTCCAATCTAACAGAAAATGAGATAGATCGCAGGATAAAAAACACGTGGAAACGATACTGGTCGCTTAAAGAAGTATTTAAATCACGCATACCAACACATCTGAAAAAGAAAGCTATGGACAATGTAATACTTCCTACACTGCTCTATGGTTGCCAAAGCTGGGCATTAACAAAAGCGTTGGTAAACAAACTTCAAGTTTTTCAACGGGCAATGGAGACAAGCATGCTAGGGCTTAAGCTAAGGGACAGAAAGAGAAACAAGGATATAAGACAGCATACAAACATTGTGGATGCTGCCGAACTAGCATGTAGGTTAAAATGGCGTTGGGCAGGTCATGTAGCAAGAACCACAGACGGACGGTGGGGCGAGAGGGTTCTTCACTGGATACCTCGAGATACACCGCGCCCCCGCGGCAGACCTAGGCGCCGTTGGTGCGACGACATTATAGCCACTGCTGGTCATACCTGGACGAGACTTGCTCAAGACAGACAGAAATGGCGACTGATGGAGGAGGCCTTCACCCGTAAATGGGTACCCAAAACATACAAATAATAATTGTAGATAACTTATCTAATTCTAATATGCACTTATCTAATTATTTTGTTATTTGATAATGAAAGTTAATTTAATCACGACCTGAAACATGTTAGTAAATTGTTAATGTTTTACCAATCGTTATTTAATATTGTATTGTTAATTTAATTTATTATGGCTGATTGTGCAATTATTCTGTGTAAGGTCATATATCATCAAGGTCATAATTATTTAATTTATTTTTTGGTTTATTTTGCATGATTAGATTATGATTTTTTAATTTAGTATTGTAAATGTGCTTAATATTTATATAGAATTAAGTGATTATGTGTATTAAACCTACGATAATTTGATATTAATTAGGTGATTGATATGAAAAGTTTAATTTAATTTAGCATATTTTTCTTACTATTGATGATAATTACATTAAGCCAAGTGATTTCAGGTCCTAAATTAAATTTAATATGAATTCTTAATATGCCAATTTTAGTTATATTCTTGTTGGGAAATAAAGGCTTTTTTATTTTATTTATTTATTTATTAACTGGGTTGTGGAGTTCAGATAGGCAGTGGCTCCATGTAAATACTGGTATTCAGCTGCATCCGGTTAGACTGGAAGCCGACCCCAACCTAGTTGGGAAAAGGCTAGGCAGATGATGACAATGTATTGGTAAAACTTAGCAACTGAATTGCATCAGTCCGTCCAAACCGATTGAGCTGAAATTTAGCAAACATGATTTTTGGTTCTGGTGACAATACAGTTTCATGACTGAGATTAGGTTGGTGTTCCGTCATCGAACAAAACTAAACGCATTTTATTCTAATCCTACCAATCATCGATATTCAATGTTCCATCAGTTTGCGATAGCAAAACGCAGACCTCGTATAGTCTGTGGTGCATACCGTGACTCGTAAAAAGTTGGAGCGAAAACACTTCTTTCAAAAGCCCGTGTGTGAGAACATATCTTTTTGCGCACAACGTTCTCTTGTCCCGACACTGGACAAATCATCGTTCTCATTCTTCTACGCGCGTAAATCACCACTCGCATCCCGGGATTCCTGTGTTCCTGCCCTTGGAACCATCGGAGGTGGAAAGCTCAGCGTGTGTCGTAGCAGTCCAAGGTACGTGTATGCACTGTATACTTGCTATTGACATTCTGTGGAGTTTTTGAACATCGTGCTTTACTCGTCATCGTTGAGTTCCCTAGTAGCAGAAAGCCACCCCAGCTATTTCGGCTCTGGTGCGCATGCTACAGTTGGACTGTCCTTATGTGCGGCACTGTTGTGACAGACAAGTTACATACAATGTCGCACGTACGAGACTACTGTAATTAATTGATTATTTGAATTATTTTGAATTACGATTGTCTTGTATCTGTGTTGATGTAAATTAGAATTATTGATTTATTTTATCTGTATGCGTGTTGATGGTGTATTTATTTGTGTGTGATGTTATTTGTTATGTGGGTTATAAACCTGAAATAAATTAATTTGAATTACTTGATCCTGCAGTCAGGATAGCCTCCTCACAAGAGAATTTCTAATCATCAGCAGTTGTTGCAAAATAAGAAACCTCTCATAAGTTTTTAATTACATTGTAGATTATTAAACAAACTGGAACTCTTCAACCAACTTATCTCTGAAAGCAGGAAAAAAGTTAACGTTCTAAGTTTGTAAATAATATCTTTAATTAACTACTTAAAATTTTATGTTACCTAATCTTGTTTATTGCTGTGCCCTAACAGGGTCCACAATTGTTCTTTTGTTTGACAAGCAGTGCTACCTTGACCGTAGTCAAACTGAACCACTAGAGGCAAATACAATAAATTACCAGTTGAGATAAAGGGTGCGAATTCGATTAATACTTTTAAAGCCAAAACTTAAAAGATATGTTCCTCAAAATATCAGAGTTAATAAAAAATCAACTGGAAACAAAAGTTGTACTACTTACTGGTGTATCTGCAAGGCGGGGTAATTACGCATGATAGCGCAGTGTGAGATTTTTGGGAGTACCCACGAACCTAAATATGTAATTTGCAATAAAATGCGTCAAGTTAATTTGTAAGTCGTCGAAGGACAATGATTAGTGTATACTTTAAGTTTAAATTTGTTCTCATGTAAGTGAAATGTAAATTTCTTAATCCCTACTAATATATTATACATGTGAATGTAAGTTTGTTTTTTACGCTTTCACGCAAAAACTACTGAACGGATTTGGATGAAATTTTGCACACAGATAGTTCATAACCTGGATTAAAACACAGGATACTTTTTATCCCGGTAGTAAGATCCCATGGGACAATAATCAAACTTCACGCAGGCGAAGCCGCTGGCTGAAGCTAGTGGGAAATAAGTGTCTTTAACCAGAAACTGTGTAGAAAGTATCTGGTAAAATACTTACTAGGCTATCCTCAAATAGATTGGGATAAGGACAAAGTAATGATGATGATGACTCGCTTTAATTACGAACAAAACCGTGAATGCATCAAAATACTACTACCCAGTCGCTTACAGCATTAATTATTCCTTTAACTGTTCAAATTATTGCAATTTCAGTTGAAAACGCGGTCTAGTTTTACATCATAACCTAGTTCAAGTCTGAAACTCAGTTGAACGAAATGTAGAAGTTAGAAGTGTTCACAGATGACATGAGACGGAGTTACCGACTTAATTGAGCGAGTTTCGAAGCTGTTTCGGTTACCATAAGGCTGCTTTTTCTCTAGAGATGAACAAGGATACGTAGCGTTTTATTTCATCACCGCTGCTCTCAAAACGGTGAAGGAAAACATCGTGAGGAAACCGGCATGTCCTAGAACCAAAAATTCGAAGACAAGTGACATCTACCAATCCGCATTGGGCCCGTGTCGTCTATTTTAGCCCATTCCCTCTCATTGAGAGGAGGCCGTGTCCTAGCTGTGGGAACATTATAGGCTGATGATGATGATGATGATGATGATGACGTAGCGAAAGATGTGTGTGGAACTAACCAATCACATAGCTTGAATACCTTTTTTTTCGGAAGGCAAATCTAATATGACCTCTCCCGCTCTGGGCGCAGCGGAAGGGATTGTCAGACTTTTACTGACTAGAACCTATCTATGTTCTTTCTTTGCCTTTTTATGAAATGATAACTCTGTTCATAAACTCAACATGTTCATTCTAAACTAATATACAATTCACAGTCTTAATATCGAGTGTGCACTCGACACGTCTTATTGCTACGATAGCCAAGCACTAACTAAATAACGACTGCCGGTCTGTCCCTGCTTTTACTCCCTACCATAATAATACTCGGGTTCGTGATTGGCTGCAAAAGTGACAGCTAGTAGCTAGTGCCATATTTCTAAAGAAAATTATGTTACATTGCAAAATCACGACAGCCCTTTGTGTTCCAGGGCCTCGGTATATTTTTCGAACAGCTCCGGATAGTTAGAATACTTCAAGCTGTGAAAAAAAAACGATATTATTGTTTGATGTCATACACATCCCTCGCTACGCATCTTGCTTATCTTATGTGGAAACGAAGCTTAATACTGGTTTCTTGTAAAGGGTATACCGGTATACACAAGTAAAAGACAAAAAATACTCCAAAATATGGATGATTTTTTAGTCCCTCAGTTAGATTTAGTCCCTCACTTAGATTATCGAAAAAAATTGAATACATGTTTTTTGTTTTATCACATAATAAAAATTGATGAAGATAAAACGCGTCACATATCATGAGTGCATTTTTTACCGGAAAGTAACATCACAATGTTACTTTCCGGTAAAAAATTCACTCAAATGTGACGTCGCACGAGTTTTCGACGCACTGTATCGTTTTTATATTTTGTTTAGCAGAGTTCTCAGAGTGTTCTGCAGAGTAGGAACTAAGCAGATGTGTACCAAATAGTATACATTTCGCTTGTTTCGTTTAAGTCTCATGCAATAGGGGGTGATCCTATTGCCATCCACACAAATCCAGACGATATGAGTGGTGGCTTGTGAAGTTACTTTCCGGTAAAAAATGCACTCAAATGACGTCACACGTGTATTCGATGCACTGTATCGTTTTTATGGCTTCAAAACTACTCAATTTGTGGCCCTAAACAAAATATTTACTTTTTGTACATAATAAAGCAAAATCTATCTGATTTTCACCTTTGTTTCAAAACGTAACAAGTACCAAGAACTTCTTTGAACTCTGCCACGCTAATATAACATTTCAAACTACTGCCTTGCCCTAGTCATAGACTTCAAAGTTCTATATTTGTTACCTAGAATCCGCTTTGAAGCAAGTCAGGCGGTTAACGATGTTCTGAACTAGACAATTTAATATTGACTGCGAGAGTAGGGACTAGTTGGAAGACGATTTTATAAGATAAATCATATTTACAAATAATAAATATCGCTGGACATTAACACACAGCATTATCTAGTGCCTCAATAAGCAAGGCTTGTGTCGTGGGCACCAGATAGTTGATATACTACTTATATACTTTTTTGTTTGTAAATACATACATATTATACATTAAAACATACATGACTCGGGAACAAATGTCCATGCTCAACACACAAACAGTTGCTCCTACCGGGATTCGAACCCAGGGCCCTATGAACGTAAGGCAGTGTTATGTTTACGGTTGGCAGAGGAGAATGAAAGAAAAAAACGTGTTGCGCCGACCCCAACAACAACAACAACGACAAGGGCAGGAAGATAATGATGTTTTTAAAGTCCCATGTAATAGGGGTGACCCTATTGCCATCCACCGGGCGTATATCCAGACGACGTGGCTGCTACTGAGAATTTCCTAATGAAATACCCAGTAACACTTTGCTCGAAACGGGAATTGAACTCAGGACCTCTAGCTCGGCAGTCGCGTTTGCAAAAAGTAAACCAACGAGGCGAGACAACGAAAACCAACATTTGGTGGCCTCCCGAAATCATTTGAATAAACAACACCTTGAATCTATGCTAGCCTAGTACTTTTTGTCTCTGAGCCTTTTGGACGCCATTGTCACATATACGTGACAAGCAAGCGCGCCCTGTACGCCAAACGACACCAATATGTGACAAAATAGTAGATGAAATTATGGCTTGGCGTGAAGGGCACGCACGTGCGTTTATGCTGTGGTGGTCAAAAGGTTAAAGATGATTTTAGCCAATATTTTGGAGAGCAAAACCTCGTTGTTCTTCTGTTAGGACCTATCTATACTAATACTATAAAGCAGAAGAGTTTGTTTCTTTGTTTGTTGGTTTGTTTGGTTGAACGCTCTAATCTCAGGAACTACAGGTTCGAATTGAAAAAATATTTTTGTGTTGGATAGTCCATTTATCGAGGAAGGCTATAGGCTATATAACATTACGCTTCGACTATTAGGAGCGGAGCAGGAATGAAAAATGTTGCAAAAACGGGGAAATTTTCTTTTTTTCATTTTTCTCTCTAATGTGACGCAGACGAAGTTGCGTGGGTCAGCTAGTAAGTTATAATTTGTGTGAAAACACATGAATTTATTTGTAACTAAAAACGTTTAACTTTGAGTTACAAATAAAGTTAAGAGGGAAACTTTTCTAATACAGATGTCATATGTTCCGCGAATCGACATATCGTGGAATTGATGACATGGAAGAGAATAATTCGCTGGAAAATGGTAAAGCAGACGATAAAATCTGACTGGTAGAAAATGCCTAGTGCATTAAGTCCGCCTCTGTACTTTTGTGCTTGAAGTGTTAATAAATAAATAATTGTTCAATCTGCACTGAAGTTCTAGGAATTGTTTGATTAACATGGAAAGAGAATATAATTTGATCGAGCTATAATTTTAATAATCTACTGGCCGACATGCAATTCGGTTTTTAATTAAAATTCCATCGTGATTTAATTAATAGAGGAAATGCTTCCATTTCGCAAAACTGTGCATATTCCATCGCAGTGACCAGCGGAATATCCAAATTGATCATAGTTACTTGGCAGTGCACATCACAAAGAGGCTGTAGACCTGGTATCATCTGCCTAGCCTTTTCCCAACTATGTTGGCGTCGGCTTCCAGTCTAACCGGGTGCAGCTGAATATCAGTATTTTACATGGAGCGATTGCCTATCTGACCTCCACAACCCAGTAAGTACTGGGTAACACGATATCCCTTGGTAAGACTGGTTGTCAGGCTCTTTGGGCCACTGACTAACTGTAACGACTGTCAAAGATCTACAAATGACAGCCGGGACCAACTGCTTAGCGTGCTATAGATCTTGTATAGAAAGTGAAAACTGCTCCTTCAAGAAGCAGTCAACCAAGCATTCTGTACATCAAACTAAGTTACTTTACGCAAAAATTATTGCTGGGAAATAACTTTTTTTTTGAGGTCATTATAAATCATGTTTTGTGGTAGAACTCAAAGTAACGCACTTAAAATATTGTGCTGATAGATGGATTGAATAGTACATGAAGGTGTTAAAAGTCAAAATCTTACAAAAAAAAGTAGTATTAAAAAAAAACTTTTCAAAAAGTTGTAACTTTGACCCCCCCCCATATCTCCGTAACTAGTAGGTTCCCAGGTATGATGTAGAACAAAAAAAATACCGCAATGACGCGGAAAACAAGTGCCTTTCCTACACAAACATTTTTGCCAGTGAATGACGTTTTTTTAGTAAAAAATCACGTTTTATGTAGGTTTCGGTGTAAAGCACTCAACATTTTGCTGATGGATGTACTCGTATTGAATAGTTCGGGAGTCGTGGCAATATTTTAAAACTAAATGTATAACTTTAAAAATTAGTCTTAAAAAGAAATACTTGTGAAAAAGTATATAAAGGGTTTTTAGTTAAGGTCTCGAACAAAAAAATGTCGCATCAATGGGGAGAATTGATAACTTAGACGTGGATAAAATACCATATCTTTTTCAAAGACATGTAGAAATGGTTTTTATGTTGTTTAGTCAAAATGATCGTGATTGTTAGTTGGTTACGTAAGTATATAATTGGGGTGCTTGTTCGCTTCCCGAAAAAAACACTCCACCCATCTCTTCAATTCCAACTGTACTGTGTAGTAATTAGGTTCTAAATACATCGCCTAGACGACAAACTTCATATAATACGTATTTTACATAAGCGTGACTTCGAGCAGACTTCGAAGTCGTTAAAACTTTAACAATATTGTGATCAAGTTGAATACAGACTTGTATGTACTAATAGAGATTGTAACTAGTTACAGAACTGCTATAATTTTGTGTCTTAGACTTATGTCTTGGGCCTCGTGCCCACTATATCGTGGCGACAGATAATCGTGTAGGTTAAGTGTCGTGTTTTGCATATTTAAATGGAGGTAAACTTATATTGTCACTTACGGGATATCTTCCGTGATTATTTTTAATGTTGAGCTCCCGATATTTCGACGCTTTTGCAAGCGCCATGATCGCGGGTTGACCGGAGTATGCGGGTGGATGGAAATTAAATTGATACGAGCAGACAAATCTGTCTACCCTCTTTCTTTGTCTTTTGCTACGCGCACTATTGGAACTCGACACTAAGTCACGACAAAACGCACTCACAGTATCACCAAGTTTTGTGGAGTTTTTTGTATGATGCCGGCTGCTACTTTTGAGCATACTCAAAACTGGATTCCACGTTTCACGGAAGATATCCCGAAAGTGACAATATAAGTTTAGTTTTAAACCGTGAAAGCCTAAAACAGTGTTTAAATGGAGGTGTTCACATGCAGGGTATAAATGTCACCGTAAAATTGTCAAACACGTTATATTACAATATAACGTGTTTCTCTCTAGCGATATTGTAATATCTCGAATTATTGTCAACTGAACATACGGAAGTATCTCTACCCCCATAATCGGGACTTGAGGCACCCCCCCCGTTAGGTTAGTTAGGTTCCTTTAAACCCTGCACTCGGATATAGTCGTAATCGTCGACTACGCTTTTTAGAGGAATATAAAGTGTTTTGTGGTTAGGTTATAATAATCGGTATTTCTCAGGAATGGTACAATATCTTTTCATGAGAGTTGTACCACTGGTCAAGGGGGACCCCTCTGTTCACGCACGATGTTGACGACGTGCGTATTGCTATTGCTAAAGCGTAGGCGTTCCGTTCTTTGGGCACCTACCTACACTACTACTCCGTCACGACTCAAAAATCCTCATATCATCCTCGGACAGCCAATGAGAGGACCTGAAGGGATGCCACCGAAGAAGCACCAATAGGAGCAGTCCACGAAGACTTCGGAATCCTTTCCCGTGGAACGTTGACCGCTCGGGTTTCCATTATTACTAACCACATTCAAATCTCAACCTTGCTCTGTATAGCTTCATACTCAACTTATAAAATATTGAACCGTTTTTCAAATGTACCATCACTAACTCTAAGGAAATAAACCATTTTTATTTGGAGAAACCTATCATTCAAAATTCACAACCACAAACTGAAGAGGAAGGCGCCTAACGCATGAACATAAATTTGGACCTTCGTGCCGCATACAACCAACCAGCCCAGGTGGAATCAGACGTGGAATCAGAGGTGGAATCAGACGTGGACACGAACGAGAGACGCGCAACTCGGTAAGACGTGCCAGCCAAGACTCCCAATCAACTTCCTCTTTCCTTGTGTTAATAGTGTTTCTCCTCTCGAATTCCAGTGCACCATACTTACTCGCGAGATCGGGCAGGAGCCGCAGTGGCTACAGCCTCTACGCTCCAGACGCTGAAATCGTGTTCACAAAACGTGAGTACTCCAGGTTTCTATATCCACCAGAATGGCGGAGTCAGGTTCGACTCATCTAACGGCTGCTCCTAAATCACCTCTTAAATCTCCGTTAATCACACAAATTAACGCCCTCACACGCAAAAGGGGAGTAATTAAGGGTCGATTGTCCAATTTGCAAAAATATGTTGAGTCATTCCAACAGCCGTTAGAAGCTAACAAAATTCTTGAATTTAAATTACGCATAGATAGTGCTACCTCCCTGTTATCTGAATTTAACGACCTTCAGTCGCAAATTGAAGAATCGTGTGATAATTTAGATGAACATCTGGAATATAGGGAACAGTTCGAACAAAGGTACTTTAATGTCGTTGCGCGAGCTAAGTCATTGTTGTCTGAGGATAGTAAAACACCTAAAAGTTCCAATAACTCTGATCCACTACAACTAGTGAAGTTACCTACGATTCAATTACCAACCTTTGACGGTTCTTATGAGAATTGGTTAGAGTTTAGAGACACCTGCATAACTCCACACAAATAAGTCCTATTCAGAAGTTTCACTATTTAAAATCGGCTTTGAAAGGTAGCGCTGAATTAGTAATCGACTCACTGGAATTATCAGCCAATAATTACAGTGTTGCATGGGAGTTACTCACTAATAGGTTCAATAACAGCCGTCTATTAATACACAATCATGTAAAAGCTCTTTTCTCCACACAAGCTTTAACTAAAGAGTCACCCGTGTTATTGCGAAAGCTCGTCGATACGATGTTAAAACATCTACGCGCACTAAAAACACTCGGTGAGCCGACCGATTTCTGGGATACACTCATTATTTACATGATTACGTGGAAGGCGGACCCTGTTACCGAGCGAGAATGGGAAGAGTACGTACTCGCACAAATGGTAAAATGTCCTGCCGATGCGAAGCTTAAGTTGAAGGTAGAGGATTTAATTCGTTTTATCGGACGGAGAGCGGACATGTTGGATAAACTATTAGGGACGCATAGTAAATTCACACACGATAAGAAACACACTAATGCGACCACTTCTAAAGTACACTGTAACGCTTCTTCGTCCGACACTACGAAACCACTGTCGCACAAAACACAGTACAAACCTTGCCCTATGTGTAAGGAAAAACATCCGTTATTTTCATGCCAGAAATTCCTTGATCTGTCCATAGCAGACAAACATAATTTTGTCACACAAAATAAATTATGTTCAAACTGTTTGCGCTCAGGACACAAAGCGAGCGACTGCCCGCTTGGACCGTGTAGGAAATGTTGCAAGAAACATAACACACTACTACATAGTAACGAGTCAGAAGATAATACGCAAAATCAACCTCTCTCATTAGTGACAGTAGGACAAATTTCGCAACCCGCATTAGAATCACACACACATAATGCGAATTGCGACGGCAACCCCACCACGCAAGGGCCAGTCGCCAAACCAGTTCTGTTGTCCACCGTGTTGATCGAGATAGCCGATATTCGTAATAATTATCACACGGCGCGCGCGCTTCTCGATAACGGTAGTACACGATGCTTCATCACAGATGCGTTATGTAATAAATTACACTCACAAAAGATACAGTCCACTTACAATATAACAGGTGTAGGTAACTCAGTTTCCCAGTGCACACAGACCTGTAATGTTACAATTAGGTCCCTGGTAGGTTCCTACACTACACACATACATTGTTTAATTTTACCCTCAATAACTACACAATTACCAGCCGTGTCGTTATCTGAAAATGGTTTTAACGTTCCTGTGAACATTCAGTTAGCCGATCCCTATTTCTTCGAGTCTCAAGACATAGATATGCTGATTGGTGCTGATCACTTCTGGGATCTCCTCGAAAACGGAAGATTCCGGTTGAAAAATGGTCCATACTTACAAAACACAAAATTAGGGTGGATCATTTCAGGGCCTTTGAATACTCTCGCACATAGTCATCACGTTTCATGTAATGTCACATCATCATTGGATGAACAGTTGAGGAAATTTTGGGAGCTCGAGGAGATAGGCAGATCGACTGATGTCCGCAGTAATGAGGAGCAGGTTTGTGAGGACCATTTTATAAAAACCACCACACGTGACGCTGATGGCAGGTTTTGTGTTTCCATGCCTTTGAAGGAGTCCCCTGACGCACTGGGTGACTCATTTCTTCAGGCCGAACGTCGCTTCTACGCACTAGAGAAACGTCTGCAACGCACACCGGCCTATAAAGAGTTATACATGCAATTCATTCATGAATACATAGCAATGGGTCACATGTCACGTATCCATACATACAACACACCTTATTACGTTCTACCACACCACGGTGTATTCCGCGAGCACAGTACCACCACGAAACTGCGAGTTGTATTCGATGCAAGTGCCAAAACCACGACTGGCAAATCACTCAACGATATACAATGCGTAGGCCCAGCAATACAGGGTGATTTGTTTGCTATTTTGCTCCGGTTTAGACAACACAGATGGGTAGGATGTGCAGACGTCGAGAAAATGTTCCGCCAAGTTCTAAAGGATCCGAGTCAGCGAAATTTACTTTTAATCCTATGGCGTGACAATCCCACAGACCCATTAGAAATTTACAGGCTCAATACTGTCACCTACGGTACCGCGTCCGCACCGTTTACTAGCGTACGTTGTTTAAAACAGCTGGCATTGGAATGTTCCGATCCATCGCATCGATTCGTACAGTCATTCAGGATGATTTTTTTGTCGACGACCTAGTGACTGGTGCTGACAGTATTGAGTCGGTAAAACATATAGCTAACGAAACAACTAAAGTTTTGCAGGGTGGTTGTTTCCCACTTCGCAAGTGGATCTTCAATTTTGATCATGATCCACAAGAGTTTCCGTCTCATTCAAAGGAACTTTCACTCGGGGAAAACGCACATCACAAAACCCTAGGATTATAGGCTGGTATAATCAGTCTGACACTTTACATTTCCACACAGAGTACACAAATGACAGTCGGCAATTAACGAAACGCATCATATTGTCGGAAGTCTCTAAAATCTTTGATCCGTTAGGATTACTTAGTCCTTATGTAATGACTGCAAAGGTTCTACTTCAAAGGCTATGGCTATTGAAATTAGATTGGGACGATATGTTACCTAGTGACGTCACACGCAGTTGGGCACAGTTCGTAAACGGTATAGCATTGCTAAGTAAATTACGAATACCACGGCACGCTATAGGTATCGATGCTACTCGCGTAGAACTACACTTATTTACCGATGCTTCACAAACTGCTTACGGCGCGTGTGCTTACATCCGTTCCATAACAGACAATGGCATAGTTACAACGAAGTTACTGTGCGCTAAAGGAAAAGTTGCACCCTTGAAACCCGTTAGCATACCACGGCTGGAATTGTGCGGCGCCCTATTAGGAGCCCAGTTACATGATAAAATCACAAAGTCCCTTCGTTGTACCTTTGACAGTGTCACATTTTGGACAGATTCCACTATTGTGATCGGTTGGTTACGCATGAATCCTAACTCATTAAAGCCTTTTGTACAAAATAGGGTCGCGGAGCTACACGAATTAACTAAGGGCACGCCCTGGAACCACGTTTCTGGTAAGGAAAACCCAGCTGATCTAGTATCACGCGGGGTGACTTTAGACGTACTTAGTTCATGCATGCTCTGGTGGGAAGGGCCGTCTTTCCTTTCAGATCCGTCATTTAATATACCTGATCATAATAGCTCTGACCACATAGACTATACCACACTTGATTTACCTGAGATTAGATCTCAAACACACACTCATCAAACCTCGGATACGGATAGTTGGTTCCCGTTTCATCGTTTCACTCGATTCAATCACATGAGACGTGTTTGTGCCTATATGTTACGTTTTGTATATACTGCGCGAGACAAAGCTGCAAAGCGTACAGGCTCATTGAACGTCACCGAGTTAAACGAAGCACTAACCACTCTAACAAAGGCGTCACAGTCACAATCATTCCCCGACATTCTAGATAGTTTAATTAAAAACAAACCGTTATATCACTCACACAACTTAATGAAATTAAATCCTTTCATCGATAAACAAAACTTAATTAGAGTCGGGGGACGTTTGTGCAATTCACCAGAGTTTTCGTATAGTAAGAAGCATCCAATACTACTAAGCAGTAAGCACACATTCACACGGCTGTTGTTTAGCGCCGAACATGAGCGACTACTGCACGCCGCCCCGCAGGCCCTCTTGTACACACTCAGAGAGACGTGGTGGCCGGTGGGTGGGAGAAATCTCGCCAAACAAGTTGTGCATAGTTGTGTTCGATGCGCTAGGTTCCGTGCTAGGCCTATTGCACCTATTATGGGTAACTTACCTGCACAACGTTTGTCTCCAGGGTTCCCTTTTATGACCACCGGTGTGGACTATGCGGGACCGGTTCTCATATTGAACCGTAAAGGTAGGGGTGCTAGAACCGTGAAGGCATACATATGTATATTTATATGTTTCACTACGCGCGCGGTTAACTTGGAACTTGTAGGTGATTTGTCAACAGACGCCTATCTATTAGCTCTAAAGCGTTTTGTCTCGCGCAGAGGCAAACCGTCACACATTTTTTCAGACAACGGAAAGAACTTCGTTGGCTTAATAAATTTATTTTCAAAATTCCTATCCAAATGTTCACAAAAAATCATAGATTACGCTACTTCACAAGATATCAAATTTAGTTTTATTCCCCCTTACGCTCCGCATTTTAGTGGATTATGGGAAGCTGGGGTAAAATCATGTAAACATCATTTACGTCGTGTTGTAGGGAATTTGCACTTAACGTATGAGGAGTTCAACACTGTTTTGACACAAGTGGAAGCAGTCCTGAACTCCCGCCCTCTTAGTCCTATGTCCACAGATCCCCATGATTATCAACCCCTATGCCCAGCTCACTTCTTGGTTGGCCGCCCGCTGACAGCGCCGGTCTGCGAGGACCTGACCGACAATAGTCCACACAGTCTGTCACGCTACCAGCGAGTGGAGCAAATTCGTCAACATTTCTGGAGCAGGTGGTCCACAGAATATATCTCCGAGATGCAGACCAGGACAAAGTGGAAGTCAAGGCAAGCTGATCTGAAGCCAGACACACTGGTACTTATAAAGGATGATCACGCACCGCCACTGAAATGGTGTCTTGGCCGTATCATCAACACCGTTCCAGGCAGCGACGGAGTTGCACGAGTGGCGGATATCCAGACCGAAAAGGGCATCATAAGAAGGGCATTTTCCAAGATTTGTCCACTGTGGGAGAATGACGCTGAGTAAACACGTTGAAAGACCATCTTTCAAGGCCGGGAGGATGTTCACGCACGATGTTGACGACGTGCGTATTGCTATTGCTAAAGCGTAGGCGTTCCGTTCTTTGGGCACCTACCTACACTACTACTACGTCACGACTCAAAAATCCTCATATCATCCTCGGACAGCCAATGAGAGGACCTGAAGGGATGCCACCGAAGAAGCACCAATAGGAGCAGTCCACGAAGACTTCGGAATCCTTTCCCGTGGAACGTTGACCGCTCGGGTTTCCATTATTACTAACCACATTCAAATCTCAACCTTGCTCTGTATAGCTTCATACTCAACTTATAAAATATTGAACCGTTTTTCAAATGTACCAACACTAACTCTAAGGAAATAAACCATTTTTATTTGGAGAAACCTATCATTCAAAATTCACAACCACAAACTGAAGAGGAAGGCGCCTAACGCATGAACACCCTCCTTCCCTCCACACCGCGTGAGTTGACTACCATCGCATGCATTTTACACGAAAAATAATGCGTTTTGTTGTTAAGCAGTATGTTGACAATATTTCGAGATTTTACAATATCGCTAGAGATATTATAATATAACGTATTTGACAATTTTACATAAACAAACTCATCACGAAGCCGTCAACCAAGCTTTCTGTACATCAAACTAAGTAACTACACGCAAAAATTATTGCTGGGAAACGACTTTTTGTTTTGAGGTGAACGTGTTACGTTTTCGGGTCGCTGGGAGGTGTGATGTGATGATGGGAGTACTCTATAGTGGATAAGTGTATCATACAATAAAGCATATAACGGACCACCAGATTTAGCAAAATGTAACGGCAAAAAAGTCACTTTTGATTGACAAAATCTGATAATGATCACCAAAATTTAATCCCCATTTTATCGTGAAATTAGAACCAAAAATTTTATTTTTTTAGTTAATGACCACCAGAAATTTAACTGTTATGCTCTTGCTTCCGATTTGGTTGAGACCCGGTCGACGGAGCTCCACCTTACAGGGCTCCTACTTCTGAATGGTTTATAAAAACATGTCAAAAAGTCGGGGTGCCTCAAGTCAGCCGAGGCAAACCTAAACAACTCATTAAAATTTGTTGCTCAATTAATAAATTTGATGATCCATTGATATTTTGGGTGATGGATGTTAGTGGTCACAAAGTTATTTTTATTTTATTTGGAGCAACAAACAATTAAATAATAAACTTTACAGACAGAAAACTTAAACCTAACAAATATTTTTGGTGGTCATTATATAGGGTGTAAAAAACCTCTTTACGAAACCGAAAGGCACTTGTTCTCCCTATAACTGCGATCATTTTTTTGTTCTACACCATACCTGGGAACCTTCTAGTTACCGATATATAGGGGGTCAAAGTTACAACTTTTTGACCAGTTTTTTTTTATAAATACAAGTTTTTTTTTGTAAGATTTTCACTTTAAACACCTCTTTGAACCCTGTACTATTCAATCCATTCACCAGCACAATGTTTTAAGTGCGTTACATTGAGTTCTACCACAAAACATGATTTACAACCTCAAAAAAAAAAGTTGTTTCCCAGCAATAATTTTTGCATAAAGTTACTTAGTTTGATGTACAGAATGCTTGGTTAACGGCTTTGTGATGAAGTGGTTTACACCCTGTATTTTCCCTCATACAATAATAATACTTTAGCAGATTACACGTGCTGTTATTTTAGGAACGCCCTAGAAGGATCATGACCTGGAAGGGCACTGACCTTAGAGGTATGGTTCTTTAGAAAGGTCAAATGGGTGGTGGGCTTGCGACAAGCCCGCCACACACGCCCAAACCACTGTAACTCCTGAAAGCCAGAATCAACAGTGGCGACCACCAGAAAAGCGCCGAGACAATGAAGCTCGACGAAGTCCCAGAGAATGAATTTAACTGTCTTGGATCCCGCAACGAAATTAATCAGAAAGTATAGCGGAGGAGTAGGAAAGAACTGTAATTTCCACTTCCCTCCATATCAGCAGGAGACAGAACGAAACAAGGCCAATAGGCACAAAGGGACGTTTACAACTGGGATAGGCCCAGTTGCGAAGCACCACGGATAAATATTAACGTTAATGGGTCCTAGTTGAGAGCTGTTATATTTGATTCCAATAATAGGTATGGCAAAAACGCTTGAACGCACGGAAATTTGCTCTAGTTTCCACAAGGTCCGTATAGTAAATAACTCCGGATGTAACCTGTACACTATCCAACATAATATTGCGTTCATTTTGCCAAAGACTACACTCCCACAAAATGTGATGAGCAGATTGTTCATATTCGCAGTCAGATGTTGAACATTGACAAAAAGGCGAGTCAACAAGCTTGAAGGAAAATAATTTACTCTTAAAGTTGCCATGGCCCGTGAGAAATTGGGCAACACAGTGATCAACCTCCAGCCATGACCTGTCCAGCCGCTCACGAACGGATGGAAAGAGTGGTTGTGGTGTTGGTGGGCTTGCGAGTGCAAGCAGCGTGCGCGTTTGATCAGATCTATGAACGTGGATGAGACAAAAGAAGTATGTAAGGAACGATCCATGGTTTCTGCTCCCATGTTAAATAGATGGATATTTTCCTCATCTGCCTAGCCTATTTCCAACTATGTTGGGATCGGCTTCCAGTCTAAACGGATGCAGCTGAACACCAGTATTTTACATGGAACGACTGCCTGTCTAACCTTCACAACTATGGCTCGGTTCGGCTGTTTTTTATCAGAGTAATCAGGTACGAAACACCGGCCCCATCTAAAAAAACATGACGTGTAAAAGGGTTTGTGAAACCTACTTACAAAATAAACATTATTTATCATTTATCGACCCAGTTAATACTGAGTAATACGATACCACTTGGTAAGACTGGTTGTCAGACTTTTTGGGCCTCTGACTACCTGTAACGACTGTCAAATATGGACAAATGACCGCCGGGACCAACAGCTTAACGTGTTTTCCGAGGCATGGAGGAAACTCGGTATGTAAGGGTGGTCACCCATCCATAGACCAACCTAGGCAAATAAATATCTTACGGCCTGCGGCGGCTGCTCCTATGGGATCTTAATGCAGGGATAAATGTATTCTAAATGTTCATCCAGGTTATATAACACTAGCTGACCCACGCAACTTCGTTTGCGTCACATAAGAGAGAAAAATGAAAGAAAAAAATCCCCGTTTTTACAACATTTTCCATTCCTGCTCCGCTCCTAATAATCGTAGCGTGATGTTATATAGCCTAAAGCCTTCCTCAATAAATGGACTATCCAACGCAAAAATAATTTTTCAATTCGAGCCGGTAGTTTCTGAGATTAGCGCGTTCAACCAAACAAACAAACTGCTTTATAATATTAGTATAGAGTATAGATATCTGTGTGCAACACTTCATCTAAATCCGTTGTTCAGCAGTTTTCACGTGAAGAAGTAATAAACATACAAATAAACTTTCGCCTTTTATTATATTAGTGTGAAGTGTGATGTGATATTATTTTAGGCACACACAAAATACAACTCATCAAAATAAAATAATATAACATTTTGTCGGATGGGAAATCATCAAATGAAATCAAAATCAAGCATTTATTTCAAGTAGGCCACTTACAGGCACTTTTTAATTGCCGAAACAAAAATTAATAAATAAGTAAATATTGCATGAACACACAGCGCCATCTAGTGCCACGCTAAGCAAGACTTGTGTCGTGGTCACCAGATAGGTGATGTACTACATATATATGCAAAATGAACATTAAATGTAGCTACAGTCTCAGTCACAAGACATAAAAACTGTGAAAGTACTGTAGTTGCCCATTCCCTAGCGTAGATCTCTATGGAAAAGAACGGGCAAGAAACTCCATGGACACTCTTTCAAAATTATGTTACAAACTCTTGGTTACATCACTCATGGTGAGATTGATGATGATTCCTCCCGCTCTGGGCGGAGCTAGAGGGAGCGTCAGTGTCTTTTACTGACTAAAACCCTTCCATGTTATTTTCTCGCCGAATAACGACTTCATCATCATCATCATCATCAGCCTATAATGTTCCCACTGCTGGGACACGGCCTCCTCCCAATGAGAGGGAATGGGCTATAATCTACCACGCGGGCCCAGTGCGGATTGGTAGATGTCACATGTCTTCGAGTTTTTGGTTCTAGGACATGCCGGTTTCCTCACGATGTTTTCCTTCACCGTTTTGAGACCAGCGGTGATTAAATAAATTATACAAAGTAATGCGCCTGTCTGGGTTCGAACCCACGACTTACTGTTCAAGTCGGGGCCGCCACCACTGGGCCACCGCTGCTCAGAATAACGACTTGTATCATTTAATTAATTCATTTTCAATTTAAAAGATTTCCACCCATTAATATATCTCCGTACAATCACATACAAAAGCGTTACAACAATATTCAGTCCGCATGATAATTGACGGCATTTTAATGTCGTCACGCACACCCGGTACATATGAGCTCAGTTATGACGTCATCGCGTCATCTATCACGTACAGTGGCGTAAAAAAGCAGTTCGCGAATTTTAATAAAGAAACTTTTGTGAGTATATTGGAGTGCATTGTTTTTTGTTGATGGATGGTTTTGAAATGCAGTGGAATAAATGTGTTGAAGTGGAGTTCTATCAATTTGAGTCATTTATACTCTACTAGCTTCTGCCCGCAACTTCGTTTGCGTGAAGTTTTGATATCGCAACGCATCGCCTGCTCAACGGCAGGTTTTGTCCCGCTTGGCCTGTGGACGGTTGGCTATGGGCTAGCTAGCCGTCCGTCCGTCTAACGACGACGACAGGCCGTGTCGACGGCGCGTTCGTGTTCCACGCGCGCCTCAAAGAGATGTCAGCATAAGGGGAGGGGCCCGCAAGGGCCGAAGCCTGCCGGGGTTGCGGGCCTGTTTGAAAGAGATACCGCGGCCCCGGAACATAAAGGGCGGGGAAGGAACATGGATGGGTTTTAGTCAGTAAGAGTCTGACACTCCCTCCCGCTCCGCCCAGAGTGGGAGAAGTCATTTGATGATTTCCCATGCTAAAAAAAAAAAAAAAAGTTTTGTCCCGCTTGCAACATTTTTATTGCTACTCCGCTCCTATTGGTCATAGCGTGCAGTTATATATCCTATAGCCTTCCTCGATAAATGGACTATCTAACGCAAAAATTTTCATTTCATTTTTCAATTCGAGCCGGTAGTTCCTGAGATTAGCGCGTTCAACCAAACAAACAAACAAAGTTTTCTGCTTTATAATATTAGTATAGAAATAGATTCAAGTGGAACTGAAGTTTGGAATGACTACATCGTTGGTCTAGTCATTGCAAGCGCTTCTGCTGAGCCAGTGATCCCGAGGTTCCATTCCCAGGCACGAAGAGGTATTAGGGAAAGGGCAATGACCGCTATTACGATCTTTACTGGCAGCAGTCACTCGTGTTCGAATTTGAACTTAATTTGTACTTCAATAAGTATTTATTTATACTTCTGTGATTAACATTTTTGGGTCTCACAGTTTTTCTTTCAAACGTCCTATTTAAAAAATAAATCATGTTACTTTCAAACAATTTATTATTTGAAATACAAAAAGTCGTATTAAGTTTATCTATTGTATCAACAGATAATTTAAAAAGAAATCGAGCAGAAAAAAATGAGGCAGACGACACTTCAGACCGTTTAAGAGCGACTATAACAATCGTTTATTTTGCAAATCGAGAACCATCTAGTCCGGGAGGTACGGCTGTAAATAAAAAAGTCATAGTAAACCGATCGATGAAGGTAGATCTTATAAAGGGTGTAAAACACCTGTTCACGAAGCCGAAAGGCACTTGTTTTCCGCGTCATTGCGATATTTTTTTTGTTCTACATCATACCTGGGAACCTATTAGTTACAGAGATATAGGGGGGTCAAAGTTACAACTTTTTCAAAAGTTTTTTTTTAAATACTACTTTTTTTTTTGTAAGATTTTGACTTTTAACACCTTCACGACCCCCATACTATTCAATCCATCTATCAGCACAATATTTTAAGTGCGTTACTTTGAGTTCTACCACAAAACATGATTTATAACCTCAAAAAAAAAAAGTTGTTTCCCAGCAATAATTTTTGCGTAAAGTAACTTAGTTTGAAGTATAGAATGCTTGGTTAACGGCTTTGTGATGAGGTGGTTTACACCCTGTATTGTCAATAAGTGGACCAGCTGTCAGATGCTCAAGTAGTGGTGGGTGTAGGATTGGGAGGTTACGAAAGCAATTCATGCAAGCGGCTGACGCATAAACCCCCCACCACAATGTAGCTGACGATTTTTTTAAACTGTAAACTATTATTTATGAAACAAGTTTCAGACGGCGGCTTTACTTATCAGTCATTCGAGATCTATTGAACAAGACGGCAACTGATCGGCATTAAACCACGTCCTAAAATACAATCCTACCTCCCGGGCTATCAGGATATCGTATTCGCTGCGGAATCGTCCAAACTATTTGTGTACACAGCACTATCTCTTTACTTTATATCTGTATTTTATTTTTATCGGATTTTTTTTCTTTGAAGTCTTAAGTTAGGAGTTTTATAATAACAACTAGCGGTGACCCGCGACTTTCTTTCGCGTGAATTATTATAAGAATTTTACTTCGTAGAATTGGTTACTCCTCATAACATCAGCTATCTGCCAGTAAAAGTCTTGTCAAAATCGATGTCGAACGACCGGATAGAAAAAATTAAACAGATGTTTTTTTTTGTTTTTTTTTTGCCATCGTCGAGTATAAATTTTAAAATGTATTTTCTCAATTAGGTAATCTTCAATATTATTTATTTGTACTTGTTGTTTAGATCAAACAACAAAATAGAGTAATTTGTTTGCATATTGTGATGTGCTTTTACTTTCTGTTACGTTTTAAATCTAATAGCCTTTTCCCGTTTTTATGAGTTTGGTTTTCAATCAAATTAAATGCAGTTGAATTGATATTCAACTATGCTATACTTTTTATTAAATGCAATGCATGCAATGCATGCAGAAGCGACTACCTATCGGACATCATCAACTAGAGGATCCTCTGGTTAAGACTGGTTGTAACTAAGATTTTGAAAGGACCCTTGCTATTTTAGATTGCTTTGTAGCATACATTCTACAAACATCGGTTAGAATAGCGTTCAAAATGCGTAGCATTTGGTTCACTTTAAAACGTTCAGAGTAACAACAACCGTTTATTCTGCAAATCGAAAGCCATCAGGGTATCGTATTCGCTGCGGAACCATCCCAAACTATTATCTGAGTAAGCAGAATCACTATCTCTCTCTACTTTACCTTTTCATTCAAGTAATTGGTAAGTTATCTAATTGCTATAACTACTTAACTTAAACTACTCGTACTCGCCAGCCGATGGAACTTCGTGGAGCATTTCCGACGTTTGGCCCCCAGGCTGGAACGGACCGGGACTGCCTTCAGGCGGCTCCTGCCCAACCTTGGGGGGCCTCCTGCCGTAGCCTCTACGCGGAGGTCGTGCGTATGGCCCTTTACGGGGCCCGAGTGGGCGCGTTCCTTGAGGCGGCGAGCCGCCCATTACCTGAACGCGTCCCTGAAAGTGGTGGCCGTAAAAATGGTCCGTGGGTACCGCACGATCTCCCGCGAGGCGGCGGGCCTGCTTGCTGGATTGCCGCCATAGGATCTGGAGGCGATAGTACTCACGCGCCTGCACGAATGGCGCGCGAAGACACCACGCCGGGGGGAAACTCCGCTGCCGCGGCAAATTGCCGCTCAACGGACAGACCTCCGGCGCGATCTCATGGCGACATGGAGAGAGCGACTGTCGCAACCCCGTGCAGGGCACGCCACGATAGTGGCGGTAAGTCCCCTCTTTGAGGAGTGGCTGGAGAGGTGCCACGGCGTCCTCACCTTCCGCCTGACGCAGGTCCTCACCGGACACGGATGTTTCGGGAGGTACCTGCACCGAATAGGGCGGGAGGAAACGCCCGGGTGTTCTCCTGCGAGGATCGACCGGAGGACACGGTGGAGCACACGGTGGAAGTCTGCCCTGCGTGGGCGGAGCTCCGCCGTGTCCTCGTGGCGGCGATCGGCGGCGGCGACCTCTCGCGTCCGGCCCTGGTTCAATCCATGGTCCGGAGCGAGACGGAATGGGAAGCCGTCGCCTCCTTCTGCGAAGCAGTCATGCTAGCGAAGGAGGTGGCGGAACGAGAGAGGGAGAGATCCTCTCTTCCCGGCCGCCGCGGGAGACGCAACGGGCGTCGGGGGCCACGTGGTGGCTACCGGCCACCGTAGATGCGGGCCTGTGGACCGCTGGCTATGGGCTAGCTAGCCGTCCGGCCGTCTAACGACGACGACAGGCCGTGTCGACGGCGCGTTCGTGTTCCACGCGCGCCTCAAAAAGATGTCAGCGAAAGGAGAGGGGCCCGCAAGGGCCGAAGCCTGCCGGGGTTGCGGGCCTGTTCGAAAGAGATACCGCGGCCCCGGAACGTAAAAGGCGAGGAAGGAACATGGATGGTTTTTAGTCAGTATGAGTCTGACACTCCCTCCCGCTCCGCCCAGAGTGGGGGGGGTCATTTGATGATTTCCCATCCTTAAAAAAAAAAAAAAAGGCTTCGATTCTGCTATTATTACGATAGTGTCAGAATAGGCGATCATTGAAGTCATAATGATCAAGTTGTGACAAGTTTGGTAATCTAATATAATGGCGTCATTATGACTTCTCAATGAACAACCACTGGCACTCCATTGAAAGAAATGTCATAATCTCGTACATGAAATCTGGCATGAATAAAGGTTCGCATTTAGTAGTAAATTTCTAAAACCATTTGTACGAATGGTTTTATAATAATGGCAATACGAAAATGCCATTAAAACACATTTTATTACGAGACCATCGACCGACCATTGTGAATTTAGCAGATTACGAACTTTAAGCAAAATGACAATGGGATGAGAAAGGAATCGTGTTGGAGTGACGAATTTATTAAAATAGCAGAATTAGGCCCCTGTTCGGTTGTATTGATTGTGAGTTGGAACTATTGCAGAATTTGTGTTTCGATGGTCGTAAAGTTATAATAGAAAAAAAACAATGTGTGTTTGAAAAACAAAAGTGTATCAGTCGAAGGCTGAAGTTAATCTTTTGTACATTGTGTTCTGGTTACTCACAGTCGGCGGCTAACTATACGCGTTGGTGTGGAACGTAGCCAGCCTATAAAATCTATTCATTTACATTTAGGCAAAATATATATAAAAAATTATATATTTGCTTACATTTAGGCAAAAAAATAATGTATTCACAAAACACAAACTCTACTTTTTTTTCCACAAAAAAATGCCAACATTTAGAAAAAAAGTATTTATCGGCTTTAAAATAATTCAGTCATTAGGCTTTCTAATTGGTTTAAGGTAAAAATAGAATGTTACAGACAGTTCATTTTGAAGAAACACGATTTTTGGATTCCCTGCGGTACCTATAACATGTATAACTTGCTTAAAGCCTTTGAAAGTTCCGATTGAATCTTAATACAAGTTTCAGTTAGTGTGCGTCATCACTGTTGAGCAATGGACTTTCTTGATGACTTCTGATCCAAGGCTAATATCAACCACCAGTCGCTGAATTATCCCATCTTCAACGAGGTCTGCTCCAATGCCTAGCTGACCCACGCAACTTCGTCTGCGTCACATAAGAGAGAAAAACGAAAGGAAAAAAAAAAACCCGTTTTTGCAACATTTTTCATTTCTGCTCCGCTGCTAATGGTCGTAGCGTGATATTATATAGCTTAAAGCCTTCCTCGATAAATGGACTATCCAACTCAAAAAGATTTTTTTAAATTTAACAAGTAGTTCCTAAGATTTGCGCGTTCAACCAAACAAACAAACTCTTCTGCTTGATAATATTAGTATAGATTGTGCTTTCTGCTTACAGTGCATACAGCAGACACTGGCGATGCCCTATGTACTATAAGCTGTCATAAACTGCTCAGTCTCTATAGAAATCTTCTATCACTTTGAGTTTTTTTGGTTAATCCCAATAACTTCAAAGAAAATGGCCTCGGAAATTACATTAAGCCGTAAGTCTCGGCTATCATTTGTAGACCTTTGACAATCTTTACAGGTATAGGGCCCAAATAGTCTGACAACCAGTCTTACCAAGGGGTATCGTATTACCCAGTACTAACTGGGTTGTGGACATCAGATAGGCAGTCGCTCCATGTAAAATACTGGTATTCAGCTGCACCCGGTTAGACTGAAAGCCGAGTCCAACATAGTTGGGAAAAGGCTAGGCAGATGATACTAGGTCTATAGCTCTTTGTGATGTGCACTAGTCTAGTAACTATGACGAACTTGGATATTTCGCTGGCAGATTAATTCAATGAGGGATCTTTTTTTTCAACTCTTCTCTAGTCGCTGGATAGATGGCGCTAGTCTGACTACGTTACTGCAAGGAACACAATGTCACATAATATCACTTGGACCTAATGATTATATTCGGAAGCTTATGCAAACGAAAGTGTCAGTCAACGAGCGTATGTGACGTGTGTTTTTTCAAGCGTTTTGGCTTTGGCACCCAGTAACGTAGTCGGATCAACGCCATCTATCGAGTTCATAGAAACTATTTTTTTTTAATTGACAAAATGAAAACCTCTCATTACCGAGAAGATCATGTGGTTCAGTACTTACTAAGTGCTTCATTTAAAATACGTGTATTCAGCTGCATCGGGTTAGACTGGAAGCCGACCCCAACATATTTGGGAAAACGCTAGGCAGATGATGGTACAAACATGCTGCTACTAGATGTAGGTACACATCAATTCGGTAGGCTCAGAAGGTCACTTTGAGGAGTGCAACACACTTGGGTGGAGTAATTGATTCGCCAGTATTTGTAGAACATCAAAGCCGTCTCGAGGCAAATGATTTACCACACATATTTGTCTTTTATTAGGCTCATGCCGATCCACAAACTCCGCTTTGCATTGTTGAAGATGTTGGGGTCGGTTTATCACAAGTTATGCTAAAAGGTGTGGGTTTTTCCAAACATACACAAGGTGTGAACAAAACCATCATGAAGCCGTCAACCAAGCATTCTGTACATCAAACTAAGTGAAACACGCAATAAAAAATGTTATGGTGTAAATCAAGTTTTACGGTAAAAAAATCAATGTAACGCATTTAACACATTGTGCGATGAATGCATGGAGTAGTTAACGGGTTATGGAGGTACTAGCTGACCAACGCAACTTCGTCTGCGTCACATAAGAGAGAAAAACGAAAGGAAAAAAATAAAGGCCCCGTTTTTTTTGCAACATTTTTCATTCCTGCTCCGCTCCTAATGATTGTATCGTGATGTTATATAGCCTAAAGCCTTCCTCAATAAATGGACTATCCAACACAAAAATAATTTTTCAATTCGAGCCGGTAGTTCATGAGATTAGCGCGTTCAACCAAACAAACAAACAAACAAACTCTTCTGCTTTATAATATTAGTATAGATTTAAATTGATGACCCCTAATATTACCGTAACTAGGAAGAGCTCGGGTTTGGTCTAGGACCAAAAAATCGCACTGTTATAGACTTTCACGGTTTTCACTACACTAAATGTACTTACGGGATTTTATCCGTGATTTTCTTTTGTTTTTACGAGCACCCGATATTTCGACGCTGTTGCAAGCGTCATGATCGCGAGAATACTGAAGAGGTATGCGGGTGGGACGAAAATTATTAACAGCGTCGAAATATCGCGTATGTACTTTAAGTGTAAAAAATCGCAGTTTTGAGGAGAATAACTGCCTTTCGGTTTGGTTGTAGGTCTATTTACAGCCTTTATATTCTACTCTTTCTCGACCTGTGCATGATATGTTGACACCACACACACATTATGTGTACTACCGAGTTCACTGACAGACTGCACCTGTCACCCTTATGACCCTAAGGTCCACGTTCCCCAAAACCATGACGATCGATTATCTAAAAACAGCTGTTTAAAACACATTTTTGTTTGGGAATATGTCACATTGACAGCTGTTTTTAGATAATCAGACTGTTATCTTCTTGGTGAACATAGACCTAAGTAATAAGGCTGAAAGTGGTCAACCGTCCGTCAACTCGGTACTACCTAACACCTTAGCACCCCTAACTTCAATGTGATTGTTTTTCATTTTCATAAATCATCATAAAAACAACTTTTTAAAGCCAGCATCACACAATTCCCTAAACAGAATAAACCAACTCAACGTATGAATTTGTACTCCAAGAGGCAACTAAATATTGAAGCTTCCTGATTCCGCAAACCTGTCTTGTTTCGGGGCTTCAATCTTTAAAGAGGCCACATTATTTGGCCTCAAACGTTAGACGCTTTTAAGAATAGTGCTCCTCAGAGTTTTCAATGGGGAACGTAGAGATGTAACCTAGATAACGGCATTCATAAAAGCCTTTGAGGCGCCTAAGCACCCTACCTACCTGAAGTTTGGGTACAAAAGAGTTTTGAAGTGAAGTAGGCGTTTTAAGAGTGGGGATGTGCCGCATTATCGGATGAATTAATAAACACGGGATGACAGTTTGAATTCGGTAGTTCGTTTCAATTGGTGAATTGGGACAAGTCGTGCTCATGAATAAGAACTATAGAGATCATAAGCCAAGCATTTTCTACGTTTTTTGGAGAGAAAATTTATGATTTACGGTGAAACTCAATTTAACGCACCCAAAACACTGTAGTGTTGAAAAATGCATTCAATATTTTGGATTGTCGTGGAGGTATTTAAAGTACAACTTTTAACATCAAAAACTTTTAGGTATTAAAAAAGAACTTGTGAAGAAAAAGTTAGAACTTTAACACCAATATCTCCGTAACGAGGAGGTTTCAAAGTTTGGTCTAAAATAAAACAAAAAACGCAAAGACAAGGAGAATAAGCGGTTGTTTTTTTTTCGGATAAGAAATCATCAAGGTGGAACAAATCCATGTTCCACCTTAGCCCTTTATGTTCCGGGGCCGCGGTGTCTCTTTGGAACAGTCCCGCAGCCCCGGTAGGCGAGAATAAGTGCCTTTAAGCTTCGTTAAGCGCTTTTAAACCCATTATAGAATGATACACTTTGTAAAATATACTAATAAATAGCATACTAGAAATATTTTGTAGGTAAAAACAAAAGATTTCAACTTTTATCCTGGGGTGCTCAAAAAATCATAAATTCAATTTTTGCTCGAAATATTTCCTGTACCCTTCAATTTTCCGTATTAGTCCCTAATGCAAAATTTCCATTACTTCCTTGAGATGCGATCAACAAATAAGGGATGAAAAAAATAAAAAATTCAAGTAGATCCGTAGATAAAAAAAATAGAAGACGGTCTGTGCTGCTTGTTCAAATTCATTCGTATTATGGTCGAAATGTATCCTTTTTTTGTTGTTTTTTGATGGGAAATCATCAAATGACTTCTCCCACTCTCAGTGGAGCGGAAGGGAGTGTCAGAGTTTTACTGACTAAAACCCATCCACGTTCCTTCTTAGCCCTTTATGTTCCGGGGACACGGTACCTCTTTCGAACAGTCACGCTATATCCTACGCTTCCGTTTGAAATACTTATAGCCTATGACACTTGAGAAGAAACTACCTTCACATTAGTGAAATTTTCGGAAACGGATCATTAGTTCCCAATATTATCCCATACATCGAATCTTACATACTTTACCCCTATAATTTTTGTAATTATATTGTTAGAAGCAGTCACCAGTAGAAAAAAAGAAACATGTAGAAGGGAGTCTCCACTAACTGGGCAAAACCTTAGAAAAGTATATTCTAATGACAAACCCCAATATTTACTACTCGTATCAGACCCAGGAATCGAACCCACGATCTCGAGGTCAAGAAAGGCCCCAGTGATCACTAGACCAACAAAGCTGCCGTTTTATTCATTCTCGCGCCAAAAACCCAATAATAAAATATAATAGGATCCCAGAGAACCCCGACCCAATTTGCAGTAATATTAAACCTTTTTTTAGTCTTTGATATAAAAGATTCGATAATTTGAATAAAGAAAGGAAAACTCTCTCGAAAAAAAACCGTAGATAAGGAAATGAAGTTCATTCAACTTTCAAAACAAATGACAGCCATTTTATACCCATCTTCCCATACAGCACAAAAGCGCTTTAAATCTTTGTGACAACACTTCATAAACAAATGACAAACATTTACATACATTTCTGTCCATTCAGCGCTGCATCGCTTGAAAAGATTTTATAGCGCCACAGACGTTTAGGCAATGTTTAGCTGAATCGCTCCCACGGGGCATGAATATCATTCACGGCTTACACTGGCGGCCAGAGAATTGTACACAATAACAATAAACATTTATTGTTATTTTTTTTCGCGTTTTGAACGGTCTAGATATAATTTTTAGGGTACCGCTGTAACAGAATAGGAATAGCTGTAACCTCTAAGGCATTTTGCATTGGAATTTTGTTTGTTTGTTTATTACAATTATTTAACTCAAGAACTAATCACCCGATTTAAAAAAAAAACACCATTAGAAAGTTACATCTTTACTGAGTAGCATAGGCTATAAAATATATTGATATCATGCAAATTAGTCCAGCTTTCATACATTTTCGTGAACGAAGTAGTGGGTGACCACAGAACGGTTTGAAGGGTGAAACTTGACTAAGTAAATTGTGGCCCAGACGAATTTACAAGTTCTAGCTAACTTATTTAACTTGTCTTCATCTTATACATAAATGAGGATTCTAAACTTGTGAATCAAGTAGACCCAAAATTTTAGAATAAACCGGTCCCTAGGTATTTGGAATTAAGACTGAAATTACTTAGTTAAATTAACCGTCTGGTATAATATTTGTCCAGCGGTGGTTGTATTTTTAATGAAATGGTGATAAAAAGAAACAATTTTATTCTTCTGTCATACCACGAAATGAGAACAGAACCCAGTATATTTTTAACAAAATTCTACTGGCTATTTCGTGATTTTTCCTGTTTTTAAAATTAAACGTATCCTACAAAATGCAAAAAAAAAATCGAGTTCCAAAAAAACACTCAACTAATAAATAAAAAATAAACATTGAAAATGAGCACAGTAGGTAATCACAGAGAACTCAGTGTACAAAAATGAAAAAAAAAACAGGTGGTAGTGGAATATCTACATATTTCGATGTAGGAGGTAATCTACACATAATCTCCGGACTATTCCCCCCTCTCCCCCATCGACATCCTCTACTTTATAAATCTTCTATATCTTTTTGCATTCACAAGAAAAAAAAGGGAAAGAAAGTTGTACTTTTATTATTACTAATTGAAAGTCAAATGTTTTAAGCTATCAAACGGTTCACAACTGGGAGTTTAAAAGTAATAACAATCACGGAAGATATACCGTAAGTGACATTTTAAGTAGAATCTTACTATTAAGTAAAAAAACATTTTTTTATACGGAACCCTTAGTTATTTTCCAATACACGGTTCATCGGACTTTCCGTTTCAGGATCCGTCGAACGTTTGTGAAATAGGAAAGTGTCAAGATCGTTCAAGAGTTTTATGCGACAAAAATGGGTTTGTTTTTTGTTTCTGGTCGTTTCGTTTGCTGGATAAAGGAAGGAATGGAGCCGCTTTTACGGATTATAGGAAAAAGGTTTAGTGGATTTATATTTGTAATAGGTTGGGATAAATGTGTGTATGTATTAGGACCCTTCTGCCTAGCTCTTCGAAGAGTACAGGCTTAATATTATGTTATGTTAGGATGGATATTCGGTATAGTAAAAGTAGTTTTGTTGATCCGTCGATCATTTTTTTTTTAAGTGAAAGCTTTTTTTGAATGAACAAAAATCATGGAACTCGCGTGACTGTCACCTAACGCTTTGTAGCACTCGTAGCCGATCCGCTACCAGTTTTCACTTCTTTCGGCAATCCCCAAAGACTGCTCCGCACGTGTTTTTTTGACCAGGCTACTTGAATTGAAGATTATTTTAATGTATTTTTTTATTTTATTTGAAAACTCAATAGTGGAAAATATGTTTGGTTTTTATTGGAGTTACGTTACAATATTTTGGTGCACAAAATAAAGAGATTTGCATAGTTAAGTTACTGAAATAAAATAAGTACCAAAAAGAAACTATATTTTTATACAAACAAAAATTACCTCATTAATTTAACATCCAATCAAGAACTTGTATGAACGATTTTGAGTGTAACAGTTGCTCCCGGAAAAATGTACATAAAATCAATTTAATGTATGTACTGTAACATTACAGGAAGAATTGTAATGGTCTCGTTTTCCGTAAAAGAATAATAACACGTATTTCGAAAAAACAACGAAAGCATTATAATTATTCCACTCTAGGAACCAGACAGGAAATAATTTTATTTAAGAGTGAGGAAAAACAGTAAAAAAAATGGCAATCTTTAAGGAATGCCGAAAGAAATGGCTCTATTAAAATCAAGTGAGCATAATTATAATTTCTTTGTACTCACCAATTAAAACAAAAACGAAACGCCTCCAAAAATTCAAATCCATTTCGAATAAACACTTCTGAGACAAAAAAAAAGTTAATGAAAAAAGTTCGAAACACAAAATATTATAAACAGTTCCATTTTTATAAAACTCATTTCACAGACACAGATAAGAAAAGGAAAATGTTGTTCTTTTTTCGAATCGCGTAATTTAGTTCGCGGGGCACATGTTCTTGGAGAGCAAACCAACGTCTGCTCTTGAGCGCGGTTCGCGGCAAACTGACACAGAGGGTGGCCGCTGGATGGACGTACTATAGGCGGTCCCCGGTTACATTTGCCACCCGTTCGTAGAATTTGATGAAGAGATAGTGGAAATTTTGAATTCAGAATGTTTGGAAAATTTTGTGGTCGAATAAATGGAGGGTAATAATAATTGTTGATTGTAATGTGTTTTTGGTTAAGCGAACCGATATATGGAAAGGGTAGTCATGAATAGGAGTGCAATGAGTGCCTAATGTCTTCTTCAGTTGATAAATTACTAGCACTGCATAATATTGTAATACCAAATGATTTGAAAAGAGTAACCATGGAGTTTCTTGCCGGTTCTTCTCCATGGAATCGACCAACGCGAACCGTGCACCTTTTTCGACGTTTTATAAGTGCCCATCCAGGCCTATGTGAAATAAAATATTTTGATTTTGATTTTGATTTTGACTGCGCCCGCGACTTCGTTCGCGAAAATTGTGATAGCTATTTTGCATGATATCAATGTAGTTTATAGCTTAAGTTACTCGATAAAAGTGTAGCTTTCTAATGGTGGAAGAATTTTTAAATCGGCTTAGCGTTCTTGAGTTAAATCATAGCAAACAAACAAACAAAACATTAATTAATCTTTTCTCATTTATACAATTTTAGTGTAGATTTGTTTTGCCATATTTGCTTCTCTGGTTGGTAATGTCGACTCCACCTGTTACTAAGCCATCCCACTGCTGAACAAATACCTCTTCCCATGGCTTTGAATTCTTCAGATCTAGGGCTAATACCAACCAGTGTCACACATTCTGATATTTTTTTTGTTCTACACTATACCTGGGAACCTTCCAGTTACGGAGATATTGGGGGTCAAAGTTGCAAGATTTTGACAAGTTTTTTTTTAAATGCCACTTTTTATCGCACGATTTTTACTTTTAATATCTCTACGACCCCCGTACTATTCAATCCATCCACCCGCACAATGTTTTGAGTGTGTTACATTGAGTTATACCACAAAACATGATTTATAACATCAAAAAAAAAGTTGTTTCCCAGCAATATTTTTTGCGTAAAGTTACTTAGTTTGATATACAGAATGCTTGGTTAACGGCTTTGTGATGAGGTGAAATACACCCTGTACACCGAGTTTCCTACGTGCCTCGGAAAGGTCATTTGTAGATCTTTGACAGTAGTTACAGGTAGTCAGTGGCCCAAAAAAATTAACTACCAGTCTTACCAAGGGGTCTCGTATTACCCAGTATTAACGGTTGTGGAGGTCGCATACACCGGACTCCCGCAACCTTCACCAGGTCATCGTTGCGTTGGAAGACCTCCCACTAGCCACAAAATTTGTTCATTTTGACAAGTTTAGTGATCTACTAACATCATGGCGTCATTGTGACTATCCAATGAACAATCACGGACATTGCATTGAAAGAAACAGCTTATAATAGTAGTCTCGTACATAATGACAAATGAATGACTAACTTACGCGGTAATCTGTCAACATTTTGACCGGTCCCTTGTGACTCGCATCCACCAGATTCCCGCAACCTTCACCAGGTAATCGGTCCATCTAGTGGGAGGTCTTCCAACGCAACGTTTCCCGGTTCGCGGTCGCCAATCGAGAACTTTTCGGCCCCATCGGCCATTCGTTCTGCGAGCAATGTGCCCTGTCCACTGCCACTTAAGTTAGGCAATTCTTCGGGCTACGTCGGTGACCTTTGTTCTCATGCGGTTCTTTACTCTCAAAATTATGTTATATTCAGTCAATTCAACCAATTCATAATCACAAGGTTCTCTGTTCCATCAATTCAAACTCCCAACCATATTATAATTTAACAAATGAACATCAGCTACAGAATCATTCCCACATGGATTCCGTATCAGAATCACTTCGCTTTCCACTCCGTTACACATTGACAATCCGTATTAGAGGGTACTTGTAACAATTCTATATTTATACCCCCTTGGGTATGGAGACTGGGGGATCATCTTTGTAGCTCTCGCTTCAAACGGCGGTCACAGAGTAGGAAGATTACAGTAGATTAACTTTAAACCAAACGTATTTAGATTTTTCTCTTGATTTTTTTTTTGTTATCCGACTGCTAAGGAAAGATATTCTTTAGTTTTACTAGCATGAGTTTTTACAAGTAATGATAAATAGTAAAAAATATCGCTGGACTTTTACACACAGCCTCATCTAGTGACACACTAAGCAACGAGGCTTGTGTCGTGGACACCAGATAGTTGATATATTACATGGATACTTTTTGTTTGTAAATACATACTTCCCCATTTGAATAAGATTTTGTAAAACCATTTCAAGGATTTAACTTTTTTGCACGGGTAAGTAGCCGTTTCAGAGATCAGCTGTAACAAACACTAGGTCAATACACACATTTAATAGAACTACTCTAAATATAACCTTATTTACTACACAAAAAAATACACATTAAATTGCGATACATCTCGCAGAGCCGCTCGGCGCAGCGCAAAATCACTCCCAGTACGAAGTGAGTGCTACGAAAAGCGTACGTGACGGTTACGTGAGTTGATGATTTTTGTTTACACAAAAGTGCACAACGCGCCTAAAGAAATTTTCACTTCAAAAACATGTAAAAAGATTGGAACTTTGACCCCCAATATCTCCGTAACTGGAAGGTTCCCAAGTATGGTCCTAGAACGAAAATACTTGCATAATTATGCATTGAGTAACAAGTTCCATTTGATAAAAAATTAAACATTGTCAATATTTCAAGGAAAGAAAGAAAGAAAAAAAAAATTGATTTGATGTTTTGTTTTGGAACTAAGTGCCTTAATGCGGTTTTCTTTCTTTTGTTGAGGGAGTTGTGAAAAAAATTTAAATCATAATTTTGTGGTGGCGGCCATCTTGGATTTGAACTTTTATAGCGAATCATATTTTACTAGTCAAGCCCTTTCATTTGTTACCCATATTGAGAGAGTTGTTGAATAAATATGTAATCCGGCATTTTGTGGCGGCGGCCATCATGGATTGATTTTAATCGAACATAATGTTATAAACAGACGAATACACACACGCAGACACGTCAAACTTATAATAACACCCCGTCGTTTTTGCGTCAGGGGTTAATAAACCTCGTCTGGTTAGAAGGTAATCCTTCTGTCTATCCTACCTACCTATTATGTGTAGATAATAAATATATTCTGTAGCAATTGTCTTTACTTAACTCTGATTGTCCCGAAGTGGGTATTATCATATTTTATTGTGATTCCTTTTACATCCAGAAGGATTTTTGGTTGGCAAACGTATTTTTTTTAACTTGGTCAAAGATACTTTGTAGAACAGGTTATGTATATGTCATCGTAAAACTGTCAAACACGTTAGATTGTAATATAACTAGAGAGATAGTAAACTCTCGAAAGATTGTCAAACAAACATACTGCACACAACATAACGCAATATTTTTCGGTAGATTGTAATCTATCAAGCTGAAACCGCAATGTGGTGAAATGTATGCGCTAAAAGTCTATTCGCGCGTTGTGGAGGAGGGGGAGGGTAGGAGGGGTCCTCCTTGCCCCATGGTGCCACTCTCATGAAAAGCGCGGGGCCGCTATTTCTGTGTACAGGGTTTAAAGGAACCCAATTAACCTAACGTGGGGTGCCCCAAGTCCCGATTATGGCGGCAGAGATACTTATGTCGCATGCATTTCACAATATTACAGTTTCACTTCGATAGATTACAATCTACCGAAAAAAAAGCGTTATATTGTACAGTATATTCAGTTGACAATACTTGGAGAGTTTGCAATCTCGCTAGAGGGATTACAATCTAACGTGTTTGACAATGTTACGGTGACATTTACACTCGTCCACACAACATCCCTGAAGGGTTACGCAGAACTGTGCTTAATTGTACCATTTGTAACATGGAGCGACTGCCCATCTGACCCCGTATTCACAAACGTTCGACTCGTTTCCGATTCGACAACTCGTATACCTGTCTTCTTCTGGCATTACGAAAACGACCGAGATAGACATACGACTTTCCGAATCGGAAGCGAGTCGAATGGTTGTGAATGAGGGGCCTGTACTCCACGACTCCGTTAGTACTAGGTAATACAATACCAATTGGTATGAATATTTGTCACAGTTTGGAGACATAGACTACCTGTAAAGACTATAAAAGATCTAAAAATGACAGCTGGTAACAAAGGCTCCGAAAAAAAAAATGCGAGGCGGTCTTTGGGTACTGCCGGTAGAAGTGCAACTCACACAATGCTACGAAGCGTTAGGTGATGGTCACGCGAATTCCATGAGTTTTGTTCACTCATCATCATCATCACCATCATCATCATCATCAAGTGTCGCCACATTGACCGGTCCCTTGCGAGTCGCATCCACCGGATTCCCGCAACCTTCATCAGGTCCACTTAGCGGGAGGTCTTCCAACGCATCGTCTTCCGGTTCGCGGTCGCCACTCCAGAACTTTTCAGCCCCATCGGCCATCCGTTCTGCGAGCAATGTGCCCTGCCCACTTGTTCACTCAAAAAGTGCTAAACGCGCCTAAAAAAGTTCTTACTTCAAAAACTCGACGTGGAATGACTGACATTATAAAACTTAAGAAGACGGGTATTTATCGCGAATTTACCTTTAATTTAATCCCGAAGTTTCGACCGGATTGCACCAGCCGTGGTCGCGGGGAGACTGAGGTATTGGAGGTACCGCGACAGCAAAGTGAAGGCGTTTATTCAACTACCCTCACTCATCTTCATCATCTTTTTTTTTTTTTCATTTTCATTTGTTAATTAGGGCCGGTTCACACTAGGACAGCACACTACACTAACAGTGGAATGACTGGTCACCAATACACGCACCGACCTAGGCCAGCGCGGTTTAACCTTAAAATAAACCCATCTGACTCGTGATCCTCTAATTTTCGACCGATGTTATTAATTAAAATCGGCCAAGTGCGAGTCGGACTCGCCCATGAAGGGTTCCGAAGCAGATTGAATGAAAGGTAATTGCTGTTTACGATTTATGACGTATTCAAAAAACTACTTATTAGATCTCGTTCAAACCAATTTCAGTTGGGAGTTTACATAGTAATGAGAATGATAAAACTAAAAAGAAATGTATGATGTACACCATCGTATTTTAGGAGTTACAGGGGGGGGACACAGCTTTCCACTTTGAAAGGATCTCTCGCGCAAATTCAATATCATTTTTAAATACCTATTCATAGATACCCCATACACGTATGGGTTTAGTGAAAAAAAATTTTGAGTTTCAGTTCTAAGAATGGGTACCCCCAAAATTTATAGTTTTTTTTTTCTATTTTTGTGTATAAATCTTAATGCGGTTTCCAGAATACACCTACTTACTAAGTTTCAACAGCATAGTTCTTATAGTTTCGGAATAAAGTGGCTATGACACGGACGACGGACATGACGTGGGACGGACACACAGACAGACAGACATGACGAATCTATAAGGGTTCCGTTTTTGCCATTTGGCTACGGAACCCTAAAAAGACACATAGGAAAGTGCTCAGTTCCGAACTAGTAAGACCAGATGAGACCTAAAAAACGACCAGCAAAAAGTCTACTCTAAAATATTAATAATTTACGAAACTACTCTTCAACAAAGCCCTTTTAGCCTACTAAAAACCTAATGCATCCATCGTACAACAAACTATAAAAATAGTACACCTGCACCACTTAAGTTCAGCACTTTAGCGCATTACCGTTACTCCAACCCCCGCCTTACGAATAAAGGAATAGGAGTCATAATCGCGTGATCTAATTAAAATATCACATGTACCAATTCTGCTATAAAGACAACCACGTTGTAATGTTGGTAGCAGATGTTGCAGGCGGCCATTACTGTATGTCATCTCTGGTAGGGACGGGAAAATGTCGATAGTTTTTATAAAGTACGTTTTAAAGTGGTCGATGATTTTAATAAGCTTCGCATTTTAGAGTAAATACATTTTTTTTAATTTTATTTTTACTGTTCACTTAAAGTTGACTGCAAGCACTGCTTTAGACTTTCACGGATTTTCACTACACTTAAAGTACTTACGGGATTATATCCGTTGTTTTTCCTGATTCTTTGTTTGTTTGTTCGCTGTTGTTCGATACTCGGTCTGCAAAAAGTGTCATCGTCATCATCTTAGCCAATAAACGTCCACTTCTGGACATTGGCCTCCCCCAAGTGTCGCCACATTGACCGGTCCCGTGCGACTCGCATTCAACAGATTCCCGGATTACCAGACTTACTTAACTAGCTTAATGCCAACAACGACTTGTTTATCGCGCCTTATGATAACAACTGGCCACAATTTCAGATCCCGCGCATTTACTAAGCAATTCTTAGTATAAATAAACAATAATACACTATCCATTTTTTTTCATCAAATGACCCCCCCCACTCTGGGCGGAGCGGGAGGGAGTGTCAGACTCTTACTGACTAAAAACCATCCATGTTTCTTCCTCGCCTTTTACGTTCCGGGGCCGCGGTATCTCTTTCGAACAGGCCCGCAACCCCGGCAGGCTTCGGCCCTTGCGGGCCCCTCTCCTTTTGCTGACATCTCTTTGAGGCGCGCGTGGAACACGAACGCGCCGTCGGCACGGCCTGTCGTCGTCGTTAGACGGCCGGACGGCTAGCTAGCCCATAGCCAGCCGTCCACAGGCCCGCATCTACGGTGGCCGGTAGCCACCACGTGGCCCCCGACGCCCGTTGCGTCTCCCGCGGCGGCCGGGAAGAGAGGATCTCTCCCTCTCTCGTTCCGCCACCTCCTTCGCTAGCATGACTGCTTCGCAGAAGGAGGCGACGGCTTCCCATTCCGTCTCGCTCCGGACCATGGATTGAACCAGGGCCGGACGCGAGAGGTCGCCGCCGCCGATCGCCGCCACGAGGACACGGCGGAGCTCCGCCCACGCAGGGCAGACTTCCACCGTGTGCTCCACCGTGTCCTCCGGTCGATCCTCGCAGTGGAGACACCCGGGCGATTCCTCCCGCCCGATTCGGTGCAGGTACCTCCCGAAACATCCGTGTCCGGTGAGGACCTGCGTCAGGCGGAAGGTGAGGACGCCGTGGCGCCTCTCCAGCCACTCCTCAAAGAGGGGACTTACCGCCACTATCGTGGCGTGCCCATACACTATCCATCATGTTATGAATTATCAATTATATAATTATAATCATGTATTGAATTAGGACAATCCTGTAATGATAGTGATGATGAGTGAATAAATAAATAAATAAATAAATAAATAAATGTTCAGCACTAGTGCCAATCAACGCAACAAGGCAATACAAATAAGCTTCCAACAAAAAACATGCAGTGGTTTGCCAGTAACACTTAAAACTTTATGAATTAGTCGTATCACTGCTACGAGTTGTGCTCCGTGCACGCCTAAGTATTGCTACGCCGTAGCAGATCGGCTACGAGTGCTACGAAGCGTTAAGTGACGGCTTCGCGATTTCCTTGATTTTGTTCACCCAAAAAGTGCTTAACGCGCAGAAGTTATCTGTTCTAAATCTGTCGCACCCGAACAAAACTAAACCTAAAAACATTTCAGAACTATCGACTTTGTCCCCTCACTAAGCCATCTAGCTGTCTAAAAGCTATTAGCAGTTGGCGACGGAGGCACCTGTGTCTGTCATTTCCTTACGAGAGATTACGTACAAGCATTAAGTCGTATAGACGTCGTACAGACGTTGTATAGACGTGTTTTAGCCAATTACCCGGTTCGAATGACTTGGGGAGTTTACGAGTTTCGCATGAAAAATCTGGGAGATATTTCGGGTTGGTTTTGCTTGTTAATTTCTTGAGAAGAGGTGGTGTAGGTATTAATTTTCTTGTTCAGTTGCATTGCAGTGAGTGAGGAACTCTCGGCTAAATAATAATAGCCACTCGGGTCGATCTTTAGGTTTAGTCGTGCTTGCCTAGGTTGGTATGTGGTTGAGTGCATGCATACCGAGTTTCCTTCATGCCTCGAAAAGCACGTTAAGCTGGTGGTCCCCGCTGTCATTCGTCCATCTTTGACAGTCGTTACAAGTAGTCAGTGGCCCAAAAAGTCTGACAACCAGTCTTACGCAGTGGTATCGTATTACCCAGTATTAACTGGGTTGTGGAAGTCAGATAGGCAGTCGCTCCATGTAAAATACTGGTATTCAGCTGCATCCAGTTAGACTGGAAGCTGACCCCAACATAGTTGGGAAAAGGCTAGGCAGATGATGAGTTGTAGTGAGTGACTGCCTTGTTGATCTAAAGGTCGCAAGCGGGACTGCTAAGTACGAAGTCTTTGGTTCGATTCCCGGGTCATACAAAATGTTATTGTGTTTTTCAGTTGATGGCAAATATAGGCTTGCTAAATCAAATATAACACAGCTCACAACTTAGGACCCATTAGTGTTAATATTTATCCGTGGTGCTAGACAACTGGGCCTATCCTAGTTGTAAACGTCCCTTTGTGCCTATTGGCTTTGTTTTGTTCTGTCTCCTGCTGATATGGAGGGAAGTGGAAATTACGGTTTTTTCCTACTCCTCCGCTACACTTTCTATTTAATTTCGTTGCGGGATCCAAGACAGTTAAATTCATTCTCTGGGACTTCGTCGAGCTTCATTGTCTCGGCGCTTTTCTGGTGGTCGCCACTGTTGATTCTGGCTTTCAGGAGTTACTTCTTCTCAGTCGTTCACTTTTGACAGAGTTGTCGTGGTCATGTGGGGTCGTTCACAGCTTCGGTCGCTGCCTTCGCGATCCTTTTCCACCGGTCTCTATTGGCCGCATCGCGAGTACATACTGCCAGAGGGATCTTGGTGACAGTTTTAATGGAATCTGTCCAACGGGTTGGTGATCGACCACGTGGTCTCGTGCCTTTGACTCTACACTGGATTACCAAACGCTCCATGGAATCATTGTTGCGGGTAACGTGTCCAAAGAATCTGTGGATTCGTAGTTGCACAAGCGACGACAGTCTTTGTTTAATATTGAGTTCTTTGAGTATTGACGCGTTAGTCCGATGAGCGGTCCAGGTCAGGAGTTCCAGTGGTTCGGTAATAATGTGGCGGGCTTGTCCCAAAAAAAAGGCTTGCTATTACATGGAATTTAAAAATAACGTATCTGCAGTACAATTACGTAGAAATCGATAGGACTCGATACGATAAATTTGACAGTCATTCTCGATAAAAAAATAAAACCGACTTCAAAAAAAACAAAAAAGTGAAAAATAACTTTAGCTTCTGAAGTCGGTGACCTTTGTTTGATTGCTTTAGTTATTTTATCACCGACTTCAGAAGCTAAAGTTATTTTTCACTTTTTTGTTTTTTTTGAAGTCGGTTTTATTTTTTGCAAAAAACTTTTTATTTTTCACTTTTTAGTGGTTCACAGGTGCTTGATACATGGAAAGTGCATACCGTTACAATTACAACAAGCCCAAACACGACTATGGTACATTGTCTCATTATGGAGTTCCGTGACTCTTGGCTTCATCATCAGATCTGATGGTAGAATGGTTCTTATCAAACGCAAATGCTTCACTTGTTGTAGAAAATACCAAAATCGCAACACGTTTTCAGATAAAATTTGAAGAGTTCCCTCGATTTCGCCAAGATTCCATCATCAGATCCCAATTTGGTGGCTATGGGACCAACTTGGAAGTATACCCTTTCAAACAAAAAAAGAATTTTTCAAATCGGTTCAGGCGTCTTCGAGTAATCGGTGAACATACATAAAAAAAAAAATTCATACAGTCGAATAGAGAACCTCCTCCTTTTTGGAAGTCGGTTAAAAATGAGTTTTAGTGGAGTCAAAAACTCATTTAATCGAGAATGACTGTCAAATTTATCTTATCGAGTCCTATCGATTCCTACGTACTTGTACTGCTGAACTGAAAAAGGTTTGTTAGTATAGTTGTATAGTTTCTGCCTTGCCATGGGAAAAATGCGTGAATTTATGTGTTTGTTTGATTTTTTTATTTCTTATTCCAGACGGTAGACGAAATATTAGGTCACGAGGTATCGTATTTCCCAGTACTAAGATCCATGTTCACCAAAAAGATAACGGTGTGATTATCTAAAAACAGCTGTTTAAAATACATTTTTGTATGGGAACATTACTACAGTTACAGCTGTTTTTAGATAATCAGACCGTTATCTTTACGGTGAACATGGACCTAAATAGGGTGTGGTGGTTAGTTAGGCAGTCGCTCCAAGTAAAAAACTGTAATGTAAAACACACTCACACACACACACACACACATCACTCACACACACACACAACACTACTTTACACCACTTCATATTATAAAACAAAGTCCTCCGCCGCGTATGTTTGTCTGTTCGCGATAAACTCAAAAACCTCTGCACCGATTTTCATGCTGTTTTCAATAATGGATAGAGTGGTTCTCCAGGACGGTAAAATGTACGAGGGTAAAGCCGCGGGCATCAGCTAGTCTATTATACAATTTGGCGGAAGAGGTAAAAGATTATAATGGGATTATTATTTTGCTCTTTTACCAAAAAGTGTTTATATATTTTTGAAATTTGCGTTTTTGTTAAGCGAAATTACAATTTATTCGAAACGAACACTGACAGGCGAAATGGCCGAACACGGCATAAAGACAGACTTTGGTTGCCACGAATTAAACTTAAATTATTTATGAAAAATGTATACTGCATGTCGATTATTATTTACAATCATTTACCAAATAATTTACAAGACCTACCACTGACATTGTTTAAAAAGATACTTTTCAATTTGCTACTTATTAAAAAATATTACACTGTTAAGGAATATTACACTGTTAAGGAATATTTAGAAAACAAGTCAATAGAATCTGAAAGTTGCATTTTAAAGTAATTGATATCACTGACTGTGAAAATATAATTTGCACGCCATGTTATGGCAGGATATGCTGAAACAAACCTACTGTAACACGTTATGTACCATGTTCTAGCAAAATTAAATAAATGTATTTTGAAATTGTGCAGTAGTCTTTCTTTCATAACTATTGAATTTCGATGTGATAGTTGCATCAAATCGAAATTCGATAGTGTCGAGGTGAAACAATGACGATGCACTTTAAAAACAAATGAATTCGTATTCGAATCGTGTCCAATCACTTAAATGAAGTTCGAGCATTCGATTTGAAAACAGAATAACTCCACAGACGTACAACTTCAAAATCAACACAGATATTTTTATTTCTCCTTTCCGATTCAGTGCATTTCTTGGTTAGCATGCCAAAAAATTCGATGAAATCCATCGGAGCTTGTAACTCTTTGAAGTTTTACCAAAAAAGAGATTTGGAAACACTTCCTTTGAGCTTTCGTTCGATCTAGGACATCTGCATGTAACATTTTGAAGAGCAACCTCTTCAATTTTTTAGCATTTTTTAGAGCAGGTCAGTTGAATGTTGTTTTAAGAAGCATAAGAAACAGTTGTTGAGTATATATGATTTATACAACCTCATCATGAAGCCGTCAACCAAGCATTCTGTACATCAAACTAAGTAACTTAACGCAAATATTATTGCTGGGAAACTACTTTTTTTTGGGGTGAAAAATCATGTTTTGTGGTAGAACTCAGTGTAACGCACTTTGAACATTGTGCTGATGAATGGATTGTATAGTTCGGGGGTTGTAGAAGTGTATACTGTAAAAATCGTACAGTACAAACTTGTCAAAAAGTTGGAACTTTGAACCCCAATAACCGTAACTAGAACGTTTCCAAGTATGGTGTAAAAAAAAAAGATCACAATGATGGGGAGAACAAGTTCCGTTCGGCTTTTAAGAGGTGTTTTACACCCTTTATTTAAAAATAGCGCCGGTAACTGAAAATATACCGGCGCCATTTATAAGTTCATGCGAACGGTTGACTCATAATCCCCCTCCAGCATGCAACTGATTTTTAAAGATCAGTATTATGTAAACTATTTATGAAACAAGTTGCAGCCGGCGTACTATGACTTAATTATATATTTTTTCTAAACGAAATATAAATATAAAGGGTGTAAAATACCTCTTCACGAAGCCGAAAGGCACTGGTTCTCCCCATCAATGCGATCATTTTTTGTTCTACACCATACCAGGGAACCTTCTAGTTACGGAGATATGGGGGGTCAAAGTTACAACTTTTTGACAAGTTTTTTTTTAAATACAAGTTTTTTTTGTTAGATTTTGACTTTTAACACCTCCACGACCCCCGTACTATTTAATCCATCCATCAGCACAATGTTTTAAGTGCGTTACGTTGAGTTATACTACAAAACATGATTTATAACCTCAAAAAAAAAAGTTGTTTCCCAGCAATAATTTTTGCGTCAAGTTACTTTGTTTGATGTACATAATGCTTGGTTAACGGCTTTGTGATGAGGTGGTTTACACCCTGTAAATATATAAATATCGTTGGACATTACACACAGCGCTATCTAGTGCCACACTAAGCTGGGCTTGTGTCGTGGTCACCAGACAGTTGATATACTACATATATACTTTTTGTTTGGAAATACACACTTATTATACATATAAACATCCATGACTCGAAAACAAATGTCCATGCTCATCACACAAACATTTGCTCCTACCGGGATTCGAACCCGGGACCCGAAGAACGTAAGGCAGCCTCACTACCACTGCGCCATTCAGGTCGTCAAAACTAACCTAACCTCCCCATCCTAAACCCACCGCAGGTGCGTCAGCTGACTCTGGGTTTACTTATCAGTCAATCGAGATCTATTGAACAAGATGGCAACCAATCGGCATAAAACACTACCTAAAATGCACCGCTACCTCCAGGCAGGACTATTAAACAAATGCAACTTTAGGTATCAACAAAGAAGGTTTTAACCTTATTTTCCTATGAAACAAAGTACACTTTAAACAAAATTACATCATACTAAGACCAAAACTACTTTCCTACAAGCATAAAGTTCGAACTCACTAATTGTTTCACTCGCTTACAACTTTTTTTAAACTTTCGCGATAACAAGAAAGGAACGATTATTACTTCCTGTCAGCCAAAGACTGGGGAAGTTTTAGTATTCGTACATAAAGGCAAGTTGAAAGAAGCTATTATTTCTTTTAGGTTACTTAAATGATAAATGTGTTTATGAGGTCATCAACAAAAACATGTTTTTATTTTTCATTTTTAGTTATTCACATGGAAAATGCACACCGTTACAATTACAACAAGCCCAAACACGACTAGGATAGATTGTTCCATTATGGAGTTCCAGTGCCTGAATTTTGTCTCCATCATCAGATCCCAACTTGGTGACTATGGGACCATTTGGAAAGTATACCCTTTACAACAAAAAAATATTTTTTCAAATCGGTTGGCAAACGACGGAGCTATGCGCGAACAAAAAAAAATTGAAACATCCGAATTGAGAATCTCCGCCTTTTTTAGAAGTCGGTTAAAAATAAAAAACCTTTTATTATTCCCACTGCTGGGACACAGGCCTCCTTTCTGTGGGATGTAATGGACACGTACTTCACCACGTCGACCCAGTGTAAACTTATATAGATCGAGCGACAGCCTCTTTAGAAACAAGTTTAATTTATTGCAAGCAATAAACATTGATAACCCGCAAGTCTACACTACACCAGCAACGATCCCCTCAACTTTTACTGACTCAAACCCATCCATGTTCCTTCTTAGCCCTTTGTGTTCCAGGGCCGTGGTATCTCATTGGAGCAATCCCGCAGCCCCGGCAGGCATCGGCCCTTGCGGACCCATTCCTTTTTGTATACCTAAGTAAAACATTTAGTCAGACCACTGATTGACCGTGGGAGATATTTTCAAAAATCAAAATCAAAATCAAAATCAAAATATTTTATTTCACATAGGCCTGGATGGGCACTTATAAAACGTCGAAAAAGGTGCACGGTTCGCGTTGGTCGATTCCATGGAGAAGAACCGGCAAGAAACTCCATGGTTACTCTTTTCAAATCATTTGGTATTACAATATTATTGTTTCATTACAGCATTAGTACTAAAGTATGGGGGGACAGAATATTCGAATGCCTCAACGATTTTACTCGTTTTCGCATTTACGGAGGGGTCTCAGTATATAAGGCATGATCACCCATCCACAAATAGACCTCAGAAAGGTAATCTTAACCTCCACTACACCAACACAACATCACAGATACTTGAAGATAATTGTTTGACTTACATCCAGACTAAGAATAAACAGAAGTTTAGAGAATAACATAAAGTTTTATGCTAAGACTGAGTTTCTTAGTTTCGGCGCCATTTTAAAAGCTGCATAAATCTGACTTGTAGCAGATTGTTTTTAACAAGTTGACGGGGTTTGGTACTAAATATAAGAGAAAAATTAATCAAACCATCATCTGCCTAGCCTTTTCCCAACTATATTGGGGTCGGCTTCCAGTCTAACCGGGTGCAGCTGAATACCAGTATTTTACATGGAGCGACTGCCTATCTGACCTCCACAAATAATAAATAGTTAGATAAAGGCTTTGGGTCGGCAATCTATAGGGTTTGAAGAGCATAACCTTAAGGAGAGATCGTTGTGCCCTCTCAAGTTCTAAAAAATTCATTTTGCATGGCAAACAGCACGTTATAATTGATTGGGCCAATTATGCGTAGACTTTCTGCAGAAGATTCTTAGAGGCAACGTATCTCAATGTTTTAAAGGTCCATATTAATTTCAGGCCAACAGCTTGACGTACTTTCCGAGGCACGGAGGAAACTCGGTATGTAAGGGTGGTCACCCATCTCCAGACCAACCTAGGCAAGGACGGCTTAACCTAAAGCTCGACCCGAGCGGCTCTTATTATTTAGCCACGAGCTCTTTAAAAATAAATAAATCCATTAATTGACAATGTTAATACCTATTTTGTTGACTAGCATTAACTCGAATGCTCATAAAATGTTATAACTTTATTTTGTGTTAACATTGTTATTTGAAATAAAAAAAAATATTATTATTATTAATAGGGAGCGGGTGCTGCGATTATCTATACATAATACGTATTCCTCTATATTGTCCTGAACAATCCCTATAGAGATTTTTTTTTTTTTTCATAAAATAACACGTCCTTGTCATTCCATTTGTTTCGGTAAATATTATGAGTCCAAAAATTTCTTAAAAGTACTACCAGACAAACTCCAATAATTAACAACCTATAGTCCTCGCCACGAAAAGCTAAAATTTTTGTAAACACACTTTGTGGTTCACAACCTTTGGATGAAATAAAAAAAAATGACAGCGTCAGCGTTAACTTACTTCAAAATGGCGGCAAATGTTTACGTTCCACGATGTCAGAGGCGTTCTAGCACCAAAGAACATCAGACGACAGCGCTTTATATCTCCAAAATATAACCCGGCCAAATGAAATTGCTCGTAAGTTTCATATTACACGAATGATAATTCGAGTTGATTGAATTCGGGGTTGTTTTTTTTTATTGATTCGTCGCTGTGTAACTTAGTAGAAAGTGTTTGTTTACAAATAATAAACTTTCTCGTGGCGCGGACTATAGAAGAAACTGATTCACTCGAACTTAGAAGAAATCCAGATTATAGTGACCGAGAAACAGACAAGGTGGCAATAATTTACACAGACAGACGGTTCGCACAATTCTCGTAAATGTGGAAGCATGGCGTTTTTCAATTATTTTTTTCGGGACTGTGGAACTTCAACGGTGAAGGAAGTATCGCAATCATTCAGATTGATCGCATACTAATAAATAAAAAGCATTTTATTTCTTGCATTAAAAATCAATACTTATCTATACTAATATTATAAAGCAGAAGAGTTTGTTTGTTTGGTTGAACGCGCTAATCTCAGGATCTACTGGTTCGAATTGGAAAAATCTTTTTGTGTAAGATAGTCCGTTTATCGAGGAAGGCTATAGGTTATATAACATCACGCTACGGCCATTAGGAGCGGAGCAGGAATGAAAAATGTTGGAAAAACGGGGATTTTTTTTCATTTTCGTTTTTCTCTCTTATGTGATGTGACGCAGACGTAGTTGCGTGGGTCAGCTAGTGAACTAATAAATTAGCATGCATGTAATCATAGAATTTATAAAAGATTCAATCAAACATTTCAATTTAGTTTTGTTGAGATCATGAAACTTAAAAATGTTTAATTTATTGAGAATTGAAATTTCGATTAGAATTAAAAATTAAAACTTTGATTACATAAAACATTAATTAAAAATTTGATTAGAATTAGTAATTTTAGCAAGAACCCCTCTTGGTAGAAGGTGAAGGCCTCCAGAAATTACCAGCCATCTCTATCTTTTGTAAGTCGCATCCAACTACCTGCTTTCTTTTTTTCTTTTGGCCTGATGGGCCTGGCCAGTGGCCATGACGTGATCCCTTGTATAGCCAGTACGTTAACAATACGATAAGTCTTCTGTGACTTGGACCACAACCAAAGGAATTCCGGATTCAGACGAAGTTAAGCCTGCGATTATTCAATTATTAAGATAGTTAACATTCGCAGCGGGTTTGTAGTTAAAAACTGTATAATTTAATATTATAAAGTATAAACGAATTTATAGTTTTTGCCTGGCTATAGTTAATTCAGGATTTCCGTGCGTAATTAAATGAAACGAAACGGTTGAAGGAGTTTGTTCCGAACTTAACATTACGTTACATTTCAAAATCAAAATCAAAATATTTTATTTCACATAGGCCTGGATGGGCACTTATAAAACGTCGAAAAAGGTGCACGGTTCGCGTTGGTCGATTCCATGGAGAAGAACCGGCAAGAAACTCCATGGTTACTCTTTTCAAATCATTTGGTATAACAATAATTATTATTATGTTTCATTACAGCATGAGTACTAAAGTATGTGGGGACAGCGTAGGCCCGACAATAGGTCGTTGCTTGCTATACAAAAAATGTAAAACAATAAGAGAAGAAAGGTTAGCAGAGGTGTACCTTTTAGCACAGCCATATAACACCAGTCAGTGGCGTAACTATACCATCTGGGGCCCTTGGAAAATCCCTTGTATGGGGCCCCAAGAAAACTCGTCACATTTCAATTTAGTTTTAATAAATCACTGACAGTTACCTAATAATAATAATAAATAATAATAAAAAGTACTTATTTCACAAAAACATAGCACTTTGCACTGTATACATTGTTTGAAAATAATATTTACTAATTTAATATTTATTTAATAATAACATTGTGTCCATTTTAGTTAATTATCTAATTTTCCAAAGCATAGGCATATATTTATTACAACGTCCTATCATCTAGTAGGGTTATTGGTAGGTTATTGATTTAAGTAGGTATTTTTATATAAAATATATATTTTTACAAAATTTTGTTAAAATGTTTGGTCACTTTTGAGCTCACAGCCTCTTGGGTCGGGGACCCCGTCAGGCTAGAGGCTCCTGCCACCCTATAGTTACGCCAATGACACCAGTTATGTTTTAGTCCTATTTAATAGGGAATGAGCCTATTGCTATCAATCGGGCACAAATCCAGACTTCGTGGCTGATACTGAGAGCTCGTGAAAAACCACGCTTTGCCTGACCAATAAAACTCGCATCTGCGATCGTCAAAAGTAACTGAAACGCTCCATTTCACAGTGAGGTTTCTAGCTATTACGAATATTATCTATCTGATGCTAGAGCATTAAGGTGAAAGCGGGGTGGCCCGCGATATTCAAATGTTCTTACATTTTTTGCAATTTCCAGGGCAGTGCTAAGTTTTATGTTGATAAACATATCGGCCGTGACTGTAACGGTAAGCGTACACTAAAACCGATTTTGTCGGCCGATGGCGGACAGAACTACTCGGACGAGTAACTCGGACGTTCAACAGAATACACTGCAGACGATAACGGCCGTTGTCGGTGGAACTTATGAAGTCGTTGATCGTCCGTTTTCGGGCGTCATCGGACGACGTCGGTAGTAGCAGTGTATGCACTCTCTTTCATTTACTCACGTTTGATTTGATCGGCCGAGTTCGGCCGATGACGCCCGAGCATACTTCGGCCGATGACGGATTCGGTGTATCCGAGCCGTAAGACGTATTAAGTTATAGAATTATTATCATCAAAATCATGAATACAACCCTCCAAGTTCATAAGAGTCGATGAACAAAATTTTCACGCTCAAAGTCCTTCTTCGACTATATGAACTTGGTATACAACCCGTATTTGCAAAAAACGTAAGAAAATTTGAATTTCGCGGGCCACATTGGAGTATCCCCCTTAAACGTAGAAATGGATAGTAAGACCGAGTGCAGTGCAGGATAAGAATATTCCATATCTTAACCGCTGGAAGCTTTGCGGAGTAATGTATTTTTAAAATATGTGGTTTGTAATAGGCCATGAGAACCATAGTGGCCTAACTCATTTTTTTTTAATATTGAGTTTATGATTTTTTCATTTCAAATTGATCACTTTTGATCGAACCAGAGCGGCCTAAAAGTGATACATACTTCTAGTGAATATTCGTTGTATCACTTTTAGGCCACTCTGGTTCTATCAAAGTGATCAATTTGAAATGAATAAATCATAAACTCAATATTAAAAAAAAATGAGTTAGGCCACTATGGTTCTCATGGCCTCTGTGAAAGCAATCCCGATTCTAACAACAAGGCATATAGAGACTTTGCTTAGCCTGTAGGCCAAGAGCTGCGTGTTCTAGTAAAACGGGATTCGGACTCACGTATCCGTACCACCATAGTAGGGGAGCCCCCTTCAACTTTTAACATATTTTAATATATTTTTTTGTTATAACAGCAATAGAAATATATATAATGTGGATATTTCAACTGTTTAGCCAATTATATTATAAGTATAAAAAGGTGTAAAAAGGTTATAAGCGCTCAGCAAACGGCATGTTAAAATGTGGCTAATTAGCCAACCTTTACTTTAGTGTCACTTCGACGGCGTTGATGAACGTTTTGTGTCTTTTTTGTTCGCGATTTTTGAATCATGCCATCTTACTTTGACTTGTAATCGTAATGCAGTGTGCTATGACAATATATAGATAAATTATTTTGACTTTGACTTTGACTTGGGATAGATACTCATATTACTCACGTATGGGTTAGTGTGCCGTTTTTGAAAATCGAAATTTGTGTAGGTAACCTATCGACGCCATTTGAACTTATAATATCACTAGCTGACCCACGCAATTTCGTCTGCGTCACATAAGAAAGAAAAACGAAAGGAAGAAAAAATCCCATTTTTCATTCCTGCTCCGCTCCTAATGGTCGTAGCGTGATGTTAAATATGCCTAAAGCCTTCCTCGATAAATAGACTATCCAACACAAAATAATTTTTCAATTTGAACCCGTAGTTCCTGCGATTGGAGCGTTCAACCAAACAAACAAACAAAGTCTTCTGCTTTATAATAAGACAGAAAGAAAGAAAGAAAAAGCATTTATTAGCCCGCAAATGACACAACACATCAAAATTATCAGTATAAAACTTACACAGAAAAAAAAGCAAACATATATTTAAAAATTAAAAGAATCGAAACTCGTCCTGTACGAGGCCAAAAGGCTCCTATCTCAGCACGGCACTGTAACATTAAAAAAAAACGTCACAGCGCTGGTATTCTGATAGGGTCCAAAGTGGAGGTGATGAATATTAGTACAGAAGTATAGATTGTCTCTAGCTATTACAGATCACGAGATACAGCCCGCTGACAGACAGACGGATGGACGGACGGCGGAGTTTTAGTAATATGGTCCCGTTAGTGAGCCACCCGGTACGGAACCTTAAAAATGATAGAAGTGATTTTGGAGAGCGTGTCACGAATCACCGTGTCGCGATGGTACTCTCTTGAAGGAAAGAAGTCACACGCGCTAATCGCTTGTTCCATGTAGCATTGCTTTTTTTTGACGTTTGGGAAATCATCAAATGACTCTCCGCTCTGGGCGGAGCTGGAGGGAGTGTCAGACTTTTACTGACTAATTCCCATCCATGTTCCTTCCTCGCCCTTTATGTTCCGGGGCCATGGCATCTCTTTTGAACAGTCCCGAACCCCGTCATTGCGCTGACATCTATTTGAGGCGCGCGTGGAACACAAACGTGCCGTCGACGGACGGCGAGCTAGACCATAGCTCACCGTCCACAGACACGCGCCTTTGGTGGCCCCCGATGCTCGGTGCGTCTCCCGCGGCTTCTGGGACGAGAGGTTCTCTCCCTCATGGCCTGGGGTTGCAAACAGGGCATAAGACCCGAGCATTTTCGTTTTTAGAATTCTTTATCTAAAGTGTAGCAGCGGGATTAAAATACTAAGCCTATGCCGACTGTTTGTTGGTTTGTCATTTACATAGCTGTATTTTACGAATTAAACTGTAGAAGTTTTGGTGGCAATATTTAAATAAAAACCTGTCATTGCAATTTAAACTTAAAACTAGTAAAATTATAGTTCCTAGATTCAAAACTAGTACTGTCTTCAAAACTAGATAGTACGTTCCGAAATTCTGAACTACCCACTAAGTTATTACTATAATCTAAAGTTTTAAGCTTTCGACTTCAGCCAGAAGCATCATACCTACCCGGTCTAATAGTGATGCACGATCCGATTCGATGTTTTACAGTATCGAGACATGATGTATTCCGACATTTTGATCCGATACTAACTAAAGCGTGTTTTTGCGTTTCTGCGTTTCCACAGATAATGATAATGCGTCCCTATTTCTATTGCGGCGTTATTATCACGGCAGTGTGTAACTTCGTAGCCGTAACGTCCCAATACTTATTGTACTAAAACCAGATATCGCACTATCGCGGGACCCAGAAACGCAAAAACACGCCTGTGTGGGGGGAGCCTTAAAAGGTTACAATGCATTGATCGATACAAAGCCATCATCTGACTAAATGCAGTTAAGTACCAGAATTTTACATGGAGCAACTGCTTACATGACCTCCACAACCCGATTAGTTGAGGAACAGATACCTCTTGGTAAGACTGGTTGTCAAACTTTCAGGCCACTGCCTACTTGTAATAACTGTAACAGATCTATTAATGACACCCTTTTTTTTAGGATGGGAAATCATCAAATGACTTCTCCCACTTTGGTTGGAGCGGAGGGGAGTGTCAGACTCTTACTGACTAAAGCCCATCCATGTTCCTTCCTCGCCCTTTATGTTCCGGGGCCGCGGTAACTCTTTCGAACAGGCCCGCAACCCCGGATTAATGACAGCCTGGACCAACGGTTTGGCGTGCTTTCAATCTTATGGAGGGAACTCGGTATGAAATGTGTGGTCACTTATCCACCAACCCACCTCAGTCAGCGCGGCGTAATCTTGAACATTAACCTGGCTAATGGTATTTATAGCCCCAAACTCATCGATCCGAAGTATCGATACTAACGCAAGAATAGCCCATCCCTATTCTGAAACGATGAAAAAGTTTTCAAGCGTCTGAAAATTTCAATATCACTAAAAGGATTTTGCGATTCGGCTGTTTTTGAATAGCCCTTGTTATTTTGGAGTAGATTGAAGGGCCTAGAGTAAAATGTGCGGAGGTATTTTTCTATTTTAAAATTGTAAGTGGTTTTAGTGGTATTCGTACTTTTTACTGTCTACTTTGAGAATTTGGTCAAGATAAAGATGTGCGTGCACTGAGCTACTTTCCCTACAATTGTAGGGATGTTGTTGTTGTTGTCTATCAGTGGATAAGTAGACACATAAAATGTATACGAGGGGAAGGGAAAGAACATCGACGTACAAACAGGGGCCTAATTCTACTATTTTAATAAATTCGTCACTCCAACACGATTCCATTCTCATCCCATTGTCATTTTGCTTAAAGTTCATAATCCGCTAAATTCACAATGGTCGGTCAATGGTCTCGTAATTAATTTGTGTTTTAATGGCATTGTCGTATTGTCATCATTATAAAACCCTTAATACAAATGGTTTCGAAATCTACCACTAAATGCGATCATTTATTCATGCCAGATTTCATGTACGAGACTATTATTCTATGACATTTCTTTCAATTAAGTGTCAGTGTTTGACCATTGAAAAGTCACAATGGCGCCATTATAATAGTAGAATTAACAAACTTGTCAAAATTTGACAGAACTTGATCATTATGAAATCAATGATCGACTACTCTGACACTATTATAATAGAAGAATCGAGGCCCTCATACCATGTATTCAGTAAATCACTCTGGAAAAAGAGAAGATCCAGTAAGAAACTCCTTAGATACTCTTTTAAAATGAATCCTTATAATCACTATCATCATTTCAGCCGCAAGACGTCCACTGCTGGACATAGACTCTCCCAAGTGTCGCCACATTGACCGGTCCCGTGCAACAATCCATCGGATTCCCGCAACCTTCACCAGGGCAATGGAGAGCGAAGATGCTCGAAGTTTTCTTGCGAGATCGAATCAGAAATAAACACATCCGCAAAAGAACGTAACCTGAAGAGTTGACAAATTTTAGTGGCAATGGGCAGGGCGAATTGCTCGCAGAACGGATGGCCACTGGGGCCGAAAAGTTCTGGAGTGGCGACCGCAATCCGGAAGACGTTGCGTTAAAATTAAAACTCTTTCAGTGATAAATATAATATGATTAAAAGTTTAAGTAGAAAGGGCTTGGAACATTTTTGCACGAAGCCTGGTCTAAATTCCGCCATTTTTAGGGCTCCGTAGCCAAATGGCAAGAAACGGAACCCTTATAGATTCGTCATGTCTGTCTGTCTGTCCGTCACTTTTTTCCGATACCATAAGAACTATGCTGTTGAAACTTGGTAAATAGATGTATTCTGTGAAACGCGTTAAGATTTACATTTTGGGGGTTCCCCAGACTTAGAACTGAAATTAAAAAAAAAAACATCGTACCCATACGTGTGGGGTATCTATGGATAGGTTTTCAAAAATGATATTGAGATTTACAATATAATCTTTTTCTAAACTGAATAATTTGCGCGAGAGACACTTCCAAAATGGTAAAATTGGTCCCCCCCCCCCCCGTAACTTCTAAAATAAAAGACTGATATATCTAAAAAAAATAAATGATGTACACTACCATGTAAACTTCCACTGAAAATTGGTTTGAACGAGATCTAGAAAGTAGTTTTTTTTTAATATGGTCACAAATCGTAAACCGCACAAAGTTACAACGAACTACAAAAACTTTTATATTATGTTACTTGCTGCTACGGAACCCTTCATATGCGAGTCCGACTCGCACATGGCGGCTTTTTTTTTAAATATTGCGGTATCGCATACAACCTATAATAATCGATAGCTTTTATCAATACAAATAAGTTTTGTATGAGACAAGGTGTCAAAGTTGTTCCGAAAATGCCATCAGTGAATGAACTTTAACTTAATATTGGCTTGCGGTCTTCACGCGGTTTCTCCCACGTAGTTCCCGTTCCCGTGGGAATACGGGGATACAATATAGCCTATGTTACTCGCTGTTAATTTAGCTATCCATTGCTGAAAGAACTTTTCAAGTAGTTTTTAAGATTATTTATTAAATACAAAAATAATAAAAAATCCTCTTTAAATTATTAGTATATATCTTTATACTAGTTTAGTATATATTATTATATATTTCAAAATATTATAAATAATTACGCACGGCGTGTCACGTGTCCGATCATCGTCTTTGCCTGTGCCAACTTCCACGTTACTGTGGCAACGTCCTCCCCTCCGGCTCATTGTTACAGTTGACATTAATACCAATAAGATAATAATATCATTGACGTCACACCAATCACAAATATAAACTTCCTACTAATATAATATGCGAAAATTTATGAGAGTGTACGGATGTTTGTTACTCTTTCACGAAAAAACTACTAAACGGATTTGAATGAAACTTCTAATATTATAAATGCGGAAGTTTATGAGGATGTATTGATGTCTGAAGGTTTGTTACTCTTTCACGCAAAAACTACTAAACGGATTTGAATGAAACTACTAATATTATAAATGCGAAAGTTTTCAGGATGTATTGATGTCTGCATGTTTTTTTCCCTTCCACGCACATACTACTAAACGGATTCGAATGAAACTTCTAAGATTATAATTGCGAAAGTTTATGAGAATGTATTGATCTGTCTGAATGTTTGTTACTCTTTCACGCAAAAATTACTAAACGGATTTGAATGAAACTACTAATATTTTACATGCGAAAGTTGGTGATTGTTGCTCTTTCGCGCACAAACTACTTTATGGATTTGGATGAAATTTAACACACAGATAATTTATAAACTGGATATTATTAGGATATTATATATTATCCCGGTAATATGATTTCGTGGGGCAATCATCGAACTCCATGCAAGTGAAACCGCAGATAAAAGCTAGTTCCTTATAAAAATCACTTCCTAGAAAATGGGAAATAACTTGTTTTATAAGAAACAATCCATTTTAGGTGAATGGTATCAAATCCCGGCGTCGGGTGCTATCGGACGCCCCAGGTCTCTTCAACTCATCTTTTATTCATTCCTGTTTTTTTTTTCTGTGGCAGTGTTACCAGGTTTCCGAAATTCGTTTTAGATGTTTTAAAGGCAATTTTAAAAGGAAAAACAAAACGTATAAGATCACTATTACTGTGACAGTTTCTTTTTGAGATTCATGGCAACGACGTGGGAATTTGAATTTTGGGATCAGTTCTCTATGATGCAAAGATCAATTCTCTATGATGCAAGATCTCTATGATGCGCACAGGCATTGGCCGTCAAAGACGTTTTAAATATATATTATCATTGTCTGTTTTAGAACAGTACAACAGACAATGAAAAAAAAATATTTTTAAATACTAGGTATATATTTTATTTTTTGATTTTTTTCGCAAAAATGTTTTGCTGCCCGCGAATTCGCGCTCGCGCGTTCGTATAAGTAATGAATAATTGATTGTATGACAGTCTGTGATTTTTAAAGTAAGAGAGAGAAGGTCTTCTTTGAAGGTTTTTGGTCTTGGGGGGGACTGTCATTAGAAAGTTCTCAATTATCATGACAGCCAAAAAGAACAATGGCAGCCATCCATACATTAATTAAGTTGAGATTAAATTATTGCGTCTTTAAATTAAAAATATCTTGTTTAACTCGGCGTCAACTTCTGAATTAGTTTGTGTAAGAATTTTTGTTTAAGAAAGCGTGATAAATAGAAATTAAGTTATGAACTTTTGTAGATTATGTCTTCCTTTATTTGGTACTAGCTTCTGCCAGCGGCTTCGCCCGCGTGAAGTTTCAAAATTGGGGTTGAGTGAGAATATTATAAACGTAAGAGTAAACAAATATAATAATAACAAATCTCCGAACTGCTAAGCTATCGGGAGTTACACGTGTTATTGTGAGTCAACTATAAAAGATAGACATATGCTGTCGTGGGATATTTTTTATATAATTTTATGTGGAATATTTCCGTTATACATGATTTCTATGTAGCTTTAACCATTAAGGCTGCACACGCGACGGAAGCTAAAAAAACCAAGTAACTTCTCCCGTTTTCCCAACATTTCCTTTCACTGCTCTGCTCCTATTAATAGTAGCGTGATGAAAAGTATACTATTACCTGCTCAGGAGTATGTAGAATAATTGTACCAAGTTTCGTTAAAATCCGTCGAGTAGTTTTTTTTTCTATAAATAACATACAGACAGACAGACAGACAGACAGACAAAAATTTTACTGATTGCATTTTTGGCATCAGTATCGATCACTAATCACCCCCCGATAATTATTTTGTAAATATATTTCATGTACAGAATTGACCTCTCTACAGATTTATTATAAGTATAGATTACCACAATACCAATTCTAGGAAGATAAGGTTAAATTACACAGCGGCGCATGCTTTGCACGAATACGCCGAGCATTTTAGTTTCATGGATTTATTTTTTTTACTTTTTTCAGCACAATACGCGAGCATCTGTGACATGAGTATCAATAACAACCAATCAACAAAAGCAAATAACCATTATCCCAAATCTAAAAAAAAAAATACTAAATTTGACAACTGTTGTCAGTTATATTTTTTTAAATTTGGGATAACAGTCTTTTTGGACGTCATTAATTGAAAAAAAATCATTTATTTTTACTTTAAAATATTTTTAACCCTTGTAACTTGTAAGGAACACTTTCACATAGAAGTAAACAGTATTACTTAATCGTTTGCTCCGTTTAATTACAATAACATACTAAAAGGGATTATAATACAATCATTATGTACTTACTGTCACATGTCAGAATAAATATAAAACGGTAACACTAAATGTCAATGAAAAAAATCAAATAAATTACTTTTAGATCATCTCTTTTTAATCCAGCCTTAACTAGTTAATGTGATACTTTGAAAAACGTAGAAATATAATAGAACTGCCGTCGTATATAAGTCACTTTTAGACGCTCAAATCAGATACGGTAAGATCTCGCCATTGTTCTTTGGATTTTTGTCCAACAACAAATGCCTCGACTCTTACTTCATAGAACTAAAATATAACAGGTGAAATAGCAATACCATACATTTCTTCCCACCTCATTAAGGATTAAAAGCGTGATGCTTCACCAAATCATAAAGGAAATCCAGATATCAACCACTGAGATCATAAAAAAAATCACGTTAAATCATATCACCCTATGTACTTATACATAAGAGACCCCTCAGATCTTCTGAGAGGTACTTATTAATAGGCAGATACTTGAGGTATCCGTATACCAAGGGGGAGAGGCTCAGGTAAGTGATACCGCTTCTTTGAGTTATGTAGTGAAAATTTTGCTTTATTACGTCGTACTAAGATGCTTCACCCAAAGAACAATGGAGAGGGCAATGCTCGGAGTTTCCTTGCGTGATCGAATCAGAAATGAGAACCAAGGTCACCGACGTAGCGCGAAGAATTGCCAAACTTAAGTAGCAGTGGGCAGGGCACATTGCTCGCAGAACGGATGGCCGGTGGAGCCGAAAAGTTCCAGAGTGGCGACCGCGAACCGGAAGACGATGCGTTGGAAGACCTCCCACTAGGTGGACCGATGACCTGGTGATGATTGCGGGAATCCGTTGGATGCGAGTCGCACGGGACCAGTCAATGTGGCGACACTTGGGGGAGGCCTATGTCCAGCAGTGGACGTCTTTCGCCTGAAATGATGATGATGACTAAGATGCTTGGAGAGAGAAACTTGTGGCTAAATAAAGACAGCCGCTCATGTCGATCTTTAGGTTAAGCCGCGCTTGCTAGGTTGGACAGTGGATGGGTGTGCATCCATTACATACCGAGTTTCCTCCAGATATTTGACAGTCAACGTCATGCCACTTCATCTGACTTCTTTTTCCTCACACAATCCATTATTTGATCTTCCTCTCCATCCAGCAGTGACCCTCCTCAACACTGTACATACCAAGACAGATCTGCCGAGCCTTTTTCCAACTATACTGGGATCGACTTCCAATGTGCATTCAGCTGAATACCTGTTACCATAACCCAGTTAGTACTGGGCAATACGATACCCCTTCATAAAGCTGGTTGTCAGACTTTCGGAGCACCGTTGACTATCCTTTCAGAATATGTTTCAAACAAATACAAAACACAGGAATGTCAGCATTTCAGCAAAAAGCTTTTAAAACAAAAACATGAAACATGATAATAAAACACCGTAAAATCGTAACTTTTCCAGTTTTAAAATCAAAAATTCCAATTAAACGTTTTTTTCCCTAAAAAAGTGTAGTACTTTTTCGGTTTGGCAACACAGCACAAGTACGAATCGGCGTCCAATAAATCCGATATAAAATACGAATCACTGTTTACCTTGTTTTCTTTTATTTTCACTTTTTTTTTGTTTTCACTTCTGCTTCGCGTGCCGTATTCGCGATAATGTCAATACATTTGATTTTTTTTTCTACGCTGTTTCTCATTACTTCGTTTGAATGCATTTCGAATCGTTTCGCTCCAGTTCCCATTTAATTTTTTTCCTTGTATTGCAGTCTGTGAAGTACCAGAACTAAATTCAAGGAAATGCATTTAGTATGTCCTTCTGTGACCAGAATAGTGACAACCACCAACTGTTACTCTCATAGATAGAATACCTGTATCTCAGCAGTGTTTTTTGTTTATATGTTTGTTCAAAATGTGAAATCAGTATTTGAGTGTAGATGTTTCCTAAATCTCCAACAATTAGGGCCCCAACTACCAGAAATAATCTTTTACGCATTAAGCTTTCTTTTCTTTACCTTACATTCTTAAACTATGACATAATTATGTACAGTAGTCCATATTCTCATAAAGTTATATGGATTATGGCACAATCACAATTTTACCATTTTATAATTATTATCATTTTTTATTTATGTGTTGTCCTGTCGGGCTAATAAATGCTTTTTCTTTCTTTCCCTCTCATAGAGGTCTGTATCCCAGCGGAGAGACATAAGAGGCTGATTATGCTTATGTCTCAGACGCATACAATGATAGGTTATCAGTTGATACCTACTTTGATATCAACCTGCAAAACATGTTAATTTATAAAAAAATACAAGATTCAACGTGATAATAATACTGTTTGCACACCCCTAATAAACGTTCAAAAACATTTAACAATCTGAACACGAAGCCAAAAAAATTCAACGCCAGAAAAAGACAAAAACCGGCGTCAAAAAACGTATAAGACAACGTAATAATGAAACCGACACGGCGACACGGAGACCATTTGCAATTTTTCATACGATTGGCTCGATTCCAAGGTGATTACCGCGAATACTGCACCAGGTGAAATATGTATGAACTATGAACATAATAAAATCTCTCCTTTGGATTCTTTTCATTGATTGGGTACGGTCGGCCTAGAAAGTGGTTGTAGAGTTTCGACAACAATTGCTGTGAGATGATCAAAATATCACTAAGGCCAGAACTGTGAGCGGGAAAAACGAGTTGGAATTTTCCGCCCGAAATTCTGCTGATCGTGTAAACACTTTCTTTCTCTCAGATGTAAAGTAAGTACTTTCAAAACACTTAAACTAATAATAAGTATGAAATTCTATCTGATTTTCACTCAGATTGGTCCTTAGACGATAAGATTGACTTTCTTTTACGTCAACAACGAATGCTTTCTTACAGAATACGTCATCTATACTAATACTAATAAAATACGAGTATTATTAAGAGGTAAGATTTATATTTTTGTATGTAACGAATAAATGTAAAAACTACTTGACCGATTTGAAAAAATCTTTCAACAATGGATAGCTACATTATGATTTTTTTATGAATTGAATTATATTTAATGATTTTTAATTAAGTAATTGAGTGATATTTTATTATTTTTAATGAATTTAATGTTATTTTATGATCAGTAATGAATTTGATGATATACAATTTTTTTATGATTATTAATGATTTCTTTGCGACCATTATTTTATCGGGTTGAATTGTATTTTTCTGATCTACTTATGGGTACCTAAGTACCTATTATTGCCTGAAATAAAAAACATTTTTTTTTTATCAAGTGACATAGGCTTTATTTTATTCCCGTACTCCCACGGGAAAGGGAACTATTCGTGTGAAACCGCATGACATCCCTAGTGTTATATAGGTACTAGAAAACGTCGCGCCGAGATCGGTTATTTTCCCTCAGTATCGTACTACCGGGATGGAAAGTATCTAGTAGTGTTAAATCAGGTTATATAGTATCTGTGTGCCAAATTTCACCCAAATTCGTTCAACCGATTTTGCGTGAAAGAGGAATAAACATCCATTCATTCTTGGCGCTGTGTGTAATGTCCAGCGATATTTTTTTTTAAACCTTCGCATTTTATTTTTGCGTTTGTATGTAGGGAGAAATCATCGGAACTGCTGATCTATTGAGAGGTTTTCTTTTTGAGTATAAAAAAAATAGTTTCCAAAAACTTTATAGATGGCGTTGCACTGACTACGTTACTAGGTGCCACCTGAAGAAAATAAACATGGCGTCAAGTCACAAACGCTCGTTGACTGACAATTTCAGTTTGCTTAAGCTTCCGAATATAACCATTACATTCAAGTCAAATGATGTGATGTTCCGTTCCTTGTAGTAACTTATCAAATTCAGCGCCATCTATCTAGCGACTAGGGAAGAGTTTAAGAAAAAAATTCTCATTTAAATTTTTTTTTTCATATCGGGTAGCAAAATTATCTTCGAGTGTCATTGCGGTAAATTTCAAACATCCGTGTTAGTAAATAATAGAATAGACGAAAAAAAAAACTAATTAAGGAGTCCTTCAGGTAAATTATAAAAAAAAAAATATTTGACCCGTATTTTCTCTTTTGTAACATTAACCAAAATTGACAAAGATAAGACGCTTTTCAAAATCTCAATACGTCACGCCTATATATATATTTTTAGCGAGTTCTGACGTCAGAACCCACACTCCCGATTTGTGAAGCGTTTTATCTTTGCCAATAATTGATTGATTTACAAAAACAAAAAATACGTGTCCATTATTTTTCAATACTCTAACTGACGGACTTAATAGATTTGTAATTTTTTGACATTGTCGTCATGCCTATTAGTTGAGTTAGTAAATTTATGCCAGAGTTCTTATTTCAAGGAATGTCAAACTTAGTTAGCTAGTTAGCCAAAAAAGTGTTTTGCAACATATGAGTTGCAGACCACTTTTTTGGCTAACTGTACCCAGATTTCATCCGATTTTTGTTTGGGATCAGCCCTAACTATGTTCCAAAGGTATATTTTGGGAGGCTTATGTCGTTATATGTTATGAGGAATAGTTATTTGATATCCAAGGGAAAAGGTTTTCGTTTTATTTAATTTGTTTGATCCAAGGATCAAATGGGGAGGTTTATTTGTTTTTAAAGTTGTTTCGGATGGAAATTCGTGTTTTTTTTTATTATTATCATATTTAAAGGGTGTGAAACACGTCTTAATGAAACTGAAAGGTAAGAACAAGAACTAAGAACACTCCCGACTAATTCACTTTACAAACAAAAACAAAATCGGTTCATCCGTTCGGGAGCTACGATGCTACAGACAGACACACACACACAAAGACACGTCAAACGAATAACACACCGTCGTTTTTGCATCGGGGGTTAAAAAGGTTCTTTTTGTCTTATTCCAGTTGCAAGAGCTTTTTTCCATCAACACCCAACATTCTGCATTACAACACATTCTCTAGCTACGAGTACCTTACCATTCCAGTGTCAATATTGGTCCTTTCTCTCTATTGATATAATACTACAGTACAAAAGACCAAAATTTATTGTTCTGTGCCATTGTTCCGCGCTCACAAGGCCAGTCCGTTTACAAAGCTTAATTGTGAGGGCTCGGAGTATGAATTACACATGTCTTTATTTACCCTCGGACTATGTACCTACATAATAGACACAAAGGAGACAGTTTTTTTTGGGCCCCCTATTAAACGGTAACGTATATTAATCATATTGCACATGAAAAAAGTGATCATCTTGTTATAATTAACAGACCAAAAATTATATAGAAATGTAACCGGAATAATGAAATAATAGTAAAAAAGTGTTCGGCAAAAAATGCTTGTTTAGGAGCGTTCTACGATTATTTTAACGTGAAAAAAAAATATGTTACTACGGTGCGCATCGGTAATCGGCATTAAATACGTTTAAAGAGATAATTATTAATTGGTACAGTGAACTTGTTTTGAATGTTGTTATTAACGGTTACCACGTTATATCAAGTAACGTACTTTAAACGTAATTAATAGCCCGTTGCAGATTGGATACTCTGTGGTCCAGTTTCAAACAGTCAACATAGAACTAGAGATGAGATATACCTGCCATTCTCCATACCCGGCCTTTAAGGTATGGGTATCACTAAATACCTGGTACAAATACTAGGTATCAAAATACTTCTAAGTATTTGGGTGTGGTAGGATTTTGATAAGTAAACGTATGCGATAAGTATGGTATGCCTCCAATATAATGTAGGTACGATGTTTCAAGTACCTATACGTAATTATGCATTATTATTATCTCCTTTATTCGTTGTATATCTTACTTGATACATTTTTAAATATTCTTAAAAAAACATATAAAAACATTTAAAAATATAAAAAATAGGGATCCGCCGGTGTCGGGAGCAGGGTCCAAGTCACCGGTGGTTAGGGTTGCAGAGACAGGAACCTCCTCACAATGCGAGCCGTATCGAGGAGTACTGCCTTCTGAATCAGGCCCTTGATCCAACCGCCTAAAGAGAGCTTCGACAGATGTTCGTCGAGGCTCTTGGCTATCAGGCCATTGGCCGTCACAACAATCGGCACAATGATAACCGAGTTCATATTCCACATGTCGCGAACCTCGTGTGCCAAGTCGAGATACTTCATTTGTTTCTCTTTCTCAGCTTTCACGAGGTTCTCGTCATGAGGGATAGTAACATCGATTATCATTACGCGGCGCGCTGATCGGTCTATCACCACTATGTCAGGCTTATTGGCAACAATAGTCCTGTCAGTAATGATAGACTGATCCCAGTACAGCGTGACATGGTCTTTCACAAGAACTGGGTCGGGCACATACTTGTAGTACGGTACCTCAGATTCCACAAGCTTAAATTTCAAGGCAAGTTGCTGGTGAATAATTCTGGCTACTTGGTTGTGCCTGTGCAAGTACTCGCCGTTAGCCAGACGAGAACAACCAGAAATAATATGTCTGATGGACTCACCCGGACAGTGGCATGCCCGACACACGTCAACCGTCCCGTCCTTCATAATATATTTCCGGTAGTTGTTCGTTAACATAACTTCGTCCATAATCGCACAGACAAAACCTTCAGTTTCCCCGAAGAGGTCACCAAAACGTAGCCAGGACACGGACGCTAGAAAATCTACATCGGGCCCATGAAGAGCCCGGTAGAAGCGCCCGTGAAGCTCCTTGCCCTGCCATTCTTTCTTGCGGTCATCGGTAGTAAGTACCACAGGTTTGCGCCAGTTCTCTTTAGCCATGGACAACGGGGTGAGTCCCTTGTCCACTGCGACCACATCTCGGTGCATACCCACGTCGGCTTTTAGAAAATATTCTCTGAGGCTGCACACCTCGCGGTTATGGAGGGTCTTCGCATTTAAAAAGCCTCGACCCCCGCACTTCCGCGGGATGTACAGTCTCATCACTGACGATCGTGGGTGATGCATCCGGTTTTCGGTCAGCAGTGTACGAACTCTTCTATCCAAGGCGTCGAGTTCGGTCTGTGTCCATTTGAGTATGCCGAAAGAGTACATTAAAACCGGCATGACCCAACCGTTGAAGGCGCGCACCTTGTTCCCACCTGAAAGAAGGCTATTTAATACCTTCTTTAGGCGACCGAAGAAGCGCTCCTTCAACGATTGTTTCATGTCAGTAACGTTAATGCCTAACGCTTCCGACATACCCAAATATTTATAGCTCTCGGATGAGGAAAGGGATCTTAGGTGTATGGAATCCGAGAGTTGAAGTCCCTCGGATCCCATAATCTTCCCTCGCTTTACATACATGACTGCACATTTGTCCACACCAAATTCCATCCCGATGGCGCTACTAAAAGTTTCGGTTACTTTCAGTAGCTCCATCAGTTGCAATTTGTTGGGGGCAAAGAGTTTCAGATCATCCATGTAAAGCAGGTGAGATATAACCTGACCATCTTTCCTCAACCGGTAGCCTAGCCCTGAATTCTCCAGCAATGTGCTTACAGGATTCAGGGCTAAACAGAACCAAAGGGGACTCAGACTGTCGCCCTGGAATATTCCCCGTTTAATCCAAACAGGTTCATCGTTTCCCTGGATCTGTCGACATCCTGGATATCGAAGGACCGTCCTCCATTGCCCCATACATGACTCAAGGAAGGTGCGTAGAGTTGCATCTATCTTGTACAACTCCAGCACCCTCCTGAGCCATGAATGTGGCACCGAGTCGTAGGCCTTCTTATAATCTATCCAGCATGTTGACAGATCCTTGCGGGCTCGACGGACCTGTTGGCTAATGGCCATGTCGACGAGGAGTAGCTCCTTAGTACCACGGGACCCATTCCTACATCCATTTTGAGAGGCAGACATAATTGAGTTACTGTCAACGTGAGTATTAATTTTCGTTCTCAAAATGGATGTAAGAAGTTTATAGACCGTCGACAAACACGTGATCGGTCTGTAGTTCTTGGGTTCCGCGGGACTACCTGACTTATGGAGCAGGTGGGTTATACCTGTTGTTAAAAACTGTGGTAAGGACCCAGACTCTAAGGATGACTGGAATTGGGATGCCAGGCAAGTGTGTGAACTACTAAACCACTTGAGCCAGAAGTTATGCAGTCCGTCCGGTCCCGGTGATTTCCAATTCGGTAACGGACGAACTGCTCTGGCTATATCCAGTGGCGTTATTAAAATTGGTTCCATTGTTGGAATAGGTTCACACACTCGCTCAACATCACGCATCCAGTCAGCCTCAGAATGACAAACGGGCACCGACCAGATGCTGCGCCAGAAGGAACTCGTGGCGGCATCATCCGGGCGGCACACGTCCGTCATATTTTGCTGAGGTCGCTCCCAAGCTCTGTATACCCACCTTTCATCGCTCTGGAACATGCGATTCTGCGAGTACCGATCAACCCGCCGCTTATACCGCCGTATACGGCTCGCCCATGCATAAACTTTTTGCTTCAGGAAGTCGATGCGCTCTGTGACACGGGACATGTATTCTTGAGGACTGATTTCAGTCCCCGAGAATGCCCGCCTCACAAAACGCATCACACGTGGTCGTGTATTGCCCTCCCTGAAGCAGTGTAGTTTGCCGATGAGTACCCTGGCCCCATCGATACGGCGCTCAATCCTGCGTTGCCAGGCTGGTACGGCTGGTTTTGGTCGAGTAGCTAAGTCATAATTTGGGAACTTGACATTAGCTAAACGACATGCCGCAACAGCCCCGCAAAACAGGATCGAGTGTGTATCAACGAGGTCCTCGCTACTCTCGAATACATTCTTGAGTTGCGAGTCCAGGGCACACACCAACGCCCTATTTTTCTTATGCATGGGTAACCGTGGTAATCGGGGCCTAAGTTCAGCAGAAGTTGATCGATACTCATGAAGTGCATCCTCCAGTGCGCTCCTCAATCGATCGTTGCACTGGCTACTTACCGTGGCAACCCTATCATCTTCCTCTACAACAGCAGGGTTGGGTCGCGGTGGGTTTGCATCAATAAATGAGGCTTGTATCGCGGTTTGTGCCGGAGTTAAGATGATACGGTTGCTCAGTACCTCTGAGCGCAGCCTATCAAGCGCGGCGCCGTCCAACAGGTGATTGCGTTGGATGACCCGCACTTGATCCGATAGTCGTTGAGCTGAGGCGTTGACAGTTGGTTCAAGATCCTGAAACAGAGACAGCATCCTAACACGGTACGCAGTGAGGTTAGTCCCCCCCTCTGTAGACCCGTAGTATGCGCGCATGACGTTCTCGTTCATTAGTTGAGTCCATTTCATGCGCTGCACACAACCACCGGTAGCGGGGACCCGGCTCGGGGCCTGTTGGCCCCTAAGTCCCAAGCCCTTCGGTGGCCGGCCTCTCCCCGCACGACGTACAGGTGTTGGCGACGTCGGCGGAGAGAAATATTCGTCACTCGAGCTCGACGCAACTGCCGCAACCGGTGACACTGGTGATCCGGGGTCCGGTGGCGGCGAGGCGGAGCTGAGCGACGAGTCCGGGGATGGAATAAGTGCGCGTCGGGAGGCAGCTCTCGTAATCATTTTGTTTAAATATCATCTCATCAATCTTCGTTTTTCCAAATGTTTGAGTATTGACGTCTTTGACAGACGTCATGGGTCGTAGTGAAACAGATTTTCATCTTTTCAATGTTTTGGTTTGCTTTCCGGTTTTTTTTTTCAATTAATTAATATTTGAGTGGTTTCAAAACTTTATTAGAACTATTGTAAAAACGCTTTGTATAAAAACCAATAAATTATATGAAAATAAAATGAAGATGATATTTTTGAGCGATAAGCTCACGATGTTGCCAGTTTTTATTATTATTATTATTATAACTGGGCGCTACCTTGTGGTAGCGGTTCGTATCGTACCTACTATGCGTCTGACGTCATACCTTCAAGGTATTTACCCAGTATTTCGGTCCGTACCCGGTCTATGTACTGGGAAGCACTTACTTGGTATATATACCTCTACCAGTATATACGTCTCATCTCTACATAGAACGTAGTGATTAGTGATTACATACTCTTTGGACAACATTATTATTGTTTCCTGCAATAGTTGTATGTTTCTTCTGTTCTTTTCGTATTTTCATTCGAAAGATTTTATGAAAATGGCATCTGTAGATGCAGTGCATAATCCACAAAGCCGTTGTATCAATTGTGCAGCACGATTTCAACGAAATGTGCGACGACAGTTACTGTCCGAGGCAGCTGCAGACGTGCGCCAACATGTGTGTATGTGGATTGCTCGCGAGGTGAGTGTTTATGTCACCCACCCAGTCATTTCTGGGAGGAACACATTCCAATGCCGCACGTTGAGTTCTCCATACTATTTATGCTTGTTGTGAGTTCAAAATCTGACCCCACATCCAACTCCTCCAGCAATGTAACTTGCCTTCTTTTCAGTTACAACCGCTAGATGCCGTTTGTGAAAACTGCTTCATGATATTGCAAGAATGTATTCAAACTGGCCATTCAGTGAGAAGATTCGGGCATCGCAATATTTGCATCTCATGTGGTTCTTCAATTTTAAGAGCACACCAAACACATGCTGTGCATGTTGACACTGCTGAAAGGAATATTATTTTACAGTGGATACCGTTGCACCAGGTAATATTAAAATTATCATTAAAAAAAAATAGTACAGTATAATATATGTATATAATATTTAATTTCAAACACCTATTTATTATAGGTATTTGGTTACCTATCTGCACTTTCTGCATTTTTTTAACTAACTCCTGCCATGCCTTTGCCCAAGTAGGATCTGGTCGGTCACTAAAATAGTAAAGAAACAAACACAAACAAACACTACATTAGCACAACACAACACTGCAATAAAGATTTCTATAAACAAAATATATTAAAATACTAATGATCTATTTTTTCAGGTGGAACGTTTAGAACGAGTCTGTATGGCTTGTTGGGTGAGAGCTTCCCGAGTTGTGCGTAGAAACAGGCAACAGGATGAAATCAGGGATATGGAAATACAGCCATTGGATGTTGAACACAGCAGTAACATCCCACAACCACCTCCTATGCCTATAGCTGTTACTACACCTGCTATACACAGAGGAGTACCAACAATTACTATGTCTAATTACAAGCGTGCTGCTTGTACTTCCCGCCACTGTATATTTAGGTTATGTGAAAATACATCTAGGTTCTTAGTACCTACACTGCTAAAGGAAAGATTACTGATTGATCACTCATTTTATGTGCCCCGTTGTGCTCGTATTTGTGAATACCATTTGAATGAATCTCATAATGATTGGAATAATTTATACACAATCAGTAACTTTTCAGATTTCACTGCATCCCAAATGGACGACTTATGTTCACTACTTAAAAGTAGTGCAATTCGAAATTACGATATTGAAAACATCATTCAACATAATGCAACATTATGTAAATATTGGTTAGGCTTTACTCACTATCAATTTGAACGGTTATTAATTGAGATTCCATCTATCAGTGAAAGGGTTAAATCTCCTAAAAGAAGTCTGGCTATGTTTTTAATGAAACTTCGTACAGGAGATAGTAATGAACGTATAGCTTCTCTGTTTAATGTAGCTTCATCAACTGTGTTCAAAAACCTTAATATCGTAAGGAAATGCTTTGAAGACCAATTCATACAATTACATTTAGGGACAAATAATATAAGTATTGAGGAAGTTGCTCAATATAACTTGACAATACCCAATGGCTTATTTGGTAATCCAGACATGGATCCTGAATTTATGCCAGCCATAGTAATATGTGACGGTACATACATTTCTGTACAAAAAAGTAGTAATTATTTGTACCAAAAGCAAACATACAGTTTGCATAAGTTTCGCAACTTGGTTAAACCGTTTTTACTTGTGTGCTGTAATGGTTACATCCTTGATGTTGTTGGACCATACCCTGCAACAGAGTCAGATACATCTATAATGCTTAGGTTGTTTACTGATAATAGTCCACTGCGAAGGTTTTTCAGAGAAAACGACATTTTTATTCTTGATAGAGGGTTTAGGGATGCAATTCCATTCTTGCAACAACATGGTTACAAGGCTTATATGCCTGAAACTAAACAGGCTGGTGAACACCAATTATCGACCATTACAGCCAATAAAACTCGTTGTGTGACCTTGTGTAGGTGGGTGGTTGAAGTTGTGAATGGCAGATTTAAACGAGACTTCAAATTGTTTCGTCAGGAATATTTCAATACAGCATCGTCCCACCTCATACTTGACTTTAAAATAGCTGCTGCATTAATAAATCGATTTCATACGTTAATCAGAGATAATTTTTATGCTGAGCAGATATTAGCGATTGCTCAAGCTAAACTAAACACTCCAAACCATTTAGCCTCTTATATAGAAATGCACAATTTAAACAGAGTGCGAGTGCAATTTGCCAGTATTGATGGTAACCTTCCAGAGCTGGATAGTTTCCCTCGATTGACATTCCAGGACTTAATTCTATTTTCTCTAGGAATTTATCAAATCAAACAATCTCGTTCATACTATGGAGAGCATGTCAGGGCCTCCGGACGATTCAAAATCGAGGTATACCGACAACCTGTCCATGATTTCGGTTCAAATAATTATCTCCTAAGAGGTAGGATACAATCAAGGCACACAAGTAGGAAAACTTATTATATTTATATATTAGTTGACACCACTCCATCAATTACTAACACTAGAGCTGCTCTTGCTGGATACTGTTGTAATTGTTTAGTGGGCAGACGCACTGTTGGCAGCTGTGCACATGTGATTTGTATAGTGTGGTATTTATCTTGGGCGCGGCATCAAGGCGAGGTTGAGCCACCTGCATCTTTTTTAGATGAAATACTGCTTTTAAGAGATGACTTTGAAAATATTGATGATGAACTGTAATAAATACTTCTTGTGACGTACCTATAATGTGTTTTTTTTTCTCCTTACACAACTAACTTATAACACATCACCTTATTATTTTAGATCTACGATATTGGCCGGCAAAAGCTGCGCTATTTCAAAATGAATACCTACATCTAATCCATTTTCATGAATAAGTCTATCAAATCGTGTAAATCACATCAAAATCTGTCACATAGTACAGACGTGACTTTGTTTTATACTATATATTATTGTAAAGTGCACTATTTTGACTTATAATACCAAGGAGACCTATCCACTCATTAGACAATAGCTCTTGTGAGATTTTAGGTTATTATGAGAGTACTGTTTTGACTGTCGTATTTCACAGTATTCCGGTTACATAAAGTTTTGCTAATATTACCACTGTAATCTAGAGATTATAAGGAATAAACTAACGTGCATTTCATTGCTATACGCCACAATTTGTGGTGGGCCTATTCCCCAAACAAAAAAAATTGTCTCCTTTGTGTTGTACCTAGCATTTTAACTCAAAATACTGAATTCGTAGAAATGAAGACGGATATCCGCAAGAGAACCAAAGTTACCAACGTAGCCCAAAGAATTGCCAAACTTAAGTGGCAATGGGCAGATCACATTGCTCGTAGAACGGATGGCCGATGGGGTGAAAGTTCTGGAGTTGCGACCGCGAACCGGAAGACGTTGTATTGGAAGGCCTCCCACTAGGTGGACAGATGATCTGATGAGGGCTGCGGGAATTCGCTGGATGCGAATCGCACGGAACCGGTCAATGTGGCAACACTTGGGGAAGGCCTATGTCCAGCAGTGGACGTCTTTTGGCTGAAATGATGATGATGATGACTGAATTTGTGGAGCGCTGACACAGCCAGAAGGCATCGCAGCAGACTTTGAAGGAGATGGTGGGATGAGATGGACCATATCAACGACCAGTTTTCCACGTTGTCCTTGAATTTGGGGAGAGCTCTTTGCCAAGCAGCGGGAAGTCACAGGCTAACAAAACAGTATTTCAACTAGGAACAAATGTTCGAAATCGCCTCATACATTCATCCCAAACGTTGACTCCAATTCTTAGCATACTTCAAGTAAAAGATAACCTATGCGAGATAAGTAGTATAAGGTCACAACACATTGATCGGCGGCGTTCGGTGGTTTGTTCTAACAAAAAGTGCACGAACTCGTGCGTTCGGCACGGGCGTTACAAAAAGATGCACGCAGCGTCCCATACTTTGTGCTCACTATAAATGGTGTAAAAAACCTCTTGACGAAGCCGAAATACACTTAGTTCTCCTCATCATTGCGATATTTGTTTTTTATCTGCACCATACCTGGGAACCCTCTAGTTACGGAGATATTGGGGGTCAAATTTTCAACTTTTAAACAAGTTTTTTATTTTTTTTTTTAATGTAGGATTTTTACTTTAAACCACCCATCAACATAATTTTTTGAATGCGTTACATTGAGTTCTACTTCAAAACATGAATATTCACCCCAGAAACAAAAGTCGTTTCACAGCAATAGTTTTTGCGTAAAGTTACTTAGTTTGATGAACAGAATGCTACGTGATGAGTCTGTTTACGCCCTGTATACTTTGATGACAACCCTAACACGCGATTTATTTCTCTAAATCAAAATCAAAATCAAAATATTTTATTTCGCATAGGCCTGGATGGGCACTTACAAAACGTCGAAAAAGGTACACGGTTCGCGTTGGTCGATTCCATGGAGAAGAACCGGCAAGAAACTCAAAAATGCCAAGTTGGATTACGGGTTACCGTTATACTACAATATATTGTTCTGTTAGTTTTTCTTTATAATTCAGGCTCATGTAGTGTGTAGAACAGTCTTCACTCAACATTGGGTGGATTTGGGTTGTAGAAGACATGGAAAATTATCTGGAACTATCACACAGTCTCTGATTAATAAGTACGTGCACTGACTAGACAGGTCTAATCACCTCTATGTCGTCATCATCACTATCAGCATCAGCATTAATTTTCCCACTGTTGAGGCCTTCTCTCTATGATAGGAGAGAGAGCCATGCTCCACCATACGGGCCGAGTGGAAATTGGTAGATGTCACATGTCTTCGATTTTTTTGGTTCTAGGACATGCCACTTTTTTTCACGACGTCTTCCTTCACCGTGTAACGAATTTCATTAACAAATTTCACTAACAAATTTTAATCGTAGTTGCAAACAGAAAAATGGAAAATCAAATAACTATTTACGCTCACAGCTGAAGGTTATGGCGCTAGAGGAAACATTATTCAAATACCGTGGCAAAACTCGCGCACGGAACTGAGGCCCTACTCCCTAACGTTTCGTCCATACGGACGGATCTATCCGTGTCTATCGCGCACGTCTGCAGACGAGTGCGTGTGAGAGACGCGGGTAGATCCGTCCGTATAATTTCACTCGCACTCATCTGCAGACGTGCGCAAGAGAGACGAATAGATCCGTCCGTATGGACGAAACGTTAGTAGGGCCTCATTTCCGTGCGCGAGTTTTGCGACGGTATTTAAATAATGTTTCCTCTTTTTCGACTGACTGTTCGTAAGTCGTGGCCGCCACCACAAACCACCGCTGCTCTCACCTCTACGAGTATGTCTGCATAGATTTTTCTTCAAAAGACCATCTAAGACACTAACTAGCAGGGTCATCATTAGCCCTGACCAAGCGTTTCATCTCATACGAGATGAAGCCAGTAGTGTCTTAAATTTTTTTGTGACGTATAAAATTCGCGTAGGGTGAATTTCCAATTCGGTGTTACCTAGATCTTTACTTTATCGGAATGTCTGACTACATCTTTTGTGCGACGCAAGTAATAATAATAATAATAATAATGATTTATTTTCTCACCACAATATAGGCACATTAGACAGGTATCAGTTCAAATTACGTAACAGCTATAATTATACTGTGGGAGACTGGTGCCTAAGCTAGACTTGACATCTGTATTTCAGGACACCAGGTCTCCACCCCTTAGGTAATGTTACATTTTAATGTAATATACAATGCAATAATTAAAGCGGTAAGAACAATAAGCATACATTTTTTTTAGAGATAAGATTAAATATAAAAAAATAAAGAAAATAGTAACAATTATTGATTCACGGTGTTAGTAATATTAGTAAGTATCTGTATAGTTGTGTATCTGTGAGTGAGTAAGGTGAATGTGTGAATGTATGTGTAGTGCGTCAGTGTGTCGTGGTTTTTGTTTTAAATGTCGATTTAATCCCTTTTGTAAATAAATCCCCAGTTTCCATATTATGGTCGTCAGGTCGGAAACCAAAAGGCAATTTATTGTTCTCCCCGTCATTGTGATTTTTTTTGTTCTACACCATACCTGGGAACCTTCTAGTTACGGAGATATTGGGGGTCAAAGTTACAACTTTTTGACAAGTTTTTTTTAAATACAAGTTTTTACAAGATTTTTACTTTGAGTACCTCCACAAACCCCCGACTATTCAATCCATCCATCAGCACAATGTTTTGTGTGCGTTACATTGAGTTACACCCCAAAACGTGATATTTGACCACAAAAAGTTGTTTCCCAGCAATAATTTTAACGTAAAGTTACTTACTCGTAGTTTGATGTACAGAATGCTTGGTTGACGGCTTCGTGATGAGGTGGTTTACACCCTGTATACGATCGAATTAACAAAAGGGGGAAAGCCCTTTTTATAAAATTGGCTTAAAAAGAAAAGATGTAATCCGGACGATTACCTACATATCAATCGTAATCCGGTTATCATCTTTAGATAAAAAATACATGTCGGCAAATAAACACAATAAAAGAAATAGGATCTAAAGAAGTTTACTTTGAGAATAGTCTTATTTCGCTCGCTGTGCCGTGTGCTTGGAACATGGTGACTTTTACCGCTTCATGAAGTCATCCTAACTAGCTACCAACCTCATCATAATAGTTCTACCGGCCGGCTTCTGAAGAACTTACGACCTGTCCTCTTCTTCTTGCATCTTACATACTACTTGGATCAGCTACGACAACTACTTCCAACATCTTCATCATTAAGCTGGGAAGACAAAGGCCTCTCCCAAAAAACTACAAGTTGGTCTTTCGGTCCTGTTCTTTATACTTTCAACGGATTGTGATACCAACAGTTGATCACCATCATCGGAAGAATTTATGAGCTTATCTACTGGACCTGTGCTAATGAGCATCGGACTCCTGCAACTGTACCTGGGACTTCGATTCTTCTAGTCACCGTGCTTTGTCGTACGCAGTCCGCACTCAAGAACTTTCCTGAGTAGCATCATAGTTCTTCCAACCCAGAATTACTCGCTGCTTGGTATTCCTCTTTTTTTTGCCAAACTTCTCAGTGCCGTGTGTTCACCTTACAAAAAACAGTGTATTTTTAGTGCAGGATTTGTAAATCAACATTAAACTTAAATTTTCACTTACGGGATACCTTTTCTTCTTTCTTACCGTGAAAGCTAAAGACAGTGTTTGAAATCAATATTATCAGCAATTTCAAATAATCAAGCTCGCAAAAACATAACGAGAGAAAAAACAATGGCATTGGCAATAGAACCAAAAACTGTGGAGACAGAAGTGACATTGCTCAACGAAGTTCGAATGCTTAGAGAAGCAATGAAGGATCTCAAACAGGAAAACTGGAATTTTTATACGTCGTTATCCGAAACAATGAATCGAAAATTTGATAGAATGGAAACTCGATTGAGTACAAGGAATGATGAGACTATAAGACTCAGGCATACTTTATCTGAACACCAAACTAAGATGAGTAGTTCCTTCGAATTGATTAAAACCTTTTTATTATTTATTTTGTTGGTGGCCTTACTTTACAGCTATTTCGAAGTGTCCAAACAGCGGTTCGATTGGTCTAAGATGATTTCACATTATTATAATTTGTATAAAACATTTACGTAAAATATTATTGTCTTTGGCTGATTGGTATTTTATTAGTTACGAAAATAGTTTTTTATAAAATCAATAGGCTGTTTTTTATATTATTTAAAAAGCATTTGAGATCATATTATATCAGATATTTTTCAAATTAAATATTTCACCATGTTTCTATATTTTATTATTAACTAGCGTTGTATTGCGATGCACTTTTCCTACCTAATACCTCCTAATACTTTTTCCTACTAGGTATATGAGTACCCTCTACTTAAATATCTTGTTTGAATAAACAACACCTTGAATGTATGCTAGCCTAGTACTTTTGGTCGCTGAAACGTCGATTTTAGTACACATTTTCAAAATTAGGGAAAACCACATTTGAGTTATTTGATCATCCCACGGGACGCTTTTTTCGGAGACCAAAAGTGCAGAATATTGGCTACATCCAAATCCGTTTAGCCGTTTGAGCGTTAAGGGGTAACAAACTTACACAAAACTTTTTTACAAAAAATAAAACCGACTTCAGAGAGTCGGTGACAAAAAAACTAAATCAATCAAAAAAAGGTCACCGACTTCTGAAGCGTTTTTCTGAAGTTATTTTTCACTTTTTTGTTTTCTCTGAAGTCTGTTTTATTTTTCACTTTTTAGTGATTGGCGTTGAGTGGCGTGATTTTTTGTTATGAACTGGTGTAAACAATAGAGAGACATGAGATTTCAGCGATCCCAGTACATTTGCTATCATTTATTGAGGAGTTTCCGTCGCCTATCTTCCGAAGTTCTTCATCAGATATTTACCAAATTGAAAAGGGATCACTCGTACTCGTCCTAAAACTACCCGAATCGCTTCTGGTGTGCCTATAAAATTTAAGGAATTCCCTCTATTTCTCCAGGATCCCATTAAATGGAACTTAACACATCTTACTGTCGAAATCTGGGTGTATTGTACACTTCTGCGTACTCCCTCAGAGTATACAGGCGTGATGTTACGTCACTATGTTACATAAATAATAAACAACCAAGCGATTGCAGCAATTACTGCAGCTTTGCCGTGTATTTTTTAAGAGTTCCATTTATATCCCCGAAGATCAGCGTCAGATCTTAACCAAATTGGGACCACACGGAAAGCACCAGCTTTAAAATAAAAAAAGAATCATCAAAATCGGTTAACCCAGTCGAAAGTTCAGAGGCACCAAACATTGTCGAAATCTGGGAGTATTATACACATCTGCGTACCCCCTCAGAGCATACAGGCGTGATGTTACGTCATGATGTAGTATGAACAATGAACCTACAAGCGATTGCAGCAATTACTGCAGATTTGCCGTCTATTTTGGAAGAGTTCCATTGTATATCTCGGAAGATCAGCATCAGATCTTCAGCAAATTAAAATGGGACCAAACGACAAGCACCAGCTTTCAAATAAAAAAAGAATCATCAAAATCGGTTCACCCAGTCGAAAGTTCTGATGTAACAAACACAAAAAAAAAACATACAGACGAATTGATAACCTCCTCTTTTTGGAAGTCGGTTGAAAAGCAAGCTTTCCTCTATAAAGTTAGTATGTTAGGCACTCGATCGAAAATATCATCATCTGCCTGGTCTTTTTCGGTTTCTAGTGAAACCGTCATCTCTTCTGCCCAGCCTTTTCCCAAATGTGTTGGGGTCGGCTTCCAGTTTTACCGGATGCAGTTAAAGTCGAGTATTTAACATGGAGTGACTGCCTATCAGGGCCCTAATTCTGCTATTTTAATAAATTCGTCACTCCAACACGATTCCATTCTCATCCCATTGTCATTTTTTTTGCTTAAAGTTCGTAATCTGCTAAACTCACAATGGTCGGTCGATGGTCTCGTAATAAAATTGTATTTTAATGGCATTTTCGTATTGCCATTCGTACAAATGGTTTTCGAAATTTACTACTAAATGCGAACCTTTATTCATGCCAGATTTCATGTACGAGGTTAATCTATGACATTTCTTTCAATGGGGTCATAGTGGTTGTTCATTGCGAAGTCATAATGACGCCATTATATTAGTAGATTACCAAACTTGTCAAAATTTGACAGAACTTGATCAATATGACTTCAATGATCGCCTGTTCTGACACTATCGTAATAGCAGAATCGAGGCCCTGACCTCCACAACCCAGTTAGTGCCGGGTAATTCGATAACCCTTGGTAAGACTGGTAGTCAGACTTTTTGGGCCACAGACTACAATGGCCTAAAATGGCTTACTACCAGTTAGCGACTGTCAATAAGATTTACCAGTCAAACCATACAAAGCTAAATACGTTGATTCCACAAGAACCACCCCACAACTAAACAAAAAAATAACTAATAAAAGTACTCCTCAAATACTCTACGGAATAAAGCACTTATCCTTACCTCGTACCTACAAACAGCTGAAACCGAGGGGAAAGCAAATAACATTAGTTAATGTTCAGAGTGTAAGCAGAATTCTCGCTTCTCGAGGTCGATAAGTTCGTACGAACTTCCCTCACTGTTGACTTTACAGAACCTCTCTGTTGATTTTGTATGATACTAGCAAAGTGAACACCTTGGTCTAGTGGTTGTAAGCACTACTGCTAAGCATGAGGCCGTGGGTTCAATTCCCAGGCTTTATTTATTAAACACAGATTAATTATTTACAATATATATATGTCACCGTAAAATTGTCAAACACGTTATATTACTATACACGTTATATTACTATATAACGTGTTTTTTCTCGCGATATTGTAATGTCTCGAATTATTGTCAACTGAACATACGGAAGTATCTCTGCCCCCATAATCGGGACTAGGGGCACCCTCCCGTTAGGTTAGTTAGGTTCCTTTAAGCCCTGCACTCGGAAATAGGGGCCCCGACTACCCCGGCTCCGTCGACTACGCTTTTTAGGGGAATATTAAGTGTTTTAAGGTTAGGTTATATAAATCGGTATTTCTCAGAAATGGTACAGTATCTTTTCAAGAGAGTGGTACCTCTGGGCAAGGGGGACCCCTCCTTCCCTCCATATCACGTGATTTGACTACCATCGCAACCATTTCACGAAAAATAATGCGTTTTATTGTAAGCAGTATGTTCGTTTGACAATAATTCGAGAGTTTACAATATCGCTAGAGATATTACAATATAAAGTATTTGACAATTTTACGGTGACATATATATATTTAACCGTAAAATTGTAAAACCCGTTAGATTGTAATCAATCTAGCGAGATTATAAACAAGACATGATTATAAGAAAATTATTGTCAAGCGAACATACTGCTTACAATAATTTAACGCATGATATTTCGGTAGATTCTAATCTGTCGAAGTGAAATCGTAATATTGTGAAATGTATGATTCTTCGATAGATGGTAATCTACCGAAAAAAAAATGCGGTAAATTGTAAGAGTATGTTCGTTTGACAATCTTTCCAGAGTTTACAATCTCGCTAGGTAAATTACAATCTAACGAGTTTTACAATGTTACGGTAACATAAAGTAAAACACGTCTTAACGAATACGAAAAGCATTTGTTCTCCTCATCATTCCGATCATCATTATTTTCTTTGTTCTACACCATACCTGGGAACTTTCTAGTTACGGAGATATTGGGGGTCAAAATTGCAAGATTATGACAAGTTTTTTTAATACAACTTTGTATCGCAATATTTTTACTTTAAATATCTCTACGACCCCCGTACTATTCAATCCAGCCATCCGCAGAATGTTTCGAATGCGTTACATTGAGTTATACCACAACACGTGACATTTCACCCCAAAAAAAGTTGATTCCCAGCAATAATTTTAGCGAAAAGTTACTTAGTTTGATGTACAGAATGCTTGGTTGACGGCTTCGTGATGAGGTGATTTACACCCTGTATACACACTAACTATAATAGAAACAAAATTATATAGTACAAGTAACAAAACGGGCTTCGAAAAATTAGTCCACATCGCTGCCAGCAGAAAAAGTGCCCCAAAGGCTGGCAGCATTGCCACGTGGGATGGCAATGCTGATTCCCAGGTTAAGCAGAGTGTTATTGGGTTTTAAGTCAGGAATTTCTTAGTTACAGCACGAGCTTGCCTATTACATGGATGGGACTTTAACACAGCTGGCGAAATATGGGTGTACAATATATTTTGGTACTCCTCTGCCTAATCCATGGCAATGGTATGGTGGAAAACATGTTTTTTCCTACTTCTCTGCTAAAATCTTCTGATTAAATTCGATGCATAAAATAAATTCCTAGACAGTCTTATTTTATCTACGGAACTTCGCCGAGTTTCATTGACTCGGCGCATTTTTGCGATCTCTACTGCTAATTCTGGCTTTCAGGAGTTACAGTGGTGTGAGAAAAGTGTCGCTTATCGCAAAATAAAAACAAACCTTCGAGGATTCAGGCGTTATGTTATGCGCAGAAACCATTTTATTGTGTCGCAGTGTGAGACTCACCAATCGTTATCTGTCTATTGATAACAAATGAATTACATCAATAAGATTGTAAGCAACTTTCCATGAAACCGTAATGTTAATAGTCGCCGTTTGGTCAATGCGCGGTGCGCTTCGATAGAACCGCCCGCGCGACGCTAAAGTGACACTGTTCATTGCTCATCAGCTGGCTGCCTACATCCTGCAGAAGAAGGACGGTTAAATGACAATCAACTCAACTGACAGCAGTCCAGTGCAAACATACACATAGGCCTCCCTGCCACTGCTTCAGTGTCCAGTAGAAGACGACCGCAATTGGATCTTTCCCAATCATCAGACCATCAGTGCATCACTACCACGACTGGTCCTAGTTTACGGCATCCATTGGATTCCTGCTACTGGTGAAGATACCAGTTCATTGGTTCACCTCGTGTCTTGCCCAAGTTGGTTCTTCAGCACGTTGTGACTTCAGGACTTCTCTGACATTCGTGGCAACAGGAAACAGTGATGTGTTGGAGTTTCAACCAGACTACGTCGTGAATTGGAAGTATTGGACGTTTACAGCATTCCATTCGTGTCTTGGATGTTTAATTGTTTGCTCATGATATGTACTGGCGAATACAACTGAAGACGTGAGTCAAGTTCTGTGACAACTGTGCCGGCTAAGAAGCGAAAGTTTGGAAAATCAGTATTTCTCAAGTATGGCGTATAGACCACCAAGCTTGCGTAATAAAGATAATGCTCCTCGTTTCATGGAATGCTCAATTTGTGCGTCACTTCATGATATACGCCTCCTCAGTATTGACAGAGAAACCTATGACAGGTTCACTGTTGAACACAAAAAGGCTTGGGAATGCGAGTCCTGTCTGACCAATCAAACAAGAAGGAGAATTTACAAATCACGGAACACGTACTTCGGAGTAGGGCAACGCTCAAATAGTCAAACGCAGCTAGACAACCCCTCGACAAGCCAAGATGTAGACAACAATATGAGTCTAGTCAGAAACACACCAACGAAGAACTCTGAGACAGAAACATTACTGCTTACCGAAATCCGAATGCTCAGAGAAGACTTGCAAGAAATCAATGCAAAAATTATCTCGCTATCTGAAAATATGGACTATAAATTCAACGAATTCGAAAGAAGAGTCACTGCAAAGGACGAAGAGACCTTGATTCTGAGACATTCCTTAGTAGAACATCAGACTAGTGTGAACAGTACTGTACAACCGATTAAATACTTTTTATTTATGTTAGTGTTACTTTATCTTGTTACTTTACTTCATAGCAAACGTAATTAAGTTTATTAATAAGTACAATACACTGTGACAGACAGTACGCTTTTTTTTATTTTTTTTTTTATCGTCTTTTTGTCTTTTGTTAATGTAGGCAATGTGTCCTGCTTCTGTCGAGAACAGATTTAAAATCCTAGACTAGGTATGCTCACGACTTCCCTTGTTGCCTTTTATAACACTACCTTTTTCCCGTGACTTCCCTCTTCGGTCGCAGGCCTTACAGATTCCTCAATACTTGTCACCTTTTGTTAACTTTTCTATCGAGTTTTTGTTAAGTAGGCAACCACTTATTGTGGCATCTACACTGTCCTCCTATATTTAAGTTAAAACGCTCTAATTAATAGCATTGTAAAACCAAATCGTAATTTTAATCATGAAATAAATATCCTTGGCATGAGTATTTTTAACACTGTTATCACTTAACGTTACATAGATTATGGAGTACTAGTGTTTAGATTACCGATTACACAGATAGCCAAGTAGTCACTTGTAGAAAGTACTGTGATAACTAATTATAACGTTTCCATAAGGAACATGCACACCTCAATCTTCTTCAACAGCGTGTGGTTTGTGTCTGACCTATTGTCAGAGTTTTTATACCGCCCACTAGGCTCTGACTTAGCTTTACATGCCGTCGAGACATATCTCTTAGGCTCATATGTCTCGCTGGTTTCTTCACGATGCAGATGTTTTCCTTCACCGAAACAAGTGACAATTACAAACAACTCACGCATGCTCACCTCAATGCTCACTCAATGGTTGAATCCATACCTTGGATTGGGATTGAATATTCTTAAATGAATCACACGATTTGCGACCATTTGCCATGACTGATCTAGAAGTCTATAAATGGTCTCCGGAAACAGGTTGTCGAAACAAGAAAAACCTGTTCAGGTGGAGGTTCATTTAATGACTCTGTCCTGAACTGCAAATGTGGTGTTATTCCACAAACGACAAGTCATTCAATATCGTGTCCTGCCTGTGTTACTGTTGATACATTACAGGAGCTGATAGACTCAAAAGTGCCAAACTCGTCGTCAAATATGCCGTTTGCTCCGGCTGTTATTTGTAGATTTTTTTCAGTCGTTACAGTGCAGGTTGAAAATCTTACAACCAATCTTATCAAGGGGTATTGGTACTAAATGGGTCAGATAGGCAGCCGTTCCTTGTAAAATAGGTACTGGTATTCAGCTGCACCCGGTTAGACTGGAAGCCTACACCAATATAGTTAGGAAAGGGCAAATGATGATGATGTATTTTATTTTGAATACAAAAACTACAAATCACATATATTTATTAATTGTTTCGTTTTAAACTTAATTACGTCTGCTGTGAAGGAAAGTAATAAGATATAGTAACACTAACATAAATAAAAAGTATTTAATGGGTTGGACAGTACTGTTCACTCTTGCCTGATGTTCAGCTAAAGAATGCCTCATAATGAGGGTCTCATCATCCTTAGCCTTGATTCGTCTTTCAAATTCGCCGAACTTAATATGCATATACTCAGAAAGCGACGAAATTTTTGCATTGATTTCTTGTAGGTCTCCTCTAAGCATTTGAATTTCATATAAAAGTGCTGCTGCTGTTTCCGAGTTTTTCGTTACTGCTGTCCTGGTTAAACTCATGTTGTTGGTGTCTACATCTTGGCTTATCAAGGGTTTATCTAGCTTCATCTCGCTGGATGAGGGTTGCCCAACCGGTCTCGTTTTTGATGTCCGAACGAAACTTATGTTATTGTCTACATCTTCGCTTGTAGAGGGGTTGTCTAGTTTCATCTCGCTGGGTGAGGGTAGCCTAACCGGTCTCGTTCTTGTTGCCCTAACGAAACTCATGCTGTTTTCTACATCTTCGCTTGTAAAAGGGTTGTCTAGCTTCATCTCGCTGTTTGGCAGTTGCCCAACCGGTCTCGTTTTTGGTGCTCTCATGAAACTCATGTTCCTGTCTACATCTTGGCTTGTCGAGGGGTTGTCTAGCTTCATCTCGCTGGTTGAGGGTTGCCCAACCAGTCTCGTTTCTGGTGTTCTAACAAAACTCATGTTGCTGTCTACATTTTGGCTTGTCGAGGGGCTGTCTAGCTTCATCTCGCTGGTTGAGGGTTGCCCAACCGGTCTTATTTTTGTTGTTCTAACGAAATTCGTGCTGTTGTCTACATCTTCGCTTGTAGAAGGGTTGTCTAGCTTTATCTCCCTGTTTGACAGTTGCCCAACTGGTCTCGTTTTTGGTGTTCTCACGAAACTCATGTTGCTGTCTACATCTTGGCTTGTCGAGGGGTTGTCTAGCTTCATCTCGCTGGTTGAGGGTTGCCCAACCAGTCTCGTTTCTGGTGTTCTAACAAAACTCATGTTGCTGTCTACATTTTGGCTTGTTGAGGGGCTGTCTAGCTTCATCTCGCTGGTTGAGGGTTGTCCAACCGGTCTAATTTTTGCTGTTCTAACGAAATTCGTGCTGTTGTCTACATCTTCGCTTGTAGAAGGGTTGTCTGGCTTTATCTCCCTGTTTGACAGTTGCCCAACTGGTCTCGTTTTTGGTGTTCTCACGAAACTCATGTTGCTGTCTACATCTTGGCTTGTCGAGGGGTTGTCTAGCTTCATCTCGCTGGTTGAGGTTTGCCCAACCGGTCTAGTTTTTGCTGTTGTAACGAAATTCATGTTGCTGTCTGCATCTTGGCTTGTAGAGGGATTGTCTAACTTCATCTCGCTGGTTGATGGTTGGGCAACCGGTCTCGTTTTCGTTGTCCTGACAAAACTCATTTTGTTGCCTGCATCTTGGCTTGTCAAAGGATTGTCTGGCTTCATCTGACTAGTTGAGTTTTGCCTCAACGGTTTAACCGTAACATAAGAACCTCTGAGGGCACTAGTATTTCTCCGTGTATATAAAGTTTTCGTCATACAGTACGGACATACCCAGTCTTGTCTTTCTGCAAGCGTAAACTGGTCATAAGTCCCTCTGTCAATGTTTAAGGTGCTTATTTCATGTTGTAATGTACAAATTGAGCATTTGAAGTAACGTAGATCTTCGCCTTTGTTACGCCAATTTGGCGGTCTGTAGGCCATACTTTATAAATTTAATCGAGGTGATCCTTTTGAAATTGTTTTATTATTAATTTTTCGAACGAGACACAAGACACGAAGGATACTAATAGTATTATAAAGCGAATACTTTTTCACAACACTACACTATTTGCTGTTTGTACAGTAGTTTTAAAAGTTCGAAAAGTCACCACTAGCGTTGAAATATAGAAGAAAAATACTATCACTGGAATGCGCAACGTAGATAAGACACGAAGTAAACCGATGAACTGGTGGTCTTCTAAATAAAGATGATGATGGTACTCAAGTACGAAGAGGAAGAAGTATACACACTAGCGGCGCGCGAGTTTTTGGTAACAAAACAAATCAAACGAGCGTCTGCTGTCAGTCCTACGGACTTCATTGCAACTACCTTAGAAATTTTATTGAGCCAATCGGTGGTTAGCCATTGTTATCAAAAGATAGTAAATGAATTACGATTGAGTTATCGCACGGCATCGAAATAGACTTGTTTGCGCATAAAGAAATCTTTATGCGCAAACAAGTCTATTTCGATGCCGTGCGATGTTTGAGTGAATATACAGGGTTAAAATCCTGAATGTTAGTTGTTGAAAATGGATAGTGTTTGAGTTTTGGAGCAAAAAGTCCAAAAATTTCAAGTTTCAAGTTTATCGCGTGGTGCATGTGCGAGCACGAGTTTTTGAAGTTACAAAGGATTCACATCACCCTAACTGATCCATATGTCACTGGCATATTGTTTAACACGCTGTATTACATTGAGGCGAACCGGACTGAAAAACGTCGCTGTTATGTAATGCAGCGTCTCCAGGGCGCAGGACATCCTCCGCCCTGGGGCAAACGGTGGGTCTGTTGGATTCTAACCTAACCTAAAGTTACCCGGTGTTCCCTTCCCACAATTCACTATAGAGATCATAGGAACTAGTGCGTCTTCCCCACGATCCTCGGCCAGTGCCGGCCCCCGTCTGCGGGCCTCTTCAAGTCCGTAACGTGAGGTAGTGAGGCGCACTCCCACCACGACGTCCAATAGGGGCGTGCGTGGCATACGACGTGCCACCGGACGTCTCGAAGTCCACCGTCCCTATAGAAGGGAAGAGAGAAGCGGAAGAGGGCATTGTCCACCCTACGCCGACGCCCGGTACGTCTACTGGGAGATGTGAGAGTGCATGCCACGATTTTTTTTATGCGCAGCATGGAAATCCTCAATGGATGTCCTCCGCCCTGGGGAGAGCGGAGGGGTCTGTCAGACTCGCACTGACTAAAACCACACCGGTGTTCCCTCGCACACTTGCGTCGAGAGGGCAGAGGAATCTGATGCGACTTCCCCTGACCTGGACAAGTGCCCACTTGACCTTTGGAACTCATCCCGGGGGGAGTGAGGTGTAAAACAACCTCCGTTACGTCTAATAGAAGCGCGCGTGGAACACAACGTGACACCGTCTCGGGTCCAGTGGGGCAATCCGTCGCACGCGGACCAATCTAGGGAGCTGAAAGAGGTCGTTATCAGCCGTCTGCCGACGCCCAGTGCATCTGTTGCGGGATGGGCGGGAGCTCATCATCTCCCTCTCCCCTTTTGCAGCTTCCTTCTGCGCCATGACAATTTTGCTGAAGGACGTTACCAACCGTCGAGCAAGGGACGGCCGGCAGTGACAAGTCTCCTTTACTTCTGCAAAGAGGGCACAAATGGACGCAGTGATGGCACCAAGCGTCCGGCTCCCTGCTTAAGTGACACAGGTACTTTCCGAAACAGCCGTGCCCCAAAAGCACCTGCGTCGCCCGAAACATCAGGGAGCCGTTCTTTCTTTCCGTTGAATGGCAGCCTACCCCAACATCGTTGGATAAAGGCAAATGAGGATGGTGTCGTCTTTTATTCAAAATGCAAAAACTACAAATCACATATTTTATTTATTATTTATTTTGCTATGAAGAAACGTTATAAGATATAGTAATACTAACATAAATAAAAAGTATTTAATGGGTTGCACAGTACTGTTCACTCTAGCCTGATGTTCAGCTAAGGAATGCCTCAGAATCAACGTTTCATCATCCTTAGCCTTGATTCTTCTTTCAAATCCGTCGAACTTACGATACATATATTCAGACAGCGAATAAATTCTTGCATTGATTTCTTGTAGGTCTCCTCTGAGCATTTGAATTTCATATAGAAGTGTTGCCTCTATGTCCGAATTCTTCGTTGGTGCTGTCCTGGTTAAAGTCATGCTGCTGTCTTTATCGTAGTTTGTGGTAGATGAGTTGTCTAGCTGCGTCTGACTGGTTGACGGTTGCCCAATCGGTCTCGTTTTTGCTGACCTGACTAAAGTTGCGTTGTTGTATATATCTTGGCTTGTAGAAGGATTTTCTATCTTCCTTTGGCTGCTTGAGGGGTGCCCTTCCGGTCTCGTTACAAAAAAGTACTGGTCATAAGTAGAATCCTCAATGTTTGAGATCTTTATTTCATGTTGTGTAGTACAAGTGTATGTCATGTTGCTGTCTTCATCATAGTTTTTGTTAGATGGGTTGCCTAGCTGCGTCTGACTGATTGAGGGTTGCCCAACCGGTCTCGTTTTTGCTGACCTGACTAAAGTTGCGTTGTTGTCTATATCTTGGCTTGTAGAAGGATTTTCTGTCTTCCTTTGGCTGCTTGAGGGGTGCCCTTCCGGTCTCGTTACAAAAAAGTACTGGTCATAAGTAGAATCCTCAATGTTTGAGATCTTTATTTCATGTTGTGAAGTACAAGTGGATGTCATGTTGCTGTCTTCATCATAGTTTTTGTTAGATGGGTTGCCTAGCTGCGTCTGACTGATTGAGGGTTGCCCAACCGGTCTCGTTTTTGCTGACCTGACTAAAGTTGTGTTGTTGTCTACATCTTGGCTTGTAGAAGAATTTTTTATCTTCATTTGACTGGTTGAGAGTTGCTTAACTGGTTCCGTTATAAAAAAATACTGGTCATAAGTATAACTGTCAATGTTTGAAGTGCTTATTTCATGTTGTGTAGTACAAGTGGATGTCATGTTGCTGTCTTCATCATAGTTTTTGTTAGATGGGTTGTCTAGCGGCGTCTGACTGGTTGAGGGTTGCCCAACCGGTCTCGTTTTTGCTGACCTGACTAAAGTTGTGTTGTTGTCTACATCTTGGCTTGTAGAAGAATTTTTTATCTTCATTTGGCTGGTTGAGGGTTGCTTAACTGGTTCCGTTATAAAAAAATACTGGTCATAAGTATAACTGTCAATGTTTGAAGTGCTTATTTCATGTTGTGTAGTACAAGCGGATGACATGATGCTGTCTTCATCATAGTTTTTGTTAGATGGGTTGTCTAGCGGCGTCTGACTAGTTGAGGGTTGCCCAATGGGTCTTGTTTTTGCTGACCTAACTAAAGTCGTGTTATTGTCTACATCTTGGCGTGTAGAAGGCTTGTTTAGTTTCATCTCGCTGGTTGAGGGTTGCCCAACCGGTCTCATTTTTGTTGTCCTAACGAAACTCATGTTGTTGTCTACATCTTGGCTCGTCGAGGGGGTGTCGCGCTTCATCTGACTACTTGAGCTTTGCCTCATCGGTTTTAGCCTGACATAAGTGCCCCTGGGAGCACTACTACTCCTCTTTGTATAAAAATAACTTGTCGTACAGTACGAACATATCCAGCCTTTTCTTTCTTCAAGCGTAAACTGGTCATAAGTGCCTTTGTCAATGTTTAGGGTACTTATTTCAAGTTGTGAAGTACAAATTGAGCATTCCAAGTAACGAACATCTTCGTCTTTGTTACGCCAATTTGGCGATCTGTAAGCCATACTTTACTAATAGAGCTGAGTCGTTTAAGTAAAATTATTTTATTATTGACTTATCTAATGTTCAATCGCCTTCTTAGTGTGTTTATGGCAACGACGTGAGTTAGGCGCAATCAGTAGCGTCCATCAAGTCCTGTGATTAGCAAATGATACACGTAGGACACGACGTATAGTGTTTCAAAAATTTATCAACATTATTATAAAACGTATAGCTACTTTTTCACAACACGTCACTATTTGCTGTTGATATAGTAGTTAGGTTCTGAATCACCACACGAATGAAACGTAGAATAAAAGTACTGTCACTGGAATGCGCAGCGTAGGTAATGCACGAAATGAGCCAATGACCTGGTGAAGATCGCAGGATTCCACTGAATGCGGCAAACACAAGACTGGCTGTAGCGGTGGAGCACTGCTGCTTACGGGAGACCTAAGTCCGTCCAAGTCTGTAGACGACGAAGATGCAGAAAGCTTAAGACAGGGTGTTGCGACACAGGTCTGCCAAACAACGGCCGAGATCGAGTTGGTTGATAGGACGTCATTCTTCTGAATAATGATGAGGCTGGCAGTCAGCTGATGTAGATCGATACGGCAGAAGTAAACACACTTGAGCGATGCACGAGTTTTTTTAAGGTAAAGAAACGCACCACGCATCGCGCGAGCGTCTACTGCCATTCATTCATTGCAACTAGGCTACAATTTTATTGAGGCAATCGGTCGTTAGTCATTTGTTATCGAAAGATAGTAAATTTATTACGATTGTTGAGTTATCGTTCTGCATTAAAACAGACTTGTTTCTGCGCATGAAGATTTTGTTTGAGCGAATTATCTATCCTCTGCCGAAACGTTTGGGGATTATCGGCGTGATGTTTATGTTGTTAGGTAGGATATTAATCAAAACGTTTATCAGGAGTTTAGTAATGATAAATGATAATAAAAATTATCATAAACGTTGCAAAACGAAATAACACTAATCACACTTTCAAAAGAGGGAGAGTCCCAAAAAAACTTTAGATAGATTTGTATGATAAAGGAAACGCCAAAAAAGTAGAACTAACTACTAGTATAAGGCTTTATAATCTTTACTGAAAATTAATCGAGATTAGGGCAAATTAACGGTGAGACGTTCCGGTGGAAGACTTCCCACAGTGAACCGATGACCAGCCCGTGTAGCATGACCACCGTAGACACGACAGAGAGTCGGAAATCTTTTGTTCATCTGCCATTTTGTCGATTCAAGGACAGATGAACAACTGGGGTTGCGGGCCTGTTCGAAAGAGATACCGCGGCCCCGGAACATAAAGGGCGAGGAAGGAACATGGATGGGTTTTAGTCAGTAAGAGTCTGACACTCCCTCCCGCTCCGCCCAGAGTGGGAGAAGTCATTTGATGATTTCCCATCCTAAAAAAAAAAAAAAATGGACAGATGAACAAAAGATTTGTCGAGTCTCTCTTGTTTCTCCGGTGGTCATGCTAAGGGGGCTGGTGAAGGTTGTGGGAATCCGCTGGATGCGAGTCGCACGGGTCCAGTCAATGTGGCGACACTTCTGGGAGGTCTATCTCGAGCAGTAGACGTGTTTCGGCTGAAATGATGATGATGATGATGAGGGCAAATGTCAAAAATTGTGTATTAGTCGCAATCTTTGATTATGAACATATATATAATAATCAAAGGGTCGCAATATTATGTCAACTCTCTTTTCATGAGGAAGTAGTAACAATGAAAGTGTACAGTCACGAGCACCTATATAAATGTATGTGTCACCGTAACATTGTCAAACACGTTAGATTGTAATCTCTCTAATCCAGACTTGGGGGCACCCTCACGTTAGGTTAGTTATATTTCTTTAAACCCTGCAGACGGAAATAGAGGCCCCGCGTAGCGGGACTCTGTCGACTCCTCCGATTACGCTTTATAGGGCATTATAAAGTGTTTTGAGGTTAGGGTATATTAATCGGTATTTCGCATGAATGCTACATTATTTTTTATGAGAGTGGTATCATGGAGGAAGGCTGCCAGGGGGACCACTCCTTCCCTCCCCCTCCTGCACACCGCGCGAGTTGACTTCCATCACAGACATTTTACAACATTAGGTACGGTTTCACTTCGATATATTACAATCTATCGAAAAATAATGCGGTATATTGTAAGCAATATGTTCAGTTGACAATATTTCAAGAGTTTAAAATCTCGCTAGCGAGGTTACAATCTAACGTGTTTGACAATTTTACGGTGACATAAACATTTAACAACTTTTAAAAGTGTTTTTCTCCTACTGCTCTGGTTAAAATGTCATGTTGCTAAGAACCTAGTATTCTGGAACTCATACTTTTAAGAAAGTGCTATAGCGTTTCCACCAGATGAGGTTCGACACTTTTCTACTACCACCTCACATGCAAGAGTATATCTGTCACCGTAAAATTGTCAAACACGTTATATAACAATATAACGTGTTTTTTCTCGCGATATTGTAATGTCTCGAATTATTGTCAACTGAACATACGGAAGTATCTCTGCCCCCATAATCGGGACTTGGGGCACCCCTCCGTTAGGTTAGTTAGGTTCCTTTAAACCCTGCACTCGGAAATAGGGGCCCCGCGAAGCGGTGCTCCGTCGACTACGCTTTTTAGGGAGAATATAAAGTGTTTTAAGGTTATGTTATATTAATCGGTATTTCTCAGGAATGGTGCATTATCTTTTCATGAGAGTTGTGCCACTGGGCAAGGAGGACCCCTCCTTCCCTCCACACCGCGTAAGTTGACTACCATCGCATGCATTTCACGAAAAATAATGCGTTTTGTTGTAAGCAGTATGTTCATTTGACAATAATTCGAGACTTTACAATATCGCTAGAGATATTACAATATAACGTATTTGACGATTTTACGGTGACATATCGATGAACGCACACAGACGGGCTCTTTTGTTGTATGTGCATCCACTGATTACGACATGCCTCTCCAATAACTATACTGACAAAAATAAACTATACTCCCCTTTGATCTAAGTGTAAAAGCTGAAAGAATACCTTCAGACACCATTGTATTAAAGACTAGCGTCGATTTTCGATAAATATCAACACCTACCTATCTGACTAGGGAAAGGGGGATCCCCCCATTTTTAATCTAAGATAAAGGGTACATTGAGTGCTTAACCATCGTGTCTGGCTGAAACAATGTTGCATTTTCACTTCATTTGCACCTTAACATACAGTCTATAAAGTCTATTTTAGATGTCTTGGGTGTGTTCAGTTACTTTGTATCGCGATACTTGAAGACAACTTTAGTTGTACAATTTGGAAAGACTTTAAGGTGTTGTGGACAAGGTTGAGTTTTGAGTGATTTAGACGTAGTTTTGTATGTGGTTTTTTCCGTATCTGTAGATAGTAGACTTGACAATAGGGCCTCTTGTTTCACCGGTCGGTGAACGTACAGGTAGCGTTCTTAGTGCATAAGAGACAGCGATTTAGCGTTTTTACATCACTTTCTTCTTCATCGCGTACCTGGTGTCAGGGTATTTATGCCACCCATGATGACTGGTGATAAGAGTATAACCACCTGTCTATACTGTGTGCAGGTAAATAATAGACAATTAATTCGTCAAATTGCCGTAATACAAGGCATTTCAGACAACTATTGCGGAGGCTAAGCGGAGGTTGTAATTTTAATTAATCTACATTATAGACGAATAATTTGATTACCAATTTGGTTTTCAATCATATCTTATCTTAATATATATAAATCTTGTGTCACAATGTTTGTCCTCAATGGACTCCTAAACCACTTAACCGATTATAATAAAATTCGCACACCATGTGCAGTTCGATCCAACTTGAGAGATAGGATAGTTTAAATCTCAAATTATGAGACGCAGACGAAGTTGCGCGAGTCAGCTAGTATATTATAGGATGGATCGATTAATGAATGTTTGTCACTCTTTCACGCAAAAACGACCAAATTAATTAGAATTAAATTGAACATACAGACAGCTTATTACATGTATTACCACATAGGATACTTTTTATCCCAGTATTATGATCCCGCAGGTCAACTATTGAAGTCCACGCAAGTGAAGCCGCGTGCATAAACTAGTTAATAATTATACTGTTGTAATATCACAAGAGGTATCATATGTCAGTGTGGATCACGGGCTCCTATCCTTTTCTGTCACTTAGAACCGTCATTTGCTAGAGCGAGAAACAGAGTACCAATGCTACCGATCGCATTGTCGACCCTGGGTGTATTCCGATTTATAAAATTATCACTCACAGCGCTCACATCCATATTTTGCGTTCCGATTTAGATTTCACGATTATGACAGCTAAGAGCTGTCATCAGGTCATTTGACAGCGCTCACGGTGATATTTATTTGGGGCATGGTCGGTGTAATCGCAAGATGGCGCATGTCATGACGTCATCTATGACGATTCAAGGGACATCGTTATCGCGCTTGTGATCGCGCTCACGGTAATTCGGAACGGGTTTATGGACGCTCAAATCGTTTACAGCCTTACTCGGACCGCGGCCCCTGTTGCATGCAATAGCACTGCCAAGGTTCGACACTTATCTGCTACTACCTCACATACACTAGAGAGAGAGAGGCAACATCCTGCAGCGGGCTGCAGGATATACCCCATTTCCTTCCTTGCCTGTCCTGCACAGCCACTAGCACCTTCCAGAATTTAATTGAATCCAACGACAAAGCTATGCAGGTGACCATATACTGGTCGGATATTATTTGAGTAGAAAAGAAAAAGAAAAGAAGAAATAAGAGGTATCGACAAAGAAACAAAATCAAAACAAGTGAAATTAAATGTAAAATTTAAAAAACCCTCGGCGCAATGTACAAAAAGTTAAAAGAATTTATTAATTCACCATTTTTGTGGTGGCGGCCATCTTGGATTTTAAATGTATCATAGTGTGTGGTATTCTACTAGTCAAGCCCTTTCATTTGATACACATATTGAGGGAGTTGTTGAATAAATATTATGTAATACGTCATTGTGTGGCGGCGGCTATCTTGGACTGATTTATATCAAACGTAGCTAAGAACACTCCCGACCAATTCACTTTTCAAACAAAAGAAACAAATCAAAAACGGTTCATCCGCTCGGGCGCTACGATGCCACTGACACACACACACAAACACGTCAAACTTATAACACCACGTCGTTTTTGCGTCGGGGGTTAAAAAGAATCAAAGCATTTATTTCAAGTAGGCCAGCGGCAGGCACTTGTGAATTGTCGAATCAAAGATAAACATTAAATTTAGCTACAGTCCCAGTCACACGACAGAAAAAAGTGGCCAAGTGCGAGTCGGACTCGCCCATAAAGGGTTCTGTATCAAAATTGTGTAAATTGCGCTTACGATATATGACGTATTAAAAACTCCTTACTAAATCTCGTTCAAACCAATTTTCGGTGGAAGTTTACATGATAATGTACTTACATCATATATTTGGGAGGGGGGCACTCATTTTACCACTTTGGAAGAGTCTCTCGCGCAAACTATTCAGTTTAGAAAAAAATGATATTATAAACCTCATCGACCTAGACCACGGATGGGTTTAATAAAAAAAAATGTTGAGTTTCAGGTCTAAGTATGGGGAACCCGCAAAATTTATTGCTTTTTTTCTATTTTTGTGTGGAAATCTTAATGCGGTTCACAAAATACACCTCCTTACCAAGTTTCAACAGCATAGTTCTTATAGTTTCGGAAAAAAGTGGCTGTGACATACGGACGGACAGACAGACAGACGTGACGAATCTATAAGGGTTCCGTTTATGCCATATGGCTACGGAACCCTAAAAACTGTGAAAGTACTGTAGTTACCAACAACACAAGCAAGCAAGATTCTCTCCTTTCTCCAGACGTTCCCCGCTGTTCTCTCCCCACTATACATATAGCCTATCCCCCCTGCCTGCCCCCCTCTTCATTGACAATAGATTATCTTCGAGCCGGACACTTCATTATACCGTATTATATTCACGAACTATGCGATGTACAAAACGTTTGCGTTCAATGTACTGCTAGGCTGGGAGGTACATAAAGAGTTTGTCTAGGACAAAAGGTACTGTTTTCTACATAGATAAAATATGTTTAAAAGGTGTAAAACACCTCTTCACGAAGCCGAAAGGCACTTGTTCTCCCCATCATTGCGATCATTTTTTTGTTCTGCACCATACCTGGGAACCTTCTAGTTACGGAGATATGGGGGGCCAAAGTTACAACTTTTTAACAAGTTTATTTTTAAATAAGTACAAGTACAAGTTTGTAAGATTTCGACCTCCACGACCCCCGTACTATGCAATCCATCCATCAGCACAATGTTTTAAGAGCGTTACATTGAGTTCTACCACAAAACATGATTTATAACCTCAAAAAAAGTTGTTTCCCGGCAATAATATTTGCGTAAAGTTTAATGTACAGCACGCTTGGTTAACGGCTTTGTGATGAGGTGGTTTACACCCTGTATGTCGGATCCTGATGAGTATGCTCTTTAAATTAAACACAAACGCCTTGGTTTGGCGTTGAGCTGAGTCTAGAGGTATGGTGTTAGATACGGACCTCGGCCCCATGGATCGACAGTGATCGTTCGGGCGTGGTCGCGACACATACTGGTCTAGGCACTGCTCCGTGTTCCTTTTAAGTTGAGAGTATTTAGTTAGTACAGTAGTGTTAGTAATTGACTCTGAAACAATAACCTGTATACAAGTTAAAGGAACTAATTCTCTGGCTTACCCGTATTCCACTTGGCGCCCGCAACAGTTTAACACTATGTATGTCACTTAGTACGTCCTGGGTTCTACGTACCAGGATGGGACATATAATTGACCAGTTTCAGCTGGCGCCTTCGCTTGCATTCATTTAGAATTTGACAATCAATGCGAGTGGACACAGCGGTGGCGGCCCCGAACAAACACGTAAATTTTAACAATTTTATAAATTTCATTTTGTTTATAGTTTGTAGATTATACAATGAAAACCAGACTATCTGAAAACGAATAATAAATAACCATGTGACCAAATAAATGATAATTATGAGCATTCCAGTACATTTATTTGTATTTAATTTAAACCCGCTCTGCCTCCTAAATGAAGTACCTACACTTGAATCGTTTCATAATTTGCAGGCAATGTTACCGCACTATTAAACGTTGAAATTAATTTTATATGCTAGTAACATTACATATTTTATGTCATTAGCTATATGAATTTCAACGCAATTTGTATGACATATGAAGAGGACTCCATTAATGTTGGAGCTTTGAAATCAGCGATTTGTACATACCGCTTCACGATGTGGGGTACCCCTTGAAAGCACCAACGTTCGAAGTTTGAACCCGTGGTACTGAGATACCCAACTGGTGTACCAAATAGATATAGCCCACCATACAACAGAATCATTTGCGCTCCAATGGAAGCCAAAACAAAGCAAGTCATTTTTTAAGCTATTGCATAGCTTCTATCGCGGGCCTTGAGCGTGGAGACTGAATCCAGAAATTCCGTAACGAAAATAACCTAACTCCCCGTGTCACCCCATGTCAGATAATGACAATGACAAGCTACGAGTAGTTTTCTTTTTAATATATTGCCGTAAGTAGGAGTTGTAGGCTGTATACATTTGATGTTAGACCTTCTTTGTAACCGTTTTTTATCAACTTATGCAATTATAATTTATTTATGTATTTTATTTTCCGCTTGTTGCCGGCTCGAGGACCAAACGCAGACTGAATGTTCAGGCTCGGCTTCCCATCACGATGAAATTATGAATTTTATAATGAATGTTTCACACACACACATCATTGTCCAAAAATGTTTTAAGAACACACAATTTCCTTTTATTTAAGATTTAAGCTCCGGGGCCGTGGGACTGTTCGAATGAAATACCGTGGCCCCGGAACATAAAGGGCGAGGAAGGAACATGGATGGTTTTTAGTCACTCCCGCTCCACCCAGTGCGGGAGAAGTCATTTGATGATTTCCTATCCCAAAAAAAAGTTTTTTAGCTTTTTTTCCAATTTGCAGGCCAGTACTGGGTTATGTGTTGATGAAAATATGATTCGCAGCTGTAAGACGTATGTAGTTACAGAATTATAATCATCAATACAACCCTCCAAGTTCATATAACTCGATTGAATGAATGAAAATCTCATTAAAACGTAAGAAAATTTACCGTTTCGCGGGTTACCGTGGAGCATCCACCTAATGTACAGCCTCAAGTCTGCTATTACAATAGTGTGAGAATAGTCTACCATTGATTTCATAATTGCTGATTTTGACAAGTTTGGTAATCCACTAACATAAAGATTATGACTTTCCAATGGTCAACCACAGACACTCCATTGAATGAAATGGCATCGAATGGTAGTCTCGTATATAATGACAAATTAATGAATGACTGGTTCTATTTTAGACGACTCGAATGGTGTAGAGGTAGTAAAGCTGCCTTGCGTTCATAGGTGTTCAAATGTTTGTGTGATGAGCATGGACATCTGTTTCCGAGTCATGGATGTTTGTATGTATAATAAGTACAAACAAAAAAGTATATATGTAGTATATCAACTATCTGGTGTCCACGACACAAGCCTTGTTTAGTGTGGCACTAGATGGCGCTGTGTGTTTAATGTACAGCGATATTTATTTATTTACGAACTTCTTACTACTTCAGACTGCTTACAATGGGATAGTGTCGGAATGACGAATTTATAACAGCAAACAGGGCCCCAAATTTTACCGTGGTGTTGTCAGTATTGAGGTCGGAAATATCTCGCATTTTTTTTTTGTTTTTTTTTTGGATGGGAAATCATCAAATGACTTCTCCCGAAGCGGGGAGGGAGTGTCAGACTTTTACTGACTAAAACCCATCCATGTTCCTTCCTCGCCCTTCATGTTCCGGGGCCGCGGTATCTCTTTCGAACAGGCCCGCAACCCCGGCAGGCTTTGGCCCTTGCGGGCCCCTCCCTTTATGCTGACAACTTTTTGAGGCGCGCGTGGAACACGAACGCGCCATCGACACGGCAAACAGTGATAACAAAATGATAACCACTGCTAGATTGCCTGATCCCGCTGAATCTATAGCTCGACTATACCGCCATGTTTGCGGAAATGAGGGGAAATGAATTTTATCATAATCTTTGTAAGAAGATGAAGAATTAATGAACGTTGAGACAGGCAAATTACTTTACTAATATTATTTTAAAGAAAATCCCTCCCTGGAATATCCTTCAGGGAATTTATTTGCTGATTTAAGTAAGTAGATTTTCTCGGATACTTTTTGATCGAATGTTTTTTTTTTGCGCAAACTTACATTTTTTCGTCACAGAGGCTGTGGATCATATTTTGGAAATAAGCCCTGTTAAACTGGAGTGTAAATATGGTACTATGCCACTTTAGCAGAGTAAGTCGTCAGGCAGGCGCATTACTATGTCTAATTTATTTCATCACTGCTCTCAATAAGGTGAAGGAAAACATCGTGATAAAACCAAATCAACCCGCACTGGGCCTGCATGGTGGGTTCTATTAGCCCATTCCCTCTAGAGAGTAGGCTGTCTGTCCCAGCAGTGGGTACATTATGGGCTGATTAGTATTCCATACATTATGACCCTGAGGCACTTGCAACAGCAGTTTTTTTTTTTTTAATTCGGGAAAAAGGGTTCCGAAGAATACAACATTATTTTTCAACCGACTTCCAAAAAGAGGAGGTTCTCAATTCGTCTGGATTTTTTTTTTTTTTTTTTTTTTGTGTTTTTTACCTCAGTACTCTCGACTGGGTGAACCGATTTTGATGGTTCTTTTTTTGTTTGAAAGCTGGTGCTTCCCGTTTGGTCCCATTTTAGTTTGCTGAAGACCTGATGCTGATCTTCGGAGATATACAACGGAACTCTTCAAAAATACACAGCAAATCTGCAGTGATTGCTGCCATCGCTTGTAGGTTCATTGTTTATACTATATTATGACGTAACATCACGCCTGTATGCTCTGAGGGGGTACGCACATGTGTAAAATACACCCGATTTTGAAAATATTAGTTACCTCAGTACTTTCTACTGGCTGAACCGATTTAGATCGTTCTTTTTTTATTTGAAAGCTGGTGCTCCCTGTGTGGTCTCATAATCATCAAATCAGTTGCTGATGATGGATTTCTGGAGAAATAGAGAGAATTCTTCACATTTTATAGGCACACTACAAGCGGTTTGGGTAGTTTTAGGAATTGTACTTTCTCGAAGTAATCCCAATTCAATTTGATGAAGAACTTCGGAGATATACAACGGAACTCCTCAATAAATGATAGCAAATGTACTGGGATTGCCGAAATCTCATATCTGTCTATTGTTTACACCAGGTCATAACCTAAAATCACGCCGGTACGCTGTGAAGAGGTAAGCACATGTGAACCACTAAAAAGTGAAAAATAAAAACTTTTTTACAAAAAATAAAACCGACTTCAGAGAAAACAAAAAAGTGAAAAATAACTTCAGAAAAAACGCTTCAGAAGTCGGTGACAAAAAAACTAAATCAATCAAACAAAGGTCACCGACTTCTGAAGCGTTTTTTCTGAAGTTATTTTTCACTTTTTTGTTTTCTCTGAAGTCGGTTTTATTTTTGTTAACACTAAACCCGAAAAGGGGTCATTGTACTCATCATTTTGAACAACTTTTTTTATGGGACGAACATTAAAATCGCGAAAAAAAATCAGCTGTTCCCTACATTTTGACGACTTATGCGAATATAAATGGAGGGAACAGCTGATTTTTTTTTCGCGTGTTCAAGGTTCGTTCCATAGAAAAAGTTGTTCTAAATGATGAGTACAATGACCCCTTTTCGGGTTTAGTGTAAACAAAAAATAATGTTGTATACAGTCACGAGCGCCAATAAAATAAAATAAATAATGTTTGTTATGAGAAAGATCCTATCTCCTAGTTACAATCGTTATTTCTCGCGAAAATAGCTTTTATAATAAGGAAAGTGTATACATATTGGTACTCGTGACTGGACAGTTACTGAACACGGGTTGAGGTTGGTCGTCGTGGCCGAGTTTGTGCGTCAATGTCCCTTCAACTGTGAATGTCCATATCTTTTTTTTATTGCGTGGTTACGCCTTTTTTTATGGGATGGGAAATCATCAAATGACTTCTCCCACTCTGGGCGGAGCGGGAGGGAGTGTCAGACTCTTACTGACTAAAACCCATCCATGTTCCTTCCCCGCCCTTCATGTTCTAGGGCCGCGGTATCTCTTTCGAACAGGCCCGCAACGCGTGGTTATGCCTAACCTCGTGTCAGAGTTTTATGCCGCCCAAAGGCCTCTGACTTTGGCTGTATAGTCGAACAAGCTATTTGGTTTACACATTACAATGTAATTTGTGGAATAAACTGTAAACTAAATACCTTGTTCGACCGTACATGTCGTCGAGAAATATTTCTCACGCTGGTTTCCTCACAACGTTTGCCATCACCAAAACAAGTCATAATAATTATACAATACGCAACGCATAAAATCAGAGGTGCGTGTCTTGAATTCGAACTTGAGGACTATGACTTCTAGGGCACGCCACGATAGTGGCGGTAAGTCCCCTCTTTGAGGAGTGGCTAGAGAGGCGCCACGGCGTCCTCACCTTCCGCCTGACGCAGGTCCTCACCGGACACGGATGTTTCGGGAGGTACCTGCACCGAATCGGGCGGGAGGAAACGCCCGGGTGTTTCCACTGCGAGGATCGACCTGAGGACACGGTGGAGCACACGGTGGAAGTCTGCCCTGCGTGGGCGGAGCACCGCCGTGTCCTCGTAGCGGCGATCGGCGGCGGCGACCTCTCGCGTCCGGCCCTGGTTCAATCCATGGTCCGGAGCGAGACGGAATGGGAAGCCGTCACCTCCTTCTGCGAATCAGTCATGCTAGCGAAGGAGGTGGCGGAACGAGAGAGGGAAAGAGCCTCTCTTCCCGGCCGCCGCGGGAGACGCACCGGGTGTCGGGGGCCACGTGGTGGCTACCGGCCACCGTAGACGTGGACTATGGACGGTTGGCTATGGGCTAGCTAGCCGTCCATCCGTCTAACGACGACAGGCCGTGTCGACGGCGCGTTCGTGATCCACGCGCGCCTCAAAGAGATGTCAGCATAAGGGGAGGGACCCGCAAGGGCCGAAGCCTGCCGGGGTTGCGGGCCTGTTCGAAAGAGATACCGCGGCCCCGGAACATAAAGGGCGAGAAAGGAACATGGATGGGTTTTAGTCAGTAAAAGTCTGACACTCCCTCCCACTCCGCCCAGAGTGGGAGTAGTTATTTGATGATTTCCCATCCTAAAAAAAAAGGACTATGATTTGGCAGTACGACGTTACCATCTATAATCATAATCGCCTTTCGTTTCACACATGAGCATTATATTTCATAATTAATACGGGTACTGGTTAGTTATTTTAACACCCACAATAGAAAGAAAAGGGATAACCTATTTCACCACCGAAAAACGTGACGATGAATATTTAATACTGAATAAAAGCCTTAATGAAACCCCAACTATACCTAAAAGCGATTATAAACTTTCTATTCAAATTAAAACTTTTCTAAAATGATTTAACGTTCATTTTGCTATGAATATATTCATTTTTTTAAGAATAATGTGAAAACGGACTGGCGTCTAATAAATACCTTTTTATTGTCAGGGAAATATGTCAGTTTGAATACACTTGAGGACAAAGTGAGTAGACCCATATAGAATTTTATTTTCGTCATCATCTGCTTAGTCTTTTCCTAACTATGTTGGGGTCGGCTTCCAGTCTAACCGGATGCAGCTAAATACCTATCAGTATATTACATGGAGCGACTGCTTATCTCATCTTCACAACGAAGGTGAATCGGTCTTACCAAGGGGTATCGTAAAAACGATTCCCCTTGGTAAGACTGATTGTTAGACTTTTAGGGCACCGACTACCTGTAACGATTGTTAAAGATCTACAAATGATGGACATGCAATACGGACGAATGAGAAAAACTTTGAGTAAAAAAAAACGAGCGGTGGAGTAAATGTGAAGGATGATATGACAGAAGGTGACTGCTGAGATGACGATTCATAGAGAAAGTAGTGTGGAAGAAGAAGACATAACCTAAGATAAGGGCAGGAAAATAATAACACTGCGCACTCTAGTCTGATAAAGACAGGAGTCGTAAGATTTTTGTTTGGGACTCGGCTCGGCTCTTTTAGGAAAGCTTGGAAACTAACCCCTGAATAGAATAAAGTAATATGTGTTCCATATTATACAGTGTTTTCTAGGCAAACGATAAAAAATATAAATGTTTGACAAGTTTGTCGTGACAGTTATGGCAGGTTGTAGATATGACGTTTACTTAACCTAGAAATTGTCAAACCTGCAAAATGTCAGTTTACAAAACACAAAACACAGTACTTACAACAGAATACAATTTCAAACATTGTCGTACACCGTGGAGGTAGCAATTACTCTGGCTTGCAGTGCACGTATACAGGTACAATACACGTCACGGCCAGATTTCCACCACGCTCGCTGTTGCAACGTGTTTTGTTTTAATCGTTTTTATTTTATTACCCACTTTCGAGTTGTTTATTGAAGATTTTGTATTTTACCCAACTATGACGAAGGCAAAAGGGTTATGATTTTAGCAGTCTATGTACATCATCTGCCTAACCGGATGCAGCTGAATGGACTTTTTGGGCCACTGACTACCCGTAACGACTGTCAAGGATGGAAAAATGACAGCCGGGACCAACAGCTTAACGTGCTTTCCGAGGCACGGAGGAAACTCGGTATGTAAGTCACCCATCCACAGACCAACCTAGGCAAGCACGGCTTAACTAAAGGCAAAAAACTCTTTGGCTCTTTGGGCTTCTTTGGCTTGGCTAAAGATTGACCCGAGCGGCTGTTATTATTTAGCCACGAGCTTCTAGCTGTCTATGTACATTGTACATATTATAATAAAGAGTGTAAATAACCTCCTAACAAAGCCGATAGGCTCTTGTCCTCCCCGTCCTTGCGATAATTTTTAAAGTGAAAACTTTTTTAAGCGTGTTGAGCAATTTTTGGGTTAACAAAAATAATAGAACTCGCGTCATCGTATCGTCATCGCAATAATAGAACGGTTTCATTGAACGGTTACTCAAAATCATCCCAAAGTTTATTTTGAATTGATTATATACAATGAACATTCACGTAAGTACTTTAGCTACTAAAGTGGTCAAGTCGAGGTGTAAAAAGAAATGTCATTGGTCAAGGATTAAAGTTGAAATTGGTCATTAACACTTAACTTCTTTACAAACCAAAGATAATTCAAAATTAATAATCCAATACAATTCACAAGTTATTTAGTTTTCACTTCTATCCGCAGTCTTTCCAGGTTTTGTCCAGGTATGGTCTAGGATTTAGACCACACCTAGGAACTTTATTTAGTTACTAGCTGACCCACGCAACTTCGTCTGCTTCACATAAGAGGGGAAAAGCTACCTACTACTCCCTACCTACTACTACCTACCTTCTACTACCTACCTACCTACTACTACCAACTACTACCAACTACTACCTACTACTACCTACCTTCTACTACCTACCTACCTACTACTACCAACTACTACCCACTACTACCTACCTACCTACTACTACATTTTTTTTTCATAAGAACCTTCTCCTGACAATAACAAACACAACAAAAAAAGAATCAGCCAAATTGGTCAAGCCGTTTTCATGCTATGTCGTGATTTATTTATTAACACTTCAAGCACAAAAGTACAGAGGCGGACTTAATGCCAAAGGCATTTTCTACCAGTCAACCTTTAGGTGATGCAGAGACAAGCAGTAGTAGGTGTAATTTCTGAAAATCTGAGAATAATTTTATTTAATACTACGATACACTACAAAGATACATAAAATATAGCTAACTAACAACTAACTAAACTACAACAACAACAACAAACAACTTTCTTTTTCTTTCTTTCTTTTTTTTTGTATAACTTACTAGTTACGGAGATATATATTGTGGGGTCCCACGTAGGTACTACTCAATCCATCCGCCAACACAATGTTTTAAGTATATTACATTAAGTTCTACCGAAATGTGTGATTATTCACACCAAAATAAAAGTAATATCCTAGCAAAAATGTTTGCGTAGTTTGATGTATAATTATGTCACCGTAAAATTGTCAAACACGTTATATTACAATATAACGTGTTTTTTCTCGCGATATTGTAATGTCTCTAATTATTGTCAACTGAACATACGGAAGTATCTCTGAACCCATAATCGGGACTTGGGGCACCCCCCCGTTAGGTTAGTCAGGTTCCTTGAAACCCTGCACTCGGAAATAGCGGCCCCGCGAAGCGGGGCTCCGTCGACTACGCTTTTTAGGGGGAATATAAAGTGTTTTAAGGTTATGTTATATTAATCGGTATTTCTCAGGAATGGTGCATTATCTTTTCATGAGATTTGTGCCACTAGGCAAGGGGGACCCCTCCTTCCCTCCACACCGCGTACGTTGACTACCATCGCATGCATTTCACGAAAAATAATGCGTTTTGTTGTAAGCAGTATATGTTCATTTGACAATAATTCGAGACTTTACAATATCGCTAGAGATATTACAATATAACGTACTTGACAATTTTACGGTGACATATAGAATGCTTGGTTGACGGCTTCTTGAAGAGTCTGTTTACGCCGTGGAAATAGTTTAATAATAATAATAATCCAGTCTGGCTAACGGAGAGTACTTGCATAGACACAACCTTGTTGCCAGGATTATCCACCAGCAACTTGCTTTGAAGTACAACCTTGTGTAATCAGAAGTGCCATACCAAAAGTATGCGCCCGACCCAGTTCTCGTTAATGGTAATATCACGTTGTATTGGGATCGACCTATCACCACCGACAGGACTGTTGTTGCCAATAGGCCTGACATTGTGGTGATAGATCGATTGGAGCGTCGCACAATGATTGTTGATATAACGGTCCCGCATGATGAGAACCTCGTGAAAGCAGAGCAAGATAAAAAAAACAAATATCTAGATCTGGCTCGCGAGGTTGTCGACATGTGGGATGTGAGTACAGCAATCATTGTGCCGATAGTCGTGTCGGCCAATGGCTTAATAGCCAAGAGCCTCGACCAACATCTTAGGAGGCTCTCGCTTGGCAGCTGGGTTAAGGGCTTGATTCAGAAAGCAGTACTTCTGGACACGACGCGTATTGTTAGGAGGTTCCTTTCTCAAGAGCCCTGACCACCGGTAGCTCGGACCCTGTTCCCAGTGCTGGTGGGCTACTATTTTTTTTTATTTTTAAATGTTTTTTATTTAGTTTTACATTAGAATATTTAAAAATGTAAATCAATAATGTAAATGACTAAATAAAGGAAATAATAATATAAATTTTATTTGAGATCATAAAATCCATATGTTGTTAGTAAGTCTTAACCTAATGTTAGTAAAAAGAAAAGAAAAAAACAAGAAACACACTATTTACAAAATAGATAAGACTTACACCTTACGAGTACATGTGCAGCCGTAGCCAGTGAGCCAGCATGGGGCTGCCCTACCTATCACAAAATATATATTCAGAATGCTGTGGGAGCTAGCACGTACTCTACCGAGAATTTACGCGCATCTTTTCCACATAATGGCATGAAAACCATCAACCCTGGCCTCGGCGAACATCCCCGAAGCGCTACAAAAACGTGGTAGACCCAACAGCATCCTGAACACATTATAATACTGAACACGCAAGGCGCTGTATGCCCTCACCTGACCTTGAGACCTTTAGACATTTTAAAAAGTTTTAGATAATTTATTAATCAGTCGATAAAAACTAACGAACTAGTTTAAATATTTTTCTAACCTAAATACTCTTACATAAATAAACGGCTACCAAACTTTTCTAATATTTTAGGCCTAAACAGATTGCTTCACATAAATCCTTAGACCGATTCTAGGAAACCCAGCCCACTACAGAGTGTCGGTAATTCAGGGTTGCTAGATCAAGGTTAGTACCCATTTATTTTTGTTTGACATGTTCTAAAGTTTTCCATTTCTCGCAAACCCACGCGTCCTCTTTCCAGACCCCGTATTCACAAACGTTCGACTCGTTTCCGATTCGACAACTCGTATATCTGTCTTCTTCTGGCATTACGAAAACGACAGAGATAGCTACATACGACTTTCCGAATCGGAAGCGAGTCGAATGGTTGTGAATAAGGGGCCAGTTCTGATGGAACCTGTCTAGTTCGTCCCACCACTTCCTTCGTGGCCCGCCATTTACCCCATTCTCTGTATTGGTTTTCCCCGGTTCCTACGTTTTGCAACGTTTTCTCCATTCCACGGGGAATAAACAGACTCATCACGAAGCCGTCAACCAAGTATTTTGTACATTAAACTAATTAGTATTTTGCAAAAATTATTGCTAGAAAATGACTTCTTTTGAAGGTGAAAAAACATGTTTTGTCGTAGAACTCTAGACTAACCCCTCAGACCACTAGAGCCGCGTTCCGTATTACGCTTTAATCAATTTGAGCGTTCATAAACACGTTCCGAATTACCGTGAGCGCGATATCGATGTCCCTTGAATCGTCATAGATGACGTCATGACATGCGCCATCTTGCGATTACATCGACCTTGCCCAAAATAAATATCACCGTGAGCGCTGTCAAAAATGCCAGTTGTGGTCAAAGGTTGTGTTGTTTTGTTATGAACTTAGGGAGTCGCATCTAACTATTCATTCATTCATTGCAACCATGAGTATTCAAGTGAATATATCCGACGAGCTTAACCAACATAACTTCCATTTTCAAAAATAAGCCTTGTGAAAGGTTTAGTTTGGGGTTATGATCACTGTGAACGCGTTCATGAGCGTTCTGAATTGATGACAGCTCTTAGCTGTCAAAATCGTGATATCTAAATCGGAACGGAAAATATGGATGTGAGCGCTGTGAGCGATTATTTTATAATACGGAATGCAGCCTACATCGCAAGCGCGACTGCTGGGCATGAGGTACTGGCTCAGTTTCCTGATCGGGGTTAATGACATTGGGTTTCTCCATCAGGACTTTCTCAGTAGCAACCACGTGGTCGAATCCAGGTCTAAATGGCACTTAAGAGCCCTCTTACAGTCCACTAGCGCCGCCAATCGAAAAAATGTCATAACTCGTAAATAGAATCAAAAATACAAAATGTGGTCTATTATGATATATATTTGTAACAAAAACGGCCGTTTATGTTTTGAATGCACGATTTAGCTAAACAGCTATATTTCAAGTGTTGATAAGGTGTTATAAAATTACGTTATTGCCTTTTCTACAGTAATAATAGACCACATTTTGTATTTTTGATTCTATTTACGAGTTATGACATTTTTTCGATTGGCGGCGCTAGTGGACTGTAAGAGGGCTCTTAAACACAACTGGCAAAATGTGGGTATACTATTGGAATACACCTTTGCCTAACTATGACGACTCGAATGGCGTAGTGGTAGTGAAGCTGCCTTGCGTTCATTTAGTCCTGGGTTCGAATCCCGGTAGGAGCAAATATTTGTGTGATGAGCATGGACATTTGTTTCCGAGTCATGGATGTTTATATGTATACAAACAAAAAGTATATATGTAGTATATCAACTATCTGGTGTCCACGACACAAGCCTTGCTTAGTGTGGCACTAGATGGCGCTGTGTGTTAATGACCGGCGATATTTATATTTATTTGACTTTCAGGGATTAATAGCGTGATGTTGTGTTATTATTACTTAATTGACTATGAAGTGATTATGACGCTATTAATTTCCAAAATTTTACACTAATTAATCTCTTTATTCCTTGGTGATTTTTTCCCCAAAAACTACAAGGTTTACCCAGAAAAGTGGGAAAACTCCTCAATCTACCAACATGCAACACTGCGGTGATTAAAGCCATACAAAATGTAGCGGGCACTTAAACGGAGTATGTAGGAAGCCGTATCGTTTAAATTACACAGTAGGATTCAGGAACCAGGGAAGTTAGTGTTAGAACAAATTTTAATTAGAATCGCCATTTTGTTTTAAACTAAAATAGGATATTTATATTTCTCTTGAGAGAAATTATTTTTTCTCTCGAGGAAGAACTTGTGGCTAAATATTAACAGCCGCTCGGGTCAATTTTTATGTTAACTCGTGCCTAGGTTGGTCTGTGGATGGGTGACCAGCCTGACATACCGAGAACTCCAGAACGAATGGCCGATGGGGCTGAAAAGTTCTGGAGTGGCGACCGCGAACCGTAAGACGATGCGTTGGAAGACCTCCCACTAGGTGGACCGATGACCTGGTGAAGGTTGCTGGAATCCGTTGTATGCGAGTCGCACGGGACCGGGCAATGTGGCGACACTTGGGGGAGGCCTATGTCCAGCAGTTGACTTTCGTCTTTCGGCTGAAATGATGAAATATAAACAACTCGGACGTTACGTGGTTTCACCCGCGTAGTTCCCGTTCCCGTGGGAGTACGGGAATAAAATATAGCTTATGTTACTCGCTGATAATTTAGTTATCCATCGCTGAAATAGTATTTGAAATCGGTCAAGTTGTTTTTAAGTTTATTCGTTGAATTAAAAAATATAAACCCACAACTTTTTCCTATATAGCTGACCCGCGCAACTTCGTCTGCGTCACATATTGACATAATGACATGTTTGAAACTGTTTTCTGTTTTCTGTCTGTCTGTGTTTTCTGTCTGTCACTTACTCCCTCAAGGTTCATTGGAAAACGAGCGTCAGACAGCATCACCTGTCTGGCATGAATGCTGAAATTGACCTTTTTGGTGCAGCCGTGAGGCACACAGTTCATATACTATGTATTTTATTGTGTAGTGTGTGTGTGCTTAATGCACTGACGTTGACGTCAAATAAACATATTTCCTTTCTTTCTTTCTTTTTCTTTAATGCAATATTGCTCATCCCCGTAACTTATTATTGTGATAACATATAGCCTATGTTCTTCCCCAGGTTGAAATATATGTCTCCTTGACAAATTTCATTACGATCCAATCAGCCGTTTAGTCGTGAAAAGGTATCACACAGACAAACAGAGTTACTTTCGCAGTTATAATATTAGTATGTATTAAGTATTAAGAGGCCTGCGGAGTAAGCGTAGTTCAAACAAACGTAATACCAAAATAAGTTGCAAATCAAACATCCTTTCGGTAGTGTGTATTTATTTCGATTGGATTACAGAATATATAAGTGCCCAAATATAAATTTCGAATGGACACTGATTTAAACAAGAGTTATGAGAAATATAAGTTTTCAATAGAAATTTTAATTTCCTCATATCTTGTCTTTATGTCATTGTTCTTTCAAAATATATATTTGGTAAAATTATAGATAGGATATAATCTAATCGAAATAAATCATCACACCACCTTAAGAACACGTTTGATTTACAAATTATTTTGGTAATACGTTTGTATGAGAGGAGAAGGAGGAGGAGCTCGTGGCTAAATAATATCAGCCGCTCGGGTCGATCATTAGGTTAAGCCATGATTGCCTAGGTTGGTCTGTGGATGGGTGACCACCCTTACATACCGAGTTTCCTCCGTGCCTCGGAAGACACGTTAAGCCGTTGGTCTTTTGTCCATCTTTGACAGTCGTTACAGGTAGTCAGTAGCCCCAAAAGTCCAACACCAGTCTTACCAAGTAGTATCGTATTTCCCAGTATTAACTGGGTTGTGGAGGTCAGATAAAATACTGGTATTCAGCTCGATCCGGTTAGACTGGAAGCCGACCCCAACATAGTTGGGAAAAGACTAGGCAGATGTTGATGACGTTTGTATGAGAGACGCATGCGCCGCCGGCCCCTTAACAAACAACACAACACAAACCCTTTCTCAGTACGATTTTTATTCATGATTTATTTATTTTCATACTTCAGATTTCTCCACACTATTCGTAGCTCATAAACCACTTGATGAGGAGCATGTCGCTTAGAACTTAAATTGCCCGTGGCCCACTATCCCGGTAGTTTCATTACCGAACTACAGCCATATTAAGTTCTTAGCTAGTTCAAGATTTGTCCATTGGAATGTTTTAGAGTCAAATTCTAGTCTTGTTTCCAGTAGATGTTATTTTCACTTAAAAACTAAATTATTTTCTTTTTTTTCCTTTTGTTTGTTTGTTCCAGTTTATCTCCGAAACGGCTGGACTGACTTTATAAGATATAAGAGTTTTTAAAGTAGCCCTAGTACGGCTACTTTTTAAATAAAAACTTTTTTGCAAAAAATAAAATCGTCTTCTAAAAACACAAAAAAGTGAAAAATAACTATAGCTTCAGAAGTCGGTGACCTTTGTGTGATTGGTTTTATTTTGTCACCGACCTCTGAAGCTTAAGTTAGTTTTTAGTTAGAACCATTCCGAGAAAGCACTCTTCCGAAAACTACCAAATCGCTTAATGCGTGCCTATGAAGAGTTCTCTCTATTTCTAAATGATTCTATCATCAGATCCTGACTTGTTGATTATTGGACCACCCTTTCAAACAAAATAATAATAATCCAAATCGGTTCAGCCAGCCATCTTCGAGTATTCGGGGAACATACATAAAAAATATTTAGACGAATTGAGAACCTCCTCCTTTTGGAAATCGGTTAAAAAAACCATTATAGTTCCGCGTAAAAAAAATTTAAGCTTTCCGATTCAAATAAGGAAGTAATCTATTGTATTCCCGCGATCATGATGCTTGCAACAGCGTCGAAATATGGGGTGCTCGAAAAACCAAAGGAAAATCACGGATGTAATCCCGTAAGTACTTTAAGTGAAGTAATCTATTGTTTAAAAATCTCGTGTCACTGTGATTGTAATCGAACTCTTCCAAAACAGCTTGACTGATTTTTTTTTGTTTTTGTGTATATTTACGCTTAAGTATGTCACCGTAAAATTGTCGAACACGTTATATTACAATATAACGTGTTTCTCTCTAGCGATATTGTAAACTCTCGAATTTTTGTCAACTGAACATACGGAAGTATCTCTGCCCCCATAATCGGGACTTGGGGCACCCCCTCGTTAGGTTCCTTTTAACCCTGCACTCGGAAATAGGGGCCCCCCGAAGCGGGGCTCCGTCGACTACGCTTTTTAGGGGAATGTAAAGTGTTTTAAGGTTAGGTTATATTAATCGGTATTTCGGATTACAGAATATCTATGTTCCCAAATATATTTTTTGAGAGGACAATGATACAAAGACAAGATATGAGGAATTTAAAATTTCTAAGTATAGAAAACTAATTTTTCTTATAACTCTTGTAAAAATCAGTGTGCAATTAAAATGTATATTTGGGAACCTAGATATTCTGTAATTTAATCGTAATAAATACACACTACTTTAGGAATCTGTTTAATTTACAAATTATTTTGGTATTACGTTTGTATGAAATACGCATACTCCGCAGGCGTCTTAAGTAGTCTAGCATAAATCTATGGATTTCTCCACAAGTTTCTTAGCTCAATGGGCTGAACGAGGAGCGCGTCGTTCTAAACTCAAATTGCCCATGACCCAATGTCCTACGATTGAGTTTTATTGCAGGGTTTACATCGAGTACTGTGCTTTACATCTAAGTAGGTTAAAGCAGTGGTGGCTTAGGGCTTTCGCGCACTATAGACAAGACTGTTTTTAAGGCGATTACATGAGCTAACCGCGAGTTTTATAATTACAAAAAGTATAATTATGATTCACTGCTATAAACAAGACCAGAAAAATATATGATATTCTTCAGGATATATGCTAGCATGATACTGTTTTGAAAACATAATACAATTAATTTGGCTCGATAAAAAGAAATCACGAACTGATCTCTAAAAATATCTTTCAAACAATAAAAAACATACTATATGCATGCGATCATTCTGATTTTTTGGCAAATAATTCTACAAGCAATATATTAGCATGATACTGTTTCAGTTTTTTAATCCAATCAATAGTTTTTTTGTAAATCGATCGAAACCACTCATTTCGCGCTATTTGGCCCGCAGTGGCTGACGTAACAACCACTTTGTAGTGCAAGCTGATTAGAACTTTTTTCTAACAGCATTTCAAACGAAGTTTGAACCACCACAAATAGAGTTGCTTATTTAGCTCGTCTAAGCGCCTTAAACAGAATATTGCTAAAGGGAATACATAATCTGACTCGCTCGCACTATTGTAGGATGGTTGTCTGTCTAAAGATAGTCTTCACTATAGTGTACGAAAGCGCTTAGTGGTAAATTCTCTGTCTTACAAGTTGTAAGTTGTGGGTTTGACACCAGTCAAGTCCATATTTTAACCCCCGACGTAATAACGACGGGGTGTACGTGTCTGTATCTGTGGCATTGTAGCTGCCGAAGGGAGGAAACGGTTTTGATTTTGTTTGAAAGGTGAACTAGTTGGGAGTGTTCTTAGCTATGTTTTATACAAATCAGTCCACGATGGCCGTCGCCACAAAATTGAGGATTACATATTTATTCAAAAACTTTGATACCCATATTATCAAAGTTTTTACGTGAAAGAGTAATAAACATCCAAACATCCATAAATCCATTAGTTTAGGCCCCCTGACCCCGTATTCACAAACGTTCGACTCGTTTCCGATTCGACAACTCGTATATCTGTCTTCTTCTGGCATTACGAAAACGACCGAGATAGACATACGACTTTCCGAAACGGAAGCGAGTCGAATGGTTGTGAATAAGGGGCCTGGTCCTCCTCATCGACAATGTACAAAAGTATGATGAGTAGTTTAGTGAGTATACTTCACTGGAAGAATTTCCAATATCATGCAATACCTATTTTCAAAAGGTACTAATTACTAAAAAAAAGGTTAATACCCTCTCTTTAAAAAATAATCTTATCGTTAAAATATCCAATCAATGATAAAAAATACCAAAATGAGATAACATACTCATATTACAATATTACTTAGTAGGTACGGATATTAATTTGGATATGAAATTGACTATGGCCTTTTATTTACCTTTTCACGCATGAGCTGGATTTCGATAAAAGCCTCATTATACATAAGTACAATAACAAATAAGTTCCAAGTGTAATTTCGCCCTCCACGTTGGTGAAGTCACGGGTAAAACATTTGACAAACTGCCTTTGCGATTTTTTTTTTAAGATGGACTTTAAAGTCAATAAAGCACATTTTACAATTTTTTTTTTTTAACGTGATTCAAATAATATGATTCTGCTAAAGCGGCCTATTCTACTAGACTAGCTAGGATGAGAGAGCAACGCAATAGAAAAGTACCTACACCTATCACCATCCGTCCAGGCTTTTCTCACTGGTCGGCTTGCAGTCTAACCGAATGCATCTGAATACCAGTATTTTACATGAAGCGGCTGCATAACTGACCTCCACCGAGTCATCAATCGAGTTAGTACTAGTAATACGATGGCCCTTAGTAAATCTGGTTGCCATACTTTTGGGCCACTGACTACCTATAACAGTCGTTATAGGCAGTACTGACTACCTATAACAGTCGTTCTAGGTAGTCAGTGGCCGTGGTGGCCGTGGCTGGCCGTTGGTGCCGGTGCGTGGTCATTTGAATATCTTTGACCGTCGTCAAAGATCTTCAATGGCAATGACGACTGTGAAAGATCTTCAAATGATCACCGGCACCAACAGTTTCACGTGCTTTCCGAGGCTCGGTATGTAATGGGTGGTCACCCATCCACAGACCAACCAGCCGTGGTGGCCGTGGCTGGCCGTTGGTGCCGGTGGTCATTTGAATATCTTTGACAGTCGTCAAAGATCTTCAATGGCATGGCGACTGTCAAAGATCTTCAAATGATCACCGGCACCAACAGTTTCACGTGCTTTCCGAGGCTCGGTATGTAATGGGTGGTCACCCATTCACAGACCAACCAGCCGTGGTGGCCGTGGCTGGCCGTTGGTGCCGGTGGTCATTTGAATATCTTTGACAGTCGTCAAAGATCTTCAATGGCATGGCGACTGTCAAAGATCTTCAAATGATCACCGGCACCAACAGTTTCACGTGCTTTCCGAGGCTCGGTATGTAATGGGTGGTCACCCATCCACAGACCAACCAGCCGTGGTGGCCGTGGCTGGCCGATGGTGCCGGTGGTCATTTGAATATCTTTGACAGTCGTCAAAGATCTTCAATGGCATGGCGACTGTCAAAGATCTTCAAATGATCACCGGCACCAACAGTTTCACGTGCTTTCCGAGGCTCGGTATGTAATGGGTGGTCACCCATTCACAGACCAACCAGCCGTGGTGGCCGTGGCTGGCCGTTGGTGCCGGTGGTCATTTGAATATCTTTGACAGTCGTCAAAGATCTTCAATGGCATGGCGACTGTCAAAGATCTTCAAATGATCACCGGCACCAACAGTTTCACGTGCTTTCCGAGGCTCGGTATGTAATGGGTGGTCACCCATCCACAGACCAACCAGCCGTGGTGGCCGTGGCTGGCCGTTGGTGCCGGTGGTCATTTGAATATCTTTGACAGTCGTCAAAGATCATCAATGGCATGGCGACTGTCAAAGATCTTCAAATGATCACCGGCACCAACAGTTTCACGTGCTTTCCGAGGCTCGGTATGTAATGGGTGGTCACCCATTCACAGACCAACCAGCCGTGGTGGCCGTGGCTGGCCGTTGGTGCCGGTGGTCATTTGAATATCTTTGACAGTCGTCAAAGATCTTCAATGGCATGGCGACTGTCAAAGATCTTCAAATGATCACCGGCACCAACAGTTTCACGTGCTTTCCGAGGCTCGGTATGTAATGGGTGGTCACCCATTCACAGACCAACCAGCCGTGGTGGCCGTGGCTGGCCGTTGGTGCCGGTGGTCATTTGAATATCTTTGACAGTCGTCAAAGATCTTCAATGGCATGGCGACTGTCAAAGATCTTCAAATGATCACCGGCACCAACAGTTTCACGTGCTTTCCGAGGCTCGGTATGTAATGGGTGGTCACCCATTCACAGACCAACCAGCCGTGGTGGCCGTGGCTGGCTGTTGGTGCCGGTGGTCATTTGAATATCTTTGACAGTCGTCAAAGATCTTCAATGGCATGGCGACTGTCAAAGATCTTCAAATGATCACCGGCACCAACAGTTTCACGTGCTTTCCGAGGCTCGGTATGTAATGGGTGGTCACCCATCCTCAGACCAACCTAGGCAAGCACGGCTTAAGCGAGTGTTATTATTTAGCCATGAGCTATGAATAATAAGTATTTATACTTACTAATTTATATGTATGTTGAGTATTTTATAATAAGTATGACATGTATTTACAAACAAAAAGTATATACCTATGTAGTATATCAGCTGTCTGGTGACCACGACACAAGCCTTGCTTAGTGTGGCACTAGACGGCGCTGTGTGTAATGTCCAGCGATATTTATTATTATTTATTTATTATTAAGTATACTAAGGTATCATAATATTACCCTTTCTCAAAACTTATCCCATTATTCAAAATCAGTTGATCCCACCAATCAGTCTTACTTACTATCAATATATTCATAGCATTTTCCAGCAGTACTGTGTAACAATATTTCCAGCCATTTCTCTTCAGAGGGAATTCTGTTGGAGTTTTCTTTTTCAATTTCAAACTGTCTCTAGTCTCGGGCTCACGAAACAAGTGCGGAAGTAGGGGTTGAGACGGTTTTTGTGGGGATGTGACGTTCATAAAATGGTCTTGTTTATTTTGGAGATGATAACTTGCCACGGGACGTGATTCAGAACGTTGTCATGGCAACTCACTTAATAAGTAGATACTTCTATACTAATCTACATTTTCACTATCACACTAATATTATAAAGAGAAAAGATTAGGTTTTTTGTTTGTTTGTTTGTTACGATTTAACTCAAGAAAGCTACATCTTTACCAAGTAACATCACTTTGGCAAAGTGCTAGTATTTTGTATAGGTAAGACTATATATGTAGGGGTAATCTCCGAAACAAATGATTCAAGTCGAAAAATTATTTCAATGGCAAAAAGTTGCATTTTTTGTGGATGCTATGAACTATGAATAGAATCTAAAGCAGGCATATTAGCTTAGCTATCACAATGTTTGCGAAAAAGTCGCGGTCGTCGAAGTACTAGTCTATACTTCTCTGTTAGGTACTAATATTTGTATCTATATTTGTAGACTGACTGACTGAGTGACTTTCTGTTGTAGTCAAATGTTTGTGTTTGTCTTAATGCGTTGTATGTTTACTTTATTAATATGTATTGTATGTATGCACGTACCTACCTTGCGACGGATAAATATTTTTTCTTAACGATCAACTCAAAAACTACTGGACTGATTTTCACCAATAGATAGCTAAATTATCACTAAGTTACTAAGCTATAAGTTATCATGGAAATTAGCTGAGCTAATTTGTATCACATTTTTTGTGAACGAAGTCACGGGCGTAGTGGTAGTAATAAATATACGCTCTTAAGCAGCGGTGGCCCAGTGGTGGCGGTCACGATTTACGAACAGTAAGTCGTGGGTTCGAACCCAGACAGGCGCATTACTTTGTATAATTTATTTCGTCACCACTGCTCTCAAAAACGGTGAAGGAAAACAATGTGAGGAAACCGGCATGTCCTAGAACCAAAAATTCGAAGACATATGTGACATCTACCAACCCGCACTGGACCCGCGTGGTGGATTATATCCCATACGCAAAATACGCGCTTTGACGTGGACATGCCGATACCAGCCTGTTGTACAATACAATACAATACCAATATATGCTCTTCCATCCGTGGAAGTAGGACGCGTCTTGAAATCTTTCTATGAAAGATCGAACAATTCACATGGTGCCGCTTTAAAACCTAAAACCCTCTAAAGCACTGGTTCCCAACCTGTGGTCCGCGGATCACTGGTGGTCTGCAGAAGCATCGACTACGGTCCGCGAAAGATTAAAATGTTATTCGTACTTTTAAACACAGAACATGCAAGCTCAACCCAACCTAATTGAACCTATCAAAGGCCAAATTCTAATTCTTTTTGAGAATCTCATACTAAATGATTGCTAAAGTTTTCATGCTCAATTCGATCGCTTTTGTCCAATTTTTGTATGGTGTGAGTTAAAGATTCACTAGCCTAGTTATAATGGGCCTGTCGGTGTCCATGTTTATCTAGGACCCAATGGTCCCTGTTAACAATGAACATACGAAAGCCTACACATGCCTAAACATGCCTAAGAAAGGTTGGGAACCACTGCTCTAAAGATTTGTTTTCTTGGAAACTGATTCTGCGGCTACTTTCAACCACGAAACACTTAGTAAGTCCTCAAATATTTGTATCAGTAATAGTATGATATGACATAAATTGCTATTTTTTTTCTGTCAGGCGCGTGCATACGCTTGTCAGGGGTAAAACTTCCACACATTGGCTTCAAACAAATAGTGCTGCCATCTGTGTGGTCGAGGACACCAACTTTTCAACGGTTTGACAACTTACAACTGTCATAACATGCATGAAGAGAACAGCTATAAAACTAGCCTAGCGGTGACAGCAACCGCCTTGTGAGCAATACGTCTCATGTTCGAATCCTCAGTCAAGAATAACTTTATGTATTTATTTTCTTGAACAAAAACTAACAGCGCCATCTAACAGCTTGGGTACAGTTTTGAAAACGAAAACCACAGTTGCTCATCTACCTTGTATTATATATAGTGTATTATCTATGCGTATGATTACTGATGACCAACCAACGAGGCCGTCTGTTGAACATATCTAAGACTTAAAACGAGAATTGTTTAAAAAACGTTTGTATTATAAACGGGACAGATCCACACAAATCTAGCGAGTGCCAGAGCGACGCGACGTCTAAAATTCGCTGTTATAGGAAAAGCTTCGAAAAAAGAGCAGAAAGACACTCCGTCTAATAGAATTTAAATTGTTACTCCTTCAGTTTGTTTATATTTTGTCTGATTTGCATGCTGTAGGGTGCTTTTGTTTTAAACGCATGCTGAAAATGTCTGATACTATCTCTATTATTTATCGCATTAGCGTCGCAAGAAAACACTCGAGAGCGCTTATACTGAAACTTGACAAAATCGTAAATAGCTTTCAAATATTTTGACTAATTTGGCTAATTTGGCCATAAAGTAAGGAATGAGAAATATGGCTAACAAACTATCGAGAACATTGATATGTAACGCAATAATCGGTTTTAGATGTAAAAAAGGCATTTGGAAAGTTTACAAATAAGTAGTTTTTTTACATCTAACACTGATTATTATTTGAGAAGTATTTGGAAGGTTGCCAACTCGCCCTCTTAATGGCTACAGTGATTGTTTCGTAAGAATCTGATAATTATGGTCTTCTCGTCTGTTGAGTTTTAATTGACGCTGTTAGTAACTTCATGTTTATAAAGATTTCGATAGGTACCTATTAGGTATAGTGTCTACTCTTAACATAAGATTAATAAGATAAGGCAGGTATAGGGGCGAGGCCATGACACTGCGTTGCGGCGTCGCATCTTAAAAATCTACGACGCCGCACCACGCATCGTGGAAATTTCCGATGCGCTGACGCAACGTACAAATCTGCAAGCGACGACGCGCTACCTCCCAGTACTTTCTTTTCTATTACTTTTTCTTGATGCGTCTTAACGCTAGCAAAAGTAGGACCCGTGTAGTGCAGTCCATGTCTCACTAGAAACAGAACTGACGGTTAGCGCGTTAATTTGTGCGTTGCGTCAACGCATTGTATTGCTGTGCGACGTTGTTTTTGCGATACGACGCCGCAACGCAGTGTTGTGGCCTCGCCCTAAAGGGTGTAAAAACCTCATAACGGCTAGTTCTCCCCGTCATTGCGATCATTTTTGACGTGACAACGTCTAATAAGTTAAACCGATGAACGCCGGCTGCACGCACGAAAAAGTGTCCCGTTACGCTCATTGTAACGTTACGATCGGAGCGTATGTATGCAATCATCTAGCAATCTTCACAGGTCATTGGTCCACCTAGTGGGAGATCTTCCAATGCATCGTCTTCCGGTTCGTGATCGCCACTCCAGAACTTTTCGGCCCCATCGGCTATCCGTTCGGCGAGCAACGTGCCCTGCCCACTGCCACTTAGGTTTGGCAATTCTTTGGGGTACGTCGGTGACCTTGGTTCTCTTGCGAATATCTTAATTTCTGATTCGATCAAGGAAACTCCGAGCATAGCCCCCTCCATTGCCCTTTGGATGACTTTTAGTTTTTAACGCTTCAAATATCCCAAAATAAATGAAAGTCAGAGACTTCAACGACCGTTTGACTTCAAAGGATTTAGATTTTTTTGTAAAATTAATGTAACATTCCTGAAAAGTTTTCGTGTCAATATTGAAAGCAAAAAAAAACAAAAGGCAGAATTGACGCTTGTCTATGTCTCCGAGAACCGAAGGATTGGAGTATTGAAAATTGAATTAACGTCAAATGTCAGTCGCGTACGGAATGTATTGCTGCGAAACAACGCTTTATTGAACCGTGAATGCTTTGTTTGAGTGGCAGGCAGAGCCGAAATGTGGCCCTTAAGGCGGATCCACGGGGAATTTTGTAGCGATGCCGCGATGGTGTCGCGCGTACCATTAACGAGATTTCATCGCATTAAAACGCGATAGGAAAACGCGCGTCAGCATCGTGACTACATCGATGCAAACGCGGTACCGTACTCCATCTTGCAACTACGTATAGCGTACATAAGCATTTCTGAACCGATGCAGAATCGTTTTTGCAACACTAATAGAGATACAATCGTGCGAATGAGGCTATTTTCCGTATGAATCACTACTGCATCCCTGAAAATTCTCGGTGGGCTAGACCTTTATTAAGCCCCAAGGCCCGAGCACGAGCACTACCGAGTTTCTCAGGAACGGATAGACCCAGCAAGTTGAAATTTATACCAGACTAGCTGACCCACGCAACTTCGTCTGCGTCACATAAGAGAGAAACGAAAGAATAAATAATCTCCGTTTTTGCAACATTTTTCGTTCCTGCTCGGCTCCTAATAATCGTAGCGTGATGTTATATAGCCTAAAGCCTTCCTCGATGAATGGACTATCTAACACAAATAATTTTTCAATTCGAGCCCATAGTTCCTGAGATTAGCGCGTTCAACCAAACAAACAAACAAACAAACTCTTCTGCTTTATAATATTGATAATATTAAGATAGATAGATAGAAGTATAGATAGGTAATGAGGTCTACACTATTAGGTGTATAAATAAAATCAAGGTCCTGAGTCAACACGATAAAAAGATATGGGCAAATTTAGAAAACTTGTAAGTACCAAAAGATACTTTAATTTTCAACTTTTTTATGTTTCGGAATGTCCCCGTTATTTGCTGGAACAATTCTAGGTTAATCTGAAGTACTTGGAGGGTTGTATTGATGATTCTGATGATTATAATTCTGTAACTACATACGTCTTACAGCCGCGACCGATATTTTCATCAACATGCAACTGCCCTGCAAATTGCAAAAAAAAAACGAAAATTTGAATTTCGCGGGCCACCCTGACGCGTTCACCTTAAACGTGCAGTCCAAAAAAAAAAAAAAGGTGGTGTTGCTTGTTTAGAAAATTTGCATTGATATGTCAAACTTGCTACCCACATTTTATTTTAGTTCTGTGTTTTCCGCCTGCACAAGTAAGTTGTTCAAGTCTCATAATGTGTGAGAGTTTAACAGAAATTCAGTTCTAGCTAGCCCTTTGAAGAATACTGGTGCGATGTTATTATAAATTGAATTAAAGATGCACTTTTCAGGACGAATTTAATGCTTTCCTGATTGATTTATGGTGTCAAGATAATGTGATAAAAGAGTTTGCTGTTTGTTTTGCTTCAGGCGCCTTAAACAAGTTAGGTGTATGTTTCTAATGTTCCTATTGTAGATGTGTTAGCCAAACCCGATTTCAGAGCAAACTAGTTTTGCCTTGGCTAAACTACTCCGACTCGTATAGACTAGGTTTTAATTGATTTCGGTTAATACAGGGTGTAGGTAAACCACCTCATCACAAAGCCGTTAACCAAGCATTCTGTACATCAAAGTAAGTTACTTTACGCAATGTTTTTGCTGGGAAACACCTTTTTTTTGAGGTTATGAATCACGTTTTGGTGGTAGAACTCAATGTAACGCACTTAAAACATTGTGCTGGTCGATGGATTGAATAGTACGGGGGTCGAGGTGTTGAAAGTCAAAATCCTACAAAAAAAACTTGTATTTAAAAAAAAAGTTGTCAAATGTTTATTTTTTAAATAAATCATTCGGAAGTTGGGTTTGGCCGGTAACGTATGCACCGGTTTAATCATATTGAACGGTAATCCTACAACCGGGTTCTCTTGCACTAAAATTAATAAAAAGCTTACAAATTGTTAAGCACGCGACAACATTTACGTTGTCGAGTAGGTTACTTGCGTTTAATTTTGACGACGAACAAGGTGGGAAATCAGTAAGTTATTGAATGAAAACCAAAGTTACATCACGTAGACATTTACTTGCTTTTATTACACTAGTGATATCGTAACAAAATTGAGACAAAAAAATAAAAACTTTATATACCTTCACATAACTTGAAACACTGCAGTACCTACCTACCTAAGTAATTTTTTATACAAAATATCCAATTTCTTCTCGTTGCTATATACGTACTTTCTTATGGATAAATATTTCTTGTTTCAGGTTCTTTCTCATTGCTCTTTCGGCCGAAGAACCGTTTACCGTACACTCTTATTGTCACAATCTCAACAATATTATTTACTTTCGGTTAGTCTGAGAACTTTTTCCGCGTAGTTTTGACACTCTCCAAGTTAAGTCTTCAATCTAAATGTTAATATCGTCGATGTCAACAGCAAGTGGATCTTCATCATCACCTGGCATCAATTCATCAAAAGTATCGCTACCAAATAGAAGATTATCGGTATAATCATACATTTCATCTTCCCAAGCAGGAGCCGAACTAGGAATTGCTGGCTTTGCACTGTTTTTATCAGATGCATTACTTGTAACGAAGTCTGCCGGCGAAAATGTAGTAAATGTACTGTTTTCATCAGTTACATTGCCTGTGGTGAAGTCTGCCGGCGAAAATGTAGCAAATGCACTGTTTTTATTAGATACATTGTGTGTGGCGACGCTTGCCGGCGAAGAATTAGTAAATATCTCTATATCTCTGAAGTCTGCCGGCGAAAATGTAGTAAAAACCCCTATATCTGTATTCACATCATCTGATTCATCTATATCCACATCACTCGATTTGTCTCTATTCACATCAATCGATTTATCTTTATTTACATCATTCGAGCTTGCAGGCTCAAGACTTTCAAAAACAATGTCATCCAAGTCTTCGATTGAAACCATGTTAATGTTTTTGAAAACCATGTCATATGCGGACTTTTGACCGGGTCCTTTACATTGGTTATTCAAATACGCCTGCATTCCATAACAGGCAATGCTCCAGTTATCAAACTCGTTTTTTTTCATCCAGTTAGTCATTTTATTTTTAATACTTTTAAATTTAGTTTTGTCTTCTTTTACTCTCAGAATTGCTATTGATATAGGTGCGTATATAGTAAGCTGTTTGATTTGATCTAGTGCTACACGAAAAATGTCATTGGTTATTAGCACTTCTTTAGGCGGCCCAAAATCCATAAAAATTGCTAGCAGCTCCAAACAAATTTCACTTGCCTTATAATCATCGCTAACTGGTCTCAAGTGAATAAATCCAGTGTACATGTCTTGGCAAATCATAATTTGACTGAAAGCGTAATCTGCAACTCCATTTAATGATATAATGTCTAAAGCACAGCGCAAATACGGCTGTTGTCCTTGTGAACATTTGTAACAGACTTCGTAGATCTTTTGAATCGCAAAATCATTTACTATGTAATCGTCTTGCAAAATGTGCTTCAACGTCTCAGTTCTAGGATGGTAATATTTTAAATGCGTTTCCCAAAAAATGTCAAAGGTATCTTCCCAAGGAAGGATCACTTTGAATTTGCCATTGTCGTCTTTTATGAACAACCGTTCTTTTCCCTTCGAAATCTCAACCATCATAAATTTATCATTAAAATTATAAATGAAGGTGCAATATTGTCCTGATTTCTCTTTCTCTTTTTGTATCCTTAATATCAATGGATCGAGACAATCGTGACTCCATAAGTTGGTCATTTTTGAGCATTCTTCCGCGGATCTCGTTGATAAAAAATGTGCATAAAGCTTTTCATTGTATTCAGCTTTAATGAGTTCTTTTTCTGCATCGGTTACACCCTGCGAAACCCAGTCACTAGCTGCCATTACCTGTTTACCTCTGCTCGTTGACGCCATTTTGTAAAACACTAGTAACACAGTAACAAAGTCACGCTAACTAAAAGCGTTGTGTTTGATATAAGTCAAACGATGAACTGAAAGAAAACAATCCATTCCATGTAAACAAAACGATGTAGTTTAGCAACATGCAGAAGTGAGAAAGAGAGAGCAGAATATATTTATGAGCTTTACACGACTGAGATGCAAGATATACCGCGTTCTGCCCTTCTCATAGCATGGCGAGGGCCAGAGTGAAATAGCAAGATTTAAGAGTGTGACTAAGCGAGATAGAAAGCCGAAATCGTTCCAAGTCAAAACCATTTCCATAACAGAATGTCCAGTATAGCGACGCAATATAGCAATGCTACGAAAAATGAGACCTGTTACATCACTTGAAACGAGTGAAACTGCGGAATCTTGATTATGCCTCGAGGTGAACAAACGGTGTGTTTGTATTGAGTTTGAGATTGTTTCTCCAAGCAGCGCCATTCATAAAATGACATTGACAAGTTGCACACATACAAATTCTATGTTCAATGTTGTTATCTGTGGTTGTTATTGTGTCCTGTCTTTGAGGTTATGTTATGGTTAAACCAAAGGTTAAAAAATAATAATGTTGTCGTGTCAAAGGTTACAATGGCAAGTGAAAATTGAAATTTGCATGGTAGTACAAACGGCGACCGACACGGAAACATTGATTTAAGCACGAGCCCATTATATTGTGATTACAAAGAATACTGCTAGTAAATACCGGCGCTTTTCATCTATCATTACCTACGCGTAGCAATACTCGATGAAGTATATAATTTATTGGATATATTGGCCAGTGAATCAAAACGTCTTAGACCAAGTACTGAAGGAAGGAACAGACCTACGACTTTGTGACCAAATTCAGTGTGAGCAGTAGGTGAGAGTTTTCTATCGTGCCAGTATTTTGACGTTCCCAAATTAAAAAAGGTTCGTAAAAATCCATTACCTAATTAATTCGGTTGTAACAAGTTTGTTGTATGAGCAATAGGTGAGCAGTTTTATTTTGTGCCAGTATTTTGACGTTCATTAAAAAGTTGCTGTAAAAATGAATTAATCCGGTTTTAGAAAATGTTGTCAGTTCGCCGTAAATAAGTACACAAAAGATAAGTAGGTACGTTATCAGCATTCAAATGTTTGTAGAAATTGTTGAAAAACCACAGCATAGAAAGAAAGAAAACATTTATTTGGCAGAACTGCAAACAAGGAACATAATATTAAAAAAGAGTTACAGAAATAAAACAGAAATATGTGCATTAACATCTCCACCAAGATGTTTGATTTCAACAACAATGCCTGACAGACCATGATTTTCAAATAGGTAGCATAGCGGCATAAGTAGATAAGTATATTTAGTTACTGAGAACAGTGCTGTAAACAAGAAAAGTAGTTAATTATCATTTTGACAGGTAATTTATAACATAATATCATATTATCAAGCCTGTAGTTACTAAAGGGTTAGTTAGGGGTATGCCTATCATTGTAACAATAATTTGATTTAAAAGAGTGTCCATGGCGTTTCTTGCCCGTTCTTCTCCATAGAGATCTACGTTAGGGAATGGGCAACTACAGTACTTTCACAGTTTTTATGTCTTGTGACTGGGACTGTAGCTACATTTAATTTTCATCTTTGTTTCGACAATTCAAAAGTGCCTGTTATTGGCCTACTTGAAATAAATGCTTTGATTTTGATTTTTTGATTCTCACATTTTGAAAAAAAGAAAGAAAAAATAATCGTAATGCGGTTCACAGAATACATCTAATTACGAAGTCTCAACAGCATAGTTTCGGAATAAAGTGGCTGTGATACGGACGGACAGACGGACAGACTGACAGACAGATATGACGAATCTATAAGGGATCCATTTTTGCCATTTGGCTACGGTACCCTAAAAATGCACACTGAGTGCAACAAATAGGATACCACGCAGCATGATGCTGTGCTATGGGGAACCCACAGAACAGCGCTAGTTTTTAGAGGTTACCCGTGAAAACGTACGGAAGCCAATACAGCGATTTTTTGCTAGTTGTGTATGTTTAAGGCGACTACAGGAGCCAAACAAAAGTTTTACGCTTGAAAGTAGATATAATATGATTCACTGCATGAAACAAAACCAGAAAAATATACAATATTCTTCAGGACATATGCTAGTGTGATAGTGTTTTGTAAACATAATTAGGTAGAATTTGATTTTAATCGATAAAAAAAAATGATGAACTTATCTCTAAAAATTTATTTTAACAAGTAAAAAGCATACTTACTAAAAATACATGCGATCATTCAGAACATATTAGCATCCTAGTGTTTTAATTTTTTTGGTCCTATCAATAGATTTTTTCCAACCACTCATTTGATTGTTTCACACTTTTCGGCCCACAGTGACTAACGTAACAACCACTTTGGAATGCAAGCTGATTAGAACTTTATTCTAACAGCATTTCAGAGGAAGTTTGAACCACCACAAATAGAGTTGCTAATTTAGCTCCTATAGTCCCCATAACATAATATCATGCTTGTAATGACCGAAGGGTTAGGCAGGGGTATGCCTAAGTACACCAACATTTTGCCAGATATGTTTAAGTTCCATGTAATTGAGCTTATTGCCATCCACAAAACTGGTGGAAAAGCCCAATTACACTTTGTGCAACCTGCCCGCGTAGCATGACCACCGTAGACACAACATAGAATCGACAAATCTTTTGTTCATCTGTCCTTTTGTCGATTCAATGAAAGATGAACAAAAGATTTGTTGAGTATCTCTCGTTTCTCCAGTGGTAATGCTAAGCGGGCTGGGAATCAATAGACACATCTCATGCTAAGCAAAACTGGTTGCAAACGGTTAACCAAACAAGGCAGTTATCATTTTGATTGGTTATAGAAACAATCATTCTAGTACAGGCAGTAGTGATGGAGAAGTTGTGTTGAAATTGCTTGTCAATAGACATTAGATGTGGGTTAAAGAAGGACCTTTCTTGCTGTTGTTCTCCAAAGAGATCTATACCTTGGAATGGGCAACTACAGTACTTCCTTTCATAGTTATTACTCCTTGTGACACTTGGCTTGCTAGCTTCATTTATTGACAATACAAAGGTGCCTGTAAGGGTCTTTCTTAATAATTGTCACAATTACTTATATAAAAAAAGTTTTGTATTTTTGTATTGAAAAAATCTATCTCTAGTAGAATGCTACATTTTCCCTGAATAACTTAATGCTACTTATATTTATCTAAAAAAAAAAATAGGGGGGGGGAAATCAGGGGTAAATAAATAAAATCGAATAAATTTGAGATAAATGTTTACGTTTCAAATGTTCAAGTACTAGATATTTTGTTAGGAATAGAATAAATTAATAATTTATTGTTGTTGTAGGTGGGTCTCAAATAAAAGTGGTAAAATTGAAAAAGAATCTTTATACATACCCATATGGTACACAAACACAGTTGATGGAGAACTGAGTGGACAAAAGAAGTTGTATATTTTGCACTGCGATTAATTAAAGTCTAATTACATAAAAAAGGTTAAATGAAAAAATTATGGCCACAGTGACAAGGTTGGTAGTGGAGTGGCTTAGCCGGTATTGGTGGAGAGTGAACAGCGGACTACACTTACGCCTCGTAAAATATTGCTAGCAACTAGCTGCCGATCAGTGTGATGTGGAGTTTGTTGATGGTGAGGCAATAGGTTCAAACAGAAATGATGGATGCTTTTTCAGTAATGCTATGTTCAAACAACTTGACCGACATTATATTTGGACTTTAAAAGAAACTTACCGAGTCAGTTTTATTGTTTCTTCTCATAGTAATTGGAAACACCGGAACTCATCTATTTTTTTTTTAATTTAATGTGTAAAAAGTGTTTGTTAGGTAAAACTAATTTTAGTACAGAGTAATTATGATTTACCTTTTAATCATTCAATGGTATAAAATAAAAAAAATATCCATAAGTACTAATATTGTTTTACGGAGGTAAAATCTGTTTGTAAGTTTGTATGGGGTTATCTTTGAAACTAATCGCTCTAGCGGAATCACGTTAAAAAAATGGACTTTATGTTTATGACTAAGTATAGGTACACAGTCCATTTTAAGAATTTAATGTTTTTGACGTGATTTATTTTATAATTATTTTAAAGCGGCCATTTTGTGCTAGCAGAATTGGCCTGATATTGTAAAGTAAAGCATAAAAGTTACCTTTATAATGAATCACTAGAGATAAAACCGCTATTATTTTGATCAATTCAATGAAGTATTGACTAACAATTTATTGCTCAATTAAAAGAATTGAATCAAGATGGTGTGACATAAGTATCTACTTACTTGTTTTTTTTTTACATTTGTTTTTTAAGGTGATGTAAAAGTTTTTAATCAAGTATTGCATTGCCATGCAGCCTTGTCAAAAATATATTTAATAGGTACAGGCGCCAGCAAGCAAGCTAACTTCGTTATCTATACTAATATTGTAAAGCTGCAAATTTATTTGTTTAGTTGAAACCGATAATCTCAGAAACTACTTACTTACGGTTGGAATTGATCTATTGAAAAAAAATGTGTGTTGGATAGTCCATTTATCGTGGAAGGTTATAGGCTACTAATATAACATCACGCTACGACCAATAGGCGCGTAGCATAAATGAATAATGTTGCAAAAACGGGGAAAATGTATTGCTTTTGTGAGCTTTTTCTCTCTTATGTGACGCAGACGAAGAGTCAACGAAAAGATCGTGGGTAAATAATAACAGACGCTCAGGACAATCTTTAGATTATGTGCGGGACAACGAAAAATAGTGCAAAGTACTATATAGATACTGATAGGACAGTACAGAACGTGATGGTGATATATGTATAGACACTTAGATACGGTGAAAAAGTGAATAGGTATTAACTTAGTGTTTTGATAATTTTTTCTCACGTAAGTACCTACATTTTTTTTTTTTTTTTTTTTATTATTCAAAAAACATTATTTACATTTCTCATACATCACTTACATACCACACAAACCATCGTGGGTTTACCAGACATAGTAGACTTAGTGTTAGGATAGGTATATAAGTTCTATTAAGTTATGTTTTTGTTGATTTTATATTTTATATGATAGTTCGTGATATATAGATCTCATACATACATAGTTTTTATATAGGTTTACATAGAAAAAGTTAATTAAAAACGTAAATATTGTTACGCGGTTCCCATAACGGTAAATTTTAACAGTACCGCGCCTTTTTGCCTTGTTCTGATTGGATTTTAGTTTACCCCCATTTTTTTTGTAAATTCTCATTAGATTATGATTGGTTAATCGCTTAACAATATTTGTATAAAAGACGTGCCATTTTGGTAGTTCCACACAAGCCCTGGCTGGAGGCCTTAAATTCAAGGCATCCACAGGACTTGCCCGGTTAAGCAGAAGCCAGTCTTCTCAGACCGAACTGCGAGATGCCCATACCAAAAAAAAAAAAAAAAAAAGTGGTTCGACACAGTCGTCGGCCAGTCAGTCTCCAGATAAATGATAATGATAAATGATAAATAGTACACGAGTGTGCCCAGTCTGCACAGATTAAGCCATGCTTACCTAGGTTGGTCTGTGAATGGGCCACCACCCTTACATACCGAGTTTTCTTCGTGCTTCGGAAAGCACGTTAAGCTGTTGGTCCCGGTTGTCATTTATCCATCTTTGGCAGTCGTTACAGGTAGTCAGGGGCCCAAAAAGTCTCACAACCAATCTTACCAAATGGTATCGTATTAACTAGTATTAACTGGAGGTTAGATAGGCAGGCGCTCCATGTAAAATACTGGTATTCAGCTGCATCCAGTTAGACTGGAAGCCGACCCCAACATAGTTGGGAAAAGGCTAGGCAGATGATGATTTGACGCATACGAAGTTGCGTGGGTTAGCTAGTAGTTTTAATAATTTCAAGTACTTAGTGTAAATTTCATAAGTGTGTAATAGTACATTACAGCAGAATCCAGTAAGTAAGCCTTCCTGGCCGAGTATGAGTTAACCGGACCGAACCGCAGGTGAGGTCCGGTTATATACGAGGCCAGGATGGCTTTCTTACTGGTTGAGGTTTGTATAATGCTTTTCTCAAAAATGAAAGAAAGTTTAACAACAAATTCGTTTAATTATTATTGAAGGTTACATTCATATTAGGGCAATTACTGATAGATATTGTGATCGATTTACCGGGGGCATTTATATTTGTTTGTTGTACATCTTGATTAACGGACTCTTGGCTGGCAGTAAATGTCTGTGAGACATTAATTTGGTTGTTTGGGAAGGTGGATGCTTGCGATGATGTTACGGGCAGGGGAATAGTGGTCGGTTCTTGGCGAGAGGTAGATGGCTGCGGAGCCAGGCTTAGCTGCTGTTGACGCGATGTAGACGGCTGCGGGGAGGTGGAAGATGATGTGTTTTGAGTATTCAATTTAATTTTTTTATTTATATTGCTTGTAATTTCACTTTTATTTTCTAATGACTCTTCTATGTATCCTTCTGCAACTCGGTCCGATTTCCACCCCCCGTGTCGTTTTATTGTCGTGAGATTGGCTCCAGAGTCAGCAAGAAGGGTAGCAGACGACCTCCGGAAACAATGGCCAGTATAGCTCTCTGGATTTGGTAAATTCAAATATTCTGCTATTTGTTTAGGTATTGCGGCAATCTTATGACGACCGATGTTTTGCCGCAAGCATGTCCCGTTTCTATAATTGATAAAAAAATTATCACTTTTCATATTTTCAGGGCGCAGGTCATGATATTTCCTTACAATATGAGCTGACTCCTTGTGTATAACAAAAGAGCGATCAATTTTTGTTTTTGTTTCTCGTACTTTTACCGAAATTATTTCATTATGGTATTCCACGTCACTGTTTTTAATATTACAGAGCTCCATACATCGGCAGGCGCCATTAATTCCCATTATAGTAATAACCTAAAAACAAAAAAAAACTATTTAAATCGAGAATATAAAAATAAGTTTATGTTATTTGGAACCAGATTTAATAGCATATTTATATTATTGCAACCGACTAACAGACCACTTACTCGTACATCACAACAAGTTAAATTAAATAAGTAAACAAAATAAATATTACCTTCACTGCTAAATAAACTTCATCGGGTGCTTCATTTATAAACTTCTGTATGTTTTGGCTGGTAAATACATTCGATTTTTTTCCTTTGTAGCCAGTCGATTGTCTTTTCAACCAAGTTATTAAATTGGAATAATTCTTAATGTTTACATCGTGTTTATTTTGCACTACACATCGAAGCATAGAATACACAGCCCATAAACTTGTCGGCTGCATTGTTTGGCGAAGAAAGCTGAAATATGCCAAGAATACATTTTCAGACCAACTGTTGGCTTGTTTTTCTGCCTTCCACTTCATAAATTTTTCATAATTTTTCATGTATCGCTCCTTGGATTTTGGCGGAAGTAAATTTTCTTTTGCTAATTTGGCCTCAGCTTTTAAATCAGGAGGAGTGCCATCTATTTCCGAATCAGATTCGCTTGAATTCATTTTTTGGGATTATTTAAATTCACGCGGTAAATTAAAACACAATTGTCGCAATTGAATGTGAAATCCCGCCAGTCGTTGTTTTTTTTACTACAAAGTTTGCGTTTAGTTTTAAACATTGTTCTATTTTTACATTACATGAATGTTTTAGTAAAAAATGTAAATTATTGTTTTTGAAACTCCATGTTAATTTTAGAATGGAAAGTTTTAATCCAACATGATTTATAAACTGAAATGACTAAATACAAACATAAAATCCCACACTATACTTCTACAACATTACTAAGTACAAAACGCAACGTGCATACTTTTTCTGCGTCGCGTTATGTGTCACAGACCCATAAAAAAAAAAAAAAAAAAAGTGTCACAGACAATAAAATGGATGTTTAAGGCTCCAAAATATATTATGTATCTCATAAAATGTCATACCAAAAAGAGATAGATATATATTTGGAGCCTCCCTCTAACCATGTTATAATGGCTAAACTCTAATCTGTGTCTGGTACTATGTTTTTTTTTTCTAAGCAGATCTAAAGAGGATGACCTAAACCGTGCGAAGCCATAAAAAAAAAGGGATGAAGGATGACCAAGTGTCCAGTAAGTAAATTACATACTTACTTACTGGACAGTAGGAGATTCCAAATTTAAAATCTCGCTTCTTACCGGACAGTTGTGAATAGTCTCCGGTAGAGTTCACTTTCTGGATACTTTTTAGAGATGTTATGTCAACATTACATACCATTTTTGAGAAAATTTTCTTTTCAGCCAGTCAAATGGTTTGGCGCGAAAATGTGAAACGGAAAATCGAGGAACCAGCGACACCGCCGCACCGTGGTCTGAAAATCGAGTTAAATGATCATAGAAACTCAAAGTCAAAAAAAAAAAAAAAGAAATGTCTCTGGTGTATATTGATGCCTTCTGTTATGGGATGTTATGCTGTGGCACAGAGTATATAATTGCTGTGGTACCATGATAGGTGGCAAAATAACTGCACAGCTATGAAATACCTCGTCACTGACTTGTGATATATGTAAAGCTACGCCTTCAAATGAATAGAATTCTGTCAAAGCTAACTGTTGTTGAGGGGCCCGGCGAAGCATGCGTTTTTCATACAAACGTAATACCAAAATAATGTGAAAATCAAACATATTCTTAAGATAGTGTGTACCTATCTATTTCGATTGTATTGTAGACTATCTATATTCAAATACATGTTTTGAAAGGTCAATGATATAAAGACGAGATATGAGGAATTTAAAACTATCGAAAAAAATTTTTTCTCATAACTCTTGTTTAAATCGGTTTACATTCAAAATATGTGTTTGGGAACCTATATATTCTGTAATCCAATCAAAATAAATACTTACCATAAGAATACGTCTGATTTACAAATTATTTTGGTATTACGTTTGTATGAAATTCGTATGCTCCGCAGGCCTCTTAAGACTTTTGTCTTATTGGAAAGATTAAGGTCCATGTTCACTGAAAATATAACGGTCTGATTATCTAAAAGCAGCTGTCACTGTGACATGTTCCCATACAAAAATGTGTTTAAATCAGCTGTTTTAGATAATCAGATTCTTCATCTTTTTGGTGAAGATGGACCGAAAAAGAGTAAAGGGACCGGGAAAGGTGTGTAAAATTTGTTTAGGAGTTTTTGTCATTTATTTTGTAAACAAAATACAAGTTGATTTATTTTCTGTATCTTTTACTTAGGTGCATCCGAGACGTCCTCAAGCAGTTCGCCTATGACGCTTTTTCTGTCTTATCTGATCGGAATAAACCAAGGAAACGTTTAGAAACTGTAAGTACTAACCTAATTATAAAGGATGTATTGTACTGTACAGCGGGCTGGTGTCCGCAACTCCACGTCAAAGCGCGTATTTTGCTTATGGGCTATAATCCACCACGCGGGCCTAGTGCGGGTTGGTAGATGTCACATGTCTTCGAATTTTTGGTTCTAGGACAAGCCGATTACCTCCCGATGTTTTTTTCCTTCACCGTTTTTGAGAGCAGCGGTGATGAAATAAATTACACAAAGTAGGTAATGCGCCTGTCTGGGTTCGAACCACAGAGTACTTTTAGGTTCGAACCCACCACTTACTGTTCGTAAGTCGGGGCCTAACGCCGGAAGTTTGCACTAAAAAAAAACTAGTTTGTGTTGAAAATTAGTTTAGAGTTTCCCTGAAATCCCAGGTCTGTAGGGTCTAGAATAAAAAAAATTCGCAATGACGATGAAGGGGAAAACAAGTGCCTTTCGGTTTCGTTAAGGGTACTTTAACAGCCCTCTTACAGTCCACTAGCGCCGCCAATCGAAAAAATGTAATAACTCGTAAATAGAATCAAAAATACAAAATGTGGTCTATTATTACTGTAGAAAAGGCAATAACGTATTTTTATAACACATTGTCAACACTTGGAATATAGCTGTTTAGCTAAATCGTGCATTTGTAACAAAAACGGCCGTTTATGTTTTGTAAGAGGGCTCTTAACTCTCATTATCTAAACTCCTTGGCACAAGAAAAATAAAATAAATCTTCTAACAGGAAAAAACAATTGTAGAACAAGGTGAAGATGATCAGCAGAACACGGCGCGCACGCTGTGCTAGCCCAAGATCCGTCGCAAGCCCACTGTGCAAGCCCAAGACGCCTCGCGCGCCCGCTGTGCTAGCCCAAGACCCGTCGCGCGCCCACTGAGCAAGCCCAAGACGCCTCGCGCGCCCGCTGTGCTAGCCCAAGACCCGTCGTGCGCCCACTGTGCAAGCCCAAGACGCCTCGCGCGCCCGCTGTGCTAGCCCAAGACTCGTCGCGCGCCCACTGTGCAAGCCCAAGACGCCTCGCGCGCCCACTGTGAAAGACCAAAACGCCTCGCGCGCCCATTGTGCAAGCCTTGCGTTATGGCGTAAGTTCTATTTCTGTAACTGTTGTTGCTGTAACATGACAATATTGTAAAACGAAACGATTTTAGAAGATTTTGATTTCGATTAATAGCTTTTCGTCCTAAATTTTTGAAATAAACTATCAATCATTTTGGCTCCTGTAATACACCTAGCTCTGGAGCCAGGGTTTCACTTTGTATGTAACCTGTTTTTATTCCAATAAAACATTTTATTATTATTCGAATTTATATTCGTAACATCATTCTTGTATTTTATTTGTCACCTTTTCGTGTTATACTATCATTCAACTGCTGCAGTTCCAAAGTTGTCGGCTTCAGCTGACGGTGGCGTGTTGGGCACGTTGTCATTATCTAACCGTGGCGCTCAAAAGCATCGCCTAGTCATAGTGAAAACGGCTAATAATTTCATTTGCAGTTCCTGTAACCAATGTTTCTCTTCCATTCCCGAACGCAGTATAAAATAAACTTTTCAAACCGAATTGATTCAACGTTTAGTACAAAAACTACCACCATTCGTTCTTCACGGCGGCAGAGCGAAATAGAAAGTAAATATTGATCCTGCAGGTATGTAGTTTTAGGGTTCCGTAGTCAAATATCTAAAACGGAACCATTACAACTTCGTGTCATATTTGTCAGTTCGGTTTTACAGTTCTGCCAATTTGGCTTTCGACACTGTCATCTTATCCCAATTTATCTGTGGTGAGCGCAGCATGTCTTGTCCTACCATACTTCTCTATTACTCGTCATCTCATCCGAGAACTCCTTCGCCTTCCTCTATCGCTCAGCCGCTGCGCCAACAGTGCCAGAAAACCAACAGTACAAACCAGAATTATGCATTATTGTCAGTTCGGTTTTACAGTTCTGCCAATTTGGCTTTCGACACTGTCATCTTATCCCAATTTATCTGTGGTGAGCGCAGCATGTCTTGTCCTACCATACTTCTCTAGTACTCGTCATCTCATCCGAGAACTCCTTCGCCTTCCTCTATCGCTCAGCCGCTGCGCCAACAGTGCCAGAAAACCAACAGTACAAACCAGAATTGTGCATTATTGTCAGTTCGGTTTTACAGTTCTGCCAATTTGGCTTTCGACACTGTCATCTTATCCCAATTTATCTGTGGTGAGCGCAGCATGTCTTGTCCTACCATACTTCTCTATTACTCGTCATCTCATCCGCGAACTCCTTCGCCTTCCTCTATCGCTGAGCCGCTGCGCCAACAGTGCCAGAAAACCAACAGTACAAACCAGAATTGTGCATTATTGTCAGTTCGGTTTTACAGTTCTGCCAATTTGGCTTTCGACACTGTCATCTTATCCCAATTTATCTGTGGTGAGCGCAGCATGTCTTGTCCTACCATACTTCTCTATTACTCGTCATCTCATCCGAGAACTCCTTCGCCTTCCTCTATCGCTCAGCCGCTGCGCCAACAGTGCCAGAAAACCAACAGTACAAACCAGAATTGTGCATTATTGTCAGTTCGGTTTTACAGTTCTGCCAATTTGGCTTTCGACACTGTCATCTTATCCCAATTTATCTGTGGTGAGCGCAGCATGTCTTGTCCTACCATACTTCTCTAGTACTCGTCATCTCATCCGAGAACTCCTTCGCCTTCCTCTATCGCCCAGCCGCTGCGCCAACAGTGCCAGAAAACCAACAGTACTAATCAGAATTGTGCATGACTATTTATCGTAAACACTCATCCCATGACTATTTATCGTAAACACTCATCCCTACTTATCTTCTTCCTGCCTTTGTGCACTTGCTATTTCGTAAGAATCAAATATTCTAATATCTCATCGTCAACTTTCTGCCCTTGACCCATTCTATTTGGAGTTGGTGGAACACATTTTCTTCTTTCATTCTCCCATGTCAGACGTCACGGCCTCATTTACTCCCCTTTTTTTTAGGATGGGAAATTGTCGAAGAAGTTCTTTCTCCCTGGGCGGAGTGGGAGGGAGTGTCAGACTTTTACTGATTAAAACCCATCTGTGTTCCTTCCTCGCACTTTATGTTCCGGGGCCGCGGTATCTCTTTCTAACAGGCCCGCAACCCCCCGTCATTTACTCCCCTCTCTTTCACATCACAATCCATCAATATTATCTTTGGCTTTACTCTCCCTCTAAATCTATCTAAATCTCGACCCGTGTCTTTCTGCCGCCAGTCGAGACTTGCACACCGCACAAAGTTCGCGCGACACGGCTTAAAGGCATACGTAAATAAATTAAAAATGGGTGATTATCGCAGGAGAACCTATTGCTGTGTGTACCTATGGGTGTCTAAAAAATAACAGGAAAGGTTAGCAAGCTGAGATACCTAGTTATTTTTATGTTGAATTACGTCTTCTATTAGACAGACGAAGTAGGCAGGTCTACTTTCCCACAAGAATGTTAGGTACTTGATCTGACAATAGATTCCCGTTGAGTTATGCCGATTTCTCATTATTTTAGGTAGGTATACATACCTAAAATACTGAGAAGTAACTAAATCCGTACTTAAAGTTAAAAAATACGTAATTTAAAATGATTGACGAATAGGGTAGACGACAAAAGAAATCTGATTAGGTAGTCCGTCAGTTAGATTATTAACAAATATTTAACCCGTAGGTATTTTTTCTTTTGTTACACAAACCAAAATTTACGAACGTGACGTAGTATAATTTTGAATGAGTTCTGACGTCACGAGCCCGCACTCCCGAGTTTTGCTGCGTTTTATCTTAGTACCTATATTGACCATTGATTTACAAAACCAAAAAAGTACGTGTCCATTATTTTCTAATAGGTACCTACTTACCGACGTGGCGACGGTGTCGGCGACGAGACTCTTTCTCCACATCAGGGTGCAAGTAATGGCCATGCGTAAAATGCATCGTGAGTCGTTTTAGTTTTGAATAAAAATTTGTGTTTTGAAAACTTGTGATAATAATTTTATGTCGTAAATAAGTTTTTTTGATGGTATCTTATTGGAATCTTCATAGTATTATGATGAATTAGCATCATCACAATTTTAAAGTCCAATAAGCCCAAGAAAAATGTAATTTAAAGTTTTGACACATAATTACGTAACTTGAAAAGGTGATGTAATTAAGATATGACGTTGAAATTAGTGTAAAAAACGTTGGACTTGGCTTAAAACCGATATCCATGCAAAAATCATGTAAATCGGTCCAGTAGTTTAGGAAATATAAGGTAAAACAAATAGTAAACATTGTGTTCATCGTAAATTTCACACTCTTTGTTGCAGCATATTTTTTGATAATAGTCTAAGAGACATAGTTCATCAGAACAATGTTTTGAATGCGTTACAATCGTTTGAAAGATAGACCCATCCAAAATGTCCCCCCTCTAAATTTTTAAATAAGAGATTTAAAAAAAATATGCTGTAGATCTCAATGAAAACCAGAAAACACAATTCAAGGCACTGAATTTAAATATAGCTAAAAGTGACAACCCTGAGACAGCCAAGTACGGTAGGTAATTATGACGCGGATTGAGCTGTAGATGCACTACTGCTCCTGTTTTTATACTGTGACAACACCTTCGTAGCCGATTAAAAAATACATGGTGCTATTTTTAGGTACTTATTTTTACTACCTGTTGACGTTTAGATAGTTTTCTATTTTTGTTCGCCTATAAAGTAAGGGCCGGCCATATTAGCCGTAGAACCGATTACCGTTGGGGTAGACGTGTTCTTGAGTGGAGACCGCGATCGCGAATCGGTACCTCAGGGTCCGTGGAGCGGCCATGTCGACGGCGCGTTCGTGTTCCACGCTCGCCTCAAAGAGATGTCAGCTTAAGGGGAGGAGCCCGCAAGGCCCGAAGCCTGCCGTGGTTGCGGGGCTATTAGAAAGAGATACCGTGGCCCCGGAACGTAAAGGGCGAGGAAGGAACATGGATGGTTTTTAGTCAGTCAGTATGGGCGGAGCGGGAGGGAATGTCAGACTGACATTCCCTCCCGCTCCGCCTAGCGTGGGAGGGGTCATTTGATGATTTCCCATCCGAAAAAAAGGGTCGGTGGAGCGACGATCTTGGTAGAGTGGCTGGTAGCAACTGGATGAGAGTTGCTGAGAACCGAGTTGAGTAGCGTGCGATTGGAGAGGCTTATGTCCAGCAGTGTACAGCAGCTGTAGTCTGACCATGATTCAGGTAGACTATCAGAAATAGGGTTTAATTTACCGGTAGGTACCTACTTACCTACATGGAGCAGCAGTGCACTCTGAATACGGTGATGGATACCTACCATAGACATTATTCACCTGTACACTGAGTTCACAAGGGCCACGTACCGTGTAGCTTGTAAGGTAAAATATTTTTAAGTTACTTTGTCGCATTAGATGTTTCATCTGTAATGGCAAAGGCAACATGTTTGTGATGAAAAATTGTTAGTGAAGATCCTGGATGAAAAGTAGGTACCTACTACAAGTAGTCTGACTTCAAGAAAGATATAGGTTTGGGAAGGTTTGACGCAGAATGTGCACTACGCAAAAAAGTGCACTTGACGCAAAATGTGCAATTCTCAAAACGTGTAGGTACTTCTCGAAATTGGCATTTATCAAAATGAGCACATAGCATGAGCGCATTCATAAAATTACTTAAGTCTCTTTAGAGAGGTACCATACATAGAAACAAGCTGAAAACAGACAGCGCAGGATTTTTTATTTGGTAAGAATGGCGATTCCTGGGGTAGACTAATTTTAAGAAGGACATACTTAGACTAAATCTTTAACTTTCCCCGGATTACCTACAGTTGGCCCTTTATTAAAAGGTACCTAATATCAGTAACAACAATCGTCAAACTCTGACCTAGTTAAAAACATCCACGTGTCCCTAACGTATTACTCGTATAATAACAACACCAAAACATGGAACACAAAAAACAATAATTTAGCCAATTTCAGTCCATCTCGCTGTTATGTAGCTCTGTTATGTCCTTTGTATTTTAATAGACTGACGCCGGGCGATTTATTAGGGGAAAAAACAAGATGGGTGGGCGGGCAAATGGTGTTGTTACCTTATGGTTGGTACCTTATTAATGGTGTTGGTACCTTACCATAATATTTATTATCACAATGTATTTTTGCGTTTACGGAATGTTTTGCTGACTGAAAGGCGGGAGTCCACTTTTTGTGTTATCCTGGCGAGAATTACAATTACGATTTTCGTGTCCGTAACTCTAGTGATCCTCTAGTAGGCAGACTCTATATCAGGGGTCGGCCACAAACGGTTGGCAAAAAAACTAACTCAAGCCGACTTGGTGGCTAGAGTTAGCTTTTTTTGCGCCAAGTAATACCTATTATAATACTTATCCTACGCATTCCAAAATAATGCATTGTTACTGACACTATCTATGCAATGATGGGTAGGTATCTACCTCACTGATTAACAACTTGGACAACTTTTTCTATGGGACGAACCTTGAAATCGCGAAAAAAAAATCAGTTGTTCCCTACATTTTGACGAGTTATGCGAACATAAATGTAGGGAACAGCTGATTTTTTTTTCGCGATTTCAAGGTTCGTCCCATAGAAAAAGTTGTTCAAAATGATGAGTACAATGACCCCTTTTCGGGTTTAGTGTAAACAAAAAATAATGTTGTATAGGTATGCTAGTATGATAGTGTTTTGAAAACATGATACCTACAAGCAATTAATATTACCTACTCGATAAAAAAAATCACGAACCTATCTCTAAAAATTTCTTTTAACGAGTAAATACCAAACTAAAATACGGACTCTTTTCGCAATCATTTTCCGTAAAAAAATATAACGCACTAAACTCCAATGTCAATAATATGACAGACATATTAATTTATTACTCATATTTCCTTTTTTCAAAAATACTTATCATGTAGGTCGAATAAGATCCATCATGGGTCTGGCTAATGGGTCTTTTGATAAAAAATAAACCAGTAGATCCATATTTTGAAATCAGGATCCCACGAGAAAAACAATTCTCACTAGTTCCAACATGGATCTGACCAATGGGTCTTCCAAGAATGAACGATTGTCAGTAGATCCATATTTTGAAATCAGGATCCCGCGAGAAAAACAATTCTCACTAGATCCAACATGGATCTGACCAATGGGTCTGTTCGAAAGAGATACCGCGGCCCCGGAACGTAAAGGGCGAGGAAGGAACACGGATGTTTTTTAGTCAGTAAAAGTCTGACACTCCCTCCTGCTCCGCCCAGAGTGGGAGAGGTCATTTGATGATTTCCCATCAGAAAAATAAATAAAAAATAGTGTTACCGAGGACGCAGGCTACTTGTCTAGATTTGAACAGTGGCTATTGTCTTTTGTTTCCAGACAAACTATGCCAAGTTACTGAAATAGATCGCCAGGATCATCGACCTTACCTCTATGTGGGTGTATCAAAGTTTATTTTATCATACTTTCCACATGAATGGACCTTCTAAATTCACTATATTCTATTTCCGCTCAATAGAACTGAAACTATAGTCATTGTTGCGCGACAAGGATGGCACTATACGTGAATACTTCCATCTCTATTTCGCAAAGAACAATGTCAGGTCTCTCAACTTTGAAGCTCCGTGTTGAAGAGTTTTAAAAGGGACTCAAAGGCCTCAACAGTACTTACATATGTGGCCCCTTGTATATCAATGAGTTTTAGATGAAATGGAGAATGGAAAGTGATTTAAGTGTGGCTTAAAATGAACCCCAGTTTCTCGGTCATTGGGTGGGTACTACGGGAGGTAGTCGAGGGATTATAGAAGATTGGAAAATGAAGGTAAAGGTATTACTCTGGAAATGAAGTTTGGAACTGTGGATGTTTCTGGGTCATGCGAATTTAGTTCTTATATAATTTTCTTTAGTATCGTTTTTCGTTTGAATGATTTTTATAAGTGAAATTTCTGGCACGTTTAGCACATTTTGGGTGAACAAAAATCATAGAACTTGCGTGACCGTCACCTAACGCTTCGAAGCACTCTTAGCTTAGCCGATCCGCTACGGCGTAGCACTACTAGGCGTGCGCGCCCAAACCACTGTAACTCCTGAAAGCCAGAATCAACAGCGGCGACCACCAGAAAAGCGCCGAGACAATGAAGCTCGACGAAGTCCCAGAGAATGAATTTAACTGTCTTGGATCCCGCAACGAAATTAATAAGGAAGTATAGCAGAGGAGTAGGATCGACCTATGAGTTGGGAAAATATAGGATTTGAATCGATTTGAAGCGAAGGGCAGGTCACACCACCGCCTGCTAGCGAGCGAGCGAGCGAGCTGGGTGAGGCTCTTATCATCCTTCGCTTCGGCTCTTTCATTAGTTCACGGTGTGAACTAAAGTAGGCCCAGTTTCCACTAAAGCGGAGAAGAGCGGAACAGAGAAATGTGTAACATTCGACCAATCACAGGAGAGAAGCACGATGTAGATTTCAACCAAAGTGATTAATCTGTTTTCACACCATAGATAAATATGAGTACACTATATTATAATACAAGATAGATACCTACGCAACTCTGGTTTTCGTTTTTAAAACTGTGTACCTCAAACTGTTAGATGGCACTACTGTTAGTTTCTGTTCAACCAAATAAATACAAAAAGTAATTCTTGACTACGGATTCGAAGTTGGGAACTATATATTCACAAGGCAATCGCTGTCACCGCTAAGCTATCTACTTCACCGACGAGTCGTCTAAAATAGCTGTTCTCTTTATGACAGTTGTAAAACAGTCAAACAGTTGAAAAGTTTGTGTCCTTAAACACACAGACGGCAGCACTATCTATGAAAATTTTGTTTGACGCCATGTATGGAAGTTTCACCCCCCCTGTTTCACACTTCTTTCCGCTACTCTCGTCACCTGCTGGGCCTGAAAAGAGGTGAATCGATAGCTCGCCCTACTCGCTCGCTAGGTGGCGGTGTGGCTTGCGCTTGAGAACCTCCTTTCTCCTTTTTTTTAAGAATTTCCTAATCACAGACTGGATTCTGGTTTAAATCGACCCCTTAAAACATGGAACATAACTGTTGAAAGCGGATGAAGTATGGATGCTGTCCCCCCTTCGGGGAGGATACATATTGACGTGTTGTTATCCCATAATTAGCTGATGCCCGCGGCTTCGCCTGCGTAAAAAATATACATTAAATCCTTCCTTGAGGGCCACTCTATCCATTAGTGAAAACAGCATGAAAATCAGTGCTGTAGTTTTTGAGTTAATCGCGAACAGACAGATAGACAGCCGTGGCGGAGGACTATGGTTTATAATTGTAGTGATGAAAAAGTTACTGTCTGTCCATCTGTTCTAACATGGGATAGAAAGAAAGAAAGAAACATATTTATTTGACGTCAGTTATTAAAGCACACACAATAAAAAAAAGAAACAAAACAATGAGTAGGACATAGTAAATACTTTTTATCTCAATTGTTAAGTCTCGTGGAATAGTTTTGATCCCACAAATTACATTGTAAAATGTAAACCAAAATGGCTGGTTCGACCGTACTTACATTCGTATACTGAGGTTGTAGTGTCTACTTCAACTTCAACAAATAACAGAAAACAACACCAATGTAACATAGTAAAAGGAGCCATTTATTTGAATTAACTTCTACATAAGCTCGTCGGAGACAATAGATTCTTCTTAGATTCCTACGCGTACCTATAGGTACTGTGGAGTGTGGTAGGTTTCTAAGTGATTGATTTATAGATAGGTAGGTACCAGTTTTTTTCCTGGTTTAGCTCGCATTATGTACGGAAATTAACCCACAGGAACGTTTTAAATGTAGCCTATGACACTCTGGAGTAACTACCTAGCTTCCCGTTATTGAAAGAATTTTCTTAATCGGATACTTAAGTAGTTTCGAAGATCACCCCCTACATACTTACAAACTTTTATCTGTTCTAATACTAACAAGTGCCTAGTTAAAGAAGTATAGTTTGTAACTTCCATACCTACTTGATTATTTTCCAGTTTCTAGTCGGTTAACAGAAACGCATCTTAAGTGTAAGTACTTAAAGTTGGTTTTGCGGGTTTAAGACCAGACCTCTCGAACGACTCGAATGGCGTAGTGGTAGTGACGCTGCCTTACGTTCTTAGGGTCCTGGGTTCGAATCCCGGTCGGAGCAAATGCTTGTGTGATGAGCATGGACATTTGTTTCCGAGTCATGGATATTTATATGTAGAATAAGTATGTATTTACAAATAAAAAGTATATATGTAGTATATCAACTATCTAGTGTCCACGACACAAGCTTTGCTTAGTGTGGTACTAGGTGGCGCTGTGTGTTAATGTCCAACGATATTTAATCATTTTGGCCCTAGGGCTTTTCTCATAGGTACCACATATTGCTGTTAATGTACCTTAATGTACATAATTACCGTAGAAAATGTACATTAATATAATAATAATAATAATATATGGCAACACAGAGAGTCAACAAGTCGTTGTCATTTAAAAAATAATTTTATTTGCATTTTATAATTACAGTTACTAATATATTAATAAACCAAATACTAGCTCCGATTTTATAAATACAATTGTTTTAAATACATCTATCATCAATAAGTATAATGAATTCTAATTACAAGAAGAAACGCAAAATATCTGTGACCCCAATTGACATATGTCATATTTTGATGAAACATTCAACATATTAATATAATGAAATGAAACGACAATGTTGACCCGAGCCGCTGCTCGACGCGCACGCCTTTCGCCTCCGGACCCGTCGCTCAGCTCCGCCTCGCCGCCGCCGGAACCCAGCCCCATCGTGAGTGCTGTGACACCGGCCGTGGCAGTTGCGTCGAGCTCAAGCGACGAGTATTTCTCTCCGCCCACGACGCCACCACCTGCTCGTCGACGGGGAGGACGCCGGCCGCCGGACGGCTTAGGACCTCGAGGCCCACCGGCTTCTGATAGGGTCCCAGCTCCCGGCGGAAGTGTGCAGCGCATGCGATGGACGCAATCGAATAACGAAAACGTCATGCGTGCATACTATGGGGCTACAGAGGGGGGAATCAACCTGACCGCGTACCGTGTTAGGATGCTCTCTCTGTTTCAGGTGCTTGAGCCAGCTGTCAACGTGTCGGCACAACGACTGTCGGATCAGGTGCGAGTCATCCAGCGTAATCGTATGTTGGATGACACCGTACTTGATCGCTTGCGAACTGAAGTGCAGAGTAGCCGTGTCACGGCCACGCGGCCGTCGCAGGCTGTGGTTCCACCACAGTCTACCGTAACAACACCATTTTGCGATGGCGACGTGAGTAGTGACATGGTTACTAATGTAAGTACCCAGTGCAGTGAGGATATGAGGAGTGCTTTGGAGGGTGCGATTCGGGAGTATCGGTTCATGACACCCGAACTTAGACCACGCTTACCTCGTTTGCCCATGCACAACAAAAATAAGATGCTGATGGCTGTTCTGGATTCGCAGTTGTCAAATTATTTTGATAGCTGCGAAGACCTCACCGATATTCACTCGATCCTGTATTGTGCGGCCGTAGCGGCATGTCGTGTAGCTCATGTTAAATTTTCTGATGACAGAGCTACACGACCAAAACCAGCCGTACCGGCATGGCAGTACAGGATTGAACAACGTATTGGTGGGGCCAGAAAACTCATCGGCAAATTGATCTGCTTCAGGGAGGGCAATACTCGCCCTAGGGTGATGCGTTTTGTGAGGCGGGCGTTCTCGGGGACTGATATCAGTCCTCGAGACTATATGTTTCGTGTCACAGAGCGCATCGACTTCCTGAAGCAGAAAGTGTATGCATGGGCAAGCCGTATTCGTAGGTACAAGCGGCGGGTGGACCGATACACTCAGAATCGCACATTCCAAAGAGATGAAAGGTGGGTTTACAGGGCTTGGGAGCGACCGGACCAAGGTGTGGCTGACACGCGCCTGCCAGATGATGATGCAATGTGTTCATTCTGGCGCAGCATCTGGTCAGTGCCTGTCAGCCATGCTGAGGGTGAATGGACTCGGGTGGTTGAGCGAGCGTGCGATCCAGTACCAGAAATGGGGGCAATTACTATCAGCCCCCAAGACGTAGCTTGTGCAGTCCGTCCGTTGCCTAATTGGAAATCTCCAGGGCCGGATGGGCTGCACAATTTCTGGATGAAATGGTTCACAAGGTCGCACGCTCGCCTGGCGACCCTGTTCCAGTCAGCCTTAGAGTCGGGGTCGCTGCCAGAGTTCCTGACAACAGGTATAACCCATCTGCTCCATAAATCGGGTAGTACTGCGGAACCCAAAAATTATAGACCGATTACCTGTCTCCCGACGGTCTATAAAGTTCTTACATCTATTTTGAGAGCTAAAATCACTAAATATATTGACGAAAATTCTGTTATGTCAGCTTCTCAGAATGGATGTAGGAACGGGTCCCGCGGTACTAAGGAGCTACTCCTCATTGATATGGCCATAAGCCAACAGGTTCGCCGTTCCCGAAAGGATCTGTCGACATGCTGGATAGACTATAAGAAGGCCTACGATTCGGTGCCACATACATGGCTTAGGAGGGTGCTAGAGTTGTATAAAGTTGATGCAACTCTGCGCACTTTCCTAATGTCGTGTATGGGGCAATGGAGGACAGTCCTTGGCTATCCAGGATGTCGGCAAATTCAGAGGAATAGCGAGCCGATAAGGATAGAGCGAGGTATATTTCAGGGCGATAGTTTGAGTCCACTTTGGTTCTGCTTAGCCTTGAATCCTCTGAGCACACTGCTGGAGGATTCAGGTCTAGGCTATCGGTTGCGGAAAGATGGTCGGGTTATATCTCACCTCTTTTACATGGATGACTTGAAACTCTTTGCCCCCAACGATTTGCAACTGATGGAGCTACTGAAGGTAACTGAAACCTTCAGTAGCGCCATCAGGATGGAATTTGGTGTGGACAAATGTGCGGTCATGCATGTAAAGCGAGGGGGGATTGTGGAATCTGTGGGAACCCAGCTCTCAGATTCCATAAATCTTAGATCCCTCTCAGCAACCGAAACCTATAAGTATTTGGGTATGTCGGAAGCGCTGGGCATCAGTGTGGCTGACATGAAGCAATCGTTGAAGGAGCGCTTCTTTGGCCGCCTGAAAAAAGTATTTAATAGTCTTTTATCGGGCGGAAATAAGGTGCGTGCCTTCAACGGTTGGGTCATGCCGGTTTTGATGTACTCTTTCGGCATACTCAAATGGACTCAAACAGAACTAGACGCCCTGGATACGAAGGTCCGTAAATTGTTGACGGCATATCGAATGCATCACCCGCGTTCTTCGGTAATGAGACTGTATATCCCGCGGAAGTGTGGGGGTCGAGGCTTTTTAAACGCTAAGACTCTCCACAATCGTGAGATATGCAGTCTCAGGGAATATTTCCTAGCAGCCGACGTGGGGATGCATCGAGATGTGGTCGCGATGGACAAGGGCCTCACCCCGCTCTCCTTGGCTAAAGAGAACTGGCGCATACCTGTAGTATTTACTACTGATGACCGCAGGAAAGAATGGCAGAGCAAGGAGCTTCACGGGCGCTTTTACCGGGCTCTTCATGGGCCCGATGTAGATTTTCAAGCGTCCGTGTCCTGGCTACGATCTGGGGACCTCTTCGGAGAAACCGAAGGTTTTGTCTGTGCAATTATGGATGAAGTTATGATGACGAATAACTACCGGAGATTTATTGTGAAGGACGGTACGGTTGACATATGTCGGGCATGCCGCCGTCCAGGCGAATCAATCCGTCACATTATCTCCGGGTGTTCTCGTCTAGCTAACGGAGAATACTTGCACAGACACAACCTTGTAGCCAGGATTATCCATCAGCAACTTGCTCTAAAATACAATCTTGTGGAATCTGAAGTGCCCTACTATAGGTATGTGCCCGACCCAGTTGTCGTTAATGGCAGTATCACACTGTACTGGGATCAATCCATCATCACTGACAGGACTGTTATAGCTAATAGACCTGATATAGTGGTGATGGATCGATCAGAGCGGCGCGCAATGATTGTTGACATAACGGTCCCGCATGATGAGAACCTCGTGAAAGCCGAGAAAGATAAACAAATCAAGTATCTTGACTTGGCTCGCGAGGTTGTCGACATGTGGGAAGTGGACTCAGCAATCATTGTGCCGATAGTCGTGTCAGCGCATGGCTTAATTGCCAAGAGCCTCGACCAACACCTGAGGAGGCTCTCGTTAGGCAGCTGGATCAAGGGCTTGATTCAGAAAGCGGTACTCCTGGACACGGCCCGTATTGTTAGGAGGTTCTTCTCTCTGGAGCCCTGACCGCCGGTAGCTTGGACTCTGTTCCCGATACCGGTGGGCTACATTTTTTTATATTTTTAAATGTTTTTTATATATTTTTTATATCAATATTTAAAAATGTAAAAAAGTTGGTGAAAAATTGAATAAAGGGAATAATAATAATAATATCATTTAATTCGGGTAACAAAAGACCCATATTACAAATACCTTACAGACTAACATACATATTTATTAAAAACCACAAAAACATAAATAAAACTACTGAACACGAAGAGACGGCGTCATGTTGCGCTGCGTGGTGTCGCGTAGCCTTCCGCGGAATCGCCGATACACGACACCTTTCGGCCAAAACTCTTCCTTGAGGAAGGTCTCAATATCATGAGTCGGAACTCGCACCACGAATGATTTAAAATTCGTGTTGTGGCGCGACTCTAACTTCTCGACCCTCACTGTCCAGTTGGTCTTCGCTCGGACATACGGTACGTCGGACGTTAATAGGTGCCATACATAGCTGTTAATGTAGTATAACTTGCCCGATTCAGATTGAGTAAAAATCGACACACAGTGATTTGCCGTTACTCAAAAATGAGCTCTTAACCAAAAGATCGATAAGAGTTTTTTTCTTCTGTATTGTGGGTGTAGGTCACAAACAGACAGACCCAAAACAACAATCTGGAAGCCTTACAAATATTTGTTCCGTGTGGGAATCAAACCCGCAGCACAGAAGTCAATCACTCAGCCACTGAACCAACCGTGCCACCAATGCCAATCAACCTGCATTGGGCTTGGGCCCATTTTCTGTCACAGAGAGCAGGCTTGTGCCTCAACACCGTGGGACCATTAGGTATAATGCTCCATACAATCAATATCTGCAATATCTATCAACTTGTCAATCAAATACGAAACTTAGACCCGCCAATACGTCCGCCATTTTGTAAACCCGATCATAACACTTTGGCGCCAATTATGTTCCATATTCGAATCAAAATGGCATCCAATCTAATCACATTGGCAGTTGGCTCCAAGAATCGGGACAAACCGGACCAATCCCGATTTGATTGCTATCCGTACTGTTGTATTCGAATCCAATTTTCTTTACTGGCAATCTATTTTTTTTGAGGAGAAAAAGATATTTTTGAGACAATGCGAAATTGCGTGATCTTTTTAGCGTTTCGAGAGGGCCGTTGCTCGTCGTTCCATTTCTGATTTTCTGCGTATTTCGAATAAGGTCCTAGACAGTAACATCTTTACAAATTAATTCAATTGAAGTGTCCGTCTTTAATTTCCAAATAACAAATTTTGACTGAAACTTAGCAAAATGTAAACAACCTCATCACGAAGCCGTCCACCAAGCATTATGTACATCAAACTAAGTACTTACCTAACTTTATTCAAAAATTATTGATGGGAAACGACTTACCTTATATTCTTGGTCTGGAAATTCATGTTTTACGTTAAAACTCAATCTAACGCACTCAAAACATTGTGTCAGTGGATGAATTGAATAGTGTAGGAGTCGTGGAGGTGTTTTAAGTGAAGTTCTTATATTAAAATCGTGTATTTAAAAAAAAAAAACTTATAAAAAAAATTTGGAACTTCGACCCCCAATATCTTTGTAACTAGAAGGTCCCAGGTTCCAGGTCTAGAACAACTAAAAATCCCAATGATGGGGAGAACAAGTGCCTTTCGGCTTCGTTTAGAGTGTTTTTACAGCCTTTATAAAGTAGGAACTCATGAAAAAAATAATGTACATTAATACCGTAAAAAATATATCTCAACAACGTCGTCATTCATAAGACGTCTAGGTCTACCAAAAATAATTATTGTTGTAATAGAATTCTCAAGAATAACTAATTTCAACCTCTATTACATCGGGTACGTATCATAATCCCGAAAGTTCATAATACCTACGATTGAAATACCGACGTCCAAAACATCGAAATTCAAAATACCGAAAGTTTTAAATGCCGACAGTCGTTATATCGAAACACAAAATACCGATGTTCAAATGCCCGAAAGGACGAAATCCCTAATGGACGAAATACCAAATGGACGAAATCCCGAAAGACCGATATACCGATGGTTTTAATACCGATGGATGAAATCCCGAATGGACGAAATCCCGAATTAACGAAATACCGATGGTTGAAATACCGATGGATGAAATCCCGAATGGACGAAATTCCGAATGGACGAAAACTTTTATTTAGTAACGTATTATTTGACAAACAATTCATTATTTATCGTTTTATGTCATAAAACAACGTTTGGAACAAAAATATTAATTGTGGAATTCCAAAAAAAAGAAATAAAGATATAATTATGGTTTCCTCACAAATTTTGTGACAGAAATGAATCGCTGCAGAACCGACTCCACGTAGTCTTTTCTGCCCTACCCCGAGAGTGTAATTTAAGCCCGCGTAGGCGCGGAGGGGCTGGCAGGCCGCGAGCTGAGGAGCAGGTGGCTTTAACACTTGCCGCCGCGGCTGAGGCTGGCCGGCTTCAGCCGGCCAGCAAGCCGAAGCTGTGGTGGTGAGCGTTAAAACCCTCTGCGACGATAAGGTCGCGTGTGACCGCCGGAGCCCCGCAGCGTCGGAGCCGTGACAGAAACCATGCCTGCTGCATGCTCCATGCTTGCATACTGCATGCTTGCTGGTTGAATGCTTGCTGCATGCTTACTTCAGGCTTGCTGCATGCTTGCGGCATGCTTGCTGCATGCTTGCTACATGCTTGCTGCATGCTTGCTGCATGCTTGCTGTATGCTGCATGTTTGCAAATCGTTTTTCTCGGAAACGGTAACTATTTCGGGATTCTGAACTACGGGATTTTGAACTACGGGATTTTGAACTACGGGATTTTAAACTTCGGGATTTTGAACTTCGGGATTTCAAACTTTCGGTCTAATGAACTTTCGGGATTTTAAACTTTCGACCAAACAACCATTCGGCGTTTCAATTTTCGGGATTTCGTCCATCGGTATTTTAAAATTCGGGATTATGATACGTACCCATTACATCGCTACAACGATGTTTTTTGTGGCCAATCTACCTCTTCACCAAAATATACTACCACAATAATAATACTCATGAATACGATCCTTGAGCAAATCAGTCCCTCCCTTTACGAGTCCCTATGTTGAACTAGTCATTTACACGATGTTACTAACATTTATGACCCCGCCGTGTATTAAACCCCTTAGTTTTGTGCGATGTAAAATCGAAGTTGCAATGGAAACAGAGAGTTTGAACAGTGTTTTTTTTTAATTTTTATTGAGTGTGTAGGAAAGGCATGGAGGTAGACGAGTGCCTACTTCTAATTTTAAAATAATAATTGCTAACTTCTAGTCGCTCACCGAATCTCAGAAGCTCCGCCTTGGAGTTTGCCAAAGAGCAATGGAACGCAGCATTTTGGGTGTCAAAAGACAAGATAGGGTTCGAAACACCACGCTGCGTTCCAAAACGGCCATAGTGGACGTTGGCATGAAGGCTGCTAGGCTAAAATGGGATTGGGCGGGTCACGTCAGTCGCATGCGCGATGACCGCTGGGCAAAGGTCTCCACACGATGGTTGCCGGAAGACGGACAGCGCCGCCGAGGCCGACCCAGGAAAAGGTGGCGAGACGATTTGGACGCGCATCACGAGGGTTAGTCCGAGGCGGCACAGGAAATAAGCACATGGAAGGAATTGGGGGAGGCCTTTACCCAGCAGTGGGACAGTACAGGCTAAATAAAAATAAATAAAAAATAAAACTTCTAGTTGCTAAGAATAAAGTGAAACTAACGGACTAAGGACGCTTTCGACTTAGACGGTTGATGTATAACTGGACTATACGGGTTGTGATTTTTCATACAAAACAAAGGTGCGGGAGCAGTCCGACCCCAACCGTCTAATTTGAAAGCGCCCTGTTGAATATGTCCTGTACAAGCCTATCGACCAAATTGTTAATAAGTCATTTCTGTGATGCAGATAGACTGCTATAGATCACAATTAACTTCGCTGAATGTTACAGAAGAGTCAGGCCAACAACTCTATGCTGCGGAGCTGCGCATGAAAGGCATGACATCCCTGTGCTCTCACTCCACGCCAATTAGTGCCAGAACTGGTTGCCTATGATGACTTGAACACTACGAGCCACAAATAAAAGGCCAGGCCCCTTATTCACAACCATTCGACTTCCGATTCGGAAAGTCGTATGTCTATCTCGGTCTTTTTCGTAATGCCAGAAGAAGACAGATATACGACTTTCCGAATCGGAAGCGAGTCGAATGGTTGTGAAAAAGGGGCCAGGTCTAAGACTTCTTTGCCGTTTTCTCTTTTTAAGACAATACAGCCGGTTATTCTCAATCTTTTAGCCTGACCTTGGCCTTAGCTTTTTTGATCAAACTAAACTTCATGTAACTTCTACTTCGTATCAACCTCACAATAATACCGCGGCCCCATCCCACTCTCAGGGGCATCTAAAGAAAATTTATTGTTATTAGTGTTGTACTCATTTTTACTGACACTAAACTTTGTGTAGGTATCCATGGCATTCCCAGAGGAGGGTGGTTCGGATATAGTTTATTATAGTGTCCGGTTAAATTGAGGATTTTATGGGATTACGAGTGTCTGTTGGTTTAAGGAAAAAACCGATACACAAGTTTCCTGTTTGATGCAAAGGTTGATTGGCTGGTTGAAAATTGTTAGAACATTGCTTCGATTTCAGTGCACTGTACTGAATCTGGATAGAGATCCAGCCCAATAACTGGATTATAAAAAAAAGTGTCCCGCCGCGCCTGTCTACGCAACAGATTTTGATGCGGGTTATTTTAATAGATAGAGTGATTCAAGAGGAAGGTGTTAAGTATAAGTATAATTTTACGCGGGCAATACCGGCGGCCATTGGCTAGTGATATTATAAAATTGTTTAAATGATTTTGTGCAAGAAATGAAATGTTACTCGTGTTGGCGCTGTACAGATACAGTACACTGTACAGATAAATACAGACTCTGCCTAGTTCGGCTACAGACGACTACACCATTTTTATTGACCTAAATTAGCTTGTTTAAACACTTTGTAACCTATGTCCAAGCTTTCTCTATATAAACATTATCATTATTTAGTATATAGAAATAAACAGTTAATAAACTAGTCAATCAAGTGAGTGTACCCAATTCAGGCTTGGCATTAATTATTTAGAACTCTAAACAAAAATACTGTGTGAACAGAAACTTCTGCCTTCACGACATAGATAACGACATTATCGTTCTCTTTCTATAGCCAAAATAACAATGAAAAAATTTGTTTGCAATAACGATGCTTGCGAGAATCACATCTTGAATGTAGAAACTAGCGTTTCCCGAAACCATCGAGACTCGCTCAGGATTGGCGGAGGTGTATCAAACCCACACCCAGGTTTCCTCATATAGCCATGTCGACGGCGCGTTCGTGTTCCACGCGCGCCTCAAAGAGATGTCAGCATAATGGAGGGGCCGAAGCTTGCCGGGGCTGCGGGACTGTTCGAAAGAGATACCGTGGCCCCGGAACATAAAGGGCGACGAAGGAACATGGATGGGTTTCAGTCAGTAAAAGTCTGACACTCCCTCCCGTTCCGCCCAGAGTGGGCGAAGTTATTTCATGATTTCCCATACATCTCATATAGGCAAGCTTATTGCCATCAATCAGGCACCAAATGTAGACTCCGGTCGGTGTCTGGTGGTCTCAGCGGTCAAATTCAGAATCACCGCAGAACTTTTCTTTTGAGTGGAAATATCCTCTAGCCCCCTACATCAGGCGAGCGGCCAGTTATGTGCGACTCTTATCGATGAAAAACCGACTACCACCTTGTGCCGGGGGCTCGGGAGACACAAGTCCACTCGCGCACCCCCGACAGGTATCAGCCCGCCATTCCCGGTGGGCCCCATCACCAAGCCTATCCAACGACAGCACGTTCTCCATGAAGGGTCGTCAACAATCACAAGACCTCGATCAAAGAGACAGTCAGTTTATTAATTCAAAATTCGAACTTCCTTCTCCTAAAAAAACATTTCAACCGACATTTCCTGGCATAGTTTTACCAAAATCTCTCCCATACAAGCTTGTACAATAATTCTTTCAAAGCCTACCATTACTTAAATCTTGTCTCCGGTACATCTTGGAGTGTTCCTACAAAACGTGACGTGATAAAATGGATTTATGTCAGTACATATGTAATGTAACTATAGGCTTCGTTCTGCGTGACGTCAGAGAAAATGGCGGTGACTTTCGTGCGCCGTGTTTTGTCTTTTTCTTTATTATATTAGAGGTAAGAGGAACTATGGCGGGTGGTTAGGGAATGGCGGTGTTTTGAGGGAAATCTTATTAGGTGTTATTTTTGCTATAAACATTGTTACAAGAACCAAACAGGTGACCCGTATAGGGGTGTTAATCGCGTTATTTTTTAGGTTTAGATGAAGAACCCTAGAGTAAAGGTTAATCGTATAATGACGTATTATAGCGTTAATCATTCGATAGTAACCGGTTCAGTCATGGAGCTTATTTTAAATTAAATAAATTAATATCGCTGGACACTACACAACTAACACAACATTACAATGAAACATATGCAAGAAAGTGACGGAGTTAGCACACTTTGGTGCTTTGTCTCTTTCAGTCTGATTAATCAGCAACATTTAAATGCCACTCTTATACAGGGTGTCGTTTGGAATTCTAGTAAAATTCAAGGGTGTGCTAAGACCATCAAACTGAACAATTTTCTCCATGAGACAACCATCATTGACCACATTCGACCAGCGCCTCGATTCTGCTATTACAATAGTGTCAGAATAGGCGATCATCGAAGTCACAATGATCAAGTTCTGTCAAGTTTTGACAAGTTTGGTAATCTATACTAATATTATAAAGCAGAAGAGTTTGTTTGTTTGTTTGTTTTGTTTGGTTGAACGCGCTAATCTCAGGAAGTACTGGTTCAAATTGAAAAATTCTTTTTGTGTTGGATAGTCAATTTATCGAGGAAGGCTTTAGGCTATATAACGTCACGCTGCGACTATTAAGAGCGGAGCAGGAATGAAAAATGTTGCTAAAACGGTTTTTTTTAATCCTTTCGTTTTTCTCTCGTATGTGGCGCAGACGAAGTTGCGTGGGTCAGCTAGTCTACTAATATAATGACGTCATTATGACTTCTCAATGAACAACCAGTGAGACTCCATTGAAAGAAATGTCATAGAATATTAATCTCGTACATGAAATCTGGCATGAATAAATGTTCGCATTTTGTAGTACATATCGAAAACCATTTGTATTAATGGTTTTCGATATGTACTAATAATGGCAATACGTTAATGCCATTAAAACACAATTTTATTACGAGACCATCGACCGACCATTGTGAATTTTGCAGATTGGATGAGAATGGAATCGTGTTGGAGTGACGAATTTATTAAAATAGCAGAATTGGGCCCCAGAGCCTCAAGTCTGCTATTACAGTAGTGTTAGAAATAGTCGATCATTGATTTCAAAATTGTCATGTTCTGTCAAGTTTTGACAATTTTGGCAATCTACTAACATAATGGCGTCATTATGACTTTCCACTGACACTCCATTGAAAGAAATGGGATAGAATGGTAATCTCGTACATAACGACAAATGAATGACTGATGCTATTTACGAAGTTGTAACTACTTATGGCAACACGATGATGTCATTAAAACACAATTATATTACGAGACCATTGATTGACCAATTATCGACCATTATGAATTTAGCAGAGTACGAAATTGTAGTAAAATGAAAATGGGATGATAGCAGACTAAGGCCCCAGGATGCAAAGCGATACCTTGTATTTAAGACTTAGCCTGTTTAAAGGTTAAACAAACATATGAGTCTAACCGGTTAACCTTTTATTTGGTCCATCAAGTATTGTTGTAGTCGCTGAACCGAGTTTCGCTCACTGCGGCTAATTTCAATGAAGACAGAGCTGCACATTCTGTTCCTCTACTTTTTTGGGGTAAGAAGGACGCGATGAAAAGCTTTACACCCTGTAAAGCTTTCCATCGCGTAAATATCGACCAAATTTTGCCGCTATAAGCTCGGGCCTACTTGGACTATAGGGAAATCCACCCCTGATGGCGCTGCTAGATGAGCTTGAACCCTAAAAATGCATTTGATGATTATGTGTGATCGAAGAATCAACATACTAAGGACCGAAATAAAGGGTCTAAAACACCTCTTAACGAAGCCGAAAGACACTTGTTTTCGCCGTCATTGCGATATTTTTTTTTGTTCTACATCATACCTGGGCACCTTCTAGTTACGGAGATATTGGGGGTCGAAGTTCCAACTTATTGACAAGTTTTTTTTTTAAATACAGGTTTTACTGTAACACTTTTACTATAACCACCTCTACAACCTCCGTACTATTCAATCCATCCATCAGCACAATGGTTTAAGTGCGTTACATTGAGTTCTACCACAAAACATGACTTTTCACGTCAAAAAAAAAAGCCGTTTCCCAGCAATATTTTTTGCTTAAAGTTACTTAGTTTGATGTACCCAATGCTTGGTTGACGGCTTCGTGATGAGGTGGTTTACACCCTGTATGTACAAAGCGTCCAATCTAGGTAAATACGTAAATGAAATTTGCTTATGAAAGCGAACTTAATTAAAACAAGAGATATTAAGATGATATAATTTACTATGATATGGGGCTTTGGGTCCAAGCTCTTCATTACGCCGTATTCAGAGAATTTATCTACACGGAAATGAAATTTCAGTTAATTGAGTTACAGCGCAATTTGGTACTGTTAAGCATATTATTGAAATTGGAAACAAGCAGTTATATTCAATGGAATTTTTTTATCGTGTCAAACAGGTATCAGATTTTTTATGCCTTACAAGTCACATGGGCTTCTGACTTGACTCTACATGCTGTTGAGAAATATCTCTCAGGCATACTGGTTTTTCAAAAGATTTTTCTTTTGTTGGTACAAAATGTTATGAATACCATCACGCTTTGTAATCCCCGAAAGGCCAGTTAGAGGTATAGGTACCGACTAATGCAGTTTTTTAACGCCGAAGTTACATGATTCGCAAAACTTGATTGCTAAACCAGTAGGTAGGTACCTTTTTTATGGGAAATCATCAAATGACTTCTCCCACTCTGGGCGGAGCGGGAGAGAGTGTCAGACTTTTACTGACTAAAACCCATCCATGTTCCTTCCTCGCCCTTTATGTTCCGGGGCCGCGGTATCTCTTTCGAACAGGCCCGCAACCCCGGCAGAGTAGGTGGTTCCTAATCTATAAAATTGAACGTGAAACCTCCGTGTTTCAAATGAGCAACATTTCCTCAATCTCAACAGCTTCGTTCATAAAACAGAAGGCGCATCTCTAATTTCCCTTACTGAAACTAATTAACATAACAAGGAAATTCCTACTGAGTCCACAAACATAGTACAATATATAAAGTTGTCAAGCGTAACTCCTAAACTTACGTTGTTAAGCCCGTTCACGACCTCCTGCGATGCTAAATGAATCGTATTTTAATGTTTGTTTGGATCTACAGGCTCTCACTTCGAATTAAATAATTTTCATACTCTGACAAATGATTTCTTGCCGAGGGGAAAAAGCAGACATATTTATTATTAAGTAACGAAAAAGAAATGAAATGGTGTAGTGAATACGTGTGGAGTAAGGTGTCCAGTGGAAGTCCTCTATCTAGCCCTGTGGTACAAAGGACAGACTGGATCGGATCAAAATTATTTTTTAAGAAAAAAATGATGTCGCTCGTGTGTCATAAGACTCAAGTCGTGTTGCCTGAGGTCGTGTATGGGGCACCAAGCGTAAACTCCAAAACTTACGTTATTATGTCTCCGTGTCGTCGTAAATTATTTTGAAGTTATGTTATTTCGTTCCGGGTTCCAGCCGGCCATCTTGAAATTTTGCAGTTCAGTCACTTGTGAGAGATGGCGGGAACGTGCGCCATAGTTTTGAATAGGAAATGTCTTAACAATAAAAAGTGGTAGAAGCGTGGAATAGTGAACGATTGCAATTTCGATGCCGGACTGTTGACGTGGGCTTACAAGACTCACAAGAGTAACAACAAGTAATATTAGATTTAAAATTTAAAAAGACCCCCGACACACTGGGTCATAATTTTAAGGTTTTTGATTTCCATTTGATACCATTATTGAGGGAGTTGTGAATAAAGATGTAGGTAATCCGTTATTTTGTGGCGGCGGCCATCTTGGGCCGATTTTACCAAACATAGCTAAAAACAATCTCGACTAACTCAACCTTAAAAAAACACACACAAAATAAAAATCGGTTTATCCGTTCGGGAGCTACGATGCCACAGACACATACAACATACATATATAACAACACGTTATGACCAATAGGAGCAGAGCTGGAATAATAAATGTTGCAAGCGGGGAAAAAAGGTTTCGTTGAGCAGGCGATGCGTTGTGATATCAAAACTTCACGCGAACGAAGTCGCGGGCAGAAGCTAGTAATGGGTTCATTATCATCTGCCTAGCCTTTTCCCATCTATGTTGGGGTCGGCTTCCAGTCTAATTGGATGCAGCTGAATACTAGTATTTGACATGGAACGACTGTCTATCTGACCTCCACAACCCAGTTAGTACTGGGTAATACAATACCCCTTGGCAAGACTCGTTGTCGGAAAATGAATATTATTGTGTTGCCAGCAAAGGCCAAATTCCTTTCCTTACCGCAGTTTGGAAATGCAACCAAAATTCCTCTGCTCTGCATTTCCTGAATGTAAGCAATTTTATGTTTAACAATAATGTTATGTGGAGTTTGGGTTGCGTATTTTAATTAGTGGATCAGGAATGTGGTACCCTACTAATTTTTTCGGAAAGTTTTTTAAATATTGGTGTCGATTCTGTTGTGCACGAATTAAACTTAATTTAGGCTAATGCCATCTTTTTCTATCTGATAAAACGAGAAAGAGACAGACGAAATTTAGAGCTGTCAAATTTAATTGGAACTAATGTTTCCGTACAAATGAAGGGTGCACGTAAAAACATGTCGACTAAAAACACAGTGAAGCGCAAGGTATAAACTAGTTTGACATCTCTAAATTAGTTCATAGCTATAGCCGTCCTTTTCTCGCACTACCTTTTAGTAAAAGATAGCAATAGTTTAAATTATGTTTAGTTTGTGCACAACAGAATCGGAACCATTGTCTCTTGAATTTAGGCCGTTGATTGTTTTCCTGAATTGTGAGAGGAGCTTGTGGCGAAGTAATATCAGCCGCTCGGTCTTTAGGTTAATCCGTGCTTGCCCAGGTTGGTCTGTTGATGGGTGACTACCCTTACATACCGAGTTTTCTCCGTGCCTTGGATAGCATGTTAAGCCGTTGGGTCCCGGCTGTCATTTGTCCATCTTTGACAGTCGTTACAGGTAGTCAGTTGCCCAAAAAGTCGCTGACACCAGTCTTACCAGGGGGTATCGTATTACCCAGTTACTGACTGGGTTGTGGAGGAATTCAGCTGCGTCCAGTTAGACTGGAAGCCAAATAGTTGGGAAAAGGCAAGGTAGATGGTGATGATGATAATTATTCTCGTATTGCTTGCGTGCCAATTAATTGCTACTTAGATCATTTGCTCCAGCCATCAGTCTATGTACTTAGGTTTGGGTATCCAATATAACAACAACATTTGTTCTACGACTTTTGGGAAAACAGGCAAAAAAAATCGACTTCTCATGCAAAACTCCATCAGCTGTTCGGACATATGTATGGAGAGTTGATTTTTTTTGTCTGTTTTCGGAAAAGTCGTAGAACAAATGTTGTTGTTTAAGATGTCAGTAATCTATTCCTGCGAGGTTGTTGGTGTTTTACAAAAAACCCTGTATAATACCTTAAACCAATACTTCCAATATTACAAGCATGCAGGATCATAATTTGTACGGTATTCCAATATCGTGCCTTTGAGGCACACCTACCGACGTCCATACGTCGTCTAAAGTGGTTGTATGGCAGGGATGGTGAACCTATGGCGTTGATTTGAATTAAAATCATATTTGTTTTACTCAACTACAGCGAAGCAGGAAAAAAAAGAAAGGTTATGAGTCACAAACAATACCAAGGAAAGGACATTTGGGTAGGTCACTTATTATTATTATTATTATTTACTAGCTGACCCACGCAACTTCGTCTGCGTCACATAAGAGAAAAAAACGAAAGGAAAAAAAATCTCCGTTTTTGCAACATTTTTCATTCCTGCTCCGCTCCTAATAGTCGTAGCGTGATGGTATATAGCCTAAAGCCTTCCTCGATATATTTATCGAGGAAGGCTTAATAAATAAATAAATAAATCAATTTATTGACACACACAAGTTACAAATTATACAAGCAAGAAAACCAAAACAATGAGCATACTAAAAGGGGTTACTAGAAGTAACCGTGGGCCCCAAACTAGGCACAGCCTGTATCTTGGTGGCCCAATTCAGACAGTAAAGGCAGATTGTGCAACACAAAAATATTCAAATTTCAATTCGTTTCTGAGATTAGAAACAAACAAACAAACAAACTCTTCTGCTTTATAATATTGGTATAGATTATTACTATTTATTTATTTGTCAGACTACAGAAGGGTCCACAACTGTGTTAGTAACAATATAACTTAGCATTTATGTTAGTACTTAATAACTAAATCTGATCGGGTGCGTTTAGTTAGCGCCCACACTAGCGGACCCAACACTATCTTGCAATCGATGCCACAACTCATCAAAACATTTAGTTCGTGCCGTACAGAAGCGTGGCAGTCGCAACAATACGCAGACAACAGTGGGAAAAAAAAACAAAAAAATCAATAGAAATATGACCCACATGGTCCTTTTTTTCGGATTGGAAATCATCAAATAACTTCTCCCACTCTGGGCGGAGCGGGAAGGAGTGTCAGACTTTTACTGCCTAAAACCCATCCATGTTCCTTCCTCGCCCTTTATGTTCCGGGGCCGCGGTATCTCTTTCGAACAGTCCTCACATTCACAGTAATGAAATAAATATAATAACACAAATAAAACTGTCTTTTAAATTTACCGTATTTGCCAAAAGACGCCCGCTGCTGGACATAGGCCTCCTCCAAATGTCGCCACATTGACCGGTTCAGTGCGACTCCCATCCAGCAGATATAGTTTCGTGAAAATGTTCATCACACCTGCATTTAGGTATCTGATACACAAACCTGTGTTGTAACAAGGTAGGTTATCTGTGGTTCTGTATTTGTACGTGTATTTGTGTTTGTATGTGGACGTTAGAAGTGTCGTATGCGTTCGCAGCAGGCACGTGTGTGAGATCGAGCGATTTCGGAAATGTCTGTCAGAATTTTCGAGCAGTAGTTTGTATAGGAGCTCGTGGCTAAATAATATCAGCCGCTCGGGTCGATTTTTAGGTTAAGCCGTGCTTGCCTAGGTTAGTCTGTGGATGGGTGACCACCCTTACATACCGATTTTCCTCCGTGCCTCGGAAAGCACGTTAAGCCGTTGTCATTTGTCCATCTTTGTCAGTAGTTACAGGTAGTCAGTGGCTCCAAAAGTCAGACACCAGTCTTATCAAGTGGTATCGTATTTCCCAGTATTACCTGGGTTGTGGAGGTCAGATAGGCAGTCGCTCCATGTATAATACTGGTATTCAGCTGTATTCGGTTAGACTGGAAGCCGACCCCAACATATTTGGGCAAAGGCTAGGCAGATGACCCTGCCAGGGTTGCGGGCCTGTTTGAAAGAGATACCGCGGCCCCGGAATATAAAGGGCGAGGAAGGAACATGGATGGGTTTTAGTCAGTAAGAGTCTGACACTCCCTCCCGCTCCGTCCAGAGTGGGAGAAGTCATTCCTCATTATCATCCTTCCTTCATCATTCCCATCCTAAAAAAAAAGGCTAGGCAGATGATGATAATGAGTTCGTAGAGAAGTCATGTGAGTGTATACAGGGTGTAAAGACAGTCATTACGAAGCCGTCAACCAAGCAATCTGTAAATCAAGCTAAGTAACTTACGCTAAAATTATTGCTGGGAAACGACCGTTTATTTGGGGAGAAAAATCACGTTTTGTTAGTCGTTTTCACTCTTCCTCTCCATATGCTTAAACCATCAAAGCATGTCATTTCAATTCACCTCTTAGCACTGTTACACACAATGCGAATTGAGGTTAGTATAGAAAATGATTGATTTGGCTTATAGAAACTCTTCATTGGTCTCAGGTCTCTAAATACACCAACAGATACTGCTAGGGAGAGTAACCTACGAATAGAAAGATCGAACCGTGATTTTTGACGACTCGAACGGCGTAGTGGTAGTGACGCTGCCTTACGTTCTTAGGGTCCTGGGTTCGAATCCCGGTAGGAGCAAATGTTTGTGTGATGAGCACGGACATTTGTTTCCGAGTCATGGATGTTTAGAATTATGTATAATATGTATTTACAAACAAAAAATTATATATGTAGTATATCAACTACCTAGTGTCCACGATACAAGCTTTGCTTAGTGTGGTCCAGCGATATTTATTTATTTATTTTTATTTCATCAGAAACTATCGAAAACTGGTCACTTTAAGTTCTTGCTAAATGTTGTATCATACAGCAACGCTACAAATGTCTCGTCCTCGGCTCACAAACGTTTACGAGCGTCGCTAGTCATGTGTGAAACATACTCTGCTACTAGATACACTATAGCACAGATAATATAATACAACACCATAGGTACAGTCAGCAAAACAGTTAGGTTTACAGACCAGCCATCTTCTTACTACTATTATAAATGAAAAATGGTTATAATCAATCTGTTTGCAATTTCATCGAAATCCTTTCAGTGGTTTCTGCGTGAAAATGTAACAAAAATCGATCTTTACAGACTTTTACATTTATAATAGGGACACCGACCAATGGATACCATTGCATGTATTTGTCAGCGTAACATTATAAAACCCAATCTTATCGGTTTTTCTCAGGAATGGTGCGCGAGTTGAGTTTCGTCGCCTGTATTTCACAATATTACGGTTTTACTTCGATAGATTGTAATCTACCGGAAAACAATGCGTAAAATTGTAAGTATGTTCGTTTTACAATTTTTCGAGAGTTTACAATCTCGCTAGATTGATTACAATCTAACACGTTTTACAATTTTACGGTGACATACCTATTCGTTTAATTGCTACTTCATTTATTTTAACCGTGTAGGTTGTTCACTTTTGAAGAAAATAGCTGTTTTTTTTAATTAGTAGAGTACGACTAATTTCAGTGAGTAAAAGAACTTTTTTATCCATTTAGTTCAATTAAAATTCATACTGCAGATAGTAGTACTAAACGGATTTTTTTCTCCGTTTCCATTTTTTTACTCCTGGTAGAACTGAACGGTAGAACTATACGGACATGCAACAAAAAATCATTTCCTTGTGGGGAAGGGGGAGGGGGTTCAGAATAAGAAAGAAGGAAAGAGAACATGATTGTTGAAATAATGATGCATGTACTGAATATTATAGGTATACTTGACGTTGGTGTCCCTCCACCCTGTATACAGATCCTGTATCTGTATAAGTACAGTGTGGAAGGGACAACCTCATCACGAAGCCGTCAACCAAGCATTCTGTACATCAAACTAAGTAACTTTAAGCGAAACGACTTTATTTTTGGGGTGAAAAACGAACCCAGACAGGCGCATTACTTTGTGTAATTTATTTCATCACCACTGCTCTCAAAGCGGTGAAAGAAAACATTGGGAGGAAACCGGAATGTCATAGAACCAAAAAAAGACATGTAATATTTGCCAACCCGCACTGGGCCCGCGTGGTAGCGTAAAGCCCATTTCCTCTCATAGAGAGGAGGCCTGTGTGCCAACCACTGGTGGGACACACGGTCTACGATACAGCATTCGATTATGCTATGATGGCCATATGCATCCTATAAAACGGGACTTAAAAACGCTGTAACATTTTCGTTCAAGTTGAATTCAGGTCTCTAATGCCGCACACAGCAACATCACGCGCACGCACTACGCGCACATTGAACAACTTTGAGCGCTTGAATTTATACTTCACCCAAATAATCTTGGTCCTTGACATTATTTTTTAATGTTATTGAAATTGACTCTGGAAGAATACTTGGGCCTTTGAAAATGCATTTGGTTACTGTAACTTAGTACTGTCGTCGTGAGATTTAGGTTAGTATTTTCAACCGACTTCAAAAAAAGAAGGTGTTCAACCCTGTCTATAGTGACTATGTCTCCGCGATTTTCATAAATTAAATCACGCCTGTTGTGGGCAAACAGAATATGTACACCTAATATAGGAAAAATGCAATGTAACAAATCCCCTAACCTGAAATAAAAAAATTGATTGATTGACAAAACGAAAAACAACAGGTCAACAACCAACACCGACTACCTTAAAGAATACTATCAGCTCAGTATTAACCTCGCTTACGGTTCGGTTGTAAATTACGCCTCGAATGCCTTGCCCACGGGGGATTTAAGGTGTGATGTTATGTTATGATTCCCATGGACTTTGATGTGGGCAGAAGGTAAGTGGAACTTCATTTCCCCTCTCTTCGTTTTACCAATATCCTTTCAAAGGAACGGTGGATCAAAGGAAAAGAAATAACGTTCATAACAAATTCCCTGCATTTTGTAATATTCCCGCTCAGTCAGTTGAGAAAAATTAATAAAAAATTCTGCCACTTTTGTTTGTCGGACAACGCAATGGGGTTCCGTAGAACAAATTGTTTTTTTGCTTTTAGAAATTCATATTGTCACTTACGGGATTTCTTCCATGATTATTGATTGTTCTAGATCTCTATATTTGGACATCGTTGCAAGCGACATGATCGCGGGTTGACTGGAGAATGCGGGTGAATGGAAAACAAATTGCTAGGAGCAGACAAAACCTGAAGATGAAAAACAAAGAAAAGATAAAGAAAAAAAGGAAAAGCAGGGAAAAGGAATAAGATAAGGAAAAAGATATTAAAAGTCCAAACACAAGGTTTGCCAACGTGCTATGGAGCGCAGTATCTTAGGTTTAAAATTAACGGATCGTATTCGTATTCGTAACATCACTATACTGCGCTCCAAAACGCAAACCGTTGACGTGGCTCAAAAGGCTGCCCAACTTAAATGGGACTGGGCAGGACATGTCTGTCGCATGCCGAACAAACTGTGGGCCCGTAAGGCTCAGGAATGGTGCCCTGAAACAGTGACACGGGGTTGCAGCAGACCACGAAGGAGATGACGGGACGAACTGGATGTCTTCCTTGAGAAATGGAAAGAAAGAGCACAGAATCGTGATCGTTGGAAGAAATGGAGGGAGGCATTTGCCCAGCAGTGGGACAATACAGGCTAGCTATATGTATATAATATAAGTTTTACTTTTAAACCGTGAAAGCATTTTAGGAATTTGTTCAGATTCAGCCCAAGGAAACGATGAATGAATTGTGTGAAAGAGACAACAGCAGAAAATACAAATCAAGTCTAAGTTTTCTGTATATTTGAACACAGCAGAAAATCTGGCGAATTTTTAAGATTTTAAAGGTCTTTTTAATATAATAATTTTTGAAAAAAAATAGAAAACACATGGACATCACATGTCAACAGTGGTTGTAGATTTATTGAAAATCAAAATATGTTATCCAGGGAGGAAACAGGAGACTACGTTTGCAAGTATGGCAAAACTATGTGTGTGATTCCGCCTCACAGATGTTTCTTATCTCAAGGCACCTATGCTATTTTAGATCACAGTTTGCCCGACATGCGGTCGACATGTCGTGCCTAGACAGACCCGTTTGTTTGGGGTATCTTTTAGAGCCACGTCAGCTATATTTGGTTTAGAGTGAAGTCTTGTATTTTGTTTCAAACACGTTTAATTTATTTTAACAACGAGTGAGCAGAAACAGTTGTTTACAAAATTATAGTTTCTCGTGGTGGGGACTATAGGTGGACAGACGGTCTCATTAGGCTCAGCGCAGACGGAACGGAGCGCAGCGTAGAGGATTTTATAAACGCACTTGAAAATAAACTTTAAAAGTATTACTATAAAGTGCGTAAATGTTTGAAAAAATGCTCGCGCGTCCTCGAAGATACGTTCGAGCATATAACGCGATTCGTAAAGAAAATGCCCGAGACCGCGCGGGGATTATTCCTCTCTGTCTGCGCTGACCCTTAAAGTGGCCGGAAGAAACTTGATAGCCATGACACAAAATCGCCAAAAATGGAGAGATTTGGAAGAGATCTACTGCACTCAGCAGACTGCTTCGTTGGTCTAGGTAGTAATCGTAAGCGTGACGAAGAGGTCTTGAATTCAGTTCCCAGGTCGTGACACAAAATCGCCAAAAATGGAGAGATTTGGAAGAGATCTACTGCATTCAGCAGACTGCTTCGTTGGCCTAGTGATCGTAAGAGCGACGATGAGGTCCTGAGTTCAATTCCAGGGACGGGCAAAGTGTTATTGGGTTTTTTCATCAGGAATTTCTCTGTAGCAGTCACGGAGTGTGGATTTGTGTCCGGTTAACTTAAACGGTCGGACTTAAGCAAAATGTGGGTGTACTATAATATTAATAAATACACTTCTGCCGACCCCTTTGGGAATTACAGGTGTCATCATCTGACTAGCCTTTTCCCAACTATGTTGGGGTCGGCTTCTAGTTTAACTGGATACAACTGAATACCAGTATTTTATATAGAGCGACTGCCTAACTGACATCTACAACCTAATTAGTACTGGATAATACGATACCACTTGGTAATAGACTAGTTGTCTTTTTGGGCGACTGACTACCTAACGACCGGTAAGGATGTACAAATGACAGCCGGGACCAACAGCTTAACGTGCTTTCCGAGGCACGGAGGAAACTCGGTATGTAAACCCTGGTCACCCATACACAGATCAACCTAGTCACCCATCGACAGACCAACCTAGTCACTCATCCACAGACCAACCTAGTCACCCATCCACAGACAAACCTAGTCACCCATCCACAGACCAACCTAGTCACCCATCCACAGACCAACCTAGTCACCCATCCACAGACAAACCTAGTCACTCATCCACAGACCAACCTAGTCACCCATCCACAGACCAACAACCTAGTCACCCATCCACAGACCAACCTAGTTGAACCTAGGCTAGCACGGCTTAACCTAAACACCGACCCGGGCGGTTAGTATTATAGAGCCACGAGCACCTCAGTTCTAGAATTACAAGTGCGATGTCGTGTTGTGTAAGCATTTTGCTAGTCGTAGATATTTTCCGAGAAAAACCATTTTCGACATTAAATATCGGGGTTTCTGTGTCGTACGGAACCCTAAAAAAGCCTGCAAAAGAAACTAATAGCATAAATTAAATTTCCTTTGAAAGTTTTCTATTAGCATACGTCGGATTTATACTTGAAATGGAATGTTAGTAACTCCGTTATTTAAAATTCTTAGTTCTTTTGAAGTGCAGTATTTTGTGGAGTTTTTTTGCTAGACTAGCGTTTGTTTTAATCAAAACAAGTGTACTAACTAGCGTTTGCTTAGAGTGAAATCTTCTTCTTTATGGGGTTTTGGTTTCCGCGTAAAACCCCATAAAGAACAAGATTATACATGGATGATATTGTTGTGGTTAGGAAATAAAAGTTTTTTTTTGTCTGGATGGCATTACCAAAGAATATTTAATATCTTATTATCATTTGACGGGTAGAAATCCCGATTCTAAAACCCGATTTAACCACCCGATTTTAAAAAACATAATGACAATTTTCCCGACCTCAAAATCGAACTCAGGACCCCAGTTCAGGATTGCAGTTCTCCTGCCGGGGCTGCGGGACTGTTCGAAAGAGACACGGTAGCCCCGGAACATAAAAGGCGAGGAAGGAACATGAAATGTCTGACACTCCCTCCCGCTCCGCACAGAGTGGAAGAAGTCATTTTATGATTTCCCATCCGTAAAAAAAAGCATGCGAGACGCGGAGAATATTCAATATAGGTCCTACCTATATTAATTATCTGGAAGTACCATTCCTACTTACCTATTTTAGAATCAATAACATCGGGACGAAACTTTCTCACCAGCAAAATTAGGCTTTCCAGACCCACATTTCCGAAAACATTCCAATTCATTACGATCCAAAATTGAGCACCATTAACGAAATATCTGTCATAACTCAAACTCAAAGAATTCTTACCCAGCATGAGTTATTTTAAACAATTCATTAAATAAATTGTTTTACCCAAAGCGGCAATTCACGAAGATATTAGGTCCCTTACAATTATTAAAATTATCTGCGTGGACCTTTTAAGGGCAGATTAAATTTTCGACAGCGTAAGCGCCATCTTTTATTTTTAATTGGGCGAGTAAGCAGTTTGGAGAAATGGAGAATTTCTATTAGCATCTCCATTTAAGTGGATAGGTTTCCAGCTCAGGATAATTGAACGGAAGTAGCTATTACACCTGACGTTTTAAACAGTCTCTTCGCGAAGCCGTCAACTATAAGCATTATGTACATCAAAGTAAGTAACTTTACGCAAGAATTATTGCTGAGAAATTACTTTTTTGTTTGGGTGAATAATCATGTGTTGTGGTAGAAACCAATGTAACGCAGTAAAATATTGTGCTTATCGATGGATTGAATAGTATCCAATGGGGGTCGTGGAGGTGTTTAAAAAAAGTTCGTACATTAAAAACATGTATTTGGCGACCCGATTGGCGTAGTGGTAGTGACGCTGCCTTATGGGCCTGCTACACACTCGAGGAGCGGCAAGGGAAGTAACGAGGAAAGGAGGCAGAGACGTAGTGTGGCAACATTACTCGTCATGCCGCACGTCATGCTCCTCGTCGTGCCCACCGCTCCCTATTTAGTCGGTTTTTTGCGCGTGCGTCAAAGGACAGGCAAGACGAGCGCGAGTGGCTGGCCACATAATCGCGCGGTCGCATACTTGTACTTACATCGTTCCATTGCGATGAATAGATGTGATCCACCGTCTATGTTGGCGTGGACCACGACGACGATGTATATTTCTTTTTACGACATTGATATAATTAGCTATACTAAAAATTCATAGCGCACGCTGCCACAGTTTAATCGTCCATTGTCCAATAAAGGCAAATGACAAATGAGGAGCTTCGCGATTAATTGCTCGAGCAGAGCAGTGTGTGGGCAGAGAGGGCAACATCGCGGCAAATCGCGGCAAATAGCGATGAGCAGCGCAAGGAGCATAGTGTGGCGGCCGCATTACGTTCTTAGGGTCCTGGGTTCGAATCACGGTATGAGCAAATGTTTGTGTGATGAGCACGGACATTGTTTCCGAGTCATGGATGTTTATATGTATAACAAGTATGTATTTACAAACAAAAAAGTATATATGTAGTATATCAACTATCTAGTGTCCACGACACAAGCTTTGCTTAGTGTGGCACTAGGTGGCGCTGTGTGTTAATGTCCAGCGATATTTATTTATTTAAAAACAAAAACTTGTCAAACAGTTTGAACTTTGACTCCCAATAGGACTAGAAGGTTCCCAGATATGGTCGCCAATAATAAAATGATCACATTGATAGGTAAAACAAGTTCCTTTCGGATTTGTTTCAAGGTTTTTTACACTTCTTTATAGATAGCAGTGATGGCTTAGTGGTCTGAGGCGGCCTTTTTTGTTTTTTTTTTAAGGATTGGAAATCATCAAATGACCCCCCCCCCACTCTGGGCGGAGCGGGAGGGAGTGTCAGACTCTTACTGACTAAAAACCATCCATGTTCCTTCCTCGCCTTTTACGTTCCGGGGCCGCGGTATCTCTTTCGAACAGGCCCGCAACCCCGGGTCTAAGGCGGCCTGCCGTGGCAATTTGACGGTCACTGAATTGTTACCGGTCGGTGCCTGGGGTTCAAACTCGAGACCAATAACTTGTCATACATAATGTTTTAAGTTCGAACCAAAGACACAAACAGAGGATTTTACAAAATCATGTGCGCATTGGATAATTATCAATACCTTTTTTTTTCTTTAGGATGTGAAATCATGAAATGACTTCTCCCCTCCCACTCTGGGCGGAGTGGGAGGGAGTGTCAAACTCTTACTGACTAAAAGCCATCCATATTCCTTCCTCGCCCTTTATGTTCCGGGGCCGCGGTATCTCTTTCGAACAGGCCTGCAACCCCGGCAGGGAATTATCAATACCTTCGGTGAAGAAAAGCGTCATGAGGTAACCAGCATATCTGAGAGATATTAGCCAAGTCAGAAGAAACCACTCGATAAAGAAAGAAGACAGAATACATCCGTCGTTTCTTACATATCCACCTATGTTAACACAATTCGATACTAATAGAGAAGAGGAGAGATTAGATTTTTTGTTTGTTTGTTTGTTATTATTTCACTCAAGCTACTCAACCGATTTAAAAAATTCCTTCACCATTAGAAAGGTACATCTTTACCGAGTGAAAAAGGCTATAAATTAGATTGATATCATGCAAATTAGCCGAACTATCACAATTTTTGTGAATGAAGTCGCGAAGTGTTAAAAGATTTAAAAAAAATGAAATAAGAAATCCTGGCCGATGCATTCCTTATTTAAATCTCGACACACAACCAAAGACACACGGCTCATGGCCAGTATTAATTTAACAACAAGACTTCGTAGATTTTTATTTATCAAAAAGAAAAACACTGGCTGGTCTGGTCAACCAAAAAGAGCATTACAAAATAAATGTCAGAAATGTATAATTCCGCGGGCACTTTGAACTGTGGACTGGGCGAAAGTTGTTTTTTTCTTTGTTGCATATTTTTGGCAGCCAGCGTCGTGTCTCGTAGTAAGGCTGGGTTTTTTGTGTGAGCGGGTTTTGTTTAAATATTATAAATAATATGATAATACTAAATTTTGGCCACGAGCTTTGTAAGTTGTACGCGTGAAATTATTAGAAAAATAATAAAAAATAAAATAAATGTCGCTGGACATTAACACACAGCGCCACCTAGTGCCACACTAAGCAAAGCTTGTGTTGTGGACACTAGATAGTTGATATACTACATATATACTTTTAGTTTGTAAATACATACTTATTATACAAATAAACATCCATGACTCGGTAACAAATGTCCATGCTCATCACACAAACATTTGCTCCGACCGGGATTCGAACCCAGGACCCTAAGAACGTAAAGCGGCGTCACTACCACTACGCCAATCGGGTCGTCAAATATTGATATACCTACTGTTTGAATCAGATTTTGTTGCCAATTTTAAGTTTTAATTTTGGCACCAAAAAGAAACAGTGCTATAAAATATGTTATTCTAAAATTCGCTGATATCGTAGACAAAATTTATAAAATAACCTAGTTTACATAACTTCACTCAAACACAAACTCAAATAATTTATTTCAATTAGACCGTCACGGCACTTTTAAATGTCAAAAAATAAATAAATATCGAAGCACTTGCAACTTCAACAGATTTTTTACCCTATCTAACGTTACAATTCAACAGACTCCTCTCTCTATTGTCTTACAATCACACATACCCCCACTCATTAACAAATCATGCCCTCCCCCTTTACCCCCCACCATACACTCTAAAACAGTTTCGAGTTTTAACAAAATATTTTGTGCTCTAAAATATTTCCAGTTTCCAGTGGACAGACATTTTTGTACTAACATTCTTTTTTCGCACACTCAGCAGTTTCCGTCGCTTCGTGCCGCTTAAAATCTGAGCTTTAAAACGTTATGTGCCCGCTTAAGGGGAAGTTGCTATGGATTTTAAAGGAATTTCAGTAATGTAGCAACGTAAATATGTGTTGTTCTTATTGAAATGACTATACAGGGTGTAAACCACCTCATCACAAAGCCGTTAACCAAGGATTCTTAACATCAAACTAAGTAACTTTACGCAAAAATTATTGCTGGGAAACAACTTTTTTTTTGAGGTTGTAAATCATGTTTTGTGGTAAAACTCAATGTAACGCACTAAAAACTTTGTTCTGATGAATGGATTGAATAGTACGGGGGTCGTGGAGGTGTTAAAAGTCAAAGTCTTCAAAAACAAACTTGTATTTAAAAAAAAACTTATCAAAAAGTTGCAACTTTGACCCCCCATATCTCCGTAACTAGAAGGTTCCCAGTTATGGTGTAGAACAAAAAAATGATCGCAATAATGGGGAGAACAAGTGTCTTTCGGCTTCGTGAAGAGGTGTTTTACACCCTTTATTATTTTTACAGACGTCTGAAGGTTTTGCAAATGTTGCAAAAATCCTTAGGTACCTACCAAAAGTGAAGCTATTGTTTTTTCGGAAATATGTAATGATTTGGCTTATAACGTATTGTTGCCATCGCGGGAACATCTTTGATGAGGCTGGTACAAGAACGTGGAGCTTGAAGACTAAAATCGTTGAGTATCGAAGATTTGTGTAGCCTTGTGTACGAAGTGGCTTACGAAACACAACACGTAAGCGACAGTATAAGTTGAGCTATGCTAAGATACGGTGAACAGTAGCTATCATAAAACTCTGCAATAGGACGCAGTAACTAATGGTCTCTGAAGACAACAATGAACGGCACTACAACTCAGAATTACTCGACGGAGACTTAGCTCTCTAGGCAGCTATAATTTATTCCTAGTACCTACTTACGCCTAAATAATGTTTTGTCTCTTTTTCTAATTAGATAGTGATTCAAAATGTTAAAGTAAGCTTTGTCTCATGAAGTCTGATTCTGATTACTAGTTCTCTTGATTTTTTATTAATTTATTAGGATCAACTCATGCCCTGAAAAATTTCAGCCAATCAGCAAGAAATAATTGATTATGCATACATTTTTATCTATACTATCTATACCTATACTTATCCCTACTATTATATAAATGTGAATGTAAGTTTGTTTGTTACGCTTTCACGCGAAAACTACTCAACCGTCATCATGAAACTTTGTACACATATTCTTGGAGGTATTAGAAGTAACATAGAATACATTTTATTAAAAAAAAAATAACCCTCACTCGCAGACGAAGTTGCGCCGGTCAGCTAGTATTATATGTATAGAGCAAAAATCTGTATTTTTGTATGTTACAAATAAACTTAAAAACTAATGGACCGATTTAAAAAAATAAAATCAGCATTGACAGCAAGTAATTGATCTTATAAAGTTACTAGCTGACCAGCCAAACTTCGTCTGCGTCACCTAAGAGAGAGAAACGAAAGAAAAAAAGTCCCCGTTTTTGCAACATTTTTCATTCCTGCCCCGCTCCTAATAATCATAGCGTGATATCATATATCCTAAAGCCTTCTTCGATAAACGGACTATCCAACACAAAAATAACTTTTCAATTCGAGCTGGTAGTTCCTGAAATTAGCGCGTTCAACCAAACAAAAAAACAAACAAACTCTTCTGCTTTATAATATTAGTATACATTAAGACTTTAAATTGTAAATAGATTGTTTAGTAACCGTAAACCACATCACTTTCAAATCGAAACGGGGTTTTTATTTAGATCCGGATAAAATGTAACTCCAACCGGCTTTCAGAACCAGCCTTCCCCTTAACAACGGAGGACGAAAACCGTGCATAATTAATATCTTTGAGCGGACACACATTGCATATTCATGAGCGAAACGCCTCAGCATAAAACTAGATTATTACACTGTTTTCTATCATTTCTAATTGATATTAATTGTCTGGTAATGTGGGATATTATTATTAGATTGTGGCTGAAGAAATCTAGAGACGGTTTCTTTGATTGCTGGTTGTAACCTAGTTTTAATCAAGTATACAGCGCCGAAGGGTCATATAAGAAAAAAATATTGGCTTACAAATCTTTTTGGAAACAGCACAGAAACAGTACAAAATTGCCTTACCTGTTCACTGTTTCTGCAGGACCAAAATGTATGGAACAGTCGATTATTTTTTAATTAGAGATTTAAAGGCTATGGGCACTAATGTATGGAGTCTGGTCCTGGACCCAATAGATATAAATAACATATCGTTAGAAAGGTATATTCTCATAAAGCACGAATAGGTATAGCACTTGACCAGATGTTTTGTCCGATCGGAGTACGCGTACCTTGAATATTTAATCATTTTGTGATAAAATCTCTAAGTATTATTTCGACACATTTTTCAAACTACTGAACCAATTTAAATGAATAAGATGTTTAATAAAAAGTATAAAAGGAGACATAAAATATAAAGACAATTTTTTTTTAAAGTGAAATCATCAAATGAAGGGAGTGTCAGACTTTTACTGATTAAAACTCATCCGTGTTCCTTCTGAGCTCTTTGTGTTCCAGGGACGCGGTATCTCTGTCTGAGCAGTCTCGCAGTTTCGGCAGGCACCGGCCCTTGCGTTCCTCTTTCTTTTTGCTGACATCTCTTTGAGGCGCGCGTGGAACACAAACGTGTTAGTACTGAATAATACGATTTGTCCATCTTTGGCAGTCGTTACAGGTAGTCAGTGGCCCAAACAGTCTACAACCGGGTATAGGGTATAGGGTACCCAGTACCACCCAGTACTAACTGGGTTGTGAAGGTCAGATAGGCAGTCGCTCTATGTAACATACTGGTATCCAGCTGCATCCGTTTAGACTGTAAGCCGACCCCAACATAGTTGGGAAAAGGCTAGGCAAATGATGACACCAAAAGGTCGAAAAAGTGTTCACTGTATTGTTTCATCGTTCAGATAACATCTTTATCAACACGGTATCAATGCACAATGTTCTGTCTATTCACTCGACTCGAACCGCACACAGTGGAAGTGAAGAGTAATTTAAAACAATTAAACACCCAACAATACGTGGGGAAGCTGGGGATACACACAATAGCGCGTAGGTAACTGTACAAGTACTCTTGTACAGTTACCTACGCTTGTAAACATATATTCCTTTGTGATATCAAACGATTCTAAGTATAGAATCGTTTGATATCACAAAGGAATATATGTTTACAGTTGTGGTGTCTATGGTATCTTTTCGCCATAAGAGAGTTGGCAACACTGTAGAGCTCTAAGGACGAGCTGTCACCGACCGGAACGCGAACGGTCGCAAATTTGTATCCCCGAGCTTGGTTTAGATTTCTATCAATAAATAAAGATCAGAACACGGAAGTTATTTAATGTGGAACACACATCTTCCATACAGTGTATATGTCACCGTGAAATTGTCAAACACGTTATATTACAATATAACGGGTTTTTCTCTAGCGATATTGTAAACTCTCGAAATATTGTCAACTGAACATACGGAATATCTCTGCCCCCATAATCGGGACTTGGGGCACCCCCCCGTTAGGTTAGTTAGGTTCCTTTTAACCCTGCACTCGAAGCAGGGCTCCGTCGACTACGCTTTTTAGGGCAATATAAAGTTAAGGTTAGGTCATATTAATCGCTATTTCTCAGGAATGGTATATTATCTTTTCATGAGAGTGGTACCACTGGGCAAGGAGGACCCCTCCTTCCCTCCACACCGCGTGAGTTGACTATTTAACGTGTTTGACAATTTTACGGTGACATATACCTACAGGGTGTAAATAACCTCATCACAAAGCCGTCAACCAAACATTCTGTACATCAAACTAAGTAACTTTACGCAAAAATTATTGCTGTGAAACTACTTTTTTTTTTGAGGTGAAAAATCATGTTTAGTGGTAAAACTCAACTCAAAACATTTGCTGATGGACGGATTGAATAGTACGGGGGTCGTGAAGGTGATTGAAGTACAAATCGTACATTAAAAACTTGTATTTAAAAAAAAACTTTAATAAAAAGGTTAATGTGTAGAACAAAAAAAAAATGCATTGACGGGGAGAGCAAGTTTCGGCTTCGTTAAGAGGTGTTTTACTCCCTTTATATTGATGAAAACCGCATGAAATCCGTTCAGTAGTTTTGAGTTTATCGCGAACAGACAGACAGACGCGAAGAACTTTGTTTGATAATATGTGGAGATTGTGAGCCTCATCAGAATATCAGCGATAATGACATGTGTTTTTTTCCACATTTTAATCCGTCACATCCTTGCTAAATTCCGTACTCCGTGGTAACAGCGACATAAGCACAGATAGACGCCACATCCCCTTTTGATTCGGAACACTTCATTTACACTAGTGCGACGAACAAAACATTGTTATAGTAGTTTTTACTTAGCGCTGTGTACGATTGAGATACACTGGGAGCTTCTAATTCTGATATTAGAAATGAAATTGAAGTCTTTTCATGAATTAAGAAAATTAAGTGTTTAGTCAAGAGTTACTGTAAAATACCAACATAATATTTTGACTACCAGAGGGCTTCGTGTGATCGGTTTATTTTCTAGCATTTCAGTGGCCAAAATAACTAAAAAATAATAGGAGTTCGTGGCTAAATAAGAACAACCGCTCGGGTCGATATTTAAGTTAAGCCGTGCTTGCCTAGGTTGGTCTGTGGATGGGTGACCACCCTTACATACCGGGTTTCCCCCGTGCCTCAAGCTGTTGGTCCCAGCTGTCATTTGTCCTTCTTTGACTGTAGTTACCAGTAGTCAGTGCCCCAAAAAGTCCGACAAGTACTGTCACTCCATGGAAAATACCGGTATTCAGCTGCATCTCATCATCATCAGCCTTTAATGTTCCCACTGCTGGGACACAGGCCTCCTCTCCATGAGAGAGATTGGGCTATAATCCGCCACGCGGGCCCAGAGCGGGTTGGTAGATGACACATGTCTTCGATTTTTTTTTGGGTTTGTGACATGCCGGTTTCGTCACGATGTTTTCCTTCACCGTTTTGAGAGCAGCGGTGATGAAATAAATTATACGAAGCTATGTGCCTGTCTGGGTTCGAACTCATGACTTACTGTTTGTAAGCCACCACTGAGCCACCGCTGCTCAGTTGCATCTAGTTAGATTGGAAGCCGACCCATATACAGGGTTATTTGTAAAACACCAACAACCTCGCAGGAATAGATTACTGACATCTTAAACAACAACATTTGTCCTACGACTTTTCCGAAAACAGACAAAAAAAAAATCAACTCTCCATACATATGCCCGAACAGCTGATGGAGTTTTGCATGAGAAGTCGATTTTTTTTTGCCTGTTTTCCCAAAAGTCGTAGAACAAATGTTGTTGTTTATGATGTTAGTAATCCACTCCTGCGAGGTTGTTGGTGTTTTACAAATAACCCAGTATAGTTAGGAAAAGCTTAAGCAGATGATGATAATGTTCTCGACTTCATCAAGACGAGACGACCGGAGATGTTCGAACTGGAAAGGAGTGATAGAATGCAAAACGGCTCGTCGGACTTCTTTATTCTTCTTTCTTTTACACAGCTCACCGCACACTGCTCAGTGCTCACGTCTCTTCTCGTGTCCGTTGGCCAAACTAATTACAACAAATCTCTAATCTCTGTTCAACCATTTCCATTAATGCTAAGCGGAGATAATCATCATTATTATTTCATCCGAAAGACGTCTACTGCTGAACATAGGGCTCCCCCAAGTGTCGCCACATTGACCGATCCCTTGCTATTCGCATCCAGCAGACCTTCACCAGGTCAGCGGTCCACCTAAGGAGGCCTTTCAATACAATGTCTTCCGGTACGCGGTCACCCCTTCAAAACTTTCGACCACATTGTGCCCTGCCCATTGCCACTTAAATTTGGCAATTCTTCGGGCTAGGTCGCACGTCGATAACGTTGATTCTCTTGCAAACTCACTCATGGAAACTTCGAGCATAGCTGGACTGCGTCTGGGAAGTTGCGTAGTACGAGTATCTTCTCGTCCAACTTATCGCAGTGTCTCAAGACGAAAGTTGCCAGTGATTACATACGGAACTGAAACGTGGTCGCTCACAATGGGCCTCATCAGAAGGCTTAAGCGGAGATGAGAATTGTAAATAACTAAATTTAATTCGTGATTAGAACACATCTCGTCTACTCTCGCTTCGGTGAAGTCCGACCACCGTAAGATATTTGGGTCGTTCCGTAGTTTCGTGCAAAAACAATTTCCAGACTAATTTACCCATGGTTTTCATTTCTGTATTTTTTTTTTAACCAGAATGGGTAAAGACATAGTTACTTTAAAAGGAGTATCGATAATATTAGGTTTTGATTTGTTATTTTATTTAATAAACTAATAAAACTGCGTCTAAATTCATTCCTCTCTGTTTCCAACTAGGGACCTCGGCGTTTGTTTTCATGTTTATTTGTCTACAGTCGAATTGATAGCTTTAATTAATACGGTTTGTAAGAACCAAACCCCTGACCTATTCTTTAAGTATTTTAAATATACCAATAACTTAGTAATAGTAGAAAAAAAGCAATTTTTCTAATTGTCACAAAAAAAACATCATCGCCATCCGTACTCGGAAACTTAGTAATTTTGTAGTGGTTTATTCGGTCCCTAATATAGTGCAGGTCACAACGTGTTTCTACTGGTCGGTCAGCCGCGGCAAACAGAGCAAAGTGGACGTACGCCTATCGCTGTCATAATTATTTGAAATCTTCGTATTGTTGGTAGTGCTTCGTCCAGAAATAATTTCATCACATTCCTTCTATTTCACAAGGTTCTGTAGTAAACAAATTATTATAAATACTAAATATGTTTGGCTTTCAAATTGATTTTGATCCTATTTTATTACTGAGTGGCTAATGTATTCATAACGAAATAATTAAACAAAATGTTAGAATTTTTCATTCATCTCCACTTCATCACCTTCCGTCCCCTCCAGTTTTCCTGAACATATATATCATAAAAAGAAAACAAAGACAAACTGGAAGGTAATGAAAAGTGAAAGGATTGTAATGAACTACGGCGCGATGGTAATGATGTGAAAACTTAAAAAATACTTAATTCGTCACTATCATCTGATCCATCATATTTATATATATGTTATGGACCAGGTGATTAATGCGGGCATTATACATAATGTTCGAGCATTATGAATAATGGCTATCTCTATCGGGCTAAGTGATTAATACTATCTTAACTACATTATTTATCACATTGCACGGTCATTATTATATTGCTACATGATAATTGGGCAATTTGATAATAAAGCTAAATTTGACGCGGTATGAGGGCGGGGAGGGAGGCACGCATAGCGTGGCACGCTTTGACTAATCAGAGACCGCCATCCAGTGCGCGGCTCGTGCGGCGGACTTCAAGCGCTATTGTTTTTGTTTAGTTTTGCATTGTAAGCGAATATGGAAGGACGCGGATGGGTTTCAGTTTCGTAACTCAGTGCCAGCGCGAGTGTGTTAACACTGAATTACGAAATTAAGATTTATTTTGCCTGAAGATGTTCCAGAGACAGAGATTTCGTTGAGAAAGTGTTGCAGAATGTCCTCTAAATGTGGAGGGAAAGGTTATAGTAGATGTGGTTGTAAAAATGGTTGGAAGTCTGATAAATGTAGATGTCGCCAAGCCAAAAAGGCAAAGGCAAAGGCTCGTGACTAAATAATATCAGCCGCTCGGGTCAATCTTTAGGTTTAACCCGTGCCCGCCTAGGTTGGTCTGTGGATGGGTGACCATACATACACAGACATACAGAGTTTTGTCCGTGCCTCGGAAAGTACGTTAAGCCGTTGGTCCCGACTGTCATTTGTCCATCTTTGACTACAGGTAGTCAGTGGCCCCAAAAGTCTGACACCAGTCTTACCAAGTCGTATCGTTTTCCCAGTATTAACTGGAATGTTGAGGTTAGAGAGGCAGTCGCTCCATGTAAAATACTGGTATTCAGCTGCATCCGGTTAGACTGGAAGCCGACCCCAACATAGTTGGGAAAAGGCTCGGCAGATGATGATGATGAGTAGGATAAGTAGGATATATATAGTAGGATAATAATAAGTCATTTCTATAAAACACTAGTATACATGTTGTAATTTTTTTGATTTTTTAAATGTTTTATGTTATATTTTTAATATGACTTCTTAAAGTAGAAGTCCTTAATGATTAATCCAAATAATGAGTCTGATTATTTAAATGGTTCAATATTTAGTTTATTTTAAGTTTAATGAGAATAACAATAAAAAAATAGTAATTACATATGTTTGTATTATTCTGCCCAAAAGGTGATGGACAATATGTATAATGCCCGGTCAATTTGATTATTTGAATAATTCTTATCAAATTGCACTCTTATATTGGCCATTTTTCATAGTGACCGGGCATTATGTATAATGTCCAATTCATCACTTGGTCCATAACATATATATTATGAAATATAATATAATATAATATAATGACGGTGATTATTGAAATTATACTGTTTTATTTAGCTGTTTTAAATTACCGTCTTTTACGGTTCATTAACATCCTAACCTGACTTACATCATTACCATCGCGCCATAGTTCATTACAATCCTTTCACTTTTCATTACCTTCCAGTTGTTAAATTTCAATTGTCATTTTCTCCGTGAATAAACAAGATAATAACGTGCCTTCCACTTTAAATTAATCTGGTGACAATTTGTGACTCGTGTATATAAAAGAAAAACCTAAAATGTAATATTTATTTTTATTCTGCGGAACGGTTCTATTTGCACGAAACGACGGAATGAACCATTTTTGATATCAGCCGTTTCTTATCAGAAACTGTTAATTCAGCACTGTGACAACTAGGTAAGAAAACGCGACAAAAATCCCAAACAACAAAAAGCTATCGCTCAAAAAATCTTCCCCATTTATCTCTGATCCTTCACCCATCTCCCGGTGCACTCCAACCTGTCTGAATGACGCTCAAGAGGGGAACAAAGCAAGGAGGATGTGAGAGTGATATCATCCGCGCCATATTGAAGATTAACTGACCGGTAGAACTATAATTATGTTCTTTTGCTATTTACCAGTATAATATGGTGGAGTACGTGTTGGTGAAAATGAATGCTGTACTAGCTATACACCTGAATGTATCGGTCGTCAACCCAACATCCCTAAAAGATGTATTCGAATTGGCTTTCACCACACTATAATAAAGATGGAAGTCTCCTTTTTCAACCGACTCCAAAAAGAGGAGGTTCTCAATTCGTCTGTTGGAGGTTTTTTTTTTTTGTGTTTGTTACCTCAGAACTTTCGACTGGGTGAACCGATTTTGATTATTCTTTTTTTATTTGAAAGCTTGTGCTTCTCGTTTGGTTGCTGACGATATGATGATCTTCCGAGATATACAATGGAACTCTTAAAAAATAGACGGCAAATCTGCAGTAATTGCTGCAATCGCTTGTAGGTTCATTGTTCATGCTACATCATGACGTAACATCATGTATGTAACACCGACTTCACACAAAAAAGTGAAAAATAACTTTAGCTTCAGAAGTCGGTGACAAAAAAACTAAATCAATCAAACAAAGGTCACCGACTTCTGAAGCTAAAGTTATTTTTCACTTTTTTTGTGTGAAGTCGGTTATATTTTTTGCAAAAAAGTTTTTTCAGCTAACACCACATTATACTACTACCATAGCGAACTTTTCTCAGAAGAAAATTCCACTTAAGATAAAATAAAAATAGCAAAACTCGTGAACAACAAGTACTTCCTAACTTACAAACAAGATCCGAGTTATTTAGCAAAAAGCATTACTTTGCAAAACTGAAACAAGCTTACGTTGGATTTTTATTTTTTTGTAGTAAAAGGCAATGCTATAGTGAAAGTTATGCTATACAAAGCGAGCAAATTAAAGGGAGCTCACATATATTATGAAGGTACGGAAGCCTTAATCGCGAGTTTTTAACGAACTTTTACTTTGGTGATTCAACTACTGTTTACGTCGTAGATTATACAGAATCCTTATTGTTGAACTTTATAAATAACTAGCTGATCCACGTAAGTTCGTCTGCGTCACTCTCTCTCACATAAAAAAAAATCCCCGTTTCCGCAACATTTTTCATTCCTGCTCCGCTCCTAATGGTCGAAACGTGATGTTATATAGCCTAAAGCCTTCCTCAATAAATAGACTATCCAGCACAATCAGATTTTTAACAATTTGGTGATGAATAATTTAGGTGATGAATAATTTATACAAATTAATGCGCCAGCCTGGGTTCCCCAACCCGTAAGTCGGGGCCGCGACCGCTGCTCTTGTATCACCCAGTATTAACTGGGTTGTAGAGGTAAATCAGGCTGTTCGCTGCATGTAAAAGTAAATGATAAATGATAAAATTTTAATGATAAGTGATGAATGATAAATGATAATTTAAGTGATGAATGATAAATGATAAATGATAAAGGATAAACGATAAATGATAAATGATAAATGATAAATGATAAATGATAAATGATAAATGATAAATGATAAACGATAATAGATAAATGATAATAGATAAATGATAAATAATAATAGATAAATGATAAATGATATTTATTCAGCAAGTAGGTTTTCTCAAACACTTTTACTCGTCATTTTTCTTTAAACTAGATGGGGCCGGTGTTTCGTACCTGACTACTCTGAGAAGAAACAGCCGAAACAAACTCAGAGGTCATAGTTTCTTTTGTATTTTACATATTCCAGTATAAACGCATGCAGCTGCATCCAGTTATACTGGAATCCGACCCCAACATAGTTGGTGGTTGGTGGTTTAGAAGAAGAAAACATAAAAATATCTCGGCTTTCACTGGACTACCATCCCCCAAGTAGCCGAGGACTTTATCAGATTACGTAGACGGCGCTCTACAATGAGGAAATACGTTTTTTAAATGAATTTCATGCAAAATAAAAATATTTTACGCGAGAGATGTTTTGACTTTTTGCTCCTTTTAGCATTTCGAATTGACAATTAAGTTTCTTCTTGTATGACAAGATGTGAAGAGGTCCTAATTTGGGAATGTAGCTACCTACTTGACGATCGACGAGTTTTCGATCTTATAACTCAGAACATTGCGTTGAAAACTGGTTGACCGTCAGTGAACTCAAAAGTTAACCTTGTTCTCCAAAAGATGTTTATACAGCACGTACCTATAGCATGTATCGGAAAAGTGTGATCAGTGAGAAAGATCAGTGAAAGTGTGTTAAGTGAGTGATAGAAACTATCAAACTGAACAACTTTCTCTATAGAAATAACATAATGATCAGCTGTCCCAGACAGCTATAGCGACAGGAGAGCAGCGGTGGCCCAGTGGTGGCGGCCCCGACTTACGAACAGTAGGTCGAGGAGACGAGGAGTTCGAACCCAGACAGGCGCATTACTTTGTCTAATTTATTTAATCACCACTGCTCTCAAAACGGTGAAGGAAAACATCGTGAGGAAACCGGCATGTCCTAGAACCAAAAACTCGAAGACATGTGACATCTACCAATCCGCACTGGGCCCGCGTGGTAGATTATAGCCCATTCCCTCTCATTGAGAGGAGGCCGTGTTCCAGCAGTGGGAACATGATGATGATGATGATGATGATGAGACAGCTAACAGAAAAAGACATTAGCAGACAGAGAACTCCAAAACCTAATCGACTATTTTGTATGAAGTATGGCCTGCCCAACTTCTGAGACTTTAATTTATTTTCAATATAAAACGACCAAATCTACCGAATCAAGCCATCCAAGTTTTTTGGCATTAGCACAAGTTTGATATTATTTAAATTTCGAAAATGTGACGCTATAAAGATTTTCTCCGATCTAAAACTTTTTATACTGATGCCAGCTATGCGTGCGCTACGCTGGTCTTAAAAAATGCCTACCCAAGCAGGCACTCCAGTTTGTGTAATTAATTTCATCACCACTACTCAAAGATTTTTCTTTATCGTTAAGTACTAGATAACTAATAAGTTAGTAGGTCATATGTGGACACATCATAGAGTTCTTTCAACGATAACTCAGAGTAAATCCCGCTTATCTTGTTAGTTAAATAATTGTACGGTTAATATGTCGATAAGAATTGTTCGCGTTACATTTCTTTGAATTTCAAAAAATCAGAATGATCGCATGCATATTACTATGTTTTTTTTTGTTTGAAAGATATTTTTAGAGATAAGTTCGTGATTTTTTTATCGAGTCAAATTAATTGTAATATATTTTCAAAACGCTGTCATGCTAGCACATATCCTGAAGAACATCATATATTTTTCTGGTCTTGCTTATAGCAGTGAATCATATACTTTTAGTAACCTTAAGTGTGACGGCCTAGTTCTGTAGTAAATTATTGTTACTTCGACAACTACGGTTTAATTTTCTCCTTTTTTGAATCACAACGGTTGGTTTTACGGGTCGGTCCGTAAATGAGTGACCATCCATAACATACAAAATTTCTTATGCGCTTCGGAAAGCACGCGAAGCTGTTGGTTCCGGCTGTCAATTGTAGATCTTTGACAGTCTTTACAGCGAGGTACGAAACTCTGAAAGAACCCAGTACCTGAGTTGTAGACATCAGACAGACAGTCCCTCTATGTCTAGTATTCCAACTGCGTCTAGTCAAACTGGAAGACACAATTTAAAATATTTGTATTTAAAAACATTCAAATTTATAAATAATAATGAATTGTTTTCCGGTGGTATCGGGAGCATAGGTCCAAGCCACCAGAGGTTTGTAATCGAAAGATGGGATCTGCTCACAATACTACTTTTCTGAATTAGATTCCCGGATGCTGTTTAACTTTTGTTAAATATTCCTTTCGTTTTTCTTTCTTTATAGTATTAAGCAACGACCTATTGTCGGGCCTACGCTGTCCCGCCATCCTTTAGTACTAATGCTGTAATGTAACATAATAATATTGTAATACCAAATGATTAGAAAAGAAGTAACCATGGAGTTTCTTGCCGGATCTTCTCCATGGAATCGACCAACGCGAACCGTGCACCTTTTTCGACGTTTTATAAGTGCCCATCTAGGCCTATGTGAAATAAAATATTTTGAATTTGATTTTGAATCAGGCACTTGATTGAATCACCTAAAGGACAGCCTCTCAATATGTTTGTCATGGCTATCAGGTCATTGAATTTGGTCGTAACGACATTTGGAGCAATGTTAGCCGAGCTCACATTCTACATGTCTCCACCCTGCTGCAATAAGGCGAGTTTTTATTATATTTATTAGAGAAAACTAACAATAGGTTTACAGGAGATGACAAAAATCCAATTAGTCCACCAGATTGATTTCCATAAGAATATTGGACACATATTTTTTTATTTTTTCATGCAAATAAAAATTAAAGAAAATACAGTGCGACGAAAACTCCTGTGACGTCGCATTTCGGTACATTTTTACCGTAAAGTGACGTGAAAAGCCTGCAATAAGTTTAATTTTCGCCACTTTTTTTAATTTGGTAGAAAAAAAAACACGTATCCAATATTTTTCCAAATCTAACTGATGGACAAAAGTCACACAATTTTTTTAGTAAGTCGTCATCCTTAATAAACACAAACAATTGTTAAAACAGAAGCTAAAATACATCAGCATGCAACTAACTGCGTACATTTATATTGTTATTAACATCAATTTTCACTTATTCAAAACTCGACTTTGGCTAAACTCTGTCATGCATTTGCAAAATATTTGCATTCATTTATCCTGTTAAAATATGATTTAACAGCCCAGCCAGACAATAATATTTGTTTACAAACACTACAGTGACACATAATCTCGGAGTAAGTCCCCCGTTCTCTTGGTACAGGGAGTTCACCTCAGATATAGAAGTTAGTATAAATGATCGGGTCGGGATTGAGGAAGGCACAGTTTACTACAGATTCCTTTGTTGTGAAGAAGTACTTAAGTGTGTAAAAGGTATGTGCTCCTCTATTTTGTTTATCGAGTCTGTTAGCTAATAATAATAAATAAATATCGCTGTATATTACACAGATCGCCATCTAGTGCCACACTAAGCAAGGCTTGTGTCGTGGACACCAGATAGTTGATATACTATATATTAATATGGGTTTTGTTTGTAAATACATACTTATTATACATACTCGTATAACACCTGAAAAATGAACATCTTATGGCAAAAATTACTGTTGTGATTTAATTTCTTGACTGTCCAAATTCTATTTGTTATTTCTTCGTTCCAACCTCAACATTCTCGTTCACTGATATTTTGGTGTTTGTCTATCAATAACTCAGACACTCCCTTCCGCTCCGCCCAGAGAGGGACGGGTCATATATTTATATTTATTTATTTAATACTGGACTTAAGCCTCTTTGAAACTGGGCCACATCACCATGCCCCATCTCCAGTCTGACCCAACGTCCTCGTGGTATGCGTTCACAACTTCAGAACTTATCGACTCGTCTAACACTCTTTTTATTATTTTTAGCTTACCATGAAGTCTCTCATTTTCTTCTGCTTCGTTGCTCTCGTGGCTTGCGCCCACGCTAAGGTCCACTATTCGCGACCACCTCCAGGCTTTGTTGTTGGTCACCCTGATGCAGCTTTCTACTACCCACGTCCGCATCATCGTGGTCGTCATACTAGAGATACGACTTGGGAGCATAGTGCTGGTAGAGGAAAAGTCTTCGGCACTTTGGGCAGCACGGATGATTCACTATTCGTAAGTACAAATTATTTTAGCTTGCTATTTCTCGTGCTGAACTCGCATAGTGGATTGCAATCTACCCGCTTCCTATAGATTATGGAATCTCGGTTGTGTTTCACATGTTTTGGAAAAGACTAAGATAACTGTTCTAGCTGAATCTGGTTTATTTTTTATGGAAACGATGTGAATTAGGCATTTCTTTCTATCACCTTTTTTGTCTCTTTAGTTCTTTCTTACTTAATCTTACTTCTACAGGGCCGAGGCGGTTACAGACAAGACATCTTCAACGACCACCGTGGTCGCCTCCAGGGTCAAGCATACGGAGAGAGAGTGCTCGGTGCTGGTGGAGACAGCAGTGTGCTCGGTAGCAAGTTCAACTGGAACAATGCGAATGACAATGTGAGAGCCGGCCTCGATGTTCACAAGCAGATTGGCGGTGGAAGTGGTGTTAGTATCTATTCCTTAAAATATTAACTCTCTCAGTAGTGTGATGATAGCGAATGGATTCCTGGGCAAGAACGTAGCGTTCGAAAAAACAGTTTTTTTTTAAACTGACTCCTAATATAGGAGGTTATTTCGTAAAACAACGCCTGCTTCTTCTAAAAGGTTGGGCAGTGGTGTTGGCAGTCCGTGCATGGAAAATATAATTATACCCATCAGCCATATATCTAGCTTGACTATGGGCAGTTGAACGGCAGTAGAACCAAACAACACTGCATGACCTGGTAATCCAACCTTTGAGAAGCACCAAGCATCGGCAGGTTTTTGTTTTTCAAAATAAATATTTTTCGACACTTCGTTGGTTTGATTTTACCAATAAAATTATAGCAAAACTCTTGCCGTTTCAGATGAAGTTAACTGGTGACGGTGTTTGGAAACTTGACCATAACACCAGATTTGTTGTTGGAGGCAACTTGGAGAAGCAATTCGGGCATCACAGACCTGCAGTTGGAATCCAAGGAGCTATTGAGCACGACTTTTGAGTAGATCTAATTCCTCCTTTTCCATTTCTTCATCCTTTGTAAGATACTATTCTTAAGAAGTCACTTTTCATTTGCTTGTAGATAAGTTGTTCTTTACATTATTTTGTACTTATAATTTTAATAATTCATGTGCCAAATTAGAAATCTATAGAATACTTAAACCTCATTAGAATAACATACAAACTGTATTACAGTGTAAATATTTTTTTAAATAACTTCGGAATAAGTCGTCTTTTAAATAAATTTAAAATAGAATTTCACTTTTTTTATTTAAATTTTCATCCATGCCTTTTTAATAAAAACAGTTATTACATAAAATGAACAATGTAAAGTAAACAAAAACCACCCACAAAACAATACTCTCTTCCTTAATACAGAAAGTTTGCTAAACATCAAATTACAAGGCAAAATGATTACCACCAGCCCGTCAGTTGTGGCACAGAATAAGAAAACCGTGTAGAAGCGAAACTCACGTTTATAAATGTGCCCATACCGCTGAAGAAGTTACAAAAATTCGCCATTCGTCCTTCCAAAATCATGTAGAAGCGAAATACATATTTTTATTGTGTGCATTGCCACTACAAGTACCTATGTATTTGTAACATTTGCCATTCTTCTTGTCTGGCTGTCAATTTCTCGTGTTCCGTATTATTGCGAAAGCTTTTTATGTTGTGTTTCACTAGTTCACTGATCAAATGCTCAAAACTACTGCCTCACTAGTTCACTGATCAAACGCAAAACTACTGCCAGGATGATAATCTTTGTATCTTGGTGCTTTAGTGGTGACCATCCGTCTCTCCTTTTATTTATTTGTTTGTTATCGATGGAAGACAACATTTTTTGCAACCATGATGGATTCGATCTCCAATCTAACTGAATGCAGCTAAATACCAGTATTTTACATCGAGCGACTGCTTTTCGCCCTTTGTGTGACTTTAAGCCTTCAGATGAGACCCATTGTGAGCGACCACGTTTCGGTTCCGTATGTAATCTGGCAGCCCACACTTTCGTCTTGAAACAATGCGGTAAGTTGGAGACCGAAAGACGGAAGACGTTGTTTCGGAAGGCCTCCCACTAGGTCGACATGTGATCTGGTGAGGGCTGCGGAAATTCGCTGGATGCGAATCGCACGGGACCGGTCACGGACACTTGGGGGAGGCCTATATCCAGCAGTGGACGTCTTTCGGCTGAAATGATGATGATGACTGCTTATCTGACCTTCGCAACCAAGTAATTACTGGGTAATACGATACCAAGCTTTTGACTACTCTTAACGATTGTCGAAGATTTACAAATGACAGCCGGAACCAATGGCTTCCGAGACACGGAGCAAAATCGATTTGGAATAAATGGTCCACCATTCACGGACTGATTTCGGTAAGCACTGTTTAGTCATAAAAGTGAACATGATTCTACTGGAGCCGCATATCGATGCTTAGTGATAAACAACCTTAAAATAATCAGACTGATCGTCAATACGACAAAAATGGCTTGGCAAAATATACAAGCGAGCAATGCAAGCGAGTGTTTTTTTACTCGTTATGAAGTGTCACTTCTACGAATTCATTCTAGTTCTATGACAGCAGCCAGGATACTGATTAGCGTCACCCGAAGCCAATTAGCACATTAAAAAGGCTTACAATTGGATTCACCCTCTCGCATACCACTAACAATTTTAGACAATTGCATTAACAATCACGCTTCGTGATGGTTCAAAAAGCTTACGAGTGTTTTCAGGAAGAGTTTTATATAGAAAACCGGTTTAGTGACTGTTTGTTTGTTAATACTAATAAGGTAGAGAGGGGTCTTACTAAGGAGTATCGTAATACCTAGTAGTAACTGGATTGTGGAGTTCTAACTGGATGCAGCTGAACACCAGTACTTTACATGGAGCGACTGCCTATCTGACCTCCACAACCCAGTTAGTACTGGGTAATACGACACCTCTTGGTTAAGACTGGTTGCTAAACTTTCGGGCAACTGACTAATGGTAACGACTGTCAAATATCTACAAATGGCAGTCGGGACCAACGGCTGAAGGTGCTATCCGGACCAGAAAATTTTGTGTTTATGTGAGAGATTGCAACCCATCCTCTGAGTGATCTAAACAGTTCATAATACAATGCATCTGTTATCAATAAAGTAAGGTTAATTAGTCGAGTATCGTAACTAAACTAGTATGTACCCATGAATACAATGTAATATTATAACACTTAGTAAATTAAATATTAATATTCTAGTTACTTATTAAATTGATTTTGAAATTGTATCGAATCGAATTGGACTTCATACGGCTATACTTTGTACGACATTTTTTTGACGTTAGAAAGCGAGGGAAAATGATTGATTCGAATTTGTACGGATGAACCGAACACTTATTTCGAATTAAATATTTAAAAAAATCTTTATAATAACAATTTAATTTGAGATAAAGAATTGATCCTTTAATAAGTCACGAGCTTGTTTAACAAATTATCCAGAAAAAACATCGGATTCTTTCCCAAATCCCGCGAGCAAATCCAAAATCTGTCACTAGTGCGGCCATAATTCTCACAAATTGCCGCGAGACGCCCGCGTACTGACGTAACTTGATAATAAGTTACGAGACAGGCTACAATTTTGCTAATTACCAACATCAAGGGATTAATGGCTGCCTTTTTATATTATTTCATTATTTTATTTCTGGTGTTTAGCTTTTGCGGCTGTTTTGTATTGGAGAAGATTTGCGGGATTGTGAAATATTCTATTGTTTGTGAGTAATTTTCTTAAAATAAATGTTGATTGTTATTAGAATGAATAAGCTCGATTTTACCCTCTGCTAGGGGGTTCCATCTATCTGGCAGAATCTTGTCCGAAATTCAGTTAGCGTAACACACTTGGCATAATTTTCTTTAAACGAATATATTAAAGGCATATTTTTTTTAATATACTTATTGTTTGGCTGAATGTGTGTATGTCCGAATTTTATTTGGCAGTATTACCATTTTTAAATGCCACGAAATAGCATTTTTAACCTTAATTTAAAATTAAAATATTATCTTAAAAAGTCAATATGTTGTGCTAGAAAAGTTAGTGACAGAAACGAATCGCTCAAAATAAAAAAAAAATCAAAATCAAAGCATTTATTTCAAGTAAGCCAATAACAGGCACTTTTGAATTGTCGAAACAAAGATGAACATTTAAAGTAGCTACAGTCCCAGTCACAAGACATAAAAACTGTGAAAGTACTGTAGTTGCCCATTCCCTAGCGTAGATCTCTATGGAGAAGAACGGGCAAGAAACTCCATGGACACTCTTTTAAATCAAAATAATGTTACAAAATCTTGGTTACATCATTCATGTTGAGATGGTAGATTATGTGAGAACAATGTAGCAAGATGTGCACGTTAAAAGTGTCCATAGTAAAAACAAAATAATTCATTCAAATAAGCCATGGCAACTAAGAGATGACCAGTCACAACTGACAGCACCCGTTCACGAACATGACGCATGGATCAGCACCATTCAGCTCAACCACTTTGAAGGGAGCTAAATGATCCGACACACGCGCCACCATCAGCGAGACATTTGAGTGAGCATGACATACTCTCAACCGCCAGGGCACATTCAAGTCAAAAACTAAAGTAGGTTTCCAGTGAATGATAGCTTTCTAGTACATAGTACTCACACAATATGGGCTATGCGATTATATAATACTAACATTGAATCTATACAATGCAAAGATAGTTGTACAATCTTCAGCAGCTCCAACAATACCATTTAATGCTATCAAGTTTTGCGCCCCTGTCCTTGTGGAGCAGGACCAGCATTGAGCCAAGCATTTTTATCAGCGATATAATCGCTCAACTTGTAATATGCTTGCTTACATAATGTGCGTTTAATACATGTTTTAAATTTCGTCTCATTCAGTTCAAGAATACTTTGTGGAATTTTATTATAGCATCTCAAACAGTACCCCATGAAAGATGAGTCTACTTTAGCGAGTCTAAAGCCTGGCTGAACTAGTTGGTCCCTATTTCTAGTACTGTAATTGTGTCTGTCGCCTCTTTTACCGAAAAGATGCAGATTTTTTCTGACGTACATTATGTTTTCGTAGATGTATTGGCAATGAACCGTCATGATGCCAATATCCTTAAATAGTTCCCTTAGAGAATCGCGCCTACGAAGATTGTATATGGCTCTGACGGCTCTTTTCTGCAGAATAAATATAGACTCAATATCAGCAGCCCGTCCCCATAGCAAAATACCGTAAGACATTATACTATGGAAGTAACTAAAATAGACCAGTCTAGCGGTATCCACATCAGTGAATTGACGGATTTTTCTAATGGCATATGCTGCTGAACTTAAGCGCCCCGCAAGAGATGTTTAATGAGAACCCCATTGTAGCCTTGAATCAAGCGTAAGCCCCAGGAAAACCGTTTTATCTACGAATTCGAGTTTCTCTTTATTCAATATTATCTCACAATCACTACTTTTAACATTCGGTACTGAAAATCTTATGCATTTAGTTTTTTTTTTCATTTAATACCAAATTGTTTGCTGTGAACCAATTTTGGACCTGAAGTAGGGCATCATTCACGTCATCTAGATTGTTGGCCCGTCTATTTATCTTAAAAATTAGAGAAGTGTCATCAGCAAACAACACCATATTTTGAGATTTGTGTTTCAACAAATAGGGTAGATCATTTATATAGACTAGAAAAAGGAAAGGACCCAATATTGAGCCTTGCGGAACCCCCATTTTTACATTCAAACCCTGTGAATTAACACCGTTTATTTGAACATGTTGTTTTCTATCGCTCAAATAAGATTTTAGCAGGCTAAGTGCAAGTTAACCAGTCCGTAATGCTCCAGTTTCAAAAGCAATGTGTCGTGATTTACGCAATCGAAAGCTTTGGAGAGGTCACAGAAAATTCCTATTGCGTCTTGGGACTCTTCCCACGCAGCAAATATGTGCTTTAATAGGGTTACACCGGCGTCAGTTGTACAACGTCCCTTGGTGAAACCATACTGTTGATCATGGAAGATTCTGTTGGTGTTAAAATGATAGAGCATTTGATTAAGCATTACTTTTTCAAAAACCTTGCTAAAAACTGGTAATACGGATACAGGTCTATAATTATTGGCATCTTTACTGTCCCCGGATTTGAAAAGAGGTATGACTTTACTGTATTTCATTAAATCAGGGAAAACTCCTTGGTCTACACATAAATTAAAAATTAAAGCTAAGTACGGGGCTATGGTCTCAAGTATAGATGTGCAAACTTTGATAGACATTCCCCATAAATCTTCAGTCAGTTTGATTTTAATTTGCCGGAAAGCTTTAATAACTGTCATGGGGTTAATGTGTTTAAATTTAAATTCAGCCAGGCAGCCAGACACATTCGCCTTTAATAAGCCAATTGAGGCTTCAGGTGAGGAATTAAGAGCCTCCGTAGTTTTTATTGGTATTTCGGTAAAAAAATTAACAAATTCTTGAGCTACTTCCTGATTAGAGCTTTTAAGACCACATGCTGTATCTAATGTAAAAGTATTATTACGTATTTTCTTTCTGTTGGTCTCGTTATTTATAACTTTCCAAACGGTCTTTATTTTATTTTCCGCTGTTTTGATCTTGTTGCTAATGTGCAGGGCTTTAGCAACCTTGCAAGTATTTCTAAAAATCTTTGAATACGTAGCAACATAGTTGCTAAAAGTTTCAGTGTTTATAAAAGGCTTAAGGCTGTAAAGCTCAAATAGCTTTTCCCTACTTTTTCTGATACCTCTAGTTGCCCAATCACTAAATATAAATTTAGGGCAAATACTCTTTGTCTTCTTTTCAAAAGTTTTGTTGAATTCCGTGTGAACTAATGAAAAGAAACGATCATACAATTGATTTATATTAATATCCTCTTGGCTCATTACACTTAACTTGTTCTGTAGGGAAGTATTATACCTCTTTAATTTGCAAGAAGTTATAGGTCTAAATTTAATCTGAACTTTTTGCATTGGAGTTTTACACCTAAAAGTTACAGTTTGTCCGCTATGGTCAGACGGCAAACAATTTATTATGGCTTTATCTAAGTAATCACAATCGCAGAAAACATTATCTATACAAGTAGCAGAAGAAGTTGTGATTCTAGTGGGTTCAATAAACACGTTAGTCAAGTCAAATGACTTAAAAAGATTTAATAACCGACTGCTATTTAAATTTTCTTCTAAAATATTGATATTGAAATCACCACAAATTATTTTAGATTTATTACTGGCTGCAAGTTTTGCCAGGACATCTTCCATTATAGATTCAAATATGGAAAAGTTTTGATAGTTTGGGGGTCTGTACACACACACAATTATATGCTTATCTAGCTCAACACAGGACAGTTCGACACAATGTTCAACCGAGAGACCTACTATGTCATTACGTTGCTTATATTTAAAACTATTTTTTATTAATATTAGGGAACCTCCACGAAGCATAGTTTTACGGTTAAAGCAGCTACCCACCATATAGTTCTCATAATTAATAAGCATTTGGTAATCCTTTAGCCAATGTTCAGTAAAACAAATAATGTCAAACTTACTATTTTCTAAAAACAATTCAATTTCTAATAATTTGGAAGAAATGCCTTGGATATTTTGGTGGAATAATTTTAAGGTGTTCTGCTGAGGCCCTTTTTTACTAACTAATGGAGTGCAAGAAGATACCTTGCTGTTGGTAGGATTAACAAAAATATTGTTAATGGTACCTTCTGTTGTCTCACTTACTAGTTTAAATTCATATTCAAATTTGGAGTGAGGCCGGAGACACCCGTGCCATCCTCAGACAACAAGACCCTATCACTAATAAACCCTAATTGAGAATTTTCCATAGTGACAGATGGATCTTCCCCAGTAAAATGTGTGTAAACATTTATAGCACTAGTGCTATATACATTTGTGCCAGTCACCTGTACATTAGTAGAATTACTAATTGTCGCAGTGTTAATAATATAACTAAACTTAGACATACTATTTATGTCTGTGTGAATACTATAAGCTAATAGCCGAGCTATTTTGTGTCTACATACAATAGGTAGATACACCTTACCCCGTGATGACTTAAGATTACCAACTATAGTGTTGATATCCAGATACATAAGCCTGTCACTATAGTGACCTACTAAAAAATGTACATGTTTATTCAACATATGTATATAATCGTTTTTCCTACTACTTAAATTTTCAAAATATGGAAAAGCACACAATATGATTTTATTACAACTTAACTTAAGCAACTCAGAAACACAGTCGGTGATATCTTCCTTTTTTACATTAAAACTATTACCAACACATAGAGTAATGGTAGTATTATGATAACAATCATTTTTTACTACTGATGCCATTACTTGTTTGTAGCTTGAGCCTGGCATGCAATAATTTTGGGTACAGTAACTCAGGTTATTACTGATCAATTTACCTAGCCCTCTACCCATACTATCAGAAAACATAACTGAATGATGACAATCATTACAATCAGGTGATACAAAATGACTAATCTCAGGCTGTACTACTTGTGAATCAAGGTTTTGATGGATGATGAAGTTCTGAGCACTCACAGCTTGGGACGGGTCCTCCGTTGCCTCAGGCTGGAGGGCATCAAGACTGGGTTCACTCCGACAAGTACAATGAGTGTTGCTGAGAGTCAGCAAGTCTACTTTGTCAACCAACTCATTTGTGACAAGAATATGCTCCTTAATTTGTTTCTTAGAGCTTTCATATTTATTATATAAAGATTTTAGTGACTCATTCAGTGCCTCAATTTCAGATTGTAAGCGCTGAGTGTCTATTTCATAAATACTTGTATTGTCTTCTAACTTAATTTGATAGTTATTTAATCTATTAACAAGAGAGACACGTTCTTTCCTTAATTGAATATTTTTGGAATAGTGTTTTTGTTGTTTCTTGTGTTTATTAATTGCTCCAAAACCAACTCCACGTAGTCTTGTCTACCCTACACCTAGAGTGTAATTTAAAATCGCGTAGGTGCGGAGGGGCGAGGTGGACCGCGAGTTGAGGACCAGGTGGTTGTAACACTCGCCGCGGCTGAGGATGGCCGGCGAAGCCGGCCAGCAAGTCGAAGCTGCGGTGGTGAGCGTTAAACCCATCTGCGACGACAAGCTCGCGTGGGACCGCCGTAGCCCCGCAGCGCCAGAGCCGTGACAGAAACCATGCCTGCTACACGTTGCATGCTTGTTTGTATGCTGCATGCTTGTTTGCATGCATGCTGTATGCATGGTATATGCATGTTCAGATGTTTACATGCCTGCTGCATGCTAGCTTGCATGCTGCGTGCTGCATGTTAGCATGCGGCATGCTTGCTTACATGCTTCATGCTAGCTTGTATACATGCACGATATAATATGCTTGTTTGCCTGCTTTTTACAGGGAAATAAAAACCAAGTGTTCACAATCAACTGATTTTTCATCCCATCTATTCGAAAAAGACGACTTGGTTCGCCTTTAAGTGCACCCAAAGGTGGTGTTTTCTATAAGAAACTTTTAGCGGGCAGTAATGAGTTTTTAATCCTCTTTATAAGTGCGCCGCAATTATCTTTGCCGCGCACTTTTTGAATTTGGAACATCTTGTGTTCAGCGCCCAAGAAATCGAACGCAAATATTGTTTGAATAAAGACTGGCTGGTGCGACGGCCCATAGTAGCGCCGCGCGCCGGCTGAATACAAAAAAAAAAAGAAATAAAATTAAAAACGCGCGAACTATAGCCCGCGTTTTCGTCAATTTTCACGGATTGATAGAAATTCATGATTTTGTTTTGAAAAATGAGTTCTTCAAGTGACAGTGAAAGCATAGAATTAACTCCTGATAGTATTAGAACTGACGCAAGAAATGTGATGGATAATCTACTACCTGCAAAATCCCGGGAGAAATATATGAAAGCTTATGGTAATTTTATTGAATGGAGAAATTCAAGAGGCGCCAAGAATTTTTCAGAATCTGTGTTTTTGGCCTACTTCCAGTACTTAGCCAAAACTAAACAACCTTCCACACTTTGGAGTACCTACTCAATGCTAAAATCAACAGTCAGTTCTAATAACGACGTAAAACTGGACACATATTCGAAATTAATAGCGTATCTGAAGAGGATGTCTGATGGATTTAAACCTAAAAAATCCAAAGTGTTCTCAGTCAAAAACGTGGAGACTTTCCTTAATGAGGCACCCGACAACATCTTTCTTGCCGTAAAAGTAAGTAACTATGTATGTATATATGGTGGATTAGTAAAGTATAACCAGTGTTTTAAAATGCGCATTTTATTGTAACCTGTACTTCGATAGATAGGTACTTGTCTTATTCACATTCGGTTTTGTTACAGGTGGCTTTAATTTTCGGAGTACATGGAGCTTGTCGTGGCAATGAACTTTTAAAAATAACTGTTGATGATGTCGAAAATCACTCGGATAATTTACTGTTAGTAAAGCTGACAGACACAAAAACAAAAATTGACCGATCCTTCGTAATCCGAGGAGAATACAAAACTATTGTACAGAAATACCTGGACCTGCGTCCTGCTGATATAAAGACCAATCGGTTTTTCATCCGTTATCAAAATGGCAAGTGCTTCAAACAAGTTATGGGAAAAAATAAAATTTCTTACATGCCACAAGAAATCGCTACTTATTTGAAGTTACCAGATATCAAGCTATATACAGGACATTGTTTTCGTCGCACTTCTGCTACCCTGTTGGCAGATTCTGGAGCGGACTTAACTGTTCTCAAGCGACATGGAGGATGGAAGTCGAGTGCTGTAGCAGAGGGATATATAGAAGATTCCATTGAGAACAAGGCGAAAACATGTGAACGCATCGTGGAAAACATTAAATTGCAACCTTCAGTTAATCCATCCATGCCACTGTCGCCGCGCCCATCTACATCCAAACAAAGAGATTCACCGTCACATTTTCCTCAAAATGAGCCACATTCTGACATTATTTCAAACACGCAGAATAAAATTAAATCTACAACAATCTCTATTCCTAATAAAACTGTAACAATTAATTTTCAAAATTGTGAAAATGTCTCAAATGTAAATATAAGTTTTTAGTTGTTTTATTATTAGATACTACTTAATTTCAATTTAGTTGTTACTCTGTTTCATTAAATATCAATATTACAATAAAATATGAGGCGCCTTTTATTTTCTCATAGTGGGTGATGAAAAGTAGAGTGTATCACTCGGGCGCAAAATATATTTTTGGCTCGGGCGACGTACTTTAAAAAAGCGCCCTCGCCGTAAAAATATTATTTTGCTCCCTTATGATACAATCTACTATTATGAATTTTCTGTGATTTGATAGATGAGTCTTTCCATTATTATGCATATGAAATGTATGCTAAAAAACAATTCTAACTGTAAACTTTCTGAGATATGATAGTTCTGCCTTTAAAGACTATCGATATGAAAATTATGCCAAAAGATGATTCTGACTGTGAACTTTCTGCGATAAGATGGTTCTACTTTTAAATCTTATGTATATGAAATTTATGCCTAAAGATGATTCTAGCTTACAAAATTATGAGTATGAACCTATGATAAATGAGTATCTGCCAAACTATTTTCTGCGAAATGAAGTTTATGCTTTCAGCTGGTATGCAAAATAATATTATGACATAAAAAGTTCTGCTATAAAGGGTGGACCCGTAGATACAAGTTGAGGAGCTTGTGGCAAAATAATAACAGCGGCTCGGGTCGAGGTTAAGCCATGCTTGCCTAGGTTGGTCTGTGGATGGGTGACCATTTTTTTTTTTTTTTTAAAGTGGGAAATCATCAAATGACCACTCTGGGCGGAGCGGGAGGGAGTGTCAGACTCTTACTGACTAAAAACCATCCATGTTCCTTCCTCGCCTTTTATGTTCCGGGGCCGCGGTATCTCTTTCGAACAGGCCCGCAACCCCGGCAGGCTTCGGCCCTTGCGGGCCCCTCTCCTTTTGCTGATATCTCTTTGAGGCGCGCGTGGAACACGAACGCGCCGTCGACACGGCCTGTCGTCGTCGTTAGACGGCCGGACGGCTAGCTAGCCCATAGCCAGCCGTCCACAGGCCCGCATCTACGGTGGCCGGTAGCCACCACGTGGCCCCCGACGCCCGTTGCGTCTCCCGCGGCGGCCGGGAAGAGAGGATCTCTCCCTCTCTCGTTCCGCCACCGGATTTCGCTAGTATGACTGCTTCGCAGAAGGAGGCGACGGCTTCCCATTCCGTCTCGCTCCGGACCATGGATTGAACCAGGGCCGGACGCGAGAGGTCGCCGCCGCCGATCGCCGCCACGAGGACACGGCGGAGCCCCGCCCACGCGGGGCAGACTTCCACCGTGTGCTCCACCGTGTCCTCCGGTCGAGCCTCGCAGTGGAGACACCCGGGCGTCTCCTCCCGCCCGATTCGGTGCAGGTACCTCCCGAAACATCCGTGTCCGGTGAGGACCTGCGTCAGGCGGAAGGTGAGGACGCCGTGGCGCCTCTCCAGCCACTCCTCAAAGAGGGGACTTACCGCCACTATCGTGGCGTGCCCTTGGATGGGTGACCCTTACATACCGAGTTTCCTCCGTGCTTCGAAAAGCACGTTAATCAGTTGGTCCCGGCTGTGTCCATCTTTGACAGTCGTTACAGGTAGTTAGTGGCCCAAAAAGTCTGACGACCAGTCTTACCGTATCGTAATCGTATTACCCAGTATTAACTGGGTTGTGGAGGTCAGACAGGCAGTCGATCCGTGTAAAATACTTGTATTTAATTGCATTGGGTTAGACTGGAAGCCGACCACAACATAGTTGGGAAAAGGCTAGGCAGATGATGAGGGAGCGAGCCTGTTGCCGAGAAACAGGTACAAATCCAGCCAAGTAGTAGCAACTCAGTAGCAACCAAGAGGTTGATACTGAGAAAAACCCGATTACAAAATAAAATATAAAATAAATAAAAATAAATAAATATCACTGGACATTAACACACAGCGCCACCTAGTACCACGCTAAGCAAAGCTTGTGTCGTGGACACTAGATAGTTGATATACTACATATATACTTTTTTGTTTGTAAATACATACTTATTATACATATAAACATCCATGACTCGGAAACAAATGTCCATGCTCATCACACAAACATTTGCTCCTATCGGGATTCGAACCCAGGACCCTAAGAACGTAAGGCAGCGTCACTACCACTACGCCATTCGAGTCGTCAATATATGGATCCTATAGTAATAGTAAAAGTCTATAATCCCACTTTTACAACGTACCAACGACCCGTTTTTTATGAATTCCACTTATCAGATCAAAAGGCTCCAATCTTCAACTGAACATCCACTTGGCTCAGATACAACTTCAAAGGTCAATACAATCCTATTAAAATATTTATAATATCGAGGAGCTTATCGCAATATCGGGCCGTTTCACAGGATAGGAAGCTTCGACAGAACATCAATTACTCTGTGACATACTGGAGTTACCCCTACTAAGAGTTACAGCTTGTTTTCTTTAAAATTGATTTTTGTTTAGTTTTTAATCTGGCTGAACAAAACGATTGTGATGATGAACTGGATTACTCAGTTTATAAAGTCTACTTGACTTGTTAAACGTTGTTAAATGTAAAGAGGGAACACTTTTTAGGTAGATTTCCTTTTTTTTATTTAAAAAAATCTACCTGTTGGTCTCTCACCGGAGATTTATATGTATACGTATGTATATGGGTGACAAACAAAATTTTGCCACACTCTACAGGTCGCAATTATGAACCGATTGCTTTCAAACTTGGCCAAAAAATCGATAAGGTCAAAACTTAGGCTAAGTTTGTCCATGGGGGCGGCGGGGGGCGGTTTTTCTAAACTCTCTTTTTTGGCCATAACTTTTTTCCTATGGAAAATTTTTGAACCGTTTTTTATTTTTATCATTCTGAGTTAGAATACGGACAACTTTAAATAAAAACTTTTTTGATGCAACCTCTAAATTGCGAAAAAAAATCATATCTCCGAAACAGTAAACATTTTGAGCGTCGCAAATATTATTTTAAAGCAAATTGTTTACTCTTCAATTGGTACCTTTGAAGTTTAGCAATAAAACTTATAGTTTTATTTATATATTAGAGGGCGTTTTCATGCCAAACTATTATGAGAGGATTTGAAAAGGGTAAACTTTCCATTAAAGGACAACGATTTTGAAATCATTTTTTTTTTGTAGATTGCTCACATAAGTACAACTCTTTACACAAATTTACAATAGTCGGACGCTCCAGCACCTGCTCCGAAATCTATCTCCTCCTGCGGGTTGGCGGAGGGATTTTTTATCTTTGGTTATATTATAGACTCTAATCGAATCCAAAAACCCCACTACGTTCCTACTAATTCCATGTGTCGGGGACCTGAGAGCTTCAAGTACATTCATACGTACGGGAGGTACTCGTGTATGGTACGGCCCACTGATACGGGCCGCTATTCCCGGCGGGCCCCATCACCAAGTGCGACATAGCCAGCGACCGCACGTTTTCCACGAAGACGTGCAAGAGCTAGTACGTGCCTCCTCTTTGGGCCTAGCTGGTCACGTGACTCAGCCCTAAGTTGCATCCCGCAGAACACTCCTTAAGGCCGGAGATCGTTAAGCGCCCTTCGACGCTCGATTGCTCTTCTGGTGCGGGTAGCGTCAGAGGTATTCTTTCTTTCAAGAAGGAAGACCTAAGAAACGATTAAAAGACTTTTTGAAAGATGATTATAGGATATCAAAATCAAAATCAAAATATTTTATTTCACATAGGCCTGGATGGGCACTTATAAAACGTCGAAAAAGGTGCACGGATATGAAGACTAGTGCAACGTGGACTAAAGTATGGAATAAGGAAATATGCTGTACTAAACAAAACAACACAGAGTAACAACAGGAGAATAATAAAAAGAGACAGCTCAAAGAGACAAGAGACTTACAAAGCGTTTTTTTTTTAAGTAAAAATTTCTACAGGCGCGTTGAGCACTTTTTGAGTGAACAAAAATGGTGGAACTCACGTGACCGTCACGAACGCTTATCGTAGCACTCGCAGCCGATCCGCTACGGCGTAGCCGGCAGTCCTTAAAGACCGCCCGCATGTATTTTTTAAAGATTGACAAATATATCTATCTTTTTCTAAAGACAAAAGTATAATTATAATTTATGATTTTGGCATATTTTTTTTTTTGTTTACAGAATGTCGATTTGCCTGGGCCCTCAGGTCTTAAAATAAAAATTAAATCAAGACTAAATATTGTTCACCATACAGGTATGTTACAGCGATCCTTCATAATAATCGTAAGAACTGATACTTTACCTGTGACAAACAATAATTGAATTTAAATAAATAAAATAAATATGTCGCATCGTGGGTGGCCGAGATGCGAAGTATCGGGTCTTCTTTACGATCCGACATAGTTTCAAATAGATGTGGGCATTGACGCGGGCACTCGAACGAAAGATAATTTAAATTAAAATAACCTTATTCCACCAACGGTTTTACAATACGAGAAACAAACACGTGCGTTGGTACTGAGCGTCTGCCACGGCTGTCGGAGCTCGACTGTCGCAACACTCCGTCTCTTCTACAGCCTTCACTGCATCCCCTCTACCGACGATCGTGTCCAAGCGGTAGGCGCTTGTGTTTCCGGTATTGTTAGTTCAGAATACTAATTGATAGATGGCGCTGCTAGTTGCACTTTGGCGCCTTCAATCCACGACACGGCCATCCCTGACTAGCACCCGTCCTCGGGTGTAGTACTTGTGGACAAAATGCTCTGAGAGTAATCTCGCTCGGCTGTCCTGCCAATTGTAACAAAGTTGTTTCCAAATGGTACTCTATTTCTCTTAAATCTAAGTACTAAAATCACTTGTCATGATTGACAATACCCTGTTATTAAGACTTCGTACACAGTGCTTCTTGCACAACATGATTCATTGGAAAAGGTCCGATCAACAAGGTAATCAACGGAAAACTATTTCGACAAATCTGAAACTAATTTCATAGGCAATGCATACTCAACTCATCAAACTTTCGTCACAATCTGTGCACCAACACAGATCAGAATCGCACCAACGATTCATTGCATACTCACTGCCACATGTGCTACAACACATGAGACACTCTGTACACCAACACAGACCAGAATCGCACCAACGATTCTCAAAACATCTTGCGCAAAATGTGCTACAACACAGACAGAAATCGCACCAACGACTTCTCATAGACCCATCGCCACGTCATGTTACTCATGAGGTGCGGTCAAGAGTTTCGAGTATGAGTACACACGCCATTCTTAATCGGTTGTGGTTTCACTACCACTGTCATCAACTATGACATCTAACTCTCGAGGCACTTGGTGATCGGGGATCTTTCTCATGCAGACTAAAATCTTCGAAATAACTTTACTGAACCTTGACCTACACTACACAGTTGTAGTAACGACAGCATAAATATGCTCACACTTTAGTCTGGACGTCTAAACTGTACAGAATTAGCTCTCTGCAGTCATAACAAAATGAAAACGACTCACCAGGTTGACGAAAAACCCCAGGTGCTCATGCGGCAATCACACACATGTCCACGCGAACGTTGATCAAGAGCTGCGCTCGCTGCACCACCCCTGCTAACACCGCCATTCAAATTCGAGTAGCCTCATGTCTTTACTTGAACCTCCTGGTATGTCCTCGTGTAATGGTAACCCTGCAAAGAAATACTCCACGACAGAAATTTGTTCCACTCGGTCACTCCTGACCAAACTAATAGTACGCTCACACTTCGCTAGCTATGTCAAAGTCCCATGTAATAGGAGCGAGCCTTTTGCCATCAACCGGCGCAAATCTAGACTCCGTGGCTGTTACTGAGAAATTTCTGATGGAAAATCCCAATAAAACATTGCCCGACCTGGGAATCGAACCCAGGACCTCATGTTCAGCATTCATGGTTGCCATCACTAGACTAACAAGTCATTGCATAGAATCTAACGCGGTTAAATTGGGAATACTTGAAATAGATCAACCTTTGGGGCATGTACCATAGTCGTTCGAATCAACCTTTAAAACTCCAAAGCTTACAGAAACCTCCGAGTAAAACTTCTAACGCCACGGCCCTCCAGCCGACCAGCAATCGCATTGCTCTCACACAACCAGCGCATGGATCAAAACTTCTGTACGCATATCCATCAAGTGGATCGCCCGTGTGCATCACCCACTGACTACACACTACGGTCTCTCTAGACCCCGACCTCCGCCAGAGTTAAACGCGCATCGCGCACCCACGGACTACTTGAGTTGCCTCAAGAGACACCGATTTCTACCGGGCTACGACTACGTAATAACCACTGGTACGGTCGAACACAATACGGCCGATAGAATCCTTTACTCGATTTTCTACCACAACTTAAGCTAACTCATCATTATGAAAATAAACACCAACATTATTCAATATCGACTGGTACGTGACCCGCTGGCATCTTTCTTAACCTACACTGTGCATATTTGTAGACACGATTAAAATTCAAAACTTTCAGTTTACGATAATCATCATCATCACCATAACCATCATCTTTATGATAATCATCATCATCGTCATCATCATCATCACCACCATCATCATCACCACCATCATCATCACCACCATCATCATAACCACCATCATCACCACCATCATCATCATCACCACCATCATCATCATCATCATCATCATCATCGTCGTCATCACCATCATCTACCTAGCATTCTCCCAATTATGTTGGGGTCGGCTTCCAGTCCAACCGGATGCAGCCGAATACCAGTATTCTACACGGAGCGACTGCCTATCTGACCTCCACAACCCAGTTAATAATGGGTAATACGATACCATTTGGTAAGACTGGTTGTCAGACGTTTTGGGCCACCGACTACTAACCTAGGCAAGCATGGCCCAACCCAAAGATCGGCCCCAGCGGCTGTTATTATTTAGTCACGAATTTATGACGATCATCGTCCAAAATCTCAATCACTAATTTTACAAGCAACAGTAATATCCAGGAACATTAAGTTCCAGAATCAAAATCAAACTTAAAACACTCACCAAAGTGCTTTACGGTTCCTGATGGGGGCTCGACAATGCAAAGGTCGACTCACTTCACCACCAGTACTGTAGCACTGTACCAGCACTGGCCTGCTGCCCAGCGACTGGCGATGTGACCCAGTGTGCCACACTTGAAGCACAACAATGAGCCGTTGCTGGCCTGCGGGGGGTGCGGGGGCTGCCCAATGCCTGTAGCAGCCGGCACAGACAACCACTTCTTGATGGCGATCGACTTCGTCCAAAAAAAACAGTCTGTGATAACACACCACGAGCACGCATCGGACTCGGTCTATCGGTATCGAATTCCGGCGATACTATCTTATTATTCACTGGGTATGTTCAAAGAGATTGTAAACGATACAAACTCTAAACGATACCAAGTCTTTGTCTTGCATTTCAAACAGTTACAGTCACTAATCACATTCGTACTCTTCATTGATCGTCTTTAACACCTTAAACGACGTGTATCCCGGTTTTTCTTTCACATGGTAAATATCACTTGTTTAGTGTCTGTTTACGAGCACCATGATCACTGATAAACTAAAGCTATTGCGGGTGGGTGTTTATAAGCACACTAATCGATCTACCCTCTTTCTTGTTCATTTTTTTGCACTCGGTACCCGACACACAAAACTCATCGCGAATATTTTTACCTGACTACGGCGAAGCCAAAAAGGAGGGTTATGATTTTATTTTCAGCACTTTTTCGGTTTTTACACACTTGATACCGATTGTTATTGACACTTTATGCGCGACATACGCGGGGTATGATCACATTAGCACGGTTTGATCTCAACTCAGATGTTGAGGAGCCATCAGCGTCCGAAGTAAGTTCTCGTCCCATCGTGACGTCATCGCTGCATTTTCCGTATTTTCTTTAGCTCGAGTGAATCCCAATTCTGATGTCGCATCGTGGGTGGCCGAGATGCGAAGTATCGGGTCTTCTTTACGATCCGACATAGTTTCAAATAGATGTGGGCATTGACGCGGGCACTCGAACGAAAGATAATTTAAATTAAAATAACCTTATTCAACCAACGGTTTTACAATACGAGAAACAAACACGTGCGTTGGTACTGAGCGTCTGCCACGGCTGTCGGAGCTCGACTGTCGCAACACTCCGTCTCTTCTACAGCCTTCACTGCATCCCCTCTACCGACGATCGTGTCCAAGCGGTAGGCGCTTGTGTTTCCGGTATTGTTAGTTCAGAATACTAATTGATAGATGGCGCTGCTAGTTGCACTTTGGCGCCTTCAATCCACGACAAATAAATATCGCTGGACATTAAACACACAGCGCCACCTAGTGCCACACTAAGCAAAGCTTGTGTCGTAGACACTAGATAGTTGATTTACTACATATATACTTTTTTGTTTGTAAATACATACTTATTGTACATATAAACATCCATGACTCGGAAACAAATGTCCGTGTTCATCACACAAACATTTGCTCCTACCGGGATTCGAACCTAGGACCCTAAGAACGTAAGACAGCGTCACTACCACTACGCCAATCGGGTCGTCATTTGAATTTATAGTTTTAAGCATTTGATACTAGTGAGAAAACTTCGAAAAATACACATAGTAAGGCCATGCTGTCACGGCAAAGTTTTTATATCTGGAAGTCGCGACCCGGATACCAAGAATTTAATCTTGGAATTGCTTGCTTAGCAGATTTAGAACATGAAGCGTAAAACAAAAGCGAAATAAAACTTATCTACTTATAAATACGGTCTTTTATTGTAATACTTTAGTCTTAGAGTATTGATGGTCCGATCTAGTGATAAATTGTACGGATATTGGTTTTGCCTAACTGCACAGGTCCAGGTGTTTCACATTAATAATAATATAATAAAAGCGAAAGTTTGTATGTGTGAATGTTTGTTACTATTTCACGCCAAAACTAATGAACGGATTTAGATGAAATTTAGCACACATACAACCACACATAAATAAATTTCGCTGGACATTAAACACACAGCGCCATCTAGTGCCATACTAAGCAAGGCTTGTGTCGTGGACACCAGATAGTTGACATACTACATATATACTTTTTTGATTGTAAATACATACTTATTATTTATACAAACATCCATGACTCGGAAACAAAAATGTCCATGCTCATCATACAAACATTTGCTTCTACCGGGATTCGAACCCAGGACCCTAAGAACGTAAGGCAGCGTCACTACCACTACGCCATTCCAGTCGTCGACATACATTTAGTTTATAACCTGTATTAACAAATGGGATACTTTTTATCCCTGTAATATGATCCCGTGGGACAATTATCGAACTCGACGAGGGCGACGCGACGTTGCGGGCGTAAGCTAGTAATGGCATAGTCTGCCTCGTTGGTCGAGTGGCCACTGATTCTGGCTTTGTGCCCGGTTGTCGGCAACAGTAAGAAAGAAAGAAAGAAATCATGTTCATTTTGCACATGCCACAAGAGCACAAAACAAAAAAAAAAAACAGAAAAAAAAAACAAAAAAAATCTTTAAACTACAATAGGCTCGCTTTCTATTACATACGACATAAATAAACATAACTGGCGAAATGTAGGTGTACCATTAAGTACAATAACTTTACTTTCTTAGGTCAATGTCAAAAACAGCTGTCATGTATGTTATGCTGTATTTTAAACAGCTGTTTTCAGATAACCAGACCGTCATCTTTTAGGTGAACATGAATGAACCTAAGTCGGTGACTTAAATTTTTTTTGCCACCGGCTTTAAATGTATACTCCTTTTTATTTCAACTTTTTTTTAAGGCGTTTTTTTTTGTTTTGGTCCTTTTTTTGAAAATCTGTTGTTATAATATTTTTCACAAAAGTTTTTAACGAGACCAGTTGCTTATTTACTAAATAAAATATAATTGCTACTCATGTACCTACACTATTCACAATTCTAGAGTACCGTCTAACGTTCGTGGTAGAGAATATTCAACAGTCAATGCGTCCACGTATAAGCAATAGATTACGTCTCGTTGGCAGATGTTACGCTATAGTGTTCACTGCTGGCATGAATTGTGTAGCAACAGTTTATAAATACAAAGATAATGAAAATGTATGTTTGGGCCCTATCAGAATATCAGCGCTGTGACGTTTTTTCTTTTAAATGTTACAGCACCATGCTGAGATAGGAGCCTTTGCTTAGTGTGGCACTAGGTGGCGCTGTGTGTTAATGTCCAGCGATATTTATTTATTTATTTTTGGTCTTGTACAGGACAAATTCTGTTTTGTATTTTGTTTGTTTTTCTTTGATTTCTCTCATTATGTTTTCTTTAAACCAGTGTTATTGTAGGAATCCTACAATATTAGCTGGCAATACTGCCTTTTATTCTTAAGCACTCTATTGTTTATGTTCGTTCGTTCTTCACTTCAGTCTAACGTTTGCTGTGCAAACATCGCACCCCGTGTAAAACAATTTAATAAATAGTTCTGGTGTTAATTAAGTACTGCAGTTTCTCACTTTATCCGACCTAAAACACAAAACATACAGTCCACGCTCTAACAGTTATAATCACAATTTTACCTTTTTTTTATGTGTTGTTCTGTCGGGCTAATAAATGCTTTTTCTTTCTTTCTTTCTATGCGTGGACTACGTGGAGTATTACAGGGAAATAGTATTCCGTTCTTCTCAAGAAACAGATTGCAAATGATTGCAAAATCTGTATTTTGATTTTTTTTTGCAGTGTTGGAGAGGTTTTTTCCATTACCTGGTATTTTTTTCCTGTCCATTTGCTCGTCCTGCTGTATCTTACTCAGCCATTTTAGTAGCCTTTTTGTAGAACAACGTTTCCAAGTGTTACCGAGCAACATGTTAATGCATTCACACTGCATGTTGAGGTAACATTCTATAACAATGTTATCAATTGTTACCGCGTGTTGACTGAAAGTTAGGCAACATTACTAAACATGATAAACTAACACGGCAACAAATAATAACAATAAATAACACTTGGAAACGTTGCTCTACAAAAAGTAACTGTGTTAATGCACCATATAACAGAAAGTTATTTATTGTTTGTGTGTTTATGTAGCCGTGTTAGTATACAGTGAATATATGGTCACAATTGAATACAATCTACACTAATCTACACTAATATTATAAAGAGGAAAACTTTGTTTGTTTGTTTGTTTGGTTGTAATGAATAGGCTTAAAAACTACTGGACCGTTTTTAAAAATTCTTCCACCATTCGAAAGCTACATTATCCACGAGTAACATAGGATATATTTTATCCCCGTACTCCCACGGAAACGGGAATTACGCGTGTGAAAAAGCGTGACGTCCGCTAGTGTAATATAATTTTACATAAAACATAAAACAAATGCCGTGCAACTTGCTTGTTGCTAGATGTTACTGTTTCTTATATTTTGTTATTTTATGTTATAATGGCGGTATGGCCGCGATGAGTAATGGTGCATCCACACCGCAGTTAACTTTTGTGGAGCAACACTTTGGAACACGGTAACATTTGGTAACTATATGTAACTTTTGTGGCTATTTGTTACTTGTTGTTGATTATCTGGAGAAAAAATGACAGCCGCACGGGCTTGTCATAGGTTAAGCTGCACTTGCTGAAGTCCATAGTTTTGCTTTGTGGCTGGTATGTGGAGACAGTTGCTCTATGTAAAAAACTGATATAAAACTTAGATGGGAAAAGGCTTGTCAGATTTTGATGCTGAAATGATGAACAACAAATAAAATAAATAAATAAATATCGCTGGACATTAACACACAGCGCCACCTAGTGCCACACTAAGCAAGGCTTGTGTCGTGGACACCAGGTAGCTGCTAAACTACATAAATATACTTTTTTTTTGTTTGTAAATACATACTTATTATATCTACATATAAACATCCATGACTCGGAAACAAATGTCCATGCTCATCACACAAACATTTGCTCCTACCGGGATTCGAACCCAGGACCCTAAGAACGTAAGGCAGCCTCACCACCACTACACCATTCGGGTCGTCGAATAGGGGAGAGGTATAACTTAAAACACTTTGCTCTTCTTGGGAATCAAACCCAGAACTTCAGGTTCAGCAGCACCCTTTCCGAACAATAGGCCTACGAGACCAAGATCCAATGAGGGGTGTTTCTAACTATTTTTTATAGCCTTGTATGTCCCACTGTAATTAAAATAATGTCATTTAAATTCAAGAATGTAATGTTATTCAATTGATGTTATGTAATTTGTTTAAATGGATAGATTATTAAATTAATGTTTTGTTATGTTACTATATTAATGTAATTAAATGAATGTAATGTTAATAATTAATGTCGTGTAGTGTTGACAATGTTAAAAATGCAATGCTAATTACGAATTTATTATATTTAAGATAAATTAAGTGTACTACATTAATTGTTCTATGTATTTATGGTAGAAATAAAACCTTTTTTATTTTATTTTATTATGTCCCACTGTGGGAAAAATGTAAAATACAAAACAAAAAATCATTCACAGCAAAAACCTACATATGAAAAAATCGTGATCAGAATGAAGTCTTTAAAGAATTTCAATACAAACTTGCATCGCTTTATCACAACACATCAGGGTCTGGGTGTGAAAAATGATGCTATCATTAACCCCTTTTGAAGATGCGATCATCAAAAACGATGGGCGTTTCCATTGATTTGGCTGTTCCGATATTTTCAGTAACAAAACTGCAAATGTTTGTGTGATGAGCATGGACATATGTTTCCGAGTCATGGATGTTTATTTGTATAATAAGTATGTATTTTCAAATAAAAAAGTAATATATGTAGTATATCAACTATCTGGTGTCCACGACACAACCATTGCTTAGTGTGGCACTAGATGGCGTGTGTTAATGTCCAGTGATATTTATTTATTTATTTAATACTAGTTTGAAGTGTGATATGATTTTGTAACTTAGCAATTTTAAAAGGACGAATAGATTGACTTCTTAATAAAACATTTGAATGAAGGGTCGAATTTTGGAGGTCCACATTAAACCTGGGGCCTAATTCTGCTATTTTAATAAATTCGTCACTTCAACACGACTCCATTCCCATCCCATTGTCATTCTGCCTTATAGTTCGTAATCTACTAAATTTACAATGGTCGATTATTGGTCGGTCAATGGTCTCGTAATAGAATTGTGTTATAAGACATTTTCGTATTGCCATTATTATAAAACCCTTACTACAAATTGTTTTCGAAATCTACTAGGTACTAAAATGCGAACATTTATTCATGCCAGATTTCATTGATAATATATTTTTACACATTTGTCAATATGTACGAGATTATCATTCTATGACATTTCTTTCAATGGAGTGTCTGTGGTTGACCATAGGAAAGTCATAATGGCGCCATTATTTTATAAAACTTGACAGAACTTGACCATTATGAAATCAATGATCGACTATCCTGACTTTATTGAAATAGCAGAATTGAGGCCCTGTATTGAAACAACTGCAAATAAAGGGGAGAGACTTTTTCCCAGCAGTGGGATGAAGAAGGTTACCATAGTACTAAATGTGACTTAATCATTTAGGCCTGTATTCTTGTCGCGCTGACGGTCGGTCGCGTACGATTTATACATCGTGTTTCTTTAGAGCACCATGCTGCGACATTGCGTCAGTAGCGACCGATAGCCGTGTTTCCTTCTCGCAGACGTCACGACTGACCGTACGCGACCGGCCGCCAGCGTGACAAGAATTCAAACCTTACGATTATTGTCGCAATGTGTTTTTGCGCAAAGTTACATAACACATAATTTTGTTGTTGAGCATTTATACACTGAAAAAAAAGGTGTGTTGGATTTACCAAATTAGCAAAGGTTGGCTGAATTACAAGGAAACTACGATAAATATGACAAAACCTCGATATTGAACTTACAAAACTAAAAAGGTTGAAGTTGATATCAGAGTTTTGATGTAAATCAACCAAGAGTATTGTCCATTTTACCAAACAAATGTCAACAATTTAGTTTATCATAAAAATATGATAAATGTAACAAAACCTCGTGGTTGAATTTACAAAACTACATAGGTTGCGATCAAAATATAGTGCCTACCAGAGTTCATGGTGTAAGTTAACAAATAATAATTGTACATTTTACCCAACGAATCTCAACAATTAAGTCCGGTTGATTTTATCATAAAATTTGAGAAATATAACAAGACCTCGCGGTTGAACTTACAAAAGTACATAGGTTGCGATCAAAATATAGTGCTTACCATAGTTCATGGTGTGAATTAACAAATAATATTGTACATTTTACCAAACGAATCTCAACAATTAAGTCTGGTTGATTTTATCATAAAATTTGAGAAATATAACAAGACCTCGCGGTTGAACTTACAAAAGTACATAGGTTGCGATCAAAATATAGTGCTTACCATAGTTCATGGTGTGAATTAACAAATAATATTGTACATTTTACCAAACGAATCTCAACAATTTATTTTGGTTGATTTTATCATAAAAATATGATAAATATGACAAGACCTCGTGGTTGAACTAACAAAACTACATAGGTTGCGATCAAAATATAGTGCCTACCAGAGTTCATGGTGTAAATTAACAAATAATAATTGTACATTTTACCAAACGAATCTCAACAATTAAGTCTGGTTGATTTTATCATAAAATTTGAGAAATATAACAAGACCTCGCGGTTGAACCTACAAAAGTACATAGGTTGCGATCAAAATATAGTGCTTACCATAGTTCATGGTGTGAATTAACAAATAATATTGTACATTTTACCAAACGAATCTCAACAATTAAGTCTGGTTGATTTTATCATAAAATTTGAGAAATATAACAAGACCTCGCGGTTGAACTTACAAAAGTACATAGGTTGCGATCAAAATATAGTGCTTACCATAGTTCATGGTGTGAATTAACAAATAATATTGTACATTTTACCAAACGAATCTCAACAATTTATTTTGGTTGATTTTATCATAAAAATATGATAAATATGACAAGACCTCGTGGTTGAACTAACAAAACTACATAGGTTGCGATCAAAATATAGTGCCTACCAGAGTTCATGGTGTAAATTAACAAATAATAATTGTACATTTTACCAAACGAATCTCAACAATTAAGTCTGGTTGATTTTATCATAAAATTTGAGAAATATAACAAGACCTCGCGGTTGAACTTACAAAAGTACATAGGTTGCGATCAAAATATAGTGCTTACCATAGTTCATGGTGTGAATTAACAAATAATATTGTACATTTTACCAAACGAATCTCAACAATTTAGTTTGGTTGATTTTATCATAAAAATATGATAAAAATAACAAGACCTTGCGGTTGAACTAACAAAACTACATAGGTTGCGATCGAAATATAGTCCCTACCATAGTTTACGGTGTAAATTTACAATGAGTATTGAAAATGTTACCATACAAATCTCAACAATTAAGTCTGGTTGACAAACGGAATAAATTAAAAATTAGCAAATAACCGAAAATTGACCATTCGTCCCCTTATCTTCGAAACTACTGGGCCTACAATTTTGAAAACAATGCAGAAAATAGTTCTTTACCTACATAGATGACAGGAAAACATATAAGAAGTCTATGGTATTCAAAGTAACAATCATAGTGAAGAAACATGAACAAGCCGATAGATGGCGTAGTGCCGATGACGCGTCTTTCTGAATCGCGGTGTTAAGATTCTCCACGCGTGATTGACCCTCCTTGATTTTGCCTTAGACCTTACTTCATAGTATCATTTCAATGGTAAGCTCTTCTCCAGACTTTCACACTATGTGAGTCCTCACAAATCACGTTGATGAAACGTGGCGCGGTGCCCAGAGCCGCAGAGTGCGAGACGGCTGTCGTGGTAGTACGACGTCCGTACGCAGTACCACAAACAAACTGATTTAATACTTTCTACCATGTAATAAGTGCTATCTACAAAATTTTCGTTGAAGATTTTACTAAATACCTTTGCATTTTCTATTAAACTAGCTTCGGTAATTTGTATCAAAAACGTAACAGAACGTAGAACATACAAAATGTATTTGGTAAAAAAAACAAGTATGTTGGGTAAAATATACAATATCTCTTTGGTAGATTGCAGCGAACTACATTGTACTTTTTACTAAAGTACTTTGATAAAAAGGTTACGAAAGTACTTTGGTTAAAAATCTACTAAAGTTCTTTAGTGAGAAACGTTACTAAAGTACTATGGTAAAAAATGTTACTAAAGTACTTTGGTGAAAAATGTTACTAAAGTATTTTGGTAAAAATTATACTAAAGTACTTTGGTGAGAAATGTTACTAAATTACTTTGGTAAAAAAATGTTACTAAAGTTCTTTGGTGAAAAATGTTACTAAAGTATTTTGGTAAAAATTATACTAAAGTAAGAAATGTTACTAAATCACTTTGGTAAAAAATGTACGAAATATAGGTGTAATCTACCAAATAAATTTGGTACAACATCAACTTAATGTGTTTGGTAAAAACAACCAAAATTCGTGATAGGACCGAAATCAACCGCAAACTTTGGTTCAATTTACGCAAAATCTGTTAAATCCAACCTAACATTTTTTTCAGTGTAAATAAACAAATTTTCTTTTGTATTCTATTTATATACAATCATTAATAGCAAGAGGTACTCACTCGCCCGTAAAAGCTATTCTTTGAAGTCATAAGCTTGTAATAATTGAGTGGCACCAACTTTGTGTCGTATTTCTTCGCGTGGAAATTACAGATGATAAGAGATTACTCTTGAGCGAATTTTGGGCATGGCTATTCAAATTATATTTTGTAGAAACCCCATAGAAATTACTTTGATACGGGTTTACTGACATTCACACTGGGCCCACTTGTTGAATGAAAATAGATGAATAGCCCACTTTCTCACTGAGATAGATAGATAGATAGATAGAATACTCTTTATTATGTACACCATAAAAATTAAAATACAACAGTTTTAAACATTTGAGTCAGTCATTCAGCATTTAATGTTCCTAATTAAAGTATGTAACTAAGGTCTATCGTCACCAAAAAGATAACGCTCTGATTATCTAAAAACAGCTGTTTAAAACACAATTTTGTATGGGAACATGTCACAGTGACAGCTGTTTTTAGATAATCAGGTTGTTATCTGTTCAGTGAACATGGACCTAATGAAGAGGAAAGTTTATTTTTGTTGTTTTTGTCCCGGTCAAGTTCCGAAAATCCCTCTGACCTATTGGGACCATTTTGAAACCTATAGGAAGCTAAATTATCAGAGAGTAAGATAGGCTATAAAATATTAAAAAAAAAGATACATAAGAAAAATGCAGTAATGTAACCCAAAGAAGCAAAATTGTGCCTGACTTTTATCTGGCAAGAATGTGGGCGACTACCAAACTGGGCGAAACAAATTGTATGGGAAAACCAACAATTTAAAAAGAGCTTATGCTTATGCAATATGAGTAATCACAGTTGATTGAGACGAAGCACAAACAATTGACGAAAGCGCGTGATGCTTAACACACGCCGTGTTAAGCATCACGCGCGTTCGTCAATTGTTTCTTTCATGTGAGTGCCGTCGCATTGCAAGTGGTATGCCCCGTGTATGCCCCTATGCAATAACATTCATTTGTTTTGTTACAACACGCGTCTCACTTGACGAAACTGGCCAACTGACAGGTTTTAGGTAGATTTCCTTTTTTTTTTTAAATCTACTATTGGTCTCTCACCTGCGGAGAAATATATAAATACGTATGTATATGGGTGACAAGCAAAATTTAGCCACACTCTACAGGTCGCAATTATGACCGATTGCTTAAAAACTTGGCCAAAAAATCTAAAAAGTCAAAACTTAGGCTAAGCTCGTGAATGGTCGGAATTCGTCTATGGGGGGCGGGGGAGGGGGGGTTGGTTTTTCTAAAATCAGTTTTTTGGCCATAACATTTTTCCTATAGAAAATTTTTGAACCAATTTTCATTTTTATCATTTTGAGTAAAAGTACGGACAACTTTAAATGAAAACATTTTTGATGCAACCCCTAAATTGGGGAGAGGGTTTAAATTTCCAAATTTTTTGCGAAAAAAAATCATATCTCCGAAACAGTAAACATTTTGTACGTTGCAAATATTTTTTTTGAAAGAAAATTGTGTACTTACTCTACAATTGCTACTGTTAAAGTTTAGCGATAAAACTTATAGTTTTCGAAATAAAAAATTATAACTAAAAATTTGTGGGCGTTTCCATGCTAAACTCTTATGACTGGATTTAAAAAGTGTCAGGAATTTTGCATTGCAGAACAACGATTTTGAAATCATTTTTTTTTGTTGATTGTGCACATAAGCACTACTCTTTATACAAGTTTTCAATAGTCGGACGCTCCAGCACCTTCTCCGAAATCTACCTCCTCCTGCGGCTTGCCGGAGGTCTAAAAACATATTTTTAAAAAGTCGTGAGTCAATGGAAACGCTGTAATAGATTAACCCTCCGCTTGGCAACGACAGGCCATCCATTATAGAAAGACGATACGCCGATTGACACAGACGTTTATTGAACGTTCTTCACTAACAACCTTACTTTCAGAAAGATCCGATTATTGAGAACACGAGATTTTGTTGAATTAGTTTTCGACGAGACATGTTATTTTTCATTTCATTGTGTAAAATTATTTCATAAGATGTGTGTTAGAAACACCACCCTTTTTTTCAGATGGGAAATCATCAAATGACTTCTCCCACTCTGGGCGGAGCGGAAGGGAGTGTCAGAGTTTTACTGACTAAAACCCATCCATGTTCCTTCCTCACCTTTTATGTTCTGGGGCCTCGGTATCTTTTCCGAACAATCCCGCAGCCAAGTAACACCACCCTGTGTTCCATAACTCTGATAGCAAATGTCAGAGAAAAAACATCCAAGCTAAAGCCAAAGTGGGCTGGCCCCGTAGCGCGAACGCACCCGATGATGTAGGCAATGATCTTTACTCACTGGACGCCTGACATAGGAATCCACCGGAGAGGTAGACCGCAGCGAAAGTGGTGTGATAATCTGATCTGGTTTTGCGGGGCACAAAGGGCTAGATATCGTACAAGATAGAAAGGTTTGGAAGGAGAAGATTTCGTCCAGCAGTAGGATCCATGACAGGCTAATAAAAAAAGATGTAAGTGGCTGACCGCGCGGGTCAGCGGTGTTGTGTGATAACGGACAAATAGGAAATTCCGAAAGCCTAGTGAAGTCTCCAGGAATCCAACGAATGACGGCTTATATTTAAGGCAACTAGGGTCCCGTGTAAACAAAAACCCTGGAAATTGTTAACAAAATCCTATTCAAATAAGGAAATAATATTTTGTAACTAGCTTCTGCCAGCGGCTTCGCCCGCGTGAAGTTTGATTATTGTCCCATGGAATCTTACTGCCGGGATAAAAAGTATCCTATGTTTTAATCCAGGTTATAAACTATCTGTGTGCAACATTTCATCCAAATCCGTTCAGTAGTTGTCGCGTGAAAGCGCTACAAACAAACTTACATTCACATTTATTCTCCGAACTGCTAAGCTATCGGGAGTTACACGTGTTATTGTGAGTCAACTATAAAAGATAGACATATGCTGTCTTGGGATATTTTTTATATAATTTTATGTGGAATATTTCCGTTATACATGATTTCTATGTAGCTTTAACCATTAAGGCTGCACACGCGACGGAAGCTAAAAAAACCAAGTAACTTCTCCCGTTTTCCCAACATTTCCTTTCACTGCTCTGCTCCTATTAATGGTAGCGTGATGAAAAGTATACTATTACCTGCTCAGGAGTATGTAGAATAATTGTACCAAGTTTCGTTAAAATCCGTCGAGTAGTTTTTTTTTCTATAAATAACATACAGACAGACAGACAGACAGACAGACAAAAATTTTACTGATTGCATTTTTGGCATCAGTATCGATCACTAATCACCCCCCGATAGTTATTTTGTAAATATATTTCATGTACAGAATTGACCTCTCTACAGATTTATTATAAGTATAGATAGATAAATTCACGACAAAATTTGTGACAAACTTTGTGGCAACAGCAAGTACAGTCACGTCTAATAATATGTAAACGCTTAAGAATTTTTTAAGTTGTTTTTCTCCTAATGTACTGATTAAAATTTGATGTTATCACGTACATAACATTCTGGAACTCATATTTTTAAGAAAAAGATCCAATCTCCTAGTTACAGTCGTTATTTCTCGCGAAAATAGCAATAATATTAAGGAAAGTGTATACATATTATTAGAAGTGACTGTACTAGCTGTTGCCACAAAGTTTGTCCGCGTAGGTAGGTAATCTATGTATCTATCATGGGACTTAGGTCTCCGCACTTCGTCCTTGAAGTGGACCATTGTGCGTGAGCCATGGTGGCCGATTACTCCAACCAGCCCACCTCCCTCCAGAAGCAGATCAAAGGCCTAGTAGGCACTCTTTTTATTGTTTTCCTTTGTCTCTAATGCTCATGTAATTAGAATAAAAAATAAATTAATAAACTTCCCGGTCTCCTCAGTGATCTTGGCGTTTCCAGGGTCTCCTCAGTGATCTTGGCGTTTCCAGGGTCTCATGCTAATGCATATGTGGGTAGGTAATAAGACTGGCCGCAATTGGAGAAAAAAAAGACGTGTGGCACTCGGGGACTGCCGCGGTAAAGCTATTGTATTTGTTTTTTACGGGGGGTGTTTGGTTATTTTCGTTACGGAATTTCCGGATTCAATCTCCACGCTCAAGGCCCGCGATAGAAGCTATGCAATAGCTTAAAAGGCCTCAATATTGAAACCTCTTTATCGACTTTCTATACGTGTCTGTCGTGTATAGATATCGCTTAGACTGTCTTCATAAGCCATTTTCCTCAGACAGGCACTTCAGTTTTACGAGTTTTTCAGCTCATACTTAATTCAGTCTAAGATATTAGGGATAAAGTGAGGAACCTATTTCATCAAAAACATCGTACTCAGCTCATTTGTTATTTATTTAGAACCTTGTTGGTAACAGACTTTTAAAACGGGATGTCTTAGGTCCATGTTCACCGAGAGGTTAACAGTCTGATTATCTAAAAACAGCTGTCAATGTGACATGTTCCCATGTAAAAATGTGTTTTAAACAGCTGTTTTTAGATAGTCGTCCGTCATCTTTTTGGTGAACATGGACCTTAAGCGATTTAATTGATCTAGTAGGATGTGTTATGAAAAAGGAGATTCTGATAACTAAAAAAATGTCTTGTACATATTGCAGCCTTTGGGGACTGCCGCAAGCCGATAGAAGTGAAAACTAAGTAATCTATATCTGCTACGGGTTGTGCCCCGCGCACGCCTAAGTGCTGCTACGCCGTAGCGGATCGGCTACGAGTGCTACGAAACGTGAGGTGACTGTCAAGTGAGTTCCATGACTTTTGTTCACCCAAAAAGGGCTCAACGCGCCTTACACTTCAAAAACATAATACATATTTTACTTCATCATCATCATCATCATCAGCCTATTAATGTTGCCACAACTGAAAACTAAGCCTCCACTCTATGAGAAGGAATGTGCTATAATTCGCCACGCAGGCCCAGTAGGTACGGATTGGTAGATGTCACATGACTTCAAATTTTTTGGTTCCTTCACCGTTTTGAGAGCAGTGGTGATGAAATAAATTACATAAAGTAATGCGCCTGTCTGGGTTCGAATCCATGACTTACTGTTCGTAAGTCGGGGCCGCCACCACTGGGCCACCGCGCTGCTCTCCTATATTACTTGCCTTTATTTTTTTATCACCTCAAGCCCAAAGTACAAAGGCGGACTTAATACCATAGGCATTTTCTACCAGTAAATTTTTGGGTTTTAGGTATTTTTATGTTGCACCAACTCAGGATGGATGAAATGGTGACAGGTCACTGAAACAACTTGCCACCCACGGATGCTGATGCTCAGGAAGACGATGTTATTTATGTTATACTTAGATCTAGTTTTCAACATAATTTATGTATGACCATTGGTTTTTACCAACTATGTATAACGGCAAAGAGAAGTAGAAAAAAAAATGTAGCATTTTAATCTCTATATTTAATGTAATGCTTACTTATTACTTAGTTATTTACAAAATATATTTACATTATTATATACATCTATTACATCTACTTAGAAGTCATGTTCAATAGCGCCTTGGATTCCAACTTCGGGTCTGTGATGTCCAAACTGTTTTTGCACGTTACCCCCAACAACAAATCAGGTATTATGGTCAAGTTTCCATACTCCGTCACCATTTAGCTTTATCTGAAATGTTTAGAATTCATATTATGCTATAGCATATTTGCAGAATAAAATTAAAGAAATGATTAAAACTATAATTTCATAAACTCGAAAAATTTCGTGTCATCGTCTTTTGAGCCCGTCGTACCGTATGCACCATTGACCTGCACCATCAATGGTGCAGAGCTGGAGTAACCCACTCAAAACATTGAGCTGAAGAATGGATTGCATAATGTGGGGGTCGGGGATGTGTTTAAAGTAAAAATCTTACAAGAAAACTTGTATATAAAAGAAAACTTGTCAAAAAGTTGTAACTTTGACCCCCAATATCTCCGTAACTAGAAGGTATCCAGGTATGGTTTAGAACAAAAAAAATATCGCAATGACGGACAGAATAACTGCCTTTCAGCTTCATTAAGAGGATATTGAATACGCGAGACCGCTCCCATTGATTACAATACGGGGTTAGAAATATACAGAACCACTCTCAGGAGTAATCTGACTGTTATACCAAACCACCACCAAGTAAGTTTTTCCTAACCCCGGAATCAAGACTCGGGAACAAGTGGCTTCTTTTTAATCACTTTAACAAAGAAACGGTAAATCCAATCATCCGAGCAACCTCCATATTTCCACAACCCAATTCGTACTAAGTAAGGAAGGAATAGGACCCCTGTGTAAGGCTGGTTTCAAGACTTTTGGACCTCCGACTAAACTTTCGGGGGTACTTACACCACTTCCACCACCAATCTCCTTTTGAAGTTCCAAGCCAGCTCTCACGTTGTCGTTGGCATTGTTCCAGTTGAGCTTACTTCCGAGCACACTGCTGTCCCCACCAGCACCGAGCACTCTTTCTCCGTATGCTTGACCCTGGAGGTGACCGCGATGGTCGTTGAAGATGTCTTGCTTGTAACCGCCTCGGCCCTGTTGAAACATGGTTTAGTTAGAACGTTGAAGCAAAGACCGGGGGGTAGGGAGTGAAGGATCAGGAAAACTAGAGCGGACAAATTGCAACACCAGACACTGATATTTCCATAAGTTTCCATGTGCGAACTCTGATGCTGCGTTCGCAATGTTTCCGCACTGATTTAATTGAACCTAGAATAAGACTCTAACAACTTTTGAAGTGAAAACTTCTTTAGGCGCGTTGAGCACTTTTGGGTGAACACAAATCATTAACACGAACGCGTTGTAGCACTCGTAGCCGATCCGCTACAGCATAGCACCACTTAGGCGAGCCCTCGGCACAACCCGAAGCAGATATAGATTACTTAGTTTTCACTTCTGTCGGCAGTCTCCAAAAGACTACCCCGCATCATGTTTTTTTAGCTTATTGATGGCTAATTTTCATTAAATATAATAATGTTTAAACGCTTATGCAGTCATAAGATTGTCAAGTGCGCAGGCCTGAAAACCGTTATCTGGAATCTATTGCCAACTATTTGACATTCAGTTCAAATTCTAAAGGCTATCTGCGTCATGGCTCGTGATAGCCTAGAAATGGACAAAAATAATGTATTTCTATAGCGACGATAGAAAAGTAAAATATTTTTAAGGAACCGAGCGATTGTCACTTGTAGGCTTTCAAAGAGTATATTTTCTGCCTTTTTATCTTTATCTTTAACGACTTTGAACAGAATTGACTAAAAACACATAAAAATAAATAATAATGATTTGACAATATTTTCCCAAAATATAAGGAGCGTTTATTGTAATTTTGACAATTTCATAGCATCTATATCCAATTATTCATTTGAAACTGACATTATAATATTCACTGAATGTAGATTAAGTGATGAAAAAAGTATTCCGCAACTCACAAACTATACCCATATTACAACACGGCATTTAAATCAAAATGACGGGGTAGTTGTCTACATAAAAAACTCTCTTGTGCCCAAAGTTAAGGAAATAAACTTAGTCCAAGCATCTTGCCTACAACTGGACGTTCTTAATAATATTATTCTGTGTATTTACCGATCCCCATCGCATGCAAATAGTGATAGTTTTACAGATGCACTCAGTACAGAACTTAATGCTCTGGGTACACAGAAAAATATTATTATAGCGGGTGACATAAATATAAATATTAAACCCAAAGATACAGAACAATCCCATGAGCGTAAAAATAGAGTTAATTATCTAACTATGTCATCAACTTATGGCATACTACCTGGCCATATACTGCCCACGCGAGGAATGAACTGCTTGGATCATTTTATGCTCAAGATTAATAATAACAAGAAGTCAGCTTTTATTGGGGTACTAAACACTACTATTACTGACCACTACACAACATTCTTATGTCTATCTAAAATTAAAATTAAACAAGTTGCCCCAAAAACTAAGACTAATCTGAATTATGAAGGTGCGCTGAAATATTTACAGGAAAATAAAATAGCAGAACTTCTATTTTGCAATGATCCGGCTGAACTCATTAATATCTTCATACAGAAACTTACTGCCTCTATAAATAATAATACTACGACTGTAACAATTCCTAACAAAAAACGAATAATTAAGCCTTGGATAACTCAAGGTATTTTAAAATGTATCAACAATAGAAATAAAATGCAAAAATCGCTTAAAAGGGATCCTAGTAATGAAATTTTAAAAATTACTTTTAATAGATATAGAAATCATTGCAATAACCTCATAAAAAAATTGAAAAGGAAATATCAAAAGGAATTATTAGCCAACTCTGTAAAAAACAATAAATTACTCTGGAAAAATATAAAAAATGTTACCTATTCTTATAAAACTAAGACAGAAAACACAGAATTATTAAACATAATGTCATCCCCTACCGAGTCAGTTAATCATGTCAACGATTTTTTCGTTAATATTGGTAAGCAACTGGCCCAGCTAATTCAACCTGACTTGGACTCTGACGCCCTTCATGTAATTGAAAATCAATCTTCCGTATCTCATTCTTTTGTACTCCATGATACTGTCTGTGATGAGGTGGATAGAATACTAATGAGCTTAAAAATTGATAGTGCTCCCGGTTGGGATAAAGTAACTACAAAATTTCTCAAATATATTAAAATGATAGCTGTTCCAATCTTAACTCATCTGACTAACCTTTGCTTTAATGAAGGCGTCTTTCCGGAAGAACTAAAGAAATCTATTATCACACCTGTACACAAGGGAGGAAACAGAGACGATGTCAACAACTACAGACCAATATCAGTCTTACCAGCAATTTCTAAAATTTTGGAAAAACTGGTAAATAATAGGCTCATTAACTATCTAAGTAAATACGACTTGCTGTCGCCCACACAATTTGGGTTCAGAAAAGGTTTATCAACCGAGGATGCAGTAACTGCCTTAACATCGCTAGTAGCTGATACTATCGATAGTGGCAGCAAATGTGTTACTGTCTTCTTAGATCAAAAAAAAGCATTTGACACCGTCTCTGTTCCAACCCTGGTGGGTAAATTAGAAAGATACGGAATAAGAGGAACTCCGCTTTCTCTTCTAAACTACCTATGTAACAGGAAGCAGAGCGTTAGGATTGGAAACTATACCAGTGACTACGCGGATGTAAATTACGGCGTACCGCAAGGAAGCGTATTAGGTCCAACTTTATTTTTAATTTATATCAACGATCTCTGTAATTTAAATATCAAAAATGCCAAAATTTTCTCTTATGCCGATGATACGGCTATTGTCTTTTCTGGTAACTCTTGGGAAGATGTAGAGAACACAGCTGAAATAGGCATGGCTAGGATAGCCAAATGGTTAAAGAGAAATTTACTTACCTTGAATACAAGCAAAACTAATTTTGTGTATTTCGGTATTAGTGCACGAACTGAACCAACGGATGATTTTAAAATTAAAATACACGATTGTGGAGACCTCGATAATAAAAATTGTAAATGCCCAAAAATTAACAAAGTAAAGCAAATCAAATATTTGGGGGTAGTAGTAGACCAAAGATTATCCTGGTATCCACATATCGAACAAGTTGCTAGCAGGGTTAGAAAACTGTGTTGGTTGTTTAGTGCACTGAGACATATTGTGCCAAAAAATATAATAAGTCGAAATAACATTTCCAGAAATCTCCTTAATGAGATATACGTCGCTTTGGCTCAGTCTGTCATAGTTTACTGTATACCTAACTGGGGAGGATCTGCAAAAACTAAATTCATAGAAGTAGAGCGTGCACAACGTGCACTCATAAAAACCATGTACTTTAAGAAAATTAGATATCCCACAGAAAGTCTTTATAACCTCAGCGATTTACTCTCAGTAAGAAAACTATATATAGTTCAAACTATATTAAAGAAACATAAGACCCTGCCTTACGATGCATCTAAACTGACAAAACGGAGAAAGCATGCTGTTGCAGAAGTCCCCCAAACAAAAACTTTGGTTGCCTCCATGCAATTTAAAACACGGTCTGCTCGTTTATATAACAGAATAAATAAAGAAATATGTATATATAAAAACCATTATTATGAATGCAAAAAAAATACACTGAATTGGATCAAACCACTTACCTATGAGGAAACGGAAGAGCTCTTGAAACTCACGGCATAACCTCTCACACAGGCACACAAACATACACATACCTACACACGCATACAGACATACCCAGGCACACACTCACTCACACACACAAACTGCAGTTATGTTATTTTATTATTATTTTTTTATTTTTGTCTACTTTACCTATGATTTGTTTTAAATAATTTTCTTTGTTTTGTTATGGAAGAGCGGAGTCTTCTAATACAGGCATTGTTTGCTTAAAAGAAGGCTCCAATCACAAACTAATTGTTGTTATTTAGTTGAAGAAATAAACAATTTTGAATTTTGTTTTTTTTTTTTTTGACTAGACCATCTGATTTGTTTAGAAATGGAATAGAATCTGCTGGAAGCTGGCTGGAAAAGATAACGTCGTTGAAGTTCTAACACCACCTAAATCAATTTTCGGTTTCGTCATTATGATGGCGTTTGCTAGAGAATTGGAAGGTACGTTGGTGGTACCTACCAATTCAAATGGGCTCTGTTTCTGATTGCAGAAACAGAGCCCATTTGAAATCCTCAGGGAAATAATTGGTTTTGTAATTTTGCATAGATTTTTAGATTTTTCACTATATTGTTAAGTTTCTATTTTTCACTAACGTGGTGCTAGAACTTCAACGACTATAACTAAGATACTCGCAAATCAGTTTCTAGGGGCATATTGTATCATAATACCTAAGTTTATCTGAACTATTTTTGACATGACTACGTTCCAAAGACCTGCTGTTTGAAATACATAAAGATCATTTCACAATTTTTTGTAATAACTAATGAACAAAATCCATAAAAGAACATTCATAAGGTATGCAGGCACTTACGAATAGCGAATCATCCGTGTTGCCCAAAGTACCGAAGATCTTGCCTCCACCAGCACTATGCTCCCAAGTCGTATCTCTGGCGTGACGACCACGATGATGTGGACGACGATGCTCATACACGGCTGCATCTGGGTGGCCATTTTTATAACCTGAGAGTGGGGTCCGGTAATGGAGCTTAGCGTGGGCGCAAGCCACGAGAGCAACGAAGCAGAAGATAATGGGGTACTGCATGGTAAGCTGAAAAATTAACAGAAATATTAGTTTAGTACAGATAAACACTGTTTTAGGCTTTCACGGTTTAAAACTAAACTTATATTGTCACTTACGGGATATCTTTCGTGATTATTTATTGAGTTGAGCTCCCGATATTTCGACGCTGTTGCAAGCGCCATGATCGCGGGTTGATTGGAGTATGCGGGTGGATGGAAATTAAATTGTTACGAGCAGACAAATTTGTCTACCCTCTTTCTTGTCACGGAAGATATCCCGTAAGTGACAATTTAAGTTTAGGACAGATAGCCGAAGGGGCAAATGAGTTCTGAAGATCGCGTTTAGGGAAATAGGACAGTGTAGGACGCCCAACAGCTAGATAGATCGATGACCTTAAGGGGGAAGCGTCAGGGTAGACCGGGAAATTCAAATTTTCTTACGTTTTTTGCAATTTGCAGGCCAGTGGCAGGTTTTATGAAGTTAAAATATCGTTCGCGACTGTAAGACGTACGTTGTTACAGAATAATGATCATCGAAATCATCAATACAACCCTCCAAGCTCACATAAGTAGGTATAGGAACGACTTTGACCTTGCAAAAATCGTTCTTCGACTTATATGGACTTAGAGGGTTGTACTGATGATTTTGATGGTTATTATTCTGTAACTACATTCATTTTAAAGTCGCGAACGATCTTTTCAACTTTCAATAACCTGCTACAGGCCTGCAAATTGCAAAAAACGTAAGATAATTTGAATATCGCGGGCTACCCGGACGCTTTCACCTTAAAGAGGAGGGTCGGTCAGATTGGATGTGAAAGACGGAGAAATTGAAATAGGCTGGTGTGGTACACCACACCACCCTATTTATTTAGGCCTACGTCCAGCCGTAGACTGCGTTTAGCTAAGTTCCGTACTGCTCGTTTGACAGACACCAAAAGATCTTAGATTTATCTATCTTCTTTCTTTATTGCGCATTGTGGTAATCGGTTGTCGTGGTATGGACATGTGATGCATAGGAATGAGGAAAATGTCGTGAGAAAAGTTTCGAGTATGAATGTGATGGGTATGAGTAGAGGAAGACCAAAATCTGTGCCAAAGACACGATGGATGGAATGTGTTAAGAATGATAATATGGCAAGAAAAGAGGTGTCCGAAAAGATGACGAAAACTGGAGAAGTAAAGGTTTCAGAAGAATACATGCTGCTGCACCGACCCCAAATGAATTGTGATGAGGGCAAGAGAATGAAGAATGATGAATGATGATGCCTTCTTATAAGTAGTTAATGTTGGTTTGGGACGCGGAAATCTAAAATAAGACTTTAATTGTCCAATCAAAACATCAATGGAAACTTATAAAAATTTCTCATTTTATTAAATTACTCAAATTAATATGTATGTGTTACTTGTGCTTCAAAATTTATGTGTACGTTATTTAATACAGACCTTTTAAAATAGTCAGGTACTTATTCACAACTCAAGGAACTGTAGTAAACTGTGCTTTCCGCAATCCCGACCCGATCTTTTGTATCAACTTATATATCTGAGGTGAACTCCCTATACCGAGAGAACGGGGGACTTTTTGATATTCTGCAGTGTTTGTAAACAAATGTTATTGCCATTCTTGACTGAGTTGTTAAATCATAATATTTTAACAGGATAAATGTAGGAAAATATATTTGTAGATGAATGGCAGTTAGGAGCCAAGTTTTAATATTTTGTTTGACGAATGACTGAAACCATTTCGTGTTTGTACCTTGTGATCTTAGCACATTGCAAAAGTGTTGTAATTTTTCTTTTTGAAATAAAAAAAGAAAAATTACATTGTTGGTTTATTTATTGTTTATTTTAAATATTTTTATTTGCTTGAAATTTTTAATACCATGAGCAAACTCAGCTGAATGAACACAGAACTTGGCCATCACGCCTAATTTAACGTTACAATCTCGGAAGTTAAATAATTATAACATACTTAACTACTAAGATAAGCGGGTTTACTTTTATCCGCGTTATCGTATAAAGAACTCATTGACGTATTGACCTACCTATTTACCTACATTTGATACCGGGTCATCGTCAGATGATAAAAGTTTATCGAGCGGGAAAGGGGGGTTCCTTACAAACCATATCTAAGGTAAGGACTTCATGGGGCGGCTTATATACAGGGGAAAGTAGAGGGAATCCCGCGGTAGGTCACCTTACGCTGGACAGTCCAAGTAAAGTCGCCAGTAGGAGTCCACATATATGAATACGCGAGACAGTCTACCACTTTGCAAAGAGCGAGACAGAAAAGAGAAGAGAGAAGATAAGGACAGGAAAATGATAATGGTTTACAACACGTCAAGGTTAAAGTCTCACCTTCATGGGTGTGTTTAAATCCGGGAAAGTCTTGGGACTATTTATATAACCTAATTATGAATTGAATAAGATCACACCAATGTGATGTGTGTGTGTGTGTGTTCTAAGATTATCTTGGAAAACACTAATGTTAGTGTTTTCCAAGATAATCTTACCTTATCTTGTGAAGATACCTGGACTTGTCTAAAGGGTTACTGGTAATTCGCCGTATTCGTAAATGTTCTACCGAAACTCAGTGGTTTTTGAGTTAGGTTAGTGATGATGATTGATTGATAGTTTTTTAGTTTTTTATGAAAAATTCCAGATTAAATCATTTAAAGCCAATTTAAAAACGATATACGACGCGAATGTACTGAAATTTAAGTTATTAATAACCCTACTATAACGCCCTGCAAAGAATACGTCAAATTACAAATAATTCTGTATAATAATCTATTTAGACTAATGTTATAAAAAAGAAAGATTTGATTTTCTGTCTGTTTGTGTGTTTGTTACAGTTACTATAAAACTACTCAACCGATTTCAAAACTTCTTTACCCATTAGAAAGCCACGTCTTTACTGGGTATTATAAGTAGGCTATGTCACCGTAAAATTGTCAAACACGTTATATTACAATATAACGTGTTTTTTCTCGCGATATTGTAATGTCTCGAATTATTGTCAACTGAACATACGGAAGTATCTCTGCCCCCATAATCGGGACTTGGGGCGTTAGGTTAGTTAGGTTCCTTTAAACCCTGCACTCGGAAATAGGGCCCCGCGAAGCGGGGCTCCGTCGACTACGCTTTTTAGGGGGAATATCAAGTGTTTTAAGGTTATGTTATATTAATCGGTATTTCTCAGGAATGGTGCATTATCTTTTCATGAGAGTTGTGCCACTGGGCAAGGGGGACCCCTCCTTCCCTCCACACCGCGTAAGTTGACTACCATCGCATGCATTTCACGAAAAATAATGCGTTTTGTTGTAAGCAGTATGTTCATTTGACAATAATTCGAGACTTTACAATATCGCTAGAGATATTACAATATAACGTATTTGACAATTTTACGGTGACAGCTACATTTTTCTACCACGGGGACGGGAACTACGCAGGTTAAACCGCGTGACGTCTGTAGCCTGTATTATTGTAAAGAAGAAAAATTTGTATGTAACGAAAAAACTTAAAAAGTACCAGACCTATTTGAAAAATTCTTTCAGCGATGGATAGCTACATTATCAGCGAGTAACATAGGCTACATTTTATCCCCGCACTCCCACGGGAACGGGAAACACGCGGGTGAAACTGCAGGAAATCCACTAGTTTATTAGGAACAAAACGCTAAGTCTTTTACAGCTGAAGGAAAACTCGTCTTCGTAAGTCCTGTGAGGCAATTGAGCCGGCCATCATTTCTCGTCATCAAGGGACTGTCGTAAAATGGTTGTAAAACTGTTTTAAGTATCCATTTTATCTTAAGCGTTACCTTTTTGTTACCAATTCTACTCTTAATGCCGTTATAAAGCTATTTATTTCGTATTTTAATGACGAAATATTACTTGGGTTTGATGGTTCAATACCTACCAAGATTGCGTTAATCGAAGTTAAGCTGCGGTTGTCTAGGTCAGTCTGCGGATTGGTGACCATTTTTATATTTTTCTGTCATAAATGTTATTATTAAACTTAGCCCCGCCTGAAGACAGCCCCGGTCCGTTCCAGCCTGGGGGCCAAACGTCGGAAATGCTCCACGAAGTTCCACCAGCTATCGAGGACGAGTCCTAGGTACTTCAACGTTGATTCGACACCGGTGGAGACCCCTCGGTGGCGCATTCCAAGGCCGATAAAAGCATATGGCCTCGGACTTGTGCAATGCCACCCCGAAACCCAGTTGCTGGATCCTCTCTACGACTATCGCAACCCCGCGTGTCATGGTTTCGCCCGCTGCATCGTGCGACCTCCCCTGTGCCAGCACCAGGGTGTCGGCAGCGTAGCACGTTCTTAGGGTTCTGGGCTCGACTTTCGGTAGAAGCAAATGTGTGTGTGATGTGCATGGACATTTGTGTCCGAGTCATGGATGTTTATAGGTATAATAAGTATGTAAGTATTTACAAAATAAAAAAGTATACATGTCAACTATCTGGTGTCCACGACACAAGCTTTACTCAGTGTGGCACTAGATGGGGCTGTGTGTTAATGTCCAGCGATATTTTACTTATTATAATTATTTATTCTTCCGTTCGTTGTTTGAAATAACAATTACCTACTTGTTACAAACTACAACACACTACAACAACAACAACCACAACAACAACTACAACACAACACACAACAACACAACTACTTGTTGCTTGTTGAACTATTTGTATCGAAGTTAAGCTGTGGGTGTCGAGGTCAGATCTGCAGATGGGTGACCGGTTCTGACCTTTTCGCTAATGAATGCTTCATGAATAACATTATCGCTTTTCTTAATTCTCTTTGCGAAGACGTTCAAATAAAACAGGTGTTAGGTACTTACTTAACGAAATCCATTATTAAAATTACTTTTTTTCGGACTAGAAACTTTTTAGTCTTTCATTAAGATAATTACGAATGAATTTTAATTTGGACTGTAATACTTATAAACGTAAGTCACTTACCTTTTAATTGCTGAAATGGTTCAGGCAAATATCTACGTTATTATTAAAAGTTGAGAGCAGCGGTGGCCCAGTGGTGGCGGCCCTGACTAGACTAGAAGAACTTAGTTTAGTTTTCTATAGAATTTTAAACCGGATCAGAAAAATAGCTACTTTATAACTTGATAGAACGAAATGGAGCAACTCATCCGATTTGAAAGGTACTGTGAAAAATGGTAGAATTTTCAGAAAAGCTATCGGCTTGGTGTGCTAGTGATGAATTGTTTGAACGGTATGAGATGCATTTTCCATAGTAATGTGCCTGAGCGTTGGCTTATGAAAACTGACTTTTTAGGGTCCCGTAAATAAAATTAAAAAACGGAACCCTTACAGGAACACTCATGCGGCTGTTTGCCTCTCTCCGTCCGTCTGTCACAGCCAGTTTGCTCCCAATTTACTGGAACAAATCAAATCAAGTGAAATTTGGTAGGATGGTGTAATCATGTGACCCAAACAGATGTGCAAGCCATTTTTTTTTAAATTACGGTAAAAAAAAGTTTTGCACTCAAATACATTTTTAACCCCCGACGCAAAAACGACGGGGTGTTAGGCTATTTATTTATTCTAAAACATTTTAAAATTCATACGCAGCAGATTTTAGAATTTTTGGCCTGATAGCTGCAAAACAAAAGGCTACTGAGCAAGAAATCTTACATTCGACACCCGGGTCGGGCAAATTGTTATTGTGTTTTTCCATCGGGATTTTCACAGTAGCAACCACAGAATCTGGATTTGTACCCGGTTAATGGAAATTAATATAATTAATAAAAAAAAAGTTTTTTCTTATTTTTATTTTGTTTTGTACCATTGACATTAATTAATTTGGTCAGACATTTACTTCTGATATTTTAATTATTGTTGTCATTGAATTAACTTTATTTATTAATTAATCAATCAGCTGCCAAACGCTTTCCATATTCTTGTTTTTGTCCTAACCTATGGGTCAATGACCTGATAAAAAAAAAAAACTTTATTTTAAATAGGCTCCGCCTATATTAAATGGGACTTAAATCATAGCTTGCAAAATGTGGGAGTTACTATTAATTACACCTCTGCCTAACCGTTCGGGGATGACAGTCGTAATGTCATAATATAAATAAAACAATACAAAAAAAAGTCTGTTTACAAAAAAGCAAGGTTTTATAACGGCACGGCACAAGTTGAGAGTAAGCAGACAGTGATAGTTAAGTGCTTAATGTATCCGTGGAGAGGCAGACGCGCCGCTTGGAAATTGAAATTGCTTAAGGTACGGTTTCGCTGCTACGACTTTTTGGGATTATTTAACGACGAATACATAATTAAATAAGTGAACTTCCAATTTTTTTTATTTTTTTTTTTGCTATTGGCTGTTGTCAGTGTTAGCTTTTGCTTTAGCCATTGTCAAGACTTTTCGATGAAATAAAACCTATAGTATACGACCCAAATGGCGTAGCAATAGTGAGTCTGCCTTACGTTCTTAGAGTCCTGGGTTCGATTCCCGGTAGGAGCAAATCTTTGTGTGATGAGCATGGATATTTGTTTCCAAGTCATGGATGTTTCTATGTATAATAAGTATGTATTTATTTACAAACAAAAAGTATATTATGTAGTATATCAACTATCTAGTGTCCACAACACAAGCCTTGCTTAGTGTGGCACTAGATGGCGCTGTGAGTTAATGTCCAGCGATATTATTAAAAAAACAAAAAAGCAAATTTTCAGTGATCTCGTTTCAAACGCACAGGTTTCAACACTCTTGATATATTTAGACTGATCAGCATAGCCCACGAAGCAAATCCAATATAATTAAATAAATAAATATTGCTGGACTTTACACACAGTGCCATCTAGTGCCACACTAACCAACGTGGCTTGTGTCGATTTTTCAATTCATCATCATTTTCCTGCCCTTGTCTTATTCTATTTGGGGTCGGTGTAGCACATTTTCTTCTTCCATTTTCCCCTGTCAGACGTCACGACATCATTTGCTCCTTTCTCTTTCATATCATTCCTGACACAATACATTTAAATTAAACCTCTTAAAAAAAACTCAACAGTGAAACCGACCCCTTAACAAAGTCTACTTTATGAGAGTTATTCAGTTTTAATATTTCGCTAGCGAAATAAGCTCTAATGGCGAACGTTTATGATAAAACCTTTCATTAGAATATTTAAACGTTTCTGTTTTATTTCTATAAATAATACAGGGTGGCCAATTTGTGTGTTTAGAACTTCTTATAGCCGCCATTTTGTTTTGGCTCCGTGGATTTAAAACCTGAAATGGATATTTGACGGACGTTTTTTAAGCCAGAGCGTAACACAATAAAATGTCAATGCTTATCACTTAGACAGTTAGAAGTTATAATTTTTCAAATCATAAGCTCAGCATAGAAATAACTATCGAACATGGGAGAGACTTTTGGCCAGATCCTATTACCTAGTCGGTACTACTTGGGTTGTGGAGGTCAGATAGGCAGTCGTTCTTTGTAAAATACAGGTATTCACCTGTATTCAGCTTAAAAAAAAACAGGTTGTTTAGAAGTGTTCCAAAAATAATTGTCTGTTTTCAGTTGGCCACCCTATATAAGCTGGTATGAGATGCGTTTGAGGAGACCGAAGGAGATTATATTTAAGTACCTCCGGTGCATTCTGGTCATGCCCGCTGCGATGTTTGCAAATTGGCTTGTGTTTTCGCTATCAACTGTTTTATCCATGCTGAAGATTGGAAAATATATCGCAGAATAACTGTTTAAAGTTGTTTCTTTTACTGGAAAGCTTTGAATTATTGGAAAAAAAGTTACGCCCAGAAAAACACGAAAAAGTCGATGATTTGTTTGTTTCATTGACTTTATTTCACACCGAATTCCGAAAGAAAAGGCTTTTTCCATTTTGTTGTGTGTTTTTAAGTCAATTGTTTATTTTTACGGCAAACATTTTTTTGTTTTATGCATTTTAGTAGAAGCATTCCACACGTACCCAATACTTGTCATGTATTCATTGAACATTCTGTCTAGGCTAAATCAGCTATATAGATCGACGATGAAGAAGAATATTCTGCATAAGACATAATGGACATCGCACTACATTTTCCATGTTCTAGAACCAAAAATTGGTAGACATGTGATATTCATCTACCAAGACTGCACCTAGGAAGTTAACTATCACCCACTCTGTTCTTACTCACAGATCTTTGTCCCAACAGTGGAAAAATAAAATGGTTTGTTAAATACGTTTTCACATAACTCCTAAAATCAAAATTAGTCTGTAAGCTTTCTTAAAATGTTAATAATAAAATCAAGGCATTTATTTCAAGTAGGCCAGTTACAGGCACTTTTGAATGGTCGAAACAAAAATGAACATGAAATGTAGCTAGAGTTCCAGTCATATTCATCTGCCTTGCCTTTTCCCAATTATGTTAGGGTTGGCTTCGAGTCTAACCGGATGCAGTTTAATAAAGTTCAGCAGTTTCGGTTTTCAAGACATAAAAACTGAGAAAGTACTGTAGTTGCCCATTTTCGTTTGCTCAGTTGCGTAGATTTCTATGGAAAAGAACGGGTAAAAACTCCACAGACATTGTTTTAAATCAGAATGTCAAAACCTTTGTTTCATCATTCATGTTGAGATGGTATATTATGTGAGAACAATGAAGCAAGAAGTGCACGTTAAAAGTGTCCATAGTAAATTAAAAACAACCAAATTCATTCAATTAAAAACATCACAAAAAGCCTTCTAATAAGTCATGGAGATGACCAGTCACTACTGCTTGCTCACGAACATGACGCATAGATTAGCACCATTAAACTTAACCATTTAAAATGATAAATGATATTTATTCAGCAAGTAGCAAGTTTTCTCAAACACTTTTACACCTCATTTTTTAAAAACTACATGAGGTGTTTCGTACTTGACTACTCTGAGAAGAAACAGCCAAAACAAACTCAGAAGTCATAGTCTCTTTTGAAGTCCAGACAATCTTGCTTAATTCACATGAGGACTATGCAGATTAGTGTCTGAGATGGTCTTTTGAAGAAAGAATCACACAGATTTGTGAGGAACTGTCCAGTCAGTAATTCTGTATCCCAAGATTCTCATCCACAAAGAAAACAAAGCCCAAGATTGCAGTAAATATGTAAAGAGTGAAGAGGGAGAGCCCATTAAATTTGAGCGAGCCCTCACTTAGTCATATTGAGTGTTTTCCTAACAAATTGCTTTTGAATTTAGTCCTGATATTATATTTAATGTAACGGCCGAATTTATTGCTTTTAAAATTTATCGCATTTCGTTTTTAATGTCTTCTTCGTCTTTCGGCGTTTATTTTTAGAGTGAGCTTTGCATGAAACTTGGTCGTTTGTTTAATCGATTTTTTGCCGACAATGCGAGTTTTTTTTATTAAATTGGTTCATTAAGCATTCAGTCTATAGCAGTTCACTTCTAGAAATAGGCCTCTCCCAAGCTACATCACAGCACCCTAGTGGCGGTACTTTCCTTCAAGCCTAAAGGCTTGACTTTCTCTTATAGGCTACTACTCTTCATTGGGGTTTCTAAACAGTCTGTTTCCCTTAAGCACGCCACGGTAATATCATTCATTGCATTGTTCCTTCATTGGTTCGAATCCCGGTAAGAGCAAATGTTTGTGTGATGAGCATGGACATTTATTTCCGAGTCATGGATGTGTATTTGTATAATAAGTATGTATTTACAACCAAAAAAGGTATATGTAGTATAATAACTACCTGGTGTCCACGACACAAGCCTTGCTTAGTATGGCACTAGATGGCGCTGTGTGCGTCCAGAGTTATTTATTATTTATTTATTTTATTGTGGGTCACCTTTTGCGTCCAATCTGACCTGCCACCTTTTTAAATGTCATCGGTCTTCCTTGATTAGACGCTTCCCATAAAACTGGTTATCACCACATTAATCCTGGGACAAGCTTGCTGAAAGTCAATCAATCTACACTAATATTATAAAGAGGAAAACTTTGTTTGTTTGTTTGTTTGGTTGTAATGAATAGGCTTAAAAACTACTGGACCGTTTTTAAAAATTCTTCCACCATTCGAAAGCTACATTATCCACGAGTAACATAGGATATATTTTATCCCCGTACTCCCACGGGAACGGGAATTACGCGTGTGAAACCGCGTGACGTCCGCTAGTGGTAAATAATATCCTGAAACGAGTACTATCAATTAGGTAAGGTAGACTGCTAGAAAATGCCCAAGGCATTAAGTCCGCCTTTGTACAGTTGTTACTTGTGCATTAAGTTTGAATAAATAAATAAATTAGTTACTTGGAAAATCGTCTGCAAATCCGAACACACAACGCTGCATTGCAAAGTAAACATTGCAACCCGTGTGTCCCAAATCCACGCTCACCACATGACGTTGCACTCATGTACTAGTGTTAATTTAGAAGTTTGTTTTCATGACAAGTTTCAAAGAAATAGCGCTGAAATCACCTGCCTCGTCAAGAAATGGTAATTGCTGTTACTTAAGTTTATGTTCGCATGTCCTTCTAAAGCACCGGTTGCCAACCTGTGGTCCGCAGACCACTGGTAGTCCGCAGGACCCTCGACTACGGTCCGCGAAATATTAAAATGTTATCCGTACTTTTTAACACAGAAGATGCTAGCTCAACCCTACATAATTGAACCTATCAGAGGCAAAATTACTAAATGATTGCAAAATTTTTCGAGCTCAATTCGATCGCTTTTGTTAAATTTTTGTATAGTGTGAGTTAAAGATTCACTCCCCTAGTTATAATCCTGTCGGTGTCCATGTTTATCTAGGACCGTATGGTACCTGTTAACAATGAACATACCAAAGTGGTCCCTGGCCTTAGAAAGGTTGGGAGCCACTGTTCTTAAGCAATCTTAAATATAACACTATTACGGCCACTTTTAAGGAATCAGTCGTATTACACCATTCCAAATGATCTGACACAGTCTTGTAAATTTCAGGCAGTTGGCTGTGTTTTGTTGGAAACTACTTTACGTCTATTATGGTTTTATACAGCTAGATCCGTAAGAGAACCAAGGTCACCGACGTAGCCCGATGAAATGCCAAACTTAAGTGGCAGTGGGCAGGGCACAGTGCTCGCAGAACGGATGGCCGATGGGGCCGAAAAGTTCTGGAGTGGCGCCCGCGAACCGGAAGACGATACGTTGGAAGACCTCCCACTAGGTGGACTGAAGACCTGGTGAAGGTTGCGGGAATCCGTTGGATGCGAGTCGAACGGGACCGGGCAATGTGGCGACACTTGAGGTAGGCCTGTGTCCAGCAGTGGACGTCTTTCGGCTGAAATGATGACGGTGATATACAGGGTGTAAACCACCTCATTACAAAGACCTTTTTCCAAGCATTCTTTACTTACATCAAACATCTTTTATAACATCAACATCATTATCAGCCTATTAATGTTCCCACGGATGGAATACAGGCCTCCTCTCTACGAGAGGAACTACATACTTCCTTACAACCCTGATTTCATTCGAGTCATGTAAATACGCTCTCTGTCTAGAAGGCTCAAGAGATGATCGTGTTATTCTTATCTGTTTTCGGATGGGAAAACATCAAATGACTCCTTCTGCTCTGGGCGGTGCGGGAGGGAGTGTCAGACTTTTACTGACTAAAACCTATCCATGTTCCTTCCGTGCTCTTCATGTTCCGGCGCGAGTGGAACACGAACGCGCCGTTGACACGGTCTATCGTCATAAGACGCATGAACGGCGAGGTAGCTAATATCTCACTCGTGTTCCGCTTGGGCTTCAAAATACTCTGAATGAATTGTCCCAAAATCCACAGCGAATTCAAACATATAGCGCCGCATTGCTAAGTAAACATTGGGACCGTGTCCTAGATCCACGCTCACCGTATGACGTTTCACAAACACTAGTATCATGTAATGTAGGCACTATCATTGTATTTGATTGCTTGTTGAATAGCGGGGATTTCGAGCTTTCATTTAGGTTTAGTTCAATAGAATTGGTTAATTTGGGAGTGAGTTTGATTTCATCACTACATATTATAAAACAAAGTCCCTCGCCGCGTCTGTCTATCTGTCTGTTCGTGAAAAACTCAAAAAATACTCACCGATTTTCATGCTGTTTTCACCAATGGTGCCTGAGGAAGATTTTAGTATACAGTGTGTATTTCACCTCATCACAAAGCCGTTAACCAAGCATTCTAAAAAATATTGCTGGGAAACAACTTTTCTTTTGAGGTTATAAATCATGTTTTGTGGTATAACTCAATGTAACTCACTCAAAACATTGTGCGGATGGATGGATTGAATAGCACGGGGGTTGTAGAGATATTTAAAGTAAAAATAATGCGATAAAAAGTGGTATTTAAAAAAAAACTTGTCGAAAACTTTCAACTTTGACCCCCAATATCTTCGTAACTAGAAGGTTCCCAGGTATAGTGTAGAACAAAAAAATGATCAGAATGACAAGGGAAACAAGTGCCTTTCGTTTTCGTTATGAGGTGTTTTACACCCTTTATACTAATTAGGCACTATATAATTAGTCGCGGGCGAACCTGGGATCGGCTAGATATAAACAACCATGACTCGGAATCAAATGTTCATGCTGATGAGAATTTTTTGTGTGATGACACAAAAATTTGCTCCTAGCTACCGGGATTCGAACCCGGGACCTCAAGATCGTAAGCCAGTCTCACTATTGCTGCGCCATTTGGGTCGTATACTATAGGCTTTATTTCATCGAAAAGCCTTGACAATAGCCAAAGCAAAAGCTAACATTGACAATAGCCAATAGCAAAAGCTAACATTTTGCTAAATCTTAGTTATAGTGGCAAAAAAATAAAATTGAAAGTTCACTTATTTAATTATGTATGTATATTATAGCTATTTTTACAAATTCGTAAAAAAGTGTGTCTAAAGTACTTACAAAACTATTTGTATATATATTCTTGTTTTATTCTTGAAACATCATCATCATCATCATCTATCTGCCTAGTCTTGTCCTAACTATGTTGGGGTCGGCTTCCATTCTTACCGGATGCAGCTGAGTTCCAGTTTTTTACATGGAGACTGCCTATCTGACCTCCACAACCCAGTTAGTACTACCCAGTTAGACTGGTTATCAGACGTTTCGGGCCACTGACTACTTTCTTCGTTCTTGAAACTTAGTGAAGAATATTTCGTTTTCGATATATAACTAATTTGACTAATTACGATTTATTTGAATTTTTATTATTTGATTAATTACGGAACACCAAACCTCAACATCTAAATGTAAATCTAAATGAAATTGGTTCTCTAAATTCGGAATCAAATCCACAAACAATAGGAGTCCTCCATGTAACTGAACTTCTTGATACGTTTCCGTTTGACGTTCGTTTAGACCAGCCTTTCCCAAAGTGATAGCGATAACGCCCCCTTGTGGGCGCTGCAGGCCTAAAGGGGGGGAGTAAGAAACCCTGAAAAAAAATAAGGGCGTTGTTGTCGGCTTAGGGGGCGATTTGTAATTTCATCTGGGAGGACTCTTAGACACCGACTGAGCTCTCGACTCTCGACTGCAACTTGTCATAATCAAATACAAATACAAATACAAATACAAATCTTTATTTTATAACCAAAAAGTTTTACATTAGTTGGTGATTGGAGCCTCCTTTTAAGCAAGTAATGCCTGTGTTAGGAGACTCCGCTCTTCCACAGCAAAATACAATATTTATTTAAGTCCTTAGATATAAACTGTGTTTGTGTGTGTAGGTGTGTGTGTGTGTGTGTGTGTGTGTGTGTGTGTGTGTGAGTGTTTCATTTTGTGTGTTGCAATAGTGCCTCAGTGTCTGCGAAATTTAGTGCCTTTATCCAGCTTGTTAGAATTTTTTTGCACTCGTGTAATTGTTTATTGTGTACATATATATATTTATTTATTCTATTATAAAGTTGACATGATAGCTTATTGTACTGAATGGCAGCAAATTTTGTTTTAGTTTGAGGAACCTGTGCTATGAGATCTTTCCGTCTTTTCGATATAGCACTTTTGTCATATGGTAGATTCTTATGTTTTTTAAGAACGGTATTTAAAATGTATAGCTTTCTTATAGAAAGCAGTCCACTATCTTGATAGAGGCTTTCAGTAGGGTATGTAATTTTTTTGAAATACATTATTTTTATTAGAGCACGTTGTCCTCGTTCAATATGTATAAACTTCGATTTCGCTGCACCGCCCCATATTGTAATACAGTAGGCTATAACAGATTGTGCTAGAGATATATATATTTCATTTAATAAATTTCTGTGTGAGCCTGATTTCTTATTTATATTTATGGGCGCAATATATCTCAATGTTTTAAAAATCCACCCCAATTTTCTAATTCTTCCTGTGACATGTTCAATATGAGAGTACCATGACAATCTGTAATCAATAATTATACCTAGATATTTTGTTTCCAGTACTTTTTTAATTAAGGGACAAGCGCAGTTGTTATTGTTACCTTTATCACAAGAGTGTACTTTAATGTTAAATACTCCATCTGGTTGTGTATTTTTATAAATGGAGAAGCATATAAAATTGGTTTTCGCAGTATTTAACGTGAGAAGGTTGTTATCGAGCCAAGTCGCAATTTGGAACATTCCTGTCTCTGTTTTAATTTTAACATCGGACCAACTGTGCCCATGGAAGACAACAGCAGTGTCATCGGCGTACGAGAATATATTCGCGTTTTCCACTTTTAGGTTACATAGATCGTTAATGTAGGCTAGAAATAATGTGGGACCCAGAACACTACCCTGCGGCACTCCGAACGACACATCACTATCATCACTAATATACCCTCCAATCTTAACCCTCTGTTTCCTGTTCGTGAGATAGTCTATAAAAAAATTGAGAGGAGTTCCCCTTATTCCAAGTTTCTCCAGTTTGGTCACAAGGGTGGGAACGGAAACGGTGTCAAACGCTTTTTTCAGGTCTAGAAATACCGTCAAGCATTTCTTCCCTCTGTCTAAATGATCGGTTACTAGCGAGGTGAGGGCACCAACTGCATCCTCGGTGGAAACTCCCTGCCTAAAGCCAAATTGTGTTGAAGATATAATTTTAAATTTATTGAAATAATTTACTAATCTAGTGTTGGTTAATTTTTCTATTACTTTAGACAGGGCTGGCAACACCGAGATAGGTCTATAATTATTGACATCGCTTCCGTTCCCTCCCTTGTGGACTGGAGTAATAACAGATTGTTTCAGGGGGCCTGGGAATACTCCGTTTTTGAAACAGAGGTTAGCTAGATGGGCAATAACAGGGGCGAGTTCTTTATTACAGTATTTTAGGAATTTTGTAGAAATACCATCCCAACCAGGGGCACTATCCGGCTTCAAGTTCCTTATGATTCCCTCTACTTCCTCTGTGTCAGTATTTAATAGCACGAATGAATTTATTTGTATATGTAAATTATTTTGTTGGACATCTGAACTGTTATTATTTCTAGGTTTTATTTGTTGAGCTAATTCTTTTCCGATATTTGCGAAATAGCTATTAACGTAGTTTACTGACTCAGCCGCAGTAGGCTTGATATTTAGTAATTCTGTACTTTGATTTTTTGTTTTATTGGTATAAGTTATTGATTTTATATTTTTCCATAATAATTTTGTGTTGGCGGCTGAATTAGCCAGCAAATCTCTTTCGTACTTTCTTTTAATTTTTTTAATAAGATTGTTACAATGGTTTCTATATCGGCTATATGTGATTTTCAGAATTTCGTTATGTGGGTCAGCCCGTGAGTTTTTTTGTAATTTATTACGATTCTTAATACAGCGGACTATTCCCGGGGTTATCCACGGTTTGATGATGCGTTTGTTGTTGGGAATTTTTCTTATTGTTGTATGATTCCTGATAGTTTCAGTAAGTTTTTCTATAAGTCCATCGATTAAAGCATTAGGATCATTGCAGAACATCAATTCGTGTATATTTTTTTCTTGTAAATAATTTAGTGCTTGTTCAAAGTTCAAGGTGGTAACGCTTTTATTGACAATTTCATTATTCTTTGTTTTCGATAGTGATAGAAATGTAGTAAAATGATCTGTGATCGAAGTCCGCAAAATAGCGATTGATGCACAAATTTTTTTCGCGTTGATTCGTAGCATGAAATGGTCCAGGCAGTTTTGTTCTCTGGTAGGTAATGTATGACCTGGTAATATGCCATAGGTTGACAGGGTGTTAAGGTAATTGAGGCGGTTATTTTGCTCATTAGGTGCCTCTGTCTCTTTGGGTCTAATATTAATATTGATGTCCCCAGCTACTACTAAGTTTTTTGGCGAGGATAGATGATCCAAATGTGAACTGAGTGAGTCTAAGAAATTGTTAATATTTGTGTTTGCCGGAGATCGATATATGCATAGTACAGTAGTATTTAACATATCTACTTGAAGACACGAGGCCTGGCACAATTTTATTTCTTGAATTTTTGGTTTTAATGATTTTTTTGCGTATACAACTACCCCATCATTTTGATTATATTGGCGGGCTGTGGCATAAGACTGATAATTGGCCAGCTGTGGTATAGGTTTATTAATATTTAATCTACATTCCGTTAAGATTATCAAATCTGTTTCAGCTTTTAGTGAAGATAACGTAACAACAAAATCATCAAAATTGCAATATATGCTCCTTATGTTCTGTGAAATTATAGTTACATCATTTTTCTTAATACAAATGTGATTAGAAAGATTCAAAGGGTCACATTCAATTGAACTCGAGATTTCAATTTTATCTAATTCATTAACTGTTTGTACTGTGTTACTCATACCGGATATTTTTAAGTAGAATTGTAGTCGCAGCTCGAACATAGTGAATATCTCTGATATATATTGAGAGTAATTGTTTGTGTGGTATTACTATAATTGTTGCGCATATTACTATTTTGTTAAATATAGTATGAAATATGTTATGATATATTTTCTTATGCAGTTTTTGAGGCGGGTGTGTGTATTTAGTGACCTGTGTTTGAGTCATGTATAATAAATGTATGTATGAGTTAGTATTAAATAGGGTGAGAAATTTATGGGAGTGAGTGTTTGTGTGAGTACTTAAACTTACATAACATGCAAAAAAATATATTGTAACTAGTGCATTAAGATTACATAGTGTGAAATGACAGTAACTATTCGGTGGGAATATAATCAAAAAGACATTTAACAAGAGAGAAACCGATAAAATAATAGTGTTACCTAACATTTCAAAAAAGTAATAAACGAAATAAGCAGCAGATAGTCATACTTTCTGCATTAGCTGCTGTACTTGTGCTTCACTTCTAATGATTAAGGTCGGAGCCTGGTCATCCTGCTTTACGAGTACTTTGCCATATGCAGTCCAGCAATATTTATAAGCGCCGGATTTTTTCAAATCTCGGGCAAGGAAAAATAAGCGAGAACCCATGGCGGTCAAATGCTCAGACAGGAATACAGGTGTATCATCGTGCGTCTTGAAGCCTAGATGCTTACAGCATAATTTGGTCTTATATTTTATATTGAAGTTCTTAGCCATTTTCAGGATATCGTTTTTAAGAAGTGTAGATCCTGTTTCTACAACTATAGGAGTATTATAGTTCTGTTTATTTCCACGCACCCTGTAAATGTCTTTAATGTCATTTTTAATAATTGAAGAATCAATATTTTTGGAGAGACTGATCACCATGTCTATTAAGTCTTGCTTAGACTCACCCACAATTTTAGGCACATTTTTTATCACAAAGTTAGTTTTACGACATCCTGTTTCCATGTCCTCGATTTTCTGCTCCAAAGTTATAATATGTTTCTTATCCTCTTTTGCGTGATTTTCTAGCTGGGAAATTTTCTTTTCAAGGTCTAAATTTTGTGACATGAGGAGTTTAATTGTGTCTTGTATGTTAATATTAGATTCCTGGATTTCTTTCAGGGTTAAGGTGACTTGTTGTATCTCACGTTCGTGTTTGGTCATAAATAAAGCCATCATTTCTTTTATTTCTTTTTTGAACTCATCTAATTGCTCAGCAATTGAGATGTCCTCCCTGCTTCTTTTTGCTCTCTGGAATACGTAATTAGGCGGAGTGACGTTGGCGTTAATGCTCATTTGGTTAATCTCTGACTCCGAGGCTGATTTATTCATCGGCGAAGCCATCGTATTTTAATGAAGAATATAGAAGAAAACAGAAACAACGTAGGTAATGTTCGATCTCGATGTTCCAACCAACAACGTAACCGTAGTATTGTTTTGATTCCTTACTTGCGAGCGGCGTAGCAGATCACAAGCAGTGCGGGTCGATGCAGGTAGCGCGTAGCAAATACCGTAGCCGCGTAGCACTTGTAGCTGCTGCGTAGCCGAGACGCGATGACGTATGTATGTGTGGCCCAACCAGTAGAGTGGACAGCAGTTATGAGCGGTACAGCTACGTTGATTTGGCGTTGCGGTTAACACACCGGTCTCGATGCGGCGCGCACGGTGCAACCCAGGTTCAAATCCCACCAGACAGCGAAGGCACTTTTTCCAACTTAAATTAGTTCTTCCAATTGACGGTTCAGTTCGTTGGCGAGAGTGAGAGTTCCGACACCAACCAATATGGCCACTGTGTCCAATGGGGACACACACAAGATGGAAAAGGAGGATCCGAGCTTGGTAGCAAAATAACACTGATTTAAAATTTAAAAGTTAAAAGAATATATTCGAATTGCTTTCACACGTCTCAACAAACACGTCCGATCCAAGCAAGCGCCTGAGCGAAGAGGAATATTATAATCAACTAATATTAATTAAGAGATTGCTAAAACTAACTCGGTTCGATATTTCTCTCCGTGTAGTTCACATATAAACGTCCTGTTTTATTTAATAAATAAAAGTAAATTACTTAATCTATACTTATAATAAATCTGTAGAGAGGTCAATTCTGTACATGAAATATATTTACAAAATAACTATTGGGGGGGTGATTAGTGATCGATACTGATGCCAAAAATGCAATCAGTAAAATTTTTGTCTGTCTGTCTGTCTGTCTGTCTGTCTGTCTGTCTGTATGTTATTTATAGAAAAAAAAAACTACTCGACGGATTTTAACGAAACTTGGTACAATTATTCTACATACTCCTGAGCAGGTAATAGTATACTTTTCATCACGCTACCATTAATAGGAGCAGAGCAGTGAAAGGAAATGTTGGGAAAACGGGAGAAGTTACTTGGTTTTTTTAGCTTCCGTCGCGTGTGCAGCCTTAATGGTTAAAGCTACATAGAAATCATGTATAACGGAAATATTCCACATAAAATTATATAAAAAATATCCCACGACAGCATATGTCTATCTTTTATAGTTGACTCACAATAACACGTGTAACTCCCGATAGCTTAGCAGTTCGGAGATTTGTTATTATTATATTTGTTTACTCTTACGTTTATATCATCACGCTATGACCCACATAAAACATAGGATACATTTTATTCCTGTAGTTAGATCCCATGGGACAATAATCAAATGAGGAATAAAATTACAAAAATTATTGAAACAAAAAAACTATAATAGCTAGCTAAGCTAACATAACAGTTGTTAGTTTTTAGCAGCTTGGTAGCTGTTAGTTAAAACTATTTTATTTTTTATTAAATGATTAATAATTAATTTAGTTTTTTGATTTAATAAAGAATTTTTATTTTGATAGTAGGTGAAAAAATGGGGGCCCTTAAAAATAATTTATTCTCACAGTGGGCAGTAGACAAAATAAGTTTGGGAACCCCTGGTTTAGACGAACATGCTACAATCGCAGATGGTTTACAGTTTCTGAGCTGCATTTGCTTGCTATGTATAGCGTGCTTCAATAATGGTGAAACGTGAAGTTTGCAGATATTATTCATGATCTCCATTCTCTTGTCTTTATCCATGTTTATTGGTGGTCTGTGCAGCAAATCTTCTTCTTCCATATTACTTTTTCAATCACTCTTCGTCTCATCAGACTTCTCCTTTCTTTCCCTAGCACCCTTTACACAGTCCTACCATCGTTTATTCATACAAATAAATAAATATAAGTGTCTGTTTGTGAGCCTGTCGGGGCTGTTCGAGAATAGAAGAATAAGAAGAAGAATAAGAGATACTGTGGCCCCGGAACATAAAGGGCAAGAAAGGAACATGGATGGTTTTTAGTCAGTAAAAGTCTGACACTCCCTCCCGCTCAGCCCAGAGAGAGACGTAATTTATGGATGGGCCCTTCAACTGTGTGTGCAAAATGCAGCTCAAAAGTTAGCAACATTGCAAATATGCAGCTGTCAAAATATTATCTGTTTTAAGAAATGAAATATTACTCTGTGTTTTACTAATATGTACATGTCGCAGGCAATTCATATAACACGCCGTATTACATAATGGCGCGCTCGATTGAAAACGTCGCCGTTATGTAATGTTGTCTTCACGTTCAGCCGGATTAGAATTCGGCTGAAATAATGAACGCCGCATTGAAAGAACACTTCGCGTTCGTCAAAGCGGCCAACTAAAATGCCCTGTTTTATTTGGCAGCGTCGGAGCGAAGCGAACTCAGTACTTAGGGCAGTTAGGTTTAGTTAGGTTATTTTAAACCCTTCAGACAGAAATAGGAGTCCCGCGTAACGTGGCTACGTCGACCACGCCCTTTTTTCCGCTATGTCGAACGTATCGCCACCACAATCCGGCCAAACGTGAGGGCGCCGCATTACATAACAGCGACGTTTTTAAATCCGGCGCGACATTATGTAATACTGCGTATTTTACGAATTAGCTACGACATACACATGGCTTGCAGTTTATTATTATTTGGGTCATTGCAATAATAACACTCGATTACTAGGTTGTTGTTCACTTGGGTGTAAAACTGTACTTACATCTTTAGCAGTAACCCACCAGTACTTGGAGAATAGTGGTGAAGTAACCAACTACTTGAAGAAACATCGAGATCTCCCTATGTAAGTCCTCATCATTCTCTTGACCTTATTTATTTGGGGTAGATGCAGCATAACTATTACCCAGAATTAACTGGGTCAGATAGGCAGTCGCTCCATGTATAATACTGGTATTCAGACTGGAAGCCGATCCCAACATAGTTAAGAAAAGTCTAGGCAGATGATGATCTGGTACTTATGTAAAGGCGCCAATAAAAATGATACCATACTTACATAACTATGTAGATATACTAACGAACATTTATGTGCGCTAGCTGTACAGGGTGTATTTCACCTCATCACAAAACCATTAACCAAGCATTCTGTATATCAAACTAAGTAACTTTACGCAAAAAATATTGCTGGGAAACAACTTTTTTTTTTAAGGTTATAAATCATGTTTTGTGGTATAACTCAATGTAACACACTCAAAACATTGTGTGGATGGATGGATTGAATAGTACGGGGGTCGTAGAGATATTTAAAGTAAAAATCATACGATAAAAAGTGGTATTTAAAAATAAGCCTGTCAAAATCTTGCAACTTTGACCCCCAATATCTCCATAACTAGAAGGTTCTCAGGTATAGTGTAGAACAAAAAACTGATCAGAATGACGAGTAAAACAAGTACCTTTCGTATTCGTTAAGAGGTGTTTTACACCCTTTATGTACTCGTACCCAGAAACCAACCAACATTTATAAGCGCCAGCTCTGTACGGTATATGTGTGAGTTCTGTGAAATGGACCCGAACCACAGTTAACATGCTTCAATCAAAGTGCGCCGAACTGAACGCTTCGTAAACTACGTAGGTATATGTACAAGAAGTTCTCGTTTCAAATGGAAACTAGGTATACTATGTTTGGAGTGTAGGGTATGGTTATATTAAGTTATATACAGGTTGAATTTTAATAAATGCGACAAAATGAAATTGGAGCTTCAGTTACAGTAACATAGTAATTATAAACTGTTTTTTTCTACAATCTAAATCGTTAAAAATATTACGCGATTATTTGATGTTATTATCTTTATTTAAGTAAGAATTATCGGTATTCCAGTAATATGCAAAATAAATAAGAAAACTTAAGGCAAAATTAGGTAAATGACCGCTATATTGAGCACTGCGATGAGTCGGACGAGATTTTTTGATACTTTTATTATTTTAACGGTTTTCGTAACACTGATCAATTATTTTTTAATTTTACATTTGATATTTTATACATTTTCTTGACAACACGTATTATTGTATATTTAAATTTGTCGCATCTATTCAATTTCACCCTGTATTTGTTTTAATATCTAACTAAATTTTACCTGCGGCTTCACTCTCGTAAAATTTGTATTTCAAAATCAATTAGAGTTGTATTTTGTTTGTAATCATCATCATCATCATCAGCCTATTAATGTTCCCACTGCTGGGACACTGGCCTTCTCTCTATGAGTGAGAATTGGCTATAATCCACCACGAGGGATTTAGAAATTCCCAGTTTTATGGGATTACCAGTGCGGATTGGTATAAATGTCGCATGTTTTTTTGGTTCTAGGACATTACAGTTACCTCACGATGTCTTTCTTCACCGTTTTGAGAGCAGTGGTGATGAAATAAATTACACAAAGTAATGTGCTTGCCTGGGTTCGTACCGATGACTACTGTTTGTAAGTCGGGGCCGCGACCACTGACCCACCGCTGCTCTCAATCTCAAGCTGCTCCGCTTGTAATAATATAATTAAATTATGATTCGAAAGACATATGGCACCCTATATTTTATTATACTTTTTGTCGGAATGAAAGGTAGCCTATGTCCGTTTCTATACACCAGGGGCACAATTCTGTAAAATAAACAACTTGTCAATAGTGTGTCAGTAGTGTCTCAATAGGGTAATCGTTGACATTTGGTATTCAAATTTTTTTATGGTCATTGACTTACGACTGTAGTGCCATTGAAACGCCATTGAAAGACTACTGTAATAATTAGTAATCTGTTCCACTCTATAATCTGTCAATGTCATCATGTTGGCCAAAGTTACGTAGTAGTCTGTAAATATTTTAAGTGTAATTAACAGCTGTTGTGTCTATCGAACTGCCACACTATCGACAAACTAGTGAGACACCGCTGATAAACGCTTCATAAACGATGGTCTTCCCCTAGTCCATCGCCAGCAAGTCCTTAACTGCAAAAAATGACATGAAAAATATTTACTTTACTTCACATACCATACCTAGGTACCTACCATAATTAAAACTTTGTGAAGTCTTTCCCAAAGAGCTTCGAATACTCTTCAATATAATTAGAAATCATAGCCCGATAGGCGAGCACCCCAGCTTGGCTATGTAACCCAAATCCATGCATTTTATGAAATGGACCCGGCCGGACATGTAACATGCTTCAATCACAGAGCACACTCCAGAGAGCTGTATTTACTCTGTATGTAGGTGGGTTCGTGTCCATTGTTGGGGTACGGGAAAGGCTTATAGTTACAAAAGACGTATACGGTATAATCGCGTAACACACTCACAATGACAATGGCTTTGATAATTCAGCAACATGCAGTCGCTATATAATGAACGATGATAAGTTGACAAGACGATTTTTCCAAATGTGGACTAAAAAATACTAACTCAAAAAATTTGATCTAGGCTTTAAAGACGGCACATGTAGACAGAGTGATATCAACAATGCAACAAAGCCTAAACCTATTTGAGAAGTCTGTTTCTTCATAAATGATCTTGAGTTTAGAACAGTAAGAAAAAAGGCTACGTATGCATTGACTTGTAGCTTGCTTCGCCTAGCTAGTCGCCTTGTGATAAGCGAAGTGAAAGGAATGTTCTAGAATTTTTGGCCTAGGTGATTGGCAAAGACGCCATCTTCGATAGACTCCAAACGTATTCATACACTCTAGGGTCCTATCGCAAGAGCATGCGATAATCGTAATACGTTTACAAGCTAGGCACTGTCTAAGTTACCTGTCAGCACTTTCGTAGACCCCATTATAAATAAATATTGCTGGACATTACACACAGCGCAATCTAGTGCCACACTAAGCAGGGCTTGTGTGGTCACCAGACAGTTGATATACTACATAAAGGGTGTAAAACACCTCTTCACGAAGCCGTAAGGCACTCGTTCTCCCCATCATTGCGAACATCTGTTTGTTCTACAGCATACCTGGGAACCTTCCAGTTACGGAGATATGTGGGGTCTAAGTTACAACTTTTTGACAAGTTTATTTTTAAATACAAGTTTTTTTTGTAAGATACAAAAAAAAAATACAAAATGGTTTATTGTGCTAATGAGATATAACATTACATGAAAATGTGTTTGGAGCCTCCATTTAGGCAAACATTGCCTGTATTAGAAGGCTCCGCTCTTTCAACATCGTTGAAGTGCACTTAAACTTACTATGAACTAAATATACTAAACTAACACGAGTTGATGTAATAGTGTACCTTAAGGGTAAATATGCACCCCTCTTTGAGGAGTGGCTGGAGAGGCGCCACGGCATCCTCACCTTCCGCCTTACGCAGGTCCTCACCGGACACGGATGTTTCGGGAGGTACCTGCACCGAATCGGGCGGGAGGAAACGCCCGGGTGTCTCCACTGCGAGGATCGACCGGAGGACACAGTGGAGCACACGGTGGAAGTCTGCCCCGCGTGGGCGGAGCTCCGCCGTGTCCTCGTGGCGGCGATCGGCGGCGGCGACCTCTCGCGTCCGGCCCTGGTTCAATCCATGGTCCGGAGCGAGACGGAATGGGAAGCCGTCGCCTCCTTCTGCGAAGCAGTCATGCTAGCGAAGGAGGTGGCGGAACGAGAGAGGGAGAGATCCTCTCTTCCCGGCCGCCGCGGGAGACGCAACGGGCGTCGGGGGCCACGTGGTGGCTACCGGCCACCGTAGATGCGGGCCTGTGGACGGCTGGCTATGGGCTAGCTAGCCGCCGGCCGTGTCGACGGCGCGTTCGTGTTCCACGCGCGCCTCAAAGAGATGTGATGTGTGTTGATGATGAGATGCAAGGGCCGAAGCCTGCCGGGGTTGCGGGCCTGTTCGAAAGAGATACCGCGGCCCCGGAACGTAAAAGGCGAGGAAGGAACATGGATGGTTTTTAGTCAGTAAGAGTCTGACACTCCCTCCCGCTCCGCCCAGAGTGGGGGGGGGGTCATTTGATGATTTCCAATCCTTAAAAAAAAAAAAAAGGGTAAATATGCAATGTAGTACATTTTTCCGTTTTTTTTTTTTGTAGTAGATTTAGACTTTTAACACCTCCACGACCCCCGTACTATTCAATCCATCCATCAGAACAATGTTTTAAGTGCGTTACATTGAGTTCTACCACAAAACATGATTTATAACCTCAAAAAAAAGCAATTTTTCCCAGCAATAATTTTTGCGTAAAGTTACTTAGTTTTATGTACAGAATGCTTGGTTAACGGCTTTGTTATGAGGTGGTTTACACCCTGTATATACTTTTTGTTTGTAAATACATAGTTATTATACATATAAACATCCATGACTCGGAAACAAATGTCCATGCTCATCACACAAACATTTGCTCCTACCGGGATTCGAACCCAAGACCCTAAGAACGTAAGACAGCCACACTACCGCTGCGCCATTCAGGTCGTCAAACATTGACTGATTGAAGCACTCTAATTATTGATTTGATAGAGCAAATCGTAGTCGTTTTCAAATCATTATCATCGTGCAATGATGTCACATGATCATGACCATGTGTTGTCGACTGTCACGGTATTGTTGGTTGGTTGATAGTTGCAGAAATTGTAAGTCCGGAAATTCGATGATGACAAAATATCCTAAGCACCTTATTGTCGTGCCGTACAACAACGAAAACGCACCACTTCCCGTGCAGCGCCGAGTCAACATAATGGATGAGCATTGCATTTGGCGAACGCCCAAATTTACTGCTAGATACAGTATGTACAAGTACATTATGTACCTGTCTAATGTTCCGAACTGTTCCTATGTTTTGATATCGATACGTTCTAAATGTTGCGAGTGTATTAATATTCCAGGAACATTAATTCTCTGGGGACAAATGAAAATGAGGACAATTAAATAAGTTTTAAATAGTTTTGAAATGAAAATTTCTTCAGGCACGTTGAGCACTTTTTGAATAACAAAAATCATTGAACGGGCGTGACCGTCACCTAACGTTTCATTGTTCGTTTTCACATCTATCGGCAGTCGCCAAAGACTGTACTGCATGTTTTCTATCCCACTCACAGTTTTCGTTGTCAATATTTGGTTTGGTGAAGTTATATGAAAGTGTTCATGGAGTTTCTTGCCCAATCTTCTCCTATCATATGCTTTGGATTGGGCAATTTCAGAACTTTCACAAGTAATTGTGACTGCAACTTTATTTTTTTATATTCAAAAGTGCCTGTGACTAAATTAATAAGGCCGACAACCAGTCTTGCCAAAGGATATATTATCGTACTACCCAGTACTAAATGGGTTGTGGAGGTCAGATAGGTAGATGTTCCATGTGAAATACTGGTATCAGCTTCATCCCGTTAAAATGCCAGCTGACCCCAATATAGTTGGGCACAGCCTAGGCAGATGATACATTGAAAAAAATATAGTTGGTATTTAACCAACAAACACCCAAACATTTCTCGTTTATTAAACCAAAATAACGTACTACCATCCCCACAGATTAATTAGAACAGTATGGCCATATTTCATTATTAATATACGGCAACATTAACGCCAAACCGATAATGTTGCATAAACGTTTTAATTATGACACAGCCCGCAATAGCAGCGGTTGGCAGACTGAATGTTTTGTAGACTGTAGGTAATATAGATTTTGTGTGATAGGCTTGTGAATTATGCTTTGGGGAAGTAAGGGGTGTGGGGTGTGTGTTTTTGGGGATTTAGGGCATGTATGAGGTGTTAAAAAATTAACTGCAAGAATTTCGTGTACGTACTCGGTATCAAAAAACAAACATTTTCAAAAAAAAAAACTTTTTTAAAGCTGTTTTAGTTTTTACATAAAAAAAACATTGCCTGTTCAAAGTCTGTAAAATGTGATGGCAAAGTTAGAACCAGCTGTCTAAGTTTGCGCTGTCGCAGGGGTGAACGACAACGCGCGCGGCGCAGTCACAGTACAGTCAAGTGCGCATACTCAATAACTTTGTACGCAGGGAAAATATTGCATATTTTTAAACGGATCGTTACTTATGTAAAATTTTTTCGTGATTAATTTTTATTTGTGATTCCAAACAACTCCTCAAGTTTCTTGCAGTTAATTTTTTAACACCTTATATAGACACTATGGCCGATATAACAACAAATGGTAAACTGCCTCGTTGGTCTATTAAGGTGGGTTCAATTTCCGGTTTTGGCAAAGTGTTATTGAATTTTGCCATCAGAAATTTATAATAAAGAGCCACGGAGTCTGGGTTTGCGCCCAGTTGATGGCAATAGGCTCGCCCTCAATGACATGGGACTAAACATAACTGGCAAATTAAGAAGAACTTGTTAGGTTCACCTTTGCCTATTCCTTCAGGGATTACAAAGCGTGATGCTGTGGTTTTATGTATTAAAAACGAATGTACTTAACCTATAAAATGAAAGGGATGTTTTTCCAGCGTTTTAAAGCTGTTTTATCGTGTGCAGATTTGTTTCGCACTTGGAGGGTATTTAAAGAAAAAATGCAACCAATGTATTTTATAAATTTTATTTACAAACTCTGAGATAAATATTTACAATTTTATCATACTAAGTGTATTTACAAAACAAAACATTTTGGCGCTTATTTACTTAAACAATAATTGTCATGGGAGGAGCTCGTGGCTAAATAATATCAGCCACTCGCGTCGATATTTAGGTTAAGCCATGCTTGGCTAGGTTGGTCTGTGGATGGGTGACCACCCTTACATACTGAGTTTCCTCCGAGCCTCGGAAATTACGTTAAGCCGTTCGTCCCGGCTGTCATTTGTCCATCTTTGATAGTCGTTACAGGTAGTCAGTGGCCCCAAAAGTCTGACACCAGTCTTACCAAGTGACATCGTATTTCCCAGTATTAACTGGGTTGTGGAGGTCAGATAGGCAGTCGCTCCATGTAAAATACTGGTATTCAGCTACATCCAGTTAGACTGGAAGCCGACCCCAACATAGTTAAGAAAAGCCGCGGTGAGTGTAGGATTGGGAGGTCAGGTTAAGTTAGAAACAAAATAAAAATTAATAATAGTACGCCGGCTGAAACTTGTTTCAAAAATAGTTTACATCATACCAAGCTAAATAAAACCGTAAGCTGCTTAGTGGTGTGGGGCTTATGCGAGCGGCTGACGCATGATCCCCCCTTCACCATGCAGCTGACGTTTATTTAAAGCACATTATGATGTAAAATATTTATGAAAAAAGATTCAGCCGGCGGCGTACTATGACTTAATTTTTAATTTATTTTTACAACTTCCGTAACCTCCCAATCCTACATCCTACTTGAGCAGCTGGCGGTTGGTTCACTAATGGGTAATATAAGATCAACCTTCGATGACAAAATCAGCCGGCTTACTATAATTTTTTTATTTGCAACGGTATCTCCCGGATAAATAGTCCATCAGGAATTCAAAAAGAACTGATAATAATCTGAAACAGGCGTCTGGATGAAAAAAGGTGCAGATAAAGAGGTAATTGTAAAATTTGGGACACAAATGTACATTGATGGCTATAAAAGTAGAGGAAGACCAAAGAAACTATGGATGGACTGTGTGAACGATGATATGGCTAGGAAGAAGGTGAATGCTGAGATGATACGCAACAAAGAAATATGAAACAAGAAGCATGCTGCACCGAACCCAAATAAATTGGGATAAGAACAGGTCAATGATAATGATGACCGTACAATCTGGGAAAGGTCCTATCTAGATGTGGATCTTTCCACACTTATTCTGTGCTATGCAGAATCACGTTTTAGATAAAGTCTTTGGTCGACAAATACTATCTCAAGTTACATTACTAAGAAATGATCATGTTTGACAAAATAATGATCTAAAAACTGTGCTAGTTACTGTTGGAATCGAATGAATTATGACTTAAGATAAGATGACTTTTCTTACAATGTAGAAGAAGTCTTGGTATCAACTTGAATTCTATTTAAAAGTCGGATTCAATTTTAGCTTCCAGTCCTACTGTAGGCTTGTCATGTCCGAAGTTCTTGTCTACAACACCTCCAGCAACTAATCTGGTGTTTTGGCCCAGTTTCCATACACCATCAGCGGTCAGGGTCGCCTGTATTGTGGAAAATTTTGGGTTAAAGTCTTACCACGGATTCACTTCTTTCGGAGGAGTCATTCATAAACTGTTTTTTGAAACAGTTGAGTCCGTAAAGCATGCTACACAACCTGCTACTCAAGAGGTATGTAGTAGCCCTGAGGTTTGAAGTTAATTAACAAATATAATACTTACACCACTACCTCTTCCAATCTCCTTGTGAATATCGATGGCAGCCCTCACGTTGTCGTTAGGATTGTTCCATTGCAACTTGCTACCGAGCACACTGCTGTCACCAGTAGCACCGAGTACTCTCTCTCCATATCCTTGTGCTTGGAAGCGACCGCGATGGTCATCGAAGATGTCTTGCTTGTAACCGCCTCGGCCCTGTGGGAATATGATTTAGTTAGAAATATATTTGACGAAAAGAAACACCCGTGATCGCAAAGACCATATGGAGGTGATTGTTTGTAGTAGTGGACCAAATGCAATTACTTTAATTTATTCTGTATTGCTTCATCTCCTTCTACACTGGGACAATGATGGGCCAACATGGTTTCACCAATCCATCAATCACGACAATCTTCAGTTTTCGGTCACAATTTTTGTGTTAATTATCATCTTGAGATGAATGTTGATAAGCCAGTTGATGATCAAAAGTTTAAGGGAGATAATAATAAAGTATGAGCTGTGCTTATTATAATGTCCAACATAAATTGCTAATGCAAAACCAATTTAAAACATGAATAGCCAAAATGAAACGGCATCACTTTGCCTAGAAACTCATACGAAAATGATAATCCAGCAAACATTTTATTTTTGTACAAAAATATAATAAAGCTAGTTTCAGGACCCAAAAAGAAAAGAAATTTGTCGACCAAGATTGAAGCCAATAGGCTCTCTCCTTATTAACAAGGGATTTGATGATTGGCGAAATGTGGGTGTAGTTATAGTATACAGGTTATTCGTCGTCTGTTTATCCTTTTGGGATTGCATCGTCATCATTCCAGTCGAAAGACGTCCACTGTAGTCGCGGGGAGACTGAAGTATTGGTGCTACCGCGCGAATGAGAAGCACTACTATAAGAGAATGGTTCGGGAAGCAATTGAGATCAAGAAGTACCCTAATTTCAATCGCGAAGACGGCTTCAAACTCTCTACCGCTTGGAATCCTGTGATCACTAAGTGTACTCGTCAAGTGAAATCGCCTCAATATACGGACACTGTTAGTGTAGTGTGCTGTCCTAAAAGGGCCTGATTAACCCTTGGGCTAATTAGGCTGCAGCCTAGGGCGCGAGAAACAGGGGGGCGCGCAGAAATCAAGTCTACGCATGCACTATTAATCCAGCATCATTACATCTACCCTCAGGCCCGGGCTGGCCCTAGGGGAAAATCGGCCAAATGCCCGATGGGCCGGATACCTGATGGACGAGGTGCGGCCGATTGGTGGTCGACTTTATTTTGTTATTTAAGAAAAAGCCTCGCAATACTTACTTTTGTTGTATCGTTTATACTTTGAACACTGCGAATAACTTTTAACACGAAGATTCTTTATTCTGCTCCTGGATTGGCACTCCTATTTTCAAATGATCGACCGGTATATAATAGACAGAGACTGAAATAAATTAGGAGCCCCTTGCCCCAAGGCCCTAATAGCCAATATTGGCATGCATACACAAGGTTGCATAAAAAATAGAGCACGTGGACATTTTGATCTCAAACCACATAATTGTTATTAACATCTGAATTTAAACGAAGCAACATGTCAAAATTTTCGAGCTCGCTTTGCCTCATCCTCGCAACCTACTCTATTTTGAATCTTTATATTGTCTATTATAAGCCGACCAAGTAACTCAAATACGTAGGTCGAAACAATTCAAGCCTGTCCGAGGCTAGGTGTCAATTTTTTTCGAGCCCTCTTTGCCTTTTATGCTACTTCGTCTTGAATCTTGGCTTTATCTGCACGTCGACTAAGTAATTCTTGTATAAAGGTTCTAAACAATTTTTTATTAACCTGTCCAAGTAGGGTGTTCAAATTTTGAGCTCGCTTTGCTCGCTCTTGGAGACTTGCTTGTATTTGAATAAGTAACATCTATTTCTGAATAAAAGGACTAAAGAAAGCTAACTTCTGTGGAGAGGAGAGCTCAATTTTTGAAAACTTATATAGGTAGTATATTATACTAATACAGCTTCTGCCTGCGACTTCGTTCGCGTGAAGTTTTGATATCGCAACGCATCGCCTGCTCAACGGAAGCTTTATTCCCGCTTGCAACATTTCTTATTGCTGCTCCGCTTCTACTAGTCATAGCGTGATGTTATATAGCCTTCCTCTATAAATGTACTATCCAACGCAATAAAAAAAAAACAATTCGAGCCGGTAGTTCCTGAGATTAAGGGTCCAAATAAACAAATTCTTCTGCTTTATAATATTTTAGATAATAAATACTACTTTTTAGGCTGACCGTAATATAGGCGCGTCCTCATAATTAGCCTAGAGCGGTCAGAAGTCTTGATCAGTCGCTGTGTCCTAGTGTGAACCGGCCCTAATTAACATTTATGAAGATCAAGTGAGGGTAGTTGAATAAACGTCTTCACTTTGCTGTCGCGATACCTCCAATACTTCCCGCGACCACGGCTAGTGCAAACCGGTCGAAACTTCGGGCTTAAATTAAAGGTAAATTCGCGATAAATATCCGTCTTCATTATGTTTTATAATGTGTTCTGATCGTAAAAGTTAAAAAAAGACAAAGACCATAAAAAACAATTTCACAACAAAACAATAACTCTCTTTCTAACTCATTTGAGACAACAACATAGCAATATTAAGCCGGTAAACTCCAATCGGTTAGACAGAGTTGTACAGACTAGTACAACCACATTTTGCCAGTTATGTTTAAGACCAACGTAATAAGGAGTGAGCCTATTGCCATCAGAAGAAAACCATTAGTGCCCTGCATTGGGAACTGCGCAGCGCTACTGCAAGATATTTACCTCGCAAGAAACATCATAAAAACAAATAAGGGCCCGATTCCACGTTTGCAAAGACGAGCGGAGACCCGATGTGGATTTTAACTAACATGTTTGCTCGATTCGCTTTGGTCAAACAAGCCCTTCAAATAGGGTAGAACAAAAATGGTAACGAACTTCGGATTCGAGATCCTTGATGACGCAGGCCCTCGACCACATCTCCCCCGCACACGGCCGTGGCGGATATCCTCCGTCGTCGCCAGCCGTGATCTTTGGTACCTTAGGTACCAGTTTGTTCACCCAGCCCGTGTTCAGCTCCGCAAACTTCAGCTTACACCAGCCTGGATGGCACCTACTGTTGTGTTACATTGCTCTGAAAATATCCCAATTTTTGTTTGTACTTCCTACTGAAGTCCTGCTACTGAGAAATTCCTTTTGGAAAAACACAGTAACAGTTTGCACGACCAGGAAATCGATCGCAGTACCTCATGCTCAGTAGTTGCGCTTGCGACTACTATACACGTATGTAACCTCTGTCTAACCTTTTCGAGATAACAGGCGTGGGGTTATGTATGAATGCTATGACAACTAAAATAAGAACAAGGAAAACACGTAAAGTCAAAATAATCTCTAGCACAACATATTTTATTCTTCACATTAATGACATGTCATACATTCATGACATTTTTTTTACAGACATTTAAAGTTCATACAAATTTTAGAAATACATACATACTTTTTGTAAACCCCCTGAAAACATGCTTGATAATCGCTCTCTTCCTTTAGGTATCATTTACACGGATATCTTACAAATTATTGAAATTAGAACCTACAAACCAAATTGAGGAAGAAAAAATCCCCTCACATTTATTATTAGACACGTTTTTATTGACTCACAGACAGTCTAACAAAACATATGATTGACTATAGAAGAAGTGAATCCCTCTTATCAGCCGATGACCTCAGTTGACCTTGTTGTCATTGTAATTGTAATTACTATAGCACGTGGTATGTTTATTTTTGATTTTGTTGTGATGATCAGCCGAGATGAGGTAAAATCGGGGATTTTTTATCTATTTTTGTTTGTGTCACGAAAACCATGATAAGCAGTTGGTCCCGGCTGACAATTGTAGATCTTTGACATTTGTTACGGGTAGGCAGTGGCCCAAAAAGTCCGACAACAACCCGCATTACCTAGTACTAACTGGGTTGTGGAGGTCAGATAAGCAGTCGCTCCATGTAAAATATTGTTTTTCAGGTGCATCCAGTTAGACTGGAAATCAACCCCAACATAGTTAAGAAAAGGCTAGGCAGATAATGACGCTTACGTGTATTGCAGTTTATAGGTGGATCCGGGAAATATTAGTGACGGTACTATACTGATTGATTTGTTTTTTTTTTACTTAAGTGATTGGCTGGGCCATAGAATCTTCATGATGTTGGGTATTTTGAACAATCTGCTTGCTAATGAGCTTGCCGTGTTGTTAGCCCCTGGGCACGGCACTTAGGAATATAGCCATGAACAGACCCGGAACAAAGAACGCAATTTTAACTGATAAATGTTATTGTTATATTCCAGATCACCATGCAGTCCATCGTTCTAGTATGCTTCGCTCTCGTGACTTGCTCATACGCAAAATACATCAATCTTTCAAGAACAGACGAAGATGAGTTTTCCGGAGAATTGCGGCTAGCGCGTAATTTGAGCAGATCCCAAATCTTTGCCGGATTAGGGGGCAACGATACAAAACTTTATGTTAGTGGGTTTACTATGACACTCTTGCCGCTATTTGGTTCGCCTGCCGCACACATAAATCATCAACAGTGTAGCAAGCCACTACAGATTTTTAATATCTTACTAGCAGGCCTGTTGGCTGCATGTGTTCCACAACTAGCGCGCCAAATTCTAAAGCGCTGGAGACACATAAAAGACGTAAGGCGAGCGCGGGGCGCGGGCAGGTTGCAGACGCGCCGTCGCGACTTTTTGAAACACATAGAAAGGACAAGGCACGGGCGTGACGCCTGGGCGCCACGAGAGACGACAAGGGACGCGCGCACCGCGCGATTCCCAGCACTCTTGCCCCACCCCACCCGCACCCCCGTTCTCGCCTGCATCTCGTCGCGCGCGCCCGTGCCCCGTCCTTTTTATCTGTTTAACAACAGGGTGCAGACAGGTAAGCGTCGTGTCTACACCTTGCTCGCGCACTGTTTTTTCTATATAATTAGTGTCGCGATGCTTCTATACATTTTGTATGAAAGAGACACGAAAGAGACATCTGTCTGCACCCCGTCTGCGTCTTCTAAGATAAAAGTACTTATTGTTACTTACAAATATTTGTAAGTGAAGGCCATACGTAAAAATAGGTCAGTTACTTCTGCTAACGCGCCGCCCACATGGCCTGCTGTGTGAAAGTTTTCGTGCCAATTTCAACTCAACTTAATAGAGCGTAAAAAAACCTCTGCACGAAGCCGAAAGGTTGTCGAAATGGGAAAGTTACGAGATGGGCCGGAGCCATGGTAAACTTACCGACGAAGTGTCCCATCGGCCGCCCACAACGCGTGCTGCAAAAGTTACTCAAAATGTAGCATCACGTGATGTAAAAGACATCCCACCAAAAAGATTTTCAAGTAAAATGTTGTCAAGACGAGACCATACATCTCGTACTGTCATAAAGATATCAGATCTCATGAAGAGCCAAGCTTACTCTACACGCCAAACAATTTTCAGACCTCTAGCGTCAAAATTGCGGAAGTCTCATACAAAAATGTCCATCCCCTAGCATAAGGAAAGTGCTTCACTTGGCTAGTCTTGACGGGGGCAATGCGACCAGATTACATGCCGTCGTGAAAAAACGTCCTGTTTTTTATTTATTTATATTGTAAATATGACAATTATTATTCAATTACTTATTTAACTCAGTCAGAGAGTTTACAAGCATACCAACATTTAAAAAGGCCTGAGGAATTTTTAGACGCATAAGTTAAGATTTCTTTTTTTATTTATTTCTTTCTTTCTTTTTTATATTGTATAAAGAAAACTATGGTATTCATTTTCCTGTTTAGTTTGAACTTTGTAATGTAAACTACAACCAATTTTTAATCTAGTTTAGTTGCTCTCTAAGTGAACTGTAAATAAGTTCTTTGAGGAAATAAATGTCTTTAAACCGAATTAGATAAGTGAAAAATTATTTAATGAGATGAGTGCCAAATGGTTTTGCAATGCAATTAGATGACATATAATAATTAAATATGAATAATTATTACAGTTTCTGTAAATAAAATCCATACAATGAAATAGCAGATTTTTTGTTAAACTTCTTTACCTTATTCCTTACTAATCTTAGTGAAACATGTATGCATGCGATAAGATAAGATAAGATAATATAATATTAACTTGATCTCTGTTTTTTAAACTTATTTCTAGCTTTGCAATTATGAAAATGCAAGGTGTAGTTTTGTTAAAGTTCAGTAGCTTATCACAAACGACATAATCCATACCATAATATAAATGCGAAAGTAACTCTGTTTGTCTGTCTGTCTGCTATCTTTTCACGACATAACGGCTGATCGGATCGTAATGAAAATTGGCAAGGAGATGTATTTCAACCTAGGGAAGGGCATAGGCTATATGTGGGTGTAGGTGAGCAACATGCATTTCTATATTTTTCAACTGTTTGACAACTGACAACCGTCATAACATGCATTGTAATAGACTATTTTTAGCCAATTGTCATTAGAACAAATGGCCCGTCGGTGACGGCTACCGCCTTTCGAACAAAGAGTCGCAAGTTCAAGCCTCAGTAAAGATTTACAATACATTTTGATTTTGTATATTGCAATAAGATTTCGGATAGTAACGTTGGTTCGCATTTTCTGAATCACGGTGTTATGATTTTTCGTGAAAGAATGATACTGCATTCTCCCGTTTCAGATGTCTCAAATTTGGTTTTTGGAAGAGGTTTTCAATACAACGCCTGTTTTTATGTTTGTTATGTTTTTTTTTTTACCTATATTATGGCTGAGCAATACTTAAATGACGTGATGAAAGTTGTAAGAATCCGCTGGATGTGAGTCGCACAAGACCGGTCAATGTGGCGACACATGTCCAGCATTAGACGTCTTTCGGCTGAAATAATGATGAATGATGATAATTCAAATGGAGTAGGGCAGTAGCAGGACGCGGTGATGTCAGGTGGAGTAAAGCTGTGACTAAGTGGCGTTCTAGAAATCGAAACAGAAGATTTGGTCGTCCAGAGAAGAGATAAGCAGACGATATTGTTGCCAATACGAGGATATCCTGGATGAGACTGGCACACGAGCGTGGAGCTTGGGACAAACAGAGAGAGGCCTGTACCCAGCAGTGGGTGAAGTCAGACTATGGGTGATGATGATGATGACGCATTACTTTTTCCAGAGAAGTCCGATTGTCATGATTATTTTTGATTGAAAAGCGTGTTTCTCAAAGTTTGTCCCATTTTATACTGAAAACTAGCTGACCCACGCAACTTCGTCTGCGTCACATAAGAGAGAAAAACGAAAGGAAAAAAATTCCCCGTTTTTGCAACTTTTTTCATTCCTGCTCCGCTCCTAAGGACCGGAGCGTGATGTTATATAGATTAAAGCCTTCCTCAATAAATGGACTATCCAACACAAAAATAATTTTTCAATTTGAACCATTAGTTCCTGAGATTAGCGCGTTCAACCAAACAAACAAACAAACAAACTCTTCTGCTTTATAATATTACTAGCTGACCCACGCAACATCGTCTGCGTCACATATGTGAGAGAAAAAGCTCACAAAAGGAATAAGTTTTCCCCGTTTTTGAAACATTTTTCATGTATGTTCCGCTCCTATTGGTCATAGCGTGATGATATATAGCCTATAACCTTCCTCGATAAATGGACTATCCAACACAAAAAGATTTTTTCAATTCCAACCAGGAGTTCCTGAGATTAGCGCGTTCAAACAAACAAACAAACAAACAAACTCTTCCGCTTTATAATATTAGTATAGATATAGTATAGATTGTCATGTTCAAATCAAAGTCACGCACTTCTGATTTTTCAGATTCATGTACGTATTGTATAATCATCGCATGCTAAAATATCGTGAGGAAATCAGCATGCCTGAGAGATATTTGATCGACGGCATGTAAAGCCACGACTGATTGTAAAGCTAGATAATAGCATGGCTTACTCAAAGACACCATTTAAATATGCGTCGTTAGATGACACGCTGTCACAGAATGCGTAAGAAAAATAAAGATTCACAGCTCCTCCCCCGTAGATGATAGCGTGATAATATGTAGCCTATATGTTAACCCGACCTCTTAGTAATATTCATGCAAAATTTGAAGTAAATCCATGCAGTACTTTTTGAGTTTATCCCGGACATACATACAGACAAACAGACAAGCAGACAAAAATTCTAAAAACTGTATTTTTGGTCTCGATATCGATTGTATCTTCGAGTAAGCCATGCTATTATCTAGCTTTACATAACACTTTGCCCGTCCCGGCAATCGAACCCAGGACCTCATGCAAATGCCCATGAAAGAGATACCGCGGCCCCGGAACATGAGACTTTCCTCCGCTCCGCCCAGAGTGGGAGAAGTCATTTGACGATTTCCCATCCCAAAAAAAAAAAGGACCTCATGCTCAGTAACGCTTGCGACAACTTGACCAACGATGCAGTCTCACACACGAACCATCAATATTTTCACACGAACGAAGTCGCGGGCAACAGCTAGTTTATCAATATTTGAAGAAGATAATCACGAGTGTACTAATATGTGACGAGTTTTCAACGCATTGATACAGTGCGTTGAAACTACTATAATGAATAAAAAAAAAATAAAACAAAAAATCTGTACCTATTGAATGAAATAAAATAAAGGGTGTAAAACACCTCTTCACGAAGCCGACAGGCACTTGTTCTCCCTATCATTGCGGACATTTTTTTGTTCTACATCATACCTGGGAACCTTCTAGTTACGGAGATATGGGGGGTCAAAGTTACAACTTTTGATAAGTTATTTTTTTAATACAAGTTTTTTTTGTAAGATTTTGACTTTAAACACTTCCACGACCCCCGTACTATTCAATCCATCCATCAGCACAATGTTTTCAGTGCGTTACATTGAGTTCTACCACAAAATATGATTTATAATCTCAAAAAAGGAAGTGTTTTCCCAGCAATAATTTTTGCGAAAAGTTACTTAGTTTGATGTGCGGAGTGCTTGGTTAACGGCTTTGTGATGAGGTGGTTTACGCCCTATATAAAAACCACGATGAATATCCATACTTCCAAACTTTCAACTTCTTATTTTCAAACGTCTGCAGGTTGAATTTTCCAAAATCCTTACTTAATTTATAATTGCGTCATAATAAATACTCGTATCTAGCTGTATATGTAAACATCACCTATATAACTTAAATATGCAATATTATCATTTTGTTCATCATCATCTGTCTAGCCAAGTTGGGTAAGGTAAAGGTGTTTTAACAAAAAACCAGATACTGTATTCTATGGATTTTATTTATACAAACTATAACAATTATTTACAGTTTTATAATTACTTAGGTGTAATCTATTTACAATACAAAACAAACAATTTGGCACTTATTAACTTAAATAATAATTGTCATGTATACAATATTGATACAGAAATGAACACAATCAAGTTACAACAGATATAAATAAAATAGAAAAGAAGTGACTGGTGAATGGTAATTTGCAGTCGATAAAATTGTACTAAACTGCTACATAAAAATTGTATCAATTCATAAAAAAAATAAATAAAGGAAATACTGGAAGAAATAACAGTCTAAAAAGTTAGCCAGTAATTAATGGAATTAATGATATACGACTTGGTCTAAAAGACTTGTCTTACTATACAGACGAAGTCTTGGTAAACTTCTAGTTTATTTAGAAGTCATGTTCTACTTGAACATTCAGTCCTACAGTAGGCTTGTCGTGTCCGAAGGTCTTGTCCACCATACCTCCAGCAACTACTCTGGTGTCCTTGTCGACTTTCCAAACTCCATCACCAGTTAGGGTCGCCTGAAATGTAGAAAATATAGCATTAAAGTCTTTGTACAGATGGACCTTGTTTAAGTTTGCAAGATTGCGTTTTACTGTTTGTTAAGACAGACACCAAATCGCAAGATATCATTGTAATACAAGGAAATTCCATCGTTCCAAAAATAACACTATAATTGAGTAATTTTAGCTCACATCATATCGTCTGCCTAGCCTTTTCCCTACTATGTTGGAGTCGGTTTTCACTCTAACCGAATGCAACTAAATTAAATATTTTACATGAAACAACTGCCTATCTGCTCTCCAAAACCCAGTTAGTACTGATGACAGTTTTAGCTTACAATCATATCGATTTACGGCATGGGTTGATGATGTGGAGCAATGAAGAACATGTCGTGAGGAAAGTTTTGAGTAAGAATATGGATGGCTAAAAGAATAGAAGGAAACCAAAGAAAGGAGGTGAGTAACGAGTAATAGAGAATTATTGAAGAAGAAGACTACAAATAAATTGGGACAATGGTTAGAGAATGATGATTCCGACTACAATTATAAATGCGAAAGTCTGTGAGTATGAATGTATCCTGGTAGTAAGATCAAACTTCACGCAGACGATGCGTTGGAAGATCTCCCACTAGGTGGACCGATGACCTATTGAAGGTTGCGGGAACCGTTGGATGCGAGTCGCAAGGGACCGCTCAATATAGCGACACTTGGGGGAGGCCTATGTCTAGCAGTGGACGTCTTACGGCTGAAATGCTGATGATGATGACGCGGACGAAGCCACCAGCAGAAGCTAGTAGTAAATAAGTTCATACTTACACCACTTCCACCTCCAAGTTCCTTGTGAACATCCAGACCCGCTCTGACGTTATCGTTGGCATTGTTCCACTTTAACTTGGTTCCCAACACACTGCTGTCACCAGTAGCTCCAAGGGTTCTCTCTCCATACGCTTGGCCTTCTGCGCGACCGCGGTGGTCGTTGAAGATCTCGTGCTTGTAACCGCCTCGGCCCTGTGGAAATATCGCTTAGTTAGGAAAAGCTTTCGTTTCATAAATAACAGGTCATTGTGGTCGTGAAGAAAATATATGGAGATTCTTTACGTTCGTTGGCATTTCTAGTAAAAATGGAATCGATATAATTTATTTGTCAGTGTGTTAATTTGTTATTTCTTCATTCGACTGCCTCGTTGGTCTCCGTAGGCACACATGTTTGTTTGTGTTATGATTACTCAGTTGTTGTAAGTAATTCCCGCGTCAGGTAATGTATTATTGGATTTTCTATCAGTATTTTCTCAGTAGCTGCCACGGATTCTAGATGTGTGCCCAGTTAATGGCATTAGGCTAACCCCTATTACATGGGACGTAAACATAACGGGGGAAATGTGGGTGTGGGTTTGGGTGTGTGTCTTCCTTAACCGTGTTTACTTTTGGACAAAAATATAGTAAATCTACTCACGAAAAGTCCAGCATCATTTCCGCCTAAACCACCAAAGATTTGGCCTCCGCCAACATTACGCGTAAACTGTAACTTTTTGAAGAACTCATTTTCGTCTATTCCAGGAAGTTTGTAGACTTGAGCATATGAGCAAGCCACGAGAGCGAAGCATAATAGAACGGTGGACTGCATGGTGATCTGAAACATAACAATAATAATATATTTATTAGTCAAAAGAAGGCCATACAATACACCAAGAACCAAGCTCCAGGCTAACATTTGGGGGTTGCGGGGCTATTCGCAAAAGATACCGCGGCCCTGGAACACAAAGGCCTAAGTAGGAACACGGATAGGTTTTAGTCAGTAAAAGTCTGACACTCCCTTCCGCTCCACCCAGTGTGGGGGAAGACATTTGATGATTCCCCATCCGAAAAAAAGGCTACACCCCAATTATATGAGACTTATAATATTAGTGATAACTGGCAAAATAAAAATATAATTCCTGTTCCCTCGGTTAATGCAGACGTTATTATAGTTTGAAATCTCGATTAAGTCACAAAGCATCAAAACCAAGATAAATCACGAGTCGACGTTAAGGGACTCGACGCAGAGGGAGGTTCTTAAAACTGTCCATCGATATTATGAATAGACCCTTTGCTATTTGTAATCATGGTTGCGCTCTGAGGAATAAACATATCAATTTTAAATTTAAATTTTTGAGCGCAACTAATGGTTGCACTCCAAGGAATGATTTAATTGCGTTTAGATGGTTGCGCTTAGAAATAGGTGAGCTCTGAGGCATACCTCAAATTTATCTCTCATAAGATTCAATCAAACTACTGACCTCAGAACCTGTTAACTAACAATGAATACATTATCTGCCTAACCTTTCCAAGCTATATTTGGATCAGCTTGCAGTCTAACCGGATACAGCTAACTAACAGTATTTACATGGAGCGACTGCCTATCTGACCTCCACAACACAGTTTACTAACTGTGTTGTGGAGGTCATTAGGGGATTACGATACCGCTTAATAAGACTGTTTTTCTGACTTATAGGTCACTGACTGTCTGTAACGACTGTCAATTATCTACAAGTGACAGCCGAGACCAACGGCTTAACGTACTTTCCGAGGTACGGAGGAAACTTGGTATGTAATGGGTGGTCACCCATCTGTGGACCAACCTAGGCAAGCCGGCTTAACCTAAAGATCGACCCAAGCGACACAAACTCCTTACATTAACAATGAATATGTCACCTTAAAATTGTCAAACACGTTATATTACAATATAACGTGTTATATTACAATATAACGTGTTTCTCTCTAGCGATATTGTAATCTCTCGAATTATTGTCAACTGAACATTCGGAAGTATATCTGCTCCCATAATCGGGACTTGGGGCACCCCCCCGTTAGGTTAGTTAGGTTCCTTTAAACCCTGCACTCGGAAATAGGGGCCTCCATCGACTACGTTTTTTAGGGGAATATAAAGTGTTTTTAGGGTAGGCTATATTAATCGGTATTTTTCAGAATTGGTACAGTATCTTTTCATGAGAGTGGTAGCACTGGGCAAGGGAGACCCCTCCTTCCCCCCACACCGCGTGATTTGACTACCATCGCATCCATTTCACGAAAAATAATGCGTTTTATTGTAAGCAGTATGTTCGTTTGACAATAATTAGAGAGTTTACAATATCGCTAGAGATATTACAATATAACGTATTTGACAATTTTACGGTGACAAATACAAACCTTGTTAATCTTTTAGCGACTTCTTCACAACTCAAAGAACTGTAGTAAACTGTGCCTTCCTCAATCCCGACCCGATCATTTATACTAACTTCTATATCTGAGGTAAACTCCCTATACCGAGAGCACGGGGGACTTACTCCGAGATCACGTGACTCATACGGAGTTCATAATAAATTATTCTTAACTGAGAGATTAAGAATTTGAAGCGGGACAATTAAAGTTCTTGTAAGATTGGTAGTGTAAGTGAATGCATACTCGTAGTGGCATGGAGATAAGAATGTGTGGTATCGCGCTTGCTGTTGAAATGGTAATGACCAGAAGTGTTTACTGAATACTACATTTTTGTTTTGCTGGTAACGTTTTTTTTTCTTTTTTTGTCATGCATAATAGTATATGGCTCATCAGCATAACGATATAGCGCACCATACATTTGTTATGGACACGTTCAAACTGTACTATAACTTTATTATTGGCTTACTATACGCTATAAAATTGTACGATACGCTGAGTTCATGCAACGCTATAATATCACGCGCCACCCTCTTCCTCCTCCCTCACCCCCGGCCGTACCGCCAGCGAATGTTTTCCCCACTTATTTGAACTCTTTTTGAGCTTGCTATATACTATAAATGACTGCGATATATCGCGCAATATGAATGCCATGCTATATAGTATAGCATTAGGTCCTTCTTTGCTTTACTATATGAAATATAGCACAATGTATAGCGTAGTCTGAAAACAGCTTATTACTTCAAAGCCGAAGTCCATATTGTTAAATTGAACGTTGATATGTCTTGAAAAAAGAACTAAAAGCGTTATCACATAAATTTAAAATATGACATCAATAAGGTCTGACGGAAATAAGCGTTACCAACAAAAAACTAACGTGAAGTCGATGACCTGTAATCATGAAGGCGTGACTATCCAATTAAATAACTAAGGTGTGTACCAAGTCATCAAAAAAACTAAAACTCATAAAGAAACATGAAGTATTCTTTATTACATAGAACAATTCCAATCAAACAACACAAACACACACATCAATCGCACACACACACACACCCACATAAATCACACACATAAACGCACAATAATTTAAAACTAGTCAAAATTCATAAAAAGTAGGACATGCATTTTTTGATTCATTCAATTCCTGTCTTGTTGGTCGAATAGTCGCAAACACGACTGCTTATCACGAAATCCTTTTTTTTTTTGGGATGGGAAATCATCAACTGACTTCTCCCACTCTGGGCGTAGCGGGAGGGAGTGTCAGACTCTTACTGACTAAAACCCATCCATGTTCCTTCCTCGCCCTTTATGTTCTGGGGCCGCGGTATCTCTTTCGAACAGGCTCGCAACCCCGGCAGGATCACGAAATCCTGGGTTTATTTCACGGGACAGGTAAAGTGTTCTTGGTTTTTCCATTAAGAATTCCTCAGTAGCAACCACCCGAGCAACTAACAGTACTTTTTCAAGTTATTATGCTTTGTGACGGTGACTGTAGCTTTGCTTTTTTGTATTTTGACGTGACGATTGTAACGTTACATTTTCCTGGGGAGGAAAATGTAAGGTTGCATTGTGTAAAGTTTAAAGAAAAATGGCAAGAGAAAATATGATGGTTTAATAATACAAGAAAATAGAAATAAACTAAGTTAGGGAAGCCGATACGAAGCCGTTAACATGATGAGATCCAGGTCCAGGTCCGAAGTTCGCAGTTGACAGAAACCGCTCGCCGCAGTGATAGGCTCACTCGCAGTCGCCAATCTTCGATGGTTCGAGGGTAGAGGCTCACCCGCTGTCCTTGTCCAGGTGCTCAGAAGTAGGGATAGTAGAAATAGCAGCAGTTGTCGCAGTCGCAGTAGTAGCAGCAGTAAGTTTTCAAGGTAGTCGACGGTCCAGGGGCTCTCAATAGTAGTAGCTCCAGCAGCAGCAGCAGTTTTCAAGGCCGTCAGGACTTCATTACGACGCCAGGACAAGATTTTGTAGACTTAGGCGCGACCACGTTAAATATTTCAGAGTAATGTCCAGCTTGTTGCTGGCTCAAGGACCACACGCAGACTGAATCTTTTCGACTCGGCTTCCCGTCATGAAGAAATTATGAATTTCAAAATGTTGGTTCTAGAACATAGAAAAATAAAATGGTTAACAAAGAAGGTATCAAACATCAAATGTATAAAACCTACAACTCCAAGTTACAGCAATAAAATTAAAAGAAAAACTAGGCTTGTCATTGTCATTATGACATCACAAAAGTAAACAAAGATTTGGAAACACTAAAATATACAGAAATGCTATAAATAATACTAATTAAAAGGCGGAAAAGGCATGCTAAGCCTCCGCATAAAGGCTATGCAGTTATTCGGAAAGAACGTATGATAAAATTTTGAATTACAATAGACAAAAACGTAAGTACAAAAACACAAACATTACATTACCCCGAAAACCCCGCAAAATTTTTGAATACAATGAAAAAATTTTCTTACTTAGTAATAAGAGTGCATTAAGAGAGCATTATACAGCATAAATTAAACTTAAATGATTATTTACAGTGTTATAGCAAGTTTAAAAAATTAAGACTAAGATTCCCCAAAACCCCTGAAAATGAACTAGAAAAATTTTGTGGTTGTAAATAAGACCTTGCTCTTTCATACACCTTTCATCAACCTACCCTGCAACCTTCCTCAATCATACATCACCAGCATTCTTAGGGGATATGGTTCACATTCAATGACGCATACTCCTCAAGGAATTATTTTTGGCTTTACGAAGGCTTGTTTTTTTTAATTAGGTGTCGTAACCCGCACCTTTTTGAAAACCCAATTTAAAAATTAAAATTAATATTTACAGATTTTCCTGCTTTAAGAAAAAACAGTCAAGGTCTAGGAGCATACAGCGCTTAAGAGAAGCCTTCAAGCTTTAAGAGCATAAAATGCATAAAAGAAGCCTTTAAGCTTCAAGTTCAAGTATCAAGGTTCAAGGATAAAAAAATTAAAACTAACTTATTATCTAAGGTTCACAAAGGCTTATTTTACGAGTTGCGAGTCCGCTCGACACAATACAAAATCAAGAAAATAGGGGATTAATAAGCCAAAAGTTTTTGAAGGTAAACCTTGTGGAGCATTTACAAAACTTAAATCTAAATGATTTTTACAAGAATTAATAAAATTATATACATAAAACCATATTATGCCATTTTCTTTTAAAACCATAAAAAAATAACAAGTAAAATTAAATATTAGCAAAAGAATACAATATTCAAAAGAGTGATAAAAGAAAGTACAAAAGTCTGCGGAGGGTTAAATATAGAGTACCTATGAGAGAGGGCTTAAGTAACAGTAACTATGAGAGAAATGAGAGAGAGTACACGAGAGGACTCCAAATGAGTGAGAGTACACGAGAGGACTCCAAATGAGATGAGTGCAAGAGATTCAAGTCGAGGGAGCGCTCAGCACAAAATCGAGAGAGGACTGAGCTCTCAAGTTGAGAGAGGACTCAGCACTCAAGTCAAGAGAATATGAGAGGATTGGGTGAGACAGAGTGCCTAAAGAGAGTTTTTAATCATAGTACGTTTAGGATTAAAAATTATTAACATTGAAAACCGTTAAAAAAAATCGTAAAAAGAAAATAGGTAAAATTCGAAAACAACCTTGAAACCAACCTTAGTACTTACTCTATGACCGTTACCTAGCAACTATATAATAACAAGTTAATCAAAAATATGACAAAATAATGAAAATTTATACAATTCTTTTAAAATGAAGACTAAGCTGAGGTATGATTACAGGTTGGTCACATAGGTTGCACTAGCCGTGGTAACAAACCAAACTAGATGAAATTAAGTGTTATGGTGGAGTATTTGGAATGAGTGTATCGTAGGTTTCAAGGTTTGTAAAAACCTCTACAGGATACTCTCCTGTATCGGTCGTGAAGTGTCGCAACAACCAACTTGGGAGTGTCCACGAATGGATTAGCACATCAAGCGGCCATTGAGTACGAATACCAGTGGGTAATCGCTGTGGTGTGCAAGTCTGTGGGGATGTAGTGTAGTGTGATGTTTCTGTAGAGAGTAAAGTATAAGTGGTAAACGACTACAGGATATTGTCCTATAGTCGTCGTATAGTAACCAATCTCCAACCTTGGCAGTGCCCACAAGTGGGTTAACACAACCAAGAGGCCGAAAGGGTGCCAATTATCTTTCGATAATGGAATGTCTGTGGGGGTGAAGAATAATTGAGCGATGTATAGTAAGGATTGAGAGGTGATAGATGAAAAATGATGAAAAATAAGTTACCAAATAGGATTACTTGTGTAAGTTTGTTTTTGAATTTTGGGAGGGATGGAGTATTTAAGAGCACAGGGCGGGGTTTTAAAAGTTGGGCGCCAAACTGTAACGTTACATTTTCCTGGGGAGGAAAATGTAAGGTTGCATTGTGTAAAGTTTAAAGAAAAATGGCAAGAGAAAATATGATGGTTTAATAATACAAGAAAATAGAAATAAACTAAGTTAGGGAAGCCGATACGAAGCCGTTAACATGATGAGATCCAGGTCCAGGTCCGAAGTTCGCAGTTGACAGAAACCGCTCGCCGCAGTGATAGGCTCACTCGCAGTCGCCAATCTTCGATGGTTCGAGGGTAAAGGCTCACCCGCTGTCCTTGTCCAGGTGCTCAGAAGTAGGGATAGTAGAAGTAGCAGCAGTTGTCGCAGTCGCAGTAGTAGCAGCAGTAAGGTTTCAAGGTAGTCGACGGTCCAGGGGCTCTCAATAGTAGTAGCTCCAGCAGCAGCAGCAGTTTTCAAGGCCGTCAGGACTTCATTACGACGCCAGGACAAGATTTTGTAGACTTAGGCGCGACCACGTTAAATATTTCAGAGTAATGTCCAGCTTGTTGCTGGCTCAAGGACCACACGCAGACTGAATCTTTTCGACTCGGCTTCCCGTCATGAAGAAATTATGAATTTCAAAATGTTGGTTCTAGAACATAGAAAAATAAAATGGTTAACAAAGAAGGTATCAAACATCAAATGTATAAAACCTACAACTCCAAGTTACAGCAATAAAATTAAAAGAAAAACTAGGCTTGTCATTGTCATTATGACATCACAAAAGTAAACAAAGATTTGGAAACACTAAAATATACAGAAATGCTATAAATAATACTAATTAAAAGGCGGAAAAGGCATGCTAAGCCTCCGCATAAAGGCTATGCAGTTATTCGGAAAGAACGTATGATAAAATTTTGAATTACAATAGACAAAAACGTAAGTACAAAAACACAAACATTACACGATAAAGCTGCAGAGTTTGTTTCTTTGGTTGGTTGAACGCGCTAATTTTAGGAACTGTTGGTTCGTCTTACGCAGACGAAGTTGCGCGGGTCAGCTAGTAGTATAATAAATAGATAAACTTGAATCATTAAACCACAACAAAGTTTTTTACGTAACAATTTCTTATCCAAGAATCAACAGTCATTTAAGTAAACATTTTTATTCTGAAGTTGTAGGTACATATAAAAATGATTTGTTCCTCAGAAAATCAAAACATTATCAAATAGAACCATTTGTATTTACAATAAAATCTTAATTAAAATAATCAATACGCTTCAACAATAATTCACTTATTTCGTCGGAATCCCGTGGAATCTCCATATTATCATCAATATTTGCGGTCAGTGAACCTAAATAGCTCTACTTATTCCGACCTGGTGATCACCCATTACAGGTCGAATTTCTTACGTGATTATGAAAGCATGTTAATCCGTCGATCCCGGCTGTCAATTGTAGATCTTCAACAGTCGTCACAGGTAGTCAGTGGCCCAAAAGTCTGACAACCAGTCTTAGCAAGGGGTATCATACAATCTACTAACTGGGTTGTGGAGGTCAGATATGCAGTCGCTCCATGTATTATGCTACATCATCTGGTTACACTGGAATCCGGCCTCAGCATAGTTGGTTAATTTTTTGAGGAAGTTTCTCTCAGGGCCTTATAGAAATAGAAATAGAAATAGAAATAGAAATAGAAATCATTTATTTGCCAATAATGTAGGTGTACAGATATGATGGTAATTTTCATGAGAGTCCCGATACATTTTGCCGTACGGCACGCAAAATTATTTAACATAAAACATTCAGTCAACAAAAATAAACACAAAAGAAAACATTCCATTCACTAAATTATCAAAAATACTCACATTAAGACATTCGGAATTAGGCACATTGCAAACAATATAAATTAAAATGTCAATAAATTAAAGTATCAATAGCTCAATTAATTAACTACAAAATGTCACCAGTTCAATTTAAATCATTATTACTAAATTCAATTACAAATGTCAATAAAATGACAAAAAACAATTAAGTAAATAAAATAACATTAGATTTGAAATATATAAATGACATTAAAATGAAATCACATTAACAGAAAGTTTTGTCCGTGACAAAATCTTTAATTGAGTAGTAACACTTGTCCAGTAGCAGTTTTGTTAACTTTTTTTTAAAAACTTTGATGGGTAATTCTTTTAAATGTAGTGGCAGTTTATTATATATTACAGGACCCATGGTCAAGATGTTGTTTTTTAGTAAAGACGTTTTGTGACCACCTGTGTATAGTAGATTCTTATATTGAGACCTCATTGGTCCTGATCGTTGTCTTTTATCCACTATTGACGTAAATAGGTGCTTGTTCGTTCTAACAAAAAGGGCTACTTCTAGTATATACAACGATGGCAACGTAAGTATCTTTAAAGATTTAAAAACAGGTTGACAGCTCTCTGTATTTTTAAGGCCTGTCATTGATCGAAGGCACCTTTTTTGGGCTCTAAATATTCTTTCTCTCTCACTGCAGTTTCCACAAAATATGACGCCAAATCTTAGTGAGGAAGCAACTAGACCATGATATGCTGTTACTAATGTATTTATATTAACTTTTTTTGAGAGGCTATAGAGTAAATACGCCGTTTTACTTAATTTATTACACACGTTTTCAGCTTGATGTTTCCATGTTAGTTTATTGTCGATGAGTACTCCTAGAAATTTTGTTACTGTGGTTGAATCTACGTTTTGGTCATTAAACTTTACAATCATATTTTCTGGTTCTAGCCGCTGGTAGAAATGCATGACTTGTGTTTTATTTATATTTATCACTAGATTATTTTTATTGAGCCAATCTACTATAGTTTTCAAGGTGTCGTTTATATCTTTTTTGTATTCCATTTTATCTATGCATTCAATAATAGCTGTGCTGTCATCCGCAAATAATGTCATTGGATGATGAATTTGACGCGGTAGATCGTTAATGTACAGCAGAAATAATAGTGGCCCAAGTACACTACCTTGCGGAACCCCAAACTTAGGTGTTCTGCTAGAAGATACATATTTTAATTCACGTTTAGTCTTAGTACATACTCTCGATATTTCTGTTTCTGTTTCTGTATAGTGGAATAACTCAAAATGAAAAGGGGACTTTCTGGATTAGTTTTACATTTGAGTCCAGTTTTCCCCCCTAAGGGGGATTCTCATAAGGGGGATTAGTGGAATAAGGCAATTAGGAAAAGGCTAGAACATGACTATATCGGATTGATGACTTTTCTATGCCAAGACAAAAGGGGATTCTCCAGACTAAAAAAACCTGAGGTTATAGGGATTTTAGTCCGTCAGTTAGGTTATCGACAAATATTGTATGCGTATTTTTTATTTTAATCTATATGTCACCGTAAAATTGTCAATACAACAACACGACAATACAATATAACGTGTTTCTCTCTAGCGATATTGTAATATCTATAATTATTGTCAACTGAACATACGGAAGTATCTCTGCCCCCATAATCGGGACTTGGGGCACCCCCCCATTAGGTTAGTTAGGTTCGTTTAAACCCTGCACTCGGAAATAGGGGCCCTTTTCTATAGATGTTAGTTTGCACAGAACTGATTCACCCTGTTCCCCGTACTAGTGTAAACTGTATTACGGTGGAACAGTTTTCCTCGGTCGTGGTAATAGGTTAGTAATTACATTAGACTAGTGGCACTTAAGTTATTCGGTATAGTAACAAAACAGTAAAAGTGAAATTGTCAAATACGTTATATGTCACCGTGAAATTGTCAAATACGTTATATTGTAATATCTCTAGCGATATTGTAAACTCTCGAATTATTGTCAAATGAACATACTGCTTACAATAAAACGCTTTATTTTTCGTGAAATGCATGTGATGGTAGTCAATTCACGCGGTGTGGAGGGAAGGAGGGGTCCCCTTTACCCAATGGTACCACTCTCATGAAAATAATAATGTACCATTTCTGAGAAATACCGATTAATATAACCTAACTTTAAAACACTTTATATTCCCCTTAAAAGCGTAGTCGACGGAATTTAAATTCTTCTGCATTTTATTACTATTTGGGGTCTCGATTAATGAAGATGAGGTCAAAATGAAAATCCAAAATGGCGCTGACGATAAATTTTGGATTTTTCGTCATGGGTGTCGTTTTAAAAGCGTTGTCGGCGGTATTTAAATTCTTCTGCATTTTATTACTTTTTGGTGTCGCTGATAATAAAAATGAAGTCAAAATTAACATGGGAAAAAAAGTTCACAGAAGCAAAAAAAAAACAATTCTCGTTTTTTTTCTTCGGCTTCCCCTGACAGTATTTTCACCCTTCGCCACTGTTAGGTAGAGGTGTATCTAATCCTACACCCACATTTCACACATTTAGCTTATTTCTATCAACCGGGCACAAATAATATGATAACACTTTGCCCGTCCCGGAAATCGAACCCAGGACCTTATGCAAATGCTCATGAAAGAGATACCGCGGCCCCGGAACATAAAGAGCGAGAAAGGAACATGGATGGGTTTTAGTCAGTAAAAGTCTGACTCTCCCTCCCGCTCCGCCCAGAGTGTGAGAAGTCAAAAAAAAAGGACCTCATGCTCAGTAACGCTTGCGACAACTTGACCAACGATGCAATCTCACACATGAACCATCAATATTTTCACTCGAACGAAGTCGCGGGCAACAGCTAGTTTATCAATAGGTATTTGACGAAGATAAGACGCTCTGATGATCATGAGTGGGGGTTCGTGAAAACTAGTACAAAGTGTACTAATATGTGACGTCTTATGAGTTTTCAACGCATTGATACAGTGCGTTGAAACTACTATGATGAATAAAGGGTGTAAAACACCTCTTCACGAAGCCGAAAGGCACTTGTTCTCCCCATCATTGCGGACATTTTTTTGTTCTACATCATACAACATCTTCGTCGACAGAGGCAGCCCTAGCAATCCGCAATATCCACGCGACTGCGCGATCTACAAAGCAAAACCCACTTTACGTTAGTAAGGTGAGGTACATTTTCGTTCGCAGCGTCTATTGACTTAAAAGTGTAGGCTATTATAGCGGTAGGTATTGAACATTTTGTATGGAGTGAGTTATCTGTCATCTGTGATCATACCTGGGAACCTTCTAGTTACGAAGATATGGGGGGTCAAAGTTACAACTTTTTGATAAGTTTTTTTTTTTAATACAAGTTTTTTTTTGTAAGATTTTGTCTTTAAACACTTCCACGACCCCCGTACTATTCAATCCATCCATTAGCATAATGTTTTAAGTGCGGTACATTGAGTTCTACCACAAAATATGATTTATAACCTCAAAAAAAGACGTGGTTTCCCAGCAATATTTTTTGCGAAAAGTTACTTAGTTTGATGTGCGGAGTGCTTGGTTAACGGCTTTGTGATGAGGTGGTTTACACCCTATATAAAAACCACGATGAATATCCATACTTCCAAACTTTCAACTTCTTATTTTCAAACGTCTACAGGTTGAATTTTTCAATATCATTACTTAATTTATAATTGCGTCATACAAGGTACTCGTATCTAGCTGTATATGTAAACACATAACTTAAATATGCAATATTATCATTTTGTTCATCATCATCTGTCTAGCCAAGTTGGGTAAGGTAAAGGGTTTTAACAAAAAATCTGATACTTTATTCTATGGATTTTATTTACAGAAACTATAACAATTATTTACAGTTTTATAATTACTTAGGTGTAATCTATTTACAATACAAAACAAACAATTTATCACTTATTAACTTAAATAATAATTGTCATGTTTACAATATTTAACACAGAAGTGAACACAATCAAGTTACAAAAGATATAAATAAAATAGAAAAGAAGTGACTGATGAATGGTAATTTACAGTCGATAAAATTGTACCTAAGATCTGAATAGCACGACGCAAAATGTGGTATACTAGATACAAAAGATTAAAAGCTAAACTGCTACATGAAAATTGTTGTATCAATCGAAAAAAATAAGTAAATAAACGAAATACTGGAAGAAATAACAGTCTAAAAAATATGCCAGTAATTGATGGAATAGGCTTGTTAACTGAAAAATTCTAATTAGTCCGTCACTTAGATTATCAAAAAATATTTGACCCGTATTTTTTCTTTTGTCACATAAACCAAAATTGACGAAGATATGACGCTTTTAAAATTCTCAATACGTCACGTCGTGCTATACTGTTTAGTGCGTTGTGACGTCACGAGCCCCCACTCCCGAGTTTTGATGCGTTCTAACTTCGTCAGTATTCATTGATTTATAAAAACAAAAAATACGTGTCTATTATTTTCCAATACTCTAACTGACGGACTAAATAGATTTGCAATTTATTGATGGTGGAAACTAGCCTATTAATGATATACGACTTGGTATAAAAGACTTGTCTTACAATACAGACGAAGTCTTGGTAAACTTCTAGTTTATTTAGAAGTCATGTTCTACTTGAACGTTCAGTCCTACAGTAGGCTTGTCGTGTCCGAAGGTCTTGTCCACCATACCTCCAGCAACTACTCTGGTGTCCTTGTCGACTTTCCAAACTCCATCACCAGTTAGGGTCGCCTGAAATGTAGAAAATATAGCGTTATTTTAAAGTCTTTGTACAGATGGACCTTGTTCAAGTTTGCAAAAGAGTCATTACTGTTTGTTAAGACAGACACCAAATCGCAAAATATCATTGTAATACAAGGAAATTCCATCATTAGAAAAAAAACACTATAATTGAGTAATTTTGGCTAACATCATATCGTCTGCCTAGCCTTTTCCCTACTTCGTTGGAGTCGGTTTTCACTCTAACCGATTGCAACTAAATAAAATATTTAACATGAAACGACTACCTATCTGGGCCTCGATTCTGCTATTACGATAGTGTCAGAATAGGCGATCATTGAAGTCACAATGATCAAGTTTTGACAAGTTTGGTAATCTACTAATGTAATGGCGTCATTATGACTTCTCAATAAACAACCAGTGAGACTCCATTGAAAGAAATGTCATAGAATATTAATCTCGTACATGAAATCTGGCATGAATTCGCTTTTAGTAGTAGATATCGAAAACCATTTGTAGTAATGGTTTTATAATGATAACAATACGAAAATGCCATTAAAACACAATTTTATTACGAGACCATCGACCGACCATTGTGAATTTAGCAGATTACGTACTTTTAGCAAAATGACAATGGGATGAGAACGGAATCGTGTTGGAGTGACGAATTTATTAAAATAGCAGAATTCGGCCCCTGCTCTCCACAACCCAGTTAGTACTGATGACAGTTTTAGCTGATAATGATGTCGATTTACGGCATGGGTTGATGTAGTGGAGGAATGAAGACAATGTCATGAGGAAAGTTTTGAGAAAGAATATGGATGGCTAAAAAAGTAAGAGGAAACCAAAGAAAGGAGGTGAGTAACGAGTAATAGATAAGTATTGAAGACTACAAATAAATTGGGACAATGGTTAGAGAATGATGATTCCGACTAAAATTATAAATGCGAAAGTCTGTGAGTATGAATGTATCCTTGTAGTAAGATCCCACGGCACAGTTATCAAACTTCACGCAGACGATGCGTTGGAAGATCTCCCACTAGGTGGACCGATGACCTGTTGAAGGTTGCGGGAACCGTTGGATGCGAGTCGCAAGGGACCGCTCAATGTATCGACACATGGGGGAGGCCTATGTCCAGCAGTGGACGTCTTACGGCTGAAATGATGATGATGATGACGCGGACGAAACCACCGACAGAAGCTAAATAAGTTCATACTTACACCACTTCCACCTCCAAGTTCCTTGTGAACATCCAGACCGGCTCTGACATTGTCGTTGGCATTGTTCCACTTTAACTTGGTTCCCAACACACTGCTGTCACCAGTAGCTCCAAGGGTTCTCTCTCCATACGCTTGGCCTTCTGCGCGACCGCGGTGGTCGTTGAAGATCTCGTGCTTGTAACCGCCTCGGCCCTGTGGAAATATCGCTTAGTTAGGAAAAGCTTTCGTGTCAAAAATAACAGGTCATTGTGGTCGTGAAGAAAAGATATGGAGATTCTGTACGTTCGTTGGCATTTTTAGTAAAAATGGAATGGATATAATTTATTTGTCAGTGTGTTAATTTGTTATTTCTTCATTCGACTGCCTAGTTAGTCTCCGTAGGCATGTGTGCTTACAGAGACCAACGATGATTAGTTGATTACTCAGTAGTTGTAAGTAATTCTCGCGTCAGGTAATGTGTTTTTGGATTTTTCTATCAGTATTTTTTCAGTAGCTGCCACGGATTCTAGATGTGTGCCCAGTTAACCCCTATTACATGGGACGTTAACATAACGGGGGAAATGTGGGTGTGGGTGTGTGTCTTCCTTAACCCTTTTTACTTTTGGACAAAAATATAGCAAATATACTCACAAAAAGTCCAGCATCATTTCCGCCCAAACCACCAAAGATTTGGCCTCCGCCAACATTACGCGTAAACTGTAACTTTTTGAAGAACTCATTTTCATCCATTCCAGGAAGTTTGTAGACTTGAGCGTATGAGCAAGCCACGAGAACGAAGCATAATAGAACGGTGGACTGCATGGTGATCTGAAACATAACAATAATAATATATTTATTAGTAAAAAGAAGGCCATACAATACACCAAGAACCAAGCTCCAGGCTAACATTTGGGGGTTGCGGGGCTATTCGCAAAAGATACCGCGGCCCTGGAACACAAAGGCCTAAGTAGGAACACGGATAGGTTTTAGTCAGTAAAAGTCTGACACTCCCTTCCGCTCCACCCAGTGTGGGGGAAGATATTTGATGATTCCCCATCCGAAAAAAAGGCTACACCCCAATTATATGAGAGTTATAATATTTGTATTAGCTAGCAAAATATAATTCCTGTTCCCTCGGTTAATGCAGACGTTATTATAGTTTGAAATCTCGATTAAGTCACAAAGCATCAAAACCAAGATAAATCACGAGTCGACGTTAAGGGACTCGACGCAGAGGGAGGTTCTTAAAACTGTCCATCGATATTATGAATAGACCCTTTGCTATTTGTAATCATGGTTGCGCTCTGAGGACATATCAATTTTAAATTTAAATTTTTGAGCGCAACTAATGGTTGCACTCCAAGGAATGATTTAATTGCGTTTAGATGGTTGCGCTTAGAAATAGGTGAGCTCTGAGGCATACCTAAAATTTATCTCTCATAAGATTCAATCAAACTACTGACCTCAAAACCTGTTAACTAACAATGAATACATTATCTGCCTAGCCTTTCCAAGCTATATTTGGATCAGCTTGCAGTCCAACCGTATGCAGATAAATAACAGTATTTACATGGAGCGACTGCCTATCTGACCTCCACAACCCAGTTAGTACTGGGTAATACGATACCACTTGGTAAGACTGTTTCTCTGACTTCTAGATCACTGACTGTCAATTATTTACAAGTGACAGCCGAGACCAACGGCTGTATGTAATGAGTGGTCACCCATCTGTGGACCAACCTAGGCAAGCCAGCTTACCCTAAAGATCGACCCAAGCGACACAAACTCCTTACATTAACAATGAATATGTCACCTTAAAATTGTCAAACACGTTATATTACAATATAACGTGTTATATTACAATATAACGTGTTTCTCTCTAGCGATATTGTAATCTCTCGAATTATTGTCAACTTAACATTCGGAAGTATATCTGCTCCCATAATCGGGACTTGGGGCACCCCCCCGTTAGGTTAGTTAGGTTCCTTTAAACCCTGCACTCGGAAATAGGGGCCTCCATCGACTACGCTTTTTAGGGGAATATAAAGTGTTTTTAGGGTAGGCTATATTAATCGGTATTTTTCAGAATTGGTACAGTAATTTTTCATGAGAGTGGTAGCACTGGGCAAGGGGGACCCCTCCTTCCCCCCACACCGCGTGATTTGACTACCATCGCATCCATTTCACGAAAAATAATGCGTTTTATTGTAAGCAGTATGTTCGTTTGACAATAATTAGAGAGTTTACAATATCGCTAGAGATATTACAATATAACGTATTTGACAATTTTACGGTGACAAATACAAACCTTGTTAATCTTTTAGCGACTTCTTCACAACTCAAAGAACTGCAGTAAACTGTGCCTTCCTCAATCCCGAACCGATCATTTATACTAACTTCTTTATCTGAGGTGAACTCCCTGTACCGAGAGCGCGGGGGACTTACTCCGAGATCACGTGAGTCATACGGAGTTCATAATATTATTCTTAACTGAGAGATTAAGAGTTTGTAGCGGGACAATTAAAGTTCTTGTAAGATTGGTAGTGTAAGTGAATTCATACTCGTAGTGGTGTGGAGATAAGAATGTGTGGTATCGCGCCTGCTGTTGAAATGGTAATGAGCAGAAGTGTTTACTGAGTACTACATTTTTGTTTTGCTGGTAACGTTTGTTTTTCTTTTTTTGTCATGCATAATAGTATATGGCTCATAGCAAAACAATATAGCGCACCATACATTTGTTATGGACACGTTCAAACTGTACTATAACTTTATTATTGGCTTACTATACGCTATAAAATGGTGCGATACGCTGAATTCATGCTATGCTATATCACGCGCCGCCCTCTTCCCCCGGCCGTCCCGCAAGCGAAAGTTTTCCCCACTTATTTGAACTCTTTTTGTGGTTGCTACTTACTATAAATGCCTGCGATATATCGCGCACTGTGAACGCCATGCTATATAGTATAGCATTAGGTCCTTTTTTGCTTTACTATATGAAATATAGCACAATGTATAGCGTAGTCTGAAAGCAGCGTATTACTTCAAAGCCGAAGTCCATATTGTTAAATTGAACTTTGACATGTCTTGACTCACATTTTTTTTTAATAGAACTAAAAGGGTTATCACATAAAATTTAAATATGACATCAATAAGGTCTGACGGAAACAATACGTTACCAACAAAAAACTATATCAGCTTAATGTGGCAACGTGAAGTCGATGACCTGTAATCATAAAGGTGTGACTATCCAATTTAATAGCTAAGCCTGTTCGAAAGAGATACCGCGGTCCCGGAACATTAAGGGCGAGGAAGGAATATGGATGGGTTTTAGTCAGTAAGAGTCTGACACTCCCTCCCGCTCCGCCCAGAGTGGAAGAAGTCATTTGATGATTTCCCGTCCTAAAAAAAAACAAAAAAAAGGTGTGTACCAGGTCATCATAAAAACCAAAATTCATAAAGAAACATGAAGTATTCTTTATTACATAGAACAATTCCAATCAAACAACACAAACACACACATCGATCGCACACACACGCACACATGCACACACGCACACACACACACACACAAACGCACAATAATTTAAAAACTAGTCAGAATTCATAAAAAAGTAGGAGACGCATTTTTTATTCATTCAATTGCTGTCTTGTTGGTCGAATAGTCGCAAACACGACTGCTCATCACGATATCCTGGGTTCATTTCCCAGGTCAGGTAAAGTGTTCTTGGTTTTTCCATCAAGAATTCCTCAGTATCAACAACCCTAGCAACTAACAGTACTTTTTCAAGTTATTATTTTTTGTGACGGTGACTGTAGCTTTGCTTTTTTGTATTTTGACGTGACGACGACATTTTCCTCATTCCTCCGCATCCACGACAACCGATTACCACACAACTTTTCAGTCACCGGCGCCACTTTCAGACTTCCTCTAATATACTCATTCCTTACTTTATCCATTCGCGTAACACCACACACCCCCCTTAGCATTCTCATCTCCGCAACATGCAGATGCCTTTCATTCATCCCTTTTGTGGACCAACATTCTGATCCATAATCTATGATGAGTATGGTTACAATTTCAAAAACCTAGTTACATCTCATACTGTGTTTTAATTTTGTTTCCATGGGCAATAATAAGAGTTGGATCCCATTTCAAAGTTAGTAAGTGTTACAAAACGTGCATCAAATTATATTTTTAAAGTTTTAATATGCAACATTGTAGACAATAATCTCATCTACCATCTCCAATAATCATATTAAGCCTTAGATTCATACTTTGATAAGGCATAAGAAAATCAGCTTTTTTTGCCCTCCTGTAAAATTTGTCCGGAGTCCCTTACTGTGTTTTGATTTGGGACAGCCGATATATGATGCACTATTAGAGACACCACCACACAACACAACCCCACCGACCTACATCATCATCATCATCATCTCAGCCGAAAGACGTCCACTGCTGGACATAGGCCTCCCCCAAGTGTCGCCACATTGACCGGTCCCTTGCTACTCGCATCCACCGGATTCCCGCAACCTTCACCAGGTCATCGGCCTACATACTTCTGCCTAACCCTTCGTGGAATACAGGCGTGATGTTATATGTTACTTAGAAATAATCGGAAGTCTATAATCATGCAAGACCCGTTACTAAGGTATGTCTAGATTTTTGATGACGTGACGCGAAAGAATTTATTACAGAGCAAAAAATGCACGATCTTTTTATGCCAATCAATGGAGCATAAAAAAGCTTATTTAGAGAAATAGCCAAGACTGGTTGGTTTTGCCGACAGTAAATATTTATTACAACGCCACAGGAATTGCTTAGGAATCCCCTTGATTGGGTTTCGGTAATGATGCCACTTTCATTGCATTATAGAATGTGTTGAGTACATAATTATATGAGGACTAAGGGCTCATGGCTAAATAATACAGCCGCTAGAGATATCATACTACCTTGCACTAGGGGTTGGGAAGGTCTGATAGGCAGTCGCTCTATCTATACTATAATTAATAATTAATAGTAATATAATAATAATCTATACTACATATATATACATATACATATATACATATCTATACTAATATTATAAAGCTAAAGAGTTTGTTTGTTTGTTTGAACGCGCTAATCTCAGAAACTATTGGTTCGAATTGAAAAAATCTTTTTGTGTTGGGTAGTCCATTTATCTAGGAAGGCTATAAGCTATGTAACATTACGCTACGACCATTAGGAGCGGAGCAGGAATGAAAAATGTTGCAAAAACGGGGTTCTTTTGCCTTTCGTTATTCTCTCTTATGTGACGCAGACGAAGTTGCGAGGGTCAGCTAGTATATATAATATTATAAAGCAGAAGAGTTTGTTTGTTTGTTTGTTTGTTTGGTTGGTTGGTTGAACGCGCTAATCTCAAGAACTACTGGCTAGAATTGAAAAATTCTTATTGCGTTGGATAGTCCATTTATCGAGGAAGGCTATAGGCTATAACAACGTTATTTTTTGTTTATACTAAACCCGAAAAGGGGTCATTGTACTCATCATTTTGAACAACTTTTTCTATGGGACGAACCTTGAAATCGCGAAAAAAAAATCAGCTGTTCCCTACATTTATGTTCGCATAACTCGTCAAAATAATCAAAAATATAATAGTCAAAAATAATGTTGTCTAACATCACGCTATGACCAATAGGAGCAGAGCAGCAATAAGAAATGTTGCAAGCGGGAAAAAAGATTCCGTTGAGCAGGCGATTCGTTGCAATATCAAAGCTTCACGCATACGAAGTCGCGGGCAGAAGCTAGTATACAATACAGGTATTCAGCTTCAATCAGTTAGACTGGGAGTCGACTCCAATTAACATTTTTGACAGCATTGTTGCCAACCATCGGGCAAGGTAGTAGCCAAGCGTGAGCCAAAAAAGACCCCAATAACTATGTATTATCTCATTTCTGCTATTCGTCATCATCAGACTATTATTGTTCCCACTGCTGGGACATAGGCCTTCTCACTATGTGAGGGAATGGGCTATAATCCATCACGCGTGCCTAGTGCGGATTGGTAGATGTCACGTCTTCGAATTTTTTGGTTCTAGGTCATGCCGGTTTCCTCACGATGTTTTCCTTCAACGTTTGAAATAAATCACCACAAAAAAATAAAACAAAATAATGCGCCTCTCTAGGTTCGAATCCACGACTTACTGTTCGTATGTCGGGGCCGCCGCCACTGGGCCACCGCTGCTCTCTCTGGTATTCACAGTCATCACAAAACTAAGTATGGACCAAATAATTCCTTCAAATTACATCTAAACAAGTCCTTCTGGGTTCGATTCCTGAGTCGGCAAAACGTTATTCAGTTTTCTATCAAGAGTTCCGGCAGCTCGAAGAAATCAAAATTTGTGCCCGGCTGATGGAAATAGAATCTAGCAAAATGTGGGTGTACTATCAGAACAACTCTGTCTATCCATTCGAGAAAATCATGCGTGATGTTATAATGGTGATCTATTTACATAAACATAGATACCATTATCTATAGCAATCACAAACAGAAATAATGAATAAATCCCCGATTTTATCTCATCTCAGCTGATCCTAACAACAAAACCAAAAATAAACACACCACGTGCTATAGTAATTACAATTACAATGATAACAAGGTCAACTGAGGTCACCAGCTGATAAGAGGGATTCACTTGTTCTAAAGTCATTCATATGTTTTGTTTGGCTGTCTGTGAGTCACTTGAAATGTGTCTAATGAAGAATTTCAGGGGATTATTTTGGATTCACGTGTTTGTTTTCCTTGTTCTAATATTAGTCGTCAGTTATTGTTTCAGTGACAGGTGTTTTAAATACTTACCTTGTCTCATTTTATGTCAAAAACAAAGATATGTTTGCTTAAAGTTTTGCATAGTTATTCACAAGCACTCGCTTCAATTGCGAGTTGTACGGAACTCTTGGCGCGTGAGTCCGGCTTGCTTTTGGCCGGTTTTTAGTTCATAGCATCACGCATGTTATTCCCAAAAAGTTACACAGGGGCGTATCTACAGGGTGTAAACAGACTCTTCAAAAAACCGCCAACCAAGCATTCTGTACATCAAATTAAAAAACTTGACACAAAAAATGTTGCTGGATACCGACTTTTTTTGGGGTGAAAAAATCACGTTTTAGGGGAAAAACTCAAAGTGAAGCACTCAAAAGATTTTGTTTATGGTTACGTGTTAAAGGCGTCCATAAGCACACAACCACACCACACCACCACCACCGCACCATCTCTTGAGTGCTTTACATTGAGTTTTACTCTAAAATGTGATTTTTCACCCCAAAAAGAAATGGTTTTTCAGCAACATTTTTGTGTAAACAAAGTAGTAAATGTCATAGTAGATGTTTATTTAGCAAGTAGATTTTTACAAACACTTATACACGTCATTTTTTTAAAACAAGATGGGGCCGGTGTTTCGTACCTGACTACTCTGGGAAGAAACAAACTCAATTAAGGTCATAGTCTATTTTGAAATCCAGACATAATCTTGCTCATTTCACATGAGGACTATGCAGATTAGGGCCTTTTTTTTTTTTAAGCATGGGAAATCATCAAATGACCCCTCCCACTCTGGGCGGAGCGGGAGGGAGTGTCAGACTCTTACTGACTAAAAACCATCCATGTTACTTCCTCGCCTTTTATGTTCCGGGGCCGCGGTATCTCTTTCGAACAGGCCCGCAACCCCAGCAGGCTTCGGCCCTTGCGGGCCCCTCTCCTTACGCTGACATCTCTTTGAGGCGCGCGTGGAACACGAACGTGCCGTCGACACGGCCTGTCGTCGTCGTTAGACGGACGGACGGCTAGCTAGCCCATAGCCAGCCGTCCACAGGCCCGCATCTACGGTGGCCGGTAGCCACCAACGTGGATCCCGACGCCCGTTGCGTCTCCCGCGGCGGCCGGGAAGAGAGGTTCTCTCCCTCTCTCGTTCCGCCACCTCTTTCGCTAGCATCACTGCTTCGCAGAAGGAGGCTTCTCATTCCGTCTCGCTCCGGACCATGGATTGAACCAGGGCCGGACGCGAGAGGTCGCCGCCGCCGATCGCCGCTACGAGGACACGGCGGTGCTCCACCCACGCAGGGCAGACTTCCACCGTGTGCTCCACCGTGTCCTCCGGTCGATCCACGCAGTGGAGACACCCGGGCGTTTCCTCCCGCCCGATTCCGAGCAGGTACCTCCCGAAACATCCGTGTCCGGTGAGGACTGGTCAGGTGGAAGGTGAGCACGCCGTGTCGCCTCTCTAGCCACTCCTCAAAGAGAGGACTTACCGCCACTATCGTGGCGTGCCCTGCAGATTAGGGCCTGAGATGGTCTTTTGAAGAAATAATCACACAGATTTGAGTAGACTTGTTCTGTCAGTGCAAGCATTTGTACCGTGTAGCTCGACTTATAACTCAAGAAGCTCAAGGAAACGACGAACAATACCATAGAGAGGACATTTGGGTAGATCGCTTATGAAATTGTACTTTTGTTGCTTATTGTTATTGTTGTCTGTTGTGTGGATAAACAATAACAGCCGCTCGGGCTGATCTTTAGGTTAAGCCGTGCTAGCCTAGGTTGGTCTGTGGATGGCCACTCTTACATACCGAGTTTCCTCTGTGCCTCGGAAAGCACGTTAAACTGTTAGTCCCGGCTGTCATTTGTACATCTTTGGCAGTCGTTACAGGTAGTCAGTGGCCTGAAAAGTCTGAAATCAGTCTTACCAAATGGTATCGCATTATCCAGTATTAACTGGGTTGTGGAGGTCAGGCAGGCAGTCACTCCATGTAAAATACTGGTATTCAGCTGTATCTGGTTAGACTGGTGGCCGACCCCAAACATATTTGGGAAAATGGTAGGCAGATGATGCTTATTTACATTCACAATACTAAAAAAAAATCGATAATACTTTTCAAAATGAATGTCAATAAAACGTGCCTCCTCACGAACACTGTGCATCCTCACACATTCACCGGTACACATTTTTCATCTCTCAATTAAGAATATGAACTTCGTATGACTCACGTGATCTCGGAGTAAGTCCCCCGTGCTCTCGGTACAGGGAGTTCACCTCAGATATAGAAGTTAGTATAAATGATCGGGTCGGGATTGAGGAAGGCACAGTTTATTGCAGTTCTTTGAGTTGTGAAGAAGAAAAAGAATAACAAGGTTTGTATTCATTGTTAATCATTAAATATGCAATCGGAAGTATAAACTTTGCCTTGAAAGGGCATTTCAAAACATCTTTACACATAGTTGCCAGTGGCAGTTACGAGAATTATAATAGGTCTAATGAAAAAAACAGCTTCTGAAAAATTGTTTCCAAAAAATCTTAAAAACCCTTTTGGTTTGACCCTAGAAATCGAATTAGAAACGGTAGTTCAGGACATACTCTACTTAGAATATCTATAGCAATGTCATGCATTACGTCAATGAGTCAATTGTTTTCCTGTTTCAGATCACCATGCAGTCCACCGCTCTTTTGTGCTTCGCTGCTCTCGTGGCTTGCTCATACGCTCATCCTTATGAGTTCTTCAAGGACTTGAACTTTGAACGCAATGCTGGTGCTGGCAAAGTCTTTGGTACTTTGGGCGGCAATGATGCAGGACTTTTTGTGAGTAGCTTTATTTTATTTTTGTGTAAAATTAAAATGCTCTCTGAATTATCATTTACGTATGAGTTTCTAGGCAAAGTGGTGCCGTTTCTTTTTGGCGATTCGTGTTTCGCTTGCATTAGCAATTTTTGTTGCACATAAAATAAGTGCAACTCATACTTTATTATTATCTCCCTCAAACTTGTGATCATCAACTTGCTTATTAACATTCATCTCAAAATGATAATTCCCCTAAAACGTTGATTGCAAAAATTATGATCGAAAACTGAAGATTGTCGTGATTGATTGATAGCTGGGCTTATGTTGGCCCATCATTGTCCCAGAGTAGAAAGAGATGAAGCAATACAGAAGAAAATTAAAGCTAGTACATTATTTTGGTCCACTACTACAAACTATCACATCCCTTCACGATCACGGGTGTTTCTTTTCGTCAAATATATTTCTAACTAAACCATATTCCCACAGGGCCGAGGCGGTTACAAGCAAGACATCTTCGATGACCATCGCGGTCGCTTTCAAGCCCAAGGATATGGAGAGAGAGTACTCGGTGCTACTGGTGACAGCAGTGTGCTCGGTAGCAAGTTGCAATGGAACAATCCTAACGACAACGTGAGGGCTGCCCTCGATGTTCACAAGGAGATTGGAAGGGGTAGTGGTGTAAGTATTATTCGTGAATGAACTTAAACGTCAGGGATACATGCTTGTTGTGGGCGCATTTGCTTTGCTTCAACAATGTTTGTGTGCAGAAATTTTTCATAACGCATTCATCCGATGATGGATTCCGTAAAATTTTATTTCATTTCCTCCTTTTTGCTTTCATATCATTGAAAGAAAAGGGAGTAAAATGATAGCGTAGCGGTTGACAGAAGAGAATGGAAGAGAAATACGTTTTCGCCTATCCCGAGTAACATGGGACAAGAAGGAAGGCCAGAAGATGATGACTTACTTTATTCTTTGGCAACTAACCACACTGAAACACTGAATCATATACTCTGATTGATACAAATATTTATATTGCTCTCAGGCTGTCCTAAATTGTGCCGACCCAAACGTTTGTGTAGCATGCTTTATAGACTTCTCAACCGTTTTAACAAAGAGTTTATGAATGATTCTTTCTGAAGAGGTGAATCCGTGGCAAGACTTTAACCCAATATTCTCCACATTACAGGCGACCCTGACCGCAGATGGTGTATGGAAACTGGACAAAAACACCAGATTAGTTGCTGGAGGTGTTGTAGACAAGAACTTCGGACATGACAAGCCTACAGTAGGACTGGAAGCTAAAATTGAACACGACTTTTAAATAGAATAGGAATTGATACTAAGACTTCTTCTGTACAGTAAGATAAATCTTCTAACTTAAGTCATTTATCATACCATTCCAATAATTGCTGACACTGTTTTAGACCATCATTTTGTCAATGTTACTTGACATTGCATTATTCGACCAAAGACTTAATAAAAGCGTTATTTTACTTTAAATCTTCTGTCTGTGACTTAAACTCTTCTGACTGTGTTATTTTCTGTATTATTAATAAAATTGTAAACATGACAATTATTATTGAAGAAATAAGTGTAAAAAAGTGATGTTTTGTAAATAGATTACGTTTAGTTTGATAAAATTGTAAATATCAATAGTTTCTGTAAATAAAATCCATGGAATTAATTGTTCGATTTTTTTTGTTTTGTACATTGTTATCAATACCCACTAAGTGCAAGTCATTTCACGAAGGGTTTCGTGAGAAACGCCCACTGAACAATCATGACTCTTTTATGAAAGTTAAAAACAAATTAACAAATCAAATTAAAAAAATAGCGGGCCTAGTATTCAAAATCAAAATCAAATCAAAATATTTTATTTCACATAGGCCTGGATGGGCACTTATAAAACGTCGAAAAAGGTGCACGGTTCGCGTTGGTCGATTCCATGGAGAAGAACCGGCAAGAAACTCCATGGTTACTCTTTTCAAATCATTTGGTATTACAATATTATTGTTTCATTACAGCATTAGTACTAAAGTATGGGGGGACAGCGTAGGCCCGACAATAGGTCGTTGCTTGCTATACAAAAAATGTAAAACAAAAGGAATATTTAACAAAAGTTAAACAGCATCCGGGAATCTAAAAGGCCTTCAATGTTCACTCATTCACAAATAATAGCTAAAAAAGCATCTATACAAAGGTAAGTAAATAAAAAAATAAAAAGAACATTTAATTAAAGAACTAAATTAAACAAGTGACACAAATATTGTCATCAGTGCTGTAACTATTCTGAGCAAAATATGAGAAAAAATGATTTGAAAACTACTGTAATAATCTGAATCAAAAGAAAAAGAATAATGAGATTGAGAATAGTTAGAGACATCCACAAATCTGTGCCGTTTATGAGCTACCAGGGAAGCCGCATGCGCAGAAGGAATCATAGCCAAACTTCTTTGTCATCAACGTAGTCCTTGATTTTGTAATATGCTTTTTTCATAAGGACACGTTTAATATAGTTCTTGAACTTTCCATCGGTCAGTTCTATAACTAACTTTGGCAACTTGTTATAAAAGCGTATACTGTTTATAATAAAAGACTTGCTAGTTTTTGTTAATCTGAATTTAGGTATTACAATTTCATGTTTACTGCGTGTATTTTTATTGTGGACGTCGCTTCTAATTTTGAAAAGCCCTCGATTTTTGCGGACATATAAAATACATTCAAAGGTATAAAGTGAAGGCAGAGTTCCCATTTTATAAATCGCGCGTATTGCCCTTTTTTGTAGTATAAAAATGGAGTCAACGTCTGCTGCTGATCCCTACAGCAGGATGCCGTAAGACATAATACTGTGGAAATAAGCATAGTAAACTAACCTAGCTGTGGCTACATCCGTTAACTGCCTTATTTTCCTAACTGTATATGCAGCTGAGCTTAACCTACCTGAAAGAGTTCTAATGTGCGCGCCCCACTGTAATTTTGAATCTATAGTAATCCCTAAGAATACAGTTTCCGCTATAACATCAAGTTTATTGCCGTCAAGATTTAAATTAAGATCACGTTGTGGTACATTTGGTAAGGAGAATCTTAAACACTTAGTTTTGCTTGCATTCAATAAAAGATTATTAGCAGCGAACCATTTTGAGAGAACGGTTAGACTTTCGTTAACATGTTGGACAAGCGTATCCTTTCTATTTATTTTAAAAATTAGCGAGGTGTCATCAGCAAATAAAATTATATCTGATAATTTGGCCATCATATAAGGGAGATCATTAATGTACACAAGAAATAGGAAAGGACCGAGAATTGAACCTTGGGGCACGCCTATCTTGACTAGAGACCCGGAGGACGTCGCCCCATTTACATTTACTTTTTGCTGCCTGTTTGATAGATAAGAAAGAACCAGATCAGCAGCTTGACCACGAATTCCGTAGTAGTGTTATTTACACATCAGTGTGTTGTGGTCCACGCAGTCAAACGCTTTAGAGAGATCACAGAAAATGCCAATGGCATCTTGGGATTTCTCCCAGGATTCCAAAATGTGAGTGATAAGTTTAACTCCCGCGTCCGTTGTCGATCTGCCCTTCGTGAATCCAAACTGCTGACTGTGCAAAATCCCATTTGAGTTAAAGTGAGATAACATCTGGTCCAGCATGATTTTTTCATATATTTTACTCAACGCTGGAAGCACAGATATAGGTCTATAATTAAGGGATCACTCTTACAACCAGATTTGAAAATTGGTACTACTTTACTAAGTTTCATTAGATCAGGAAATTTACCGCTATCCAAACATTGATTGAATATGCCTGTTAGGATAGGGGCGATTGATTCGATAATATCTCCAAGAACCTTGACGGATATGCCCCATAAGTCTTCAGTATTCTTTATGTTGAGACTTTTGAACGCGTTTATAATAGTAGCAATACATATTGGTTTAAATTTAAAGTTTGGTATATCCGCAGTAAAATTTTCTTTAAGCAAATCTTCAGCTAATGTAGATGAAGAAGGGAGACATTTTGTAACTTCTAGCGGAATATTAGTGAAGAAACTTTCTAGCGTCTCAGCCACTTCTAGCTTGTCAGAAATGGTCTGATTATCTATTTTCAAGGACAATTCGGTCTGATCACGTTGTTGTGACTTTCCAGTTTCTTTGTTAATAACCTGCCACACTGTTTTTATTTTATTATTAGAAATACCAATTTTGTTAATTATTATCTGTGATTTTGCTTGAGCGCAGACACTTTTGAATATTTTTGAATAATTTCTAACATAAGTATGAAAAACTTGATCTGAGGTTAGAGATTTTTCGTGATATAAATTGTATAAATTATCTCTGCTTTTTCTTATTCCCGCGGTAGCCCATTCACTAAATTTTGATTTAGAATTGACTTTAACTGTTTTCAAAGGACATGTTTTATTGAATTCATGGCAAACTGTAGAAAATAATGTGCCATAGTTTAAATTGGGGTCTTTTGAATCAAAACTAGCGTTTGAAAGGTTACTTAGAACATTATTATTAAAAGATTTTAATTTATTTTTATTAAGAGGTCTTATTCGAATAGTTTTAGCTAAGTGCAACTTTTTGTCCAAATCAAAAGATACAAGTTGACCAGTATGGTCTGACCTAACGCCACTAATTAAGAACGAATTTTTAACGTTACAATTAGTAAATACATTATCTATGCAGGAAGCTGAAGTTGCCGTTATTCTAGTTGCTTCATTAAATAAATATTTTAAATTGAATGATTTAAACAATGAGCTGAGCTTACATTTTTCGGGAGAATCGACTAGCAGATCAATATTTAAGTCACCACAAACAAAAACTAATTTATTATCCCTGAAAAGTTTACTTAATATTTCTTCCATTGTGATTAAAAACAATGACAAGTTAGATGCTGGTGGTCTATAGAAACATAAGAAAGTATGACCTTTAACCTCTGCACATGCTACCTCACATAAGCGATCAACAGAGTAAGCAGTGATATCCTTCCTTTCCTTATATCTGAGAGAACTGTTACAAAGTATCAGGGTACCACCACCCACTGTGGATCTGTTGAACGCGCTGGCAACTGAAAAATTACTAACATTAAACAACATCCTATCTGGTTTTAACCAAGTTTCACTAAAACATAAAATATCCATGTGGTATTTATCTACTAACATTTCCACGTCTAAAATTTTGCCGGAGAAGCGATTTATGTTCTGGTGGTAAAGTAAAATATTACTATCCGTCTTCTCTTTTGTCGGCTCTAATAGTTTAAAGAATCTACAACAGTGTTATCAAATAATACTGATTCATCACTTAACCTAGTCTCAGTTAAATCATCATTAACTGCGTGTATATTAAAAGCTAACAATGTAGCTAGTAAATGTTTACTAATCTTGGGAAGAAACATATAATGATCCCGAATCAAAACAAAATCCCTAACAAAATTGTTAGTATCAAAAAACAATAAACGGTCACTATGACGACATGACAAAATATGCATCAAAGTATTTAGGCTAGAAATATAATCATTTTCTTGAGCAAGTAAATTGTCAGAATATGGAAACGCACACAATATTAATTTGCCTAGTCTTAACTTAAGTAGGGTGTCAATACCATTAACTGTGTCCTTTTTTGATATACTAAGACTATTTCCAACTAGTAAAACTACAGTACTTTGCTCATTCAATTGTGTATGTTGAATTTTATGAATGAGCTCAATAAAATGCAGGTTATGGTGGCAATGGTTCAGTACTGTATGATTAGAACGGTTATTTAACAAAGATCCAAAACCTGTTCCTAGTCTATCAGAGAACACTAAAATATTACTTTGGGTGGGGTTCAAAGTTGCTTGGCTATTAATATTTATGATGGGTAAGGCAGCGGGGAGAGCATGCTGAGACATGGGAGGTGGCGGAGTGGCAGCACAACTACAGGAGAGATTGTTGGTCAGTGACTCATACCTCTCTGCGTTGTACTTCACCAGGTCCACCAACTCACAAGCCTCCTGCATGCGCTCACTCAACATCTGTTGACTACACTCATATTTACAAAAGATATCCTTAAGTGTATTTTCCCTACTCAATAATTCCCTTTGAAGGTTTTGTATGTCAACATCATACATTTGTGTACAAGATTCTAACTTACTATTACATACATTTAATTGGTTTTTTAAGTTTCTGAGTTCTCTTCTGAGGTTAATATTGTATTTGTACACACTTTGAGTTTTCAGAAGTTTCTTATACTTTTTTATACTTTTTATGGCTACTTAGAACAATTGGACATCTAGTTAAGGTATCATCCCCAGTTAAATCTATGGTGACGGTGGGTTGCTCATACTCCAGTCCGGGTACACTATCAATCAGCTCGCTGAACAGGTTGTTGGTGTTGGCAACCACTTCGCTGGCTTTCAGAGAACTGATGGAGGTGATGGTGTTGTTTGCTTTGCACAATTCCGCCTCCAGCTCAGATATTCGTTTAAGTGCCTGGTCATGAGTGTCATGGCACTGGTGGAAACCCGACACTAGTTGACGGAGATGGTGATGCTGGTCCAGTATATCGATGTGCTGGGTGTGGAGTTCTGCAAGCTGGCTCTTTAATTGAGTGTTTTTGTTTACTATTGCCTCTATTTCCACTTCACTTTCTTCTCGTTCCCGCAGCAGCTTGCTGCACTAATTTCTAGATGAATCTAGTTCCCTCAGGGCCGCTTTCAGTTTGTCAGACATGTCACGAACAGTAGCTCCGCGGGTCATCATATTGCTTGATTAAGCGAAACCTGAAAAGTGACAAGAAACAGCTGAGTATGTTAAGAGAATACTGTGTTTATTGAAACCTTGAGACAGTAGTAGTTTTAAAGTTAGAAAGAAGTTAAAAAATTTAAACCAAAGAACAAAAGAAAGTTTTAGAAGAAATTATGAGAAAAATGAAGGTATAAGGTAAAAACAAACTAAAATTAAAGAAAAGATATTTGATTTAATATTCTCAAACTTATTACAATTAATACTCTAAAAAGGCTATTTCTACTATTATGATTGCTAAGATTAACTATTTTTAATAAGTATTATAAAGAACATGAGTTTATGTGGGAACAAATCATATTTGCCCTAAATCTCCAAAACGCAAACACCCCACACCGCCAACTTCCCCAAAGCATAAGTAATTCATTCACAAGTCTATCACACAAAATCTATATAGCAGTCTACAAAACATTGAGTCTGCCAACCGCTGCTATTGCAAGCTGTGTCATAATTAAAACGTTTATGCAACATTATCGGTTTGCCATTAATGTTACCGTATATTAATAACGCAATATGGACATACTGTTCTAATCAATCGGTGGGGAAGGTTGGACGTTATTTTGATTTAATTATAGTCATAGGATAGCTAAGACTTTGAAGGCTATATACCACATAGGCACGTTATTATCGCTCGATAATATCGCATGCGTTATTCATGAGGAAGGCAGCCCACAACACGTGGGAGACGCACCGGGCGTCGGGGGCCACGTGGTGGCTACCGGCCACCATAGACGCGGGCCTGTGGACGGTTAGCTATGGGCTAGCTAGCCGTCCGTCCGTCTAATAACGACCGGCCGAGTCGACGGCGCGTTCGTGTTCCACACACGCCTCAAAGAGTTGTCAGCATAAAGGGAGGGGCCGAAGCCTGCCGGGGTTGTTCGAAAGAGATACCGCACCACGGAACATAAAGAGCGAGGAAAGAACATGGATAGGTTTAGTCAGTAAAAGTCTGACACTCCCTCCCGCTCCGCATACAGTGGGAGAAGTTATTTGATGATTTCCCATCACGAAAAAAAAATTAAAAGGCAGCTCACAACAACTCTCACCTACCACAGTTACTGTAACCTTTGCTGCAGCTACCCTCAAATGCCAAGGGTGTTCACTCCATACTTATCCATGACCGTCATCAGCAGCCTTATAATGTTCCTATTGCAGAAACACGGCATACTCTCAATGAGAAGGACACCTTCATTTATCTATACAGGATAAAAACAGACTCATCACAAAGCCTTCAACCAAGCCTCCTGTACATCAAACTAAGTAACTTTACGCAACAGTTATTTGCTGGGAAACGACTTTTGTTTTGGGGTGAAAAATCAATGTAACGCACTCAAAACATTGTGTTGAATAGTACGGGGGTCGTAAGCTTACATTAAAAACTTGTACTTATAAAAAAACTTCTCAAAAATTTGAACTTTGACCCCCAATATCTTCGTAACGAGAAGGTTCCCAGGTATGGTGTAGAACAAAAAAAATATCGCATGGTGGGGAAATAAGTGCCTTTCGGCTTTGTTAAGTCTTTTTACACCATTGACGGGTGACGGATCTTTTTAAGTACTACAAAACTGACTACATACTACAAACAACGTTTATTAGTACATTGTTACCCTAGGGGTGAAAGTAACTTATTTAGTTCCGAGACGGAGTTTGAGGGACTAAATAAGTCTTTAACCCGAGGTGAGCACTGTGCTTTTCATTACGAATACAAGGAAAAAAAATAAACATGAATTAATCGAAAAACAAAATAAGATCTGACTGCCGCTTTCCCGCCTATATTGTTTATTTTTTTGTGGCCGGCCAGCTTTTCAGGCATTACAAATTTGTCGTTTTCATAATTGAAAAAGTGGTAAATATTTTGCCCAAATACAGGGTGGTGATGACAATACGACAATAAATTAAACTTCGCATACCTCAAGACGTTCCTAACAAACAAAAAAAAATCGTTTGAAAATATCAAGTAGTTTAGTCACAGGAAATTATTTTTCACCTTCAACATTTACTACATGATGTATCTGATTTTAAGGAAGCACTAACAGGTTAACGACCCCTTGCCAACTCGCTATTTAAAAACTTTCGCTAAATTTGATTTACTGCAAATTAGACCTTAAACCAGGCCAAAAGAGTCATAAAGAGTATCCTTAGAGTTAGATTTTGTCTGTTTTTTTTTTTTTCGGTTTTGGGTTTTTTTAATTGTGTAGAATTATTCCTATGAACTAGTATTACGCGTGTTTTCATTTATTGTCGTATTGTCTTCTCCACTCTGTATAAGTAATTCTAAAGAAGTAATTGAAACTAAACTACATATAACGAAGTTATTTATTAAAAATATGTATACATCACCGTAAAATTGTCAAACACGTTATATTACAATATAACGTGTTTCTTTCTAGCGATATTGTAATATCTCGAATTATTGTCAACTGAACATACGGAAGTATCTCTGTTCAAGCAGATGAACGCATCCTTAAGCACGTCATCTTCATCAACCAATGATGACCGTCTATCACGTCATGAAGAGCCAATCGCGTTGCTTTTGTGTAACCAATCGTAACGCTCCATGTATACGTTTAGCTTTAAGTTTAACTACCACTTTTACTTTTACTTCACTTTACGCATTGTTAAAGAATAGACCATTTTTATATCTCCGCATTTTATTGAAATAAAGAAGTCACCCTGAATCCAATTATTGCTAGAAATAGCGCACATAATTTGGTCCTTCGAACCGGACATCAGCGATCAAGAATTTGGATACGCTACGACGACGCGACGGTTGGGCATCGATCGACGCAAGATCCTCGTCAATCATCATCAGCAGCATCGCAGCACATTTGGTGAGACGAGCCAACCAGAATATCCAAGACCTGTCCATATCCCTGTGTGATCTCGGTTTTTTGTGCTAAATTCCAGTGTTGAGCTACCTCTGCGTGACCTCTGCGTGTCCGCTACGTGTCGGTTGCCTACTTCACGTTCAAACCGAAACTTCAAACATCGCTTCAGCTGCTGTGAATATCGTGCACCTGCTTAATCGTGAGTACTTCCACACCAATCCAGAATGACTGACACTAAGGAAAAAATTAGAGAGCTTAATAACAAGAGAGGCCACATCAAAAGGACTCTCACTAACTTTAAAAAGCATGTGGAAACTCTAGACGGTAACGTTTTAACCGTTAGGCAGCGTACGGAGTTGCAATTACGTGTTTCAGGCATTCAAACACTATACTCGTTATTCGATGACGTTCAATATAAAATTGAAACATTAACCACGTCTGAAACAGACATTCCAAAGGCATTAGAAGAACGAGATAGTTTTGATTCTGAATATTATTCAGTGTTAGCTAAAGCGCAATGTTTAATTAACAATGAAGATGAGGAAGCTGATAGTTCAAATGTATTAGCTGATAGCCACTCAGTTCAAACGTCTTCTGTAAAATTACCTACTATATCTCTGCCCGAATATGACGGTTCTTACGAGCACTGGCTAGAATATCGCGATATATTTTTGTCCCTAGTTCATAATTGCCGATCTATTCCTAAAATACAGAAATTTCACTACCTTAAATCATCATTAAAAGGATCTGCTCGTTTAGTTATCGATTCAGTTGAGTTTTCTGCCGATAACTACATTGTTGCGTGGGAATTACTTCTCAATCGTTATGATAATTCAACACTTCTTGCTCAGAAACACGTCAAATCTTTATTTTCCATGCCGTCAGTCACAAAGGAATCATCGCCGCAAATAAGGAAACTTATTGACACAACCTTAAAAAATTTACGCGCTTTAAAGTTACTGGGCGAAAGCATCGAGCATTGGGACATATTAATTATACATATGGTTGTTTCCAAGCTCGACCAAACTACTGAACGCGAGTGGGAACAATATAAAAATTCTTTATCAGTGACGGATGATTCCAAACGCATAAAGCTAGATAATTTAATGAAATTTCTTAGGCAGAAAGCAGATATGTTAGAAACACTTTCACACTCCGTCTCACACAGTACACCCAAAGCCAATTCAGCACAAAACAAGCCTACCAATAATTCTTCCACACAGAACGTTAAATGTAATATAGTCACACAAAAAACGGACACCAACACTCACACCAAAAACAAACAATCTCGCAAACGAACGTGTTGTATACAGTGTAATGCATCACATCCTTTATATTCATGCCAAAAGTTCCTCGATCTTGGTTTGCAAGAGAGAAAACAGCTTGTACGCAGGCACGACATTTGCGAGAACTGTTTCCGTGTCGGCCACACAGCTGCCGAGTGTAGGTACGGTCCGTGCAGAAGATGTGAGAAAAAACATAACTCGTTAATATGTGATATTGTGGTCGGGAGCCAAGAACACAACCGCTCGGTCGCCCTGCACTCGATAGCTGAGGCGCCGATCGCTGTGGACCTCCCCGCCTCTAGCTCTAGTACGTCACATACACACGCACAATCACAAAGCTATTCAATCCAGGTAAATAATGCTCACTCAGACATAAACGCGCAATCGTCATTCGAGCAATATGAATCTGTGTTGTTATCTACTGCTCTAGTCGAAATACCTGATAAATTAGGTAATTTACACCAAGCACGCGCAATTTTAGACAGCGGCAGTGATAGATGTTTTATTACACAATCGCTATGTGACAAATTAAACGCGCAATTAATACAGTCCACTCAAAATGTTCAAGGAGTAGCTTATTCCGTAACGCAGTGCACAAAGTATTGCAACATAGAACTGCGTTCTTTGGATAAAACATTTGCCACATATGTACAATGTTTAGTTTTACCCGGAATTACGTCCAACTTGCCAAACTTTACTTTGCCGCGAAAACAGTTCAGTATACCTGACAATATTGTGTTAGCCGATCCCACTTTCAATGAAAGCCAAAAAATTGATATTTTAATAGGCGCGAATCTATTTTGGGACCTGCTGACTGAAGGGAAAATAAAACTACACAATGGCCCATACATTATTAACACAAAGTTAGGGTGGATTATCTCAGGTTCTATTTTAGACTACCCGCGAAAATCCAATCGTGTAAATTGTAATTTCACGCAATCTACAGATATTCAATCTTTAGATAAACAAGTCCGCAGCTTCTGGGAGCTCGAAGAGTTACCCATTAGCACAAAACCAGCTGACTCACGCAGCGACGATGAGCAGGCGTGCGAAGATCATTACCTGAATACCATGAAGCGCACAGCTGATGGTCGATTTATCGTACGCATACCATTCAAATATGAACCTGACACGTTAGGCGATACATTCGCACAAGCTGAACGACGTTTTTATGCTTTGGAAAAACGGTTGGAACGTTATCCAGAATATAAAAAATTATATACGGAATTCATGAACGAGTACGAAACTTTAGGTCATATGAGTCGTATTACCACATACGGAACACCGCATTATTTCATGCCCCATCACGGCGTATTTCGTCCTCATGCAACATCAACAAAACTGCGTGTTGTCTATAACGCAAGCGCAGCTTCAAGGTCGGGAAGGTCGTTAAATGACTTACAGTACGTCGGACCACCTATACAAGGTGATTTAATTTCTATTTTACTGCGATTCCGAGAGAACAAGTATGTAGCTTGCGCAGACATAGAAAAAATGTATAGGCAGGTGTTGATTGATAAGGAACATCGTGACCTTCAGTTGATTTTATGGCGCGAAAATAAGTCGGATCCCTTAGGAATTTATCAGTTAAACACGGTGACATATGGTACCGCGTCTGCTCCGTTTCTTAGTTGCAGGTGTTTGAAACAATTAGCACAGGAATGTGACGATCCTGATGTGGCACGTACGATTCGCGAAGACTTTTACGTTGATGACTTGATTTGTGGAAAAAACGATAAAAATAAATTAATTCAGATCTGTAATGATACCGCTAAAGTTTTACACACCGGGTGTTTTCCGCTCCGCAAGTGGGTATATAATTTTAATGCAGACTCGAGCAGTGTAGACATGCCTAACGACGCAAAAGATTTCTCATTAGGTGAGCATGTACACAGCAAAACGTTAGGGTTAGGATGGTACCCACATTGTGATGAATTGTATTTTCACACACAATTCGATTTTAACACAAAACCGATCACTAAACGCACAATACTATCAGGCGCATCACAAATTTACGACCCGCTTGGTTTATTGAGTCCAGTTATTACACAAGCAAAGATACTATTGCAAAAGTGTTGGATGCTAAAACTCGATTGGGATCAACCATTACCGGATGACGTCACACAAGTCTGGAGGCGGTTTGTGAATAATTTATGTATGCTCAATAAGATTCGAGTACCTCGTTTTGTCATGTGCGAACACCCCGTAAACATTGAACTGCACATATTTACAGACGCGTCACAAGCAGCCTATGGCACCTGCGCCTACGTACGTACGATTGATAACGCATCAACCGTCACAGTTAGATTACTATGCTCAAAAGGTAGGGTCGCATCCATAAAGCCTGTAATGACCATACCTAGGCTCGAGCTGTGTGGGGCGCTGGTAGGGGCAAGACTATATGAAAAAATTAAAGGTTCGCTGCGATCTAGTTTTGATAAAGTCGTATTCTGGACGGATTCGACTATTGTATTAAGTTGGTTACAAACACCACCTAACATGCTTAAAACCTACGTCCAGAATAGGGCCGGGGAGATACACGAATTAACAAAAGGCCATTCGTGGCGTCATGTAAGTGGTGTAGATAACCCCGCCGACTTAGTATCGCGAGGTCAAAGTGTAGATGCACTAAACATAAACAATTTGTGGTGGTCAGGGCCACAATTTTTACACGACCCTAAATTTGATAGTTTAGAAGATACACGCATTCAAATACCTACAGAAAACTTACCTGAGCTCAAAAATCACGACGCACACACACTTATCACCTGCCATACTACTGAAGAAAACTTCTTTCCATTTACCAGGTTTTCTCAGTATAACCGCATGCAGCGCGCCGCCGCTTATGTACTTCGCTTTATACATAACACGCGTTGTAAAAATGACCAGTGGAAGGGGCCGTTAAGTACATCTGAACTAAACAAGTCTACGACAACGCTCGCTGAGCTATCGCAGCGTGAGTCATTTGCCGATGCGCGCGATTCACTTCTTAGAAAGGGACAAGTAAACAAAACACAAACTCACTTATCAAAGTTAGATTTATTTATCGATGAAAATAAATTGATTCGAGTTGGAGGTCGTATACGAAACAGTCCAAATTTTGATTTCGATAAAAAACACCCCATATTAATCTCTGGTAAACATTACCTTTCATTGTTGTTATTCCGATACGAGCATAACCGGTTGATGCACGCAGGTCCGCAGATGTTATTGTTTACTATCAGAGAAGCGTGGTGGCCATTAGGTGGTAGAAATCTCGCACGTCAGACCTGTCATATGTGCGTAAAGTGCGTACGTATGCGAGGCAAAATAGTTGTACCAAAAATGGCCGATTTACCAAAGGAAAGATTAGATTATGGGTTCCCGTTTATACATTGCGGCGTAGATTACGCTGGGCCACTGCTTGTATTGAACCGAAAGGGCAGGGGTGCTAGAACCGTTAAGGCATACGTTTGTTTATTTATATGTTTCACGACGCGCGCTGTACATTTAGAATTGGTCAGCGACCTCACTTCGGAAGCATATTTATTAGCATTAAAACGTTTCATTTCACGCCGAGGTAAACCGGCTGAAATATTTTCTGACAATGGAAGGAACTTTGTTGGCTTAATGAATGATTTCAACGAATTTCTTTCCAGTTGTTCCGACGATAATAAAAGAGTACGCCACAGCTCAAAATATTAAATTTAAAATGATTCCTCCTTACGCCAGTCATTTTGGAGGCCTGTGGGAAGCCGGGGTTAAGAGTTGTAAACATCACTTGCGACGTGTAGTAGGCAATGCGCACTTAACGTTCGAGGAGCTCAGCACGGTGTTGACACAAGTCGAGGCCATACTGAACTCCCGACCATTGACTCCTATGTCCACAGATCCGTATGACTATCTCCCTCTTAGCCCTGCTCATTTTCTGGTTGGTCGTCCGATGACTGCACCTGTCTGCGCTGACGTCACCGCCGTGCCCACACACCGCCTGACACGCTACCAGAGGGTCGAACAAATCCGTCAGCACTTCTGGAGCCGCTGGTCTAAGGAGTACGTTTCAGAACTGCAGACCAGAGGCAAATGGAGAGAAAACCAAGACTGTCTGCAGAAGAACACGCTTGTTCTTATGAAGGATGATAATCAGCCTCCACTAAAATGGGGATTAGGACGTATTGTCGACGTCTTTCCAGGCAAAGATGGAGTGGCCAGGGTTGCCGATATCCAAACCACTTCTGGCATCGTACGACGAGCGTTTTCGAAGATCTGCCCTCTTCCAATTCGAGATGAGTAGCTGCAGCGGGATCGCCTTGTAGGAGTCACTTGGTAGCTACCACTTCCAAGGCCGGGGAGGATGTTCAAGCAGATGAACGCATCCTTAAGCACGTCATCTTCATCAACCAATGATGACCGTCTATCACGTCATGAAGAGCCAATCGCGTTGCTTTTGTGTAACCAATCGTAACGCTCCATGTATACGTTTAGCTTTAAGTTTAACTACCACTTTTACTTTTACTTCACTTTACGCATTGTTAAAGAATAGACCATTTTTATATCTCCGCATTTTATTGAAATAAAGAAGTCACCCTGAATCCAATTATTGCTAGAAATAGCGCACAATCTCTGCCCCCATAATCGGGACTTGGGGCAGAGAGAGAGTGCAGAGTTTAAAGGTTCCTTTAAACTCTGCACTCGGAAATAAGGCCCCGCGAAGCGGGGTTCCGTCGACTACGCTTTTTAGGGGAATATAAATTGTTTTAAGGTTAGGTTATAATAATCGGTATTTCTCAGGAATGGTACAATATCTTTTCATGAGAGTTGTACCACTGGGCAAGGGTGACCCCTCCTTCCCTTCACACCGCGTGAGTTGACTATCATCGCATGCATTTCACGAAAAATAAATGCGTTTTGTTGTAAGCAGTATGTTCATTTGACAATATACTCGTATTGAGTTTTTACAATATCGCTAGAGATATTACAATATAACGTATTTGACAATTTTACGGTGACATATATATTATTTAGTTAATACCACTAACATCGCGCTGTTATTGAGTTGGGTGTATAGAAAGTTGGAACATGGTTCAATAGAAGTGTGAAAATAGTATTTTTTTCATAAGTAATTTGACAGCTGTCAGTTGAAAGTGATTCTCCCTAGGGCTGAAAAGTATTACTTTCAACCCGTTCCTTAGGCAACTTCAGACCTACTTTCCGAGTATGAGCAATGAAAAATACTTAAGTACCTACATTAAATCATTTCATGAATGTAAATAAGCCAAATTTTAGTCAGTATGTACAAACGATTTTCCAGATAAATAACGGTATTATGTGAGTACGTTCCGTATACACACTCTCACTTCTAAACTTATTTAATTATTCAACCGTTGAAGCTCGCTGATGTTCGGAGTACCTCGGGGATAGTCGGGCGAGCTCGGGAAACTGCAAAACTTTGATAATTACTAGCATTCCGAGTGGAGAAATTGTTTGTTTTTGTTGCAGTGCTGTTGGGAAGAATGTGTTTAAAACTAGAAGGAATAAATTAAGCTTGCAATATTTTAATCGTAATATCGTGCATGTTAATCCCCGAGGCCTTAAGCAGAGCTTCACGTACATGTAGTATTCACTACATTTTGCCAGTTATGTTTAAGTCCCATGTAATAGGGGGTAACCCTATTGCCATCAACCGTTGTGTCTGCTACTGAGAAATTCCTGATGGTAAAACCCAATAACAATTTTTCTGACCCGGGAACAGAAGCAGAAGGAATGGAACAGTCTCCATTGCGACCACAAGACCATCGAGGTAGTCTTTGTCATTGCTTAAAAAAAAACTTTTTTGCAAAAAATTAAACCGACTGAATCGGTGACAGAAAACTAAGCTAATCAATCAAAGGTCACGGAGTTCTGAAGTTGAAGTTATTTTTTAATCTTTTGTGTTTTTTGGAGTCGTTTTTTTTATTTTTGCAAAAAAGTTTTCATTTCCCGCTTTTTAGTGGTTCACTTGTGCTTACCCCTTCACAGCGTAGCGGCGTGATATTATGTTATGATCTGGTGTAAACAATAGATAGACATGAGACTTCAGCAATCCTAGTCCATTTGCTATAATTTATTGACGAGTTCCTTTGCCTATCTCCGAAGTTCTTCATCAGATCTTCAACAAATTTAAATGACTTTAAGAAAGTACTCTTCCAAAAACTACCCAAATCATATCATATATTCTATAAATCATATATTGAAGTCGGTTAAAAAAATATCATCTTCTGGATTGCTAGATGAAAATAGTTAGGTACTCTTATTAAAGCTGAGGCCTAAGTTGATGAGACATTAACTGATATCCCTCGCTTGCTCTGATACCTATTTGTATGCCTGTAGGTACATGTTCTAATAAGCTCCTCTTTTTTCCCTACAACGGTTTTTTTAAAGTAAAAACTTCCCCATTTCCACGGCGGCGTCATCGATGGCAGCACTGGCAACGTATCTTTAACTGTAAGTACCTTAGGTTGTGGGGTAGACGGCTGGATAGGAATGTGTTGTGGAACATAGTACTTGTACAACATTTCGGTATCTTTTAATAACGCCATCTATTTATAACATGAAGAACCATGTTATAAATGACCATAAAGAACTTCTGCAAAGTTCTTGTTACCAAAAGGAAAAGTATAAAAAAATTAGTTCATTACAATTACTTACAAGTGATTGAATGACTTCAAAAACACATTAATTCTATTATTCTGTAAAAAATACAGTACCTATTGAACGATAAAACACAGTTTATTACAACGCCATCTGCAAATGAATGTATGAACTACTTACGCAGTTTGCATTTCAACGCGTTGTGTACCATAGTAGTGTCATTTAATATCACTAGATGGCACTGTTCTTAAGTCACTTGTTTTAATGATTATCCGCGCTCTTTGCGCCGGTACTCATCTAGTAAAATATTGAAGTTATTAAAAAAAAAACCCTAGAACGTCAAACACAGAACCCGTTTCGCAGGCAGCTACATTTTCAAACAACTGAAATGATAAGTAGATCGCATACCAAAGAGGCTTCATAGACTATTTGATGACTATGCCTCTACCAATTCTCACCTACTTATTGCAAAAGAGCCGCAAAATAATGACCAGAAAGTCCTGTTTTTCTTTTTAATAATGTGATAAAAATTGATTTTAACGGTGCGGACATGTCTTCGTTACACTCTAAATTGATTATCCGTGACTAATTTATTAACTATAGACCCTGTTTACGCCCATTTAAAGAAAAAATAAAGTAAAACTGCCTATTTCTACAAAAAACCGGCCAAGTGCTAATTGGACTGCGCACCGACGGTTCCGTATAAACTTGTACTAAGTACATATTTACGGTTTTCAGTTTTGCGTGTAGCGTTACATGTGCTGTAAGATCTTGCTCTTTCCAAATTTCGTGACTAATTCTAGAGCAACGGGAACTACCCCATAGGTTTTCGACCCAAAACCTATGAGGTACTTCCGGTTATGGGGTACTACCTAGTATTGTCAATTTTGGTTAAAAGCAGGGTCTTACAGCACAAGAAAAGGCAAATTCCGAAAAATAAAAAAAGTTGAAAATAAGGGTTTGGTAAAGTACCTACGAGTATACCAAGTTTTCGCGAAAATCTAAATTTGACCATGCTCATATTTTTGATCGTGTTGACTCAGGCCCTTAATTTTTATACACCTAATAGGGACTATTATAGACCTCAGTATCTGGTATAAATTTCCAGTTGCTCGTTGCAAATCGATGGTGACATACGAACATACAGTCGGACAAGAGAGTTATCTTACAAGGGTTTTTTTTTACCTATTGATGTACCGAACCCTAAAAAAAGCACCCATAATTCGTTCAGTTTGCTTTACAGATGACTTAAGGAAATGATCAGTCTAATGCAAAGTATTAACCTACATTCTGGCCATCTTGCATTCAAATCACAAATTTACATAATTTTAGCGGTAGCAAACTATAAATAGTATCTCTAGAATGATATGACGTGTTCTACATTTTGAGCTCAATGTATTTTAGTGATTGATGGTGCAACTCAAGTAGACCGTCCTAAGATGTTACCAAGATTTTGTAACAATCATTTGAATGAAAAGAGTGTCCATGGAGTTTCTTGCCCGTTCTTCTCCATAGAGATCTACGTTAGAGAATGGGCAACTACAGTACTTTCACAGTTTTTATGTCTTGTGACTGGGACTGTAGCTACATTTAACTGTCATCTTTGTTTAGACCATTCAAAAGTGCCTGTAATTGGCCTACTTGAAATAAATGCTTTGATTTTGATTTTGAAGAGTCCTAAGTATTTGTAGTTTTTGCGGCATGAGAACGTTTTGAACCAACTCCAAATTTTGAAGATAGAAAGTACTCCCTGTACTGTGTTTCATTATCTAGGTACAGTCACGTCTAATAATATGTAAACACTTAAGAATTTTTTAAATTGTTTTTCTCTTAATGTACTGATTAAAATTTAATGTTAATACGTATGTAGTATTCTGGAACTCATATTTTTATGAAAATAATCCAATCTCTTAGTTACAATCATTATTTCTCGCGAAAATAGCTTTAATATTACGGAAAGTGTATACATATTATTAGACGTGACTGTACTACCTAATGCCCGTGGCTTCGCCCAATAGTACATACACCCACATCCACAGATATGTTTAAATACCCCGTAAAAGGGGCAAGCTAATTGCCATCAAGTGGGCACAAATTCACACTCCGAGGCTATTACTGAGAAATTCTTGACGGTAACACCCAATAACACTTTGCTCGACCCGGGAATAGAACACTGGTCCTCATGCTTAACAGCCGCGCTTGTGTCCACTGGACCAACGAGGTGAAATTAATTAGGTATACCTTCTGAAAATAATTACTTTATAAAGGGCACCCTTTATAAAAACACCTCTTTATGAAACCGAAAGAAACTTGTTCTGTCTATCATTGCGATCATTTTTTTGTTCTACACCGTACCTGGGAATCTTCTAGTTACGGAGAAATGAGGGGTCACAGTTACAACTTTTTTACTTACAAGTTTTTTGGAAGATTTTGACTTATAACACCTCCACGACCCCCGTACTATTCAATCCATCCATCAGCACAATGTTTTAAGTGCGTAACATTAAGTTCTAATCTAACACAGCGCATGACATAACCTCAAAAAAAAAGTTGTTTCCCAGCAATATTTTTTGCGTACAATTACGTAGTTTGGTGTATAGATGCTTGGTTAACGGCTTTGTGATGAGGTGGCTTACACCCCCCTGTTTAAGTACCGAAAACTAATATTTCTTCGAAATCTATCTACCAGGATTACATAAGTGAATGTAGGCGTTTACACCATTCTCTTAACTGATGTAAGGTAGCCGTAAATCTCGACAGACATAACGAGAGATTTACCGAGCAAGAAATAGATTTGATATCTGTTGGAATCCTAGGTTATCCGTATCTCGTTTTTGCGTTCGATTTCTCTACACATAAATCTATTGGACTAGGCAATTCCTATGTTGGATGGTACTTGGGTACCTTCTTTAATCTTCATTGAAAAATGTTTTGTATATTTTCTTCTAAAGCGATCTTTTCTGCGAGCTTCCGAAAAGTCGTAGGTCCCGGCTGACATTTGTAGTGTTTTGACAGTCCCTAAAGTCTAACAAGCAGTGTTACCAAGCCAGTCGGGTCGGTCTTCTAGTTGAGTGACCCCCATTTTTTTTCTTTTTTTGGAGTGGGAAATCATCAAATGACTTCTCCCACTCTGGGGGCGGAGCGGGAGGGAGTGTCAGACTCTTACTGACTAAAACCCATCCATGTTCCTTCCTCGCCCTTTATGTTCCGGGGCCGCGGTATCTCTTTCGAACAGGCCCGCAACCCCGGCAGGCTTCGGCCCTTGCGGGCCCCTCCCCTTATGCTGACATCTCTTTGAGGCGCGCGTGGAACACGAACGCGCCGTCGACATGGCCTGTCGTCGTTGTTAGACGGACGGACGGCTAGCTAGCCCATAGCCAACCGTCCACAGGCCCGCATCTACGGTGGCCGGTAGCCACCACGTGGCCCCCGACGCCCGGTGCGTCTCCCGCGGCGGCCGGGAAGAGAGGATCTCTCCCTCTCTCGTTCCGCCACCTCCTTCGCTAGCATGACTGCTTCGACCCCCCATTACATAGATACCGAGTTTCCTCCATGGATCGGAATTAAATCGAGCCTTTTGCCATCAACCGGGCACAAACCAAACCTACATCTACTACAACATCAAACCCTGGACCTGTTGCTCAAAAATCTCGATTGCGAGCACTAGACCAGGCAGTCCTACTACCTGTATTATTATACTGATCATCAAAATCCGTCATAAAACGTTAATTTACTTTTCCATTTATAACATTAGTACCTTATGGACTATAAAACATCCGAATAAACACCTTTTACTCACTTTATGCTTACCTAACAGCTGTAAACGTAATGTAAACTTCGACTAACATATCTGTGCAGGCGGCAAAATAACTAACTAAAATAAATGTACCAAGTTTGACATATCGTCACAGTTTCTCTTGACAAGCAGCGCCACTTCAAATTGCTAACATAAACTGGTCGTAACGTAATGTACCTAAGTAGGTTATCGACATTCACAAAAAAAGAAAAAAAAAACGTTTGAGTCATTCGTTTAAAATTAGAATATTCAAATCAGAACGCGGCTATTTTTGAAATAAAAGAAGTTGTTTTTAAAACTCCGGTAACGAATTGGTCAAGGTACTTCCGTGGGTGTTGAAATAAGTGGTTGAAAAGTTGTTAAATGTCAACAGCCTAAGGGGTTGAAAAAAAGTACTTACCTAATGGGCCTAAGGTTTAAGATCCCTTGTTTGGTTAGGTTAAATCCCAACTATACCATCAGGAATGACAATGTTCACCAACCGAGTTAAAAAAAAGGAGAAGGTTCTCAATAAGGTTGTATTTTTTAAATGGTTGATACCTCATAGAAGAAACCGATTCACTCGAACGTTGAAGAGATCTGGATTATAATGATTAGCAAACAGAGAAGCTGGTAATTAATTCTACAGACTGATGGTTCTCACAATAAATGTGGAAGCAAAGCGCTTTGTTCGGGTCCGTGGAACTTGAACCATATACCGTAGACGGTTCGCCTTATTTTTGCTCGTCCGATGATGGAATTGTAATAGGGAAATTAATTTCTGTCAGTCACGCATAAAACCCTTTAGGCTTGAATTCACCTAAAGGACAACGGAGAGGGCTATCCTCGGGGTTTCCTTGATCGCGCGTGATCGAATCAAAAATGAAGACGCAAGAGAACCAAGGTCACCGACGTAGCCCGAAGAATTGCTCGCAGAACGGATGGCCGAAGAGGCCGAGTGGCGACCACAAACAGGAAGACGATGCGTTGGAAGACCTCTCACTAGGTGGACCGATGACCTGCCCCCGTATTCACAACGCTTCGATTCGCTTCCGATTCGGGAAGTCGTATGTCTATCTCGGTCGTTTTCGTGATGCCAGAAGAAGACAGATATACGAGTTGTCGAATCGGAAACGAGTCGAACGTTTGTGAATACGGGGTCTGGTGAAGGTTGCGGGAATCCGTTGGACGCAAGTTGCACGGGACCGGTCAATGTGGCTACACCCGGCAATCCTATGTCCAGCCGTGGACGTCTTTTGGCTGAAATGATGATGATGATTATTCACGCACACTCAGAAATAAAACCGATACTCTTTATTGTGTGGTTAGTGTCTCTGTGGTCAGAGTGATTGTGTGGTTAGAGTTTTTACGCCGTCCATGGGCCTCTGACTTGGCTTTATAAGTCGTCGAGAAATGTCTCTCAGGCATGATGACTAAAACCCATCCATGTTCCTTCATCGCCCTTTATGTTCTGGGGCCACGGTATCTCTTTCGAACAGGCCCGCAACCCCGGCAGGTTGGCATTTAATACCGATAGACTGGCAACTTCGTGGCGGTGTTCAAGGCTTTAGTGCTTAACCTTGACCTTGATGACTGAAGGTCAATGCTGAGATAACGAAAAGTGACTTATGGAAGAAGAAGACGTAGGTACTAACATCGAAACCAAAATAATAATAGCTGAAATTCAAGCAACAGAACATTGCTGAAAGTCTACTTTTGAGAAATATACCTATACTACAAAAACATAAACACACCAAACTTAGCATATAAATCGTATTTAAAAAGATGTGCCTTTTTTTTTTTCATTAATGAGATTTTTTGTATTTTTGTAGAGGAGCTCGTGGCTATATGATATCAGCCGCTCGGGTCGATCTTTAGGTTAAACCTTGCTTGCCTAGGTTGGTCTGTGGATGGGTGACCACCCTTACATATCGAGTTTCCTCCGTACCTCGGAAAGCACGTTAAGCCGTTAGTCCCGGCTATTATTTGTCCATCTTTGACAGTCGTTACAGGTAGTCAGTGGCCCAAAAAGATTGACACCAGTCTTACCAAGTGGTATCGTATTTCCCAGTATTAACTGGGTTGTGGAGGTCAGATAGGCAGTCGCTCCATGTAAAATATTGGTATTTAGCTGCATCAGGTTAGACTGGAAGCCGACCCCAACATGGTTGGGAAAAGGCTAGGCAGATACAAAAAAATCATATACAAAATACAAAAATGTTTTATTTCATTATTACACGTTATACATTAAACAGTTGGTGGCATCTCCTTTTAAGCACATAGATGCCTGTACCAAGAGGCGCCGCTCCTTTATATCTTACTATTAGTGTAGCATGTTATTAAACAAAAGTTAAAGTTAGTTTTTTTTCATATATTTTTTATTTATTTATTTATTCTGTTGGTGTGTGTGAACAAGTGTGCGTGTGTGCGTGTGTGCGTGTTTATGAGTGTGTGTATGTATGTGTATGTGTGTGTGTGTATGTGAGTGTGGTTGTAGTATACGGAAAGAGTTTTACCTTATATTAATAAAAAAATCTCTAGTTCATCGTAGCACAACTTATTTATCCACTAAATCACCAACGATTTGCATTCTTTAGATGATTAAGTGTGTATATCATCAGATGATGATGATGATGATGAGGTTTTTGTATTTTTCTGCAAATGCGAACCTTCTTTTACGGCTGTATTTAACGTTTGAATCCTTTCTAATCTGCCTAAGAGGACATCAGCCTTTAGTAATACTCTGATAACTTCTTACATTGTTATGAAAGGATACGCTGCTTTACTTTGAGATATTTACAACATAATCACTAACAGACAATGAATCCGATATTTTGTTCCAAATAATAATTCGGAAGTGGAATTGGAATTGAGATCGGAATTAGCTAACGACGCGTCGGTTCCGCGTGGAGGAGTATTGAGTTCTCACGTTTTAGTTAATTAAATAATTGAATTAATCTATGATTTGTTAACAATTGCCTTCACAATGGTGTATAAAAACCACTATAGTGTCCCCCGTAGGCTTTGACAAGTTTTTATCGCTTAACACATATAACTTTATTTCGGTAGTACGATTCTGTGGAAGCCTTGCCGAAATACACGCGGGCGGAGACTCTGACATCATAATCATCATCATCATCATCATCATTAAGGCGCTTAGACGAGCTAAATTAGCAACTCTATTTGTGGTGGTTCAAACTTCGTTTGAAATGCTGTTAGAATAAAGTTCTAATCAGCTTGCACTACAAAGTGGTTGTTACGTCAGCCACTGCGGGCCAAATAGCGCGAAATTAGTTTCGATCGATTTACAAAAAAACTATTGATTTGATTAAAAAACTGAAACAGTATCATGCTAATATATTGCTTGTAGAATTATTTGCAAAAAATCAGAATGATCGCATGCATATTAGTATGTTTTTTATTGTTTGAAAGATATTTTTAGAGATAAGTTCGTGATTTCTTTTAATCGAGCCCAATTTTAATTGTATTATGTTTTCAAAACAGCATCATGCTAGCATATGTCCTGAAAAATATCATATATTTTTCTGGTCTTGTTTATAGCAGTGAATCATATACTTTTAGTAATTATAAAACTCGCGTTTAGCTCATGTAATCGCCTTAAAGTGCATTCATCATCATCATCAAACAGGCCTAGTTCCTTGAGAGGGAATGGGCTATATTATCCAACACGCGGACTCAGTGCGGATTGGTAGATGACACACGTCTTCGAATTTTTTGGTTCTAGGACATGCCGGTTTTCCTCACGTAGTTTTCCTTCACCGTTTTCAGAACAGCGGTAATGAAAAAAAATATGCAAAGTAATACGCCTGCTTGGGTTGGAACCCACGACTTACTGTTCGTAAGTCGAGGCCGCCACCACTGCTCCCCCTGCCATAAACATGGATGTTTAAATACATCCGTGCATTGTGCTCGTGTTTTATGTTGCCACGAGTCACAAACGACATATAGCCACGACACCTACCGATCTGTTGCCAATATTATCCACGAGCAATTCAAACTGGTGCTACCGATGAATGGAATTTATTTTGACTAGCAAGATCCGCTCTCGAGACGAAGTGAATGTGATTCGTCTTTTGTTTGATTTATTGAAGGTACAGTCGCGAGCATTAGACACGTGGTAACACAAATAGCACATTGTAATACTGTTCACTGTCAATAATTTAATGTAATGTAATGTAATGTAATGTAATGTAATTTAATGTAATGTAATGTAATGTTATGTAATATAATGTAATGTAATGTCGTGGTGGCCTAGATGTTAAGGCCTTGCCTGTCATGCATGAGGTTGTGGGTTCAAACCCGGGCAACTACCAATGTGACTTTTTCAAATCATGTACTTTCTAAGTTTATCTTGGACATCACAGACCTAGGTGAAGGAAAACATCGTGAGGAAACCTGGACTTATAATTAATGTGAGTCCGAAATCACCAACCCGTCTTGAGCAAACGTGGTGATCAATGCTCGTGCCTTCTCTGTTAAGAAAAGGCGTTTGCCCAGCAGTGGGGCGGTTATAGGCTGGTATTTTTATTTTTAATACTGTTCACTCATCTTTCTGCCCTTGTCCCATTCTCGGCACTTGCAACACATTTTCTTCTTCAATTCTTCCCTGTCAGACGTGACGGCATCATTTACTCCTTTCTCTTTCATATCATTCCTCACAGAACCCATCCAAGTTTCCTTTGGCCTGCCTCTCCCTCTCAATACTCAATACTCAATGCTTTATTGCGTTCCATAATGTGTACATGTAACAGATGGTACGAGTATGTTAAAATATCGAATCAATTATGGACCCTGTCGGGCACAGCAAAGTTAATTTTTAATAGGAGAGAGGATGAAGGCGCTGTTTGTTAAGAAACAAATAAAATAAAATATGATACTTAAAAAAAATAAAAAATAAATAGTATTTGCTTTGATGGTATTTAAATAAGTACTTATTTATACATATATTTGGTTTTTAGTTTTATTTTTTATATTATTTATTGCGCGAATTAAATTATTTTCAATTATAATAAATTAAAAATGCTATATTGTTGCATTACGTAAAAACAGTTTTCATTGTAATTGTAATAATAGCAGACACAAATCACAGGATTGTTGCGATTTGTATGTTAAGGTTGTTCTTTTACTGATCAATAAAATTTTAAACTTTTTATTGTTGTTGATCACTAAAATATTCGTCAATTGTATAAAATAGCTTTTGGTTAATAGAAATTGTTTTAATTTGATGTTGAAGATATTATTTTTATTTAATTTTTTTATTTATATTCCGGTACCTAACTTATTGTATATTTAAATGGACATAACAAATGTACTAGAACAGTGCATTTTTGATCGTGAAGTGGGTATGTTTAATCTACTTTCATGTCTAAGTGCGTTAAAAAACTTTAAAAGTATTTTTTTTTCCTTACTAAATTAATGCTTTAAGTTGTTAGGGACATGTGGTATGTTCCCGTAATATAATGGAGCAGGCCTTATTTTAATGTTGCATTCGTATAAATCGCTTTTTAATATTCAAATAGGAGCATTAATTTAAACAGCCTATAATATTCCCACTGCTGGGACGAGGGAGTGGGTTGTAATTCATGGAGCGGTCGCAGAGTCAAAATAATACGCCACTTTCCGCACGATGTTTGAGAGCATTAGGGAAATGTATACAAAATATTGTACATACCTATTGGTTGCTCGTGACTGTACATCGGTACATTTATGTCAAGTGACGGGCAAAACCACAACGGAACTCGATCGTTCAGTCCATGATTGACACTTGTTATTACTTTTCTCTGCTCCCTCTATAATGCTATACGGTCGTCAATATTATAGAGTTTATGTAATGCAGATTATATAAATTGGATGGACTATGTGAAGGATATAAAGGAGGTGACTGCTCAAACAACGAGTAATATACAGAATGTAAACAGACTTTTTAGGAAGCCTCAACATCAAACATCAAAATCAAAATCAAAATATTTTATTTCACATAGGCCTAGATGGGCACTTATAAAACGTCGAAAAGGTGCACGGTTCGCGTTGGTCAATTCCATTGAGAAGAACCGGCAAAAAACTCCATGGTTACTCTTTTCAAATCATTTGGTGTTACAATAATAATATGTTACAGCATTAGTAAGGATGGGAGGATAGCGTAGGCCCGACAATAGGTCGTTGCTTACGATTCAAAAAATTTAACGTATACAATTTAGAACAAGATAAATATTGATCAAAACTTAAACAGCTTCTGGGAATCTACAAGAATTATCGTTATGCAAGTCAACGCAAAAATTATTGCTTGGAAATTACTTTTATTTTGGGGTGTTTATTACAATATAACGTGTTTCTTTCTAGCGATATTGTAAACTCTCGAATTATTGTCAACTGAACCTACGGCAGTATCTCTGCCCCCATAATCGGGACTTGGGGCACCCCCCTTTGGGTTAGTTAGGTTCCTTTAAACCCTGCACTCGGACCCGTCGACCACGCTTTTCAGGGGAATATAAAGTGTTTTAGGGTTATGTTAAATTAATCGGTATTTTTTAGAAATGGTACAGTATCTTTTCAGGAGAGTGGTACCACTAGGTAAGGGGGACCCCTCCTTCCCTCCACACTGCGTGAGTTGACTACTATCGCATGCATTTCACGAAAAATAATGCGTTTTATTTTAAAAAGTATGTTCGTTTGACAATCATTCGCGAGTTTACAATATCGCTAGAGATAATAATATTACAATGTAACGTATTTGAAATATACTTTGTCGAAATAAGATTTCATTCAAAAAAACGAGAAAATCAGTTCAGTACCTTTTAATTTCAATTTCGTTTACGTTTTGATTAAATCGGTTCCATCTTCCAAGTACAATAATAAGCACAACCCAATTTTGATTTAGTCTCGTTCTTAAAATAGATAGGTACACAACAATGTTTCTCTATTTATAAATTCTATTCTCAGAAAAAAATAATGTAATCCAACTACCCACGGCACCCCTTATTTTTCCGATTTGGGATTGTAAGGATCCCTAATCGTGTTCTCTGAATAATAGGGAGCGAGCCTATTTTAATTCAACCAGTCACACATTCAGACATTGTGCAATATTATATTGAATAACGGGTTAGTGTCCGCAACTGATGCTGATGCTGACGCAGATGTTGAGCTTAAATCAAGCTCAACATCTGCGTCACATTTACAAATAGTGTCCAGAAATTAAAAAAAAAATGTTAAGTAACTTTTTCTTTGAAGTGTAACTTTATTGTTGTAATGTATTTTATTTTTGTTTACTCTCTTTGTTTGTTTCTTTGTTTTACCATAACACTGTTTGTATCGTTCTGTAAATTCATACATTAGTTTATAAGTGGAAAGTTGTAATTGGCTTTTTTCTACATATTACTATTTACTACTCGAATGTATTAGCTGTAACTTTTCTTAAAATTAATAAAATAAAATAAATAAACTCCACGTCATAAGGTCCAAAAAGGTGACGGTCTGATTATCTAAAACGGCTGTATAAAACACATTTTTGTACGGGAACATGTCACTGTGACAGCTGTTTATAGGTAATCAGACCGTTATCTCTTCGGTGAACGTGGACATAAGTGTAACATTTATGCGTACAGAAAAATTCTGACGTATGGAAAATACTAACCAGCAAAGTTTTACCTCATCTGGGACTCGAACACAGAACCTCATGCTTAGCACTAGTGCTTGCAACCACTAGACTAATGAAGCGGTTATTTTAATTAGAACAAAAAATACTTTTGTTTTTATTCCACCATTGAGAACCCATAACAAGAAACCGTTTCGAACTTGCCAGTTTTTTTTTTCTTAAGCAATTACTTTTAAGTAGTAAGCAAATACCTATACTTTTATTTGGATAATGACGATAAAAATATAATCGAAAGATAATATTGTATGTTTGCTGTACTCAAAGGTCTTTGACCCCGAATTCTTTTATCAGGTTCGTTTTTAAGCAACCAATTTGTGAATGTTTTTTTGTATTTGCAACCCGTTTGATTCTTAATCCTGTCATTTGCCTGTATTTTAACGCTTATGAGGTAACAAAATGGCCAAGAAAATTGTAAATAGGAAAATGCTAATTAAAAGTTTATAAAAACCACGTTTCGTAGTCCCCTGATTACTTCTCCAAAACTTGACCGATTTAACTACTTTTTAACGCCGACGCAAAAACGACGGGGTGTTATAAGTTTGACGTGTCTGTGTGTGTTTGTGTGTGTGTCTGTCTGTGGCATCGTAGCAGCCGAACGGATAAACCGATTTTGATTTTGTTTTTTTTTGTTTTAAATGTTAATTAGTCTGGAGTGTTTTTAGCTATGTTTTATAAAAATCAGACCAAGATGGCTGCCACAACAAAATGGTGACACATTGCTCGCAGAACGAATGGCCGAATGGCGTCAAAAAGTTCTGGAGTGGCGACTGCGAACCGGAAGACGTTGAATTGGAAGGCCTCCCACGAACCTTATGCTGTTACATTATTACTTACTAGAATTACTATTCTAATTATCACCAAGCTTAGCAGTCGATTTTATAATTAGCAATTTGTTTTGATTACCTAAAGAACGATTCTTATTTGTTAATGGACTTTAAATAATAAGTACCTACCATATTAAGTGTTCTACGATACATTTCAGTGCCCATATTGGCCCGCAATGTAATGTAACCTTTCTAAAATTGATTGAATACTTAAATAACTTACTGTTTATAGTATAGTAAAGTTTAATAATAATGCTAAGGAAGTCGTTTTGTTTCTGAGAATATTATGATAGCTCTAAGGCTCTAGAACGAGAAATCGGTGAAAATGTAATGTAGGTAGATACCCCGACTTTTGAATACAAAAAAGAAAGAGAGAAAAAAAAAAGGGAGGAAGAAAAAGGAAGAAGAGAAGAGATTCTATTCTATTCTATTCTAAATTAAAAATTTCTGACTAAAAAAATATGATTCTCCGTCCGTCAGTTAGATTATCGAAAAATATTGGAATAATAAGTGTAATTTGCTTTATCGAATTAGTAAAAAAAAATGACAAAGATAAAACGAGTCAAAGATCATGAGTGGGTGCTTGTGACGTCACTTCCTGGTAAAAAACTTTTTTGCAAAAAAATAAAACCGACTTCAAAAAAAACAAAAAAGTGAAAAATAACTTTAGCTTCTGAAGTCGGTGACCTTTGTTTGATTACTTTAGTTTTTTTGTCACCGACTTCAGAAGCTAAAGTTATTTTTCACTTTTTTGTTTTTTTTTTAAGTTGGTTTTATTTTTTTGCAAAAAAGTTTTTATTTTTCACTTTTTAGTGGTTCACATGTGCTTGATACATGGAAAATGCATACCGTTACAATTACAACAAGCCCAAACACGACTGTGGTACATTGTCTCATTATGGAGTTCCGTGACTCTTGGTTTCATCATCAGATCTGATGGTAGAATGGGTCTTATCAAACGCAAATGCTTCACTTGTTGTAGAAAATACCAAAATCGCAACACGTTTTCATATAAAATTTGAAGAGTTCCCTCGATTTCGCCAAGATTCCATCATCAGATCCCGACTTGGTAGCTATGGGACCATTTGGAAAAAATACCCTTTCCAACAAAAAAAGAATTTTCCAAATCGGTTGGCAAGCGACGGAGTTATGCCCGAACAAATATAAAAAAAAAAAAAAATACAAACATCCGAATTGAGAACCTCCTCCTTTTTTAGAAGTCGGTTAAAAAGTGTACCGAACTGTGACGTCACAAGATTTTTCGACGCACTCTGTCGTCTTCATTTTTTGTTTACGTGAAAAAATATGTGTCCAATTTTTTTCGGAAATAAATAAAATAAAATTCAATGTGAATGTTAACGTTACAAATTCCTGTTAAGGGATCCAGCAAAGGCCCTTTGTGCTTGCGCATACGCTAGGTTCAAACAACAATAACTCTTAAAGTATTAAACATACAGTTGTAAATTTGGGCACCTGCAAAAAATATTGATAGGTGCCGAATGTGGAATACCTCAGGTGCCATTACCTCAGGTGCCCTTAAAGCGGGTGCCCATGTGGCATACGTCATCTACGAGTATCTAACGGACTACTTAAATTATTTTTGACGCCTACCCTATCATTGATAAATAAGAACACATTCTTATTTTTTAAATAGTTACAGGCTTACAAGTAAATGATACTTGTACATACTAATCTATACTTAATATTATAAAGCAGAAGAGTTTGTTTGTTTGTTTGGTTGAACGCGCTAATCTCAGGAAAAATTCTTTTTGCGTTGGATAGTCCATTTATCGAGGAAGGCTTTAAGCTATATAACATCACGCTACGACTATTAGGAGCGGAGCAGGAATGAAAAATGTTGCAAAAACGGGGCTTTTTTTTCCTTTCGCATTTCTCTCTTATGTGACGCAGACGAAGATGCGTGGGTATGCTAGTAAATTATAAATGCGAAACTGACGCAGACCCTGTGTCTTTATGTTGGCGTACAAGTATAACATGATCTGGGTAAGGATATCTAAACTAATAATTAAACAAAGGAAAACGATTACGATTTAACCATTGGATTTAACTCAAGAACTCCTCAACCGATATTAAAAAAATCTTTCGCCATTAGAAAGTTACAAATTCCCGAGTAATATAGACCAAATTGTATTGATATCATGCAAATCAGTCGAGCTGTCACAATTTTCGCGAACAAAGTCACGGGCGGAGTACTTGTAGAATCTATTTTCAGTGAACTGTACATTACTGTTAACTTGTACTATAAGCCCACTGCTGAGCCAAGGTTTTTCTTCAAGACTTCCAAATCCGTCGATCCAATGACAATGTGAACCGCTAGTCCTTGGTTCCGTGCAGCTCGTTCCACCATCGTCTGTGAGGTCCATTGCTTGGCCTTCTGGACTTAAAAAATACCACGAATACCGCGATTATCGAGGCCACCCAAAGGAATCGAGTATCGGTTCCGCCTCATCCAACATCACGAAATCTCCTATCCTTTTCCCTCGCTCAGAACCATCATTTGCTAGAGCGAGAAACAGAGCAGGAGTTCTACTGCACGCGGCAGCATTGACGGTGACAAAAACATCCTTTACATTCCGGTAGTTCATTCCTGTGATGTCTTTTGCCTTGATTTAGCCATGTAATAGGGAGAGAGGAAACGCATGTGACTAAAAGAGTGATGGACATGAATAGTGATCGATGAAGAGGGAGAAGAAGGCCAAAGAAAAGATGGATGGATTGTGTAAGTAGTGATAAGAAAAAGAAAGTAGTAAATGATGCCGTGAAGTCTGACACGAGAAACTGGAATAGAAGAAAGAAGAAAAAAAAAGAAAAAAAAATTATTTGACGTCAGTACATTAAGTACACACACAATAATATTTAAAAAAAGTTACAAAGAGGACAAAAATACATAGTTTGTGCTGTGTGCCTCACGCCTGCGCCAAGAAGGGCCATTTCAGCATTCATGCCAGACAGGTGATGCGAATAAGAAAACGTGTTGCGCCAACCCCAAAAGGTTGAGACAAGACTAGAAAGGCGTTACATTCAGAGTTTCCTTCGTGCCTCGGAAAGCACGTTAAGTTGTTGGTTCCGGCTGTCATCCGTCCATCTTTGACAGTCGTAACAGGTAGTCAGTTGTCTGACTGCCTAAGGTCCATGTTCACCGAAGAGATAACAGTCTGATTATCTAAAACAGCTGTTTAAAACACATTTTTTGTATGGTAATATGTCACATTGACAACTGTTTTTAGGTAACCAGGCGGTTATCTTTTCGGTGAACATGGACCTAACTAAGGTCCATGTTCACCGAAAAGATAACAGTCTGATTATCTAAAACCAGCTGTCACTGTGACATGTTCCTATACAAAAATGTGTTTTAAACAGCTGTTTTAGATAATCAGGCCGTCATCTTTTCGGTGAACATAGACCTAAGTATTTTGTCACAACCAGTCCTTACCAAGTGGTATCGTATTACCCAGTATAAACTGGGGTGTGGAGATCCAATAGGCAGTCGCTCCGAGTAAAATACTGTTAATCAGCTGCATCTGGTTCGATTGGAAACTGACCCCAACATAGTTGGGAAAAGGGCTAGGCAGATGATGGTGAAGGCCAGATAGATGATGAATTAATTCCCGTGATATAATTTTCTACCTCCAAGCGGACGAAGCCAGACCAAAAGCTAGGCTAGCGATAATGTTCTGTAACTATGCAAGTACAAGTTGGTACGGCTACATTAATTATGTCAATATGCACTTGTCAGACAAATTCACTTTCTTTTATATTACGTAGCTAACTATCTACTTTCAATAAACATATTGTAATAAGAACAAATTGATAATTGAGGAGTTGACTTCAAAATGCAAATTGAGTTTTTTGTGGTCTAGGTAGCGAGTTTATTAACCATCTCATTTGAGCGCCTATACAGGGTGAATTTTAATTAATGCGAGAAAATGAAATTGGAGCTTCAGTTACAGTAACATAGTAATTATAAACTGTTTTTTCTACAATCTAAATCGTTAAAAAAAATTTACGCGATTATCGTTTTCAAAAGGTCCATTGATGTTATTATCTTTATTTAAGTACGAATTATCGGTATTCCAGTAATATGCAAAATAAATAAGAAAAAATAGGGCAAAATTAAGTAAATGACCGCTATATTGAGCACTGGGATGAGTCGGACGAGATTTTTTGATACTTTTATTATTTTAACGGTTTGATATTTTATACATTTTCTTGACAACACGTATTATTGTATATTTAAAGGAAAGTCATTGGGACGTTGCGGTCGCTTTACCGGCTGAAAAATATTCTTCCATCACACATCAAGGCAATGCTTGTACAGTCCCTAATCTTCCCCATAATTGACTATGGTGATGTGTGCTACTATGACCTGAATGCAGATCTCCTCAACAAACTTGACCGACTTCTTAATAGCTGCATTCGATTCGTTTTCAATCTCCGGAAGTATGATCACATATCCGCACACCGAACACTTTTAAAGTGGTTACCTATCCGGCAGCGCAGAGCGTTGAGGGCTTTGACAACCCTGTTTTCTCTTCTTCATAAACCTACTTCTCCTTCTTATTTAACTTCTCTTTGTCAATATTTATGCTCTGCACACAGCAAGAATCTTCGGTCGATTTCGGTGATTGGTTTTCTTCGATGTCCTTCTCATCGCTCTGGTTTTATAAAATCTTCTTTCTTTGTCCAGGCGGTTTTCCTTTGGAATGCGCTCCCTCAGAATATCAGGACGGTATCCAATCGGTTCACATTTAAAGTGAAAGCTCGAGAACACATACACAAGACGTTGGCAGATTCGTCTCAGAACTAAGTTGTTGTAGTTTTTTTTTTTTTAGTTTACCTCTCATTACTTATACATTATATATATATATATATATATATTATATATTTATGTTTTATGTATGTATATAAGTATTTATTCTTATATTTTATTTTAGTTTTAAATATTTTCATACCTATTTGTTTTCTGTTCTTGCACCTACTGTGTATTGTCTCTGCATCACCCTAAGGTAGACTGGTAGAAAATGCCCAAGGCATTAAGTCCGCCTTTGTACAGTTTTTACTTGTGCATAAAGTTTTAATAAATAAATAAATAAATTTGTCGCATCTATTCAATTTCACCCTGTATATATAAAGTGACATTTAAATCAGTAACAAAGATCGTGGAAAAGACAAAAATAATTGTGTGTTGATATATTTTTTTTGTACCATCATCTGCCTAGCCTTTTCCTAACTATGTTGGGGTGCTTTCAGACTAACAGGATGCGGTTGAATACCACTATTTTACATGGAGCGACTGACTTTATGACCTCCATAACCCAGTTAGTACTGGGTAATACAAAAAGTAATTCTAGAAACACACAACGCTTTGAATAGTTTTCATGACAATCTGTAACATTTCGAAGAAAATTCTTACACAAATGTTTTCCAGGGGAATAGATGGTTATAAAAGGAACCTTCCGACTTAACCCTGCGCTTGCCCCAGACGGAGGGTAATCCATGAAGATATTACGAAAAAAAAACTACAATACCTCAGTTTGAAAAAGGAGATGTTCCAGAAATGTATGGAGCCTGAGCCAGCACTATGTACACTATGTAAATATTGCTGTATAATACAGTAACCGTTTTTCATTGTTAATTTTCTTTAATTTCACTTCGTTTCCATGTAAATTCAAATGAGCTTGGTCAAGGAGAGCTACACAACTTAGAATTAAACATGGCGGATCAGAGCAGCAGTATGCAAACAATGTCATTTGACAATGACATTTGATTGAACAGATCCAAACAAACTCAAAGCAAAGAAAAACGAAAATGTTTCTTAAAACTGTCAAAGTCGTCAAAGTTCATGTCACACAACTGTCATGGTTGCACTAAAATAGGATTTTCTTATTAAAAAACTACATTTTTGTACGCCTGTACCCCTCTTCAAATTAAATTATAAGTATTTTTATGGAATTCCCCTATTTTTTCCTATTTATCCATGTAGTGTACATAGTGGTGGCAAAAAATCAAACATCTCCTTTGACAATGCAAATAACGTATTTGACCGCTTTCGTTCGTCTCGCATTCAGCGGATCCCCGCAACCTTAACCAGGTCACCGGTCCACCTAGTGGGAAACTTTCCAGTTCCAACGCAACGTTTTTCTGGAAATTCTTGAATTGTCAAAATGAATGGCATTGCGTCTGTCTATGTGTGTGACCAGATTACCCCACCACCTGGTCTTATAAATCTACAGTCCAGTAATTAGTCCGCTATCGGAAACGATGGTATTATGGCACACTCATAAGTGTTCACTGAAACGGGCAGTAGGAACTGCTTACAGGTTACGATACACATTTGAAAATGATAGGGAGTAATAGGCAACGTGATTACCTCCGAGATCAATTACTAATAACACGCGCGAATGAGCTAAAGGTGCGTTTAGACAGTACGTGGCATAGAGTATATGTACGGTCGACCAAGCTATTTGGATTACATTTTGCGGAATGCTAGCACTCAAGTAGAGCGGACGTGTGTGATAGCGATTTTATTTACTAAATGACGCAAATATAATTTTCAAGTGATCTGTGACCTAGATACCAAACCGCGTTTTTGTGCCATGTTTGTGATTTACTTTGGTGAATAACAAGTAGTTATGCGAAATATCTAAGAACTAAGTAAATATGTCAAATATTGGAAACAGCCCTCGGAGTATCCCACCTCCTAGCAGCCCTGCAACCAAACCCCAAACACCATACTATGCGGCAGAAGATAGATCAGATGCAGTGGAAACCAGGGATATCAGTATCTGGTTGACCTCCATTGACAAATGCCTGAGTGAAGTCTGTCACATTGCTCAGGAAGGAAAGCTGAACTCCGAACAAAAGCTGAGGATCAATAACCTTTCGCGCAAGGTAGAACATAGCGTTTCACAAATGGTAGTTTACTACCAGGACTTGCGGCTCAAGGTCAGAGAATATCAAGCGATGAAGGAAAAAAGGGAGCTTACGAATTGCCTTGAAAATTTCCAACAAACAATTCAAGCTAGCATTGAAGAAAACTGCATCAAGACAACTATAGCAGAAAAAGTGTCGATTGCTGACATGGTTAAAACGAATACCAATAATTACTTGCGCCCAACTAACCTCCGCTCTATTGCAATTAATCCAACAGATAAATTGAAATCTAGTGACGACACAAAAACTTTGGTCCAAAAAATAATATGCCCGGAACAAATGAAATTGCACGTTCGAGGATTACGCAAAACAAAAAAAGGGGCGTTATTATCAGCACAGAGACAAAAGACGACATTGAAAAACTTAAACAATCGTCACAGCTAAGCAGTTCAGGCCTGAAAATGGAAGAGCCCCATAAGAGAATACCAAGAATTGCTGTCATTGGAGTTCCGACCGTTTTAAGTGATCAAGAAGTCTATTGCATTTATGAGCAGAACTTAGCGGACAATATGCCTAATTTACCTCGTGACTCTTTTATGGCTTCCATAAAATTAAGTCACAAGTCGGGTTAAAAGGAGGGACATAAGAAAAGCCCTGATAAACCAAAACCGAGTGTACATTAATTGGACATACTGCCCAGTGAGGGACTTTACACTTGTGACCAGATGCTTTAAATGTCAACAATATTGACATGCTGCAAAGACCTGTCGGGAAGCTACCTACACGTGTGGACATTTTGGAGAAACGGGTCATCAATCCAATGTTTGCTATAAAAGTGCTGAACTGTCACAGTGTGCAACATGCTTGCGTTTTCAAAAACCGAGCAAACACAAAACAAGCGATCAAGAGTGCCCCGCTAAGAAAATAGCTGAGGCAAGATATGTAAATTCCATCGATTACGCGTGACAACACTATATAATTTGTGTTATAATTTACTCATAAGAATCTACTAATTGTCACACTTAGAACAATAACACTGAGTCTATAGTGTTTATAAATTATAATACAATCACTAGGTATAGTTTACATTAAGGTGACATAGCACTATTCTCTGTAGAAACAAAGTAATCGTGACCCGGATTTATTGTGTTATGCTTCATTGTAAAAACCGACTTCAGAGAAAACAAAAAAGTGAAAAATAACTTCAGGAAAAACGCTTCAGAAGTCGTTGACCTTTGTTTGATTGATTTAGTTTTTTTGTCACCGACTTCTGAAGCGTTTTTCCTGAAGTTATTTTTCACTTTTTTGTTTTCTCTGAAGTCGGTTTTGTTTTTTGTAAAAAAGTTTTTATTTTTCACTTTTTAGTAGTTCACATGTGCTTACCCCTTCACAGCGTACCGGCGTGATTTTATGTTATGAACTGGTATAAGCAATAGACAGATATAAGATTTCAGCAATCCCAGTACATTTGCTATCATTTATTGAGGAGTCCCGATGCATATCTCCGAAGTTCTTCATCAGATCTTCATCAAATTAAAATGGGATCACTTCGAGAAAGAACACTTCCTAAAACAACCCAAATCACTTCTTGTGTGCCTATAAAATGTGAAGGGTTCTCTCTATTTCTCCAGAATCCCATCATCAGATCCTGATTTGATGATTATGAGACCACACGAGAAGCACCAGCTTTCAAATAAAAAAGAACCATCATAATCGGTTCACCCATTTGAAAGTTCTGAGGTAACAAACACTTTCGAAATCTGGGTGTATTTTACACATCTGCGTACCCCCTCAGAGCATACAGGCGTGATGTTACGTCATGATATAGTATAAACAATGAACCTACAAGCGATAACAGCAATCACTGCAGATTTGCCGTACATTTTTGAAGAGTTCCATTGTGTATCTCCAAAGATCAGCATCAGATCTTCAGAAAATTAAAATGGAACCACACGGGAAGCACCAGCTTTCAAACAAAAAAAGAATCATCCAAATCGGTTCACCCAGTCGAAAGTTCTGAGGTAACAAACCAAAAAAAAAAAAAAAAAAAAAACATGAATTGATAACCTCCTCTTTTTGGAAGTCGGTTGAAAAATATAGAACGTTGCAAAGAAGTTACCTATACAAACTGTTTTTCGTACTTTGAATAGAGCACAACTTTATAGATAAGTTATTTAGTAGTTATTTGTTTAAGAAATCTTAGATAATATTTATGTATAAGCGGTTGAGTGAGTTACCTGAGATACAGGTTTATTCCTAGTTCAGGTAGAATCCAATTATTGTATAACTATAGTTTTTAAGGCCATATTGTAAAAATGTTTGTGTTTCAATTATTTCAATGAACAATTTCAATTTTACAATGTAATTGTGGGTTAAACTGTAAACCAAATAGCTTGTCTGACCGTACTAGTTCACCCGGATTTCGCCAGTTATGTTTAAGCCCCAAGTTATAGAGGGCGAGCCTATTGCCATCAGCTGGGCACAAATCCAGATTCCGTGTCTGCTACTGAGAAATTATTGATGGGAAAACCCAATAACACTTTCCCCGACCCGGGAATCGAACCCCGACCTCATGCTCAGCAGTCATTGTGTGACCACTAAACTAACGAAAGGGCCATGGAGAGGGCTATGCTCGGAGTTTCCTTGCGTGATCGAATCAGAAATGAAGACATCCGCAAGAGAACCAAGGTCACCGACGTAGCCCGAAGAATTGCCAAACTTAAGTTCCAGTGGGCAGGGCACATTGCTCGCAGGAATCCGTTGGTTGCGAGTCGCAAGGGACCGGTCAATGTGGCGACACTTGGGGGAGGCCTATGTCCAGCAGTGGACGTCTTTCGGCTGAGATGATGATGATGATGATGAAACTAACGAACGAGGCAGTCCGTGCGAGGCATGTCCCGCAAATCATCATCATCATTTCAGCTGAAAAACGTTCACTGCTGCGTAGCACTCCTCCAAACGTCGCCACATTGACCGGTCCCTTGCGACTCGCATCCAACGGATTCCTGCGAGCAATGTGTTCAGCCCATTGCCGCTTAAGTTTGACAATTCTTCGGGCTACGTCGGTAACTTTGGTTCTCTCGCGGATGTCCCGCAAAAGCATGTTATTTACACAGCAAGTTAACACTCTATTTTGGTTTTGTCTGTGAGGAAATGTTCGTGATTCTAAAGATTCTGTAAAATCTCCTCTTAGAAGAGGGCACGAACTATGCTGTTGAAACTTGGTGAGTAAATGTATTCCGTGAACCGGATTAAGATTTTCAAACAAAAATTGAAAAACAAAAAACAGTAAATTTTGAGGGTTCCCCATACTTAGAACTGGAACTCAAAATTTCTTTTTTTCATCCAACCCCCTTAAGGATAATTCTTCAAAAATGATACTGAGGTTTCTAAAATCATTTTTTTGTAACTGTAACTACTAAACTAATAAAATAATAAAACTAAAAAAAAATACATGATGTACATTATCATGTCAACTTCCACCGAAAGTTGGTTTGAACAAGATCTAGTAAGTAGTTATTTTGAATACGTCATAAATCGTAAACTGTAATTTACCTTTCATTCTATCAACTCAAAGTGACAACCAACTACAAGAACTTTTATAAAAGTTCTTGTAGTTCGTTCCGTAGGGTTCCGTAGCAGCAAGTATTATGTTACTTGCTGCTACGGAACCCTTCCTGGGCAAGTCCGACTTGCACTTTGCCGCTTATTAATGTCGTTCCGCACAAAATCCATACATCGTTTCGTTAGTCTTCCGCTCCCTCTTCATCCTTTTCCACTTATTCACCACTATTTTAGCCACAAGGGTTTTAACAACACACGTCTAGCTATAAAGGAGTCAATTCTTAGGGCGATGACTTAGCTTGCTCGAGCCAGCCCGCGATGCTGAGCCTGTAGTAATAAAACAGTCCCTAAATAATGACAACCAGATCCAGCCTGTCCCCTTGCTGCCCCCAGCGACGCCCTAAGCCGAGGTCCGTACCCCACAGGGGATGCCCTTAGAGCGCTGTCGCTTAGTTTATAGTCATTTTTGCCCTGGCTAGATTCCTTAAATTCAAGGCATCCACAGGACTTGCCCGGTTAAGCAGAAGCCAGTCTTCTCAGACTGAACTGCGAGATGCCCTACACAAAAAAAAAGAAAAAAAAAAGGCGATGACTTGTTGTGTGACTACCGATGAATCAAGATCAAGATGTCTCGGCCTGAGGCATGCGTGTCATTCTGTAATTCGGACCAGTTTGAAGCGTGTGACTCGCATTGTCTGGACGCACGTTTAGGTATGTTGCCAAAACAAAACAAGCATGCTGGTACGATTTATAGTAATAAGCGAGCCACTTGGTGCCAAGACCAACTACTATTTCAGGATTTCTACTAAGCTCCCCATGGTGGTGGACAAAATCCACAGACCACCAGAACGCCACCTGCTACGGTTCTTCAAACTCCTTCTAATTCGGCCACGTTCGTATATGTACGATTCTTCAAACTCCTTCTAATTCGGCCACGTTCGTATTTGTACGATTCTTCAAACTCCTTGTAATTCGGCCACGTTTGTATATGTACGATTCTTCAAACTCCTTCTAATTCGGCCACGTTCGTATATGTGGGCATACACTTACATCGGCATTGGGTCTAATCCGACAGTTCTTTTCTTTTCGATTAAAGCAATGTCGATTGCTTCTTTCCACATCTTCACAATCATCATCTACCTAGCCTTTGTTGGGGTCAGCTTCCAGTCTTACCTGATGCAGCTGAATACCAGTACCTGACTACCTGTAAGGTTTATCACGATACCCATCGTGTCATTATACATTATTACCATAAAATATATCGCCGTCGTTATTAACAACCATCGCTTAAAATTCAAAAAGCCTGTTTCGTCCTGAGACCCTTTCATATCGAAAGCTCTAAAGAGTCCGAACTCAGAACTAGTTCCTGAACGGAGGCAGGCGGCACATAACACAAACTGAGCCAAAAATGAGAAAAAAAAAGTAAAGGTAATTGGTACCAAAGAAGGTACGGGCCGCGGTATGTGTATAGAGCTGTTAATACCGCAACTTTTTAAAATTTGAGCTTGGTTTAATAAAATTTTAAAGTGTTTCAATTTGTGAAAGGTAAAATAAAAATGTTTGCAGATTGTAGGTCACAACTCGTAACATCACACCAGTAATCTCCGAAGTACTTAATAGTAAACTCATATTTCGGCAGTAACCTATGTTTTAAGCCCCTTTTCAAAGGGGGTGAGCTTATTGTCATCAACCATGCACAAATCCCGACTGATTGGTTGTTAGTGAGAAAATCTGTTGGTAATTCTCAATTAGATTTTATTTTTAAAAATTGTGTTAAAAATGGAACGTGAGGCATTTGTTCAGCAATGGCACAATACAGCCTGTATTGTGCCATTGCTGAACAAATGGTTAGTTTTGAAGTACCTGAAAGTAAATTAATTAGTGATTAGGTGAAATTGTAGGTATTCTCATTGTTTTAGTGGGAAATTATCTTCAGAAAATAAAACAAGATAAAAGAATGGTAAAGAAAAGTTTCCGAGAAATTAATATGAAAGCAAATATAATTTATTGTACAGACATTAAAACAAACTTCTGTCTATTTATTTACTAACTTATTGTTCCGAGTAATTTTATTACCTTAATTTATTATGAAAGACAAGGAAAAAATAGTTACTTTTCTGTAGAAGTGTTTAAGTTAAATAATAAGGTTGTTTCAGACTACTTGATTCTTATTTAAAAAAAAATGCAATCTATACTATATTGATACTATAAAGCTGATGAGTTTGTTTGTTTGTTTGAACGCACTAATCTCAGGAACTAATGGTACGAATTGAAAAAATATTTTGTGTAGAGTAATCTATTTATCGAGGAAGGCTGTATGCTATATAACATCACGCTACGACCAATAGGAGCGGAGCGGAGCGCATAAAAATGTTGCATAAACGGGTAAAAAACATTCCTTTTGTGAGCTTTTTCTCTCTAATGTGACACAGACGAAGTGGCGTGGGTCAGCTAGTTTTTCATAAATCCACAGGTATCTCATCATCATCACCATCATCAGCCTTTGCTGTTCACACTGCTGGGACAGGCCGTATCTCTATGAGAGGGAATGGGCTATAATCCACCACGTAGGCCCAGTGCGGATTGGTATATGTCACATGTCTTTGAATTTTTGATTCTAGTGCATACCGGTATCCTCACGATATTTTCTATCACCGTTTTGAGAGCAGTGGCAAACACGGGTACAGGTATCTAAAACAAAATTGTTCAGCTTTGTTTTTTCAAATAACTAAAACAACCATAATACATTCAGAGAAGGTCAGAGATAGGGTTGCTATATTTTAATAAGATATAATTAAACGACAATAATCCAGTTCAATGACCGAATGGTCTCGAGCTAAAATTCCGGGAAATCCAATAATTTGTAAAGGGATGAGGCTTGAAACTTGGAATTTATTCAAATGATTTGTATCTAGTGATGCATGATCCGATCCGGTATCCGGTATCGATACAACATGATGCGATACTTTGATATTTTGGTTTTATAAACGTGTCCGATTAACTGTTTGGACTGATACAAAAGTGCTGATGTCGGAATAAATGGATTGAACCACACTGTCATCAATTATTATTGTGTGATCGACCAGTTACCGTACCGTACCGTATACCGTATAATAATATTTTAAAATAAACTTCATCTAGAAAGTTTATGTATTTAACATGGCGGCAGTAGTACTAAAATAGTAAACTTACAATATTAGTTATTATTATTAAGGTTTATGAGTTTATACATCCAAATGCATAGAGTACAAGTGAATACCTAGATTTTTTTCAAGTCTATTAGTAGCAATAATAATCAACCAACCGGAAAACTTTACGATACGATTCAATATTTGGATAATTAGATTCAAGCCATTCGATTTATACACTTAATTTTCAAAACAATAACCAACAAAACATAATTGCACTTTTATTCGTGCTCACACCATGCTTATTTTCGGACCAATTTAGCTTGAATTGTCTTTTACATTTTTCTGTTGACTACAATAAATATTTTTCATTTATTGATGATCTTAGTATTGTATTGTAAAGTTGCGATTAATTAAAAGTATCGATAAATTGCAAGTATTATGCAACCCTATCCGGATCGCAAAATTTATTTGACCGGCACAAAATTATCAAGGCCCCTTGTATTTGACCATCTTATTTATATTCATTAGTTTGTATAGATAATGAAACTTTGATTACCAAGGCCCGAGGATATTTTGGTTAATGTATTTCTCTTGAACTTAATTACAAAGGCTGGCTTTTCCATTTTCAGCGAATTTATCGTCGGATCCATGATTGATTTTGTTTTAATAAGTTTGTTCATTTTGATTGCGTATTTGTTTTTCATTTAGATAACGATTGCGTTTTCGGTAGTCACTGCTTTTTGTGTTGACTGTACATTTTGTTAGGGTTTATTTTAAATAATGGCAAAAGGGTAAAATGTGTGTTTGGTGTACCTGCCTTATAATAAATCGGATTTTATAGACGCGGTCATGCTGTCTTTCTTGAATTCTGTTTGTATTTTTTTTATGATTTTATATTTTTTTTTTCATAATTTAACCATTTTTTGTTTTGTCTTATCGGGCTAATAAATGCTTTTTCTTTCTTTCTTTCAAATTAAAAATATAGAAAGATACTTTAATGACAAGATATATTTTAAAGTGAAGAATTTTCAACTTGTCCAAATAAATTAACATTAATATTACATACTTAAAGTGCTGAAAAAGGCTTAAGTTAGGGTGCAACAAATAATTTGTAATAATTACGGATAATTGTTTGACTTAAAAATATTACATTCAAATCCCATGTAATACGGGGCGAGTACTAAATAAACTGCTCAACAATAATAGGTACTCATGTCTATTACAATAATGATAAAGGACAAATTTATTTTATTACGACGTAAAAAATATTGCTGTAAGAAAAACGTGGACGCAGAGACTAATGAGGGCTTTGTGACGATATTTTTGGAGATAATTGAGTAAATTGCTGTCTACTATGTAAGATCAACAAATCATGTGGTTTGACTATACCTAATTGTATCTTTTTTTCGTCTAGTAAGTAAATCTTGTAGCTTTGTTAAGAAAAAATGCTGAGCAACGTTTTAGTAGTAATTGCTGTCAAAACAAGGTGTTTTCTGTAAATGTGTTTTCATTATTTACGAGGATAAAAAAACAAATATTGGTCATTAAATCAAAAGAGAATATACCTAATAAGGTATTTTTTCTATCTCCATTTAATATTTTTATTTGTCCAAAATCTCAGTGGTATGTTTGCAAAAATGAACATAATTGTAGGTACCATCTGAACATGAATTATGTAACCAAGAATTTTTAATGATAATTTGATTTAAAAGAGTGTCCATGGTGTTTCTTGCCCGTTCTTATCCATAGAGATCTACGAAACTAATGACCAACTAATGATCTACTAACTAACATTTACAGTTTTTATGTCTGGTGACTGACACTGTAACTACATTTAATTTTCAGCTTAGTTTCGACAATTCAAAAGTGCCTGTAATTAGCCCACTGGAAATAAATGGTTTGATTTAGTTTGTTTGATTTTGTACCTACAACTTTTTAGATAATAGACAACATTACTTATACAATTCTAAATGTTATACCATTTTAATTAAATATAATTTTGTGTCTATGAAGGTACATTTCGTTACAATGAAATTACTTCCATTTTTTTTTTATGATAAACAAATAAGCTTATTAACAAAAAAATACAGAAAAATCAATCAACACACCCACACTACAAAAAAAAGAGATTGTCACCAATCAAAACCAAAAACAACGACACGGTAACAACATCTCTATAGAATTCCCACCACCTTTCTACCGCACTCCTCTCTGAGACAGTCACTTCCGGTCTCTATAAAAATGTTTGTGCATTTGTCTGAAGCTATCACTGCAAGCTACGCCGGCAGATACGCCATACCAAGCTGTAGAAACATGAAGACTTTTGTAAGTGATCGATACCTTTTTTTTTTTCTAAAGTGTTAGAAGTGCGTGATGTGATCAATAGATGGCGTTAGTGGATTTTGGATTTTTTCGTTTCGAGTGTACGGATTTTCAGTGAATTATTAAAACTTTCAAATATTTGTTAAGAAACAGTTTAGTGCTTAAAAGCTCTGAGATTTAAGTTCTTACTAATATTAGCACTTTAAAATTAAAATCATCCAATTTTCATTATTGCCATCTCAACTAAATAGTTCTAAGTGTATAATACAATAATCGCGACTTTAATCAAAATCAAAAACTGTAGGAATTACAAAACTATAGTGTTTTAAACAAATCGAAAAAATAGTGCTCCCAAAAATTACCTAACAAAGAATCTAGTACAAAATCGTTATGAACAAACTGACACATAAAAACCGCTAAACAGTTAACTACCAAGGATATCGACAAAGCTTACCACAAACATTTAAAAGAACACGGTTAACTTACCACATTAATTCCTTTGTCTAACAAAATGCTGTCACAATAGAATTTTGATTTAATCGAAATTACAGTTTTGTCACGATATAGAATATCTCTTTGTTAGCAAACGTTTTTGTTACGTGTGTTAATGAAGACAATCGTACCAATGATCTTGGTAATGATATAGTGGCTGGTATTATTTAAGCTGTTTTAGAGATTCTAGATAGCACGGATTATAAAATAGATTATGATGATGCAAACGTTGTTGATAAAAGTGATCCTAGTTTTGAGTGCGATGATAAATTTGGTCAAGATACTAGAGGCTTGGTAGAAACGCAGTATAATGTAATGGAAATAGGTAATTTTAATGAGGTTTACATAAGGAGTGTCGAGAAGCTAGTGGCTAAATAATAAAAGCCGCTCGGGTCAGTTCGTGACAATACATACCTAGTTTCTTCCAAACCTCGGAAAGCACGGCTGACATGTAGATCTTTGACAGTTGTTGCAGGTAGTGGGCCAGAAGTCTAACAACCCACTTATCGGTTTTGGGGATTAGAGAGGCAGTCGCTCCATGTACCATACTGGTATTCAGTTAAATCTGGTTAGTCTGGAAGCCCACCGCCACATAGATGGGAAAGGCTAGGCTAGGTGATCTAAGGAGTATCGAATCAGGTGATTATAATCAGGTGAATTCTCATTAGATCATTAGAAAACGACAGGTTTTCAAAAACGTCTTGGTCATCCCACCTGCCCTTATCCCAATTTATTTGAGATCTATGTAACGTGTCTTATTCTTCCATTCTTACATCTTTCTCCATCAGTTTCTATGCCCGTATTCGTCCTTATCTCAATCATCAGGACAAAGTACAGGGTACAAACAAAGACAAGATGAGAAATAAAAAAATAAAATAAAATAGATTATAAAGACATTAAAATACATTTTAATAAGATGGATCTCAATGTAAAAATACCCTAGTAAAATCAAACTTAACGAATATTCACTTTCAAGAGTTGAAATGGAACCTGACTTGACCTCACAAAGTAAAAAAATCTATGAGAAATATTCCAAATGGAAGCACAAAAACATTATACAGAAGTTAATTGATATTAGTAAGCTGACAAGAACTACTATTAAATTAGCATTATCATAATATCATCAATCAATTTAACAGTTTGTACCAGACAACTTATGATGTAATTTTATTACTACAGGAAACTAATTTACTAACCAAAAACAACTTGGACCTCTTTATGGTCGTGAAAATAAAGTTCAAATTCTACTGGCTTTTACATTTTCGATGGAACAAGTATTTTGGTGTTCTGGTAATCAATGTCTAACTTACATTGTGTTTGCCCTTTTGAAATATAAAAGTTTGTAGAACATAGTAACAAACTATGGATTAATATCAAAGTTTGAAGTTCGTTAAAGGCTAGTACAATATTGTTTTTTGAAGTATTACCCATTGTTTTCTTCATCTTAGCTTTTGGGTAACTTCTTGTTAAGTTCTACTCTTGAATAGGCATAGTTAGTTACATTGTATAATTAAGTTCTTCAATGTTTTTTTTTTATATTTCTAATCAACTGATACTATCACCCTTCTGGGACACCATTATTTGGGTAATTTGATAGCAATCACAAACATTCAGAACTTTCTCATAAAATTTTAATGAAATTTGATCCAAATATCAATGCCAGCTGTTGGTTGAGATATTTTAATCTTCTTAACAAATCAGTGCATTGCACTTGGACCGGTTTCGCCAGGAACAAGACAAGTAAAAGGGATAACACCTTCACTATCTCTAAAACCAGTTTTTGAGACACATTAGCTACCTTTCTCTTTTATAATATGCGTATTACTCTCCATACTTACCTTTGAGAGATTAGTAGATTGCCAATCAGGATTGCCTTTTAAAAAATGCACTTTGATAAACATTGTAATCAATATTCAATTGACTCATTATGTAGTGGGTAGTTATTTAGATAACTACAGCCCCACGCGTGTGATCATCCATTGCATACCGAGTTTCCTCCATGCCTCGGAAACGTTGGTGTCCGTTATCATTTGCAAATATTTGACAGTCGTAACAGTCGCCCAATATTCTGACAACCAGTTGTACCACGGGGTATCGTATTACCCATTAACTATTAATATTAACACTAACTGGGTTGTGGAGGTTAGACAGGCAGTAGCTTAATGTTAAATAATGATATTCACCTGCATCTGGTTGGACTGGAAGCCGATCTCAACATAGTTGGGAGTCTATGCAGTTGAAGATTTTAAAAATAATCAATTCTTTCACTGGCACAGTCAAACGCAAGCTTGATTATTCCGCAAAACAAAAAATGTCACTGCAATCTCCCAAATTAACTTCACCAAAATAATACACTTCTTGACTTCGACCTTATCTCATCAGCTTAATGTAAATGAACTACAGCTCTGGCTTGCAAAGGCCCAAAACTTCCGACACTTATGAGTCCAGATAGCAAGGATCTATTACATCGTAAACCTGGAATTTCCTTAAGATAATTCGTGACAGCCATAACTCGGGCTATCCCATCCTATATAGACATAGCTTCACATACAACCTTGGCATTCTTCCCTTACATTTTCCGCCTAGTTACCGGTGCTTTTCGACGGAATATATCGTCTATAAAGTTACCCAAAGTTCTTAGAGTATGAAGAAAATACACTGATTTATTATACGTATCCTCTACTAGGTTTTTTTGGATGACAAATAACCGTTCGCAGTTTGTTTGTTAGAATTTCGGTAGTAATAATATTGTTCGAAGAAATTAGTGAGTGTATGTAGTATGTAGTATGGCAAATAATTTGTCGTTGTTAATACTTGCACAGTGTCTAAGTTTGTAGTATTATCGTACAGTTTGTCAAGTACCTAGACAGTTGTTTCCTTTTCGAAGAAAAATATAAATCATTTTACTTCCATCATAATCTTATTACTTTAGTTGTAAAAGCTGCTTCTCATCTGTCTGATATTAATCATCTTTTATGAAACTCACTGTAAGAGACGATCATTTTCCAAGCCACACACAACGATACGTTCATACTATGGATAGCACCGCTTTTAATTTGAACAAATGAAGTAGAATATACAGGATGTAACCAACCTCATCACGAAGCCGTCAACCAAGCATTCTGTACATCAAACTGAATAACTTAACGCGAAATTTTCCCGGAATTTAAACATACATCATACATCTGACTATTAAATTTTGTAAGTAAAACTGCAATGGAAGCCTTCTAAATCCATTTGTCTTTTGGCTTTACCTCACATGGCACCCATGTTGGTATTGCTCCAAACTTTAGTTACCCCATTTGAACAACTTTAACACCTCATTTGGCGTACCTTATTCGTCTGATCGTGTTTTCTGGCAAACTGCCCGAAACTATTTTGTGGGTTTATTAAGAAAATTCCTGATAACGTTGGGAAGAGATTATTATGCGGACTTTATTTGTCATAATTATGATCTCTAAGGACTTCGCTAAGGGAGGTAATGTTCCAGATTTTTTTGAATAAATTGGTCTCTGAGGACATTTATTACTTTGCAAATAATGCTCAGTAAATTTTTAGAAATTGAATCAAAGATTTATCAAGAAGGAGCTGGTATTTTTTTCTTGTCCTAGAATTTCACATCAGAGAATAGCTCATTAAGAGGTGATGATGGCTTATGCTTGTTATCAATACAAGTTAAAATGTTAATGCCCACCTAAAAAATAAGATGTCGTTAAGTTTTCAATTCTGGGCTCACCGACGAAAGATTAAAATTCGACAGCGAGCTTCTATTAAAGTCTTTGTTCAAATGAATTAGGCACAACCTAGCTCTGAACTTAATAAAGATTAAGCTGTGTAAAGACCAAGAAGACAAATTAAATAATGGATATCTCTCTAAATCTCTAAATTTCTCAAGCACAACTGTCCCATTCCACTATAATTTCAACTAGCCTTCGGTCTGCGTGCAGTTCAGTAATTGTCTAATGGAATCGTACTACCGGTACAAAAATCCTGTGTGCCAGGCTATAAACTATCTGTGTGCCAAAATTCATACAAATCCCGTCAGTAGTTATTGCATGAAAGAGTGATAAAAATCCATACATCCTTTTTTTATGGGATGGGAAATCATCAAATGACTTCTCCCACTCTAGGCGGAGTGGGAGGGCGTGTCAGACTCTTACTGACTACAACCCATCCATGTTCCTTCCTCGCCCTTTATGTTCCGGGGCCGCGGTATCTCTTTCGAACAGGCCCGCAATCCAAATCCATACATCCTCGCAAACCTTTGCATAAATAACATTAGTAGTACTAAAATTAACGGAAATTAAACCGATAAACCAAACTCCTTACTCTGAGCATACGAAAATAATAGTACATTGAGAAATTCCACGGTAGACTAACTCGGATACTATTCTTTCCATTTTTTGCTCTTCGCTGAGGAAATTGCAAAACCGATTCTGACACAATTTCCTTCAAACATAATTCTGTATTTATTACGTTGAATTACATAAATATGACATTGTGTTAAATCTGAAAGTTCAATGGCACAAAAGCGGAATCAACAATCCGTGAACGAGATGTTTTTATGTGAGCAGGTTTTTGTGTTTCCATTCCAACGATTGCATAGTTTAGTGTGTTTGAAATAATGTTATGCAAATTCTTCGATGTATTGCTTTTTTATGTCGTTACTTGACATAGTTTGGTTTTGATAGTAGACTGGATGAAATAGTACTAAATATATCTCCTGTAATTTGATACAGCTTTGTTCGCGCTGATTTACTTGTAATGGGAATATTTGCTTTCCTTTTTTTTTGTTGTTTATTATTTTCGTATTAACCGCTTTCTGCAATGATAAGAGTGTTTTTAAACATCAAGAAGAAGAAAAAGTCATTTACTAGGTTAGAATAACCTGATTTCATACAATAATTAGGTTTGTAAGTTAACCTTCAAAACACATCAACAATCACATACACTCTTTATCATAAACGCTAAACGCTCAAAAACCAGTAGTTGCCAACCATTTGAGATACCAGTGAACGATAAACAGCAAAAACATAACACGGATACGGAAACACGTACTGTAATGTAACAAAACAGTGCAGGCGACCATTAAAAGATCATTAAATCGTCCACTGTTACATCAACGTTTGCAAACCCTGATTGTACAGAGAAATGTATCACACGTAATGGTTTCACCTACCTCGTTGGTCTAGCCGACGCAAGAGCAACCGTTGAGACTAGATGTTGGGTTCAATTCTCAAGTCGAGCGAAGCTTTATTGAGTTTTTCTATCAGGACTTTCTCAATAGCAGCAATGGATAGGCTTGCCCCCTTATCATCATTCGTCTAGGCTTTACGGATGCAGCTGAATACCAGTATTTTACATGAAGCAACTGCCAGTCTATCTCCGGAACCCAGTTAGTACTGGTTATATGATAAATATGATTTGCGGAATGTAGGCATGCTATGTACTCAGCCTATATTACAGGCGTTATGTTACGTAATAGCAGGTAAGATACAGTGTTTGTAATTAGCTCAGTCTATAATTTTGACTTAATGAATGTAGATCGATACTATCGTAGATAGTGAAGTTATTATGAAACTGAGCTAATAAGTGTGTATTTCCAATTAGTGTTTAAGTAATTTGATCTATCTGAGGAGCATTCTAGCAAAAAAAACAGCAAGTGCAACCCAACAACCCACACAGCACACATCACCCCAAGCTCCACTCACAGCAACCCACACAACCCACCCACAGCAAGTAACCCATTAGATAATGGGTTACTAAGCTTGAGGCTATCTCAGTTGGGATAAGGCTAGGCAGATGCCTGGCCTATTCCCAACTATATTGGAGTCAGCTTCCAGTCTATCTTAACTCTTATCTCGTCATCTCAGCAGAGAGCAGAGGTGGCACAGTGGTGGCAGCCTCGACTTACGAACAGGCTCTAACCCAGACAGGCGCATTGCTTTGTGTAATTTATTTCATCACCATTGCTCTCAAAACGGTGAAGGAAACATTGTGAGGACACCGCCATGTCCTAGAACAAAAAATTCGAAGACATGTGACATACTACCAGTTCGCACCGAGTCTGCGTGGTTGAATTATAGCCCATTCCCTCTCATAGAGAGGAGGCCTGTGTCACGGCAGTGCGGAAAATTTATAGGCTGATGATGATCACAGCATTCACCTCCTTTCTAGCCATATCTTTCAGTCCATCTATCTTTTCTTTGGTCTCCTTGTACTCTTATACGCATCCACATTTATACTCAAAATTTTCCACACCACATTGTTTGTATCCCTGTGCATCGCATACCCATACCAGAACAATAGAATTACCGCGCAGCTTTTCAATCACCGGTGCCACTTTTACATATGTTTATGCCCGTTTAATACAAGTTTATGCCCGTGAAAGACTAATAATCATCCATCCCTTCTCACAAACTTTACACACAGCCCAAACTCACCCACAGCTGGGTATAGGCCTCTCTTTTCTTGTCCCCACCTCCACGATCCGTGCCACCCTCATCCAGATTTTACCCCAGACGCCAACTATATAACGCTAATTGACGTCACCGTTATTACATAGTACCTTTATGTCTTTTGTAAACCAGATTATTGTAACAACATTGCTAACAAAACATTTAGCTAGACTATTTAGTCTGTACTTAATGATCAGAAAATCAGCGAGATTAAAGACATCCTGAGTAACTATAATACAGAACCAGTAAAAACGTTTTTATAGAAATTTTTTTGCTTGTGCAAAGAGACGGAACACAAACAAAATAAGTTTAAGTAATAAGAGCTCTTGCAACTGAATATAGAATCAATTAATTCGACAATAAAGTAGTAGGTAGAAAGGCAAGTGAACGTGTAGTGAAAGGAGATTGTTTGACACTCAATGCATCCTTTTTTTTCAAACATGTTATGAAATAGAGCGATTCTGAAAGTGAACTAACAAGATTATGGTCAAGTTGCATCAGCGTCGTCATTACTCGTAAATCGTTCATTGACATTGGGATTCCCAAACCATCAATCATATTTTTTAGCATTCATTGCTATCGTCTGTTTCTGTAGTACATCTTACTAGCTCGTTGAAAGTATGTATGGAAGTTTTTAGTTTTTTTTTGTATTTCGGTCGATAAAACGGAACCCAAGATTAAAATTTTGTCCGTCCGTCCGTCTTTCAGGACTATTTTTCTCAGGAACGTGTATCAAGCTGAAATTCATTTCAAATACTCAATTGCTAGCAGAACGGATAGCCGGCCGAAATGTTCTGGTTTGGCGACCGCGAATGCGTTGGAAGGCCTCCTACTAGGTGGGCTGATGATCTGGTGAAGGTTGCAGGAATCCGTAGGATGCGATTCGCATGAGATCGGTCAATGTGGCGATACTTGGGGGAGGCCTATGTCCAGCAGTGGACGTCTATTGGCTGAAATGATGATGATAAGGTGTTTTCATTCTTAAAACTGGTAACTTATGAGATCGTTATAGACCCTGTCGGACACAATATATATAGTACAGTAATAAAAGAAGAGAATACAAGTTTTCTTACACTTTCAACATGACGAATTCTCTAAATCAAAAATTACCTCTGCAAGATACATAAACCAACCAAACAAGATTTTATTTGTTCACCGATTTTTTGGAAATAAACAGAAAATAAAAGATTGAATTCAGATAATAATAGTAAGCTGAAATGGTGGATTTGAGAACAAAGAAAAGCAAATAATTTGATTATAATACCTTTTCGTTACGGTGTAATAGACAAAAATGATGATTGAAGTAAAGTAAATTGAATTCTATTTCTTTTCGAAACTGACAAAGTTATTTGTGAAAAGAACTAGGACCGTGACTGGTATAACCAAAGTTAATCAAAAAACTTAATCTCACTAGTGACTTTTGAATACCAAGTTTTTGTTTAAATGATACTATTAAAGGTCAGAGCTTTCATCAATCCGAGAAGAAGAAGGCAACCAGTCTTACCATCGTGTACTCAGTAATACTAACTGGGTTATGGAGGTCAGATAGGCAGTCGCTCCATGTGAAATACTGGTATTTAGGTGCGTCCGGTTAGACATTAAGCCGACTCCAACATAGTTGGAAAAAGGCTAGACGAAGTTAAGCAAAAAATACAAAAAGCCACCTGAAACAATCCTTTTATACCATCAGCTATAGGTATATCTGTTTTTTTTTTTACAAAAGCACACAAGTTTTAAAATGTAACTCCACAAAAGAACAAGGCATTAACAGATAAACAGTTTCCAACAGAATCATTTCCCAATTTCATCCAAAAAGCCAGGAGCATCCTACCAAATAAAAAGAGAAAAACACTCTACAACGTTTGTCCGAGTCAATCCACGAAATAAGCCTTAAAAAGGTTACTCGAAAAGTAATTGTGAAAGTTGTTTTCAGCATTTTTTATTACTCTAACTTCGTAATTAAGGCGGTCATTCAGTTCAAATTGGCTATTAAGACACCGGTTGTTAAGCTGATTTGCTTCTTTTGTTTCTGATTATCCTTCTGGCATTACGGAATCTGTTGGTTCATTGTGGTAAATGAGTTGAATAGTCTATCTTGGTGTTTGGAGTCTGTTTTTAAATGATTTCTGGGTACTTTGTTATGATAGGCGTCGTTTTTGAACTTAGGGAAATTGGGAATTATTTTGAATTGATATTCTTGTGAATAGAATAAGACAAAGACTTTTGAAGCATTTGCTTTATTTGCAGAATATAAATAGACTGAAAATGGCGCATAAAACATTTTATTACTCACCTACTCAGACGATTTTAAGAGGTATACACGTTATAAAAGCTGTGCAACGCGTCGTCTTTGGTATTAATATTGTAACGCTTGTCATAAAGTTCCCTTTTAGAAGTAATTTTATTTCAAAAGATTTATTTCTGGCGAAATACTGAGTACTTATCACCTTTTTCGTCTTTACAGGTGTGTTTGTTGCTGGCAGTTGCCTCTTGCAAGGCCGGAATTGGCTACTCCAACGAAATAGGAGGTGATGGTGGACACGGAGGCGGTGGCGGAGGATACGAATACTCAGCACCAAGCAGCGGAGGGGGCGGTGACTTCTCAGGCGGACAAGGACATGGCCTAGCAGGATTTGGAGGACAAAGTTTTGGTGCCAGCGGTGGCGGACATGATTTCTCAGGCGGACAATCACACACTCTCGCACTCGCCCAAGGACACGACGGCGGCCAAGACTTTGGCGGATTCGGAGCCCAACTCCACGGTGACTTTGGAGGCGGTAACGGCGGTGGTCACGGCCAATTTGCTGTCCATGACGGCGGCAACCAAGGAGGTCAGGATTTTAGCGGAGATTCGTATCTTTTAGCTGCTCAAGAGTCTGGTCATCAGGGTGATGATCTTGGCCAGGGACAAGGTGGACATGATTTTGGAGGCCAAGGCCAAGGCGGACATGACTTTGGTGGTCAAGGACAGGGTGGACACGACTTCGGAGGTCAAGGTCAGGGTGGACATGATTTCGGCGGACAATTACAAGGCAGTCACGGATTCGGCGGTCAAGGACAAGGTGGTCACGGATTCGGCGGCCAAGGAGAAGGCGTACATGGATTCGGCCCCGGCTCCTTTACCCTTCACGACGGTAACCAGGAATACGGAGACGGCCACGACTTCGGCGGTGCCGAAGCTATCCCCGTCGGCACTCACGTTGACGAAGAACACCCCGTCGAAGTACCCAACTACAAACATGTTACGTTCGCCATTCCTAAGACTGTCCACATCAACGTCCCCAAACCTATTCTGATCGGTGTACCTCATCCTTACCCCGTCAAGGTTCCCGTTAACAAGCCAGTCGCTGTGCCTGTTGAGACTGAGATCTCTATTCCCATTGAGAAGGTTGTCCCTTACCCTGTCGTCAAGCACGTCCCTTACCCCGTTGAGAAACACGTGCCAATTAAGATCGAAAAGACGGTCACAGTGCACGTGCCTCAGCCTTACCCTGTTAAGATCCCCGTGTACAAAACCATCCATCATCATAAGGAACATTAAGGAGTAGTTTCGAGTAAAGGTCTTTGAAGGAATTAACAATTTTGCTTCTATTTTTCGCTCAAACGAAATTTTGTTTATTGACTCTTTATTTTCACTACCATAAGTCTGATTTTACTATCATGTGAAAAGTTTCAAAGCGGGAGGAAGACATTAAAATGTTGACTCTGATTTATAAAATTTTATGAAGAAATTGTTAATTTTTTCAAAGAACTGTTTCAATTGAGTGCCTTGTAAATATTTTTGTTGTTAATTTTAAGTCATTTTCAACTGTCTTCATGTTGTAGTTGATTTATTTATTGTATGTTGTTGTTGTTACTGTTGTTATTGTTGTTGTTGTATGATGTTGATTATACGTTTACGATTGTTAAAGATTTACTTTGTTGTCTCATTTCTTCCGTTGTTATAAAATACAATCGGAGTTATTAATTTGGCATTCGAATTTTAAATCAAATACGACCTTCTTCAGTTCATTGCGATGGCTAATCTAAAAAACTCTTAATCATCAATTAATGTATTCCTTAGACAAGATAGCTTTAGTAGTTAAGTCTATTTCAGAGTTGTTACTTCTAAAACGCAACAATTCCGTTCATATATGAAAATCGATTCTTACCGTATATGCGTCGGTCGATTTTGTATGCAAAAACGAACAGATGAAACGAACGTTCGAAATTTAAAACAATGCCACCATCATGTTTTTTCAAAATAATATCTTGCCAGCATCCCTCCAGCAATAAACACCAGCCAGTTAAAGTCATTCCAGGGCCAAAATGTCCGTGCAACACTATGTTACACTGTGGTAACTTATCGGAAACTCATTTCGACTAAAGGCTCCAAAACGTTAAAGGGAAACGAGCGAGTACGTGATTTAACAAAGAAACGGCGGCAGTAGAAAAGAAATAAACAAAACTTAACAAAAGCAATTGTAATGCAGAACTGTGAATAAAAACTTTATGTAACGGAGTATTCTCACAGTGTAGTGTAGAAGGTCAACTCTGCACACATTGACACGTACGTGTGGAGATGATAGTTGAAGTGCGTGCACAGTCAAACTCGCATGCAAACATGCATGTTATTTCACCAAATATGCTGTATCTTTGTTTGTGTTGTTAGTGCTTAACCTGGTGTCATAGAATTTATTTTACTGACAGGCACGATAGTCATATCTCTAAAAAAAAATGCATGGCAGTCTTTCGGGACTGCCGATAATAACTAAGCAATATATAAATGTCACCGTAAAATTGTCAAACACGTTATATTACAATATAACGTGTTTCTCTCTAGCGATATTGTAAACTCTCGAATTATTGTCAACTGAACATACGGAAGTATCTCTGCCCCCATAATCGGGACTTGGGGCACGCCCCCGTTGGGTTAGTTAGGTTCTTTTAAACCCTGCACCCGGAAATAGGGGGCCCCAGCGAAGCGGGGCTCCGTCGACTACGCCTTTTAGGGGAATATAAAGTGTTTTAAGGTTAGGTTATTTTAATCGGTATTTCTCAGAAAAGGTACAGTATCTTTTCATGAGGGTGGTACCACTGGGCAAGGGGGACCCCTCCTTCCCTCCACACCGTGAGTTGACTACCATCGCATGCATTTCACGAAAAATAATGTGTTATATTGTTAGCAGTATGTTCGTTTGATAATAATTCGAGAGTTTACAATATCGCTAGAGATATTACAATATAACGTATTTGACAATTTTACGGTGACATATATCTGCTACGGCATTGGCATCGGCTAAGAGTGCTACGAAGTGTTATGCGACGGTTACGTGAGTTCCATTATTTTTTTCAGCCAAAAAGCGCTCAACTCTCCTGAAGAAGTGTTCACTTTAAAAACTGGCCTGCCGCTTGACCGCAGCGTCAGGTGGTGATTTCGCCATAACATCATCATCATCTTCATTACAGCACATCACGGCACCATTTACACCTTTTTCTTTACTGTCCTTTTATCTTTGAAAGAGCACAGATAGTATATATATGTCACCGTAAAATTGTCAAATACGTTATATTGTAATATCTCTAGCGATATTGTAAAATCTCAAAATATTGTCAAATGGACATACTGCTTACAACAAAACGCATTATTATTCGTGATATGCATGCGATGGTTGTCAACTTACGGGGTGTGGAGGGAAGGAAGGGTCCCCCATGCCCAGTGGTACAACTCTCATGAAAATATATTGTACCATTCCTGATAAATACCGATTATTATAACCTAACCTTAAAACACTTTATATTCCCCTAAAAAGCGTGGTCGACGGAGCCCCGCTTCGCGGGGCCCCTATTTCCGAATACAGGGTTCAAAGGAACCTAACTAACCTAACGGGGGGGTGCCCTAAGTCCCGATTATGGGGGCAGAGATACATTCGTTCAGTTGACAATAATTTTATTCGAGAGTTAACAATATCGCTAGAGAGAAACACGTTATATTGTAATGTAACGTGTTTGAAAATTTTACGGTGACATATACATACAAACCATTTGTATCGTTACGATCAGTTCCAGCAACTGGGAAATGCCTTAAACACCTTCGATTTATTTGAAACAACTGCCAGTCGCAAAAGCGCTTACACTCGCTGTACGTGAATCGTGTTTATGTGTCAGTGTCTTGCAAGGCGCAGAACTTCTTCCTTTCTTAACAAAAACAACAATAAGAATAAGAAATAAGAAATTTTATTAGCTCAAACATGTGTTTACATACAGAATTAAAATAAAATAATACATTCATGCAAGATCTTAAATAAGAGTGGCTCACGACATGTCTGCCATTTCTCATGGCGTGCAAATATTTACGGTACAATTTTATTGAATTTATGATTTTTAAATTTACACTTAGACATTACATATCAATCAATTAAATAAAATTATTATAATGGACATTATTTTATGAATTAATGAATTAATCACAATGAAGATTGACATGACTGTCTTCAATAGGCATTCAAATAAAAACATTTATGCTACCTATATTTGACACTTTTTAACTGACAATCACACAGCACAACAATCTCAAACCAAAATGTCAATCGCGAGAGTGCACTTGCACTCGCTATACGTGAAGCACGTCTATGTGTGCGTGCAATTTCAGTCTATGTGTGCGTGCAGTTTCACTTATTGAATGGATCTTCTGTAGGTACTATTCTGTGGTCCCCATTTCCTGCTATTTCAACATAATATGGCTGTTACCTTTTGTGCCTGATCAACATTAATGAAATAAAATTGTTTATTACGAAAACATGTTTGTGTGTTCGGCTGTGTGAGCTGAATAAACTTCGGTTGGACATAATTGCTATTAACTGTTATGTGAACATGTTTTTATTATTTTATGTGGAAATGTTGTCAGGTTCATTTATTTTATGAGGTATGAAGGGTGTCAATCGGAGTTATGTAGGTACCTAGTAATACTAAAGTTTAATAGCCTGCTCTGTCCCACTCCTGGACAAAGGCCTCTCTCCACTTTTTTCACTGCGAACCCGGTGTCCTTTTTCCAGTTTTGACGGAAATTGTTCAGTTCGTCCCGCCAACTCCTTCGTGGTTTGCCGCGATCCTGCCACACTATGTTAGGGCAACAGTTCCCTGCAATTTTGGGCCAAAGTTGGTCCGGCATGCGGCAGATATAACTGGCCCAGTTCCCTTGAGTTGGGCAGCATTTTGAGCGACATCACCAAACCAACTAAACTAAACCAACCACCGCCAAACCACCACCACTACCACCGCTACCACCACAGCGACACCAACACGTTGCTGTATGTGTCCCGACTGCATCACTCCACGAAGGTAGAGGAGATCGTTGAGTACATGAAAGTGAAGACTAGCTGGACCTTGAGGGTTGAGAGGTTGGAGCCGCGTCACAACACCAACTTCAAGTCGTTTGTTGTGTGAATTCTGACACCATATTATCTCGACAAGCTTGTCAAGGAAGAGTTTTGGCCAAAGGGTGTAGTTTACCGACATTTCCGCGGCAGGTTACGTGACACAGCGTAAAACGACGCCGCCATTTCGTGTATGATAGTTCATAGTTCATCAGTTAGATGTATGCTATGTTATTTTGTGTGTTTTATCCATGGGCCTTAAGATGCCTGATAATAAAATTATTGATTGATTGATTTATATTTGTTTTGAGCGCAGTACTGTGTTTCGAACACGATCGGATCACTTAGTATTGGCATATGCTCAGTTACGGCCGATTTGTGTCTCTCATTGTTTTTCACTACTTTGATGTGTTCATTAATCCGGCATGAGATGGTTCGATGATAATTTTCGTCCTACCTCTCTTCAGTATTCCCGCGATCATGATGCTTGCAACAGCGTCGAAATATCGGGAGCTCATAGAATCGACAGAAAATCACGAATATTATCTTGAATGTTATGTTTCTTACAAAGTGTTTCTAATCAGCAACAAGCAAGTAAGTAAATTGCAAGCCCAAGAGAATTATATCCTTCCTAGCACCTTTTAGTTGAATCCTCTCACCAAAGACCACAAATAACACAAATCATCATCCAAAGAGTACGCTGGACCGGGTAGGTTGAAAAGGAAATTATCTAAGAGTAGTTAATCAACCATCTGGTGTCCACGACACAAGCTTCGTTGCTTAGTGTGGCACTGGATAGCGCTATGTGTAATGTCCAGCGATGTTTATTAATTAATTACTGCCATTTACTCAAACTAAGTAACTTTTCACAAATTAATTAATGAAATTGATTGCAGCTCAAAAGAAATGGAAAAGAGTTGAATCATAGCCTTACCAAAAAAAAAACACTTTATTATTACTTTTCATTGACCAATGTAAAATACCTTCAAAATTTCAGGAATAATTACGTCCCATCGTCATCTGCCTAGCCTTTTCCCTAATATTTTGGGGTCGGCTTCCATTCTAACCGGATGCAACTGAATACTAGTATTTTACATGGAGCGACTGCCTATCTGACCTCCACAACCCAGTTAGTACTGGGTAATACGATACCCTTTGTTAAGACTGGTTGTCAGATTATTTGGGCAACTGACTACCAGCTGTAACAACTGTTAAAGATCTGCAAATGACAACCGGGTCTAACAGCTGAACGTGCTTTCCGAGGCACGGAGAAAACTCGGTATGCAATGTGGTCACCCATCTACAAATCGACCTAGGCAACCACGGCTTAACCTGAAGATCGACCCGAGCGGCCGTTATTACTTTGCCACGAACTCCTCTACTAATTAATAAATATAAATATCGCTGGACATTAACACACAGCGCCACCTAGCGCCACACTAAGCAAAGCTTGTGTCGTGGTCACTAGATAGTTGATATACTACATATATACTTTTTTGTTTGTAAATACATACTTATTATACATATAAACATCCATGACTCGGAAACAAATGTAAATTACATCATAAGGGAAGAAAATTATGACTTATTTTCCTTTGAAAGCATTGCATGAACTCAGACATTTCACATTTGCATGTGTCGAGGTCAGAGAACCTTGTCTTGTCTCTTGAGACGTCAACTTCGAGACAAATTGAAGGGAACACAAAAAATAGCATAAGATTTTTTCATCATTCGCGTATTTTTATTTGTTTCTTGAAATGCAGCATTTAATTTAATTTTCCTTAAAAGGATGGCTGAGACGGAATATGTTAACAGACTTGCATCAGCTGAGCTTACTGATGAATTATTATTAATTCATGATGAGGATTACTTTTTAATTGATTGTTCGATATGTACCTACACAGTACAAGGCAATCCTACTCATGCAGATCTAGTTCAATATTGAGTCTTTTTTGAACCATTGAATTAAGAAAACAGCTGTGCCAACTGAATAAAACAGCAGAAATTGTTTTTAATAGAAAAGTTTCTTCTTCGTAATGTGATTTCACAACATAACGTCATGGTTATCGAAGGTGAGAGTTAGAAAAGAGGTTTATCATAGCACACTTACAATTACTCAGTTATGTTCAAATTCCATGAAATAGTGAGAGGACGTATTTATTATCACAATTTTGACACTTACTTTTTCTGTTTATTTTGGTTTTCGTAAGTGTTTTTGCAGATGTTTCGCATTTATTCCGGTTAGACAAGGCTTAGCTGATGTAATCTAGATGTTATTAGGAAGAAATCAATGTAAGTTTCATGATTAAATGCTACAATTTAGGGTGGCCTAATCTTTAAAAAAAACAAAATATCTCCTTTGAACTCTGGCTGTTTCTGAGAATAGCAAAAAAAACTTAAAATGACCCTCCCGACCTTAATATAAAATCACACGGAAGCTTTTTCCCCGCTTGCAACATTTCTTATTGCTGCTCCGCTCCTATTGGCCATAGCGTGATGTTTTAAAGCCTTTAGCCTTCCTCAATAAATGGATTATCCAACGCAAAAATATTTTTTCAATTCGAGCCGGTAGAGTTCCTGAGATTAGCGCGTTCAACCAAACAAACAAACTCTTTTGCTTTATAATATTATAGTAAATTTTATATATAGTATAGATTACCGCTCACGACACCAGACCAAAGAGGGAGACAAGGTTTATGATTGTGTTTAATTATTGAAAAGTACGCCAATTTACACCGGTAAATACATTTTGGCACTATATTGGCAATAAGGCGGTCCATTGGGAATAACCTTATTACCAACAGCGAGGAATATACCGAGATAATTGTTTAAACGGACCACAAAAGAATAACTATTAACGCCATACTATCGCGCTAAGTAGGTGTATATATTACGGTCTAAATGGGTCATTAAATTGTCCTCCAGTGTACGTCTGCTGCACTCAGTAGCTCAGAGCAGATGTAATGTGGAGTAAACGGTACACTTTTGTTCCATTTTATTTGTATTTTACACTTCACAGTAAAATACGATATTTGTTTTCTGTTGTAGTAGAAACGTTGTTATTGGCATGTGCGCATTGAGTAGTGATTTTTTTTTGTGTTGTAATTAAATAAATAAAATAAATAAATATCGCTGGACTTAAGACACAGCGCAATCTAGTGCCACACTAAGCAAGGCTTGTGTCGTGGACACCAGATAGTTGATATGCTACATTAATATTTTTTTGTTTGTAAATACATACTTAATTTACATACAAACATCCATGACTCGGAAACAAATGTCCATGCTCATCACACAAGCATTTGCTTATACCGGGATTCAAACCCAGGACCCTAAAAACGGAAGGAAGCCTCACTACCGCTGCGCCATTCGGGTCATCGACGATCCATTGCATTATTTTTCTTCGCTGTAAATAAATTAAATGTAGACGGTGACTATTTTGATTGCTTATGTAATATTTTCTTCAGTTACTTACTAAATAAACGAAATACAATAGATCGTCACGAGACCATCGCCGAGGTCGACCTCGACGGACGCTGTCCTTCAGTATGTGAAGATCTATCTCCATCTCGCCATCAGCCATCTCTCCATTTCCATTTCTCCAACATCAGTTACTTGAGTGTCAAATGAATGATAGGCCTGAATTCGTGTCAAGCTGACGCGATGACGGTCTACGGAGTATACTTACATTGTTTTCTACATAGCACTATACTGCGACGCTGATGTCAGCGACGACCGACAACCGTATTTAGTTCTGTGACCGTCAGTCAGCGTGACAAGAATTAAGACCTTGCAAAAAAATCTGAAACGTGTGTCGTTAATTTGTCCGCCACTGTACCATAATACCGGTACGTGTATTCTAAATAGCGCCTTAGATTGCAGAAACTTGGGAAATGTGGTGATCGTGAGTGCAAATTACTAATGAGGCGTAAATGCAGACTAATTTTACCAGCAATGTATGCATAATGTGTGCACTCTACGTGTTTTCTGTTCAACTATATTTCAATTAAATGTATATTCTACACCGGGGTTGCGGGCCTGTTCGAAAGAGATACCGCGGCCCCGGAACATAAAGGGCGAGGAAGGAACATGGATGGGTTTTAGTCAGTAAGAGTCTGACACTCCCTCCCGCTCCGCCCAGAGTGGGAGAAGTCAGTCCTTTGATGATTTCCCACCCCCAAAAAAAAAGGTATATTCTACAGCTTTTCTTACCGTACTAGAGCCCTGTTAAGAGGAACGCATCGTTTCTAAGGCCTGAATACTTGTCATGGTGACGGTCGGTCGCGTACGGTCGGTCGTGACTTCAGCAAGAACCAAATACGGCTGTCGGTCGCCGCTGACTTGAGCGATGCATGGTGCTATATATGTAGAACATAATGGATACTCGTACGCGGCTGACCGTGCGCGACCGACCGTCAGCCTTACAGTTCAGAATTCATCTTAAAAAAAAATTGGTTGCCTGTAAAGTCGGTATACGGGCGAAAGTTTTACGTGACAACGACTTTGAATGGTAAAATAATTTTAATGTGAATATTCATTCGTATAGTAGGAAGAAGGATGAAATGAACCGGTGTGTATGCCTATCTCTCTCACTCTCTCTCTCTCGCTCTTAGGCGGGTTAACTGTGCTCGAGTGGAAGGGACGCGTGCCTTTCACTTTTTATGTCTGTCTCTCTCGCTCTTAGGCGGGCTAACCATGCCCGAGTGGAAGGGACGCGTGCCTCTCACTCGCTCTCATTGTGAGCGCATAACGTGAGCGGAGCGTAACGCAGTTTCTTGAAGTGTCACCCGGCAAACCAATTTATAAGACGTTGTCACGTCAATAAATAACCCACCTAAAGTTCAATGAACTCCAACATAACTTCTAGAATAAACGAAAACACACATTACCGTCACCAAAAACAAAATGGTGTTCGTACCACAGCAATAACAATAATTTTCTCGTACAACAGAGACAAAAGAAATAATGCTGAACACATGTCCTTACCACGAGAAAAGGTAGAAAATTCTCACCTATTTTTTTCTTCGCAAGTAACAGGGTATGTTTACGTGGTTTAATTTACTGTTGGCTTATCTTGAGGGAGAGGGGAAGATAAACAACGGAATAGTGAAGGGAAGGACTTGTTAACTCGAATAATTATTAATTAGGATATTCAATAATCTACACTAATATTATAAAGCAGAAGAGTTTGTTTGTTTGTTTGGTTGAACGCGCTAATCTCAGGAACTTCCGGCACGAATTGAAAAATTCTTTTTGCGTTTGATAGTCCATTTATCGAGAAAGGCTAAGGCTATATAACATCACGCTATGACCAATAGGAGCGGAGCAGCAATGAAAAATGTTACAAAATCGGGGGAATTTTTATTCCCTTTGTGAGCTTTTTCTCTCTTATGTGACGCAGACGAAGCTGCGTGGGCCAGCTATGACTTAATAAAATTAAATAAATAAATATTGCTGGACATTCCACACAGCACCATCTAGAGCCACACTGAGCAAGGTTTGTGTCGTGGTCACCAAACAGTTGATATACTAAATATATACTTTTTGTTTGTAAATACATACTTATCTACACTAATATTATAAAGAGGAAAACTTTGTTTGATTGGTTGTAATGAATAAACTAAAAAACTACTGTGCCGATTTCAAAAATTCTTTCACCGTTGGAAAGCTACATTCACCTTGAGTAACATAGGCTATATTTTATCCCCGTAGTCCTACGGGAACGGGAACTACGCGGGTGAAACCGTGTGACGTCCGCTAGTTTTACATTTAAACATCCATGATTCGGAAACTAATGTCCATGCTCATCACACAAATATTCACTCCTACCTGGAGTTGAACCCGGGACCCTGAGAACGTAAGGCAGCCTCACTACCGCAACATCACTCTTTTGCCTTGTCCCAATTCAATTGGGGATGGGGCAGCATGTCTTCTTCTTCCATATTTCTTTATTAGTCAAAAATCTCAACGCAACGGTATCAGGGCAAACAATTAATCTATACTTAATATTATAAAGCTGAAGAGTTTGATTGTTTGTTTGTTTGAACGCGCTAATCTCAGGAACTACTGGTTGGAATTGAAAAAATCGTTTTGTGTTGGATAGTCCATTTATTGAGGAAGGTTATAGGCTATATATCATCACGCTATGACCAATAGGAGCGGAACATAAATGAAAAATGTAGCAAAAACGGGGAAAATCTCTTTTCTCTCATATATGTGACGCAGACGAAGTTGCGTGGGTCAGCTAGTCAAATATAAAATCCTAGTATTGTCATGCCTAAATATTCTCCTTGCCTTGTTGTGTATAACGCTGGTGTCCGCAACTCCACGTCGAAGCGCGTATTTTTCGTATGGAAAATACGCGCCTTATGGCGACTACATGGGCTAAACGCGAGTTTTATAATTATTAGTAAAAGGATATGATTCACTGCTGTAAACAAGACCAGAAAAATATATGATATTCTTCAGGATATAATAATATGCTAGCATGATACTGTTTTGAAAACATAATACAATTAATTTGGCTCAATAAAAAGAAATCACAAACTTATCTCTAAAAATATCTTTCAAACAATAAAAAACATACTTGTATGCATGCGATCATTCCGATTTTTTGGCAAATAATTTTACAAGCAATATATTAGCATGATACTGTTTCAGTTTTTAAATCCAATCAATAGTTTTTTTGTAAATCGATTGAAACCACTCATTTCGCGCTATTTGCCCCGCAGTGGCTGACGTAACTACCACTTTGTAGTGCAAGCTGATTAGAACTTTATTCTAAGAGCATTTCAAACGAAGTTTGAACCACCACAAATAGTGTTGCTAATTTAGCTCGTCTAAGCGCCTTATTCCGATGAATAATTTGAGATCGGTGCATTTTCGGTAAACTAAAAAGCGAATTAGCTAGGTACGCTCCACCATATGGTTGATAGGATATGATAAGTCATAAAATCATGAACAGTATTCACTGCGAAACATAAAGCTACATATTTCCAGTATAACATGGCCACGTTTTGTATAGATGTTCCGTATTAAAAGAGATCTTCATAAACTGGGTGTTAGTGCGTACTCTGAAAGAAAGAAATAATTATGTAGTCCTGCAAATCAGGAGGCGTGTATATCTCGGAAGATTAGTATTTCATGCAAAATGAAATACTGCTCTTCTGAAATACATAAAAAAAACATTCAATATTCTATACACACCAAATATTTGATTAAAATGATCGCTTATAAGACAATAGAAAATTCGAAAGCAGTCGTAATCGAATAAAAAAATCGGTTTCATTTGCAAACGATGTCGTTATTAGATTTTCGTGAATGACAAAATTGCAATCGTTCCCGAATCGATTTCAATTCGAATAAATTTGGAATGCTCTATTTGGAATGTAATTATGAGATACCAATGGAATATTTTCTTCCTTGTTTTATTTTCGATCATATGAAATTCAGTGCCAGATTTTATTGAAATGACGACACGGTTTGACGTGGTCCTTTTTCATCGTTTTTTTCATACAGAGAGGAAGAAATAAGAAATGAGTTCAAAGGTATCACTGAATAGACATTTGCAGTATTCGGTTGTAATGGTATGTGATACCTATATCACATACCACTACAACCTACAACATTTTCCTCATTCCTATGAAAAAAAAGTTTTAAGTTTTCTGCGATGTTTGCCTACTAGTTTATACAAAAACTTGCGACCAATTGCTAAAGAAACGTGCGTGAAACTATGACAAAATAATGAATAAGTAAAACAAAAATAGATTAAAACTTAACGTTTCATCATAAAATAGCCCTAGTAACAATACCTGCATTCTCTGAACTCATTCTAAATCGAATGATACACTCGAATCGCTTACGTAACCGAACAAAAAATGATCGAATAACTCGAATACGAGAACATTACATCACTATCACTGCGGACGTAATTCTGTGGTTAAAACGTAATACTTTATTAAGGTAATTAGGTCAGAATTATTTTGCGTACCACATCTGGCTGTCAGTGGAGTATTATTTCGAATAATTTAGTCGAAACAATGAGATAAAAGTGACGAATTTAGTCAAGGAGCTGTCGTTTTTTTGTGACTCGAAATTATTTCGGTTGAATAATTTTCTTTGTTTTGTCGACGGTCGACGACTTTGGGGTTTAATATTTATTTGAGGCTTTTCTCTTGTAAGCCAATGGACTGTAGCTAACGAAAATATTCAGTTCCTTTTCCTTCTTAGACTGTCTCATTAGCTGTTGAGCATGAGGTCCTGGGTTCAATTTCCAGGTCGGCACAGGTCCTCTTTTTAGAAGTCGGTTAAAAACAATAGAAAAGAGTTGAATCATAGCCTTACTTGAAAAAAAAAAACACTTTCTTTTTACTTTTCATTGACCAACGTATTCCATATTGGCACACTTTAAATAAAATATCTCTGGGCATTAACACACAGTGCCATCTAGTGCCACACTAAGCAAGACTTGTGTCGCGGACACCAGATAGTTGATATACTACATATATACTTTTTTCTTTGTACTCGTAAATACATACTTATTTTACATTTTAAATCCATGACTTGGAAACAAATTAATGTCCATGCTCATCACACAAACATTTGCTCTTACCGGGGTTCGAACCCAGGACCCTACGAACGTAAGGCAGCCTCACTACCACTACGCCATTCAGGTCGACGAATATTGGATTTTTCTATCAGGAATTTCTCAGAAAAAGCCACGGAGTCTGGATCTGGAGTCTGGTCTGAGCTCGGTTGATGTCAATTAGATCGCCCGTTATTACCCGCTATTACATGGGACTTTAACATAACTGGCGAAATGGGGGTGTACTATTTGGTACAGCTCTGCGAATCCTTTGGGGATTACAGATTCTTAGAACGTCGGAGCCAATCTAAATTGAGCCGGCCAAGAACTGAGCTACGATCTACGATTTCCTCTTTGAATGGTAAACCAACACAAATATACGTGTACTTAAAATCAGTAATTGAAGTTGGGTCAGATTGGTTGAATCCCCTATTGGACGTCGTGTGGGAGTTCCGGAGACGCGGATTAGCACTAGCCGAAGTTTGTGAAAGGCGCACTAGTTCCCACGATCCCGTTGAGAAGGGAACACAGGCATGGTTTTTAGTCAGTTAGAGTCTGACAGACCCTTACATGACAGACAACCATGAGGATTTTCCACCCTGGAACAAAACAAATATCGTTTGAATCGACTATGAGCGGTTTCGCACTACGAGTGATCCGAATCCGATCCGAGCCCGTAAAAGTGAAGTGAAGACAAAGTGTATAGCTCTAGGCCTACCCCGAAATTTAGCAGGACGTTTTCTGGTAATTGTATGATTACTTACATAAAGGTTGTAAAACACCTCTTCACGATGCCGAAACGCACTTGTTCTTCCTATCATTGTGATATTTTTTTTGTTCTACACCATACCTGGGACCTTCTAGTTACGGAGATATGAGGTGTCAAAGTTACAATTTTTTGACAAGTTTCTTTTTTTTTTATATAAGTTTTTTTTTGTAAGATTTTAGCTTTTAACACCTCCACGACCCGCCTACTATTCAATCCATCCATTACAATGTTTTAAGAACGTTACATTGAGTTCTACCACAAAACATGTTTTTTTTATGATTTATATTTTTGTTGTAATGTATTTTTGTGTATTTTATCTATGGGTCTTCAGATGCCTGCTAATATAATTATTGTGTGGTCGTGGCCGTGTATTACACCAGATCCCTAATTGGCTAAGTTAAAGAGAAGTCGTATGGCTATTTATGTTACTAGCAGACTTAGATAGTTGTTTCCTACAATGGCGCCTTGTATATTTACTCGTTAAGTTGTCACATCGGCGGCGGCGACCTCTTGCGTCCGGCCCTAGTTCAATCCATGGTCCGGAGCGAGACGGAATGGGAAGTCGTCACCTCCTTCTGCGAAGCAGTCATGCTAGCGAAGGAGGTGGCGGAACGAGAGAGGGAGAGAGCCTCTCTTCCCGGCCGCCGCGGGAGACGCACCGGGCGTCGGGAGCCACGTGGTGGCTACCGGCCACCGTAGATGCGGGCCTGTGGACGGTTGGCTATGGGCTAGCTAGCCGTCCGTCCGTCTAACGACGACGACAGGCTGTGTTGACGACGCGTTTGTGTTCCACGCGCGCATCAAAGAGATGTCAGTATAAGCGGAGGGGCCCGCAAGGGCCGAAGCCTGCCGCGGTTGCGGGCCTGTTCGAAAGAGATACGGCGGCCCCGGAACATAAAGGGCGAGGAAGGAACATGGATGCGTTTAAGTCAGTAAGAGTCTGACACTCCCTCCCGCTCTGCCCAGAGTGGGAGAAGTCATTTGATGACTTCCCATCCTAAAAAAAAAAAAAAAGTTGTCACAAAACCATGCCTAACTTACTCTGTTTGGACATTATTCCCTTATGACTTCATGAATCTACTTCACCATTTCACCGACCAAGATCAAATATATCTTTTCGGAAGCACAATCCTAAATTGTCCAGTATGTTACAACATTGCATTCACTAAAGTATAAACAATTCAGAGGATTATTCTTGATTAGGCACACCGGTTGTCGACATATGTGGGATGTGGGCTCAACAATGGTACATGGTAGGTATCGGTAGTAGTTCTATTCTATTCTATTCTATAAAACTCCTCGACTATAGTCAATATGTGGAATGTGAGCTCGGCTATCAGTGAGCCAATTTTCGTTACGTCCAAGAACCTGAGCTACGAAAACCTTGTTTAAAGCCATCAAGCGGGCGTGATGCCATCAAAGTCAGACCGTAGCTGCCACTAAACCAAAATCTGATAAAAAAAATCCACTAATACTTGGCTCGACCCGGAAATTGAAGCTGTCCTCATGCTCAGTAGTCTCACTTACGACCATCAAAGCAGAGAGGAAACGAATTTAATGAATTCAATCTATTAATACTAATATTACAAAGCAGAAGAGTTTGTTTGTTTTTCTGTTTGTTTGGTTGAACGCGCTAATCTCAGACTACCGGCTCGAATTGAAAAATCTTTTTTTGTTGGATAGTCCATTTATCGAGGAAGGCTATATAACATCACGCTACGATTATGAGGAGCGGAGCAGGAATGAAAAATGTTGCAAAAACGGGGACTTTTTTTCCTTTCGTTTTTCTCTCTTATGTGACGCAGACGAAGTTGCGTGGGTCAGCTAGTCTTTGATAACACAGAAACTTCCCTTTAATATTGTTAGTCTATTTGTATATCCAACGCTGTAACAGTGCCTGTCTTGATTTCTACCATCCAGTCAGGCTAATTCACAAAGGCTAGGTTTCGGCCTAAACATTTATTAGGCACACTGGGGACGAGCATTGCCACGTTTGTGATACAACATAGGAAACTGGAGACGAAATAGGAGGTGTAAAATGAATGACATCAAAACAGATTGCTTGATTAGAATTGTAAACGTGGTTTGGTTACAAAGTCTGTTTTGGATATAGTACTTTAGGAGTAATGTAGAGCAATGTGTTGTTATATAATCTCAGTAATGGAAAACCACATTTATCCTTGAGTGTTATACAGGGTATAAACAATTATCACGAAACCGTCAACCAAGCATTTTGTACATCAAACTAAGTTACTTTAGGCAAAACTTATTGCTAAGAAATGATTTTTTTTGGGTGATTTTGTTTTGTTGTAGAACTCAATGTAATTAACGCACTCAAAACATTGTTCTGATACGCAGTGGTTCCCAACCTTTCTTAGGCCAGGGACCACTTTGGTATGTATGTTTATTGTAAACAGGGACCATAGGCCCTAGATAAACATGGAACAGGTTTGTAACTAGGGTAGTGAATCGTAAACTCACACTATACAAAAATTGGACAAAAGCGATCGAATTGAGCTCGAAAAATTTAGCAATCATATACTATGAGATTCTCAAAAAAAAAAAATAGAATTTTGGCTCTGATTCGGTTCAATTAGGTTGGGTTGAGCTTGCATCTTCTGTGCAAAAAACTTCTGTGTTAAAAAGGACGCATAACATTTTAATCTTTCGCGGACCGAGTCGATGCTCCTGCGGACCACCAGTGGTCCGCGGACCACAGGTTGGGAACCAGTGTGATAGATGGCTTTAATAGTACGGAGGTCGTGAATGTGTTTAAAGTAAGAAAGTTTTTAAGTATGGTGTAGAACAAAAAAAACATCACAATGACAGGAAGAACAAGTGCATTCTGGTTTCGTGAAGTGGATTTTTACACCCTTTTTTTTTGGATGAGAAATCATCAAAATAATGACTTCTCCCACTCTGGGCGGAGCGGGAGGGAGTGTCAGACTCTTACTGACTAAAACCCATCCATGTTCCTTCCTCGCCCTTTATGTTCCGGGGCCGCGTTATCTCTTTCGAACAGGCCCGCAACCCCGGCAGGATTTTTACACCCCTTAGATTATATTTCAAATGCTCACGTGAGATGGTTTTCATTTCAATACACTGCGAGCAAAGAAGTGGGCGTAAGATAGAACATATTAAGCAGCCATTCACAAGAGAATGTCCTGTATTTAACTTTTTGGTGAGTTGGGAGCATACGGCAACTAACGTCCCATTCATTTCATGATTTCAAACAAATGCGATATGATACTGCTGTGTTTTAATAATAATATGGAATAATAACATTTATTTGATATAAAACAGTACACAGATAACAGGGTGAAACTTATTTTAAGTGTACAAATCGAAAATAAATCATCTTAATGACTCTTTGATGATTTGTGAAAATGAAATAACCGTAAAATAAACCAGATTGCAGACATAAGTTTAACTTAGCCAATTTAATTCATAAACACACTTGAGACAGCCGCCGCAGCTAAAACAATGTTAAAACAAACTTGTCCAATCAAAAGAAAAAGAAAAAGATAGATTTCCGCAGAACTTCCTAACACTGAACTGTTGAACCACACTGTAATCCCAAGAGGCGTTACACATTTGAGAACCACTGACATGAACGTAATAAATATATCATGCAGAAAGTCAACTCCACACGTCGAGCGATATAAAGTAAAGTAAAGTAACATTTATTTGCATAGATGCACGTTCATAAAACAAAAAAAAAACAACACACAAAAATACGAACACAAAACACAAACACAACGATCCCCGTCCCTTACTCGTGCCAGCCCGCGTGGCTGAGCCTGTAGTTCAAATCCAGTCCCTAAATAATGACACCACTCAGATCCAGCCTGTCCCCTCGCTGTCCTCTTCCAGCGACACCCTAAGCCGAGGCCCGTAAGCAGACGACAACCTTTCTAGGTTGAACTGCGAGATGCCATCCGAAAAAAAAAAACAAACACAAAGACACAAAAACAAGCACAAATGAGATGTTACAATAAGATGGGTGAGCCTTGGCCTTGTACAATCCACATTCGTACCCCTAAAGTAGTTCATCTACTTAATGATAATTTGGTTGTTTTATTCCAAACTCTAACTAGTGTCAAAGAGGATAGGCTTCGGCCTTTCAAGTGGAATTTGGGGTGAGTTATGCCAGTGTTCCCTGGGAAGGACGGAATTTTTCGTGACGCTGATATCCGTACTGCAACGGGCACTATGCATGTTAGCGTACGTATACGCATACGTTTCCTTCTCGGTCATAACTTGACTTTCTGTTTCGATCTTTTCTGTACCTCTGACCTAGCTCTCGGTCTATTTATCCGACAAATCGAAAAAATCCCGTTCCAACATTTTGTGTACAAATTCTCTGAAGGCGCTTGAGGTTCGATTTTATTGGACCGCTAATCGTTTGTGTTAATAGATTTATTGTTTCTTTCTTTTACGGTAAAATTTCAGCTTTTTAACATTTTTCTTTTTGGTACTCAATCTAGTCTTCCTTTTTTCTTGTTACATGAATTTTTATCGAAAAAATAATAACGCGACCTGCCCGTGTAGCTAGACCACCGTAGACACGACAGAGAGTCGACAAACCTTTTGTTCATCTGTCATTTTGTCGATTCAATAACAGATGAACAAAATATTTGTCGAGTCTCGTCTCTCTCGTTTCTCTAGTGGTCATGCTAAGCGGGCTGGGAATCGAACACAAGACTCAATGTACAGCAGTAACGCTTGCGACAACTAGATAGACAAGGCAGTGGTTTTTTTGCATCCCTAATAATAAAAGGCTTAGGTATTATTTTATTGAAGTGAGACGCCCCAAAAAACGAAAAGAAAAAACGGAAAGTGCGAGTTGGTACGCGCACAGTGGAGGGTTCCGTAGTCGAGTTGATTAATTAGATATTTTATACAAAGCAAGAACATAAGCTTGAATTTCTCTTACTGTCGGTCGCGTACGTCGCTCGCGCGTACAAGTATTCATTGTGTTCTATACTTCTGATCTTCGTTCTGATACTTCCGTTGTAACCTAACCCATGGGGTACTCTCCATAGGTTTTGATTGAATGGTGAGTGTTAACATTTTTGGATAAATGATATACACACCCTTTGGCATGGCACAGATTGGCGAAAAGTATTCGTTACGTGGGGTGTAGGTGTTAATATTGTTTTCTTTATATTTATTTATACTTCACACATTAATTAATTAATTTATTTATTTTTATTTATTTGTATTGTTTATTCGTCTACACTTTATTTTTATTTTTATCCGTATCTGGCCTGACCGTGGCATCACCTTCACTTTGGGCCCTATCAGAATACCAGCGCTGTGACGTTTTTTTTTAATGTTACAGCACCATGCTAAGACAGGAGCCTTTTGGCTTCGTACAGGACGAGTTTCAATTCTTTTAATTTTTTAATAAATCTTTGTGTTTTTTTCTGTGTAATTTTTATAAGTACTGTTAATTTTGATGTGTTTGTCCTGTGTGGGCTAATAAATGCTTTTTCTTTCTTTCTTTCTTTCATCTTTTAATTGCGTTGACTTGAAATGATATACTTTTTCCAACCTCCAAGGAACCATACCAACCAACCGCTCCTCCAATATCAATTTGAACTTGATAAATTCACGCGTTCCTGAGGACAAGGGGCTTGAGTCTTGACACCCAGGCAGACAGACGGACATCGAAGTGAACCTATGAAGGTTCCATATTTTCGTTTTGATATACGGAACCCTAAAAATATCATGTCCCTTTTATTACATATTTTCCCAGCAAGAACAATGAAACAACACAGTTATCCCCCAAATATATGCGGACAGCGAAAAGGAACAAATTAGTTGAAAAGCCTTTTATGAAAAAAATGTTCCCGCGAACTCTTTGTTTTGTTCGTATTAGCATATTTCGTCCATTTGTCAAAGTGTAACCCTGGCAATGAAAAATGTTACATTAAATAGGGGTGTGAAGTAATTATTTGTGACTCCTTTTCACAAAGGGCGATGCGACTTTGTTCAAAGCGTTGCGAATTGCGCGTCTCTCTATCTCTCTGTTTGTGTCGGCTGATTTCCGAAATGCCTGCACCGATTTTGAAAGGACTTTTACCAGCTTGTAAAAAGTTATTCAGGCTACTTTTGTTTTACAAAACGGGATTAGGGTTCTGTTAACAGAATCCGATTCAATTAGGGAAGCAATATTTTTATAACAGTTATTATCTAAAGGAGGGTAGCGGTGGTAGTGGGCGGGCACATTGCACGCAGAACTGATGGCCGATGGGGCCCAAAATTTCTGGAGTGAAGACCTTCCACTAAGTGGGCCGATGACTTGGTGAATGTGGCGACACTTCGGGGAGGCCTATATCAAGCAGTGGACATCTTTCGGCTGAAATGATGGGTAGGGTCGCGATGATCTTGAATAAAACTAGTTGGACGACGGTCGTGCGACCAAACTTTCTTTCTTTCCAGTTGCAACTAAAAGTTGCTTCTGCGTACAAACGTCGTGATTGTGGCCACGCATTGCGTAAGGTCTCTTATAGGGGTGTCAAGTAATTCATTTGTTTTTTTCTTTGACCCTCAGTTTTTTGGTGTCACTTAGGTAGTTCCTTCCTTGTATTTTGGGGAGGTTTATTTTCAACGTTTCCTGAGACATTTTCCTCTTTTTCGTTGGCGGTTTTAATGATAAGTATGATGTTGTGGATATAGATGTACAGATATTTCGATGTTTCGAGATTCAGAGAATTATTTGAAGGAGCTAAATTAGCAACTCTATTTGTGGTGGTTCAAATTTCGTATGAAATACTGTGAGAATAAAGTTCTAATCAGCTTGCACTACAAAGTGGTTGTTACGTCAGTCACTGCGGGCCGAATAGTGCGAAATGAGTGCTTGCGGTTGATTTACAAAACATATATTGATTGGACTAAGAATATAAAATCGAATGCTAATAATTTGTTGCTTGTACAATTAATTACCACTAAATCAGAATGATCCCATATATTCATTATTTTTTTAGAGATAAGTTTAAGTGTTTTTTATCGAGTAAAATTAATTGTATTATGTTTTCAATACTAGCATATTATATCCTGAAGAATATCATATATTTTTCTGGTTTTGTCTAATGCAGTGAATCATAAACTTTCTGGAATTAGAAAACTTCGTTTGCGTTTTATTTAATTCAGTCACTCAATTACCACTGTATCTTGTATCTTAAGAACTATATTTGAATACTAGCTGACCCACGCAACTTCGTCTGCGTCACATAAAAGAGAAAAACGAAAGGAAAAAAAAATCCCCGTTTTTGCAACATTTTTCATTCCTGCTCCGCTCCTAATGGTCGTAACGTGATGTTATATAGCCTATAGCCTTCCTCGATAAATGAACTATCCAACACAAGAATAATTTTTCAATTTGAACAGTAGCTCCTGAGATTAGCGCGTTCAACCAAATAAACAAACAAACAAACTCTTCTGCTTTATAATATTAATATAAGTACAACATTACTTTTTGTTTACACTAAACCCGAAAAGGGGTCATTGTACTCATCATTTTGAACAACTTTTTCTGTGGGTCGAACCTTGAAATCGCGAAAAAAAAAATCAGCTGTTCCCTACATTTTGACGAGTCATCATCATCATCATCATCAGCCTATAATGTTCCCACTGCTGGGACACGGCCTCCTCTCAATGAGAGGGAATGGGCTATAATCTACCACGCGGGCCCAGTGCGGATTGGTAGATGTCACATATCTTGGAAATTTTGTTTCTAGGACATGCCAGTTTCCTCACGATGTTTTCCTTCACCGTTTTGAGAGCAGCGGTGATGAAATAAATTACACAAAGTAATGCGCCTGTCTGGGTTCGAACCCACGACTTACTGTTCGTAAGTCAGGGCCGCCACCACCGGGCCACCGCTGCTCTTGACGAGTTATGCGAACATATTATGTAGGGAACAGCTAATTTTTTTTTTGTTTGTTTTTGAGTGTAAACTATGGTGTAAACAAAAAATAATGTTGTATATTAGTAGTATAGATTCATCGTAACAAAGTTTCATCTCCTATTTAACCTCTTTATGTAGGAGACGAAAGTTAATTTGTTAGATAGTTTTAATAATGGGATTCTAAAGCATTTGTCTTATATCTTTTCAAATGAATATTTGTCCATAACGCCCCCGCCTACAGTTATTTTAAAAGCAATGTTGCTCAAAAGTGTATCATTGCATAACGTATTTTTTTAGTTTTAAATGGCTTGAAGTAAAGCCGCATGGTTTTATTTTAATAAGGAGCGCTTGCCGAGGTTGTTCTGAAGATGGGTAACCACTGAGAGTACGACTCCTGGCTGTTATTTATATCTTTGACAATGGGTATAGGTATTTAGTGACCCAAAAGTCTAGCAATCAGTCTTGCCAAGGGGTATCGCATTACCCATTAATAGCTGGGTTGTAGAGAGTTGAATACTGGTGATGCAGCTCAATTGGTCAGATGCATCCGGTAAGCCAACTCTAATATAGTTGGAAAAAGGGGTATGTCTCCACCGATCATAGTATCAGATCACGTTAGCCACGGATCACGGCGAGTTGTGTCCACTGATATCGTTATCCGTTTCCCTCGTTATCGTGTTACCCACTGATCACGATATCCGTGGCGACATGAAAAGTATAGGCAGATGATGTGTTTCTGTTTTGTTTTAGACTTTCAGGGTTTTTCACTACACTTAAAGTCGAGTACGAGTACGTGGAATCCAGTAATAAACTTTATAAAAACTAACATGCGTCTCCATTATAAAGAAAAACCGAGTGATACTGTGAGTGCGTTCTGTCGTGAGTTACAATCGAGTTCCAGTAGTGCGCGTACTAAAATACTAAGAAGAGGGTAGACAGATTTGTCTGCTCATAATTGATAATTTTCGTCCCACCCGCATACCTCTTCAGTATTCCCGCGATCATGATGCTTGCAACAGCGTCGAAATATCGGGTGCTCGAAAAACCTAAGGAAAATCACGGATATAATCCCGTAAGTACTGTGTTTCTGTTTTGTTTTTATTTATTTCTAGACGACAACGCCATGTATTAAAAAAATATCGTGTTTGTCCGGAAACAGAGGATTTACGCAGTTGGCACATTTGTTTCAAATTTTTCCTTGATATATTTTTTAATTCCCTGTACATAAGATTCTCGTGATTATGAGATTGGCTCAAAAAGCCATTTGTTTATAAGAAAAACTAAACGAAATTCGTTGTGCGATATAGTTACATAGTGAGTAGAATAAATAGATTTACCCGGTATAAAACGTCACAGGTTAAGTTTTTAAGATGAAATAATACAGGGTGTAAACGACCTCATCACAAAGCCGTTAACCAATCACCGTTACATCAAACTATGTTACTTTACGCAAAAATGATTGCTGGGAAACAACTTTTTGTTTTGAGGTTATAAATCATGTTTTGTGGTAGAACTCAATGTAACGCACTTAAATAATTGGATGGATTGAATAGTATGGGGGTCGTGGAGGTGTTTAAAGTAAAAATCTTACAAAAAAAACTTGTCAAAAAGTTGTAACTTTGACCCCCCATATCTCCGTAACTAGAAGGTTCCCAGGTATGGTGTAGAACAAAAATATGATCGCAATGATGGGAACAACAAGTGCCTTTCGGCTTCGTGAAGAGGTGTTTTACACCCTTTATGTACGTGTGTAGGTTCATTATCATCTTCATCATTTCAACCGAAAGATGTCCACTGCTGGGCAAAGGCCTCCCCAAATTGTCGCCACATTGACCGGTCCCGTGCGACTTGCATCCCGCAACCTTCACCAGGTCTTCGTTCCACCTAGTGGGAGGTCTTCTAACGCAGCGTCTTCTGGTTCGCAGTCGCCATTTCAGAACTTTTCGGTCCGACCGGCCATAATAAGTTAAGTATGTTTAGTTAAGGCGATTACATGAGCTAAACGCGAGTTTTATAATTACTAAAAGTATATGATTCACTGCTATAAACAAGACCAGAAAAATATATAATATTCTTCAGGATATAGGCTAGCATGATACTGTTTTGAAAACCTAATACCTACAATTGATTTGGCTCGATAAAAAGAAATCACGAAGTTACCTCTAATAAAAACTTTTTTGCAAAAAATAAAACCGACTTCAAAAAAACAAAAAGGTTAAAAATAACTTTAGCTTCTGAAGTCGGTGACCTTTGTTTGATTGCTTTAGTTTTTTTGTCACCGACTTCAGAAGCAAAAGTTATTTTTAACCTTTTTGTTTTTTTTGAAGTCGGTTTTATTTTTTGCAAAAAAGTTTTTATTTTTCACTTTTTAGTGTTTCACATGTGCTTGATATATGGAAAGTGCATACCGTTACAATTAAAACAAGCCCAAACACGACTAGGATACATTGTCTCATTATGGAGTTCCATGACTCTTGGCTTCATCATCAGATCTGATGGTAGAATGGTTCTTATCAAACGCAAATGCTTCACTTGTTGTAGAAAATACCAAAATCGCAACACGTTTTCATATAAAATTTGAAGAGTTCCCTCGATTTCGCCAAGATTCCATCATCAGATCCAGACTTGGCGATTATGGGACTATTTGGGAAGAATACCCTTTCCAACAAAAAAAGAATTTTCCAAATCGGTTGGCAAGCGACGGAGTTATGCCCGAACAAACATAAAAAAAAAAAAAAAAAAAAATAGAAACATCCGAATTGAGAACCTCCTCCTTTTTTAGAAGTCGGTTAAAAATATCTTTCAAACAATAACAAACATACTAATATACATGCGATCATTCTGATGTTTTGGTAAATAATTCTACAAGCAAAATATTAGCATGATACTGTTGTGCTAAATCATACCGAGCCAAACACGTGTGCAGCATATAACCTAACTTTACCTTCAACTATAATATAAAGTAATTATTTTTCACTACCTAATACAATTAAACGATCGAACTAGATTTTGTTTGGTTTTAGTTGATGTTTTAATCCAATCAATAGTTTTTTTGTAAATCGATCGAAACCATTAATTTCGCGCTATTTGGCCCGCAGTGGTTGACGTAACAACCACTTTGTAGTGCAAGCTGATTAGAACTTTATTCTAACAGCATTTCAAATGAAGTTTGAACCACCACAAATAGAGTTGCTAATTTAGCTCGTCTAAGCGCCTTAACGGGCTAAGTTTTAAAGACAAAATAATAATGTTCGTGTGTAGGTTAATTACAATAAAATTGGTCAGGCCAAACGACTATTACCCAACTTCATATCAGAATCAAACAAAGGAGGCCCGCGAAGCAAGCGTCGTTCTTGCAAACGTAATACCAAAACAATTTGTAAATCAAACATATTTTTAAATTAAAAATTATTATTCTTAAAGTAATGTGTATTTATTTCGATTGGATTTCAGAATAATCTAGGTTTTTAAATATATATTTTGGATGGAGACTGATTTACACAAGAGTTTTGAGAAAAATAAGTTTTGAATAGAAATTTAAAATTTCTTATATCTCGTGTTCATATCGTTGTCCTTTCAAAATATATATTTGGGAACATAGATATTCTGTAATCCAATCAAAATTAATACACACTACTTTAAGAATAATAATGTTTAATTTAAAAAATATTTAGGTATTACGTTTGTATGAACGACACTTGCTCTATAAACAGTAATAAACCACCACTTTTAACAAACTACGATCAAAGAGGAACCAAACATAAAAATACTAATATTCCGAACTTTCCACTCCAGCTTTCAAAAACAGTTTAATATTTTTCACAAACAATTTTTGTATACATCGCTACTATAAACAAGACTCGTAAAAACTTCGCTGGCTAGTAGCGAACTCGATAATAATTTTGTGGATATTTTCTGGATGTTTCCACGCTCAGTTTGAAGTTACAGAAGTTCGTATGTAGTGTGATTGGATAAACAAGGGACTTAAGTGCTAGAATTTGAAGGCGCTAGTCCTTTTTTTAACCACCTTCAAAAAGGAGGAGGTTCTCAATTCGTCGGCACCTTTTTTTTATGTATGTTCCCCGATTACTCGAAGATGGCTGTAGCGATTTGAATTATTCTTCTTTTGTTTGAACTCAAACTCAAACTCGAAGCATTTATTTCAACTAGACCATTACGGCACTTTTGAATGTCAAATTACAAATTAAATTAAAGCTACAGTCACAGTCACAAGGCATAATAACTTGAGAAAGTACTGTAGTTGCCCATTCCCTAGCGTAGATCTCTATGGAGAAGAACGGGCAAGAAACTCCATGGACACTCTTTTTAAATCAATATATTGTTACAAAATCTTGGTTACATTATTCATGTGTGATTATACATATATGTGAGAACGATGTAGAAAGACGTGCACATTAAGAGCGTCCAGAGAAAAGATTAAATCAACAGTGTAAAAAAAAAAGAAATTAAAATTAACCATGGCAGCTAAGAGATGACCAGTCCCAACTGACAGCGCCCGTTCACGAACATGACGCATGTATCGGCGCCATTCAACTCGACCATATTGAAGGGAGCTAAATGACCCGACACACCCGCCACCATCAGCGAGACATTTGAGTGAGCATGACAATCTCTCAGCCGCCAAGGCATATTCAAGTCAAAAAAAAGAAAAAGATAACTAAATGTAAATGGTGGCTTTACAGTACATAGAACTCACACAAATGTGCTATGCAGTTATATAATACTACGAGATGGAATCTATACAATGCAAGGATATTTTACAATCTTCTGCAGCTTCCACAATAACGTAACCTGGGAATCAGTTAGTTTGCCTATGGTTGTGGAGCAGGACCAGCATTGAGCCAAGCATTTTTATCATTAATGTAATCCCCCAAATTATAATATGCTTGCCTACATAGTGTGCGTTTTATACAAGATTTAAATTTCGTCTCATTCAGTTGTAGAATGTGAGGAGGTATTTTATTGTAACATTTTAAACAGTACCCCATGAAAGATGAATCTACTTTAGCAAGCCTGAAACCTGGCTGAACGAGTTGGTCCCTATTTCTAGTATTATAGTGGTGTCTGTCACCTCTTTTACTGAATAAATGCAGATTTTTCCTAACGTACATGATGTTTTCATAGATGTATTGGCAAGGTACTGTCAAGATGTTAATTTCCTTAAACAGTTCTCTCAGAGAGTCGCGTCTACGTAATTCGTATATGGCTCTGATTGCTCTTTTCTGCAGAATGAATATAGACTCGATGTTTGCCGCACGTCCCCACAGTAAAATACCGTATGACATAATACTATGAAAATAACTGAAATAGACTAGCCTCGCGGTATCAATATCAGTAAATTGACGGATCTTTCTAACAGCATATGCAGCTGAGCTCAGCCGTCCTGCAAGAGATGTTAAATGAGGACCCCATTGTAGCTTTGAATCGAGCGTGATTCCCAAGAAAACTGTTTTATCGACGAATTCTAGTTTCTCTTGATTCAACATTATGTCACAATCACTACTTTTGACATTTGGTAGGGCAAATCGAATGCACTTAGTTTTTTTCCCATTGAGTACTAAATTGTTAGCGGTAAACCAGTTATGGACCTGCAGTAGGGCATTATTTACATCGTCAAAATTTGTGGCACGTCTGTTTATCCTAAATATTAACGAAGTATCGTCAGCAAACAACACCATATGCGGGTGGATGTTAAATAATGGGGTAGGTCATTAATATAAACTAAAAAGAGGAAGGGACCCAGAATCGAACCTTGTGGTACACCCATTTTTACTTTTAAACCCGTAGAATTGACACCATTTATTTGTACTTGCTGATGTCTATCATTCAAATACGACTTTACTAAACTAAGCGCAAGTTTACCTAAACCGTAATGCTTAGGTCTTTTGCTTTTTTAGGTTCGGTTAATTTGATCTTGATTTGTTTAAAAGCTTTTATGATTGTCGTGGGGTTTATATGCTGAAATTTAAATTCATTTGGACAGGCTGAAACGTTTGCTTTTAATAAATCAATAGAGAGCACCGGAGAGGAATTTAAGGTTTCAGTAGTTTTAAGTGGGATACTGGTAAAGAAGTTTACAAATTCTTGAGCAACTTCATTATTGGAGCTGACAAGACCACCTGAAGTCTCTAGTGTGAAGTCATTACTATGTTTTATATTTCTGTTTGTTTCACTGTTGATAATTTTCCAAACCGTTTTTATTTTGTTATCGGCTGATTTAATTTTATTGCTAATGAATAAGGACTTGGCTACCTTGCAGGTGTTTTTAAAAATTTTCGAGTAATTAGCAACATATTTATTAAAAGATTCTGTGTTGATGTAAGGCTTAAGGCCGTACAGCTCAAACAATCGTTCCCTACTTTTTCTAATACCCTGTGTTGCCCAGTCACTAAAAATAAACTTTGAGCCAATGGTTTTGGTTTTCTTTTTTAAAGTGTTATTGAACTCAGTGTGCACTACCGAAAAGAATTCCTCATACAATTCATTTACATTGTTTCTAATATGGGCTGGTATATTTAGCTTGCTAATTAAATTATTATTAAACTTTTCTAACTTGCTGGGTGTTATTTGTCTGGTCTGAATCTGAATTCTTTGTAATTGTTTATTGTACGCGAAAGCAACAGTCTGCCCGCTGTGATCTGAATGAAGGTAATTTACGATATATTTATCTAAGTAGTCGCAGCAACAAAAAACATTATCAATACATGTAGCAGTATTTGTAGTAATTCGGGTTGGTTCTGAAAAAACGTTTGACAAATTAAAAGATTTAAAGAGACTTAAAAATCTACAGCTGTTTGCATTATTCTCTAAGACATTAACATTAAAGTCCCCACAGATTATTATTATTTTATTACCAGTTACAAGTTTCGCTAAAGCATCTTCCATTACTGATTCAAAGATAGAGTAGTTTAGATAATTAGGGGGTCTGTAAACGCACACTATTACATGCTTATCTAGCTCAACACAAGATAATTCAATACTATGTTCAACTGATAGATCGACAATATCATTACGAGACTTAGATTTAATTAAGGGTATACTTCCCAGGTGGTCCCATAATCATCAAGTCGGGATCTGATGATGGGATCCTGGAGAATTTGAGGGAACTCTTCAAATTTTATAGGCACATTGATTTGGGTAGTTTTTGGAAGAGTACTTTCCTAAACTGACCCCATTTCAATTTGGTGAAGATCTGATGAAGAACTTCGGAGATAGGCAACGGAACTCCTTAATAAATGATAGCAAATGGACTGGGATTGCTGAAATCTCATGTCTATCTATTGTTAACACCGCTTCATAACATAACATCACGCCGCTACGCTGTGAAGGGGTAAGCACAAGTGAACCACAAAAAAGTAAAAAAAATAAAAACTTTTTGCAAAAAATAAAAAGTCGGTTTTATTTTTTGCAAAATGTTTTTATTTTTTTTACTTTTTTGTGGTCAAAACACACAAAAAAGTGAAAAACAACTTTACCTTCAGAAATCGGTGACAAAAAACTAAATATACCTATCAATCAAACATAGGAGTTAGTTTTATTTTTTGCAAAAAGTTCTATTGGGACAAGCTCGCAACACTATTCCCAAACCACTGTAATACCTGATAGCCAGAATTAACAGCGGCAACCACCAGGAAAGCGTCGAGACAATGAAACTCGTCGAAGTCTTTGAGCTCCGCCTTGAGTTATAAGTCGAGTGAATGAAAATGACCGTGTAAAAGTGTTTTTAAAAACCTAATTTGCTGAATGAACATCATTTATACAACTTCACTGTCTTAGATCCCGCAATTAAATTAAACAGTAAAAAATAGTGGAAGGGTAGGAAAAATATAATTTACACTTCCCTCCAAAGAAGGAGACAGAACAAAATAATGCCAATCCAAGCGATGTCTTGAGACAGATTTCCTATAGATTCCAGTCTTACTAATGAAGGGTGTAAAACACCTCTTAACGAAGCCGAAAGGGTTCTCCCCTATTGCGATCATTTTTTGGGTAATGCCTTACTAGGGAACCTTCTAGTTACGGAGTTATTAGGGTTAAAAATTCCTTTTTAACTTTTTAATTAGTTTTTTTTTAATGCAAGATTTGTATGTACCTAATTTTTTACTTTAAATACATCCATAACTCCCATACCATTCAATCCATCCATCAGCACAATGTTTTGAGTGCATTACATTGAGTTCTATGACAAAACATGATTGTTCATCCCAAAAAAAGTCGTTGCTCAGCAATAATTTTTGCGTAAAGTTACTTAGTTTGATGTGCAGAATGCTCTTGGTTAACGGCTTCGTGATGAAGTTGTTTACACCTTGTATACTTGCATATCGGCATCAGTATTTTACAACATAATATATGTAGTTCGAAACCGTGATTTTTCACCCCAAAAAATAATTTGATGCACAGGGCCTCGATTCTGCTATTATTTCATCAAATGTTCGCATTTAGTAGTAGATTTCGATAACCATTGTACTAAAGGTTTTATAATAATGACATATACGACAATGCCATTAAAACACAATTTTATTACGAGACCATTGACCGACCATTGTGAATTTAGCAGATTGCGAACTTTAAGTAAAATGACAATGGGACGAGAACGGAATCGTGTTGGAGTGACGAATTTATTAAAATAGCAAAATTAGGCCCCAGAATGCTTGTTTGACGGCGTCGTGTAGGGATTGTTCATCTCGTGTATCATACGCCTTTCTTTAGTTAGTACCTATGTCCCTAGTTTACCAAGCCAGTCTGGATCACTGGTAATAAAATTCGTATTTACGCTAGATCGTTGGCGGTTGTTGTTTTTTACACTGTCTTGCCCTTAATTTGTTTTAGATGAGGGTGTGAGAAAGAGCGAGCCCTTTTCTTTTTCCCCTAGTTATGTAATAGTATGTTTTTCGTGTGAAAATCCTTTGCTATCCTTTGCTTGGGGAAGGTAGATTGTTGTGCTATTTGGACAACGTCATCAGCGGTAACGATGATTAAAAGTTGAAAAGATATACATAACATCACGCCTGTAATACCTGAAGGGTAAGGCAGAGATGTACTCAATAGTACATCCACATTTCGCTTGTTATATTTTAAGTGACGGGTAATGGGGACCAGCCTTTTGGCCTCGTTCAGGACGAGTTTCGTTTCTTGTAATGTTTTTTATCTGTTTAATTTTAGTAGTAAGTTTTAGTACTGATAATTTTGATGTGTTTTGTCCTGTGCTAAATAAATAAATGATTTTTCATCCCCCCATCTCGGAAAGAGTATTTTTGATCTTCGATATCTGAGTGCAAAAGCCGTTTTTATCGTCATGAGGGTAAAGTAAATTTGAATTTAGAACATCGAGTGCACTAAGCATGTGAATACAAAACATCATTAAACCTATTTACTTCTACCTCTATGGTGCCGAATTTATAATATATTTTTTTTTATTTGTTAAGAACTCAGACTCGGAACCTTCTTGGTGTACTTTTTTTAATATGTTTTGCGCGCCATTTTCTTTTCCCGGCCTATTGTTAACACCTTAGGTTAAAAACGAGGAATCCAACTTGAAAACAAGTGAAAAACCTAAAATGACCACTCATTATCTAGCGACGAGGAAGTTTATTTGACGCGAAAAGAATTAACTGAATTTGCTAATAGTGCGCATTTTTTTTTGCATTTATTCATTTCCTCGCTGAGGTGGGATGAAAAGTAACGTGTTGCACTCGAGTACAAAGATTTTTCACCTCGTGCTCAATTTTGATTCCCTTGCTAACGCTCAAGATTCTAAGAATTTTAGAATCTTTCGCTTGCTCGGTCATCAAAATTGAGCACGCGGTTAAAAAACAACTTTGCACTCTTGTATAACAAATAACTATTTCTTTCTTCATTCTTTTCTATCAACCAAGCATAATTTCAAGCTATGTGGCTGCTTCTAAGAAATTCTTGATAGAAAAACCCTAATTGTAACTAATTAGGCTGAACTGGCAATCGAACCCGGCAATAATCTGTGCCACGGGCCTCATGCTCAAATCATAGATAATAAACTATATAATACAAGATAGATGCGCAACTGTAGGTTTCGTTTTTAAAACTGTGTACCTAAACTGTTAGATGGCGCTGTTAGTTTTTGTTCAACAACGTTCTTGACTCAGTATTTGAACTTGTATGCTATTATTTACAAGGCAGTCGCTGTCACCGCTAGGGTATCTACTTCACTGACAAATTGTCCAAAACAGGTGTTTTCGTTATGACAGTTTGTAAGCTGTCAAACAGTTGAAAAGTGTCCTCAAACACACAGATGGTAGCACTATCTAAGAAAATGTTGTTTGAAGCCAGTGTATGGAAGTTTCACCCCCCTGTTGTTTTTTAATATTACCTATTATTTTTCATCGTGCAAAATTCCTCAACATTTTTATTATACAATAATCGTAATAGTAGATAGATGCAAATAAAAATAAAAATAAAAATAAATATCGCTGGACATTAACACATAGCGCCACCTAGTGCCACACTAAGCAAAGCTTGTGTTTGTTGATATACTACATATATACTATTTTGTTTGTAAATACATACTTATTATATATGGGAGTTATGAAAAATAATATTTTTTAGGGTTCATCTGTATGCCCGTGGCTTACTTAGCACAGAGACTTAGTACATCATCATCATCACCAGCCTATTAATGTTCCCACTGTTGGGACACAGGCATCCTCTCTATGAGGCTATAATTCACCATGCGGGCCCAGTGAGGGTTGGTTTATTTTGTACTATGATGATGTTAGCGTAATCTTACCTTATCTTAGTATAAGAAAGCTGTAAATTAGAATAGGTTCATATTATTCACGACAACAAAGTGCCATGCAATAGTTTGCCATTTATGCCATAGTTTGGGGTTACGTCGTTGGATAGGTCGTTCAAAAGTATTGCAGAAGTGTGAAAATCATTTCTCGATTCAGGGATGGAGTCGGCTGCCAGCAAAATTAATGTTTTTGGGTTTATGAAATGTAGTTCTTAGTAAATATTTATTTGTTCAACCCATCTAAGGAACTCTTAACTGTGCGTGGGACTTGGCCGGTTTTTTAATCACTACCACAAAAAAGATAAGAACTAAGCAGAACACACTAAAGCCAAGTTAAAAGTTTTCAATGGTCTATATAAAAAAAAACAGCTAAATATTTTTCTTGCTTGCGGGATGAGATGAGACCCAAAACTTTAGAAATCCTTCTTAGAATTTGGAAGGCACCCCAAACAATCCGTCAAGTATTACGTAAGTACTGTTTGGGGTCCTTAAGTTTTTAAGTAAACCTCACTTTCTGGCTGCTGCGCAAGTCAATGTGGTGATTTTACTCCAAGATTTTCACTGATATGTGAGTAACTGCGATGTACTGGGTAATCAGCTAGCAACCCTCGGGAAGTTGTGTGGAATCTTCTCGTCCAACCTATCGCAGTGTCTCAAGACGAAAGTCTATGACCAGTGTGTGTTGCCAGTGATTACATACCGAAACGTGGTCGCTCACAATGGGCCTTATCAAAAGTCTTAAAGTCACCCAAAGGGCAATGGAGACGGCTACGCTCGGAGTTTAGTTGCGTGATCAAATCAGAAACGATGGCATCCGCAAGAGAACCAAGGTTACCGACGTATCCCGAAGAATTGCTAAACTTAAGTGGCAGTGGGGAGGGCACAGGTAGCCGATAGGGCCTCGCACGGGCCCGGTCAATGTGGTGACACTCGAGGGAGGCTTATGTCTATCCGTTTTTCAGCTGATATGATGAAATGATAACTGAGTAATCCTGGATGAGGCTGGCGGTTGAACGTGAAGATTCCGGTGTTGACGAGTTCCCTGTTCTGCTCACCGTAAGGATCAAATCGATCGATCAAAGGAGACAGAGCATCACAGCGCGTTTTAGTGTTGGTACCGTTTCGTACTGTACTGTTCTTTTTTTTTTAGGAAGGGAAATCATATAACTTCTCCCAGTCTGGGCGGAGCGAGAGGGAGTGTCAGACTTGTACTGACTAAAACTCAGTCATGTTCCTTCCTTCCATGGATAACTTCAGTTCTAGAGATAGTTGTTTTTTTATTTTACAACATGAAACAACAATAAATTAATTGAATTTTCTTCTAATGTCAGTTGGTATTTTGCGTTTTAGGCCTCCACATTTTATCAACTCGATAGGAACTACAGTGGCCAATCTAGAAATCTTACCTGATTGGGAGCCCAGGTTGGCCGTTGTAGATTTAATCTGGAAAAATGGGGTATCCTCGATCCATCCCATACAGACTGGTAGTGTGGAGCCCCTCTGCATATGCTCCACCTCCTGTATTGCCCATTCTGCACCACCACTTACATTTATCAACATTTATGGGAAGCCTGTGAAGGTGGCTACATACTGATTTAACACAATTTGAGGTCATCTCCGCGTGAAAAAGAAGAAATTTATCTTTTGTTGTAACAATAAAACGCCTGAATTTAAATAATTTCTTTTCATACCGTTCCAAGAACTAGTAAAGATCAAAACAGGACCTATCAGTACAGTTCAGTGTAAACAATTTTGTGAAACAATTCAGAGCCCACCTTTTGCCCGCTGCTAAGTAAAATGAGGAAGATTTACAATTTACGTTTAAGACGGGGCCATGAGACATGAGGCTCGGTGAAGAAAAAAAACGTCGTAAGGAAACCGACTTGTCCTAGAACCGATAATTTGAAGAAAAACCCGCACTGGGCCTGCGTGGGTGTTTTGTGCTTTACTACCCTCTCCTTCTTATAGAGAGGAGTCCTGTGTCTCAGCACTAGGGACATCGATGACCCGAATGGCGTAATGGTGGTGAGGCTGCCTTACGTTCTTAGGGTCCTGGGTTCGAATCCCGGTAGGAGCCAATGTTTGAGTGATGAGCATGGACATTTGTTTCCGAGTCATGGATGTTTATATGTATGATAAGTATGTATTAACAAACAAAAAAAGTATATATGTAGATTATCAACTACCTGGTGTCCACGACACAAGCCTTGCTTAGTGTGGCACTAGGTGGCGCTGAGTGTTAATGTCCAGCGATATTTATTTATTTATTTATTATAATTATGCTGATTATGATATATCTGTCTGGATGCCTAGATGTTTATTAATCTTTCATGCAAAAACTACTGACTGGAAATTAAATAAAATTTGACACACATATTATAGTTTTTAACCTGGATTAACTCGTAGAAAAATTTTTATTTCGGTAAATCGATCTCATTGGACACTTACCTAACTCCACGCGCAAAGCTGTATTGGCTAGTTCTGAATAAAATGTAAATCTTGTCATAGAAGTTTTATTACTATGAGTGTGTATTGTGTTACAAGTCAATTATGTAGGAAAAGGTTTTTGTCCAACCAATACTGTTCCGCTGCTAGGATCAAGTCTCCTTTAACCTTCCACTCTTGTCTCTGTGCTTTGGTGAGAACTTTCATGGGGTTTTCAGTGTACTGGCTTCTGACAAAAAAAAAAAGCAACATTTTGCATCGCAGGTATAGCTAGGCTCTGCTGGGGTTGCGGGCCTGTTCGAAAAAGATACCGCGGCCCCGGAACATAAAGGGCGAGGAAGGAACATGGATGGGTTTTAGTCAGTAAAAGTCGGATACTTCCTCCCGCTCCGCCCAGAGTGGGAAAAGTCATATGATGATTTCCCATCAAAAAAAAAAAAGGTATACCTAGGCTATATTTTAAGGTCTAAAGTCTTGTCACGCTAACGGTCAGTCGCATATAGTCGGTCGTGACGTCAGCGAAAACAAAATACGGCTGTCGGTCGTCGTTGACGTCAGCGTCACAATATGGTGTTATGTAGAACACAATGTATACTCGTACGCGACCGACATTCAGCGCGACAAGAATTCCGGCCCAAGATGTCCCTGTGCAATGAGGAGCTCGTGCCTAAATAATATCAGCCACTCGGGTTGATCTTTTGGTTAAGCCATGCTTGCCTAGGTTGGTCTGTGGATGGGTGACCACTCTTACATACCGAGTTTCCTTCGTCCCTCTGAAAGCACGTTAAGCCGTTGGTCCCGGCTGTTATTTGTCCATCTCTGACAGTCGTTACAGGTAGTCAGTAGCCCCAAAAGTTTGACACCAGTCTTACGAATTGGCTGGGTTGTGGAGGTCAGATAGGCAGTCGCTATATGTAAAATGCTGGTATTCAGCTGCATCCGGTTAGACTGGAAGCCGACCCCAACATAGTTGGGAAAAGGCTAGGCAGATCTTGATGTCCCCGTGGAATAATACCCGACCATAATCCAAACGAAGACTTGGGTAAAGACTAGTTAGCAAATATTTCCAACGAAACACTAATTATTTCAACAATCGCAGCCTGCAAGCCCCCACGCAATGTTTAACATTCCCGGCTACCGTTGACAGAAATTGGCCCCAACAAAATGAGAGTGATAATTTCAGAGAGCCGTGACCTGAGTGACAACGTAGCAGATTTAATATCGTGGAAGCCTGCTCCCACATTTACTAAATTAGCTTTGGGGTAAATGAAGGATGTAAAATGATTGTTTGTTTTTGTTGTGATTGTATCTTATTGTATACTACTTTTGTTAGTGCGAAAGTTTTTGAAGATTTAAATGCATATGTCAGCGTAACTTTGTGAAACCATTAGATTGTAATATAACTAGTAAGATTGTAATCTGTCGAAAGATTGTCAAGCGAACATACTGCTTATAATACGACGCATTATTTTTCGGTATCGTATTCACAATATTACGATTTAACTTCGATAGATTGTAATCTACCGAAAAATAATGCGTTGGACAACCAACGCATTATCACGCATTGTCGCGGTTTACAAAAACCACAGTTAGCTGCAATATAAAGCCCTTGTCCACTACTACATAGTCGTCCTGATGAGGGGATACTGTATAATCAGTATGTTCGTTTGGCAATCTTTCGAGGGCTTACAATTTCGCTAGATAGATTATAATCTAATTAGAATTAGATTAGAATTTTACGGTGACAGGTATTAGTTATTCTCGCAAAACTACGAGAAAATCGTGAGGTGATGGATGCCATTCTTGCCATAACTTGCTTCGTACTAAAAGTGTCCTGTCGTAGATTGCCAGAGTGGAGCGTAGGAAGCTTTTCGGGCTTTTAAGCCTGCCTGGTGTTATTATGCTGCAAAAACATGCTATTGGGATAGAAAATATCCCGGAAAAGCTCTTCAAGGATGATTTTATCCATACCCTAAAATCACAATTACTAATGGACACGTTTATTTTCTCCATTGTGGCATATGCTATATATAGGGTGACTAGTAATTAGTGTACGACACTTAAAGACATGATGGTGTTCATGATAACAAACAACTTTTACTGTTGGACCAAAGCCGAAATCGCGAAATAAAAACGATCGTTCAGTACATTAGGCGAACATATTTATGTTCTGTTCTAAATCCTCTCATTAGTAATCATAGACCATGTTATACATACGCAGTGCTAAGTACCAAGATTCAAAGTGTTTCGGTGCGAAAGAACGCAGTGCCTGGAGGCCCAGTCCATTCTAACCGGATGCAGCTGAATACCAGTATTTTATGAGCGACTGCCTATCTGACCTCCACAACCCAGTTAATACTGGGTAATACGATACCACTTCGTAAGACTGGTGTCAAACTCCGCCAGCAGGCGCCTGCTCGGTACCCGCCAAGAGGTACGCCATTTTAAGATTTGGCGCGTTTAGCCAATAATGATGAGGATTCCTACCTTATTACTGATTCTGGTACCTGATTTTTTCCCAAGTTGGTCCCATAGCGTTTATAAACAGAATTGGCAAGGAATTCAAGGAAATCTGCGCTCTTCTCAAAACCGCTTACTTCACTGTCCCTCTCACCGCACTGACTACATTCATCGATCGTTCTTCATCCAATCTATTTCTCTGTGGAATGCGCTTCCCCAGGAAATCAGGATGGCAACCAATCGTTTATCCTTTAAAATTAAAGTTCGCGAGTACATTCGGAAGAAGCTGGCAGTTTCGTCACAACGGTAATATTTTCCCTCTTTTTATTTTAGTATATCCGTACAAAGCGCTATTTACTTTAACTTTAATATATATTTATAGTATTTTATATATCCTTGTAGTTTATCGTAGTTTTAATAAAATTATTCGTGAAGTTTCAGGAATGACACCTACCACTGCTTGTCTCTGCATCACCTAAAGGTTGACTGGTAGAGAATGCCATTGGCATTAAGTCCGCCTCTGTACTTTGTGCTTGAAGTGTTAAATAAATAAATAAATAAATAAACCTTGGCACTGAAAGTGCTATATAACACCTTTGTGCGAAGCCTCGTAGAATACGCATTTCCAGTCTGGAATCCGATTTACAAAACTCATATAGATCGAATCGAACGCATTAAAAAAAAAATTACGAGGTGCTTGCGATTTAAAGACCAAAGGTGTCCGCTATTATTTTGTATTTCAATAACAGTTTACTGTGCAAGGTTGTTATTTTCTGATTTAGCAAATAAAGAAGTTTTTTTTTTTTTTTTTTTTTTTTTATAGAGCTGATAACGCCGAATGATTAAAATATTTCAAATTAGATTCACTGAAACGACGAAGGGCTGCAATCGACTTTTTGACACTTTATAAAACTGTGAATGGGATAACATCGACACCAAACTTCCTCAACAAAATTAACCCCGTCATTACCACCTCCGGTCCAAGCGTACCACTAGGACGTTTGCCACTAAACCGTGTCGCACAAATCTGGGCCAGCATGCTCCCTTAAGGGCCCGTATAACCCAAAATCGTGATTTTTAAACCCGTCTCGTGTTAATATAACTAAAGCATTCACCTTGGGATTAATATATGGCAAAGTTGAGGACTGCTTGTAAGGTTCATACGGTTCGGAAACACGATCCCATAAAATTTTCTCGATAGAAAACTACCTCAAAGTTACCTCTAAAATAAATTTCAAAACCGAGTATTCAATTAAAAACATTAAATTAGGTCGTGAAACTTTACATGAAAGTCGAAAAGTATATAACGCAGTGTTCATACGTTTTCTTTTTTTTTTAAACGCTTTATTTTCATCGTTATAGCCCCTTTTCTAAAATTTCAAGCTTTTTAACCAGTCATAGCTAGGACCGCCCTGCCCCCCGGCCCTCGCTAGGACCCCGATGCACCAATTGTCAGTGCGGCTTCGGCCTTCAGACGTGGGGGCTGTATTTCTTTGTTTTCGCGCAGAAAACCCGATGGACACCGATTTATGTTCTAAAGAAATTACTTATTTATGAAACATGAAATTTAGATTAAAAAATAAAGCATCCGTGATTTCATTTTTCCAAAATATTGTAGTTTTCATTGATAAAATAATTTTTGAAATGGTTTGAAATCGAAATCTTACGTCAACGTCAAAAATGTCAGTAGGTAAACGTGCCTGTTATCGAGAGAGATATTTGTATCAACAAATTTATTTTTCACAAGAAAAACATTTTATTAAAAATTATAATAAAGTAGCACGTGACTTATCCGTGCAAAGGGGTTTGAACTATTGGGCGAGATTTTCTTTCGCCATTTGACGACTCGAATGGCGTAGTGGTAGTGACGCTGCCTTACGTTCTTAGGGTCCTGGGTTCGAATCCCGGTAGGAGCAAATGTTTGTGTGATGAGCATAGACATTTGTTTCCGAGTCATGGATGTTTATACGTATAATAAGTATGTATTTACAAACAAAAAAGTATATATGTAGTATATCAACTATCTAGTGACCACGACACAAGCTTTGCTTAGTGTGGCGCTAGGTGGCGCTGTGTGTTAATGTCCAGCGATATTTATTTATTTATTTCGTTTTTTTTTTTTAAAGTAGCGGCTACGCACAAAACCTATATAAATCGATAGCTGTTATAAATACAAATAAGTTATGTACGAGACTAAAACTTCTAAATCGTCACGTTTCCGAGATTTAAGCTATCAAAGGTAGCGATCACAATGCCATATATTTCGGAAACTTGACGTTTTAGAACATTTTGTCTCGACAATACTTGTTTGTATTGAAGCCAGCTACTAGCAGTTATTTATTACGTGTTTTATGCGTGCCTAATCAAACCAAAGTTGTGCTGAAGATTCCATCAGTGAATTGACTTAAACTCTGATAGCTCATATCTCAGAAACATGACACTTTAGGACATCCTGTCTCACGCAAAACTTGTTTGTATTGATACCAGCAATCGATTAAAATAGATCGTATGTGTGCCCGCTACTTTGAAAAAAAAAAACAAAATGGCGGAAAAATGTTCCAAGCCTTTTCGCACTTTTTCCTGAGAACTTAAACTTTTGAAAAATTTACCATTATGATCTTTATCACTAACCCGAATTTTTTAAGTCGAGTTTATAAATCGAAGGAAATACATTTTTCGTCCAAATTGTAGTCACACTCACACCCCTCCATCCCGCGTGTTGCACCACAGTCCTCACTTGGTGTAATGAATTTTTTGAACCCTTATGTAAGAAACACACCGGGCGTTGTGGGCCACGTGGTGGCCCCCGGCCACCGTAGGCGCGGGCCTGTGGACGGTGAGCTATGGGTTAGCTTACCGTCCGTCTGTCATATGGCAACATGAGGTGTCGCGCGTTCCGATGTCAGCATAAGGAAGGGGTCCACAAGGGTCGATTCCTGCCGGGGTCGTGGGACTGTTCGAAAGAGGTAACATGGCCCTGGAACACAAAGGGGTGAAAAAGGAAAAGAAGGCACATGGATGGGTTTTAGTCAAAGTCTGGGACTCTTTTCCGCTCTGCCAGAGCAGGAGGAGTCATTTGATAATTTCCCACCAGAAAAAAAGGGCGTATGATTGGAACTAACGCAACGCTGTTGTTAGAATTTCAATCCTTAAGGGGGTGTTTGTTCTTAAATTTAAATTCACTAATATCATGAAACATGACGATATCACGTAAAAATATCGTCCGTTAAACCGACTTTACAGACAACCATCTTTTTTAAAGTAGCGGCCACGCATAATATAAAACCTTTAATATGGGTTTTTTTCCAAAGCTGATATACTACAAACAAGTTTTGTATGAGGCAAAATGTTCTAAAGTGACACGTTTTCGAAAGCACAAGCTTTGATAACTTAAATCTCGAAAAGTGACGCTGTAGAAGATTTTGTCTCAGAAAAAACTTGTTTGCAATGACATCAGCTATCGATGAATATTTATGTATTATGCGTGGCCGTAATTTAAATTAATAAAACACAAAATGGCGGAAGAAAATCCGGCTAAAAAATTCAAAATTCATTCGAGTGTCGCATAATTATGTTTTTATGTTAAACAAGAACAAAATCTTGCTGTTGAAAAATTGTCGATAGAAATTATATCTTTTTAGGCTAGTATCAAGAAATGTAGAGTAAAAAACGCTTCGCTTAATTCACCGTACACCACGCTTTTCTATATTAGTTTAAAGTGCTCGGAATCGCAAAGGAGTTGTGTCGTTTTTATAAAGTTACCAAAATATTAGTTTCCTCGTGTTGACTTGTCAGTAATATTGCAGTACGTCTGTCTAAATGTTTAAAAACCGAATTGAATTTAGGTTTCATTATGATTAAGCGAGGAGTGGTAAGGAGCTTTTGGCTAAATAATAACAGCGGCTTGGGTCAATCTTAAGGTTAAGCCGTGCTTGCCTAGGTTTGTCCTTATGTGGGTCTGTCATATGTAGATCTTGACAGTCGTTACAGGTAGTCAGTGGCTCGAAAGTCTGTCAGCCAGTCTTACTAAGAGGTATCGTATTACCCAGTATTAACTGGGTTGTGGAGGGCAGATAGGCAATTGCTCCATATAGAATAGTTTTATTCAGTTGCCTCCACATATTTGGAAAAGACCAGGCAGGTGATGAATATTTGCCATCGTTCCATCAATAGTGTAGTTCACCCTAAAACAATCTTCTTGATAGTGTGAGCGAGATAGAACTATCTAGCCTGAGGAAGCGGGGGCAAAATTTGAATTTTAGCTGTCATTCTATGCGCCTTGACTTTTTACAACAGAGCCTGTACAGCTGACAGTAATATCGACATTTTCTTTGATAGTTTGCCTAAGTTCAAATAAAGAATCCTTGAAATTGACCTGTAACCAGGTTTATACTTACTTATTTTAATTTATACTTTTTAATTTTAATTTAAATCCCATAATAAGTTAAGTAATCTATTTTCTATTTTAATTTTTTTTCCATTACTTTATTGATTTGATTTAGTTTGAATACATTTGGATTGTATTTATATCTCACTTTTTTGTTTAGTTCATAATTAACTCACTTTGTTTTTAATCATTTTTAATTTAATCGAATCTAATAATTGTTTGTTGTGAATGTTGTGCATGCCTTTAAGTGACGTATTTACACGCACTGTAGACCTATAATCACCTTATGGAACCAATCTTGTAAATATGTCGTTGGTGTGTATCTAATAAATAAATAAATAAATAAATAGTAAAATTAGATTGTTATCATGAGCACAATCACGTGTAAAAGTATCGTACACTAATTACCAGTCACCCTATATAAGTATCAAACACGGACTCACACGACAAACATGTTTGTTTTATTCTATCTGAAGATATCCGTTATCTTAATGACAGTACGACTGACTATGAATAATATTGTTATGTTTTGTTCAGTAATTCGATTTGACCTTTTCCGCTTGTTCCCTATTCTATTCTGGGAGGAAGGACAGATTCCACAAATAAACTGGATTTTATGTTGTTACTGGGAGCTCGTAAATAGAAATAGCCACTTGGGTCAATCTTCTAGTTAAGCCGAGCTTCTCTAGGTAGGTTCGTGGATGGGTGACTGGCCGGCCTACTTTCCGAGTTTCCTCCTTACCTCGGAAAGCCCTCTGGCCGATTTCGCATCTGCGGTTTGCAACCAGTTGAGAATTAGAATTTTTTACTCTTTGTTCGCAACGAGTTGCGAATCAAGAAAACTTTTTCCTTAACCGCAACTTGGTTGTGAACAAAGAATAAAAACTTCGCGACTTTCAAGCTGTTGGTCCCGGCATTCATATATAGATCTTTGATAGTCGTAACAGTTAGTCAGTGGCCCGAAACTTTGACAACCAGGTTGACCAAGGGGTTTCGTATTACCCAGTATAAAGTGGGTTGTGGACTAAAGATAGGCTGTCGCTCCATGTAAAATACTGGTATTCAGTAGCATCTGGTTAGACTCCATCATAGGCTCGACAGATACATAACATAAATAAATAAACAAATATCGCTGGACATTACACACAGCGCCATCTAGTGCCACACTAAACAACGAGGCTTGTGTCGTGGACACCAGATAGTACATTTTTTTTTGTAAATACCTACATACTTATTATGCACACAAACATCCATGACTCGGAAACTAATGTCCATGCTCATCACACAAACATTTGCTCTTACCGGGATTCGAACCCTAAGATCGTAAGGCAGGCAGTCATATTTGTGATATCCACAACTTCACAGTGGGCTGCGCTTGGTGAATAACAAATCTTTATCACAGATAGGAGTCTGTATCCCAGCGTAGAGATATTACACACTTTTTTTATTAAACTATGCTCATGCAAGGAAATAAAATATTGCAAAGAACTTCTTCAGACTTACGTCAAGTCATTAAAGGCAGAAAAAATCTCTATTATTGACTTCATATTTTTCATGAAATCCGATTGCCAAAAAAACACACCATACATCCGGCTTTCAGACAAAAAACACACGATATTTTTTTAAGAGGAATAAAGAGACAGAAATAATAACGTTCATATTTTTCCCCGTCAGTCCTGTTCGACATCTCACATAGTAGAAGATTTATTAAGGAGTTTACCCATTACACCGACCAAAACCTTGGCCTCAATATCATCTCATTATTATTTTCTATTTATTTAGAAGTGTATGCTTTGGAAACGCAACGTGGCCGTTCACAATGGTCCTTATCAAAAGGCTCAAAGTCACCCAAAGGGCAATGGAGAGGGCTATGCTCGGAGTTTCCTTGCGTAATCGAATCAGAAATGAAGATATCCGCAAGAGAACCAAGGTCACCGACGTAGCCCGAAGAATTGCTAAACTTAAGTGGCAGTGGGCAGGGCACATTGCTCGCAGAGCGGATGGCCGATGGGGCCGAAAAGTTCTGGAGTGGCGACCGCGAACCGGAAGACGATACGTTGGAAGACCTCCCACTAGGTGGACCGATGACCTGGTGAAGGTTGCGGGAATCCGGTGGATGCGAGTAGCAAGGGACCGGTCAATGTGGCGACACTTGGGGGAGGCCTATGTTCAGCAGTGGACGTCTTTCGGCTGAGATGATGATGATGATGTATGCTTTGGAATAACACTATCTCATTCCCCTCACTCCATCCAATCATTGGATGAGCATAGGTACGGCAAGGCGTCACCATTATAAAGGGTGTTAGAACCTCTGAACGAAGCTGAAAGGCAGTTAATCTCCCTGTCATTCCGATCATTATTTTGTTCTGCACCATACCTGGGATCCTTCTAGTTACGGAGATATTGGGGGTTAAAGTTCCAACGCTTTCCTTAAAATACAAGGTTTGGTATCAGATTGGACCGACACGACTATTCAATCCATCCATCAGCACAACGTTTTGATTGCGTTAAATTGAGTTCTACCACAAAATATGATTTTTCAGCACAACAAAAAAAGTAGTTTCTCAGCAACCTTATATAAGCCCTAGCAATGATACCCAACGAAATTGTAAACCAATGTCTAATCTCCTACTTTAAGTCACTACTGATGTACTCTTAGAATAAGATCAATTGTAAAAAGGGTTTGAATAAACATTTATTATTATTATTATTATTATATAGCAACAATTTTTGCGTAAAGTTACTGATGTGCTTGAGAATGCTTGGACGGCTTCGTGATAATTCTGTTTACACCTGTCGTGATTTTGCATTGTAACATAATTTTACTGAGAAATATGGCAACACTAGCTGTCCCTTTTGTAGCCAATCACGAACCCGAGTATCATTATGGCAGGGGAAGAGTGGGGATTGGGACAGACGGCATCGGCAGTCGGTAATTCAGTTCGTGCTTGGCTTTCGTAGCATTAAGAGCCCTCTTACAGTCCACTAGCGCCGCCAATCGAAAAAATGTCATAACTCGTAAATAGAATCAAAAATACAAAATGTGGTCTATTATTACTGTAGAAAAGGCAATAACGTAATTTTATAACACATTGTCATCACTTGAAATATAGCTGTTTAGCTAAATCGTGCATTTGTAACAAAAACGGCCGTTTATGTTTTGCGGCTCTCTTACGTTCTTAGGGTCCCGGGTTCGAATGCCGGTAGGAGCGTAATGTTTGTGATGAGCATGGACATTTGTTTCCAAGTCATGGATGTTTATATGTATAATAAGTATGTATTTACAAATAAAAAGTATATATGTAGTATATCAACTGTCTAGTGACCACGACACAAGCCTTGCTCAGTGTGGCACTAGATGGCACTGTGTGTAATTAACAGTAAAGTTGGTTTATTCTATTTTATTCTATATTCTACTATGGTTGAAGTTCCACAGACCTGAACAAATCATTATGCTTCCACATTTATTTCGCATACCGCCAGTCTCTGTTTCCTAATCGTTTTAAACTGGATCTATTCAAAGTTCTAGTGAATCGGTTTACTCTAGGCAAGCGTGCTTCAACCTTGGCCGCGTCATTGCTTCACATCTGGCAAACTTTGATCAAATTAGCATATGCATATGCAGGCCTATATGCGGGCAGTTTTAAAAACGCAAATTTTCTACTAAATAGAAACAATCCAAATTAAACTTTGCCTTAATTGTATAAGATTGATTTTGACCAACCGTTCTTTGAAAGCGTTCGGTGACGATGAAGCGAGTTCCATCATTTTTGTTCACTCAACGCACTTAAGAAGTTTTCACTTCGAAAACCATTGTCATGGCATCGTATGGTGTAATGGGAACCTGTATCGGAACAAAAACACGAGTAATCCACAGGGAATCAGTTGAATTCGACAAAAATAAGTGAGAAATTGGAGCGACGTCGGAACCGTCAGTCAGCTTGTCTTTGCTTTTTCAATGGGAATTTCATAAAATTCATGTCACATTTCGGTATTGCCAGTCTTCTTTATTTTGTTAATTTTTCTTATGTAATTGTCGTTTGGGGGAATGAGGAACAAATCAATTACCAAATCCACTTCTGCGGAACCTTTTACCAACTATTTTGGAGTGGGCTTCTAAGAATGTGTATGTTATAGTATTTTCATGTTTCAGACACTTTATACTTATGAGGAAATATATTATATTGACACTATTGACAGTCTGAAAGTCAGCGTACGTAGAAGCTGAACGCCGGTCTCCAGGTCCACCTTGCCTGTCCACTGACGTGCCTCAAGCCCTGAAGCGTACGTAGAAGCTGAACGCCGGTCTCCAGGTCCACCTTGCCTGTCCACTGACGTGCCTCAAGCCCTGAAGCGTACGTAGAAGCTGAACGCCGGTCTCCAGGTCCACCTTGCCTGTCCACTGACGTGCCTCAAGCCTTGAAGCGTGCGTAGAAGCTGAACGCCGGTCTCCAGGTCCACCTTGCCTGTCCACTGACGTGCCTCAAGCCCTGAAGCGTACGTAGAAGCTGAACGCCGGTCTCCAGGTCCACCTTGCCTGTCCACTGACGTGCCTCAAGCCTTGAAGCGTGCGTAGAAGCTGAACGCCGGTCTCCAGGTCCACCTTGCCTGTCCACTGACGTGCCTCAAGCCCTGAAGCGTACGTAGAAGCTGAACGCCGGTCTCCAGGTCCACCTTGCCTGTCCACTGACGTGCCTCAAGCCCTGAAGCGTGCGTAGAAGCTGAACGCCGGTCTCCAGGTCCACCTTGCCTGTCCACTGACGTGCCCCAAACCCTAAAGAAAGCTGAACGCCGGTCTCCAGAGCTACCTTGCCTGTCCACTGTCGCGCCCCAAGTCCTGAAGCCGACGCGGAAGCTGATCGTCGGTCTCCAGTGCGGGACCCTGCGAGTCTACCTTGCCTGTACACCGACGCGTCCCAAGCCCTCCAAGTATAGTAAAACTACCTACATTTCCATTCTGAGCAGCGTATATGTTTAGGTTTAATTAAAGTTATTTGTATGTGTTACCTTTTTTTATTTTCTTGGGATAAGTAACACGTATTTGTCTATGTGAATACATTCGAATACCAGTATTTTACATTGAGCGACTGCCTATCTGACCTCCACCACCTAGTAAGTACTGGGTAATACGATACCCCATGGTAAGACTGGTTGTCAGAATTTCGGGTCTACCTGTAAATAATAGCAAGGATCATCTGCTTTATATACTTTTGGAGATACGAAGGAACCTCTATGGAACAACCACGGCATGCGCGGTTAGCCTTAAAGATTAATCTGACAAAATTAAATAATGACCGTCACTATTAGGCCTGAATTACTGTCACGCGTCGGTCGGTCACGCACGGTCCGTTGCGTTGATATTGTGTTCTATAAGCATCATACTGCGATGCTGACGTCAGCCGCGACTGACAGTCGTATTTTGTTTTCGTTGAAGTCTCGACCGGCTGTCATCGCGACAAGAATACAATATGGGTGTCAAATGAAAGAGATTGACTAGTAGAATATGATAAATTAAAAATCCAAGATGGCCGCCACCACAAAATAAATATCGCTGGACATTAATACACAGCGCCACCTAGTGCCACACTAAGCAAAGCTTGTGTCGTGGACACTAGATAGTTGATATACTACATAATATACTTTTTTGTTTGTAAATACATACTTATCTATATAAATAAAAATGAATCGTTGTTCGTTAGTCTGATTAAAACTCGAGAACGGCTGGGCCGATTGAGCTGATTTTGGTTTTAAAATGTTTGTCGTAGTCTAGGGAAGGTTTAAACGGTGAGAAGTAGACAGGTAGGTAGGTAGGTAGTAGGTAGGTAGGAAAAAATGCATTGCAACGCATGCCGGGTACAGCTAGTTATACATAATTATAAACATCCATGACTCGGAAACAAATGTCCATGCTCATCACACAAACATTTACTCCTACCGGGATTCGAACCCAGAACCTTATGAGCGTAAGGCAGCGTCACTACCTCTACGCCATTCGAGTCGTCAAAAAAAATGGCGAATTGAACAATTATTTTCTATTTTAATTTAAGAAGGTCATTGTGTCGGGGGTTTTTTAAATGTTTAATTTAATTTATTTTATTTGTATTTACACTACGATACCACAAAACTCTTTATACAAAATTTAACCCAAATATTTTTTTGGAAAATAAAATTAAGTGAAATATTAAAGCTTTTCCAACATAAGGGGTACAAGTAAAAGCTATGAAAACCTTTTGTTTTTAGCAGTCTTGTTAAGAAGGTTAATCTTGCAACCACTGGAAGTAGGAAAATGTCGGGAGCTTAGGTAAAGAGATGGGTAAAGTGTTATATTACTTACCTGCATTTGGGAGATGTACTTTTTTGCGGGTCCATACAAAAAGAAACATTAAGCGGTGAAGATGTAAAAAGTAATTCTCTAAAAATAATAAATGGATGTTTAAATGTATAACAAGTATGTATATACAAACAAAAAGTATATGTAGAATACCAACTGTCTGGCGACCACGACACAAGCCTTGCTTAGTGTGGCACTAGATGGCGCTGTGTAATTAACCGTGAAGTTGGTATATTCTATGCTATTCTATTCTATTATGGTTAAAGTTCCACAGACCTGAACAAAGCATTATGCTTCCACATTTATTTTGCATACCGCCAGTATCTGTTTCCTAATCGTTTTAATGTCCAGCGATATTTATTAATTTATTTATTTAATATGACTGTGATCGCATATTTCATGATTAATAGGAAAAGAACAAGATAGTAATGTTTGAATTTTGGGTAGATTTCCTCAGAAATTAAAAATCAACCTATTGGTCTCGCAACTAAAGACGAGGATAATATACGAGTATGTATACGTATGTATGTGGGCGACAAGCAAAATTTAGTCACACTCTACAGGTCGCAATTATGCACAGATTGCTTTCAAACTTGGCCAAAAAATCGAAAACGTCAAAACTTAGGTTAAGTTTGTGAATGGGTGGAAATCGTCCATGGGGGTGGTGGGGGTGGCAGTTTTTCTAAAAACAGTTTCTTGGCCATAATTTTTTTCCTAATTTTTAAACTTTTTTGATGCAAACCTTAAATTGGGGAGGGGGTTAAGTTTCCAAAATGTTTCCATCCAAGTTATACTTTTCAGATTTTTCTCATATTTCCTAAACTTATGGTTCAAAAGTTAGAGGAGGGGGGACACATTGTTTTTTACTTTTTGAGCGATTATTTCCGAAATTATTAACATTATCAAAAAATGATTTAAGTAAACCCCTATTCATTTTTAAATACCTTTCCAACAATATATCACACGTTATATTACACTTTTTATAATTGCGACGACCCGAGTGGTGCAGCGGTAGTGGGATGCCTTACGTTCTTGGGGTCCCGGGTTCAAATAAATGCCGGTTGGAATAAATGTTTATGTGATGGGCATTTGTTTCCGAGTCATGAATGTTTATATGTATAATAAGTGTGTATTATATTTACCAACAAATACAGTATCTATGTAGTTAATCAACAATCTGGTGTCCACGACACAAGCCTCATCGTTTAGTGTAACATTAGATGGCGCCGTGTGTTATGGTCAGATATATTTATTTATTTAGTTGCTTAATCAATCAGTAATAGTTAATTTGAATAAACAACATGACATATAATTGATATAGTCTTACAATATGGATTTGTGAGGATTGTAACTGGAACCTTTCTATAATATCTACTGACCTCGATGGTTTCAGGCGTAAATGTGATATACCTACGCAAAGATAAATAAAAATTCTGAAAAAAAGTAAACAATATAATTTGTATGGAGCATCGCCAAAAAGCGTCAGCCATAACGAAAACAAATAAATTCAGTGGGATTTGCGTTCGGCTCGGAATTGCGAACAATGCCCATTGAAAGCCATGGTTTTACCGGGAGAAAATTATCTTGAAATGGGACCAACCTGATTTGGGTCAAATGGTAGTACACAGTCAGCAGTAAAATGGAATTAAAGGGATACCTAATGGCATGGCTATTTTTGTTTATTCATTAAAATATTGACTCGTAGCGGAAAAAAAGAAAAAAAAACGGAATCTATATATATGTCACCGTAAAATTGTCAAAAACGTTATATTGTAATATCTCTAGCGATATTGTAAAATCTCGAATTATTGTCAAATGAACATACTGCTTACAACAAAACGCATTATTTTTCGTGAAATGCATGCGATGGTACTCAACTCACGCGGTGTGGAGGGAAGGAGGGGTCCCCCTTGCCCAGTGGCACAACTCTCATGAAAAGATAATGCACCATTCCTGAGAAATACCGATTAATATAACATAACCTTAAAAAACTTTAATTTCCCCCTAAAAAGCGTAGTCGACGGAGCCCCGCTTCGCGGGGCCCCTATTTCTGAGTGCAGGGTTTAAAAGAACCTAACTAACCTAACGGGGGGGTGCCCCAAGTCCCGATTATGGGGGCAGAGATACTTCCGTATGTTCAGTTGACAATAATTCGAGACATTACAATATCGCGAGAAAAAACATGTTATATTGCAATATAACGTGTTTGACAATTTTACGGTGACATATATAAAAATCAATTGATGTTCGTTAGTCTCGCTAAAACTCGAGAACGGCTGGACCGATTTGACTCATTTTGGTTTTGAATTATTTGTGGAAGTCCTGGGAAGGTTTAAACGGTGAAAAGTAGTAGGTAGGTAGTAGTAGGTAGGTAGTAGTAGGTAGGTAGTAGTAGGTAGGTAGTAGTAGGTAGGTAGTAGTAGGTAGGTAGTAGTAGGTAGGTAGTAGTAGGTAGGTAGTAGTAGGTAGGTAGTAGTAGGTAGGTAGTAGTAGGTAGGTAGTAGTAGGTAGGTAGTAGTAGGTAGGTAGTAGTAGGTAGGTAGTAGTAGGTAGGTAGTAGTAGGTAGGTAGTAGTAGGTAGGTAGTAGTAGGTAGGTAGTAGTAGGTAGGTAGTAGTAGGTAGGTAGTAGTAGGTAGGTAGTAGTAGGTAGGTAGTAGTAGGTAGGTAGTAGTAGGTAGGTAGTAGTAGGTAGGTAGTAGTAGGTAGGTAGTAGTAGGTAGGTAGTAGTAGGTAGGTAGTAGTAGGTAGGTAGGTAGTAGTAGGTAGGTAGTAGTAGGTAGGTAGTAGTAGGTAGGTAGTAGTAGGTAGGTAGTAGTAGGTAGGTAGTAGTAGGTAGGTAGTAGTAGGTAGGTAGTAGTAGGTAGGTAGTAGTAGGTAGGTAGTAGTAGGTAGGTAGTAGTAGGTAGGTAGTAGTAGGTAGGTAGTAGTAGGTAGGTAGTAGTAGGTAGCTTTTTCCCTCTTATGTGACGCAGACGAAGTTGCGTGGGTCAGCTAGTCTATCTATACAGGGTTATTTGCACAACACCAAAAACCTACAGACACACACACGTAGTTGTCGCTTCGTGTATGTGTGAAAACGGGTACAAGTATCAGTTTTATATCAAATAATACCTACCTCTTACAATCTGACCGCAGCATTAAACCGATACCTCTATTTTAAAGTTCAGCATTTCTCAGCGCCCATGAGTAGTTCAGTCACGTCCAGCCGACTGCACAAATGTCCTCGTTACGTATGCAACTAGGCTTCAAACTTGGTACTATCTGCTGCACAAAAGGAAAAAGTTGGAGAGTCCTTTGTACTAGTTTTATATGGGCAGTTCTTGATAGGAGAACTTGTGGGTGAAGATACTAATTTTATTCGTGAAGTTTTTGGGTTGTGTTGTGGTTAAATTTGAGTTGTTGGGTTATGTTGTCATGGTCAAAGTTGACTTGACAGAATAAATAAAGACGCTGGCGAAAGGGCTTGGAAGATTTTGTATTTCTGGTCATCTCTTAGCTGCCATGGATCATTTGAATTGCTCTAATTTATAAATTGTTGATTTATTTATTTTTTTACTCTGGACGCTCATAATGTGCATGTCTTTCTACATCGTTCTCACATATATGTATAGGTAATCTCAACATGAAAGATGTAACCAAGATTTTGTAACAACATTTTTAATTGAAAAGAGTGTCCATGGAGTTTCTTGCCCGTTCTTCTCCATAGAGATCTACGCTAGGGAATGGGCAACTACAGTACTTTCTCAAGTTATTATGCCTTGTGTCTGTGACTGTAGCCTTTTATTTTTTTCGTTTTATCGACATTCAAAAGTGCCGTAATGGTCTAGTTGAAATAAATGATTTGAGTTTGAGTTTGAGTATGATGCATGGCTGAATTTACTTCCGTCATTTTGATTGCTTTTCAAAGTAGCAGCCACGCATACGACTTATAAAGGGTGTAAAACACCTCTTAACGTAACTGAAAGGCACTTGTTCTCCCCATCATTGCGAAATTTTTTTGGTCTACACCATACCTGGGAACCTTCTAGTTACTGAGATATGGGGGATCAAAGTTACAACTTTTTGACAAGGTTTTTTTTATTTACAAGTTTTTTTAGTAAGATGTTGACTTTTAACACCTCCACGACCCCCGTATTTTAACATGTAAAAATGCCATCAGTGAATGAACTTTAACTTATAGGATAGCTCATATTAATCTCAGACACGTGACACTTTAGAACACTTTGCCTTATACAATACTTGTTTGTATTGATGCCAGCTCTATCGAGTGATACACGTTATATGCGTGTCTGATCAAAGTTAGATACACATTGAAGATATTATCTAATCTATTATCTAATGCTATCGAATAATATAGGTCTAATGCGTTGCCGGTATTTTGAAGAAAATCCAGAATGACGGAAATTTATCCAGGCATAAAATTCAAATCCTTATGTTCTAGTAATCCTTAAAATACAGAGTGAAATGAACTTGACGCATACACGGAAACCTCGTATTCAATACATCATTCCGATTCACAATCATACCCTTTTTGTAGGTAACATCAGAGTTTTAATTTTTAATTTCCGATGAAATAATTATTTGTGATTTAGAATGACTACATATTATTATGAGCCACAATGTATATCAATACAATATATTTTAAGAAAAAGTTCGTAAAATTTAAATTCAGAGCCTAATCTTCGGAACTACTTGATCGCCGCCGCCGCGAAAGTCTTACCAGTAGGTATCGTATTACCCAACACTAATTGAATTGTGGAAGTCAGATAGGTTCTCGCTCCATGTAAAATACTGGTATCCAACTGCATCCGATTAGACTGGGAGCCGACCCTAACATAAATGGCTAAAGCAAGGCAGATGATGAAGCACAGCAAGCAAAATGAATACCCCGCAAGATATTGAGTTAATTAAACCAATCTCTTTTAAGACCGGAACTCTGAAATGAAGCGAAGCGATCTTACTGGAATAATTGTGTAATCTTTTCACTCCAGTAAATATCGCCTCGTACCGCCTGTTTGATAAAATTCTTGTAATACCCTCAAGCAATGGTCTCAAAGGGGATGTATCTTAAGTGGTCTGTGTTTGACAGTAAATTAAAAAGAAAAGTTATAAAGAATAATTAAGAATTAATTTTGTTTATAATGTAAATGACACAAAGGCACTGTTGAAACACATATCATTTCCGGGTAAAAGTATGAGCGATGTTCTCAAAGAGGATGTTTCTTAAGTGGTCCGTGTTTGACACTAAATCAATTTAAAAAAAAAATTATAAAGAATAATTGAGAATTAATTTTATTTATGTCAATGATATAAAGGCAACGTTGAAACACATATCCTCTCCGAGTAAAAGCACGGCCCGCAGATAAGGACAAAGGGTGTAAAACACCTCTTCACGAAGCCGAAAGGCACTTGTTTTCCCCATCATTGTGGTAATTTGTGTGTAGTGTGCTACATTTTACTACAAAACATGATTTATAACCTCAAAAAACAAATTGTTATAAAAGTTACTATAGAATGCTTGGTTCACGGATTTGTGATGAGGTGGTTTACACCCTGTATATCTAAATAATGCAAGAACACCAACTTAACTTACTGATCGGTTTCAGTAGGTTGTTATCTCTGTCTGTTTGACATGTTGCTTACAGATGGTCAGAAACAAAACGTCACACAAATCTTTCTTTAATTATACTCTGAATCAAGTTACAGTTAAGTGACACGGATAGGATATTTCAAGATAACTTGGTTTATAGAAACATCAATAGCTGCGAAACGTGACATATTAACTGACAGTTAGGCGTTAGTAAGTTATAGAAAAACAGGCCTTAATGACTTGTGACAGCTGATGATAACGGGTTTCATTGTAAAGTAGGCGTTATGTCCAAAAAAACAATCCCTACTAATATTATAAATGTGAATGTAACTTTGTTTGTTACGCTTTCACGCGAAAACTACTGAACGGATTTGGATAAAATTTTGCACACATATAGTTTATAACCTGGATTAAAACGTAGGATACTTTTTATCCCGGTAATCAGATCCCATGGGACAAATAGATAAATGCATTCAAACACAGTCGTAAAAATATCAATACCAGCAAAAAATCTAGTCCACACATGATAACCAACTGAACACAAATACCACTTTAGTTCGATCGCAGTCAATACAGCGTCCCGACAATTTTTATTCCATCTAGCTTTGAACTTTGCAAAGATTTGACAAATGAAAGCTACGTAGTTCTACTCGAAGGGGAACCCAGTGGGCATATTAGCAAGTACATTCAGCACAAAAACTAAAAAACAAAGGATAAATTGTTTGAAGAATGATATGAAATAAAAAGAAGCAAATGATAGCGTCCCGGTTCACAGAGGAGAACAGAAGACAAAAAAGTGCCGCACTGACCTCAAGTAACATGAAACGAAGGCGGATTTTCATTAAGAAAACTTGATAGATAAGTACGTGATCAGATAACAACAAAAATGTGTTTGTAAAGTTTGAGATAGACGCGTCCGGCATACAATTCAGGGTGTAAACCACCTCATCACGAAGCCGTCAACCAAGCATTCTGTACATCAAACTTAGTACGAGTAATTATTGCTGGGAAACAACTTTTGGGGGTGAAAAAACATGTCTGTTGGCAGAAATCAATGTAACGCACTCTAAACATTGTGATGATGCGTGAATTGGATAGTACGGGGGTCGTAGAGGTGTAAAAACTTATATTTAAAAAAAAACTTGTCAAATAGTTGGAACTTTAACCCTCAATATCTCCGTAACTAGAAGGCTCCCAGGTATGGAGTAGAACAAAAACAATATCGCAATGACTAGTAGAACAATAGTGGTTTTCGGATTCGATAAGAGGTGTTTTACACCCTTTATAATTATGAATAAATGTTTTATACTCTCTTGGCGTCCATGATATAATTTGTAGATTTTTGACAGTCGTTACTGATAATCAGACTTTGTTTTGTACAAACTGGGTTGTGGAGATCAGATAGGTAGTCGGTTCATATAAAATTTATATTTTGCTTCATCAGGTTGGACTGGAAGCCGATCCCAGCATAGTTGGAAAAGGTCAGGCACATGATGATATTCCTCTGTCTAGGCTTTAGAAGAGACCTTGGCTTCAGAGTTTCTTTCGCCATTTCTTTTCAGGGTACTCAGACAGGGATATCGACTCCATCTAAGCTTATGATTCAAATATGAAGTGTTATAGTGATTTCGATATACTTTATAATAATGATGATCCTATTCGCAGAATAAATAATTTCAAAACTTATATTGTCACTTACGGGATATCTTCCGTGATTATTTGTTATTGTTTGTTTATTTGTTGTTTGTTTGTTGTTCCGTGTGTTTGTTTGTTGTCACGGAAGATATCCCGTAAGTGACAATTAAGTTTAACTTTAAACCGTGAAAGCCTAAAACAGTGTTTAAATAATTTCATTTCCTTAAAAAAATCACAAAAAATAACAACGGATTTTTATTGACATTGATTTTCATCTATTTTTTTGTGCTGAGTAAGCTCACTAAAAAACCCTCCGGGCGGCTTTTCGATAGGAAAAGTTGGCGCGAAAAATACATTTTCGCCAATCAGGATTCTGGCCACGTCGCTTGAGAATGTCAACTGAAGCGAGTGACTGAGGAATTTCATTTCTACCCGCTATCGAACATCTGTGACTCGTTGAAACAAAAGATACGCTATTGTTGCCACAGTGTAGGTAAATAAGTATTAAATCAGTCAACCAAGAACAATATATTTTTAAGTGAAATCTTTTTTCGGCGCGTTGAGCACTTTTTTCATCTAACGCTTCGTAGCACTCGTAGCCGATCCACTATGGCGTAGCACCACTTAGGCGTGCGCGGGGCACAACCCCTAGCAGATATGGAAGCGATGGTACGTAAGGTGGAGAATAGGTTGCCTGGGATCCAAGTTATAATGATTGGAGAACAGAGGAGCCGGTAGCGAACTCCACAGATGGTTTGCACACTAAGTGTGGAAGCATTAGTGCTTTGTTAGAGTCCAAGAAACTTCAACCAAATAACGGTGACGCTTCCGTATCTTTGCTTATCTAATGACATGACAGACATGGGGGCAATAAATGATAATGTACTTAAACACTACTACACTTACTAACGTTACTATACTTATTATGGGTGTAAAATACTTCTTACCGATGCGATAATTTTTTGTTCAACACCATTCCTGGGAACCTTCTAGTTACGCCTTCATGTTGGGGGTCAAAGTTCCAACTTTTAGGCAAGTTTTTTTTATTAATCCATCAGCACAATGTTTTAAGTGCATTACATTTAGTTCTACCACAAAACATGAATTTGTACCCCAAAAAAAAAAATCGTTTCCCAGTAATAATTTTTGCTTAAGTTGTAAAGTTGCTTAGTTTGATGTACAAAATGCTGGTTTGACGGCTTCGTGATGAAGTTGTTTACACCCTGTATATTTGAATCACAGATCACTATTAATTAAGTAAAAGTCCTCACGGCAGTCGTTATATCATTGTCTATTACATCATCATCTAAAGCCTGACCCATCTGCTGGGTAAATGCCTGTGTTTGCTTGTCCCAAGCTCCAAGTTCCCCACTATTACAAACTTGCTCCAAACAAACATTTTGATATTCAAACGAAACCGAAACGTCAACTGCCAACTGCATTCAAAATCAGAATGCATAAATGTCACGTTCCGAGATGCGGTGCTCATGAATTCCGCCAATCAAAAGCCTCAGACGATTTGGTACACAGTAAGCGGTCGAGTTGACTAACTGCGACATTCTAGTAGACTATGGCGCCCTGGTACTTGTGAAAAAACCTTACCATACATTTTTAATAGCGTTGGTGTCAAATAATCCAATGATTTGAGGACAGGAAAAAGAGAAATACGGGTTTGAACTTATATGTTTTTTCATCTAAAATTATTATTCAGTTTTGGTGTTAAAAAACAATATTGTAGCCAAATGTAATATAGGTATCAAATTGTAAAAACAAACACATTGAAATGACACAAACGAAGCGCAAATTACATTAATTTGCTCATAATGAGTTCGTCTGTGTTTGTACAAATAAGCAAGCAGCAAAAATAAATGAAAATGTAGTCTGTTGGCTTTGAAATAAGACTCTCTTTGTATTAAACCAGTACTTTGTTACGCAACTTTGGTCTTCCGAATGAAGGTGAGTATAGTTTCTTTCACAGCAATAATAAATACATTATTAATTGAAATAGTAGTAGTAATTTTAATTTAAGTTTAAAAGTTCAAAGAACAACACTTGTTGACATGTTTGGAAAGCAACTAAGAATTCTAAATGAAACATTGTATCACATGCTTCAAATAATCAGTTACAATAGGAGGTTTCATTTCTTCACATACCGCACGAACTATTTAACGAAAAGAGGATTTTCTGTTTACGCTAATGCGATTCTCGTGTTTGCCATAAGTGATGACACCACAACTCTCACTTGTTGTGAAACTATGTCATTATTACCTTGTATACATGAGAGGGGCTAGATCTCTAGGTAATCGGCCTAGTGGATTTATTTTTGAGTGGGTGACCGTCATTAGGCGCGGGTCAAAACAAAAAGGGAAGTGATGGCGTAATAGCACCGCCGCCGGCGCAGTATTTTACGGTGTCACCGTAAAATTATCAAATACGTTATATTGTAATCTCTCTAGCGATATTGTAAACTCTCGAATTATTGTCAAACGAACATACTGCTTACACAATAACATGCATTATTTTTCGTGAAATGCATGCGATGGTAGTCAACTCACGCGGTGTGGAGGAAAGGAGGGGACTCCCCCTTGCCCAGTGGTTCCATGAAAAGAAAAGTCTCTTTCTCATGAAAAGAAACTGTACCATTCCTGAGAAATACCGATTAATATAACCTAACCTTAAAACACTTTATATTTCCCTAAAAAGCGTAGTCGACGGAGCCGCGATTCGCGGAGCCCCTATTTCCGAGTGCAGGGTTTAAAGGAACCTAACTAACCTAACAGGGGGGGTGCCCCCAGTCCCGATTATGGGGGCAGAGATACTTCCGTATGTCCAGTTGACAATAGTTCGAGTTTACAATATCGCTAGAGAGAAACACGACATATTGTAATATAACGTGTTTGACAATTTTACGGTGACATATACACCACCCATTATAATAAATGCAAAAGTTTGTAATTATAGATGAATGAATGTTTGTTACTCTTTCACGCAAAAACTCTTGAACAGAATTGGATAAAACTTTGCACACAGATAGCGTATAACCTATATTAACACATATAATACTTTTATTCCAGTGGTAAGATCTCATGGAACAATTATCAAACCTCACGCGGGCGAAGCCGCTGGCAGAAACTAGTGGTAAAATAAATAAACACAATTAGTCTTGCCAAAACGGTATTGTATTATGCTATAGTTATCATGTTTTTCTTTCTCTATAGAAGAAAGAACTATTACTCGTTAGCGAAATAACATGCCCATATTATTGTTTTTATCTAATCTCTGAACAATCGCGGCCTGTTTTGTAGTGGTCTGACGTCATTAATAAAGTTCTAACATTGGATAAATCAAAGCTTTTAAAATATAAGGTTTAGTTGTGTTCTGGAAGTACCGTTGAATCAATGTGACTACTGATGCTTTAAATAAAAACGAAAGACGTCTGATAAGAAACTTACGGAGTTTACTGCCAAGCTTTATTCAAGACATTATATCAGCTTAAATACACCAACTGCTGGAAACAACCGTCTCTGCATCACCTGTTCCTGTGTTCTCATACCCAGAGGATTCCAGCAGCTTTCACCAGGTCATCAGTCCATTCCACGGGAGGTCTTCCAACGCTGTTCACAATAACACAAAAATCATTTTTGAAACGAAACGGTGCGCCATAATCTTAGTTGCAAAGAAATGTATAGTGAGTAATTTAAAACGAGAAATAACTTAAAACTCTTCAAATGAAGATAAAAGGAGCAAACTCCTAGTGCACCATAATCATCATCATTTTACTTAGCAGAAGTCACGACTGTTGCTGAGCTGGTCTACCACAAGATAAGTAAAGAAGAATTAAAAGAGGAAGAAGATAATTTAGCTAAAAGCGGAAACGTGTTCAAACTTGAGATAAATAAGAGAACTCAACAAAATGAGACCTTCAACTCCAGCAGACATAATAAAACTACCTGATAAAGAAGTAGAAGACAATTCAATTGAAGAAATAGTTGAATTTAAATTTCCTGTTATGCTGATAATATTGGGCATATTGGTCCTGATAAAAATGGTGATTTGTGTTTGGTATGCAGTATACAAATCTTATAAGAGGATCAGGAATTGTATAAAAAGAGCTGATGAAGCAATACCTCAAAATCGGGTGACGGAAGTCAGAACTTTCCAACAGCCACCGCAAATAATCCTGAGAACGTAACCTTGTGTGGAAGAATAAGGAAAGACAATCAAAGAAACAAATGGATAGAATTTGTAAAGGAAGATATGACTAGAAAGGCGATGACTGCTGAAACGAAGAGTAATAGAGAAGTAGAGAAAAAGAAGACCAGCTGCGACGACCCCTATAATAAATTGGGAAAAGGATAAGAAAATGACGATAGTGTGGGGATAAAATGTGGATTAAATAAATGTGATGAGATGTGGTTGCCTTTGGAGGTTAAACAAGACATGTCTACGAAGTTAAGTTGAGCAAATATATTGTAGTAAGTATCTAGGTGCTAAAAAAAAAAGTAGTGTAAAATGCTATTATACAGTTGACGAATATTTAAATGACGAATTAATTTAGAATAACAAATATTGAGGTTTAACAAATTGAGACTAGTTATATTCTGACATAGATTATTAGATATTATTTTTATTTTATTTTTTGACATTTCAACAATTTCTCATTTATATCCGATATTAATTAATATGTACCTATTCAACTTATTTTTTTAAGGAATATCGTAATGCATGATGTTCGTATATTGAAGTGATAATTGTAATTGTAATCCTCAGCTAATTAGCACAACATATTTGTACGCCTCCTGGCATAACATGGCGCTCTTTTCATCAACATAAGACCTGTAATTTTTAACAAATAAATTATGATTTGATTTGATAAGTCAGTAGGTAAAGCAACGTCCCTAGGAGACATTTGCCTGATGCCTAGTAGTCTTTGCATTTACGGTCATTAGATTATAATGGCGAAAGATCCGTAATATTGAGTTGTGACAAATAATGAAGTGATGAGCGTACTTGAAAATGAAAATACTTTATAGTCAAAAATGAAAGTGATATTCTGACTGATTTTTATTGATTTATCCATTTAATTACAACCGCCAACGTATGTGTAGTTATATTAGAACCCAGGTAGATACTTTACTTTGTAAATCTAATTTCGTCACTACTGAAAACGTCGTGGATTAATTTGAAGTTGTGAAGAAACTGACGTGTAGGTACTTTTTTTTTGGTACTATACACACTATTTCTAAACCACTGTAACTCCTGAAAGCCAGAATCAACGACTAGAAAAGCGCCGAGACAATGAAGCTTGACGAAGTCCCAGTTAATAAATAATAATAAATAAATAAATATCGCTGGACATTAACACACAGCGCCACCTAATGCCACACTAAGCAAAGCTTGTGTCGTGGACACTAGATAATTGATATACTACATATATACTTTTTTGTTTGTAAATACATATTTATTATACACTAGCTTCTGCCAGCGGCTTCGCCCGCGTGAAGTTTGAAATTATCCCACGGGATCTTATTACCGGGATAAAAAGTATCCTATGTGTTATTCCAGGTAATAAACTATCTGTGTGCTAAATTTGATCCAAATCCGTTCAGTAGTTTTTGCGTGAAAGAGTAACAAACATACATCCTCACAAACTTTCGCATTTATAATATTAGTAGGAAGTAGGATATAAACATCCATGACTCGGAAACAAATGCTCATCACACAAACATTTGCTCCTACCGGGATTCGTACCCAGGACCCTAAGAACGTAAGGCAGCGTCACTACCACTGCGCTATTCGGGTCGTCAAAGTTAATGAATTTAACTGTCTTAGATCCCGTAACGAAATTAATCAGAAAGTATAGCGGAGGAGTAGGAAAAAAACCACTCACCATCTAAGTTCCAGATGAAAACCAACGTCGGGCACTGTTGGAGCGCCTGATCATCTTGCGTTATATATATATAAGATCACATTATTTTGTAGGTGTTCGGTCCAAACCCAGGGCAAGGTATGACCGAACCTTCCGCGATTCGCGGAGACAAATCAAATTGCCCTTATGAAGGTAACTTACCTGGTGCCGGTGGGCTGAAGGGGATGACTAGTCCTTGATCAAGCCGGCTCTGGTACTGTATGTCTGTGTGGGTATGTGTAAAGTGATGTGTGGTCGAGTGGTTTACCAGATCCGACTATGTTTCAACAGACGCTGCCCCAGCAGCGTATAACACGTCTGGACGAAGCACAATAATAGTTCAACTGCACAATGCACGTCAACTTTCACAATTTTAATGTTTTATTCAATTTCACACGCGGGCTAAGCCAACCTCAAATTCGGCGCGGACAATTAACAAATAAGCCCGGATTAATACACAATTAGGGGCGTTTCGTCTAATCAACGATTAATCACAACCAAAAATCTTGCAAACAAAGGAGATTTTCTTAGATTCGGTAATTATCTCAATCAATCAACAAAAATCAATGTGAACTCGTAATGGATCACGACAAGACAACAAACGTCAAAAAAAAAACTGTCAGATGTTCGAAAATGACAAGACGTGTGAGTTCGGATACACGTATGGTACGAAACAGTAGGTACTTAATGTGTCCACGTTATGTTTTTTTGGTTCATCTGTCACCTATTGTCATTTGCATTCACTTGTTTGTAAAAATCCGTATGAAATATACCGATTATACTTTACTATGTTGCTACGAGTATTTCTTTTTTAATTCCTTCAGCAAATCCTTTACATTCCCGCACAGGTACTTGCTGCTTGGCAGTTTGCGGAACTGGGTCTATTGGATTTGCTCCAGTCATGAGACTTGATCTCTTTTTTATACTGTCTAGGTTTAAGTTTTTTATTGTGTAGTTTTTTTTTTTGTTTTGTGCTCTTATGGCATGTACCGAATAAATATGTTTTCTTTCTTTCTATTAGAAAGCATTCCGCACAGTAGTATTTCTTTTTCTATGTATCTCACGTCCCCCCATTCTCATACTCACATAGACTAGACTCGAGTATTATTGAGCTGTAACACGTTATCTCCTATATCTCTATAATAAGCGACAAGTTGGTTAATGAAATATTAATGAACCCGTTAACTGACAGAGCGGTGACAATTTCGCGGAAATGGGAATCCCATGCGGGAACGGTAAGCCTATGTTTGACGTGTGTGATTTGCAGCTACGGTAATGTGATTATTATGGAAATAGTTACTGGAGTGTTACATACGGTGTTTCAGTTAATGTGTTGGATAATTTAAGAGGGGTGACTATGATTTTCTAAACTAATATTACGAGTATAAAGAGGAAAGAAAAGTGTTTTTGTTTGTTACAATTTAATTCACGAACTACCCAACCGATATTAAAAATTCTTCCACCATTAGAAAGCTACTTCTTTGCAGAGTAACAAAGGCTATTTGTATTGATTTTCGTAGAAGTAGTAAGGAGGAAAATCACGGATATAATCCCGTAAGTACTTTTAGTGTAGTGAAAACCGTGAAAGTCTAAAACAGTACTATAGATTAATACTGTACTTAGATAGACTATTGCTTTACAAAACATATGAAGACGCGAACACTTTAAACAAAGATCTCGTCTCGTAGAAAAGATAGTCTAATACCTACAAGAACAGCACAGCGATCAATCTCACTATCGATTCTCGGCTTCCCTTTTGTAAGTATGCGAGCGCGCACAACTACGACGAAACAGTCTAGCGACTGCTAGTCGCTCAAGAGCAGGTATAGCTTTGCGAAAATATGTATCTTGATAAGTAATGAAAGGCTTTATCAGTTTCAGTAAATTATCAAAACATGGCATGTTCATTCTGAAATAGCTTAAAAACTTCCGGGGGTATTGTCCTAATTTACTATACAGTTATATCATTTTTCATTTAGCAGTCTTTCATTATCTAAGGGATGCACCCAATCCTGCCGAGGTTGCGGGCCTGTTCGAAAGAGATACCGCAGCCCCGGAACATAACGGGCGAGGAAGGAAGATGGATGGGTTTTAGTCAGTAAGAGTGTGACACTCCCTCCCGCTCCGCCCAGAGTGGGAGAAGTCATTTGATGATTTCCCATCCCAAACAAAAAAAAAATGATACACCCAATATTTTCGTCTGCGTCGTTATGCAAGTATACGCGTAACTAAAATGCTTAATAGAACAGTATCGATGAAGTTCATTTTGATACTGACATAAAAGTACTCTGATACTGAAAAGGAATTGATGCAAACGATTTGCGCCGCACGCCCGCGCCGCTTCGTCGTAGTAGATCAAACAGTTTCGTATGTGAGGGAAGTCTGTTTATAGATAGTCTTGTCTATAGTGCGCGGTAGCCCTAACCCAGAACTAACTAGGTTGTGGAGGTTCTCACCGTCTGGTCGACACTTACTCGTGACCAGAGGCTCCTTCATTGGCCCAAGAATTAGCATTGCCATTCAACGTGGCAATGCTGCCAGTCTTCTGGGCACGTTTGCGGATTACAGCGATGCGGAGGAGTACTTTGACGCCTATTGTCGTCGTTGTATACTTATACATATAAGGTACTTGTTTAGTTTCATTTTGTAATGATATGTATGTGTCATCGTAAAATTGTCAAATACGTTATATTACAATATAACGTGTGTCTCTCTAGCGATATTGTAAACTCTCGAATTATTTTCAACTGAACATACGGAAGTATCTCTGCCCCCATAATCGGGACTTGGGGCACCCCCCCGTTAGGTTAGTTAGGTTCCTTTAAACTCTGCACTCGGAAATAGGGGCCCCTCCGTCGACTACGCTTTTTAGGGGAATATAAAGTGTTTTAAGGTTAGGTTATATTAATCGATATTTCTCAGGAATGGTACAGTATCTTTTCATGAGAGTGGTACCACTGGGCAAGGGGGACCCCTCCTTCTCTCCACACCGCGTGAGTTGACTACCATCACATGCATTTCACGAAAAATAATGTGTTTTATTGTAAGCAGTATGTTCATTTGACAATAATTCGAGAGTTTACAATATCGCTAGAGATATTACAATATAACGTATTTGACAATTTTACGGTGACATACATATACCGTTCTAGTAGTAATATGTAAACAGGGTATAATCTACCTCATCACAAAACCTGGCATTGTGTACATCAAACTAAATAACTTTATGCAAAAATTATTGCTGATTTTTTTTGGCGTGAAAAATCATGTTTTGTAGTGGAACTCAATGTAATGCACACAAAATATTGTGATGAAACATTCAATAGTATGGGGGTCGTTGATGTGTTTAAAGTAAAAATCTTACAGCAGAAAACTATGTAAATAAAACTTGTCAAAAAGTTGGAACTTTGACTCCCAATATCTCCGTACCTAGAATGTTCCCAGGTATGGTCCGAAACCAAAAAAAATCGCAATGACGGGGAAAACTTGGCTTCGTTTACACCCTATGTCATATTAGTATTTTAATTCAATCCATTTTTTATTCATCACTTACATCATCCAAGGCCCGCCCAAAATCACAGATTAATCTTAATTGCCTCAAGATTTGTGTTATCAGAATTTCGCCATCTAATCTATCCTTTGATACGCCGATTCTGTAATCAATTAGCATCAATTGGGCCGCTCCTGATTCAATATTAGGGTTATTACGTACTCTATAGGTACTGTTATGAGTGTTTAGGGATTATGATATTGGTTAAGGGATTAGGCGTTTGAAATTGTTGTAATGAAATGCTTATAGCTGGTAACAAACACATCTCGTGTTTGGAATAAACATATTGGAACACAGAGTGGAAGTTTTCAATGCCACTTGGATGGAAAGTACTCGAAATACTGGAGATGGCAAATTTTACTCAAAGGAAATATTCATTTATTTTTAAAAAGAAACAAATCTGCTTTCATAGATTTCCGAAATTTTGCTTGCTACACTCGGGCATCGAACCTGGGATGGATTGACTAAAGTTCGAAAAAATAACATTCTGCACCTTTTTGACATCAATCGATAGGGTCAAATATGGAACAAATCTCTCTTACAAACATGATAAATTAAATGAAAGGAAAACCATGAATAACGGCTTAACCTAAAGATCGGCACGAGCGGCTGTTATTATTTAACCAACTGATCTTTGTAGAAAAACACAAGGTTCAAAATTGAAAATCAGATGGTGTTTAATATCAATGTAGAACTGTAAAAGGAAATTCAAAAGAGGTTTTAACATAAAACTATAACGCAGAAGAGTCCTTTACGTCAAACTGTCATGTCAACATTGACATAAGATAATTGTACTTACCAACTTCTTTAACAGAAAAAGCTATGTTAAATTCAAAGAAATGATAGAAAAAACTGTGTTGCAAATGAGAAATGCTAATTCTCTACGTCGTTATAATACTTTTGGAGCGTTTGCAGGCTGCCTGTAAGTTATACTTTTCTATTTCAAGTTCTCGAAAGGCTTTATTGGTAAGCTCTTCACTGTTGCATTATAGTACGGCATAAAGAGACCCCAGTATGTAATTGATGTTCATTCATCTGCAGATCGACCTCTGATAGCGTAAGCGCATTCAGAGGTAGATCTTCAGATGAATGTGAACCTTGTTGGTCATCCCAAACACATCAGCAGAACGGGCACAATATCGACTGGTTTTTCATGATAATGCCATGATATTTATGCTACAGATTTGTACGACGAAGATGACCCAATGTTTAAAGATGACCCAATACCCCAGTCGAGCGTCCCACTCAAAGCTGTATTCGGACCTGATGTATTCAAACAGGGCGCACCACTGGCAGACGAACTAGAATTTGAACCAATAGTACGTACGAAGGACAAAGAAAAATTAGTTGTACTGAAGAACATAGACTGTGACAGCTTCGAGCTGTATGCAATGAATTGCACCTTCGAAGCAGCACTTATGTATAATTCTAGTAAGAAGTCTCCCCCGATGCCTGCTAAACTTAATGATTGGTGCAAGTAAGTAATAAAACTGTATGCATAATTAGTGTATAATGTTACCACTGCTAGGACACAGGTCTCCTTTCAATGAGAGGGCAATAATTCACCACGTCGAGCCTGTACGGGGGTTGGTAGATGTCACATATTGTCATGTTTTTTTTTTTTGAGAGCAGTTGTAATGAAATAAATTACACAGAATAATGCGCCTGCTTAGGTCCAAACCTCCGACTTATTTGGCCACCGCTGCCCTCAAAAGCTAAAGCTATCTTTTTAAACGCAACTTCAGCTAGTTGAAATCGCATCATATTAAGAAAATGTGACCAATATCATACCCCGTTGGTCTCGTCTTCTCCAATGCTTAATAGGATTCTGGGTTTAATGTCCAAGTGGGGTAGAGTGCCGATGAGCTTTTATTTGAGGTCAAAGCGCCAGGGTATGCCGCAAAATTATAATTTTTCTGTTTTTTTTTTGTAATGTAGATCGTAATCGCGATAATGTTTCGCGGCCGTGACAAATATGGTTTTAAAGAGTTCAAAACAATCCAGAAAGTTCATTTAAGGCGACTAGATGAGCTAAATTAGCAACTCTATTTATGGTGGTTCAAACATCGTTTGAAATGCTGTTAGAATAAAGTTCAAATCAGCTTGCACTACAAAGTGGTTGTTACGTGAGTCACTGTGGCACAAATTACAAATAGTGCGAAATTGGTTTCGATCGATTATCTAAAAATCGATTGGTTGGAATAAAAAACTAAAACACTATACTGCTAATATATTGCTTGTAGAATAGGCTTGTTAACTGAAAATATCTAATAAGTCGTCCCTTAGCTTATCAAAAAATATTTCACCCGTATTTTTTCTTTTGTTACCTAAACCAAAATTGACAGAGATACGACGCTTTCAAAATTCTCAAAACGTCACTGTCTGGTATCATTTTTAGTGAGTACTGACGGCACGAGCCCCCACTCCCGAGTTTTGATGCGTTTTATCTTTGTCAATATTCGTTGATTTACAAAAACAAAAAATACGTTTCCATTATTTTCTAATACTCTAACTGACGGACTAAATAGATTTTCAATTTAGGGATGGTGGAAACTAGCCTATTATTTGCCAAAAAATCTGAATGATCGCATGTATTTTTAGTATGTTTTTTTTTTGGTTCAAAGAAATTGTTAAAGGTAGTGTCGTGATTTTTTTTTCGAGTCAAATTAATTGTATTATGTTTTCAAAACACTACCATACTAGCATACAGGGTGAATTTTAATTAATGCGACAAAATGAAATTGGAGCTTCAGTTACAGTAACATAGTAATTATAAACTGTTTTTTCTACAATCTAAATCGTTAAAAAAAATTACGCGATTATCGTTTTCAAAAGGTCCATTGATGTTATTATCTTTATTTAAGTACGAATTAAGGCAAAATGGCCGCTATATTGAGCACTGCGATGAATCGGAAAGATTTTTGATTTTTTATTATTTTAACGGTTTTCGTAACACTGATCAATTATTTTTTAATTTTATATTTTATACATTTTCTTGATAACACGTATTATTGTATATTTAAATTTGTCGCATCTATATCTATATGTATATCTTGAAGAATTTCATGTATTTTTCTGGTTTTTAACCGACTTCTAAAAAAGGAGGAGGTTCTCAATTCGGATGTTTCTATTTTTTTTTTTTTTTTTTTTTTTTTATGTTTGTTCTGGCATAACTCCGTCGCTTGCCAACCGATTTGGAAAATTCTTTTTTTGTTGGAAAGGGTATTCTTTCCGAATGGTCCCATAGCCACCAAATCAGGATCTGATGATGGAATCTTGGCGAAATCGAGGGAACTCTTCAAATTTTATATGAAAACGTGTTGCGATTTTGGTATTTTCAAGTGAAGCATTTGCGTTTGATAAGAACCATTCTACCATCAGAACTAATGATGAAGCCAAGAGTCACGGAACTCCATAATGAGACAATGTACCATAGTCGTGTTTGGGCTTGTTGTAATTGTAACGGTATGCACTTTCCATGTATCAAGCACATGTGAACCACTAAAAGTTGAAAATAAAAACTTTTTTGCAAAAAATAAAACCGACTTCAAAAAAAACAAAAAAGTGAAAAATAACTTTAGCTTCTGAAGTCGGTGACAAAAAAACTAAAGCAATCAAACAAAGGTCACCGACTTCAGAAGCTAAAGTTATTTTTCACTTTTTTGTTTTTTTTGAAGTCGGTTTTATTTTTTTGTTTACTGTAGTGAATCTTATACTCTTAGGCATTTTATAACACCTGTTTACCTCATGTCACCGTAATCTAGTTGAATGTTTTATTTCATGTAATATTACTGAATGTAATTATATAAACTTGCAGGGTTCCAACTCTCTAAGTTGGTCTCGTGATCGCAACCCTGACTGCAGAGCATGTGGTCCTGGGTTCGATTCTCGGGTCGGGCAAGGTGATATTGCGTTTTCCCATCAGAAATTTCTCAATATCCAGGTGTACTATTAGGTATAACCCTTCGGGGTTTACAAGCTGTTATGTTATGTATTCTATTTGCCTACGTGGTTTATTTGATCAACTGCTTCATTCCACAGAGCAATACGTCACCTCACAAATTGCGCTGTAGACTGGAACTCGGACTGCAAAGATGTAACCGAAAGCCATTTCAATGATGAGAGCATCCGTGGGCATATGCATGTCATCACCAATGTTTGTGACGATGAGTGGTTCTTGTCTAGTAAGTATGTTTTATCATTATTATCATTCTTCTTCCTTTATACTAATTTATTTGAAGTCCACGCAGCATGTCTTCTTCTTCCATTCTTCTACTATTACTCGTCATCTCAACAATCACCTCCTTTATAGCTGTATCATCCTTGACACAGTCCATCCATCGTTTCTTTGGTCTTCCTCTAGTAAATATTTTTATATTTTTCTTCCTTTATACTAATTTATTTGAAGTCCACGCAGCATGTCTTCTTCGTCCATTCTTCTACTATTACTCGTCATCTCAACAATCACCTCCTTTATAGCTGTATCATCCTTCGCACAGTCCATCCATCGTTTCTTTGGTCTTCCTCTAGTAAATATGTTTATATTCTTCTTCCTTTATACTAATTTATTTGAAGTCCACGCAGCATGTCTTCTTCTTCCATTCTTCTACTATTACTCGTCATCTCAACGATCACCTCCTTTATGGCTGTATCATCCTTCACACAATCCATCCATCGTTTCTTTGGTCTTCCTCTAGTAAATATGTTTAAATCATGTAAACCGCCTCATCACGAAGCCGTCAACCAAGCATTCCGTACATCAAACTAAGTAACTTAACTCAAAAATTATTGCTGGGAAACAAGTTTCTTTTTTGAGGTTATTTTCATATTTTGTGGTAGAACTCAATGTAACGCACTCAAAACATTGTGTTGATGGATGAATTGAATAGTACGGGGTTCGTGGAGGTATTTAAAGTAAAAAAATTGCAATAAAAAATTGTATTTAAAAAAAAACTTTTCAAAAAGTTGTAGCTTTGACCCCCCATATCTCCGTAACTAGAAGGTTCCCAGGTATGGTGTAGAATAAAAAAATGATCGCAGTGACGGGGAGAACAAGTGCCTTTCGGCTTCGTGAAGAGGTGTTTTACACCCTTTATTTATAGCCCATCATCTGCTTAGCCTGGTCCCAACTACATACTTTGAAGTCGGCTTCCAGTCTAACTGGACGCGGCTGAATACCAGTATTTTACATTTTGCGACTGCCTTTCTGACCTCCATAACCCACTCAACACCGTGTAATACGGCATATCTTGGTTAGACTAGCTGTCAGATTTATTGGTACGTACTTACTGACTACCTATAGCGACTGTTAAAGATCTACAAATGACAGCAACACCCGGAGGCACGGAGAAAAGTTTGGTATTAAATGGGTGGTCACCTACCCACAGACAATTATTTCAAAACACCTGCTTAATTTCGTTCAGGATCCAAGACAGTACATTGTTTCTCTTGGACTATGTCGAGCTTTATTGCCTCGGCGTTTTTGTGGTGGTTAATACAGTTGATTTTGGCTTTCGTGATTTGCAGAGGTTCGGGAATAGTGGAGTGGGCTTGATATTTGATGATGAATGAATAAATAATATAAATAGATAAAGTTTTACACTTTAGAAGATATCCTTTTATCAAGTTTCTGGTGTCCACGACACAAGGCACGTTGCTTAGTGTGGCGCTAGATGGCGGTGTGTATAATGTCCAGCGATAAGTTTTATTTTTTATTTTGTTTTTGTTTCAGGATACGATATACTGCCAGTATGTATCGAGGGCGCCACCGATGCATGGGAGGTCTGTTACACTCTCTTCAAGACGCTGGTAGACGAACAGAAGAACACCACACACGAATGGACTCACTTTGATACGCATTTTCATATGTGCTGGTTGGTAGTTTTCGTTTATTGCATAACATGACATGACAATCCGCGTGTATCTCTTTAAGAGTTAGATAGAGATGTACAAAGGAAAAACGACCTTAATTCTAATATGTTTGAAGAAAAACAAATATGTATTACTAGCCGACCCGACAGACGTGGTCCTGTCAGATACTACTACCTACCTACTATTACCTACCTACTACTACCTACCTACTACTACCTACCTACTATTACCTACCTACTACCTACCTACTACTACCTACCTACTACTACCTACTACTACCTACCTACTACTACCTACCTACTACTTTTCACCGTTTAAACCTTCCCAGGACTTCCACAAATAATTCAAAACCAAAATGAGCCAAATCGGTCCAGCCGTTCTCGAGTGTTAGTGAGACTAACGAACAGCAATTGAATTTTATATAATATATATATAGATTAGGTCACGTTACCTTAGGAGCAGTCTCATGTTGTGGCATACCCACATTTCACCAGTTATGTTTAAGTCCCACTCATGTGCAGCCTATTGCAATCACCCGGGCACAAATCCAAACAGATGTACCCACTAGCATTTTGCTTAACCTGAGAATCGGACCCCGGACATCATGCTCAGAAGTCTCGCTCGCGACACTAGATAAATAGACCAACTAGGCATAAAACTCTTTTTGTAGGCGTGCGCTCTGTGACTAAAGTTGTATCAAACTAGAAAGCTATAGATTTCTGGAAAATATCAGTTACGTTCTTGAAATATCTACCTACCTAGCCTTCAAAAGGCTAGGTAGGTAGATATTTCAAGAACGTAACTGATATTTTCCCTCTCTGGCCTCAATATTCAAACTCAGACATCCATTCGATATGTTTGCCTTATCATTACGTTTGTGGATTATTTTGAAGCCGAATATTACGGCTTTCAGGTATTGAGTATTGCTAAGCCTAGTTGAAGAGCATTTCAGCGCATCGAGTCGTATGGACTTCGGATTTTGGCCAGAACGTATTCAATGATTCGTTGCGGCTTCGTAGGGTATTTGCTACTGACCAATACGAATATTGGTTATGCTGTTATCTCACTGTAAATGTCTGTAAACACATTGATTTTTGAATTTAGTTAGTTTATAATGGAATGGACGAATGTAAATGTGTAAGAAATGAATTGAAAGAGAAAGGAGTAAATGATGCCATGGAATCTGACAGGGAAGACTGGAAGAAGAAGGCGACGTCACAATAGTGGGGATAAGTCCCCTCTTTGAGGAGAGAAACGCCCGGGTATTACCATTGTGAGGATCGGAGGACCGGAGGACACGGTGGAGGTTTGTCCCACGTGGGCGGACCACCACCGTGACCTCTCGCGTCCAGCCCTGGTTCAATCCATGGTCCAAGCGAGACGGAATGGGAAGCCGACACCTCGAGGAAGTGAAAAAGGTGGCGGAACGCGAGAGGGAGAGAATTTCTCGCCCCAGCCGCCGCGGGAGACGCACCGGGCATCGGGCGTCACGTGGCGGCGCCAACGTAGGCGCGGGCCTGTGGACGGGTCTATAGCCTAGCTCGCCGTCCGTCCGACTTATGATGATGGCGTGTTTGTGTAAAGAAATATCAGCAACAAGAGGGGGCCCGCAAGGGCCGAAGTCCTGCCGAGGCTGCAGGACTGTTCGAAAGAGATACCGTGGTCCCGGAACATAAAGGGCGAAGAAGAAACACGGATGGGTTTTGGATATTATATAATTATGTTCTATAAAGCACTATACTGCGGCGCTGACGTCAGCGGCACGTATTTAATACTGGTTTCTCGCTAACGCCCGAACGTGAGCGTGACAGGAATTCAGGCTTAAGGATCATAGCAGGCACACTGTGAATTCTGCCTACGCCCTGCAAAAAGAAATGGCTATATGAATCAATGTAGGTATGAATTTTTCACTTTGCTTACACCGTAGTTTCGACCGAGGCCCACTGGGCTATATCGAGTGTGTTTCAAACAAACAAAGTTCGATTCTAGCTTGCATACAAGTAATGAAACACTAGGTTTTGTTTGCGCAATCTAACCAATATTTCGTCGATATGTTTCCGCCTGGTTCGTATAGTGGTCGTTACTACTGTGAGTAAAATGTGGTGAGGAAAGTTAATAGCATGAATGTGGGTGGGTGGTTATAAGAAAAAGGCAATACCTACTAAAGAAACTATGGATGGACCGTGAACGAGACCGAGGGTCGACTTGGAGCGGGTAGTTAAATAAGTACACTGGACTGGTTTTAAATCAAGTATAATAAACCGAACCAAATCACAATGTACTAGATATGCTGCTCGCAATATTCACACCAACCAATTTTTTTTTGTGTAGGGCATCTCGCTGTTCAGTCTAAGAATACTGGCTTCTGCTTAACCGGGCAAGTAAACACACCAACCAAAAACAACAATAGCATTCGCTGCGCCCTCGCAAGGGGGCGTGGCAGGCGGTTCCGAGGCTTACGCCTGCTACAGCGGAGCCCGTTTCTTTGGTGGACTTATGCGTCCAAGTCCTGTGGGCCGCATGATAGCAACATGCGGCCCTGTGTGTGGTTGCTATGTTGTAAACTGTAGGCGCGCCACAGCGCTGTCACACAGCGCTGTTTTCTTCACGGCACCTTGGCGGTCCGTCCCCTGGCGGCAAGACCTCCGGTTACCCGGAGGAGGCCCGGCGGGGGACAACCAGCGACAGAGATGCCGGACTTACAGCGCAACTACAGTGGATGTGTGGTCCCCGCCAGCCCCACTAGCCAGAGCTAGCCGGTCGTGGTACGGACTAAGGAACCGACGTGTGTGTGTGGGCGGTATTGTATTGTGTAACCCCGCCCAGTGTTTGGGTGCGTCGCGACTCGCGACTCGCGACCACGCGTGGGTCTATGTGAGTGTAGAGACGTGCGTGTGTGGTTTTGTTACGCTTCGTCGTACCTATATTAACTTAGAATACGACACGCAACTGGATGTATGTTATGTGTGGAGTCATATTGTGCAGGTAAGCTGCGTGTAGCCTGGTACAGCTTACCCGGGTCAATCCGGTGGAGTGCGAACAACGTCCGCTACCAGGTCGCGGAGGACACCAAACTAAATTTTCTTTTTTTTTTGTGTAGGGCATCTCGCAGTTCAGTCTGAGAAGACTGGCTTCTGCTTAACCGGGCAAGTCCTGTGCATGCCTTGAATTTAAGGCCTCCAGCCAGGGCAAAAATGACTATAAACTAAGCGACAGCGCTCTAAGGGCACCCCCTGTGGGGTACGGACCTCGGCTTAGGGCGTCGCTGGGGGCAGCAAAGGGGCAGGCTGGATCTGGTTGTCATTATTTAAGGACTGTTTTATTACTACAGGCTCAGCATCGCGGGCTGGCTAAAGCAAGAGTCGGGGAGGGCACCAACCTAAATACGAATCTCTTAGGCCTTATAATCTCGGCGGTAACGAAACCATAGCGACTTCTATTTAGACTACAACGCCATCTATCAAGCGAGGTGGTACTATTTCTCAAAAAATTAAAATAAAATTGTTCGCTATGATTCCGTTCTCGCTGTTTTAAACCTAAACAGACCGAGTGCAGGATGATGTGGCTAGAAAGGAGTTGGAAGAAGAATGGAAGAAGAAAACTTGCTGCGCGGATCCCAAATAAATTGGGAAAAAGAAAGGAGAAGGATGACTGCTGTGCTCTGGTTGGCAGTTGGTGCAGTGACTGCGATTAAAACATCTACAACGTATAACGTTAAATTCGCAAAACCTGAAAATAGTTTGATCATAACCTCGAGCAGAATCAATCGACCTCTATTTAACATAGTCAAAATCTTCATCAAAATTTTTGCCCTGTCTATTTATTGATAGGTCAAGCCATCACGCTCGCAAACCCGCCAAAATAGGTAACCAAACAAACACAAATGGTTGTCGTCCAATTTAAATTTTCTCATACGCACGGGATAGTTATAGTTCTTGCCAGTAAATGTAATTACAATAAACTAAAACAGCACATAAAACCTTTGAATTTTTTTAAATGTTTTGTTTTTTCTCTCAAAATTTGGCTAAATGGAATTAAAAATCGTTTGGGGTGTTTGACGTTTTGCGAATTTAACGTTACACGTTGTGTATAGTATTTTATTTAGGGTCGGTCTAGTTTTTGTCTTCTTCTTCCATAATTCTCTATAACTCGTCATCTCAACAGTTATCTCCTTTTCAGCCATATCATCATTCACACCTAGGCCATCTACTGTTTTTTTTTATCTTCTTCTGTTCTTCTAGACCACATCCTGACTTCCTGTTGTTCCACATTCATACGCAAGACTTTCCTCACGATATTTTCCTCATTCCTGCGTTCACATGTCTGTATCAAGAAAACCGATTACCACACAACTTTAAAGTCACCGGCATCACTTTCGGACATCCTCTTATTTCATCTCAGCCACATGCCTTTTATTTATCTTTTACGTGGCCTTTCATTCTGATCCATACAAGACAGCAGGTCTAACCATTGTTAAATCTCCCCTTTAAGTTTAAGGTGAATGTCAAAGTCGTAGATTGTTTCCGCAGCTTGCCGCCGTTTTATTCATTCTGTGTTAGTTCTGTCCTTCACACTACGATCTATTTCACGATCGCTTTGCATGAGATAAAGCATATTATACTCTTGAACTATTTTAATGATCAAAATTTCTAGCTCAAAAAACGCCAGCTCAAAGCCATCCTAAGCTTTAGTCCCTACAACAAAAAAACATAGATGCCACCATTTATCTAACTAATCCTTTGAACAAGAGCTATTCTACCATTCACTCTGACCGCTGTGCCAATGAAGCACGAATTCAAATCGACAACGCTACAGGCACCCTATAACCCAAAAGGGGTAAGTTGAAAAATCTATCTTCTCCATCGTAATATGAAGCTTCACAGCCGCGGTTCGGTCTAAGCCTGGTATAGTATATTTTTCCAGATCTATTTCCTATTTCTGGCTTTTTTTCTCTTATGTTCCACTACATGAGATCTTTGATTTACACCATCCAACCATCTGAGTTTGGGCTGGCCTTAACTTCTGGTGGTTTGTGATGCTCAATGGCTTTCTGCATTGTGACCTATTTTTGGCTTTTTCTCTCATTTTTTACTCCTACAGTTTTTAAATCTTGATCTACGCCATCTAACCATCCGAACTTGGGTTGGCCTCGACTTCCCTGATCATCTGGTGCACTATCAATCTTAGTTCTTACTATATTATTATGAACGCGAAAGTTTGTGAGGATCGAGGAATGGAAGTTCGTTACTCTTGTTCGCAATTGATGAACGTTAGTAGGGTATTATTGGGGGTTCTGCATCACTTGCTCTCGCTTCTCGCTCGAGCGCGTTATGCAGAACGCCCCAATAACACATATGTATTTTTATCCACTACGGTTTTAAACTGATGAGCGAATGTTGCTGCCGGTTCGTTGTAATTTCCTCCACAGCAGTTCACATGTCTTTTTATCCACTACGGTTTTTAAACTGATGAGCGAATGTTGTTAGGTATTGGTCTACAATACAGTTCTAGATTGAATATTCTGAGTCCTCAGTCTACAACACACCTGTTGATTAAATATTGTATTGATATCAGTCTTGTTCTCGTTTTGTTCGAACTGCATGATACAGAGGCTTCAATTATTTTTACCGACTCGTGACAAATAAAACATTGAAGAAATCGTATAGCATCCAATAAATTGTAAATCATCAATCAACATTCATAAGCAAACAGTTTATCGAGTATTCAGTATATCAAAGTATTCAGGTATCACGTATTCAGTTTATCAAGTAGCGGTCCGCAGATAGTGTGAAATGACATCATCCGCTTTGCGCATCACTCGATGCATGTAGCGCATAGCACTCCATAACATTAGCAACCGTACAAGTTAATGTTATCGGTGCCTTGAATACGGATAGAAATCCAAAAAAAAGGATTGGACCCAAGATCTATTACTTAAATGTATTATGCAGATAGAGTAATTGATTATAATATAAAAGAATGTAAAAAATCATAAAAACCAAACTGGAACAAAATATGCAATTGTTCTGTGCGGGAATCGAACCCGCAAAAAACACCTTTGATGCATTCGTTAAGGCATCTATTAAACCTAATATTTACATTGTGATGTAGCGCTCTTAACCAATGCACCAAATGTGTCTTTAAAGATGTGACAAAATATTGGACCACTTTGTCCTATGGTTACCAAACTTAATATTTAATTTATTAAGTTTTTGGAAGTAAGTACAAACTGTAACACAAGAATTTTCTAATTCCAGTTGCAACCAAAACTTATAGCTAAGACCTTTTTCGCACTTCAATAGTTCCAGTTGTTCTAAAATAGATCTAATTTTTGCGTGATTAAAGTTCATAATGCTTTCAGTAGAAATAATGCGATTGAATTTTATGCTCTCCTGTTATTTTATTGGTTTTCATTAGTGTTCTAATGTGATTTAGTTACAAGCACGAAAACTATTTTTTGGTACCTAAGTACCTATTAAAACAGCCATAGTAATGTTAATTTGTATAAAAATAGAAAAATAATCGCCTTATTTATCCAGATTTATTATTTTCTCTGTTCACGATTACTTTTCAAATTTCCAAATATGAATGTTTCTAAATTTTTATTAATATCGCTGTCGTAATATGAAAGTCAATTTATAACGGCAATTAATTAAGTTGGTACTACAAACCATTTTAAATAAAGCTGCTTCGAGCATTTAGTATTACTTGCGAGTACATATCATTACCTTATAAAAATTTCGTCTCGAATTTCAGCGACAGAGCGTCGTCGAGATAGTATTGCTCCCAAATTGGTCTGGTAAGACTATGTTTATATTGAAGTGTCTGATTTTAACATACGATCATTAAAACTAAGCCCTATGCGAGATGGTTATAGAGCTTAATTTAAAACAAATAAATTTCATCGTCCTAGCTTGAAAATTATAATTAATATAAAAAGTAATACTCTGATCGTGACTTTATAATCTCGGTCTATAAATATAGGTGCTTGAGGTGTTTTGCAACACATCATAGACTTCATTTTTAGTGTGCAGATTTACGAGGATATCGCCCGCAACAAGTATGTATGTATCACATATTTTTTTTACAACTTAAGTACTACCCTTACAATTTGATGTTAAATTGCAGTAATCGAAAGTTAAGTCTAGGGCTCGATTCCCAATTTTAAATATTATTTATTTACGGGTTTTATTACTTACTAATAACTCGGTGACGTAAAATCTTCGGTTCGACTCCGAGATAATATAATTTAATGTGTTAACTGTTTTTATTTCGTAAGTTCCCTGTAGCCCCGTCGACATCAGTGTAACTGTCGAATACAAAGTTTTGGCTTCGATTCCCCCAGATGTAATTAAAATGCATTATTGAGTTATTTTACTTGCTTCTCCTCGTACAGTGGTTTAATAATCGTTACTACTATTGCAAAACATGAAGTATTAACGACGACTCGTCATCGACATCGTTCTAGACCCGAATAACGACTTATTCAATTAACGTTTTCTATAGCTCAGTCGACATTAGCATCACTGTAGAAAGCAAAGTTTTGGGATCGATTCCAGATCTAATAAAAACATGTTATGGAGTTATTTTACTTGCTACGCTACTAATAATGCACAACATGAAACATTAACATCACATCACATTGTGTCCACGACACAAGCTTTGCTTAGTGTGGCACTAGGTGGCGCTGTGTGTTAATGTCCAGCGATATTTATTATTATTTATTATTAATCAAATTTTATAAGCATTGATAATAATTCAAGGATCGATTTCTAGATACAGAAAATTGTTTTATAGGTTCTTCTATTTCTTTGTCTATCATTTTAGGAATCGTTCATTTTATAACTTCTTACCTACTATTTATTTTCATTTTAGGTCGACATTTGTGAATCCATTTGAATCCGATGTAGAGTCGCATCCCAACAAGCCCTCTACATCGTTTAAACCAAAGAAAAATATATCTTCAAAGCCAAAAATCAAAGTGGCTAAAGGCAAATCGAAGAAAGTAGCTGTTCCACCTGTAAAAGAGTTATTTAGTAGTGACTCGGATTCCGAAACAAATACTTCACCAAAGGGACCTAAAAAATTGAAGCGCATGCGCATGGCTGATTCCTCGGTAAGTTAAAAAAGTATACACACACACACACACACACACACACACACACACGCACACACACACACGCACGCGCATACGCACGCACACACGCGGACACGCATACGGGTTTGGTCCTAGGACATGCCGGTTTCCTCACAATGTTTTCCTTCATCGTTTTAAGAGCAGTGGCAATGAAATAATTTTCACAAAGTAAAGCACCAGCCTGGGTTCGAAACAGCGACCTGCAACTTGTAAGTCGCGACCATTACCACGGGGCTGCCGCCGCTCTCCTCTCCTCTCAAATATGTTTATCTAATGTTATTTAATGAAATAATTTACAAAAAGTAAAGCGCATGCGCCTGGGTTCGAACCCCATGACCTACAACTTGTAAGTCGCAGCCGTTACCATGGGACCACTGCTGCTCTCCTTGCCTCCTCTCAAATATGTTTTTTCTAATATTATTTTATAACAATGTTTACAGGAGGAAGAGGGAGATCTTGAACCGGTGAGGGCAGCTGCACTGCGATCATCCCTGTCCAGAAGAACAGCTTCTGGAAACTCCTACCAGCAGGACTTAACACGGGGCGGCGATTATTATATCGAGCTTCGTATTTATAACCATAAGGACGCTGAAAAATTCGGAAAGGACCGATGGAAGCAAGCGCTCCTCGCGTATAAGGCCTCTGTATACTCCGATTCGTCGACTTGGAGGGCCATTAATAATCTTGTATCTGCAGCGAAAGCAGAATTTAAGCATGTGCAGCCTGTTCTATATCCAAATAATGTTATTTGACGGAATAAAATAATATTATTGGGATACCTATTTTACTCTTATACTCTTCTTTTTACTTTCATTTAAATATTACTTAATATCAAATGTAATCCATAATAATATTATGATATACTCGTAGGTACTTATTAAATATTATTTTCATTATATTAACTTGTGATTTACTTACAGGAAGCTTAAATATATGAAATACTAAGAAAACTCGATACTAAGAATACTCGATACTAAGAAAACTCGATACTAAGAAAACTCGATACTAAGAAAACTCGATACTATGAATACTCGATACTAAGAATACTCAATACTAAGAAAAACTCGATACTAAGAATACTCGATTCTGAGAAAATTCAACACTGATAATACTCGATACTATTTTAATAATAATAATATTCGACATATCGGTCATAATTCGTTTACATTTCCTTATTAAATAATTTTCATTATATTAACTTGTGATTTACTTACAGGAAGCTTAAATATATGAAATACTAAGAAAACTCGATACTAAGAATACTCGATACTAAGAAAACTCGATACTAAGAAAACTCGATACTAAGAATACTCGATACTAAGAATGCTCGATTCTGAGAAAATTCAACACTAATAATACTCGATACTATTTTAATAATAATAATATTCAACATATCGGTCATAATTCGTTTACATTTCATCCATTTTAAAATCGAATTTAATAATAAATTTACAGGAAATTAATATCAGAAATCTGGAATATTTAGATACTTTAAGGTCGTTTTTTGTAATTATAAATATCTTAATATGTTTTTCTGTGAAGTCTGTAACGTTTCAGTACCGAAATATTCTACACACAAAAAAACTAATATACACAAATCGAATTGCTTATTACAGACACGTTTTGATAATGTTTATTTAATAGCAACGGCTTTTAGAAATCGGATTATTAGTTATAGAGTGAATCCTAGAATAGCTAACATTTCACTTGAATTATTTTTAACGCAAATTTCTGAAACGGTTTGCTACCTTATCAACGACCAGGTGAAAAAACATAAGTCGATAAAAGTTAATTTTGAACTATTTGTTTGGTATATATTACCAAAAAATTATGAAAAATCTTTAAAGTCATTTAACACAAAGTATAATATAGTATTGCAAAACACAGATATTTTGTCCCTATATAAATCATTTTGTGATAAACTTATTTGTAAATGTTCCGAATTTGAACTGTCCGAGTCAGGCTGGACAATTGAGTCTATCAGTCATTTAGAAATTAACATCGTAAAATATAATCCTTTGCGAGGTGGTTCTTATTTACCATTACCTAAACGTATTGTCAATTCTAAATCATGCCTAAACATACAAAATGAAGACCAGCATTGTTTTCTTTGGTGTATTGTAGCTGATATGTTTCCGGCAAAGACCAATCCAAACAGAACTTCTTCATATCCGCATTATTCCGACTTATTTGATATTTCTGACATGAGTTTTCCTCCCAGTTTCAATGACATTAAGCGCTTTGAAATAAACAATTCTAATATCAGCATTAATATATACGGTTTAGATAATAACGGTGCAGTTACAGGCCCATTATATAAAACAACATCACGTCGTTTATACCATGCCAATTTGCTTTACATTACCAACAATAGAAAGAGTCATTTCTGTTTAATTAAAAGCTTTGAAAAACTTGTGCACAACCAATTGACTCAACATAAAAGTAAAATATTTTTATGTGATGAATGTTTTATTTACTTTCACACTGAAGAGAAATTGTCTTGTCACGAATGTGCTAGAATACAAACCATATTACCAGAGAGGGGTACTAAAATTAGTTTCATAAACTATGAAAGAACTCAAACAGTACCAATAGTGATATATGGTGATTTTGAAAGTTTATTGCGTGAATATTCTGACAAACATAAATCAACATATGTGGAAAATATTCAAGTTCATGAGGCTACCTGTTTTGCATACTATATTTGTTGTAATTCAAATCCCGAATTAAATGATTTCGTATCTTACCGAGGGCCTGATTGTTCCAAGAAATTTGTCAAATCTTTGACTAATGATGTAAAACGATTATCTGAAGTATTATTAGAGAGTAAAAATATGATCCCACTAACTGAGGATGAGCAAATATCTTTTATTAACAGTACTGAGTGCCATATTTGTAAAAATACGTTTTCGCGTAATGATAATATTGTTAAAGACCATGATCACTTTACTGGAAAATACAGAGGACCTGCGCATGACACATGCAATTTAAATGCAAAGCAATGCACTTTTATACCAATAGTGTTTCATAACTTGTCCGGTTATGACAGTCATTTATTTATAAATGAACTTTCAAAGATAAACGGTCGAATTCATCTCATACCGAGAACTAAAGAGAAATATATTTCATTCACTAAATTCATAAACATCAATGCAACAAAAGTTATACAATTGAAATTTATTGACTCGTTTAATTTTTTAAGCTCAAGTATGGACAAATTGGTTAAGACTATGAACCCCGGAGATTTCAAACATTTAAAATCTTTTTATAACAATAATACTTTATTTGAAATTGTTCGAAGAAAAGGCATATATTGTTACGATTACATAGATTCCTGGGCACGATATGATGAGGATAAATTACCAGAACCAACAAAATTTTTTAACAAACTTACATCTGTATCTATATCTGATGAAGACTATAAGCATGCTTTAAATGTTTGGAAAACTTTTGGTATAAAAAATTTGGGTGAATATACCGATTTGTATCTTAAATGCGATGTTTTACTTCTATGTGATGTTTTTGAAAAATTTAGGAAAATGAGTTTAAATAACTATGGTCTGGATCCTTGCTATTACGTTTCATCACCATCCTTAAGTTGGGATGCCATGTTATTGTATACTAAAATCAAGTTAGAACTAGTGTCTGACGTAGAAATATATCAAATGATAGAAAAGGGTATAAGAGGAGGACTTGCTCAATGTTCACTCAGATATGCTAAGGCAAATAATGAATATCTTACCGACTATAATAGTGAAGAACCTGATAGTTTTCTAATTTACCTTGATTGTGTTAATTTATATGGATATGCTATGATGCAAAAGCTTCCAGTAGGAGGATTTAGGTTTCTCCTTGAGAATGAAATATTAAATTTTGATGTTATGAGCCTATCATCTGACTCTGATATTGGATTTATATTAGAAGTAGATCTTCATTACCCTGACAACTTACATGATAGCCATGCCGATTTACCATTTGCGCCTGAAAAATTTGTCCCGTTCTGTAGTCGAAATGCTAAACTTATTGCTAGTCTTTTCGATAAACATAGATATGTTATTCACTATATTCATTTAAAGGAATGCTTAAATAATGGTTTACAACTGTTAAAAATATATCGAATATTAGCATTTAACCAAAATAATTTCTTAGAATCATATATTTCCTTAAATACTAGGCTGAGGCAAAATGCAATTTCTGATTTTGAAAGAGATTTTTTTTAAAAGCAAAATAATTCTATATTTGGAAAAACCATAGAAAATAAAAGAAAACAAGTTGATGTTAAGCTCGTAAATATATGGAGAGACAATTCTAATCGAACTAAAAAGTTTTACGGGGCTGAAAAATATGTTAGCGCGCCTAATTTCAATAACTTTTCTGTTATTTCAGAATCTCTCGCGTCAATTCAAATGAATCAAACAAAAATTGTTTTAGATCGTCCAATCTATGTCGGATTCAGTATTTTAGAAATTGCAAAATGTCACTTATATAAATTCCACTATTCAGTAATGAAAAAAAAATATGAAAATAAATTAAAGCTTTGTTATACAGACACTGACAGTCTGTTATATTTAATACAGACAAAGGATTTTTACGAAGACTTAAAAGCACATTTAAAATATTTTGATACAAGCAACTTTGAAAAAAATAGTATATTTAATATACCACAGGTAAATGCTAAAAAACCTGGCTACTTCAAAGATGAGATGGGTGGTGAAATTATTTCAGAATTTGTAGGCTTAGGAGCAAAATTATACTGTATAGATTCGAAAATTTCCACGTTAAAGAAAGCTAAAGGTGTTAAGAAATGCATTACCAAAAAACTGAATATAGAAAAATATAAAAAGGTTTTACTGAACAATGAAATACTCAGAGATGATATGTGTATTATCAGGTCTAAGCATCATAGAATATTTACTCAAAAGATAAATAAAGTAATTTTGTCAAACAGAGATGATAAACGACAAATAATGGATGATAAGATAACAACTTTACCATGGGGTCATTATAAAACAATATCTATATAAATAAAAATGAATTGTTGTTCGTTAGTCTGATTAAAACTCGAGAACGGCTGGGCCGATTGAGCTGATTTTGGTTTTAAAATGTTTGTCGTAGTCCAGGGAAGGTTTAAACGGTGAGAAGTAGACAGGTAGGTAGGTAGGTAGGAAAAAATGCATTGCAACGCATGCCGGGTACAGCTAGTTTTAAATAAAAACAAATTATTGATTTTTAAGGATACTATTTATCGCATATATTTGAGCATCTTGTTATAATTTTATGTTCCTAACTTGAATTGCTAGTTTGTAGTTATTTATAATTATATACCTAATTATTGTATTTACTACTTACTTAAGTGAAATAAATAATTGTTGTAGGTACTAATAAATTATAATAAATAAATATAATTATAGAAATAATGTTTGTTTAACTTTACCCTTACCCATTACGAATCGCAGTCAAAAGGTCCAGACGCCCCCCCACATCAAGCTATCCAAAACAGTCAAATTTTCCCAATCAACCTTGGACCTAATGCTTTAGCAATAGAGTTGAAAATCTATTAAAGAAAATTGACAGATTGCAGTAGCTTGATATGGTAACGTCTGTGCCTATACCCCAAAAAGGAAAAGTGATAAAACAGCTATATTGATATTATTAAGTTTGTTTTTTTATTTTTTTTAAACATTTCCGCATCATTTTAAATTACTACAATTTTTAACTTAAATATTTACAAAAAATAATTAATGCAATATTCTAAGTATTATAATTACATATTAAAAAGTATTTAACTAATAAACACACACTTCCATGTTCACAATTTCAAAACAAACTATTCTTAATACACATTAATTACTGCTTATTACTAATTTTTTTCACTATTTTACCGACTAGATGCTCAGTTTCATCTAAAATATCATCATAATCATCATTCACAAGGTACTGGATGCTTACGTCGGCGCTATCAACAACATCATTGTCAATTTCACAATTTTGTTTAGTGTCTTTAACACATCTGGTTAGATCATATATTTGTATTTTTATTAAATGATGAGGTTTTCCTGTCTCTTTCCGAATGACGTAAGATGAAGGCAGTGTATGAGACTTTCTTATGGTCTTCCTATTGATATTACATTTCTTTCTTTTAATGTCTTTAGTTTCCACTTTCTCCTCTTCCTTTTTTTTATTTAAATACTCCTGATGTACTAGTTCTGCTTCAGTGGTGTAAAAAGTTTCCCTGTCTTGCGCATAAAGAAATGGATTTCCAAGAGCGTAGGTGTCGTCTGAACAAAGATTATTCGTTTCCTGTAATAAAATAAAATTATTATAACATACAGTAAATTAAAGATGCTTTAAATAACGATAAATTAAAATGGATGCACACCGCAAAAAAAACATTCTCCACAGGACTGTACGATGGGGAGGCAGACATAATTCTGTAAAAAGGAAAAAGAAAGGTTAATACATAAATTCTAATCACTAAGTATCGTCAAAATTATAAGAATACCTACTTACATTGAAAATATAATTAAATTGTAATTCAGTTGTATAGGTCCTACTTATTGGAACAATAGTAGTAAACTGAACTATGCGCTTGTTTCGGCTGAAGTCGTGGGTGAAGTGCTAGTTAAACATACAAAAATTATTAAATGCGCGATGTGTAACACGAGTCATTACCTAGTTCATTTTTATACATACCTATCTTTAGTCTCCTGCGGTGACAAGTTTAGACTTGTCACTGCAGGAACGTTTAGGATAGCTCAAGATAAAGTATACAATATGCATAAATGTTATGTAATAATTAAATTTACTTATTGCAAATCTACTCAAAAAAAATATTTTAATCAATTTACTATCTGATTTTAGGCGTACCTATCACCTCTTGTTTCACTTGCTGGCGTCTATAAAAGGATCTGAACTATACAGTTAACGATAGTGGTAGACTAGGAGCCAATCTGGCTGTTTGGCTGGTCCCGATCTACCACTGATAAATCTTATTATGCCTCAATATATATTATATATATATATTTAGAAGGATAGTAGTTTTTGGAAGTAGTAGGCAAGATGAAGTTGATCAAGCAACCCATATCCCTGAATGTGAAAAATATAAATTTTAATGAGTCTAGTTGTCAGATCAGACACAGCGTTTTATTGCCTAATACGATTCGCTGCATAATATGCGGACCCTCGAACTGTGGTAAAACAAATGTTATTATCAGTTTACTGCTGCATGAAAATGGACTTAAATTTAAAAATCTCTATCTTTACTCGAAAACTACTTTCCAGCCAAAATATCGTTTTTTAAGGGAAGTATTAAGAAGAGTACCTCAGATAAAGTTCAATGAGTTTAATGACGACAAAGATGTTATAGCTCCGAATGAAGCTTTAACAAATTCTGTATTTATTTTTGATGATGTTGTGTGTGAAAAGCAAATAAACATTCGTAATTATTTCTCTATGGGAAGACATAAGCAAATTGACTGCTTTTACTTATCGCAAACCTACTCAAAAATTCCGAAACAGTTGCTGCGTGATAACGCTAATTTTCTTATAATATTTAAACAAGATGATGTGAACTTAAAGCATATCTATGACGAACATGTAAATTCTGATCTACTATGGAATCAGTTTAAAGACATTTGTAAAACTGTTTGGAGTAACCCTTATAATTTTCTACTTATTAACAAAGAGTCGCCATTAAACAATGGAAGGTATAGGCAGAATTTTGATATTTTTTTAAACTTTGAATGAAGGTTTTACTTAAATATGAATTACACACATAAATGCCGTCAGTATTACTTCTTTCATAGCTGAATACAGCTGATATTTTTATTAAAAGATGGAAAAAAATATTAAAATAGAATTAGTGAAGTCTGTCGACTCCATAAAGAATAAAATAAAACAAATGAAAAATCAGGAACATACAATAAACTTGTCACTTGATAAAATGTTAAAACCTGTCACAGATCCTCTCAAAACTCTAGTTGATTCTAATAGATTTGCAGATAAAATGAATAAAATTGAAAATACAACTCTAAATAGCTCTGAAGAAATCGAGTCCGATAAAAATAATACAAGTTCATCTACAAAGATCGATGACTATTACGATGCAAATCTAAATTCTATCCAATTCGTTGAAGAAAATGCTAAAAAGGAATCAATAGATCATTCAGAAATGTCATTAGAGGGTGATGATATCTTTGGTATTTATGACGGTGTTAGTATACCATTTGGAATTAGAAGTGAAAACAAAACATTATTGATGGGTAATTCGCCGGTATCATTTTCTAAAATTGATAGTTTGAATAACGATACTATCATTTTAATTAAAATCGGCGACAAAGCTTACAATTTAACGGCGGGGCTAAAAGAACTTTTACTTCGAAGAAAACCTGATTTAAAGTTAATATCGAGCGAAGATAAACTTGTCTATAAGGATATGTTACATTATACAAATGCGCATAAAAGAGATTTTAATTCGAAAGGTCAAATAAAAGGTGACAAAGGTATAAAATATTGTAAAATAATTAAACCCCTATTTTCTGAATCGTTATACGATGATAAACTTTCTCACGCTAAACTTGGTGGAAACTTACCAACGCTAAAAAAATACAAAAACAACACCGACCTGGTATATTGGGATGATCCTAACGAATTAGTCGAGAGATTGAAACTATTAGTAGCTTCAAGAGATGCTGGCAATACAAACCATGATAATGAAATTTTATCGATAATTGAAGAATTAAAAGAAGCTGGAATAATTAAAGAATAAATAGTCGTAATAATATGCTCTACATTCAGTATTATACATGAATTCAAGACAAATTAACTGAATTCTGAACATGAGCAAAGCCGACGTGGTAAACGAAATTCATAAAAATGCAAGGGTAAACTTTCCCCGAAGACATGTTATTATGAAAGACATAGACGACCTGTGGCAAGCAGATTTAATTGATATGCAATCAATTTCAAAAGAAAATAAAAATTGTAGATTTATTCTTGCTGTTATTGATACATTTTCAAAGTACGCTTGGGCCTTTCCTCTAAAAACTAAAACCAAAGATGATGTGTGTAACTGTTTCAAAATTGTCCTAGCTAATGGGCGTGTTCCTAAAAATCTGCAAACAGATAATGGAGCAGAGTTTTATAATAATAAATTCCAAAAGCTTATGAAGTCTTATCAAATTAACCACTATTCAACCTTCTCAACAAAAAAGGCTTCGATAGTTGAACGATTTATCAGAACATTGAAGTCTAAACTTTATAAGGAATTTAGTTTAAAAGGAAACTACAATTGGGTAAATAATACCCTTAATGATGTTATTCACAAATACAATCACACTTACCATCGGACAATTGATGAAATCCCCGCTAACGTGGATAACATTAATAAAAAACGAATATTAGAAAGATACTTAAGGTTGGTAAAAAATTATAGTAATAGAAGCAAGTTTAAAGTAGGTGATTATGTGCGTATCAGTAAGTACAAAGGAACATTTGAAAAAGGATATACCCCTAACTGGTCATCAGAAATATTTAAAATTCGAAAAATACAAAATACAACTCCTATCACCTACTTAATTGAAGATACAATCAGAGGTCAGCCTATTTTAGGAGCATTTTATGTGCAAGAGCTTCAAAAGACAAAACATTGCAATGTATATCTAGTCGAGAAAGTTCTTAGAAGAAAAGGAAACAGAGTTTTAGTAAAATGGTTAGGTTTGTCTTCTACTGAAAACAGCTGGATTGATAAATCGAATATAGTATTATAAACAAAAAAATAAAATGAACTCAAAAGTTGATCATTGATGAAGCGTGTACGTATTTATTTTAGCGCTCGATTCAGATTCATTAGTCTTATGATGTGTATTGGAGAGAGCAGTCTTCTCAATTGGTTAATAAACAATTTACCATTTGAATTACACTTACCCGGATACAATTATTGTGGACCTGGTACAAAATTAATTAAAAGGCTTGCAAATAGAGATAAAGGAATTAATAAATTAGACGAATATTGCAAAGAACACGATATTGCCTATCACAAATCGTCAAAGTTAAAGGATCGTCACAAAGCTGATTTGATTTTGTTAAAAAGGGCAAAAGAGCGAGCAGTCGCCTCGGATGCGAGTGTATGCGAAAAAATCATGTCACGTTTAGTAAGCAAGACAATGTCTGCAAAAATTAAAACCGGCTCTGGCCAAAAAAAAAGCAGCAAAAAGCGCTCTCGGAAAATTACATCGGGAAAAGGGTTAAAAAATAAGTTTAAAAATATTATTAGTAAAACGAAAAGACGCTTTAAAAAATTAAAGCCAAGATGCAATAAAGTGGCGATAGAATTAGCTATGGCGGCAGCCAGAGAATTAGCTGACGATTCATCTATTAAACTTCCTCGGTTTATTCCTATACCGAAAAGCGGTGGTGTATTACCTTTGATTCCTATTTTTGCTGGATTATCAGCGGTGGGAGCGTTAGCAGGCGGTGCAGCTGGTATTGCCAAAACTATAAATGAATTCAAGATAGCCAAAAAGCAATTGGCTGAATCGAAGAGACACAATGAAAAAATGGAAGCTCTTTGCATTGGAAAAGGTTTACACCTTAAACCGCATAAACATGGCCTTGGAATTTTTATATCAAAAGAAAAAAACTAAAATATCGGCTACCCAAACGAGCCTTAACTAACTTTGACATTTTGAAGTATGGAAATAATATTCCTTATTTTCGAGGTGTATTTATGAGAGATGAGCTCCCTAAACAACCTTTTAAAAAAGAGTGCGGAGTTGTAAATTTAGATAGTTCTAAAAATCCAGGTTCTCATTGGGTAGCCTATGCAAAATACAATGATTATATTGAATATTTTGATAGTTATGGAAATCTTAAACCACCAAAGGAGTTGATAAGATACTTAGGTGCTAAAGTACACTATAATTATGATAATATACAACGCGACCACCCTTACAATTGCGGACACCTATGTTTACATTTTTTAAGGAATTTTTGGTGTAGTTTAGGAATAAATTGAACAGGATCTTCTAAAAGTGTTCAGTCTACAAGCATGTCCATAACGGTAACCATCTCTGGAAATAAATCAGAATTAGATACATTTTTTCAACCACCTCTATATTTATCTGGTCAATTTGAGTGTGGTTTGTTATACTTTTCAGTATTAAATTCAATACCAAATGCACGTATTAATAACAACATTATTCCTGTGATCAGAATCGAATGTGATCTTGTACACGGTTCATACTCTAACGGGTTACCAACTCATATAATTCATGAATTTGTATCTAATACTGCTACAGGTCAGCAAATCATAGAAATACCGCGAAACCCTATTTACTTTCCAGTGAACAAAAACACTATTACATCAATATCTATTAAGATAGTTGATCAATTTGGGTTCTGTATTAACTTTAGAGAAGAACATAAAAATATTGAACTACGCCTTCATATAAGAAAAATAAAATGATATCATATTATAAAACCCATGTAGTTACCAAAAAGCGTCCTATTTCTTGTACAACCATTAAGGTGCAAAGACGTAAGAAAAAAGTTATAAAATTAACTAAAGCAAATAAAGATTTTCTTAAAGCCCTAGGTATAAAAGTATGAATATGCTACAGATTACTGAATTACCACACTTCGATACTTCGATCGAAAGTAATGAAGTCCATTCGTACAATCCCTACAACAACAGTTTTAGAGAAAACGATGAAATCAGAATTCCCATACACCAGCAAGACGTATATGTGTTACCATCAGCCAGCTCAATTTACGTCGAAGGGCAAGCAAAGTTCTTCGGTAAAGATGGAAATCCTATTAAGAAAGCTATTACGTTCAGTAACAACCCTGTTATGTTTTTGTTTCAAGATATCAGATACGAAATAAATGGTATAGAAATAGATCGCATTAAAAATTCTGGAATAACATCAACAATAAAGTCATACGTTTCAATGAATGATGGAGAAAATAAAGTCGCTGCCTTGTGGGGTTGGAACATGGATGGATTTAAAAGCGACGGTTATTTCAGTGCTATTGTTCCTCTTAATAAGATTTTAGGATTTGCTGAGGATTACAATAAAATTGTAATAAATTGTAAACATGAACTTATTCTGAATAGAAGTAACTCCAACTTAAACAGTGTTATAGTAACTGACGATGTTACACATTTTCAAATAGATATGCAAAAAGTGCAATGGCGGGTGCCACATATAAAAGTATCAGATCGGGAACGACTGACGCTTCTTAAACATTTAGAAAGAGATAAACCTATTCAGATAGCCTTTAGAAATTGGGATTTATACGAGTATCCTTTGCTCCCTAAAACTACAAAACATTGCTGGTCTGTTAAGACTGCCTCACAATTAGAGAAACCTCGGTATGTAATTTTTTGCTTGCAAACCAGTAGAAAAAATAGTAAAATCAAAGACAGTTCTCTTTTCGATCACTGTGGGGTTACTAACGTAACTTTGTTTTTGAATTCACAATATTATCCTTACGAGCCCTTATGCTTAAATTTTTCCGAGAACAAATACAGTATATTATATGAAATGTATGTGAAATTTCGTCAGTCGTATTACAACTGTCCTGCAGACCCCTTGCTTGACTTAATCGGTTTCAAGGAGAAGGCTCCTCTATTTATCATAGACTGTTCAAGGCAAAACGATAGTTTGAAAACAGGTCCCGTAGATGTGCGTTTGGAGATTGAATGTTCAGCACCAATACCAGATAACACAACTGGATATTGTTTAATTATTAACGACCGACTTGTGGAATACAAACCTTTGAGTAACATAGTGCGTAGGTTATCATGACCGCCATTGTAGATGTTCAAGGTTTCAAAACAGAATCAAATTATTTTATCATTAAAGAAATTGCTATACTATGTAATAATAAAATTCAGGTGTTTTTAATTACACCACCGTTTCCATATCGCGGTTTGTCGGAGCCAGAAAAACGACAAGTTGGTTGGATTGAACGTAATAGGAAGATATACTGGGGTGAAGGATTTGTGCCTTTCGTAAATTATCTGAACTTGGTTGAAGGTATTTTAAAAGATAAATGTGTTTACACCAAAGGTAGAGAAAAAGTATTATGGTTGAAAGAAATTTCAAATAATAATAATGTAAATAATTTAGAAGATAAAGATTGCCCTAGTTTGATAAGCTTGTACAAAATATATGAAGATTGTCATGATTTGTATAGTTGTATTTATCATGATTCAATATGTGCTTTAAAAAATGTTTTATGTTTAAATAAATGGTGTATAGATAATAAAATTTTGATATAAATATTTTCTTGTTTAATTTTTACGATTACAGTTTCCTATCCCTCCCAAACTCCTAAATGTTAATCTTTATAAGTTGCTAGCAACAACTATACAGCCCCATTATGCTTTTAGAATTATTTGCAGCAAGAAGTAGAGAGCGAGTAAACAGAACATGTCTCAAAACAAATACAGTCCGCGCTATGACATGTATAACACGTATAAAATGCGTGAACTTTCATTTAATCATTATTGGGCAACTATTGATTCGAGGAGAAGATTAGTGATGGAAATGGCTGACGCTGGATTTTTTTATTGTGGAAATGGTGTAAATGATAAAGCAGCTTGTTTCTCATGTGGAGGTGTTATAGAAGATTGGGAGATTTACGATGATCCTTGGCTGCAGCATGTTCAAAACTTTCCGGATTGCTTTTATTTAAATGCTGTGAAAGGAAAACATTATGTTGACAAGTCAAGATGTCTATTCAAGTATATATAAAGAAACAAAAATATAAAACTATTCGTTAAAATGATACATCTATAAAAAACAAAAAAAGAATAAAAAAAAAGAGACTCGTGAAGGATTTGAACCTCCGACCTCCATTTCTCCGAACGTAATCGGGGCGCTCTTACCAAACTGAGCTAACGAGTCTCAACGATACTCCTCTAAAACAATGACCACTATCATCAATACGACGTCATGATTATTCACCCTTTGAACTTTTTCTAAAACCCATATTTGAGATTATGAGAGGAGAGCAGTGGTGGTCCAGTTGTAACGGCTGCGACTTACAATTTGTAGGTCCTGGGTTCGAACCTAGGCTAGCGCTTTACTTTGAGTAAATTATTTCATTACCACTGTTCTCTGTGAGAGGAGACCTTTGTGCCAGTAGTGGGAAAAAAAAAATACAAATTGAAATCTTAAATCGTAACTACTTTGTCTGTATCATAGTATTCGTTGTCTACTTTGCTCCTGTTTCTGTTGCGAATACAATCTAAGCAAACAGACATCGCGCATCTGTGTCGCGATCTTAAACACATTTTTTATGACGAAAAGACGGTTCTTTTATAGTCTTAAGACGCTGAAAACTTTGCTTGCGCGATGTAGGATTTAATGTTTTTAGTTCATACGACGTGTCATAGATGGTGCTGTAGTACTTTTTACAGAATGCGAACGAATGTGCTTGAATTTTATTAATAAGTGTCTAAAACCGTTACTCTATTGAATTCAGAATATTCAATCTAGAACTGTATTGTAGACCAATACCTAACAACATTCGCTCATCAGTTTAAAAACCGTAGTGGATAAAAAGACATGTGAACTGCTGTGGAGGAAATTACAACGAACCGGCAGCAACATTCGCTCATCAGTTTAAAACCGTAGTGGATAAAAATACATATGTGTTATTGGGGCGTTCTGCATAACGCGCTCGAGCGAGAAGCGAGAGCAAGTGATGCAGAACCCCCAATAATACCCTACTAACGTTTAGAGTAGGATAATATGTTTAGTTATCTAGATAATAAAATTATATGTCATACATAAGAATACATTATACATAAGCTTTACGTATAATTTATAAAATGTTGTCAAAAAAAAGAATACTATTGCCACGTTTTACTAACATTTCGATGGGTAGATAACTATTCGGTACTCGCAACACCAAAGCCTTGTAGTTGACGTTGCGGTGCGTCTCCAGTAACTACACCTTCATCATTTGGTGCACGTACTCCATGTTGTCTTCCGTAGAGGGCAAGCGTCAGGGCACACAGGACACGAGTCTGCGAAGTCTGCAATTTTTAGAAATTTGTCATTCCAACACGATCCTATTACCATTTTGCAAAAAGTTCGTAATGTGCTAAATTCATAATGGTCAATCATTGGTCGGTCAAAGGTTTCGTAATAGAATTGTGTTAAAATGACATTGTCGTTTTTTGTATTATTGCTGGCCTCAGGGATCATGCTGACATCGAACGGGAACGGAGGGCACTGTCAGTAAGGGCGAATATGATGGCACGCAGGTTTGCACGCTGTTCTGATCAAGTAAAGATCACACTTTTTAAAGCATACTGCACATCGTTGTACACGTGCAGCCTGTGGGCTAACTATACTCAGGCCAGTTACAGTGCCCTCCGTGTACAGTACAACAACGCACTCAGGGCGATATTGGGGCTGCCCCGCTTCTGCAGTGCCTCGGGTATGTTTGCGGAAGCGCGCACCGACTGTTTTCACACCACAATGCGCAAGCGGTGCGCGTCCTTGGTGCGCAGGGTGCGGGCCAGCTCCAATGCTGTCCTAGCGATGATCGCTGGACGTATGGACTGCCCTTACATTAGGAAATGCTGCAGTAGGCATATAGCAATTTAGCGTGTTAGCGACTGTAAGACATGCACTCTTATTTGGATGATGTTTTTATTTTATTTTATTTTTTATTATTAATTAATTTCCGATTCATTTTATTTTTTTACATGACATTGATTTGATTTCCCGGACATGTATCTATTTATGATTTGTTGACATGGTACTTATGATTGTTATTTTTATTATTACTATTTTTACATTTTTATGTTCATTTGTGATTTGTATTTATCTCGTGTCTCTTTATGTGTAATTTTTAATATGGGGAAACCTGAAATAAATGGATTTTATTTTTTCTTATTTTAAAACCTTCTATTACAAATGGTTTTAGAAATCTACTACTATATTTGAACATTTATTAATGCCAGATTTCATAAATACATATTTTCACACATTCGTCATTATGTACGAGATAATCATTCTATGAGTCATCATTACTTTCAATAGAGTGTCAGTGGTTTACCATTGAAAAGTCATAATGACGCCATTATATTAGTAGATCCCCAAAATTGTCAAAATCCACAAATATTATGATATCAATGATAGACCATTCTGAAACTATTTTAATAGCAGATTGAATAACAATGGAAAACAGGATTATCGAATATTGGACATACTGTTGCTTTAGCTCACGAGGGCAACAGATATTTCAACAAAAAATCCTGAAGCGTGTGACAAATGCCAGTTTTTTCTATTTTATTTTTGTTCACAGTGCCCGAGCTCAATTCAGACGGTGCACACTGGATTCATTATTTTCCATACCCGAACATTGCCTCTACGAACAAGCTGTAACGTTGCAAAAATTTTCAGTAATTATCTCTGAAGGTGATGTATTTCAGGTATGGATACTTTTTAACCTTATTTTGTGTAAATAAGGTCGATTTTTCATGTTCGGGCGGGGGGACCAGGCTGTAATACTTTTTAACCTTACTTTGTGTAAATAAGGTCGATTTTTCATGTTAGGGCGGGGTACACGGTTGTAAATGCATGTTTAGTCGTTTAATGCTATCAATAAGAACATTTATGTGCATTTTCTCATTCTTCGTTACTTTTTCTGTTAGCAACTAGGCAAAGGCCTCCCTTTCTTTTTAGGCTCTTATGCCAATTTTGACAGGACTTTTACTGGCATAGATAGATAGCTGATGCTAGAAATCATATTTATAATAATAGTTTTACGCGAACAAAGGTCGCGGGTAACATTTAGACAAAAATAAACATTGTTTTAAGCAATAACAATGATGTATGATGGGCGAGAATGGTAGAAATCATAAAAAAAACGATATAAAACTACTGACCCATTCAAATAGCACAATATGAATAAAATATAAAAATCATAATCTATATAGTATCGATAACTATAAATTGGCGAATAAAATTATAGACCAATATACAATCACGCTTCCACGAACCGTTCGAATATCTGAAAGCGTCAGTGAAATAAAAACAACATTTTTCACAAACAGAATACAAAATTTCATAGAAATCGCGATGGATGATTGTGACATGATTTTCACACTCTCTGGCGCTCGAGTAGTCGATAGCTCTGTGTCGATAGTGTCGGATAGATACAGGGTGTAAACCACCTCATCACAAAGCCGTTTACCAAGCATTCTGTACATCAAACTAAGTAACTTTACGCAAAAAATATTGCTGGGTAACAACTTTTTTTTGAGGTTATAAATCATGTTTTGTAGTAGAACTCAATGTAACACACTTAAATCATTGTGCTGATGGATGGATTGAATAGTACGGGGGTCATGGAGGTGTTAAAAGTTAAAATCTTACAAAAACAACTTGTATTTAAAAAAAAGAACTTGTCAAAAAGTTGTAACTTTGACCCCCCATATCTCCGTAACTAGAAGGTACCAGGTATGGTGTAGAACAAAAAAATGATTGCAATGATGGGGAGAACAAGTGTCTTTCGGCTTCGTGAAGAGGTGTTTTACACACTTTATTTAGTACTATTTATATGGATATAATTTGACATATTTCAAGTAGATATATTATGTTTACAAAAAGAAAGCAGGAGCTCGTGGCAAAATAAAGGATTAGCCGTGCTTGCCTTGGTTGATCTGTGGATGGGTTATCACCCTTAGATACCGAGTTTCCTCCTTGTCTTGGAAAGTACGTTACGCTGTTGGTCCCGACTGTCATTTGTCTATCTTTGGCAGTCGTAATAGTCTCACAAAGTCTGACAACCTGCTGTCTTATCAAGTGGTATCGTATTACCCAGTATTAACTGGGTTTGGGTGTGGAGGTCAGATAGGCAGTCACTTCATGTAAAATACTGGAAATCAGCTGCATCCGGTTAGACTGGAAGCCGATCCCAACATATTTGGGAAAAGGCTAGGCAGATGATGATGATGTTTACATAAGTAAAGAAAAATTCACGGACTGACTGATTTTATGGCTTCAATACACCCACATTACGGCAACCACTTAGCGTGTTCAAATCAAAGGTGTAATAATTAATACAGTAAGTAAAAAAATAAAAACACGCCCAAGTGTGGCGTAATATTGTTTCTCTTTTTAGGGTTCCGTAGCCAAATGGCAAGAACGGAACCCTTATAAATTCGTCATGTCTGTCTGTCTGTCTGTCCGTCCGTATGTCACAGCCACTTTTTTCCGAAACTATAGGATATATGCTGATGAAACTTGGTAAGTAAATGTATTCTATGAACCGCATTAAGATTTTTACATAAAATAGAAAAAAAACAATAAATTTTGGGGGTTCCCCATACTTAGAACTGAAACTATAAAACTTTTTTTTTCATCAAACCCATACGTGTGGGGTATCTATGGATAGGTCTTCAAACATGATATTGAGGTTTCAAATATCATTTTTTTCTAAACTGAATAGTTTGCGCGAGAGACACTTTTAAAGTGGTAAAATGTGTGTCCCCCCCTGTAACTTCTAAAATAAGGAAATGATAAAACTTAAAAAAAATATATGATGTACATAAACATGTAAACTTCCACCGAAAATTGGTTTGAACGAGATCTAGTCAGTAGTTTTTTTTTAAACGTTATAAATCGTAAACAGCAATTTACCTTTCATTAAATCTGCTACGGAGCCCTTCATGGGCGAGTCCGACTCGCACTTGGCCGCTTTTTTTTACTGCAAACCCTATTATTTGATACCCATGTCATGAGTACACACAATGAATAACGGTTCCGTCGGCATCTTTGGTAGTCCGCCATATTAGATTTGCACTGACGTCACTTAGCTAGCCATGAATTGTCATTCAAACGAAACATGTGTGAATTTTCAGCTGTGTCGTACTTCGGGAAGTTGGTCAAATTTAACTTGTAAGAATTTTTTTCAGTTATAGGTTTAACTGACAAATGCTTGCACTGCCTGGACAGGTCCACTCAAATCTGTGTGGTTCTTTCTTCAAAAGACCATCTCAGACACTAATCTGCATAGTCCTCATGTGAATTAAGTAAGATTGTCTGGACTTCAAAAGAGACTATGACCTCTGAGTTTGTTTTGGCTGTTTCTTCTCAGAGTAGTCAGGTACGAAACACCGGCCCCATCTAGTTTAAAAAAAAATGACGTGTAAAAGTGTTTGAGAAAACCTACTTGCTGAATAAATATGATTTATCATTTACCCTAACTAAAGCGTACAATAAATACCTTGGAAATATGCCTCGCATGCTTCAGAAAGATTGATTTTTATTTTAATTTTTGAATGTCAAACCCCGCATGTAGGTAACAAAAGCAAACATACATGGAAATTAATAATTAAATTCTCAAAAACGTCATCACTCGGCCCAGAGCTGCATTTAAGTATTCAGGGTAATTTGCATATAATATGACAATGGTGTCGATTCTGGTGTGCACAAACTAAGCTTAATTTAGGCTATTGCTATCTTTTTCTGTCTAATAAAACGAGAAAGAGACGGACGTAATTTAGAGCTGTCAAAATTAATTGGAACTAATATTTCCATACAAATAAAGGGTGCACGTAAAAACATGTCGACTAAAACACGGTGAAGCGCAAGGCATTAACTAGTTTGACACCTCTAACTTAGTTCATAGCTATAGCCGTCCTTTTCTTGCACTGCCTTTTAGTAAAAGATAGCAATAGCCTAAATTTAGTTTAGTTTGTGCACAACAAAATCGACACCAATGTTCTACTATGTTTTAGTTTGACAAAATCTACCTTTTGATATGCGTTACTATCTTGTTTGACTACTAAATGAAGTTTTGAACAAAGTTGTCTTCGTTCTAGTCTACATTTATTTAGTACCGATGTGCCTTGAGATTGCGTGACCACTAAGGAATTTGAGTCTTAAGTATTCTTCTCAAAACTCATTTTTCTGTAAAACAACAGTGTTAGAAAACGTGGCTAGTGAATAATTTTCAACATTTCAATTATACCTATGATTAGGTTAATTAGAAAAATTAAAGATACATAATATTTAATTGCCTTCTGCGGTCTTCTGCAGTCCACAGGATTCAGGTGCATACTATTAATAGTACAAATACTACAAAACATCTAAAAGTCTGAGCTGTTTGTAAATAAACATAAATAGTGTGAAATATAACGTAAGTACAACAAAACCATCCCAAATAAATTCCCTAAACTATGGTGAATCCACATCCAAGTCGGTTACGCAGTTTCAAAGAAAAACGCGTCTCACAAACCAAAATGACAAGTGACATAAGTTTTTGAACTGAAAAGAAACTACCTACATACATTGCTACTAACTTATAGTCTTAACCCTATTCTTGGCACGGTGGACAATTTGATACATTGAACTTTGCGAAAATCTCGAGACGTCCCGAGACGTATTTACGAAACATTTATTATTTAATTTGCTACAAAATATAATCCCAATTCTACTAAAATATACTATTTTATTTCTTGTAACACCAAATATGCAGTAGAAAACCAGATGACGAACCGATCGAAGGCGTCTGTGCGTCGCAAGGTAAAAATACTCATTTTTTATTATATTTTGGTCAAATTGCTTTACAAAGCTGTTTAATTCGAATAGGTTACAATATTTGCTACTCGGAAACACTATTTTCGAGTACTAAACTGGATTAAAATCGACTGTAATTTACCGTTTTTTTCGAGTGTATCAGATATGACACACTGACAGGTAGCCATACTTCTAGACGTCTTTTGTTATGTATCAAATACGTGACATTGCTCGATTTGTACGGTTACAATTTTTTTTGTGAATTTTATAATTATTTTATGTTATTATTGTTATTTTATTGATATTATTATTGTTTATTTCTATTTTTCTGTCACCAGTGATTCATCAGCTTAGTATTCAACAACAGAGAAGAGCTCGGCAACTTGTGGCTCTTGTTCCAAAGCCAAACGCAAAATCGGATTTGGATGAAAGCGAATCATTTGCTGATGATGAACTGCAGTATTGCTTCCGCCCAGCGCACTCCGACAGCAGTTCACCGTCTCCATCATTGCCTTCTTCGATAGAAAATCTAAATCTTCTATCAGATGACGATACTGAAGTAAATGAAGTGGTTGCTTCAACATCTTTGATAATTTACCCCCCACAGTCATCGCCGTCAACCAACCCTTATTCACCATCAATTTTATCAAATCCATCTGTAATAAGGCAGCTTCATTGTGCTGAGACTAGTCCATTGTCTCCGGTACCACCTTTGTTACATCAAGTAAGTTAACCATCTCCTCTAGCAACCTCTTCGCAAGTACCTTCACCACTGGCCACCTCCTCGGAGCTACCTTTACCACGAGCCAGCAACTTGACGCTTTATAACCAGGTGCTGTCATCATTGTTTGCACCATCTCCTTCAGCGGCTACTCGTTCAAAAAGACCTAGAGTTATCGCGATAAAGCGAAAAGTAGTACCTGCTAAAAGTTTACAACTGCTGTAAGTATACCGTTCCGTGGTCATTGCTGGTATTTACCATTTTTTTTCGCAAATGCTCGATATTTGCGTGAACAATGCCTGGCTTCTCTATCGACGTGATAGAGAAGCCAGGCTTGAAGCCAAAAAACCCAAGTCGCTGAAAACATTCCGAATTGAAATTTTCGAAAGTCTACGCAGATATGAGAGAACTAATAAAAGCAATGTCAGCAGAACTAGCGTTAGCTCAACCAAGACCATACAGAAACCAGTAGCTGAAAGACCCCCAGATGCTGTTCGGTATGATCAAATTGCTCATTTTCCAACTATAGCATCCATCAGAGGTAGGTGCATGTATTGCACAAAATGGCAGACCAAATTGTTTTGTCAAAAATGCAAAATGAGGAAGTGCTTACTGCCGGAACGTAATTGTTTCTTAGAGTATAAGAAATAATAAAGTAATTGTAAGACTGATAATATAATTAGTAAATATTCGTGATTGATCTCGTTCTACCAATAATTAAGATTTTTATATGGTTCGTATCCTATTTATATTATTGTTGATTTTAACCGGCTAATACTAAAAGGAGGTTCTGTTTTTTAATTGTATGTGCGGAAGTAACAGAAATTGTGTTTAATTTCATGTTTTTTTTACGTTAGAATTTAATATTTTGGTTTTTTTGTTTTGCAATAATAATCTTTATAACTTGTTGAAAGCCTGGCAGTGGGGCAAATGTGATACATAGATTTTATAAGGTTAATTGCTAAGAGTATGGCAATGTGCCTTATGTGATACATTCAATAAATCATAAACTAATAAAAATATATTTTTGTTTTAATTTTTTCTCCCCTCAATGAATACCTATGAATACATTCTATGTAAAATTTACGAACATTTAAAAAAAAAAAAACTTGCCAAGTATAGGGTTAAGATATTTAATTTGTATGCTGCTAACAAAGGATGGACATCACTTAGTCTGGAATAAACATATTTTTTTTTTTAACTTTGTTTTTTTTTTTGATATAATCAGTTTTGTGGTCGCGCCACACTCAAACACAGTCTCATTTGTTTCAAAGCCTTCCGGCTTTGAGCCTCGTCAGCATTCCTGGCAAATTTCGTATACCCTACAATTTTGTTCTAAAAGAGACTACAATTTGAACAATTTCAGGCGCTTTTGCTTTGCGTCCTTCATGTTAAGGTTGTTTTTTGTTTGAAAAATAAAAGTTCGTTGCAATGTGATACTGTTTATGCGACGTTTTCATTTGAAATTTTGTTTGTTACGTTCATGGAATTTTTACGATTCAGTTTGCAGGAATGGATAGAATTTTAACACCTGTTTGAGGCAATTTTTGGTCCGACTACGTGGCAGGGAAAAAATTGATTTTATTTTTATTTTATCTAGCATCCTAGCGTCTGAGAGTGGATTCTGATAAACAGCGTATATCAAAACTGCGTGGTCACTAAAAAAAATAATTAGGTCCATGTTCACCAAAAATATGGCAGTCTGATTATCTAAAAACAGCTGCTTAAAACACATTTTTGTATTGGAAAATGTCACAGTGACAGCTGTTTTTAGATAATCAAACCGTTATCTTTTCGGTGAACATGAACCTTAGTCCGTCAGTTAGATCATCAAACAATATTTGAGCCGTATTTTTTGTTTTGTTACGTAAACCGAAATGGACGAATATACGACGCTTTATTAATACGTCACGGCGCGGTATAATTTTTAGTGCGTTCTGACGTCACAAGCCTCATTACTGAGTTTTGATGCCGAAAACATAACGGTCTGATTAGAAAGACAAGAGGAATTTAAAATTCCTATAGAAAATGTATGTTTCCCATAACTCTTCTTTAAGTGGATCTAATTCTAAATTATATAGTCGATGATCTTGGTGCACGGTAAAACTCTCATGAGTTTATGTTGGCACCAACTTAAATGTATAAAATGTATGTTTGCTACTGAATAAATAAATAAATAATAAATAAATCAGTGTCCATTCAAAATATATATTTGGGAACCTAGATACTGTGTAATTCAATCGAAATAAACACACAATACCTTAAGAATATGTTTGATTTACAAATTATTTTGGTATTACGTTTGTATGAACGACGCATGCTTCACCGGCCCCTTAATAAGGAAGTTACAAGGCTGAATATTTCAGAGACCCAATTTTCATGTCTTGTCATATTACTCCTCATAGTTAAGAAATTACGAAACCAGAAGTCCATATTCTTCTTCCTAAATCAATAAAGAAGAATCAATCAAGCCCGTTTTTTCCATTGATCCCTTTAAAAAAAGATATAAAGGAAAACGTTACCAAAATCATCATTTTTTGGCATGTCGCGTTTACCATATTTTGATTAAATCCGTGTTACATAAATTCACCGTTAAGAATCTCTTAATTTTTAATATCAGCATTTTATAACAGTTTATTAACTATGTCTTTTCATTAAATAAATATTTTAAAAAATAATTGGAAGACAGTTAAAAACCGCGCAAAACAATGTTCAAATTTTTAACGCCATTTGCGGCAACAGTGCTTGTTTAAAAAATGGCGGTGAAACGGAATGCGACCGACGTATGTGCCTACCTTGACGCGATGGTCCCCCGTCCTCCGCAGTCATTCGGCGCGTTTCAAAGGGGACGGACGCTACGCATTTCGAGTGGTGAGTTGTTTAATTTGATTCTACAAAACTTGTCATAGTAATCGTCATTCTAACTTTTAATCGTATCTTGAAAGTTCATGCAGGGTGAAGCCCAATTGTGAATGTCACGAAGAAACATTTGTGAAACTAGCTTACGTAGTGCTTTTGTAGTCTTTTATCTTCTACTAGCGGACGTCACGCGGTTTCACACGCGTAATTCCCGTTCCCGTGGGAGTACGGGGATAAAATATATCCTATGTTACTCGTGGATAATGTAGCTTTCGAATGGTGGAAGAATTTTTAAAAACGGTCCAGTAGTTTTTAAGCCTATTCATTACAACCAAACAAACAAAGTTTTCCTCTTTATAATATTAGTGTAGATAATATTCTTAGCACGTGGAATGTTTTAGAAAAAATCATTGTTGGCAACATCATTCGCAGCAACATTGCACGAGATAACAATGACGCAAGTTGCGAATAATGATAAAGTACCTATAGGCACAACAATGACGATTGTTGCCAATAATGATTTAAATGTATACTACTACGATCTATTCGTGATTAGCTTGAATTGCTACTTCTAAATGTACCTATACCTAGCTACATCTGCAATATAATATAATTATCTTTCTTTTTGACAGGTATATAATCAAAGGATCTGAAATTTTTGTGATCGGTTAGTGAACCGAAATTACTAGAAACTGAATGTTTTACTTCACAAGGAAGTAAAACATTCATTTACATTTATTTTTTTTTTTTTTTTCATTTTTTTTTTTTTTTTTTTTTTTCATTTTTTTTTTTTTTTTGTTTGTCCATGTTGATTTCTCGGAAAATTACTCTTTAAAGTATGCCGAAGAAGTACAACCCTTCCATTTCGGTGGTAGCAGACAACAAGTTTCGTTACATACTGGAGTTATATTTACGCACAGCTTTGATACTGGATCAGTAACCCCAACATCCATGTGCACCTTAAGCGATTGTTTGCGCCATGACGCTGCAGCTATATGGGCACATTTGCTGCCGTTAATAGACGAAGCATTAAAATTGAATCCCTTAATTGACAGTATCCACTTCTTGTCAGATTCGCCATCATCTCAATATCGAAACAAGAGTATGTTTTATATCATTACAAAAATTCATACAGATTTTCGACAGTTACATAAAATAACATGGAACTACTCAGAGACTGGACACGGAAAAGGTGCCCCAGATGGCATTGGAGGAACACTAAAGAGGACTGCATATCGAATGGTTCTGTATGGAGAAGATGTAGGAACATTTAGTCAATTCTATGATTTAATTAAAAGATATGTACAAAATGAGCAGCTTAATTATCAAAATAAAAAAAGTGGAAGAGACATACATACTTCTTAAAAGTAACTTGGTTCCTAACAATATAAAAGCCTTCAAGAGCACTTCCGTACACCAAGTCGTATGGGAAAAGTCTGAAACTAAAATGATTTTAAGAAAAATGAGTTGCTTTGATTGTTCTGCGGCTCAAATCTGTGTTCACGGATAATTATCATCTAGGGCACATAACAAATGTGGAGCCAGAACGGCAAAAGATAAAAAAATTGTCCGATATTACATTGAAAGCGGCCAACACTCAGGAATGTCAGCCGAAACCTTCGTGCTCCAAAGATACGTTTTAAGAATTTTTTTAAAGCCCTGCAGAACAGTGGCTAATTATTGTTAATTCCTTATATTTTATTGTATACTAAACGACTTGTGTTAAGTTTCGTTGATTTCTTGATGTTAGTTTTAGATGATTGCATACAACTGCATAATACTGCAGGACTGATCAATGTCATTGAATTAGAATCTATAGTGTCCCTAGACTTAGCTGTATTTTTTTTATAATCAATCAATCTAGCCAAAATGTGGCACAATAATAATACTTTTGTATTTGTTGACATAATTATTTAATGCTACGTACATTATAGACCAACATTTTGAAAAATGGGACATGAAAAATTTGATCAGAAAGTGCCTAGGCATGTTTTTGTAGTTGACTCAATGGTTGATTAATTTTTAATGAAAATGTTGTTTGACTGTCAACTTTTTTGCAAGAAAAAAGAGGTAGGATAAGAAAGTAAGTATATTGTTTTGAAATTATGTTTAATAAGAAATTTAATAATAGTAATTAAAGTTTAAGATCTATATCAAGACTGAATCAGAGAAAATCATATAACTGTAAGAGTTTCTATTCTAGGTTTTATATTAATAATAAATAGAATCAATAATATTGTTGTTAAAAATAAAGCAAGGTGATTTATATATTTCGTATTTTATTTTCGTAATAATATACATATAAAATATTGACAGTCTTATTTGAATTTATGATACAGGTCATTGTCAGCAACAATTTGTCATTATTTTCCACAATATCATCATTATCCTCAAAAATCGTCATGACTGGCAACACAACGATTTTTATAATTTTAAATAATTCGAAAAATACTGTACTTTTCGGAGTGCCTTTTATTTTAAATTACATAATTTTCACTACATACTAATCCAGCGTCAGAAATAAGTTGCGGCACGAGGTTTTAAAATCACAAGTTTTTTTTGTTCAGAATATTATTTTGGGGAGAACTAGCCACAACTGAACTATAACTTCCTCTATCATCATTATCTGCCTAGTTTTTCTCAACTATGTTGGGGTCAGCTTCCAGTCTAACTGAATGCAGCTGAATACCAGTATTTTACATGGAGCGACTGCCTATCTGACCTCCACAACCCAGTCAGTACTGGGTAATACAATAACACTTAGTAAGACTGGTTGTTAAACTGTTACTTAATCTACTATCTGATATGAACCTTAAAAAGTCGTTTCCCAACAATTATTTTTGCTTGTGAACCCCTTAAATTGTACATTTAATTGTGCTGTGTCATTTATAATGTTTTTATTCTCGTTTTCAGGACTGCGACGCAAATATGATGTACTCAAACTGCCCGGGGGGAGACCCTCGACCCTCAGGCAGGTCTCTAGCGAAGCTGATGAACGCCGAAACGTTCAAAGCTGCGTTCAAATCTTCTAAAAGAAATCATGTGTCTGTATTTTGCGTAGTGTTCCTTATTTTGCTAAGTTGTTTACTAAAATAAAAATGTCTAGTGCCGTGTTTGTTTCTGTAGTTTTTCTTTGATTCCTGTGATGCACCACTGCTGGGCACAGGCCTCCAAAAATTCTTTTCATATGCTCTTTTCTCGTGCCTCCTCGGTTCATTTCATTCTTGGTCAGGTCACAGCCTTCATCTGCTCTTTAGTGTGGCATGATACATTTTGTTTCGTTTGACCGATGTGCTGAACTGTTGCAACTGCAGTCAATTTTATACACCCCACAATGTTTTTAAGAGATCTCCTTGGGTGCTTACAACAGCGTCAAAACATCGGGAGCTCACAATAATGGAATATCACGACAGAAATCCAGTAAGTGACAGTATAAGTGTACCTATTAAATTATGATGAAATATAGAGTATAAATAGACTCTTCACAAAGCCGTCAACCATGCATTCTGTACACCATGTAAGCCTACGCAAAAATTATTGCTTGGAAATGACTTGGGGTGAAAAATCACGTTTTGCGGTCAAACTCAATGTAACGCACGCAACACATTGTGCTAGTGAATGGATTGAATAGTGGAGTTTGAGGAGGTGTTTATAGTAAAGTATTTAAATTAAAAACATGAATATTATTAAAAAAAAAATAGTAAGTTCTAACTTTGACCTCCAATACCTAACTTCGTAACTAGAAGGTTACCAGATATAGTTTAGAACAAAAAAATGATTGCAATGATGGGGAAAACAAGTGCCTATCGGCTTTGTTAAGAGTCTTTTTACACCCTTTAGGGCTGATTTTTCAATCATCAGATAACTTTAATCTAAAGAATAAATCTGACTTCTTGGCAGAGTTTCCATACAAAACTGTCAAAATGTCAAAGTTATGCGTCGGATAAAAGTTAACTGGCGATTGAAAAACCAGCCCTTAGAAAAAAAACGCAGACAATACAATAACAATAAGCCGACTCTAACATAGTTGAGGAAAGGCAAGGCACATGAAGATTGAAAATAAAACAAACGTAGAAAAAAGCCACTGGCAACAGCTAAGCGTACCTCAACAAATTTTTACTCCATCCAAATACCTCAGCGCAACGCCAGCGGTCAAAAATTCAAAAGAAAAAAGAACCCAAAGCAATTACTTTAATGGCATTTGTAACATTTCTTTGAATGCCAAGATGTTCGGGGCTACCACGAGGTACCATAAAGAAATTAGGAAGGGTAACTGGGAACACTTTGTAAAAGTTGTTCAATTTCCTTTTCAGTTATTAGAAGGCTCGGTTGAATTACCTTTAAATTATTTGATTGCTTTGTTGCTTCCCTTTTAGAATGATTTAACATAGTCTTTTCTTCGTTTTCCAATTAACATGGCGTTGAAGTCGAACGTTTTGGTCGCTGTACTATACCATATCGAATGCCAAATAATCGAATATCAAATTGATCGACAACTATACTAAATACGCGAACGTTCATAATATGTAATGGTTAATAAATCGACCTTTCAATATATCGTACACTAGCTGACCCACGCAATTTCGTCTGCGTCACATAAGAGAGAAAAACGAAAGGAAAAAAAAATCTCCGTTTTTGCAACATTTTACATCCCTGCTCCGCTCCTAATGGTCGTAGCGTGATGTTATATAGCCTTTCTCGATAAATGGACTATCCAATATAAAAATATTTTTTCAATTTGAACCAGTAGTTCCTGAGATTAGCGTGTTCAACCAAACAAACAAACAAACTCTTCTGCTTTATAATATTAGTATAGATTCAATACATCAAATGTTTGTGTGATCGATGATCAATGCATCGCATTAAATCGAAATACACCTTACATATTTTTGGCAGCTGGATACTCCTAGACACCGCATGTATTGTTAGGAAATTCCTATCTCAAGAACCCTGACCACCGGCAGTTTGGACCCTGTTCCGAATGCTGATGGGCTACTAGTTTGTAACGCAACTTTTTTGCAAAAAATAAAACCGACTTCAAAAAAACACAAAAAAGTGAAAATTATCTTTAATTTCAGAAATCGGTGACAAAAAATCTAAATAAATCAATCAAAACAAAGGTTACTGACTTCTAAAGCTAAACTTATTTTTCACTTTTCAGTGGTTCACTTGTGCTTACCCTTTCACAGCGTACCGGCGGCGAGATGTTATGTTATGAACTGGTGTAAACAATAGACAGACATTAGATTTCAGCAATCCCAGTCCATTTGCTATCATTTATTGAGGAGTTCCGGTGCCTATTTTCATCATATTTTCACCAAATTGAAATGGGACCTCTTTAAAAAAAAATTCTTCCAAAAACTACACAAATCGCATCAAGTGTGCCTATAAAATTTAACCCTTGAATTGTTTTTGTCCGTTATAAAGGACACAGTATTTCCACGCATACAGACGCTGTCTTAACACTCTTAAGTTCTGGGAGCGGGTGGAAGGGCAGGGTACTAGCTATCTCTTTCGCGCGGATGCATGTTCCATTAACGAAGCGATGAACGGTCGCGAGAAGTGATCATTTGAAAAAGTGCAACGGTCAGATTTGCTTACGCTCCTGTTCTAATTGATAACAACTATTTGTTTTTTGGTTGTTTTGTTTTTAATGATAAATTATTAGTTAGAATATGATTATAGGTGTAGTATTTTGATACAACTTTTATAAATATTACTGCATTTAGAATAAAAAACTTAGTTTATTTAAAGTGTCCCACAAAACGGACCTTGCCAGCTTGAAGTATTAACTAGTGTATTCTTTGATTGACCCATGTAACGGACATTGTCATTTAGGCCTACTTCTAAGTATTCTTGTTTTTGTCATATAAAACGGACGACGCCAATTAATTGTCACTTTCAACTTCATGGTTATAATTTTAATAATATTTATTTTTTTGTCCTATTTTATATTAACATGGCTTGGGGTTCAAAGAAAATGTGCTCACTATTACCTCCGGTGGAATCTGAACAGTCTGACATTAAGTCTGATGGCTGAGGCAACTTTGAGCGACGTGACATAAGTAGTACCATACCATATCTCCGTCATTGTACGACATATTAGCTGATCTCAGTGACTAGATTTAGCGTGGTGCGCGAGATGAATTTGTCACAATCATTTTTTGAAACTCCCCACTCTCCCCTCTTCAACCTCCCCCCCCCCATCGTATCTCGGAAACTGGAACAAGAGAGGCTTTTTGATTTGAATATTTATACTTTTTTATTGAGGGGCGTTGATATTTGTATAGCCTCCCCTCCCCAATCTCCACTAAATTTGAATGGGCTGCAACTTCAAAACGGTTACAGATAGCCATTAGGTATTTGAACAAATATTATTAGTAGGTGTCGAAACCTGTTCGGTGGTGGTACCGGTAAAGCAAAGGGGAGGTGGCGAGCGGAGCGAGCCGGCGACCCCCGTAGCGTAGGAATTAGGTAACGATAGCTTTCCGGTGGTAGGTAGGTCCTCAGTAGAGTGAACTTGCGAGATCGAGTGGAGCGAAGAGGTGATGTGGCGAGCGAAGCGAGCCGCCGCGCCTACCTCCGTAGCGTAACGAAGGTTGAGTGGGTGATGCGTAACTAAGGGGCGATGACAAGCAATCTTTAGGGTACAAAATGTTTTTTTAATGGGATAAGGTCTGAGTTTTTAAATACGGATTTAGATCGTTTTATCTTAAGGTTTCTTAGACTGCTTAAAGGGCTCTGGAGTGTTCTCATAATGTATTAGGGATTCCTAATCGGTTCGAACAATTAATATAATAGTAGGCTTCGAAACTTGTACAATATATTGGGTATTTTTTTTAAATGGGACAATGTCTGAGTTTATGAATAAGGTGTTAGATTGTATTAGGGGTTTTCAAAATCTTTAAAGTGCTATTAATGGATTTAAGAAATCTTTTAACGATTCTAAAACATTCTTAAAATTTTATAAGGGTGAATACCTACTTCTCAAAATCATGAAATAGAAACTGCGAGCTGCGTAGCTCGCGCACCACGCAAAATCTATTATTGATTCTAGAATGTTCCTAACTATAATTTGATATTCATTTTTTAATTACACAGTTGAAAATGGTTATTCATGTAAGTACCATCACTTCACATATAATACGCTATGTCCGTTTTATGTGACGTAGATTCATGTTCCACAATTGCACATATAATGGACAATGTCCGTTTTATGTGACATTATAAAAACAATAATAAACATATACAAAAAAAAATGTTTTTTTCTTTATTCTCTTTTCCACCGTAATTCCAACCCATATACGCAATTTCAACATTATACACACAAAAAATCTAAGGGTGACAATTTAAGGGTTAAGGAGTTCTCTCCATTTCTCAAGGATCACATCATCAGATCCTGACTTGATGATTATGGAACCACCTGGGAAGTATAGTATACCCTTTCCAACAAAAAAATAATAATTCAATTCGGTCCAGCCATCTTCGAATAGCCGGGGAACATACATAAAAACGTTCCGACGAATTGAGAACCTCCTCCTTTTTGGAGCCGGTTAAAATAGAAAAGGTTTGTGATGAAATTTTGATGATTTATTGGTAAAATTTGGTGGGTCTGGTTTTCTGTATAAAAAAGTAGTCCGTACATTGTTGTTTCAATACAATAAATATTTGGTGCATTGATGACATTTGGTGTATTGAGTGGCGATAATTATATTGAATGTCCGATTTATTAACCATTCGATATTATGAACATTAGAGTATTTAGACGTTGGATTTATAGTTGTCGATCAATTGATATTTGATTATTTGGAATGGGATATGGCATAGTACACCCTTGTTGATCTGTATCGCAGATTGGTGACATATCGAGACTTCTCCGTCTCAGAAAGCACGTTAAGTTAAGCCTTTAGTCCTTTCTGTTATCTCTTAGTTGCCATGGCTTATTTGAATGAATTATTTTGTTTTTACTATGGACACTTTGAACGTGCACATCTTGCTACATTGTTCTCACATAATTTACCATCTCAACATGAATGATGTAACCAAGATTTTCTAACAATAATTTGATTTAAAAGGGTGTCCATGGAGTTTTTTGCCCGTTCTTCTCTATAGAGATCTACGCTAGGGAATGGGCAACTACAGTACTTTCACAGTTTTTGTGTCTTGTGACTGGGACTGTAGCTACGTTTAAATGTCATCTTTGTTTCGACAATTCAAAAGTACCTGTAATTGACCTACTTGAAATAAATGGTTTTGATTTTATTTGCAAATATTTGATTATTGTTACAGGTTACTGGCCCGAAAGTCAGGCGAGACGTTATATTTATGGTACGTTTTGTTAAAAATTAAAACACAGTTTACCCTCCACGTTGTCCTCAATAAACTCCCCTTTTCAGACTTCCTCATTAAAACCTTGAAAGCAGTCAAAATAACGTCCAACCAAAAACAGCTGCCCTACGCCAATAGTGGCCCTGTTTGTACCAAATTTGTCCCTTGCCCATCGTTAGGACAATTCTCACGTACCTTCCCACTTATTAAGGGCTCTTAAGACGGGCCAATGTGAAGAAAATCCTTTGAATTCTATTCTCGAGAGAACTTCGGTTAGGTGCGGTCAAATTGATACAGCCGAAATTTCTCCGTGACCGTCCCACTTTCTTAAAAAAAGGGTACAGAATTACATTTTGATGGGATGCTTGTTTTCATAGGAAAAGGTTGGTTAGTTGTTATGTGGGAGAGGGTACCCCAGATGTTTACTTTGACCGTTGTTATTAGCTACTTAGATGTTTGGGTGATTATAGCAAGATGAAAAAAGAACTGAAAAAACTTTTTCTTAGCGTGATGCGCGGGCTGGGGATTTAGATTGACATACATCCTATGTCAATCTACATCCCCAGCCCGCCCAGAACGGAGTTACTACTTCGGCACTTCGGTAGGGTCCATCAACTCCTGAAGTGAATCAACAATCGTCATTTTAATTTTAATTTATGTTTCTAATTTTATTACTAAATGTGTTATGATTTTAATTCAAATCGAATTTTAATTTATTTTCCAATTGAATTACTTAATGTGTGTTGATGTTAATTTTATTTTTTAAGTTCTACTATAATTTTGTTTTGTTTGCTTGGTTATACATTTTATTATGCATGCTGTGATCTCCTGCAAGTGAAGGAGTACACCTACGTGCTTCTTTTGTCGCCGATTCTTTTTTTCGTGTTTTGTGTATATTCTTTGTTAGAGATCCTAAATAAATAAATAAACAACAGGACAAGCAGGACACAGTATTAAGTATCCCATCGTTTCTGGAACAGCACAGCATTTACACTCCAGAGCAGAGTCAATAAAGAATCTCCACCTGAACAGGTTTCTTTTGAATAGAATAGAATAGAATAATCATTTATTCGTTAATGGACAGCACAACACAATAGAGCAGCACATACATATAGATTATAACAACAAACAGCTTAACAATGAATAAAAACAGCTCAACTGCGCTGAGCATGCCCATAACGAAAGGGTAGCCAACTCAACATATGCTGGGTGTAAAACACTCAGCGCTGGTTTTCAGTAGGCCCCCCGCAGTGACACACGGATGAGGGTAGTAGGTAGTAAATAAATAATGTTATTATATTAAATGGGCATTTATAAGTGGACGTAATAAATAATATACAATAAATATTCTTGTCACAGAGAAAACCTAATTATATATTAGTAATAATAAAACACGAAGATACCTGCTAAATAAATAAGAATTTATCCGAAAACGAAACACAGTTGACATTTCTCATTTAGTGCCAGCCGATGCCGCATCGACCTAAGCATTTTTAAATTGCAATACCGCAATGATATTTCAGTGAGAGTGAGAATACTGCCTAGTTAATCTAAATATATATAATTCAAAGGTGACTGACTGACTGACTGACTGACATAGTGATCTATCAACGCACAGCCCGAACCACTGGACGGATCGGGCTGAAATTTGGCATGCAGGTAGATGTTATGACGTAGGCATCCGCTAAGAAAGGATTTTGGTCAATTCTACCCCCAAGGGGATAAAATAGGGGATGGAAGCTTATATGAAAGTCCGTCAGTTTTAAAGTTAGGATCTTCAAATTTTATGTTTAGGCTAACGATTGCAAATTAATTTATGCGTGTTTCAGCGTTTTTGATAACTCCACCCCGAAGGCTTATAAAGGGGATGAAATTGTTTGTGAAAATTCCTTAATTTTCGACGTAAAAAGTACAAAATTTGCTATCTGGGCTTATGATTGGAAGCTAACCCAACGGCTTGAGGGGTGAAAAAAGAGCAACATTTTGTTCTTAATTAAAGTTTTTATTTTTTGAGTCACCAAATAGTATCAAAGTTAGTAAGTCGTTAGTTTTTTTTTTATTTCAACTTACAAAGGGGTAAAGGGGATGACTTTTTGCATTGTAGTTGTTCATTCGTTCACCAATAACAGCAGCAGGAAAGACCTTTTGCAGCAGTGCAAGTTAATAGTATAGGCCGTATACAAGTTAATAGCACACGTGACTTCGCGGCTGGCAGTACTTACCGTTTTGTAGGGACCTAGGTAAGCCGAAGATTATGGACTTACGGCAGGAGCAGAAAAAGAAAGTATGTATAGTAGAACGAGATAGAATGAGTAATTGTCGATATCGTATTTGATACCAACTAGATTTTTTTATTTTGTAGATTTCTGTTTTTTTTTCTCTTCTGCATATCTGATCTTACTTTTGATGAATGAAGATGAAGTCAAAATAAAAATCAAAAATGGCGCCGACGAAAGTTTTTGGATTTTTAATCATGGGTGTCGTTTCCGTGGTTTTTGGTGTCGCTGATAGTGAAAAATAAGGTCAAAATTAACACGGGGGAAAAAGTTAACAGAAGTGAAAAAAACAGTTCTTCTTTTTTTTCTTCGGCTTCTCCTGACACTATTTTCACCCTGCGCCACTGTTAGGTAGAGGTGTATCTAATCCTACACCCACATTTAGCTTAATCCCATCGCGGGCAAAAATAAAACGATAACACTTTGCCCGTCCCGGAAATCGAACCCAAGACCTTATGCTCAGTAGCGCTTGCGACAACTTGACCAACGATGCAGTCTCACACAAGACCCATCAATATATTCACGCGAACGAAGTCGCGGGCAACAGCTAGTATTATATAGTAAGCTAAATAAAACAAAACAATTGCTTCCTAGAAAGTGCATAGTGCCCGTAAACGAACACGACGAACGACGTTTTGCTCCGGCCAATGATGAAGGTTTTGCTCGCAGCTTCGCCGCTTTCAAAGCTTTATCATTCGCGTTGTGGTCGGAAATTATTCGATGATTATAAAATGTCCTATAATAGCCTATCACACGCGGCACTACAATATAATGTAGCTTCCCATTAGTTGATTTTTGTTCACCTAATATCTGGTATAAATTTCAACTTTCTAGTTCCACCACACGTTCCACGGACAGACAGACGGACAGACGGACAAGAGAGTGATTTTAGAGGGTTTCTTTTTTAATTTTCGGGTTACGGAACCCTAAAAATCAATAGCAATTTGCTCAACTCGGGAATCGAACCTAAGATCTCATCCACGGCAGTCGCGATTGTGTCGTCGTGAGCTACGAGGCAGTATCTCCTACTGTTTGTCATAATTCATAATTGCACTATCGTTGGGTTCAGTTAAGCCGGTTCACTGAATCAGAAGCTATTACACATACCCCGGTACATTTAATTACGTATAAATCAAAACGTACGTGGTCATGCATAAAACTCGTAAATCACATCCCATTTCGTAGGCTGTGTTATGCATTTATTTGTGGCCTAATATTAATATATTACATCTCTCTATTATGACAGAGCTTTCATTGTTTTAAAATGGTCATAAATCTACACTAATTTTATAAGAAGAAAATTTGTAATAAATGAAATCAAAAACAAAGCAAGAGCAGCGGTGGCCCCGACATACAAAGGTAAGTCGTGGGTTCGAACCCAGATAGGCGCATTACTTTGTGTAATTTATTTCATCACCGCTGCTCTCAAAACGGTGAAGGAAAACATCGTGTGGAAACCGGTATGTCTTAGAACCAAAACATTCGAAGACATGTGACATCTACCAATTCGCACTGGGCCCGCATGATGGATTATAGCCCATTCCCAGTGAAGACCTGTGTCCCAGCAGTGGGAACGTTAATAGGCTGATGATGATGATGATCAAACTCAAAAACTACTGCGCTGTGTTCAAAAAATCTTTCACTATTGGAAAGCTACATTCACCTTGAGTAACATAGGCTATATTTTATCCCTGTACTACCCCGGGAATGAGAACGACGGGGGTACAACCGCGTGACGTCCGCGAGTATCAAATATGATTTGTTTGTAATCTGTACTAGATCATTCAGTTTCTGATTTCAAATTTATCTGACTTACTGTCAAGTGTTAATTCTCAGGGAGGGGCCCGCAAGGGTCGAAGCCTGACGGGGCTGCGGGACTGTTGGAAAAAGATACCGCGGCCCCGGAACATAAAGGGCGAGGAAGGAACATGGATGAGTTTTAGTCACTAAAAGTCTGACACTCCCTCCCGCTCCGCCCAGAGTGGGAGAAGTTATTTGATAATTTCCCTTCCCAAAAAGAAATGTGTTAATCCCCAAAGGGTAAAACAGAGGTGTCATCTAATAGTACCTACACCCACAACCACATTCCGGCAATTACGTTAAAGGCACATGTAATAGGAGACGAGCTATTGCAATCAACCGGTCGCCAATTAAAACTCTCTGGCTACTTTTGGGAAATTACTGATTGGAGAAACCCAATAACATTTGGCGCGTCTTGGGAATTAAAAACAAATAAAAAAAATATATTGTAACTACCACTCATCAAAAGGCTTAAAGTCACCCAAAAGGCAATGGAGAGGGCTATGCTTGGAGTTTTCTTGCGTGATTGAATCAGAAATGAAGACATCCGCAAGAGAACCAAGGGCATATATATGTATATATTGCTCGCAGAACGGATGGCCGATGGGGCCGAAAAGTTCTGGAATGGCGACCGCAAACCAGAAGACGATGCGTTGGAAGACCTCCCACTTGGTGGACCGATGACCTGGTGAAGGTTGTTGGAATCCGTTGGATGTGTCGCACGGGACCGGTCAATGTGGCGACACTTGGGGGAGGCCTATGTCCAGCAGTGGACGTCTTTCCGCTGAATTGATGATGATGATGATGAACTACTACTCCGTGGCCCTATACAGAGTGTAAACCACCTCATCACGAAGCCGTCAACCAAGCATTCTGTACATCAAACTAAGTAACTTTATGCAAAAATTTTTGGGTGAGAAATCATGTTTTATGGTAGAACTCAATGTAACGCACTTAAAACATTGTGCTGATGTATGAATTGAATAATACGGTTGTCGTAGAGTAAAAATTTGATAATAAAAACTTGTATTTAAAAAAAATCTTGTCGTAAAGTTTATTTCTTTATTTATTTATTTATTTTATTCATTAACACATACATTTGTTTTAACAGGTAAAACCCAAGCTAACAAAAGTAGTAATTATACCTAAGTAATAGTGCAGTCCCAACTAACGAGTCTGGGTAGAAGCACAATCTAACCAGCAGACAACATGCTAAGTGTCACCCTCTGGAATTCCGCCAAAGAGCAAGAAAAAATATCCAAATGCCGAGAGATATCATTCAGTGTTCTAATTGCACGAATCACTGGTGCGAACTGTAATAAGTTTGTACGAGTTGCCGGAACTAAGGAAGTAAGTTGGAACTTTGACCCCCATATCTCCGTAACTAGAAGGTTCCCAGGTATGGTGTACAACAAAAAAAATATCGTAATGACTGGGAGAACAAGTGCCTTTCGGCTTAGTAAATTGTCTCAAAACTATTCTTTAAAAAAACATGCGGGGCAGTTTTTCAGTAGTGCCGATAGAAGTGAAAACTAAGTAATCCATATCTACTACGGGTTAGCCCCGTGCACGTTTAAGTAGTGCTACGCCATTGCGGTTCGGCTACGAGTGCTTCGAAGTATAAAGTGACGGTCACGCGAGTTTCTTGATAACTTGCTCAAAATACTGTAACATAATATTCTTGGGACCATTCACCGAAAAGATAACGGTCTGATTATCTAAAAACAGCTGTCATTGTGACATGTTCCCATACAAGAATGTGTTTTAAACAGCTGGTTTTAGATAATCAGGCTGTCATCTTTTTGGTGAACATGGACCTTAATCTGGCAACCATTGATATTTAAATATGTCTATCTGCGGATAATGCAGTGGACTGCAACATTACTTGGCATTTAGTTTTGTTAATCATTTGTGTTAAACGTATTATAATTAGTTGTTTTTTTATCCCTCAATAAATAAATGAAAAATAAAGTTAAACAGTACCTAAGACCTTCAAACAATTCTCATTTTTCAAAATAATCTCCAAAGGCGAGTCTGTAAAAACTTCCTGTCTTCTCTGAACAGGAAAAAAACATAAAAAGAACAAAATCTCCTGGGAAATCAAGTGACGACTGACCGAAAAGAAGACATCGGTCGGGTAATCTAAGTAAAAAATAAAATGTCGTAACATTCATTAAAAAATAATTAACCTTTGTACCAAAAAGATGTCATATGAATTTCATCAGTCACTGTGAAGTACTCGATGAAAAACTGTCAAATGATTTTAAAGTCAGTATACGCTTTTGCGGTATGAGTTCTTTAGGTTCCCTTTACGTCGAGTCCCTTTTAGCGCTTAAGGGTATGCGTGCACTACGATAATAAATCGTTGCGACTTTTCATGTGCGAAATAAAGTCGCAAACGACAATAATTCCTACGCGCACTACGTTTTATTATCTGTCTGACATCTTCAAAGATCACAAGTCGAGTGACTACTGCACTTGCGATTTTTTTCGCAACGCGCGAAGCCAGTACCGCTCTTCACAGGGTACAAAATATGGTTGCGGGCCTGTTCGAAAGAGATACCGCGGCCCCGGAACATACAGGGCGAGGAAGGAACATGGATGGGTTTTAGTCAGTAAGAGTCTGACACTCCCTCCCGCTCCGCCCAGAGTGGGAGAAAAGTCATTTGATGTTTGCCCACCCAAAAAAAAAGAAGGGTACAAAATATACGTACGTGCAAAAATAAATCTCAAACGATATATTTTCGCAGTGCGCGGATTCTAGTAGATTTCTGTTGTTTAAACGAATTATTTTGGTAAAGCGCGCATACCCTAAGTATTCATACGATTTTTATGAAAAACGTGTTACTTCGTTAACTTCGTTAACGTTTTAATTCGTTATTATTAGCCGGGTAACATAGACTACATTTTAACCAACTTCAATTACAGGAGGCGTCAATATTACCTTGTAAACATTGAATTTAATTAAAGCTTGATTTTTTAGTTCTGAGTCATATTTTTTTAGTTGTTGTATACCACACAAAGTTTTGTCACAAATTGGTAAACAGTAAATGGCTAAATAAAAGCAACCACTCGGAGCTCACTATATCGACGACCCGAATGGCATAGCGGTAGTGAGGCTGCCTTACGTTCTTAGGGTCCTGGGTTCAAATACCGGTAGGAGCAAATGTTTGTGTGATGAACATGGACATTTTATTTTGTTCCCGAGTCAGGGATGTTTAAATGTATATTTAGTATGTATTTACAAACAAAAAGTATATTGTAATACTTCAACTGTCTGGTGTCCACGACACAAGCCTTGCTTAGTGTGGCACTAGATGGCTCTGTGTGTAATGTCTAGCGATATTTATTATTATTAATTACCTAAAGAGTTTCATATCCTCGTCAGTGGCTTGAAAGTCTGACAACCAGTCTCACCCAGGGATGGGTGCGTGCCATTTGATATAACAACAGAAAGTCTAACGTTCACGTGACCTAATTTCATTTAATATACTTTTTGTTTAGTATAACGATTAAATGATCTATTGAATTATTGATATAATTTCAGTTTATCTAATTTTATATGGCTTAATTAACATTTATACTAATATTATAAAGCAGAAGAGTTTGTTTGTTTGTTTGGTTGACCGCGCTAATCTCAGGAACTACTGGTTTAAATTGAAAAAATCTTCTTGTGTTGGATAGTCCATTTATCGAGGAAGGCTATAGGCTATGAAACATCACGGTACGACTATTAGGAGCGGAGCAGGAATGAAAAATGTTGCAAAAACGGGAATATTTTTTCCTTTCGTTTTTCTGTCTTATGTGACGCAGACGAAGTTGCGTGGGTCAGCTAGTTCCCTATAATGCACTTTTAAAATAATATTAAGTTAGTATAATATTCAAAATCTATAATAACGTTAATTATTATTTTGAAACGTCTGCTTTTTTGAATATTTTTTATTGGCCTATAAACGCCTGCTGATTTCGTGTTCCCCCCCTCTCTCGAGTGTCATATTTTCTCTATTGTTGGTTAATCTTTTGGGTTAGGTTAGGTTAGAATAGTGACCATTAGCGCGCATTACTTATTTATTACAGAATTTTGGCTGAAAATGAGTAAATCTGAAAATTTGATCAAATGAGAGTTAGGTCAACTAAACGTTATATTAAAACAGCATTATACAAATTGAAAATTATTTGAAATGAACGTTATACTAAATGATATTTGAGTAAAAGAAGTTTATATTACATGTAAGATTAGATCACAAGAAATTAGGTTATTTGTTTTTATATCATATGATGTGAATGTTATTTCAAGTGAAAATATAATAACTGTTATTATAGCATATATTACACACCCCCAGGGATATCGTATTATTTTATTTTATTTAAACTTTATGCACTTAATGTACAAAGGCGGTCTTAATGACTTGGGCATTTTCTACCAGTCTACCTAAGGGTGATGCAGAGATAAAACTGTAGGTGCAAGAGTAAAGGAAATTATGAAGAATAAAATATAACAATAAATACATATACATATATATACATACAATAAATTATAAAAAGTGAGGAAAGTCAAAAAACAAATAAAAAAAAATGTTGATGAACAAAACAAACAAATTAAATGTGGGATAAGTCTGCCAACTTCTTATGTAAGTGCTCTCGAGCTTTCATATTACCCTGTACTAACTATGTCGTTCCATGCCACTTAGACTAGAAGCCGACCCCAACATAGTTGAGAAAAGGTTAGGCAGATGTCTGTCAGTGCGATAGCAATATTTCTTTCAAAGCTTCCTCTAAGAAAATGTTAAGTCGTTCCTATCAGTGCGTAGATCTTGTTTTTCATTCTATTACGTGACTAAGATGTTTAAAGAGGGGCAATTTCGTGATCGTTGTGTACCACTAACTTGTTGGTTTTAGGCCGGAGTTAGAATGAATTGCGTGGGTTGTAAAAGAACCTTGAAGTGTCTTGTGAACATACAGGGTATAAACCACCTCATCACAAAGCCGTTAACCAAGCATTCTGTACATCTAACTAAATAACTTTTCGCCAAAATTATTGCAGAAAAACAACTTTTTTTTGAGGTCATAAATCATGTTTTGTGGTAGAACTCAATGTAACGCTCTTAAATCATTGTACTGATGGATGTATTGAATAGTACGGGGGTCGTGGAGGTGTTAAAAGTCAAAATCTTACAAAATAACTTGTCAAAAAGTTGTGACTTTGATCCCCCATATCTCCGTAACTAGAAGGTTTCTAGATATGGTGTAGAACAAAATAATATCGCAATGATGGGGAGAACAAGTGCCTTTTGGCTCCGTGAAGTGGTGTTTACACCCTTTATGTAGGTATACGTAATACAAATATAATTTGTAAATCGAACATATTCTTAGGGTAGTGTGTATTTATTTAGATTGAATAACAGAAAATCTAGGTTTCCAAATATATATTTTGAATGAACACTAATTTAAACAAGAGTTATGATAAAAATAAGTTTTCTGTACAAACTTTGAATTCCTCATATCTCGTCTTTACATCATTATCCTTTCAAAATATGTATTTCAAAACTTAACCTTTCTGTAATCCAATCAAAATAAATACATTTTATGTTAGATTTACAAATTATTTTGGTATTACGTTTTTATAGACGACGCTTGCTCCGCCGGCTCCTTAAGAAAAAATCCCCAGCCATTCACTGTTATTGTGTGGTTTTGATTTGTGCCTATATTGTACTTATACAAAAGTATTGCAGGAGTATATCGACGCAAGAAAGCAATCTTGTAGTATCTCGAAAAGTTGAACTTTACACCAGAGCCAAAAAACTATTTAAAAAATTCGTAACTCGTAAACTAGCTGAATCGTGGTCATTTTTGGAACACTTATTTCTTATAATGAAATTTATCAGATGACAATAATGATAGCATTCTAAAGTTTGTCTAATTGCGTTTTATACTACACTCGAGAGCAATGAATCCGGGTCACTTAAAGAATGTTAAAAATCTCGGAAACTAAAAATGATAGGTTAATGCAATAAATTGTATTTAATAGACTATGTAATACTCCTTAAATGAAAGTAAAAAAAATATGAGTCACCATACATTTTATTAACACAAAATTACATAAAGAAAAAAACTGCTGATCTCTCCTTAAAACAAAAATAGGAAACATGAAATTTTTGAACTTTATTACGATTTTCTTGAATTTTAATACTTCGTATTGCCTCCTCGTGCTTCCATTACTGCGTTTACGCGGTTTGGCATGCTGTACACCAAGTTCCTTATACGATTTTGGGGAATATTCTCCCATTCCTCTGTGAGAGCAATTTTGAGCTCACGAAGCGTGATTGGGGGAGGGTTTCGTTGTTTTACGCATCTGCCTAGCTCGTCCCAAGCATGCTCGATCGGGTTGATATCCGGGCTGCGCGCTGGCCACTCCATACGAGTAATGTTCATCTCTTGAAGGTAGTCATTCACAATCCTACCTGTATGAGGTCGGGCATTGTCATGCATAAATATAGCATCCTCACCTAAATTGACCATAAATGGACCAACGTGATCATTGAGGATTTCTTCCACATATCTTACGCTAGTTAAAGAGCCGTTTTCTATGATCACCAGCTCTGTGCGACTTTCAGAAGAAATTCCGGCCCACACAAGTACAGACCCACCACCGTAGGCTACTTTTTCTTCGATGCATGCTTGCTTGAATCTTTCCCCTGGTCTTCGATACACTCTGTGTCTTCCATCGTGCTTGTAAAGCATAAATTTTGATTCGTCGGAGAACATAACTTTTGACCAATCTTCAATACTCCAATTTACGTGGCTCTGGGCATATCTTAGTCTTGAAATACGATGCCCACGCTCCAGTTTAGGGCCGTTTGCAGGTCTAAGGGGTTTTAAGTTAGATTCAGCAAGCCGACGTCTTACTGTCCATGCACTTGGGTTACTTCCTCCGAGGCGTCGAAACAGATTTGTGAGTTCAGTTCCTGTGAGAAAGCGATTTCGAAGCATGGTGTTCACCAAGTATCGGTCTTCTCGTGCTGTGGTACACCTGGTTCTGCCCGTTCCTGGTCTGCGTAGGTTAGAACCAGTTTCTTCGTAACGTCGGAGAACTCTTTGTACTGTTGACAGCGACACACCGACAGTCCTGGCTGTATCGCGCTGACTCCGGCCGGTTTCCAGCATTGTAAGTATTCTGGTGCATTCTTCAGGCGTAAGCGACATAATTTCAGCTTGAATAATGAATATAGAGCACTATCAACATGGTTTATGTACCCACATATATGACAGATTACAAACAAAAGCAAAACCAAATGCTGTAATTTCGTAGTTCCATCTTCGAAAGTGGCCCTTTTTCAAATTTGATTTTTTATGATATAACTTTACAATAACTAAGAAGTTTTAATACCTTCATTTAAGGAGTATTACATTGTCTATTAAACACAATTTATTGCATTAACCTAGCATTTTTAGTTTCCGAGATTTTTAGGATTCTTTAAGTGACCCGGATTCATTGCTCTCGAGTGTAGTTACAGCAATTGGTATTTCAATTTGAAGCAGCAATTTTGCTGTATCTTGGTAGTTGGAACTTAAGGCACAATGAAATAGGTGTGGACTGCGAATAAAATACTTATAGCGATTTTGATGTATCTATGTGTAACTTAAAAATACACTCGAGAGCAATGAATCCGGGTCACTTAAAGAATCCTAAAAATCTCGGAAACTAAAAATGCTAGGTTAATGCAATAAATTGTATTTAATAGACAATGTAATACTCCTTAAATGAAGGTATTAAAACTTCTTAGTTATTGTAAAGTTATATCATAAAAATCAAATTTGAAAAAGGGCCACTTTCGAAGATGGAACTACGAAATTACAGCATTTGGTTTTGCTTTTGTTTGTAATCTGTCATATATGTGGGTACATAAACCATGTTGATAGTGCTCTATATTCATTATTCAAGCTGAAATTATGTCGCTTACGCCTGAAGAATGCACCAGAATACTTACAATGCTGGAAACCGGCCGGAGTCAGCGCGATACAGCCAGGACTGTCGGTGTGTCGCTGTCAACAGTACAAAGAGTTCTCCGACGTTACGAAGAAACTGGTTCTAACCTACGCAGACCAGGAACGGGCAGAACCAGGTGTACCACAGCACGAGAAGACCGATACTTGGTGAACACCATGCTTCGAAATCGCTTTCTCACAGGAACTGAACTCACAAATCTGTTTCGACGCCTCGGAGGAAGTAACCCAAGTGCATGGACAGTAAGACGTCGGCTTGCTGAATCTAACTTAAAACCCCTTAGACCTGCAAACGGCCCTAAACTGGAGCGTGGGCATCGTATTTCAAGACTAAGATATGCCCAGAGCCACGTAAATTGGAGTATTGAAGATTGGTCAAAAGTTATGTTCTCCGACGAATCAAAATTTATGCTCTACAAGCACGATGGAAGACACAGAGTGTATCGAAGACCAGGGGAAAGATTCAAGCAAGCATGCATCGAAGAAAAAGTAGCCTACGGTGGTGGGTCTGTACTTGTGTGGGCCGGAATTTCTTCTGAAAGTCGCACAGAGCTGGTGATCATAGAAAACGGCTCTTTAACTAGCGTAAGATATGTGGAAGAAATCCTCAATGATCACGTTGGTCCATTTATGGTCAATTTAGGTGAGGATGCTATATTTATGCATGACAATGCCCGACCTCATACAGGTAGGATTGTGAATGACTACCTTCAAGAGATGAAACATTACTCGTATGGAGTGGCCAGCGCGCAGCCCGGATATCAACCCGATCGAGCATGCTTGGGACGAGCTAGGCAGATGCGTAAAACAACGAAACCCTCCCCCAATCACGCTTCGTGAGCTCAAAATTGCTCTCACAGAGGAATGGGAGAATATTCCCCAAAATCGTATAAGGAACTTGGTGTACAGCATGCCAAACCGCGTAAACGCAGTAATGGAAGCACGAGGAGGCAATACGAAGTATTAAAATTCAAGAAAATCGTAATAAAGTTCAAAAATTTCATGTTTCCTATTTTTGTTTTAAGGAGAGATCAGCAGTTTTTTTCTTTATGTAATTTTGTGTTAATAAAATGTATGGTGACTCATATTTTTTTTACTTTCATTTAAGGAGTATTACATAGTCTATTAAATACAATTTATTGCATTAACCTATCATTTTTAGTTTCCGAGATTTTTAACATTCTTTAAGTGACCCGGATTCATTGCTCTCGAGTGTAGTTGATTTTATGGTATTTACAGCATTTTGAAGTATGTTTTGTTCAAAAAGTTTAGAAAAAGTCAACGACGTATAAAAAAAAAACACATCGTAGGAAAACGTTGATCAAACCGTCTGACGAAGTATTTTTTTCTTATTTCAATTATGCAAAAAAAAAAGTCGTTTTTCGAGTTACGACAAAATCGCTTTCCAGCGTCGATATATAAACAAAAATATAATAAAAATACATTACTTTTGTATACCTAATGCTCCAAGAAAAAGATACTATAACCTTAAATACAATTCAAGTCTACAGGAAGTATCCGCTAAGAATCTTTTACTGTAAAAGTCTACATTCTACGGAGTATAAGCCCCTCTTGACCTCTGTGCGCTGCACTCAAGACGTTCTTAATATCGTCCTCTAGGTACGATCATACTACCCGCCTTCATTTCTTTTCCCATGTCCAGCCCAAAGAGGTTTAAGATACTACAATTCCCTGACCGTTAGACTGGATGGTCACTAACATGTAGTTTCAGTTTATCCGTGATCTTTTTGCTTGCATCAGCGCCAAAATACCGGGAAATAAAAAATAAAACTCAACATATCCTGCTTCTGGTGTTAGTGACAAACAACATCAGAGGTGTACCTAAGTACACCTACAGTCGGTAGTTGTGTTTAAGTCTGATGGGGACGAGCCTATTGACATCAACCGGGGAGTAATTCAGCAACTCGTCCCATATGCTCACGGCCCATTTGGGACGAATTGATGAAAATCTAAATAAATATTGATATATTCATTCTGCAACTCGTCCCACGTCACTAAAAGGTACAATCAGTAGTAAAAGTGTTAGTGTGGAAAAATAATCGCAGATAAAATATTTAATCATCTCAACATTGTCTAGTGTTAGTACAGTTATGCTAGTTAGGGGGCACCTTACAAAAAGTACTAGGCGGGCATGAATCCAAGAAGGTATTTATTGCATTCCATCTTGAGCTCGGTATTACTTGCACGAATGACATTTGCGCGAAAATATAAATCCAAGATGGCACCTAGGAATATTTATGGTTTTACCATCATGGGTGTCATTTTCATGACTTTCGGGGTCGCTGATTACGATGGTAAAACCCATAAACGTTTTGCCCGACCCTGAGTTCAGGATCTCGAAACAATAGTAGCGTTAATGATAATTAACAAATGTAGCGTTAAAGTTGCTGTGAAAATACAGTAATCATCTTTATTTTTCGTATGGGAAATCATCAAATGGCTCCACCCACTCTGGACAAAGCGGGAGGGAGTGTCAGACTTTTACTGACTAAAACTCATTCATGTTCCTTCCTCAACAGTCCCGCAGCCCGTCATGATCATCTGCCGAGCCTTTGCCCAATTCAGTTCGGGTTGGCTTCCAACCTAACGAAATGCGGCAGAATACCAGTTTTTTAGATGAAGCGATTGCCTACCAGAAATTCTTCAAAAAATGTTTAAGTCAATAATGAAAAAGTAAATAAGTGTGGCCATCCCGCCCCTGCGGTCATCCTTCAGCTTTTTGCTTTAAAATATCTACATAATTTTCTACACGGGGTGGTATGAATTAGAGGGACGATAAAATATCGATGTTTTTTTTCTTTATCGGTAGTTGTAAATGTACAGGGATTTTAATAAAGGGTGTAAATAGAACCTTAATGGAACCCGTTCTACCCGTCGTTGTGATCATTTTCTTGTATACCTGGGAACTTTTTAGTTACGGAGATACTGGTGGCGAAAGTACCAATTTTTCGTGTTGTTAGAAGTGCTTAATCTGGTGTCAGAGTTTCATGCTATCCATGAGCCTCTTACTGGATATTATATGTTAGTATTAAATGCTCTAACTACACTTTTATGCCTCCATTGCGATTGCTGTCGCGTTTGAGGTCAAAATTAAAGTTTATGACTCTTTCCACTCTGGGCAAACCGGGAGGGAGTGTCAGACTTATACTGACTAAAACCCATCCATGTTCCTTACTCGCCCTTTATGTTCCGCGGCCACAGTATCTCTTTCGAACCGTCCCGCAGCCCAACATTCCCGCAGCCCGTCATGATCATCTGCCTAGCCTTTTCCCAACTCGTTAAGGAGTTAAGCTAGCTCTTGTTTACGGCTTCCACCCTGTTATAAAAATATGAGTAATTCAGCAACTCGTCTTACATCTAATTGTTTATCTAATTGTGAAATAAATATGTTTGTTAATTGTATGTTACTGTTTTGTGAGTTTTAAATAATATATTTTTTTTATGTGTAATTTAATTTTAATTTTTGGCTGTATTACTATTACGACTGACACTTTATCACTTTAAGTATTTTGACATTTTTTTTCATTATTATTATCTTGTTTTTCTTTTTGTTTATCTAATTATTCGTTTTCATGTATATTTTACTTTTTAGCATGTAAGAATTAGATTTTGCTGTGCCCTGACAGGGTCTACAACGGTTCTTAGCTCTAAGCCTTTTGTTAACACCATGTTTTTACCTTGTGGAATGCAAATAAACGAATACGAATACATGTCCATGGCCCATTTGGGACGAGTTGATGAATCTCAAAATAAATAACATTTTCATTCTGCAACTCGTCCCACGTTATTATCTAAATGAAAAAAGGTACAATCATTTAATTATGGAACTTTTTAAATGTATTTAATTTTCATCTTTGTTCCGACAATTCAAAAGTGCCTGTTATTGGCCTACTTGAAATAAATGCTACGATTTTGATTGATTTTGATATTCCAAAACTGTCGGGGATAATGTAACTTTACTAACCGCTAATAAAAAATAATTCGGATCCGATTAGTAGTTCCAATGATTCCAATATTACACATACAAACAAAGGGCCTTGAACTTTTTGGCCGGATTTGCTTCCGCCATTAAGATTTTTTTTTCAAAGTAGCGGCCACGCATAAGGCCTATATTAATCCATAGCTGTCATCAATACAAACTAGTTTTGTATGAAACAAAACGTTCTATGTAAGCCTAGCAGTTTGTAGCACTCGTAGCAGATCCGCTACGGCTATAGTGCTAGCGGCCAATTTATTTTAGAATTTCATTTTTAGAATAAAATTTACAGTAGGTAACATAGATTAAACATTTTTTTGTATATATTTTAATTTAAGTTATTTAGGTATAGATAGATTAGGATTATTTTAATATATTTACTTGATGTAAATAATAAACAAGAATTATACATTTTTTTTCAATAAAAGGAATGTATTTTCTTAACGTCTATAATGCAATAAAAGATTATTAATTAAATGTCAAGGACAACAGTAGGCGTTTCAAACGGACATACTTTCGAACTAATAAATTACCGAACAAACGAGCAATCGTTATAGAGTTTTTCGTAACAGGATTTTTCGCACAAACGTTACATCGCACCAATAACGCATCGACGGAATAAAACATCGTACAACTGAATTATCGACACACCGTGTTCGATATAGTAAAAATCGAATCATCAACTTTCGAAAACGAGTAGGGAACCCGCTACGAGTGCTACGAAAAAAATACGTGACGGTCACGCGAGTTCCATGATTTTTGTTCACTCAAAACGTGCTCAACGTACTGAAGTTTTCACTTAAAAAAAGGTTTTCAAACAGGCTTGGCTTTTCCGTAACCAATGTAGTTTTTTCTAAGAAATATAGCTTGAAGTCACACTATTATCGTAAAACTTAATGTTTTTCTTGCTTATTTGTATCTCTATGACCCACGTAGGGTTTTATGTATCACGCTGACTCAGGCTCGTAAAATGATGGTAAAAGTAGTGTATGTTGCCTTTTGATGTATCTTTGCTATGTATAACGTGACTTTTGCCCACCATTACCCTCAGGGCATCACTGGGCGACACGTTTGGGTTGAATATTAACTCATGTAAATTGTATTTTTGTGGTTTTGCAAAGGCTGGGCTTTTTTGTGGTTACTTTTAAAAATGTTTTAAAACTTTTGTGGTGCATTAAAATGTTGATGTTAATTCTTGATGTTTTTTTCTGTTTTCACGACAAATTAGCAATGCTTCTGCGTGATTTTTAAATTTCTTGAATTGCCAGTGTCAGAGTATCAAGCAAATATCAACTGTCTGGTGTCCACGACACAAGCCTCTTTGCTTAGTGTGAATCTAGACGGCGCTGTGTGTAATGTATTTACGTATTTACTTATTATTTCATTTATTTTAACCAATTAATAATGGCTGTTACTTCTAGCTGGCTTAGAAGGTTTTAGCTGAACACATCACAGCTAGACAACAGTCTACCAGAGTTCTCTACTAGAAAGTCTTATTCTGCGACACATTCAATGGCCCTTACAGTAACACGTATCCACGCTATTTAAGAATGTTTTTTTGTCCATCAATTATAACTAATTTTAATAGCATAATATTTATTTATTTATTTATTTATGTACACACAAAATACTTAGTAGAACATTACATTAAGAAAGAAGAGCACAAAGGTACTGCTTATTTCATAAGACATTTCTTCCAGCAGACCTGCGAGGGGACAGTTGAATTAGAAATGAAGACACAGTGTGTAAGTAAAGACAAAACAGGAAAATTTAAACTAAAACCCTAAAATTAAATTATAGCTATTTATAATAAACATACATACAACTATATAAACACATACTAAACTAAATACTGTTATTGTAAGAACACAGTTATGCCATAAAAAAATATCATCATCATTCTTCTGCCCTTATTTGAATGTAGTTGGGACTACAAAAAACACAAAAAATTGAAAACAAAAAAACTATGTAAATCAATGAAACAAAGTACTTCAGAAGCACATCATCACGCAGCGCGTCACTTTTCAGTTTTACGTATTTTGAAGTCGGTTTTAATTTTTATCTTCAATACTTTTTTATCACTCGTAATCTCATTAGACCTGCTTTTTGGCATATCCTTTACAAAGTCCATGCATCGTTTTTTGGTCCTCCTCTACTCAAAAGATTTTAGTAAAAGTTCAAAAATTTCCTCATTATTGGACATCACATAACCACGAAAACCGATTACATCACAACTTTTTAGTCACCGGGTCAATGATGAAATAATTTTGAGTCGAGTAGTTCTTCAGTAAAATCGTAACAAACAACAAATAACACTATACATCATCTTTAGCATTCTCATTTCAGCCACAAAAAAAACCCAATTTTATGCCGACTTAAAAATATCGATCTTTTTATCGTCTTAATTTCGAGCCGCAGCATAGAACGACTTGATATAATACTGGAGATCGCATTAGGGTCCCGTGCTAGGATAATGTTGATCTTAAGAGCTCTTTGGAGCCACTTACACTGTACTCAGATCAGTTTTAGATGATCCTCTCTTTAAGGATAAATTAAAATAGTTTTAGTCTAAGCTGAAATTGAGATCTTTCTTGTGGATGGAAAAGTTCGAACTTGTATTAAGTAAGAACGAAATTCAAAGGAGGTTTGGTTTAAAAATACTGACTGAAAAGTTAGGTGGTAATTGGTTTGCTTGGTATGAGCATTTGTGATGCAGAGGAATGAGGAAAATATCGTGAGGAAAGTTTTGAATATTGTGGATGGGTATAAAAGTAGAGGAAGACCAAAATAAGCCATGGATGGACCGTGAAAAGGATGATATCCCAAGGCGGGAGTTATCTCATGAGATGACAAGTAATAGAGCAGTATGGAAGAATGCTGCGCCAACCCCATATAAATTGGGATATATAAAATATTTATGCGTCACAAAATCATGACGTGCATACAATATTAATAAGGTTAACATAAAACGCATTAAAACAAACACAAACATTTAAACTAAAACCGAAAATTAACACAACAACATTAACAAAAATAAAAAGTTTAATACTAAAAGATTTAGAGTTTTGCCTGTAACATTGTGTTCGAAAATTTTCAAAAAAGCATTTGATTGGGATTCTTGCAAGAGATCGTATCAATCGAAATCTGATAATAGCCCCTAACAATGTCAAGATAGCATCAGATTGATTTTAAAACAATTTTTTGGTTATCTATGGCGCAACAGATTGAGTACAAAAAAATGAGCATCTCCAAGCTCTGAAGACATCTTGAAAAACATCCTAACAAAAAAATATGGAAACAATATTGAGGAAAGTAAGATATTGAAATAATTCCATATTTTTCCTCCTTTTGCCTTTACAAGACGTCGACAGCGCAATTTTCCCTTAATTTTTAACTCAACTCGTATTGTTTCGCTGTCTCCACAAAGGTGTTTCTTTTCCTCGTGTCAAAAGTAAAGACCCAATTTTCTGGGGACCCTCATTTCTGTCATATAAAAATTACTCCTTTGTAGACGAAGGGGAATTACTTTGATTCCAATCGTGTTTCGAACGAAATTCGTGTTGGTTCGTAATCATTTGCCTTGTGATCTTGGAGCTTGTCTCTTGATTTTGGAAGCAGAATTATTGATGAGGCAATCGGTTTTATCCTTCGTGTTTGATTTATCTAGGAATATACCATTGCCATTTGTTTTTTTTTTGTATTTAGTGTTACACGTGTTCTATTTATATACAAACAGACACACTCAACCACTTAATCAGACAGACACGTTCATACACACACACACACACACACCCACAAACACACATACACATACGCTCTCACACAAACACACACACACGCACACCCACAATCTTTAAGTATACTCTGTTTTGTTTTTTTTTCAATGTTTTTAATTTCTTATTTTTTTAGCCTAGACTTAATATTCTGAACTAAATTACATTTTAAAATATTGTGTTAATTATCACGCTATACAAAATAGGGAGGGGCGGAGTCTTCTACTACAGGCATTATTTGTCTAAAAGAAGATTCCGAACACAACAATTTGATGACTGGAAACGGATGCTGAGTGGTTCGTGATGCAGTTACTGTGAAAAGAAGATATTGGTGTCGATTCTGTTGTGCACAAACTAAACTTAATTTAGGCTATTGCTATCTTTTTCTCCCTACTAAAACGAGAAAGAGACTGAAGTAATTTACGCAACAAGCTGTCAAATTTAATTGGAACTAAGATTTATATACAAATAGATACGTGCACCCTGCACTTGAAAACATGTCGACTAAAACACGGTGAAGCGCAAGGCAAAAACAAGTTTGACATCTCTTACTTAGTTCATAGCTATAGCCGTCCATTTCAAGGCAGTGCTCGCACTGTCTTTTAGTAAAAGATAGCAATAGCCTAAATTAAGTTTAGTTTGTGCACAACCGAATCGACACCAATTACTCCATTTTTATGAAAGCCTGTTGGTTTTCTAAAGAATATAATGGTGTCAACGTGAACTGAATAATAAATAACTTTTTTTTTATGAAACTTTGTCGAAAGATCGTGTTATCCACACGGGCGAGGCCGCAAACGGAAAGCTAGTGTTCTAATAAAGCAAAACATCCAAACTCAGCTATCGATAGTCTGTTTAGTCGATGAAAATCCTTATCTCAATCTCTAATTACATTAAATTGTTTTGTTATTATATTCCGCTGCCTGATAATCACTCCAGTAGACGACTGGCGTGAGTTTTCAACATCGATCTCGTGCTGGGTTTTAGACCGCCTGAAGAAAACCAGTATCCTGTAGGTTCCAGAAGAGAATGATAGTAGCTAGTAGGTTGGTAGTTCTTGCTGTCTGAGGGTAGCGCGTTGCATGCAGGGTTGTCCAGCCATAGTCTTATCAGCAGCAGCTAATCAAAAGTTGTCCGGTAAGGGAGAACCTTGGAATATCCCGTATTCATTAAGCTATTCAACAAAGTATTATGTAAACGTAAAAAGTCCACGTTGTTTCACAAAAGTCTACGATGACGACCGTTTACTCGGTTCTCCTTCTACACATCTTTTTGGTGATAAAAATCTTTTACCGAAAAAAAATAACAGATTATTTTCTTCAAACATTTTCGCGGTCTAATAAAGAACAAATACATATACTATAAGGGTGGTATATTTTCAAATAAGGTCGGTTATTCCCGAGATCCGTGCGCATGGAAAAATCCACATCGCCGGAATTTGGTAACAGGTGTGTGCCAAAAGTTGAATGAGTTACAACAGTGATATACGGGAGCATAGTTTGAAGGATAAACGTACCATATTTTCTGTTTGCAAGAAAGTAAAACGTATGTTTGGTCTGAACTTCGTTGAAGGCGAAAAATATGTCGATGTAGCAGCTGTAATGTGTCTTGTGAGAATTAATATCTAATGTGTGACTGTGCTTTGTAATGTCTAAGTCTATAATGGCCTTTGGATTTGGCATTATCGTAGGTTTTCGTTCCTTAATCATTCATACACAATTTTTTTTTTTTTTTGGATTATTCCGTTGCGATGATAATAGAGAATATAAATCACTGGCCTGCTAGTTCGGTAATTGTTGCCATGGGATCTTACTACAGGAATAAAAAGTATCCTATCACACATAGGATTCACAAATCTAGGTCGTTATATTATTATAATGTTGGTTGTTATTATATTATTTTAATATTATTATCCTCATGAACTTTCGCATATAAAATATATTTAGGATTGGCTTTCTTGTTCCATCCAGTGCTAAGAGTAGATTTTTTGTCTTTTGTGCGTGTTGTTCGAGTATCGTTTGTCTCATCTTTCTCACCATTTTCTTTAAGTTCACCAGCAATCCTGGATATTGGTTTCTCAACGCCACTTTCACCATCTCTTGGCAACCATTTGTTTGACTCCGATCACTATTCTTAGTGATACCGAAGAAATCGCGAAGATAGCGGGACAAGCTGGGCAGTAGGTACCAATCCCAGGCCCTGCATCGAGTTGCGGGACTTTTTTTTTTTATTTGGGACAAGCCCGCCACACACGCCCAAACCACTGTAACTCCTGAAAGCCAGAATCAACAGTGGCGACCACCAGAAAAGCGCCGAGACAATGAAGCTCGCCGAAGTCCCAGAGAATGAATTTAACTGTCTTGGATCCCGCAACGAAATTAATCAGAAAGTATAGCGGAGGAGTAGGAAAGAATTGAAATTTCCACTTCCCTCCATATCAGCAGGAGACAGAATGAAACAAGGCCAATAGGCACAAGGGGACGTGATTGATGATTTCCCATCCAGAAAAAAGGCACTGCATCGAATGATTTGGAAGTCATCGGGACAGGCCTTCACCCAGCAGTGGGATGGCACAGGTTAACAGTAACAAAAAAATCTCTATACAAATCAAAGATAGTTTCGTTATTATGAAGATGAACTGCCTAAAACAGCCAAACTAGGTTCCAAATTCTTCAAGCAACCGTAATTTGAATATTAAAGTCTAGAAAGCCAAAACATTTGTCCGTATGTCATCAACGTTAACCCATCTTACAGAGAATTTAGAGGCTCGTTATTTTCCAGTGGCCTCTCACTTGAGCAGGATTTATCGGAAGTTATATTCCTATGTCTATCTCTTTCCCTCGTACAGATTTACGGTTAGTTAGAAAGGGACAGAAAGACTTTAGTAACTGGAATATTGCAGGTGCATTGAAAATTTAAACTTTTATTAGTTTCAGCTTGGGTGTTGTCATGATCTATATCTTTTAAAGAAGCTGAAGGAGTATTTGATCGCTGTATGGCGATAGGAAAAACAAATTGGAAACTGGTGTGAGATTTATCTTTTCATATGTTTTTGTAGTTTTATCATTGATGTATTTTATATTGGAAATATTTATGTTCTCTCCACTTTGTTGCTCACGGCCTACGGTTTTTATAAACTATGCTTAATGCCGTTTTTTGCCGAAGGAAAACATCGTGAGGAAATCGGCATGTCCCATGCCGATTTCCTCACGATGTTTTCCTTCACCGTTTCGAGAGCAGTAGTGATGAAATAAATTACACAAAATAATGCACCTATCTCGGTTCAAAAGTCGGGGCCGCCACCACAACGCCGCCGCTATTCAAATGAAATAATGAAAATACATAAAAATATGTATGTAAGCCTAAAAAAATCCTGATTAAAACCCAATCTTTTCGGTCGTTGATTTTAAGAAAAAAGGTACATGTTTTCAGTCTCAGATCATTTTATTTTATAATGCATGTGTAGTCACAACTTTCTGAGATAGAACTTCGTTCAAAGATTTCTTGCGAGGATCGTCGAGATTGCACAGTCTTCATTTTGCTGAACAAACTAAAACTAGTTTAGATCCAAATAACGATTGCTATCTTCTATTACTACTAGATGGTATTTTAAAGTAACATTGTAACAATAATGGAATTAATAAAGTGGATAATACCTAAAGGGTGTAAAACACCTCTTCACGAAGCCGAAAGGCACTTGTTCTCCTTATCATTGCGATCACTTTTTTGTTCTACACCATACCTGGGAACCTTCTGGTTACGGAGATATGGGGGGTCAAACTTACAACTTTATGACAAGATAAAAAAAAAACATTTTTTTGGTAGATTTTAACTTTTAACACCTCTACGACCCCCGTACTATTCAATCCATCCACCAGAACAATGTTTTAAGTGCGTTACATTGAGTTCTACCACAAAACATGATTTATAACCTCAAAAAAAAAAGTTGTTTCCCTGCAATATTTTTCGCGTAAAGTTATTTAGTTTGGTGTACAGAATGCTTGGTTAACGGCTTTGTGATGAGGTGGTTTACACCCTGTATAATGCCCATAACGAAGACGAAACGCAGACTGTTGAAGACCATACTTGGGTACCTACTTTCTAGTTTCCGAGATATGGAGGTCTAAGTTCCAACTTTTTCATCAGCTTTTTTTGATGCGAAAGACTAGACTAATGGTTAACCCGTATAGAATAATTAACCAAAAAACCTAACCTCCTCCTTTTTTTAGACATCGGTTATTAGTATGAAAAGAATTTTGCTAGAACAAATTGCATATTGCGTGAACTCGGGAAGGGTGAAGAGGCGAAAGATTCAGGAATACTTGTCCTGATAGATACCACAACACATAAGGTCAGAATTCTTGTCCCTGGCGGTCGGTCGCACACAGTCGGTCGCGTACAAGTATACATTGCGTTCTACAACGTGTAACGTTAAATGTGCAAAACCTGAAAATAGTTTGATCAGAATCACGGGCAGAATCAACTGAACCACTTTTTAATATACGTCACATTTTACAAAAAAATCTTCATTACAAATGTTGCCCTGACTATTTATTAATAGGTCCAGCCATCACGTGCGCAAACCCCGTCAAAATAGGTAAACAAACAAACACAAACGGTTGACGTCCAATTAAAATTATCTCATACGCGGGATACTAATAGATCTTGCCAGTAAATCTAATTGCCAGTAAAACTACAACAGTACATAAGACCCTTAAATTATTTAAAAAAAAAATCTTCTCAGTTTTAGGTCAATTGAATTAAAAATCATTTGGGGTGTCTCAGGTTTTGCGCATTTAACATTACACGTTGTAAGTATAAAACAACCTCAGCGGTAACCGACAGCCATGTTTTGTTTTCGCTGATGACGTCACGACCGACCGTCAGCGCGACAAGAATTCAGGCCTAACCTTTTACATTATCCATTTTGAGGAGCACGTGGCTAAATAATAACTACCAGTCGAACCGTTTTTAGGTTAAACCGCGCTTGCCTACATTAGTAGGCAAGCGCGGTTTAACCTAAGAACGGTCTGTGGATGGGTTGTCATTATACAACGTCTAACAGAAAGGGTATAGTCATACGAAAGGGTGTGCTACAGACCATCAAACTGAACAACTTTCTCCATGGGACCACCATCGTAATCGTGAAATAATAATCAGCTGTCTCATACATTTGATCGAGTAGGTATTGGAATTTTGTATGGGGCCGTTGAAAATTTTTTTACGATTACGATGGTGGTCCCATGGAGAAAGTTGTTCAGTTTGAAGGTCTGTAGCTCACCCTTTCTTATGACTGTACCCATTCTGTAACAGGTTGTTTTTCTACCGAGTTTTCTACGTGCTTCGGAAAGCACGTTATGCCGTTCATCCCGGCTGTCATATATAGATCTTTGACAGTCGTGACAGGTAGTCAGTGACCCCACAAGTCTGACAACCGGTCTTACCAAGGTGTCTCGTATTACCTAGTAACTAACAGAGTTGTGGAAGTCAGATAGGCAGTCGCTCCATGTAAAATATTGGCATTTAGCTGAATCTGGTAGGACTAGAAACCGATCCCAACATATACAACATTATTTTTTGTTTATACTAAACCCGAAAAGGGGTCATTGTACTCATCATTTTGAACAACTTTTTCTATGGGAAGAACCTTGAAATCGCGAAAAAAAAATCAGCTGTTCCCTACATTTATGTTCGCACAACTCGTCAAAATGTAGGGAACAGCTGATTTTTTTTTCTCTGTATACGAAAAAGGCTAGGCAGATGATGATGATATTGACCTTTATTGTCACTAGTACCATTAACAGTTCCATGATGGAACTAGTGTTGTTTTTTATAATCACTAGTTTCATTTTGAAAGAATCTGAAAATGATGGAACTTGTGTTGATTTTTTTTTATCACTAGTTCCACAATTAACATTAACAGTACCATGATGGAACTAGTGTTGATTTTTATAATCACTAGTTCCATTTTGAAAGAATCTGAAAATGATGGAACTAGTGTTGATTTTTATAATCACTAGTTCCATTTTGAAAGAATCTGAAAATGATGGAACTAGTGTTGATTTTTAAAGTCACTTGTTCCATTTTGAAAGAATCTGAAAATGATGGAACTTGTGTTGATTTGTTTTTTATCACTAGTTCCACTAGTAACAGTAACAGTAGCATGATGGAACATACGTTGATTTTTATTATCACTAGTTCCATTTTATTAACTCTTTCAGTCGTAAAGTAAGCATCCTTAGAATTGAAATAAAAATAACAAAACTACAGTCTAAACTACCTCCCATATCCCAGCAGTTTCTTTTTCACTTATAAAACGGCAAGCGCCCTGAATATATTTTTATAACTATGAGAAAAGCATAAAAAATTATGTTTCGCAGCAAAATGGACACTTGGACGCATCGTTGTAGCGACTAGCAAGGTACAAAATTGCTTGAGGCTATGGAACCTTATCTCTTAATCTTTTCTTATTTTAAGATTTCAGATATACATGTTGACGTTGGAATAAAAAGCGACAATAATGGGCTGTCGGGTTCTTGGGATAGGGAAGTTAGTTTTTAAGGGAAATGTATGGTAGGGACAAAGATGGGGATAATGCTTCTTTTGGAATAGTTTATAATGGCGGTGCATGCGATTTAGTTGGCCGAAAAAGACTTGGCACCTGCTTTTGAAAATATTTTCATTTTATAAAGTCGTTTTTCATAATTTCGGATTAGTTCTGCATAGATATAGTTTGTGTGATTAATGACCGGTCTCAAGAAAGTGAATGTCATTGAAGCTACTACCTTATAATAGTCAACTTTCAGCAGTCCGCAATGGCATCTTACCTTTACTGGCATACGTAGAGAAGAGGCATTTCGACAGTTATTTTTATGTCAAAATCAAAAGATTTTTTGCATAGCTTCTATCGCGGGCCTTGAGCGTGGAGACCCAAAAATTCCGTAACGAAAATAACCTAACACCCCCCGTAAAAAACAAATGCAATGGCTTTACCGCGGCAGTCCCCGAGTGCCACACGTCTTTTTTTTTAAACTGTCACGTAAAGCTTAAGGTCCTGGGTTTGATTCCCGGGTCGGGCTATCGGTGGGTGTTATTGTTACTGGGTTTTTCCATCAGGGGTTTTTGACGTGTAAAACTGACGTTTAACAACCATCATCTGCATAGCTTTTTCCCAACCATGGTGGTGTTGGCTTCCAATCTACCCAGATGCAAATGAGTATTTTTTTTAACATAGAGTGATTGCCTATCTGACCTCCACAACCAAGTTAGTACTGTGTTGTACGATACCCCTTGGAAGACTGCTTGAGTTTTGGGTGAGGCTTTAACCCCCGACGCAAAAACGACGGGGTGTTATAAATTTGAAGTGTCTGTGAGTGTGTGTGTGTATGTATGTATGTGTGTGTGTGTGTGTATGAGTGTCTGTGGCATCGTAGAACGGATGAACCGACATCGATTTTGTTTTTTTTTTATTTGAAAGGGGAATTAGTCGGTTATAGTGTTCATAGCTATGTTTGATAAAAATCAGTTCAAGATGGCCGCCACCACAACATGGCGGATTACATATTTATTCAACAATTCCCTCAATATGGACACGTTCAATTTATAACAGCCCATCGTTTTGCGTCGGGGGTTAAAAAGCACACACCGTTAAATGACTTTTATCTCAAAAAATTCAGGCTATTCCAATGTAAATAAAACATCAATTCAGAACCCACTGCTAACAACCATTGGGGTAGCAAGATAATTTCATTTGTAACCACCACGTTGTGAGGTAACACATTTTATCACTGAAATTGAACACCAGTTTTTTTTTGTTTTGTGTGGCACTTTATAAATACAGGGTGTATTTCACCTCATCACAAAGCCGTTAACCAAGCATTCTGTATATCAAACTGAGTAACTTTACGCAAAAAATATTGCTGGGAAACAACTTTTTTTTTTGAGGTTATCAATCTTGTTTTGTGGTATAACTCGATGTAACACACTCAAAACGTTGTGCGGATGGATGGATTGAATAGTACGGAGGTCGTAGAGATATTTAAAGTAAAAATCATGCGATTGTTAGGGAATTAAGGTTTTATTTAATCATATATCCACAAAAAAGTGCATTAAATTTCCAACATTTTTAAATTTTGTTCGTGGATTTGGCTGAATGAATACACTTCCTTTACCTGTCACGTGACAACGATCTTTGTAAATTTTGTCCGTGGATTCAACGCTCAAAAAAGAGGTTGAGGACATTGAGGCTGAGGTTCTTTTTCGAGCTCGGACCACCAAGGGAACAAGTCGTATCCTACTGTAAGTCAGTCTGATTTAATAAGTACCTATTCTTTAAAATATCATGCCGTGTAATAAACTGTGACCGTTATTTTGTTCAAATGTATTGAATTCTAGGGTGTAACTGTTGCTAGTTTTGTAATTTCTGTAGAAAGTATGTACAATGCATTATATTCCAAAATAAGTATTGTGTGGTTTAGTTGTAACGATATTAAATGTGTGATTTGATTGTTACACTAAGAGTTTTTTATTAACTTTGCTCCCTCTGACATATAGACACAGAAACAGACAATTACAGTCAATATCTAGTTGAAGCTTAAATGTTAATTCTTTTAACAAATCAGAAGTGCGATAATTCAGCGCCCATATTTAATATAAATAATCCGCCCCTAAGGCTACCCACTGACCTTAATTTTAGTTACGTAGTTTTCTACCTGCTACTTGAATAAAATAACGGTCACATGTTGGACAAAAGAAATTAAGAATGAAATACATGTTTCACTGTGTGCTTTAGTAAACTAAAGTGTTATGGGGATGCAGGCATGGGTTGTGAGGGCATTCTGTATCACGTATACTTATGTTTTCCGGTTTTATAATAAAACCGGAAAACATAGTATACGTGTGTGTGTGTTCCAACATGCATGCATCTCTCTAAATTCACTTTACGGAGATGCAGATTTTGATCACTGAACGGATGCATATTCCTCATTGTGGGGCGTTCCTATGAATATTTTGCCATGGCTACTCTATGGAAGTATTGGAGGAACGCCGCGAGATATCCACTCTTACCTTGCCGGGGCTATCACTCCGGGAGGGGTGTGGATATTTACTTTGGTTGGATATGTATTGCGTTTGGTGTCATCCGACGTGTATCTTGCTGTTAGTTTTATTTTTTATTTTTAATATTAAAAATATGTAGGTACCTATGCACAGCAAACAGTGGAACGTGATAATGAAAAGAATACAATACAATCATATCAATGATTACTCGAATGATATTTATTGGAAAACTTTATTTATTGCTTTACTGAATATTTTATTTCGCTGGATTTTTATGTTCTTTTATTCCTTAGATATCATGTCATTTTTTTTTCTTCTCTACATTTATCCATTAAGGTTTTAATGAATACTGTTCTAATCATATCAATATTTTCCTACTATCCCGATACCGATTTGACCGTGACTTGACACTAATAATAAAAGATTGTGACAATGTCGGATAGGACGTCTGCTAAAGAGGCCTATACACCTCCACGTGTTGTAGAGCGTAGGAGTAGATCCAGAGAGAGGAACACGCGGGTTCGATATCGCGGATCCAAACGTTCTCTGACACGCTCGCGATCAGCTACACATAGGGACACCTCTAGAAGCTCAACATTGGCTTGTTCAAATGCTAAACACTCACGATATAGAAATAGATCGCCTAAGCGAATGCGAAAGCGCCGCACCACAATTTCTCGTTCTATTGAGCGGTCGCGTAGCATGGATTCAAAGTCTTCCAAAGCATACAGGGGACGCTCGCGCTCACGTCTGCATAAAAATAAAAAACGCTCGCGCGCAAAGAGACGACATGTTTGCACAAGTTCAGTAACGAGTACAACAATATCAAGTTCTTCCGAATCAAATAGCAGCAGTCATAGACGTAGCCTAGCGAAATCTAACCATACTAAAAGCCGAAAGCAAAGCGTTACTTCAAAATCAAAAGAAAATAGTGTAATGGAGAAGCTAATAGATGCGCTAAATAAACGTAATGAAAGCAGCTTCATAGGCGCTAAAGATGTTATTCCAAACTTTGATCCGAGTCAAAAAAATCAAACGATGACATCGTGGTTAAAGAAAGTTAACGAAACTGCTCGCATATATTACTGGAATGATAAAGAAATTATTTACAACGCATTACCTAAGCTCGCTGGTCTTTCGCGCAGATGGTATGAAGGCTTACCGTCGGTTAGGCTTAACTGGAAGGAATGGCAGGCCAATTTATTAAAAAGTTTTCCTGACGACCAAAATTATGCGGATAAACTCATCGAGATGTTAGACAGGAAGAGTAAGAGGGATGAAACTCTAGAAGAATAGTTTTATGATAAAGCAAAACTTGTAAATCATTGTGGAATTAAGGGGAAAAACGCAGTGGACTGTATTATACAGGGCATATATGATAATAATGTCCGTCTTAATGCGTTAGGCTCAGACTTTAGGCGACCGAGTAGGCTACTCAAGTATTTACGGAATATTTCTTGCAAAAGTATAAAGGAAATAAAGAAAACCCCGATGCAAACTAAAGAAAGCATACGAAACAATAAACAGCCATCGTTTAAAGTTCGTTGTTACAACTGTTCGGAGCTTGGACACAATGTTCCGAAATGTACAAAAGCTATCCAAAAGTGTCCAAAATGCAATAGAATGGGCCATTTAGGTGAACATTGCAAGCGTGATGCAGATAAAGACAAACATCCATTAAATCCCGTTAATAAGGTACAGTTGATCGAAGCCAGTAAAACTAGTCACAATATTTATACAAAAAATATCACAGTAAACGGCATACCTAAAACTGCATTTGTCGATTTCGGTAGCGAGTGCACGCTTATCAAACAGAGCACGTCAGACGAATTAAAATTAGACACCTCGACAGTCGGACTCCCTGTATTAAAAGGCTTTGCATCTGGTGTAGTTTTACCATTAGGTAAGGCATCCATCGAGATAAGCGTGGACTTTGTTACTGCCGTAGTAGACGTTTTTATTGTACATAATGAGTTCCTTAACACCGATGTACTGGTTGGTCAAACTCTAACTGAGTTACCTGAGGTTAGAGTTTACAAAACAAATAGTAATTTGGTGTTATACTCAGCGGTGGCCGAAGCAGAGAAATCAGAAGTTTACGTTAAATCAGATGTAGAGATTAATGGGCTAGTCGGCGTAGATATACATTTAGGAAGTAAACACACGGGGTTAATATATTTACCGGGAAACACCTGTTTTAAGACGGGGGAAGAAATGGTGATTCCGCAAGGTTTATATGCAGTTAAAAACGGCGTAGGAAAGATATTAGTCATAAACTTATCTGGGGATAAATTTACATTGCTTAGGGGAAAGCTTATTGCAAGGGCTAATTTATTACCGATCTCTCTTGCCATTTACAGGGATTTTCAAAGAGCTGACAAATTAGGGATCTACAATCTGACGGTTGACCAACCTAGCAATAACAAACCTGATCCCTTGACAATGGACATGCTAAAAATAGGTTCTGAGACTACTGATAAACAAAGACAGTTACTTTTAAACTTGGTTAATGAGTATCGTGATTGTTTTGCTTTAAACGTAAGCGAGCTGGGAACATCAACTATTTCAGAAATGCATATTACACTTACTGACAGCTCTCCAGTCTCTTACAAACCATACAGACTACCATACAGCGAACGCATAGTTGTTCAAAAACTTGTGAATGAGCTTCTTGAAAACAATATCGTTAAAGAATCTAATTCTTCTTACGCAAGCCCAATAGTTCTAGTCAAAAAGAAGAATAATGATTATCGTTTATGTGTAGATTATAGGGCACTTAACAAAAAGACCGTCAAGGATTCGTACCCTATGCCAGTCATAGATGACCAATTAGACAGACTTAACGGCAAAAGATTCTTTACTAGTTTAGACCTAAAATCGGGCTACTATCAGATTCCAATGGCGACAGATTCGACTCATATGACAGCGTTCGTAACTCCTGACGGACATTTCGAATATACGCGAATGCCGTTTGGTTTAGTTAATGCACCAGCCGTATTTCAGCACATGATAAATAAAGCTCTAGGGAAAGATAGATTCGACTTAGCTCTACCCTATATGGATGACATCTTAACACCCGCTACTGACGTAGACGAAGGTATGGAAAAATTAAGGAAAATCTTCGATTGTCTCCGGAAAGCCGGATTGACCTTAAATATCGAGAAATGTTTCTTCTTTGAAACGAAATTAGACTACTTAGGATATGAAATTTCGAAAGAAGGCCTGAGGCCCGGTAGTAGAAAAACCGAAGCAGTAGCTTTATTCCCGGCACCAAGCAACATTCATCAAGTCCGACAATTCGTTGGCCTCGCAAGTTTTTTTAGACGATTTGTTCCAAACTTTGCGAGTATAGCTAAACCTTTAACTGCTCTAACAAAAGCAAATACCCCTTGGGTTTGGAGTAGTCTCCAAGAGGAAGCATTTCATACAATTAAAACTAAGTTAATCGAACGCCCCATTTTGGCTCTGTATGATACAACTTACATAACGGAGGTCCATTGCGATGCCAGCAAATTAGGGGTAGGCGGAATTCTGCTTCAAAAACCTGACGAAAAATCTCCCCCTAGGCCAGTGGCATACTTTAGCAAACAAACAACTAAAGATGAAGAATACCTTCATTCTTATGAATTGGAGACTCTTGCGGTTGTCTTGTCACTAAAGAAGTTTCGGATATATTTAATTGGTATACAGTTTAAAGTGTTCACGGACTGCAACGCATTGAGGACTACACTGACAAAGCGTGACTTGATGCCGCGAATAGCACGGTGGTGGTTATTATTACAAGAGTACGATTTCAGAATTGAATACAGGCCAGGCGAAAACATGAAACACGTTGACGCATTAAGCCGAAATCCTATTGCTAGTCGAGACTCGCTTGACCTGTTAGATGCTAGGGAGTATGATGTCATGAATATCAGTACCACCGATTGGCTTCAAACTGTTCAGATGTCTGATCCTAAATTACAACACATCAAACTGATCTTAAAAAGTAACAAAAAGGAGGTTAAAGATATTCACACAAATTTCCTCCTCCAGGATGACAAAGTCTATAGAATAGTAGGGGACCAAAAAAAATGGGTTGTACCTAATGGGGCACGATGGCGTATTTGCCAGCTATGTCATGATGAGATGGGGCACTTTGCGGCAGAAAAGACTTTAGATAAAATAAAACAGGACTATTGGTTTCCAAAAATGAAACGTTTCGTTTGCAAATATGTGGAAGCATGTCTTAGTTGTGCATACAATAAAGCATCTACTAGTAAACCTACTGGTTACTTACATCCGATCCCCAAAGGTAACGTCCCTTTTCACACTCTTCACATGGACCATCTAGGACCATTTGTTAGGAGTAAAAAGGGGAACTCTTACATCCTGGGTGTGATTGACGGTTTCAGTAAATTTATTTTTATAAAACCAGTAAAAGATGTAAAAACTAAAACCACTATAAAAACTCTGCAGGAAATATTTGACGTAATAGGTAGTCCGAACATAATGATCACCGATCGCGGTACTAGTTTTACATCAGCGGGATTCAAAGGCTTTGTAAAATTAATAGGTGCCAGACATGTACTGAACGCTGTAGCAACACCACGAGCCAATGGGAAAATTGAGAGATATAATCGTACAATTCTAGAGTCTTTAGCCGCAACTAACCATGATCAGGTAGAGCGCGACTGGGATGTCAGAGTAGGTAAATTGCAATGGAGTCTAAATAATATGATCAATAAAACCACGGGTAAATCTCCTTCTGAAATAGTATTCGGACGTCGTACAATCTGTCCTGGGGAGGGTCCCATTTTAAACGAGCTAGCCGATTTGAAAGATACCTCTGAACCGGGTCCATCTAGAGATGCAATACGATCGGCTGCTCTTGAGAACACCACAAAGTGTCAACAATACATGAAAAAGAAATTTGATAGCGGTAGGGCTCCAACAAAATTCTTTAAAATAGACGATTTAGTCATGATTCCAAATCATCACAATCCAGCAGATGGAAAAAGTAAAAAGTTATGTCCAAAGTTTCGGGGTCCCCTAAAAATAACTGCGATTCTAGAAAACGATCGGTATGAAGTCTCTAGTATCGAAGGACATTCAAAACGTAAATATAAAAGTGTTTATCCAGCAGACCAGTTAAAACGTTGGATAACTTTCGCACCTAGTAATGACACTGACGGCGAAGACAATGACTTTACGAGTAACGAGGCTGATGAAAGTGTTAATTACTGTTCCGATTCAAATTAAGATACAACGCTTACGTTATGACTAATGCCGAATTGACTACTTAGACTATGTGCTAAACTCGTAACAAATACGGTCTTTCCTCCTCAAATCCTTCCCAGTTACATGATTACAGAATAAATTTTACGTGACGAGCTGCATCTAGCTACTCTGGAGCTGCTTGTAAGTATTAGTAGTGGACCGAGGCCGAAGTACAAGCGGTAGTCAGTAACAATGACGTATGCCGAAGTACAAGCGGTGTTCACGACCCCTAAAAAGTGGACCGAGGCCGAAGTACAAGTGGTAGTCAGTAACAATGACGTATGCCGAAGTACAAGCGGTGTTCACGACCCCTAAAAAGTGGACCGAGGCCGAAGTACAAGCGGTAGTCAGTAACAATGACGTATGCCGAAGTACAAGCGGTGTTCACGACCCCTAAAAAGTGGACCGAGGCCGAAGTACAAGCGGTAGTCAGTAACAATGACGTATGCCGAAGTACAAGCGGTGTTCACTCCCCCTCTAAAGATTTTGTTTCATTTATATATTTTTATTAATCTTTTCCTTACTTAGTTTATTTCCATCCTCGTGTCATAATTAAACTATGAATAATTGTGTTTTGTACCAGTCTCAATAGAACTCTACTAATATATTTCTGTTTTCAGGTTTCTATACTACCCCAATAATCACGTTAGGGGCTCTGCAGTAACGTACGCTCAGCCGCAAGCGTGTGGGCGCGCTCAACTCTCCGTCGTGTCGGGTCGCCGCCGCCGCGTCGCGTCGACACCACGAGGCGCGAGAACCGTCCCAGTTCTAGTTCCCGTTTGATTGAAGCCTGGTTGACAAGAAGCAGATGATACGAGCCAATGATGACCCGATGCTAAGCTGACTAGCGTGCGTGTGCGATTACTTTTAAAGGGATAACCTTATTTATGTACCTATTCAATCAATTACTTTAAGAATTTATTGTACTTGCTGGGAATAAAATTTTACAATGTATTAATTACGTTATATTTTCATGTTTTTTTAAGTTAACTACTAAATTCGATTTTTTTCTTATTGCTGCTTTATTATTATTATTTGTAATTAACGTTAACGGGATTATCTTGACTTATGTACATATTACCTTAAGAATTATATACTTATTTGAATCGATAATACAATATAATGACAACGTTACTATATTTCGTGATTTTTGTTATTAAGTAAGAAGTTATTGTATTAGTTGTTTTTTTTTATGTTTTCTTGTAGGTACTTACTTTTTTTTTTATTATTATTCATTTAGTACTAGTTACTTAGCGTATTAGTTTTGTTTAAAAACATTCCTACACATTTGTTAATGTATTTATTTGTTGTATCATTAAGGTGTCAGTTTGGTCAAGAACCTAGTTTCTATTTGTTTTGTATAGAGCCACACAAATATACTCGAATGGCCGGAAAGCAATGGGGTCATTCCTTCTTCAGGACGGCCGTCTGTTAGGGAATTAAGGTTTTATTTAATCATATATCCACAAAAAAGTGCATTAAATTTCCAACATTTTTAAATTTTGTTCGTGGATTTGGCTGAATGAATACACTTCCTTTACCTGTCACGTGACAACGATCTTTGTAAATTTTGTCCGTGGATTCAACGCTCAAAAAAGAGGTTGAGGACATTGAGGCTGAGGTTCTTTTTCGAGCTCGGACCACCAAGGGAACAAGTCGTATCCTACTGTAAGTCAGTCTGATTTAATAAGTACCTATTCTTTAAAATATCATGCCGTGTAATAAACTGTGACCGTTATTTTGTTCAAATGTATTGAATTCTAGGGTGTAACTGTTGCTAGTTTTGTAATTTCTGTAGAAAGTATGCACAATGCATTATATTCCAAAATAAGTATTGTGTGGTTTAGTTGTAACGATATTAAATGTGTGATTTGATTGTTACACTAAGAGTTTTTTATTAACTTTGCTCCCTCTGACATATAGACACAGAAACAGACAATTACAGTCAATATCTAGTTGAAGCTTAAATGTTAATTCTTTTAACACGATAAAAAGTGGTATTTAAAAAAAAAATTGTCAAAATCTTGCAACTTTGACCCCCAATATCTCCGTAACTAGAAGGTTCCCAGGTATAGTGTAGAACAAAAAAAATATCAGAATGACGAGGAAAACAAGTGCCTTTCGTATTCATTAAGAGGTGTTTTACACCCTATATTTTCATTTGCCAATTTATTAAAAGTGTTTATGAAATTTTAAGTGTGTATTAAACCTCTTAGCGAATCCGAAAGGTACTTGTTTTCCCCGTCCGCGTCATTGCGATATATTATTTGTTTGAATGGTGAACACTCCCGACTAATTAGTAGGGAGTGTTCTAAGCTATGTTTGCTTGACTAGTATATAACACTATACGCTATAATAAATTACAAAAACAAAATGGCTGCCGCCACAAAATGGCGAAATACGTTTTTTTTTCACAACGCCCTCTAGAAGGGTATCAAATGAAAAAAAAACCTTGAAATTAGGACCCAATGTGTCGACTGTTAGAGATTTTTTTATATTTAAATTTAATGTAACTTTTTAATTTATAGAACTTGCTCGCTTGCTTGCTTGCTTGCTCACTTGCTTGCTCGTTGCTTGTTGCGTTGCTTGTTCTTTGTTGTCGTTACTTGCTTGTTTATTTTGTTGTTCTTGTTGTTACTTGTTTCTTTTTGCTTTTTGTTGTTGTCCTTGTTTTGTTGTTGCTTGTCTTGCTAGATGGCGCTGTGTGTAATGTCCAGCGATATTTATATTTATATTTTTTATTTTATTTTATAGCTATCGTAAAAATGTTTTCTGATATAACTTAAATTGCTATTACAGTCCTAATGATATAGTGTGGTGGCAGATTGATGTCGGATACTTGAAGTAGGTTTAGTGTAGGGTTTTGCTGGTACCTTTTATATAGGTAACCCTAAAAAGGTAGAACGATTCTGCTCATTAGTATTCCAATTCAGGCCGTTTTAGTGGATACTCATTTTTCAGCAAAGTTTCGTATGCAAACCATTAACGGACATTTTCAGCTAGCTGTCTGTTGTGAAAAGCTTTTTTTGTTTTTTTTTTCTATGAATAAAGTGAGAGGTAGTTGACACAGATAGGATATATTTCAAGTAAGTACCGATAGTTACGAAACGTGGCAAAATCATCATCATCATCATCATCATCGGCCTATTAATGTTCTGACTGTTGGGACACGGCCTCCTTTCTAGAGGGAATGGGCTATATAATCCACCCCGGGGGCCCAGTGCGGATTGATAGATGTCACATGTCTTCGAATTTATTCTTCTTCGGTTTCCTCACGACGTGTTCTTTTACCGTTTTGAGAGCATCGGTGATGTAATAAATTACACAAAGTAATGCCCCTGCCTGGGTTCGAACCAACGACTTACTGATCGTAAGTCGGGGCCGCCACCACTGGACCACCACCGCTGCGATCCAGAAACGTGGCATATAAAATTACAATTATACTCGTACGTTACTACGTTAGTGAGTCATAGAAAACGGACTTAAAACAAATGGGTAATACATAAAATGAAGATATACTGCTCCTATCCCAAATACATTGGAATAAGGGTAGGAAAATGATAATCAATACTCAATACTTTATTGCATTCCACATGTATTCTTAGGTGGTAAACTTATAACTAGATCACATGGACCCTGTCGGCACAGCAAAATAAGTGAGTTAGGAGAGAGGAAGCTTTTGTAAATTATACAACATAGGAGGTAGATACTTTCTGAGATTAATATTAATTATAGTCTAAAATTATTATTAATTATGTGTAATAAGTAATTATCATTATAATCTTAATATATATAAATCTCGTGTCACAATGTTTGTCCTCAATGGACTCCTAAACTACTTAACCGATTTCAATAAAATTTGTACACCGTGTGCAGTTTGACCCAACTTGAAAGATAGGATAGCTTACATTTCAATTTATGAGACGCAGACGAAGTTGCGCCGGTCAGCTAGTATTATATAAGTACAAACTTTTGATTAATTAAAAAAAAAACAATCAATGGTATACAATATAAACAGGTACTATTTATGAAATTAAATAAAAATAAATTATAATAAACTAGCGGATGTCACGCGGATAATTATGGTATTAACAACAGATATTCATATTCATTTCAACATCGCCTATAATACAAGACCGTACCATAAGACGACCCGAATGGCGTAGTGGTAGTGACGCTGCCTTACGTTCTTAGGGTCCTGGGTTCGAATCCCGGTAGGAGCACATGTTTGTGTGATGAGCATGGACATGTGTTTCCGAGTCATGGATGTTTATATGTATAATAAGTATGTATTTACAAACAAAAAAGTATATATGTAGTATATCAACTATCTAGTGTGAACGACACAAGCTTTGCTTAGTTTGGCACTAGGTGGCGCTGTGTGTTAATGTCCAGCGATATTTATTATTATTCCCTTTATTCAATTATGCAACAAATTTTTTACATTTTTAAATATTGATATAAAATATATATAAAAAAACATTTAAAAATATAAAAAATTGTAGCCCACCGGTATCGGGAACAGGGTCCAAGCTACCGGCGGTCAGGGCTCCAGAGAGAGGAACCTCCTAACGATACGGGCCGTGTCCAGGAGTACCGCTTTCTGAATCAAGCCCTTGATCCAGCTGCCTAACGAGAGCCTCCTCAGGTGTTGGTCGAGGCTCTTGGCAATTAAGCCATGCGCAGACACTACTATCGGCACAATGATTGCTGAGTCCACTTCCCACATGTCGACAACCTCGCGAGCCAAGTCAAGATACTTTATTTGTTTATCTTTCTCAGCTTTCACGAGGTTCTCATCATGCGGGACCGTTATGTCAACAATCATTGCGCGCCGCTCTGATCGATCCATCACCACTATATCAGGTCTATTAGCTATAACAGTCCTGTCAGTGATGATGGATTGATCCCAGTACAGTGTGATACTGCCATTAACGAGAACTGGGTCGGGCACATACCTATAGTAGGGCACTTCCGATTCCACAAGATTGTATTTTAGAGCAAGTTGCTGATGGATAATCCTGGCTACAAGGTTGTGTCTATGCAAGTACTCTCCGTTAGCTAGACGAGAACATCCGGAGATAATGTGACGGATTGATTTGCCTGGACGGTGGCATGCCCGACATATGTCAACCGTACCGTCCTTCACAATAAATCTCCGGTAGTTATTCGTCATCATAACTTCATCCATAATTGCACAGACAAAACCTTCGGTTTCTCCGAAGAGGTCCCCAGATCGTAGCCAGGACACGGACGCTTGAAAATCTACATCGGGCCCATGAAGAGCCCGGTAAAAGCGCCCGTGAAGCTCCTTGCTCTGCCATTCTTTCCTGCGGTCATCAGTAGTAAATACTACAGGTATGCGCCAGTTCTCTTTAGCCAAGGAGAGCGGGGTGAGGCCCTTGTCCATCGCGACCACATCTCGATGCATCCCCACGTCGGCTGCTAGGAAATATTCCCTGAGACTGCATATCTCACGATTGTGGAGAGTCTTAGCGTTTAAAAAGCCTCGACCCCCACACTTCCGCGGGATATACAGTCTCATTACCGAAGAACGCGGGTGATGCATTCGATATGCCGTCAACAATTTACGGACCTTCGTATCCAGGGCGTCTAGTTCTGTTTGAGTCCATTTGAGTATGCCGAAAGAGTACATCAAAACCGGCATGACCCAACCGTTGAAGGCACGCACCTTATTTCCGCCCGATAGAAGACTATTAAATACTTTTTTCAGGCGGCCAACGAAGCGCTCCTTCAACGATTGCTTCATGTCAGCCACACTGATGCCCGGCGCTTCCGACATACCCAAATACTTATAGGTTTCGGTTGCTGAGAGGGATCTAAGATTTATGGAATCTGAGAGCTGGGTTCCCACAGACTCCACAGTCCCCCCTCGCTTTACATGCATGACCGCACATTTGTCCACACCAAATTCCATCCTGATGGCGCTACTGAAGGTTTCAGTTACCTTCAGTAGCTCCATCAGTTGCAAATCGTTGGGGGCAAAGAGTTTCAAGTCATCCATGTAAAGGAGGTGAGATATAACCCGACCATCTTTCCGCAACCGATAGCCTAGACCTGAATCCTCCAGCAGTGTACTCAGAGGATTCAAGGCTAAGCAGAACCAAAGTGGACTCAAACTATCGCCCTGAAATATACCTCGCTCTATCCTTATCGGCTCGCTATTCCTCTGAATTTGCCGACATCCTGGATAGCGAAGGACTGTCCTCCATTGCCCCATACACGACATTAGGAAAGTGCGCAGAGTTGCATCAACTTTATACAACTCTAGCACCCTCCTAAGCCATGTATGTGGCACCGAATCGTAGGCCTTCTTATAGTCTATCCAGCATGTCGACAGATCCTTTCGGGAACGGCGAACCTGTTGGCTTATGGCCATATCAATGAGGAGTAGCTCCTTAGTACCGCGGGACCCGTTCCTACATCCATTCTGAGAAGCTGACATAACAGAATTTTCGTCAATATGTTTAGTGATTTTAGCTCTCAAAATAGATGTAAGAACTTTATAGACCGTCGGGAGACAGGTAATCGGTCTATAATTTTTGGGTTCCGCAGTACTACCCGATTTATGGAGCAGATGGGTTATACCTGTTGTCAGGAACTCTTGCAGCGACCCCGACTCTAAGGCTGACTGGAACAGGGTCGCCAGGCGAGCGTGCGACCTTGTGAACCATTTTATCCAGAAATTGTGCAGCCCATCCGGCCCTGGAGATTTCCAATTAGGCAACGGACGGACTGCACAAGCTACGTCTTGGGGGCTGATAGTAATTGCCCCCATTTCTGGTACTGGATCGCACGCTCGCTCAACCACCCGAGTCCATTCACCCTCAGCATGGCTGACACGCACCGACCAGATGCTGCGCCAGAATGAACACATTGCATCATCATCCGGTAGGCGCGTGTCAGCCACACCTTGGTCCGGTCGCTCCCAAGCCCTGTAAACCCACCTTTCATCTCTTTGGAATGTGCGATTCTGAGTGTATCGGTCCACCCGCCGCTTATACCTACGAATACGGCTTGCCCATGCATACACTTTCTGCTTCAGGAAGTCGATGCGCTCTGTGACACGAAACATATAGTCTCGAGGACTGATATCAGTCCCCGAGAACGCCCGCCTCACAAAACGCATCACCCTAGGGCGAGTATTGCCCTCCCTGAAGCAGATCAATTTGCCGATGAGTGCTCTGGCCCCACCAATACGTTGTTCAATCCTGTACTGCCATGCCGGTACGGCTGGTTTTGGTCGTGTAGCTCTGTCATCAGAAAATTTAACATGAGCTACACGACATGCCGCTACGGCCGCACAATACAGGATCGAGTGAATATCGGTGAGGTCTTCGCAGCTATCAAAATAATTTGACAACTGCGAATCCAGAACAGCCATCAGCATCTTATTTTTGTTGTGCATGGGCAAACGAGGTAAGCGTGGTCTAAGTTCGGGCGTCATGAACCGATACTCCCGAATCGCACCCTCCAAAGCACTCCTCATATCTTCACTGCACTGGGTACTTACATTAGTAACCATGTCACTACTCACGTCGCCATCGCAATATGGTGTTGTTACGGTAGACTGTGGTGGAACCACAGCCTGTGACGGCGGCGTGGCCGTGACACGGCTACTCTGCACTTCAGTTCGCAAGCGATCAAGTACGGTGTCATCCAACATACGATTACGCTGGATGACTCGCACCTGATCCGACAGTCGTTGTGCCGACACGTTGACAGCTGGCTCAAGCACCTGAAACAGAGAGAGCATCCTAACACGGTACGCGGTCAGGTTGATTCCCCACTCTGTAGCCCCATAGTATGCGCGCATGACGTTTTCGTTATTCGATTGCGTCCATCGCATGCGCTGCACACTTCCGCCGGGAGCTGGGACCCTATCAGAAGCCGGTGGGCCTCGAGGTCCTAAGCCGTCCGGCGGCCGGCGTCCTCCCCGTCGACGAGCAGGTGGTGGCGTCGTGGGCGGAGAGAAATACTCGTCGCTTGAGCTCGACGCAACTGCCACGGCCGGTGTCACAGCACTCACGATGGGGCTGGGTTCCGGCGGCGGCGAGGCGGAGCTGAGCGACGGGTCCGGAGGCGAAAGGCGTGCGCGTCGAGCAGCGGCTCGGGTCAACATTGTCGTTTCATTTCATTATATTAATATGTTGAATGTTTCATCAAAATATGACATAATATGTCAATTGGGGTCACAGATATTTTGCGTTTCTTCTTGTAATATATAGAATTCATTATACTTATTGATGATAGATGTATTTAAAACAATTGTATTTATAAAATCGGAGCTAGTATTTGGTTCATTAATATATTAGTAACTGTAATTATAAAATGCAAATAAAATTATTTTTTAAATGACAACGACTTATTATTATAAGTATAAAATCTTATGTTAGTGATAGCTATCTATTCAAATAAATAAAAGTAAAGAGTCTGTTTGTTATATCAAAATTCTAGTTTTTACTGAATGCCAACGAAAGTCACTATCTCTTTGTCTATTTTTTCCGGCTAATCTACAAAACGACTGGACCGATATTGACGAAACTTTATTAGCAGACAGCTAATGTTTTATGGAGTAACTATGGAGTTTAATTTAAGAAAAAAGTTTAGGTCTCCGTGCACAAAAAATTAAATCCATAAAATTATAAATGAAATCCGATTCAAATAAGGAAGGTCGCATGCCAATAACAAACCCAACCAACCTTTTAATAAAGGTCCCTGTGGTGATAGATCGCAGTGTAATGAGAGACAAAACTTTTTAGAGCATTTAAATAAAAACATTTCGAAAGATTTCCTTTTAAAAAAAAAAAAAGATCTACCTATTGGTCACTCACCAGCTACGGGGATATATATGTATGTGTATATGTGTATATGGGTGACAAGCAAAATTTAGCAACACTCTACAGGTCGCAATTATGAACCGATTGCTTTCAAACTTGGCCAAAAAATCGAAAAGGTCAAAACTTAGGCTAAGTTCGTGAATGGGCGGAAATCGTCTATAAGGGGCGGAAGGGGGGCGGTTTTTCTAAAATCAGTTTTTGGCCATAACTTCTTTCCTATGGAAAAGTTTTGAACCGTTTTTCATTTTTATCATTTTGAGTTAGTTTACGGGCAACTTAAAATTATTTTTGCAAAAATCATATCTCCGAAAAAGTAAACATTTTGAGCGTCGCAAATATTTTTTTTAAAGCAAATTGTTTACTCTACAATTGTTACCTTTGAAGTTTAGCGATAAAACTTAAAGTTTTCGAAATAAAAAATTATAACTAAAAATTTGAGGGCGTTTCTATGCTAAACTCTTATGACAGGATTTAAAAAGGGTAAACTTTCCATTACAGGACAACGATTTTGAAATCATATTTTTTTTTTTGTAGATTGTACACATAAGTACAACTCTTTATGCAAATTTTTAATAGTCGGACGCTCCAGCACCTTCTCCGAAATCTACCTCCTTCGGCTTGCCGGAGGGATTTTTTTTTAAAAGGTTTTCTTTTAATTTTATTTTCAACTTTTTAGCTGGCTACGTTACTCAGTTTGTTCATCTCAACAAGCCCTTGATACCCATGTTGTAGAAGTGCATAAAAAATAACTATACCACCATCGTGGATGGTCCGCCATATTGGATTTCAAATGACGTCACACAGCTTATCGTGTATTGACATCCAAACCAAACGTGTATACAACAACTCAATCGCTTTGACGATATCTGCTTCAAAATTGAGTAACAAGATTCCATCCGAACAAACATACATACATTGCAAGATAAATAAAAACTTAAAAACAAAACAAGGAAGTCACGTTTTTTTAAATAATTTCAAGCGGATCAAGGTCACGAACAACAGCTATCTATACAAACCTACACTGCCTGAGGGCCAACTTAGGCCCAGCTGCGTTCGCCGAGGGACTGCCTTATAAATGATGTGTTCCAAACTTCGTAGTTTGGAACATGTGGCCGGCATAGTTATCTGACTAACGCAACTTTGCAGAGGATTTAGAGTAATTAAATATTATGTAGGTACGTAGTTGTTATCTGGTTATATTGTAGTTTGGGATGGGATTAAAAATGAATCGTGTTTAGGGAGGAGGCTCGCGGGTTAATACTCGTAGTAACAGCCACTCGCGTCGGTCTTCAGGTTAAGCTGCTTGCTGTTAAGGTTGGTCTGTGGATGGGTGACCACCCGTTACATACCGAGTTTCTTCCGTGCCTCAGAAAGCACGTTAAACCGTTGGTCTCGGCTGTCGTTTGTAGATTTTTAACCGACTTCAAAAAGGAGGAGGTTTTCAATTCGTCGGTACCATTTTTTTATTTTTTTTTACGTATGTTCCCCGATTACTCAAAGATGGCTGGAGCGATTTGAATTATTCTTTTTTTACCTGGGAAGTATACACTTCCCAGGTGGTCCCATAATCATCAAATCAGGATCTGAGGATGGGATCTTGGAGAAATTAAGAGAACTCTTCAAATTTTATTGGCACACTTGATGTCATTTGGGTAGTTTTTAAAAGAGTACTTTCCTAAACTGATCCCATTTCAATTCGCTGAAGATCTGATGAAGAACTTTGGAGATAGGCAACGGAACTCCTTAATAAATTATAGCAAATGGACTGGGATTGCTGAAATCTCATGTCTATTTATTGTTTACACCAGTTCATATTGACAGTCGTTACAGCCCAAAAAGTTTGACAACCAGTCTTACCAAGGGGTATTGCATTACCAAGTGTTAACTGGGTTGTGGAAGTCAGATAGGTTGTCGTTCCATGTAAAATATCGGTATTCAGCTGCATCTAGATAGACTGGAAGCCGACCTAGACAGGGGCTTTGCGACACACTCCGAGGCTTCCGAGAAACTCAGTATGTAATGGGTGGTCACCCATCCACGTTCCAACCTAGGCAAGTGCAGCTTAACCTAAAGACCACCTCGAGCGGCTGATATTGTTTAGCCACGAGCTCAATTATTGAAGTGAAAACTTCTATTGGCGTGTTGAGCACTTTTTGAGTGAACTAAATTCCTGGAACTCGCGCGACCATCACCTAAGGCCCCTAGCACACGGCGTATTTTTAATGCACAGATGATTTAAATTTGATGTTTTTCTAAAATCTAGAGCTAGATGCTCACCATATTATGTTAGCCTGCTACTAAAATAACATAGCACTCGGTTTTATCAAATCAATCAAAAATGTTTATTTGTTAGAATATGATAGAAAATAGATGTTACAATATTGGTTCCTTCCAGCATATCCTGCCATAATATGGCATATCAATTATAAGATCTGTATTTCTGTACCTGTGTTAACAAATAAAGTGATTTGATTTGATTTAAGGCGACTAGATGAGCTAAGTTAGCAACTCTATTTGTGGTGGTTCAAATCAGCTTGCACTATAAAGTGGTTGTTACGTCAGTCACTGCGGGCCAAATAGTGCGAAATGAGTGGTTTCGATCGATTTACAAAAAAACTGCTGATTCGACTAAAAAACCTAAACACTGTAATGCTAATATATTGATTGTAGAATTATTTGGCAAAAAAAAAGAATGATCGCATATATTTTAGTAATTATGTTTTTTTTTGGTTGAAAGAAATTTTTAGAGATAAGTTCGTGATTTTTTGTAACGAGTCAAATTAATTGTATTGTGTTTTCAAAACACTATCAGGCTAGCATATATTCTGAAGAATATCAAACATTTTTCTGGTTATGTTTATTGCCGTGAATCATATACAGGGTGTAAACCACCTCATCACAAAGCCGTTAACCAAGCATTCTGTACATCAAATTAAGTAACTTTACGCAAAAATTTTTGCTGGGAAACCACTTTTTTTTTGAGGTTATAAATCACGTTTTGTGGTAGAACTCAATGTAACGCACTTAAAACATTTTACTGATGGATGGATTGAATAGTATGGGGGTCGAGGAGGTGTTAAAAGTCAAAATCTTACAAAAAAAACTTGTATTTAAAAAAAAAGTAGTCAAAAAGTTGTAAACAAAAAAATGATCGCAATGATGGGGAGAACAAGCGCCTTTCGGCTTCGTGAAGAGGTGTTTTACACCCTTTATTATACTTTTAGGCATTATAAAACACGTGTTTAGCTCATGTAGTCGCCTTAAAACGCGCGTCGTCTGCGCGTTTAAAATATGCCGTGTGCTAGGGGCCTAACGCTTCGTTTCACTTCTATCGCCAATCCCCAAAGACCCCGCAAGTTTATTCAGTAAATATCAAAACAAAATGCTCCTGAACGAAACAAAATCAAAATAGATTCGGCTCCCATAACTTACAGCCAGACATAAGAAAGAATTACATTTTAGAAGCTGACAGCTACACTGTGTAACACCACGACACCCTTTGTACGTACGGAAGGAAATGCCACAAATAATGGCTTCACACAGGGATGGGATGGTCAAGCTCGGGAGGTCAGTGGTCCGATTTGTAAAGTAAGAATAGAATGTAAGCTGGGAATTGGAATAAAAAAACAGAACGAGAATATTCATGTCGTGTCGTCTAATTTTCGTAACACGCAGATTGTAAACAGATTCATCACGAAGCCCCGGCATTCTGTACATCAAGCTTAGTAACTTTAAGCAAAATATGTTGCCGGGAAACGACTTTTTTTTTGGAAATTTCTGTTTTTCCACAAGCATAATGTTTTAAGTGAAGTCTTGTGGATGGTTTGATTAATACGGGGGTCGTGAAGGTGTTTAACGTAAAAACTTGACAAAAAGTTGGAACTTTGATCCCCGATATCTCCGTAACTAAAAGGAAGAACAAAAAAAATATCACAATGACGGAGAGAGCAAGTGCCTTTTGGCTTCGTTCAGAGGTTTTTACACTGTGCAAAATTATTGTGTCTTGTAAAATGGGGTACGTAATACTCGCAGTCGCTGTTTGTATATCATCAAATGTATGAACGTGGACGAGGCGAAAGGATTTGCATACATACCATGATTTGGGGGCCCGGAAAATACACGTACATTCACGTGCATCAAACAGGTATCAGGCCACCATAGCTAGCGGGCCCCATCAAATGCGGCCAATCATATGACTGGACAACGCCCGTAAAGTAGCACGTGTAAAAGCAATCTTACACGTGCTCCTGTTCTTTTTCTGACCTAATTTATATCGTACATCTCATTAGCACATGTTCCAAAAGTTTACCATCCCTGATTTAAGCCCGACAATGTTTCTCGCTCGGTAACAAAATGGCTAGAAATTCATTTAGTTAATATCTAAAGCTCTTGCTCTTGCTCTTTAATGAGAGTGCTGTGTTTATTGTATTCTGTACTAGCTGGCCCACGCAACTTCGTCTGCGTCAAATAAAAAAGAAAAAGGAATAAAATTTCCCCCGACATTGTAACATTTTTCATTGCTGCTCGGCTCCTAGTGGTCATAGCGTGATCTTACATAGCCTATAGCCTTCCTCGATAAATGGACTATCCAATGCAAAAAGAATTGTTCAATTCGAGCCGGTAGTTCCTGAGATGAGCGCGTTCAACCAACCAAACAAACAAACAAACTCTTCTGCTTTATAATATTAGTATAGATTCGTTTTGAACATAGAATCTTCGACATCCTTAGTAATATTAGAAATGAGAAAGTGACTTTTAGGCCTGAATTTCGCGCTGACAGTCGGTCGCGTACGGTCGGTTGTAACGTCAGCGAGAACAAATTCTGGCTGTCGGTCACCACTGACGTCAACGTCATAGTATTGTGCTATATAAAGCACAATGTATACTCGTACGCGACCGACCGTAAGCGTGAAATTCAGGCCTAAAAACTTACTTTCGCGTTTCCAATATTACTAAGGATGTACCAGATTCTATGTACAGAATAAATACAGAATACAACCAACAACAAATGCGGCTTAAGAAGCTTCATCATCATCATCATTTCAGTCGAAATATGTCCACTGTTGGACTTAGGCCTCCCCCAAGTGTCGTCACATTGACCGGTCCCTTGCGTGCAACGGATTCCCGCAACCTTCACCAGGTCACCGGTCCACCTAGTGGGAGATCTTCCAACGCATCGTCTTCCGGTTCGCGGTCGCCACTCCAGAACAAGAAGCTAAAGGCTAAATAATAAAGCCGTATTATTTAGCCACATGCTTCTCTAAGCTAGTTCTTAATACTAATCTGCCTAGCCTTTTACCGATTATGTTGGGGTCGGCTTCCAGTCTTACCGGATGCAGCTGATTACCAGTATTTTACATGGAGCGATGATCTGACCTCCAAAACCCAGTTAATACTGGGTAATACGATACCTCTTGGTAAGACTGGTTGTCAGACTATTTGGGCCACTGTAACGACTGCCAAAGATGAAAAAATGACAGCCGGGACCAACAACTTAACGTGCCTCCGAGGCACGGAGGATACTCGGTATGTAAGGGTGGTCACCCATCCACAGGCCAACCTAGGCAAGCACGGCTTAACCGCTTAAGCTAGTTCTTATTAAACCACGAAAATGTAGCATGAAACATAAATTACCGAACTTTAATTTCACAACTAAGATTAGCTGTGTAAGTAGATGCTAAAATATAAAATTTCAGAGGACAAAAGAATCCAATTTATTTCGCCTAAAGTTGAGGGAAATTACCTCACGAACTTTGTTGTGAACTCGGAATAATTGGGCGATAAAAAATTGTATGATTTCTTTTAACAAGCGGGCGTCTTGTTTTATAGGTTTACATCGGACCTACTAGAACATTCGAGAAAGCCAGTGATTACAGTGTGTCTACGTTAGAAGTTCGAGAGCATTCTATTATTATTAGTTTTAAAGTTAGGAAGGTACAAACTCGCGACCTATTTATACAAAGACAATAGAATTTCGACCGTACGCCTAGGGCATACGGTTCATATTTGTTTGTACAAGTAGCTAGTAATAATAATTGCCTACCTACCTAGTACCTATCTACCTGCTATTTTTTGTTAGTGTTTTTTATGACCCTCTAGAATGTTCGTGGTTATTCTGGTGTGTCTGTTGGCGAGTATAAATAGAGCGCTCAGGACCGCAACAGTCAGTCTTGTTTTGGCTACACAACGAAGCGAATCGAAGAGAACTTGAAGTGCGATATCTAAGCGAATAGTGATCAGTGGTGTATTTGTGATTAAGTTTAAGTTGTTTTGTGATTAATAAGTGGTTTAATCGGTAGTAATTAATTTATCTCATACCCAGCTCGTAACATAGGTAATGTTTACGATTTCTTTGGATTTTTGAAGATATGACATGTTACCTATGAGAAAATATAAAATAGCTGACCCACGCAACTTCGGTTGCGTTACTTAGAAGAGAATAAGCTCACAGAAGGAATATTTTTTCCCGTTTTTTGGATCAAAACAAGCGAAGCTATCTGGTGAGGGTTGCGGGAATTCACTGGATGCAAATCGCACGGGACCGATCAATGTGGCGACCTTCATCATCATCATTTCAGTCGAAAAACGTCCACTGCTGGACATAGGTCTCCCCCATGCGTCGCCACATTGACCGGTCCTGTGCGATTCGCATTCAGCGGATTCCCGCAACCCTCACCAGATCATCTATCCACCTAGTGGGAGGCCTTCCAACACAACGTCTTCCGGTTCGCGGTCGCCACTCCGGACCATTTCGACCCCATTGACCGTCCGTTTTGCGTCCCATTGCCACTTAAGTTTGGCAATTCTTCGGGCTACGTCGGTAACTTTGGTTCTCTTGCGGATGTCTTCATTTCTGATTCCATCACGCAAGAAACTCCGAGCCGAGTATAACCTTCTCCATTGCCCTTTGTGTGACTTGTGATGGCAAACACTGTTTTAGGCTTTCACGGTTTAAAACTAAACTTATATTGTCACTTACGGGATACCTTCCGCGTTATTTATTACGTTGATAATCACGGAAGATATCCCGTAAGTGACAATATAAGTTTAGTTTTGTGAGGGCAATGCTGTATTCGTAACTTAGATTTAGGAACTTGGAACTTGGAATGATAACAATACATTGAAATTGCATGTTTTTTTATGATTTAAACCTAACCATCACTAGCTGTTTCTAGCGTAACTGAATGCAGCAGAATACCAATATTTTACACAACCCAGATAACGGGTAATATGATACCCGTTGGTAAGACTGGTTATCTGACTTTCGGATCACTGATTACCAATACCAAGAGCTTACGGCGTTTCTCGAATCACGTAAGAAACTCGGTAATAAATGGATGGTTACCAACCTACAAACCGACCAGGCGGTTATATTTGGCGGTCATCATTTTTTGCCACCTAACCAACCTAGATTTAAGATCTAAAGTAATGTGTGTTGTCCATAAGTTAGTCCCTAACTTCATCAGTTATATTTGTGAAACTTACTCTTTTACATAAATAGTTAACAACTCCAGGTACAAAACTATCAGTTTAAATTCAACTTTTATAACTTAAGGTTATTTTAACAAGGAGAAGTTCAAAGTTTTTTCCGCAATATCCTTGGGGTATCACTTGGCAAGAGTTTCCACTTAAAAATGTTCTTTCACCGTTAAGAATACCTAAAGTTGAATCTTAAATTACAATTTCGTAACAAAAGTGGGTGTTTTACATCGTATTTTTGGTCCTAATTTGGGTGAAAGGACTGAAAATTAAACAAGGGATTTTTGTCCTAAACTACAAACGGTCAGGCTAGGCGAATCGTATTTTCCAACCAATGGGTAAAGAAAGGGAATTTATTTCGATCATCAAGATCTACTAGGCAGATGACAATGAAGCTCACACTGCAATAAAATTGATATAATAGACGTTTTAAATTTATTTTTACGGCGGTTAAAAAAGAGCTCATGAATATGAAAAAAACAAGCAAATTGATTGAAGTCAATAAAATTCTGCGCCTGCCAAAAATATCGCACCAATATTTTGCACCTTAATGTCTTTTTGCGGACAGGATTATTATTATAACCTGCCTGTGTTGCCTCACTAAAAGAGCAAAAACCTCTCTTTCCTTTTCACTCAAATCGATACTGAGCCAAAATGGACCAATAACAATGGTTCATCGAATGACCTACCTATTAATAGGTATGTATTTACAAACAAAAAAAGTATATATGTAGTATATCAACTATCTAGTGTCCACAATACAAGCTTAGCTCAGTGTGGCACTAGGTGGCGCTGTGTGTTAATGTCCAGCGATATTTTATTTGACGCGGAAACGACACTAAAAAAATCGGAATAATCGGAATATTATAAATGCTTCCAGCATTTATTATATTTTTTTCTCTGGCCGGTAATGCCTTTGCCGGTAGTGCCTTGACAACATTGAAACCACAATGCGGTTAACGTATCTGGCCCTGTCCCACTTGAGCTTGGTTGTTTGGTATAATGCTCCCCACAGCTGGGATACAGGCCTCTCTAGAAAGAATATGCTATAATTCACCACACAGGTCCAGTGTGGGTTGATAGATGTCACATGTCTTCGAAATTTTTGTTTCTAGGACATGCCGATTTCCTCACTATGTTTTATTCACTGTTTTTGGAGCAGATGGTGATGGACCCATTATATAAAATAATGCGCTTGCTTGAGTTCAAACCCGTCATTTACTGGTCTTAAGTCGGGGCCGCCACCACTAGGCCACCGTTGCTCTCCTGGATAAGCTTAACAACACGTGGAACATACTGTTCCTTTCTATGCAAGACTCAACCGAAATCCACGCGAACCCGGTATGGGTAAGCGGATGTCAAAAGTTATAATAAAATTAATTTCTAAATAACAACATAACAGATAAGCAGGCCAGTTCACAAAGTAAATAAAAACAAAACCAATAATATTATAAAGACGACATGCTTTTAGCATCGCACTTAATATAAAAGACGGTTGTTTCGTTCCAACAATGTGGTCTCAGTAAAAGCGAGTATTGCGATATAATTTGTGAATTTTTGGAGAAGAAAGTCGAGCCAGTCGAGGCATTTTCCAATGGCAAGTTGTCAAGAGTCATACTGACCTAAATTAATACAGGGTGTAAACCACCTCATCACATAGCCGTTAACCAAGCATTCTGTACATCAAACTAAGTAACTTTACGCAAAAAATAATGCTGGGAAACAACTTTTTTTTTTGAGGTTATAAATCATGTTTTGTGGTAGAACTCAATGTAACGCACTTAAAACATTGTGCTAATGGATGGGTTGAATAGTACGGGGGTCATGGAGGTGTTCAAAGTTAAACCTACAAAAAAAAGTTGTAACTTTGACCCCCCATATCTCCGTAACTAGAAGGTTCCCAGGTATGGTGTAGAACAAAAAAAATATCGCAATGATGGGGAAAATAAGTGCCTTTCGGCTTCGTGAAGAGGTGTTTTACACCCTTTATAATGTTATTCAAACGATCCGTTAATTTAACACCTGTGCTCCAAAACGCACCTATCTGTCGTGGCTCAAAAGGTTGACCAAGCCTAATGCGTCTGCCGCATGCTGGACCAAAATAGCAGGAAACTGGTCCCCTGACACAGTGAGGCGAAGTTGCGGCAGGTCACGAAGGAGATGGTGGGACGAACTGGACAGGGTCCGTCAGAAAGACGACGCGCGGGTTTGTGAGAAATGGGAAGAGTGGAAGATAGGCTTTGCCTAAGAGTGAGACTGCTGCGCTACGTGTTGAGGGTGCGCTTCCCGCACGTAACAAATTCGGTTGTCTGTGCATGTGTTAAGGCGACGACATCAGCTAAATAAGCAACTCTATTTGTGGTGGATCAAACTTCGTTTGAAATACTGTTAGAATAAATTTCTAATTAGCTTGCACTACAAAGTGGTTGTTACTTCAGTCACTGCGGGCCGAATAGTGCGAAATGAGTATTTTCGATCGATTTAAAACTAGAACTTAACTATTTAATAATAATTAATCCATCAGTCGATGTAGTTTAGCATTTGAAATTTTATGTTATATTTTTAATTATAATTATCATCTATATTATTATACTTATAATAAATCTGTAGAGAGGTCAATTCTGTACATGAAATATATTTACAAAATAACTATAGGGGGGTGATTAGTGATCGATACTGATGCCAAAAATGCAATCAGTAAAATTTTTGTCTGTCTGTCTGTCTTTCTGTCTGTCTGTCTGTCTGTCTGTCTGTCTGTATGTTATTTATAGAAAAAAAAACTACTCGACGGATTTTAACGAAACTTGGTACAATTATTCTACATACTCCTGAGCAGGTAATAGTATACTTTTCATCACGCTACTATTAATAGGAGCAGAGCAGTGAAAGGAAATGTTGGGAAAACGGGAGAAGTTACTTGGTTTTTTTAGCTTCCGTCGCGTGTGCAGCCTTAATGGTTAAAGCTACATAGAAATCATGTATAACGGAAATATTCCACATAAAATTATATAAAAAATATCCCAAGACAGCATATGTCTATCTTTTATAGTTGACTCACAATAACACGTGTAACTCCCGATAGCTTAGCAGTTCGGAGATTTGTTATTATTATATTTGTTTACTCTTACGTTTATAATATTCTCACTCAACCCCAATTTTGAAACTTCACGCGGGCGAAGCCGCTGGCAGAAGCTAGTTGTCAATAAATGACTAAACTGCTTTGAAAGAAAATTAAGAGGTATGTTTGAAGATTTTTTTGGTGCATTAAAGTTTGTCAAATTATGTTTTGAGTTCCATCAGTGTATGCAAAAAGGACTTCAAAATATAAAGTTTTTTTTTATTTGTCGAAATATTTACAGTTTTAGAGATACACTGCTTTTAAAACTGTCTTTTCGACCAATTTGAAGAAATCTTCGCCTTAAGGTTTGTTAATGCACCCACGATGCAGGCAAAATTCATAGAGCGATAGCGATAACGATTCAACAAAAAGCTACCAACCACAAATTTTAAGGCTGATGCTCCAAGGTAACCCGCAAAATTCAAATTTTCTTACGTTATTTTGCAATTTGCAGGGCAGTGATAAGTTGCACTTCGTCTTCAAGGACCCACCAAGCAGACCCACCGGTGGGTCTCCGAATACTGATGTGTCTCCTAAGACCTACTCACTGGTGGGACCTATGTGACTAATTAATTTTATATCCCCTGAGACACATCAGTATTCGGAGACCCACCGGTGGGTCTGCTTGGTGGGTTCTTAAAGACGAAGTGCAACTTATCACTGCCCACTTCGTCTTCTTAGTTTTATATCCCCTGAGACCCACCAGGAACTTAAAAGTACGAAAGAAAACAATTACAAATTAGCATAAATTTACTTTCAATTAGAAAATAATATTTTTTGAGCGGTACAAACTTACATGTGTAATAAAACTTTACTGCTTATAAAATTAACTTTAAGTATGTAGATAAAAATATCGGTCGCGGCTGTAAGACGTATGTAGTTACAGAATTATATTAATCATCAAAATCATCAATACAACCTTTTTTTTTTTTTAGTGATGGGAAATCATCAAATGACCCCCCCCCCCCCACTCTGGGCGGAGCGGGAGGGAGTGTCAGACTCTTACTGACTAAAAACCATCCATGTGCCTTCCTCGCCTTTTACGTTCCGGGGCCGCGGTATCTCTTTCGAACAGGCCCGCAACCCCGATCAATACAACCCTCAAAGTTCATAAAAGTGGACTTTGACTTTTGAAAAATTCGTTCCTTGACTCTTATGAACTTGGTGGGTTGTATTAATGATTCTGATAATGATAGTTATATTGGCCTGTCTTGTCAACAATGCTTCTGGTTCCAGCGATTTTGAGCTAGACGGCCATGTCACATGACGGACTAGGTAGACATGACATGTCTCATGTGTGATAAAAATATTTACTTATAGTATTCTAAGACTGCTGAGTTTATAACTTATTTTTATTGATTTTAGGACAAATAATTTATTTTACTTGTACTCTTTATTGGTTAAAACATTATCTTAATAACTGTTACTGACACAACGGGTGTAATCATGTTATTTATTTTACATTGCGATATTAAATTATGCAAGTAAACAAGTTACCTACCTTTGGCAAAAGTAGGACGATGCACTTTAAATGAAAACCAGTTGGCATTGACGTTCGTTTTATTGATCCTTCGGTAACAGCCTTATCACACTAGCAAGTTGCGAGCGAATTGAAAGCGGGGTGAGTGCGCGTTCACCACGAGTTCTCAACGTGTGCGCGGCGAACACGAAAAAAACGAAATTAGGGGTGGTGGAGCGGGTGGGCAGCGAGTTCCCGCTGTACGATTTGTGTTTTGTCCAATCATTAATTTTGTTTTTCTTCACGGCGTGTTCGCCGCGCACACGTTGCGAATTCGCGGCGAGAGCGCAGCTCACTCGCCCCGCTTTCAATTCGCTCGCAACTCGCTAGTGTGTTAAGGCTCCAAATAAAACATTGACGCATTTCGGTTACTAGAACAGGTTTCAACGTAATATTGCTTTTACTGCTTGCTTTACCAGGAATCTTTTTATCCGTTTTATCCTTTGACAGTGTACGTTTACTGCAATACATTCCAAGTTTTCCGCCGACCTTTTTCAATTTATGTTCACCGATTTCTCTGTAATTACTGATCTGATTTATAAAATTATTGTTATTTAATTTGGTAGAGAAAGCGCTCGCGGTGGTCCATGTTAATTTGATTAACTTTGCTTTAGAACTTTACGAGTTATTATTCTCTATACTTACTATGAATTTTTACTTCTTCATTTAAGTGGATGATGCGATAACTTAAGTTACTAAGTTAAATTGTTGGAAATACTTGACAAGGATTTGTGTGAGATGGCTTGAAAATCAGATATTTTAATCCAAAACAATTTTAAAAAACTTCCTCCGACTTGGAATAGGTTATACAAACATTGTTTAGTTTTTGGTCCTTAGAGCCGTAATCAATAATTTTGCTAAATCTACCGCTTCTTCGTTGGTCTTTCGAGCCTAAAAAAGGCTTCTAAATTTTCTATAGAGCCAATCACGAGCAGCCGTCAAAAATCTGGGATCCAACATTAGGATAAAGATACTTTAACTACTTTGAGTCACTGGTACGACAGCACTTCAAATTTTGTTGATACAAAACTTTCCAACTTGAACTTCATTGCTGGCAGCGCAGAGGTCACTTTGGCTGCTTATTTTGGAGCACAGATGGCAGGTCAATACAAAAAACATAGTTTACTAGACAGCTCCACATCCACACCCTACCTTACTCTTCGTAATCACTTATTTCTGGCATTTATATCTATAAATATAAAATTGAAAGCCGTTTTCCGTTGTCACGACATAGCATGAAAACGGCTTGACCGATTTGGCTGATTCTTTTTTGTTGTGTTTGTTATTTTCAGGAGAAGGTTCTTATGAAAAAAAAATGTAGTAGTAGGTAGGTAGTAGTAGTAGGTAGGTAGTAGTAGTAGGTAGGTAGTAGTATTAGGTAGGTAGTAGTAGGTAGCTTTTTCCCTCTTATGTGACGCAGACGAAGTTGCGTGGGTCAGCTAGTATTGTAATAACAATCGACACTCATTCATTGCGGTTTTTTTTTGTTCTTGACCATACTATACCATATTTTTTAATACATGTTTGTACTGTAACACCTTAAATTTAAATACCTATTACCCAAAAAATTAGGTAAATTCCCATCAATAATATTTGCGTTACAAGGTTACTCGGTTTGATTTACAGAATGCTTGGTGAGACTGTTCACCCAATTTTACTACTCGAATCTCCGAGTAGTTAACAAATTCTCTTAACAAGTTCACCCCAAAAGCTATATACGAAATCTGAAAAATAACCAACTTCACACTTTGAACCTTAACTTCCCACAAAAAACGCTCATTACCATACATCAAAAATAATCACAACTGTCATAATTTCAACGCTAGCATTAAGGCCACGCGAGTTCCGCTCATGAGTAAAGTTTCCTCTCCCATTACGGAGATAAGGGTGAGAATTGAACGCATTTACTTGATATCTCTGAATTAAACGAACCTTCTGATGGCTAGGTATTGTACTGATGTTGATATAAGGGCAACTTCTTATCGTTGCTACTTTGAATTTTGAATGTCTACTTGACACGCGTTTTGGGGGTTGTGGTCACCATTAAAACCAAAAATTGCCAGAGAATTTATACACAGCTTGTGCACAGAGTGGATTTAAATTCATTAATGTTTTTTAAAGCCGAGGAGACCGCGGAGATCGTAGCTAAACAGTAACAGCCGCTCGTGCCGATCTTTAGGTTAAGGCGCTTACACGAGCTAAATTAGCAACTCTATTTGTGGTGGTACAAACTTTGTTTGAAATGCTGTTAGAATAAAGTTCTAATCAGCTTGCACTACAAAGTGGTTGTTACGTCAGCCACTGCGGGCCAAATAGCGCGAAATGAGTGGTTTCGATCGATTTACAAAAAAACTATTGATTGGATTAAAAAACTGAAACAGTATCATGCTAATATATTGCTTGGAAAATTATTAGCCAAAAAATCAGAATGATTGCATGCATATTTGTATGTTTTTTATTGTTTGAAAGATATTTTTAGAGATAGGTTCGTGATTTATTTTTATCGAGCCAAATTAATTGTATTATGTTTTCAAAACACTATCGTGCTAGCATATATCCTGAAGAATATCATATATTTTTCTGGTCTTGTTTATAGCAGTGAATCACTTTCGTACTTTTAGTAATTATAAAACTCGCGTTTAGCTCATGTCATGTCTCACGCCTTAAGCCGTGTTTGCTTAGGTTGGTCTGTAGATGCGTGATCACTCTTTATATACCTACCGAGTTTCCTCCATACCTCGGAGAGCACGTTAAGCTGTCGGTTCTAGCTGTCTTTTTGTCCATCTTTGGCAGTCGTTACAGGTAGTTAGTGGCCAAAAAGTCTGACAACTAGACTAACCAAGTGTATACCCAGTGTATTTCCCAGTATTAACTGGGTTGTGGGGGTCAGATAGACCGTCGCTCCATGTAAAATACTAATATTCAGCTCCAGCCGGTTAGACTGGATGTCGAGCCCAACATGGTTGGGAAAAGGCTAGGCAGATGATGAATAATTTTTATAATTGTCGACCCAAATGGCGCAGCGGTAGTGAGGCTGCTTTACGTTCTTAGGGTACCGGGTTCGAATCCTGGTAGGAGCAAATGTTTGTGGGATGAGCATGGACATTTGTTTCCGAGTCATGGATTTTTATGTGTATAATAATAATAGTATGTATTTACAAACAAAAAGTATATTGTCGTATATCAACTGTCTGGTGACAACGACACAAGCCTTGCTTAGTGTGGCACTAGACGGCGCTGTGTGTAATATCCAACGTTTTTTTTTTTTATAAAACGATAGTAAAACAGCGGGTCTTACTATCGTTCGTTATCTGCCACGGGTCACAAAATTCTGATGTTCAAAATGTTGTAAATTGATGTCATTATCTAAAGCTATTTCATTGAAACCCATATCTATGAACTCCCATTTCTACAATAGTATTTCATTTTTCGAATGCTTTATGAATATCGAAGGAACTTTTTTTTTTAAATTGACATTGTATTGAATGACTTTGACAATTTCTAAACCAGTAATTACTTCATAATCAACGTTTTGTTAACTAAGAAAACAAAACATTTGAACATAAGGCCAAGACCTTAAAAAACTAGTCACGTACCTACCTAACTTTAAATGTCATCTATTTTTATAATTATCAATTATTATTGACATTTGCTTTGGCACAAAAGCCTAGTTGAGATAGGTATTATTTGCAGATTCCGGCTCAATATCTCAATGACACTGAGAAAAAGATTAATAGTACTTTTCATTATTTAGTAGGGTAGATAACAAAACAAAAATCTAATTAGTCAAACGTCAAACAAACAACGACAAAAAAAAAAAAAAAAAAAATTTTTTTCTTTCTTTCTTTCTTTCTTTTAGTCCGTTAGGTAGATTATTAAAAAATATATGATCCATATTTTTTCTTTTGTAAATACAAATTGACGAAGAAATACGGCGCTTTTAAAATTCTCAACACGTCATGCCAAGGTATAAGTTTAATTAGTTCTGACATCACGAGCCCCCACTCCCGAGTTCTGATGCGTTTTACCATTGTCAATATTCATTGACTAGCTGACCCACGCAACTTCGTCTGCGTCACATATATGAGAGAAAAGAGATTTTCCCCGTTTTTGCAACATTTTTCAATTATGTTCCGCTCCTATTGGTCATAGCGTGATGATATATAGCCTATAACCTTCCTCGATAAATGGACTATCCAACACAAAAATATTTTTTCAATTCCAACCAGTAGTTCCTGAGATTAGCGCGTTCAAACAAACAAACAAACAAACAAACTCTTCAGCTTTATAATATTAGTATAGATTTACAAAAACAAAAAAATTAAAAGTAATGGACATGTGTCCATTACTTTTCAATACTAATACTAAATAGATTTGTATTTTATTTGAAACTGTCTTCATGCCAATTCCTGAGCAATCGTACCTTCTTTTTTTTGTAGCCTGCTCTGTCCCACTCGTGGGCAAAGAGTTTCCTCCACTCCTTCCATGTGTCACAAACCTGAGCATCCACCGTTTGTTGGTCCCGCCATCTCCTTTTTGGCCTGCCACAGCCCTGCCTCACTGTGTGAGGGGCACCAGTTTCCTACTATTTTGACCCACACTTAGACCGGCGTGTAAATCGTACCTTAGGACCAAAAAAATCAAAACGCATTTAACCAATAATGTTTTATTAACAAATCGAAAAATATATATCCCCTTTTCTTAATTACGTTTAACTTTAACACTAACACTTCTGGTCAAATACTTATACAAAACTAGTAAGACCGTGAAAAACAGTACAAGTATGCCTAAAAGACTTATAAGTACAGTAAGCACTAGTTCTAGTTCTAGGTACTGCGCCCACGACATGTTGGCGGCAGGCCCACGCAGATGTTTCGCACCGCCGTGACGTAGCACGTGCTCCGTCCACCACACGGCGCGCTCCAGTGGAGGCATAGGTTCATCCTTCATCACACTGCGTATTTTTTCTATGTTGCGCCGATAACTACAATCAAAAATAGAATAGATCACAATTTGGGAGCTACGATGCCACAGACAGACACACAGATTCATAGGTCAAATTACAACATCAACAACATCAACATCCCTCTTTTTGTCGGTTAAAAAGTATGAAAATATCAATAAAAATATCCATGGTACCATTTGGTAAAAAATAAACAAACTGTCATCCCGTATTGGCCCATATAAGGGATGAATTTTCAAACATTTTTACGTTAGGTTCACTTCTATTATGAAAGTCGAGTGCATTTCAAAATTATACAATTACAACACTGTGTAACAACGCTGACATTATTAGTACCATTGAAAGCTTACAAATTGACAAAATTAAATACACAAAATATTTATTTTCCCAGCGAATCCCAACTTTTCACTTTTCGGCAATGTCCAATAACATTTAAAATAATAAAGATTGAGGGCCTTTTAATTTGCTAAGAGGTTTTCCTTTTCATTTTCATGAGGAAGAAAATTGTGTTAGCAATCTTTGATTTCGTGTAATTTAATAATGTAGATATTGTGCAAGGTTAAACGAAAATGGCTAGTAAATTTTCGTGAGTTGCTGGACACCTAGGCATCCATAATATGCCTAGATGTCTTGCAGTATAAAACAAAAGGAAAGAAGGTACACACAGAAGCACAGTAGTGAAATAAAAGAGCGATTAATTCGAGGTACTATTTTGAATCCCGAGAGCAGCGAAGGATTTTAGAGTAGAATCCCGCGTGTAGCGCAAGGGATTCAAAATTTCATTCTTGTATATTTTTTATGATTTTATTTTTGGGTTCAACGAACCTACGTGTTTTAATAACTTGGAAGTATAAGTTAAGAAAAACCCAGTTTCTTTTTGTATTTAGATAACCATTGCGTCTGTATCGCATGTCACAAGGTGAAGTTAAGTTTGCTAGTAATGTTTGGTGGATCTTTAGTAAACAACATTTAAAAAATATACAGGTTTTATTGTATTAGCTTAATATTATTAAAGTTTCAAATGCAGTTATTTTGAATTCAAAACATTCAAAGGACCAAACTTCTATCATTTAAGGGCCAGTTCTATTCTAATGCTTCATTTATATGCCTTATCGCTAGCTATTATTCGAATTTTACAATCTCTTGGGATATCAGCTTTTATCAAAGCATTAAAACTAGCATAAGCCTCGATTTTCACGAACGTTTTAGCGTTTAAAATAAATTGGTCTTTTCAAATTAAAAGACGCTTAACTTGAAAAGTTTTTAGTTCACATAAATATGGATGGCTTTTAGAAAAGAGACTGGCCAGTCATAGAGAAATGATGACTGTTGAACCAGATGAAATAAAAACCTATACACTAAACTAAAGGAGCATAAATATCAGAACAAAGCAAGATGTAAACAGACCTTTCAGGAACCCGTCAATCAAGCATTTAAATAATGTAGGGTTCATGAAAGTGGGCTAGATAGCCGTCTATCCGTCTTATGACGACAGGTCGTGTTGACGGCGCGTTCGTGTTCCACGCGCGCCTCATCGAGATGTCAGCATAAGGACGGGCCCCGCAAGGACCGAAGCCTGCCGGGACTGTGGGACTATTCGAAAAAGATACCGTGGCCCAGGAACTTAGAGGAACATGGATGGGTTTTAGTGAGTAAAAGTCTGACACTCCCCTCCCGCCCCGCCCAGAGGGAGGAGTCATTAGATGATTTCCCATCCGAAAATAAATAATAAAAAGGGGTCATGAAGGTTTTGAATTTTTTTTTTTTTTAACTTGTGCCAAAGATCTTGGTCCTCCAACATCTTCATAATTAGTTAGTTTTCAAGTGGGGTTCTGACACCCCAAAAAATACCTCGATGTAGAAAGCAAGTGCTGATAAGTGCCTTTTTGCATCCATTAGTACAAGTCTAAACAAACATAAGCAGAGTAGTGTTTTGTGGTTCCACTCAAAATCAAAAAAAATATTTTTTTTTATTTCACATAGGCCTGGATGGGCACTTATAAAACGTCGAAAATTTGCACGGTTCGCGTTGGTCGATTCCATGGAGAAGAACCGGCAAGAAACTCCATGGTTACTCTTTTCAAACCATTTGGTATTACAATATTATTATGTTTCATTACAGCATTAGTACTAAAGTATGGGGGGACAGCGTAGGCCCGACAATAGGTCGTTGCTTGCTATACAAAAAATGTACAACAAAAGGAATATTTAACTAAAGTTAAACAGCATCCGGGAATCTATAATCACTGATGGGACACAAAACGCTTCTCTATGAGAGAGAGTGGGCGATAGTCCAACTCATTATATTGCAAACTTTACAAACCTAGGGTCTTCAATAACAGTAGTAACAGCCTTCTTAAACTGTTCCTCAGTAAGAGATTCCAGATCAAGTTGAACTCCTATCTTCAGGTAGACGTATTTCTCCACATTGAACCATTGGTCTGCTAACATTGGTATACCAATCAGAGGTACTCCTGCTGTGATAGCCTCGTCTGTTGATTGCAGACCTCCTTGTGTTATGAACAGCTTTACTTTGGGGTGTCCTGAAAAACGTTAAGTGAGTATTGTTTAATAAACATCACATATCAATGAAAAGTTCGACAAAACTGTACCTACTTAATAATACATCTACTTATACAAGGTGTAAAACAAGGGGATAGTCATATGAAAGGGTGTGCTACAGACCTTCAAACTGAACAACTTTCTCTGTGGGACCACCATCGTAATCGTAAAAAAATAATCAGCTGTTTCATACATTTTGTCGAGTAGGTACTGGAGTTTAGTGTGGGGCCGTTGAAATTTTTTGGCGATTACGATGGTGGTTCCATGGAGAAAGTTGTTCAGTTTGGTAGTATCAAGCTACCCCATCAACCTTGAATCTAGGTACTTTAACAATAAAGTTGAATATCTATTAAAGAAGTTTGACTGACTGTAGTATATTGATGTGCTGGTTTTTGTACCCTCAGTTGAAATTATCAACTTACTAAGCAGATCCGGTTGTGGAAGCCACTTGGATATCCTGATGTTCTCACTCCGTCCAGGCAGTTCATCATTATTCCACTTCCACAGCACATCGTAAGGCAGCTGTGAGAAGACTTTCACAAGAACCTGGATCCTCTCTGGTGGTAGCATTGTGGGATCCACATTGGTACCAAAGCTAATGTAGATGACGCCTTTCTTCGATGAGTCCAAGTATGTCTTGAGGTCCTTTAGAAAAACACATAATTATGAAAAAAGTCATTGGCCAACCCCGCCCCACCACTGTGGACCATACACCATATACTCGTAAATGAATATCAAGAAACTTTTCTATTTGACTATACAATAAAATTGGTCAACGGGACCAGTTGACCTATTCAAAAATTGACTAGGTCGACTGTTCTCGCGGGAACCGCCTGTGTGGGATCAGTTTAATAAAAAACTAAGACTGTACCTATATAATATTTTTTTCTGTTTTGTTTTGTTTGTAAGTCTATTACATAATAGAACATAGTTTGTAAGTATGTTTTTACTACCACTATGAGTCTTGTTCCTTGAAATAAATTATGTAATATTAATATAAACTGCCTCATTGGTCTAAGGGCCATATCACACTAGCGAGTTGCGAGCAAGTGGAAAGCGAGACGAGTGCGCAGCTACCTCGCAGCGAGTTCGCAAAGCGTGCGTGGCGAACACGCCGAGAAGAAAAACAAAATGATTGACACTCTACTCGCTCGCAACTCGCTAAGGTGATAAGGCTCTAATCGTCACAAGCGCGACTTGTGAGCACAAGGGCCTGGGTTTGAGTCGTAGGTACGTAAAAGTTGATTCATAGAAACAAGTAGTTTGACAGCTGTTGCACGACAGTGACATATTTTATTAATATTAAGTGGTGAAAAATACTTGGGCATACCGAAAGGTCTTTGGAGATGGTTTGGTCATGTGGCAATAATTGCATTATAAAAACATAGCTGTGAGCCTACTGTCGCCTTGTTGAAGGAGCGGTGAGAACAGCTAAGTGATTCTGTTAGACCTCATTCTAAACTTCGAGTCCGGTGTGAGTTGATTGGCTTTCCAAAAATTCGGTTGATAATTCGAATTTACACTAGCGCCACACTTGCGATCGTGTCAGCGAGTTGAACTAAATTGACAAGGAGATTTTGACAGATAAAGTATGAGATGACATAAGAAGTGGCATTCTGTGCGTCACTTCCCGTGACTAGATGCTAACAGAAAGCAAAATAAAGGTAATTTTGAACCTCATGCGAAGTGAGAGTGTGTTGTGAATCGGTCGGCTGCTTCGCATGACGTTGGCAATCTATCTATAGTGCATCCCGTCTCCGTGCTCCAAACTCCTTGGCGACTTCCAAGCTCATCTGAGACACCGCCATGGCAACGTCCCATCTTGTAATCTTCCCATTTCGACAAATAAACAAAATAGCATCACAAAAGTCCCATTACGTTACTATTTTGTTCATACATTGAATCCCATTTTTTCAACCTTATACAACTGGGTTTTTGGACAGTACAGTCAGCTCCCAAAGTTAAAAGGAAAGCTATTTTTGATGTTGCTATTTTTTGTCTCTCTTTGGCACAATAAGGTTCTGTTAGAGAGCAGCGGTGGCCCAGTGGTGGCGGCCCCGACTTACGTTCAGTAAGTCGTGGGTTCGAACCCAGACAGGCGCATTACTTTGTGTAATTTATTTCATCACCGCTGCTCTCAAAACGGTGAAGGAAAACATCGTGAGGTAACCGGCATGTCCTAGAACCAAAAATTCAAAGACATGTGACATCTACCAATCCGCACTGGGCCCGCGTGTTAGATTATAGCCCGTTCCCTCTCATAGAGAGGAGGCTTGTCCCAGCAGTGGGAACATTAATAGGCCGATGATGATGATGATGATGACAAGAGAACTCAATTTAGAATTGGAACAGCATGTACGAGGAAAACGGAATCAAAAGGGGGCCGTGCAATGTGACAGCCACAGGCTCCAAGCCAAAGTACGACCTCATCGTCATCATCATCATCAGCCTATAATGTTCCCACTGCTGGGACACGGCCTCCTCTCAATGAGAGGGAAGTACGACCTATTCAAGGGTAATCAGCCTGACGTAAATAAATCTTCAAGATTATAGCATGACTGAATCAATTTGCTCTATCAACATAAATTATATTTAATGAATGATGCATGAGTATATTTCCAACTAACTGTTGCTCGCGTTCTTCGTCCGCGTAAAATTGCTATAAAAATATTTTATAATATTCAAAAACAAAATCAAAATCAAAGCATTTATTTCAAATAGGCCAGTTACAGGCGCTTTTGAATTGTCGAAACAAAGATGAAAATTAAATGTAACTACAGTCCCAGTGACAAGACATACAAACTGTGAAAGTACTGTAGTTGCCCATTCCCTAGCGTAGATCTCTATGGAGAAGAACGGGCAAGAAACTCCATGGACACTCTTTTAAATCATATAGCTGTTACAAAATCTTGGTTACATCACTCCTGTTGAGATGGTGCATTATGTGAGAACAATGTAGCAAGATGTGCACGATAAAAGTGTCCATAGTTAAAACTAACAAAAACAAATCAAAAATAAAATAATTAATTAAAAAAAAAGTATTGAAAGTTGAATTAGACGGTAATGTTCTTAGCTATGTTTGACGGAAATCGGCCCAAGATGGCGGATTACAAATTTTTTCACAATATGGCTGTCAAATAAATCGGCTTGACTAGAAGAATGCACTATGATAAATTTAAAATCCAAGATGGCCGCCACCACAAAATGACGAATTACATTTTTTTTTTCACAATTTTTTCAATATGGGTATCAAATGAAACTGACTAGACTTGACTAGTACAATAATGTTTTCTGTATTGAAGGAGAATTAGGAATACTAACTAACGAAATGAGATGAGGAAACTGAAGTGCTGACAAGGGACCTAAAGATCAACGAATTATTTTCTATTTTAACTTTTAGTGCATTATTTGTGTCGGGGGTTTTTCAAATGTTTAATTAAATTCTATCTGTTTCTTTTGGTGTCCACGACACAAACATCGTTGCTAAGTGTAGCACTAGACGGCGCTGTGTATAATATCTAGCGATATTTATTTATTTAATACGATTTTGTCAACAATTTCACAGTTTCAATAATGAGATCTATGTGAGATTTTATAACATAAACTGTTAGCCAGTTAAAGGCCCATCAAAATCGGTCTAGCCGTTTCGGAGATTAGCCGGAACAAACGGAGATACAGACAAAAAAAAAACATAATTTAAGTCCCGTATTTATTTACATTTGCAATCAGTAACAAACTGTTATTTTGATATCACAAACACAAATTTCAATTTTATTTATTTGTATAAATAGATAAAATATATGAGTATTTATGTAGGTAAGTATTTTGTATTTGCTATAATAAACTGGTATCAAGAACTGGTTTATCTCAACTGGTGTATCAAAGGACAGTTCAATGTTATACGTTCATTTACAGTAAAACCAATAAAACATCTCGCTTGTAATCATTGATAAGTTAGACAGAGGTGAATCTAAATTAAACCCACATATTGACAGTGAAGTTTGAGTTTGATGTTGCCACTGCTGGGACATAGACTCTCTGTGAGAGGGAATGGGCTACAATCCACCATGCTGGCCCAGTGCAGGTCGGATGTCACATGTCTTCGAATTTTCACCTTCGCAGTTTTGAGAGCAGTGGTGATGAAATAAATTACACAAAATAATGCGCCTGTCTGGGTTCGAACCCACGACTTATTACTTGTAAGCGCGCCACCTCTTAACTGCCGCTAATTACCACCCCCGGGTCCAGTGGCGAACCTGTATTTTCAACTGCGCAAAGCTCCAAATAATCCAGAAACACTTCATCCGACTTGAGAGAACTCAAGATATGCTCAGCAGTAGCATACGATCAAAAGACCAAATAGGTAGTTTTTTGGGTTCCGTAGCCAAATGGCAAAAACGGAACCTTTATAGATTCGTCATGTCTGTCTGTCTGTCTGTCGGTCCGTCAGTATGTCACAGCCACTTTTTTCCGAAACTATTAGATAGAACTATAGTATAGCGATTATAGCCCATTCCCTCTCATTGAGAGGAGGCCGTGTCCCAGCAGTGGGAACATTATAGGCTGATGATGATGATGATGATAAGAAACATGCTGTTGAAACTTGGTAAGCAGATGTATTCTGAGAACCGCATTAAGATTTTCACACAAAAATAGAAAAAAAAAAACAATACATTTTTTGGGTTCCCCATACTTAGAACTGAGACTCATTTTTTTTTTACATCAAGCCCATAAATGTGTAGGGTATCTATGGATAGGTCTGATAAATGATATTGAGGTTTTTAATATAATTTTTTTCTAAACTGAATAGTTTGCGCTAGAGACACTTCCAAAGTTGTAAAATGTGTCCCCCCCCCTCTGTAACTTTAAAAACAAGAGTGATAAAACTGAATAAAATATATGATGTACATTGCCATGTAAACTTCCACCGAAAATTGCTTTGAACGAGATTTAGTTAGTAGTTTTTTTTTTAATACGTCATACATCGTAAACAGTAATTTATCTTTCATTAAATCTGCTACGGAACCCGCCATGGGCGAGTCCGACTCACACTTGGGCGCTTTTTTATTTATTATCCTCTTATCTCGTAGTAGCAGCGTGTGCCAAGACCAAGGATTAAGTTAGAAACTTAGTACAAAGGAAAACGTCTTATTTGAATATTTTAAAACTAGCGGACCGCACGCGGTTTCGCCCGCGTAGTTCTACAGCCTATGTTACTTGCTGATAATGTAGCTATTGAAGTATTGCTGAAAGAAAAAAGACAGACATGAAGACATCTGCAGGAGAACCAAAGTTACCAACGTATCCCGAAGAATTGACAAACTTAAGTGGCAATGAGCGGGGCACATTGCTCGCAGAACGACTGGCCGATGGGGCCGAACAATTCTGGAGTGGCAACGTCGAACCGGAAGACGTTGTGTTGAAAGGCCTTTCACTAGGTAGACAGATGATCTGGTGAGGGCTGCGGGAATCTGCTGCATGCGAATCTCACGGGACCGGTCAATGTGGCGACACTTGGGGGACGTCTTTCGGCTGAAATGATGATGATAATGGTTTCTGAGGGTATTTTTCAAAGCAGTTCAGTAGTATCAGTAGATTTTACGTTTATCCGTTACATACAAAAATATAAATCTTTCTTCTATATAATTATTAGTGTAGATATATTTATAGTAAGTAAAGATAATAATTTCGCACGATCGATGCCTCTTGGTTAGACTGGTCAGACTTTCCGGCCACTAACTACCTGTTAGGATTTTCAAAGATCTATAAATGACTGCCGGACCAACGGATTAGCGTGCCTTTCGAGGAAACTAAGAACTAAATGCATAAGCTAGTCTCAATATAAGATTTAATTACAAAAATAAAAACTGAAAGTAACTCCTCAATTGTATAAAGGGTGTCAGACACCTCTTCACGAAGCCGAAAGGCACTTGTTCTCCCCATCATTGCGATATTTTTTTTTGTTCTACACCATACCTGGAAACCTTCTAGTTACGGAGATATGGGGGGACAAAGTTACAACTTTTTGACAAGTTTTTAAATATTTTTTTTTAAATATAAGTTTTCTTTGTAAGATTTTGACTTTAAACACCTCCACGACCCCCGTACTATTCAATCCATCCATCAGCACAATGTTTTAAGTGCGTTACATTGAGTTCTACCACAAAACATGATTTATAACCTCGAAAAAAAAAGCTTTTTCCCAGCAATAATTTTTGCGTAAAGTTACTTAGTTTGATATACAGAATGCTTGGTTAACGGCTTTGTGTGAGGTTTACACCCTGTATTATGTTACCGGCCAAACCCAATTTCAGGACATACGAGTTTTACTCAGGCTAAACTATACCGACTTGGGGCACCCTTTTTTTTCGGATTGGAAATCACCAAATTACCCCTCCCACTCTAGGCGGAGAGAGGGAGAGAGTCGCCTTTCAAAAAAAAAACTGCCAAATAGGGGAAATAACTTGCGTAAAAGCGTTTTTTGGAATAGTTGGCAACGGCTAAGTTTTTATTTTTCACTTTTTTGTGGTTCATAATTATACGCTTAGCCTTCACAGCGTACTGACGTGATGTTATGTTATGAACTAGTGTAAACAATAGACGGACATGAGATTTCAGCAATCTCAGTTCATATGCTATCATTTATTGAGGAGTTCCGTTGCCTATCACCAAATTGAAGTGGGACCACTCCGAGAAAGTACTCTTCCGAAAACTACTCAAATCGCTTCATGTGTGCCTTCAACATTTGAAGAGTTCTCTCTATTTCTCCAGGATCCCATCATCAGATCTTCATTTGATGGTTATGAAACCACCTGTTAAGTATACCCTTTCAAAAAAATAAAAAAATCCTAATCCGTGTAGCCATTTTCGAGTAATCGGGGAAATAACATAAAAAATTATCATGAAAAAAAATTTTTTTTGAAGAATTGAGAACTTCCTCCTTGTGGAAGTCGGTTTAAAAGGAATTCTAATTATTTGTTTCCGCTTACCTAATTATATTGTTATATCAAACTGTTCTTATGTTACCATCCTGTAAAAAACGTTTCACTGACTTATTATAATGTAGGTACCTATACCACGTGACTCAAGCATGTAATAGGTTCAGAACCAAGGTCAGTTAAGACTAGAGAATAATAATCTTAGTCGTTTTTCTTCATAATTATTACGCCATTACGCCACTCACGCGATATAAGGTGGTGACGACAATCTATATTAATATTATAAAGCAGAAGAGTTTTTTTGTTTGCTTGTCTGTCTATACTAATATTATAAAGTAGAAAAGTGTGTTTGTTTGTTTGTTTGTATGTTTGTTTGGTTGAACGCGCTAATCTCAGGAACTACCGGCTCGAATTGAAAAATTATTTTTGTGTTGGATAGTCCATTTATCGAGGAAGGCTTTAGGCTATGTAACATCACGCTACAATGATTAGGAGCCGTGCAGGAACGAAAAATGTTGCAAAAACGGGGATTTTCGTTTTCTCTCTTATGTGACGCAGGCGAAGTTGCGTGGGTCAGCTAGTAAATGATAATTGTCATATTACTAGTTAATAGGAATATATTTAAGTAAACTATCAACATTGGAAAAATAAAAAGTTTTTGTTTCTAAAGAAACTAATTTGTATAAAAACTGTACACATGAAATAGAATTTCATTTTTAGGGTTTTTCACTTCAAAAGGTAAAAAAAAACCCTTATAAGATCACTCTTCTGTCTGTCCGTGTGTTCGAAAGGGTAATTCCCGTTGACCTTGAATCACGAAATTTGCCAAAAAGCAAGGCACTTGTAAAGGAATAAATTTGAAAACCGTAAATAATATGTAATTCAATAAAATAAACAAGTAATTTTACGAATACAAACTTATTTTTTTGCAGTTGTTTCTTCAATTCTGTCCTTTAAAAACTTTGTACGGAACCCTCAATGCGTGAGTTCAACTCGCACTGGGCCGGTATTATTAAGGCGATTACATGAGCTAAATGCTAGTTTTATAATTACTAAAAATATATGATTCACTGCTATAAACAAAACCAAAAAAAATATATGATATTCTTCAGTATATATGCTAGCATGATAGTGTTTTGAAAACATGATACAATTAATTTGACTCGGTAAAAAAAAATCACGATCTTATCTCTAAAAATATCTATCAAACAAAAAGAAACATGTGATCATTCAAATTTTTTGGCTCATCATTTTAAAAGCAACATATTAGCATGATAGTGTTTTAGTTTTTTAATCCAATCAAAAGTTTTTTTTATAAAATCGATCGAAACCACTAATTTCGCGCTACTTGGCCCACAGTGACTGACGTAATTACCACTTTGTAGTGCAAGCTGATTAGAACTTTATTCTAACAGGATTTCAAACGAAGTTTGAACCACCACAAATAGAGTTGCTAATTTAGCTCACCTAGTTGCCTTAAACATTGACTCGCTAATTTAAGGTAGATATAATTGGCACCAATTTGCGTCTGGGATTTTTTAGGAACAAAATTTGGCAAAAGTTTTTGTTTTGGCGAGTTGGCAACATTGCGTTTAGTGTTTATTACCGATGCGGGGTTCGTTAACCTACTAGTCCTAGCAATCTACATGATATAGTAAGTGTCATCCTTGTAGTTTATCGTAGCCTAATCCAATATTGTAAAAAAGGACAGTTTTTTTTGTTTGTCACGATTAAACTCAAGAACTACCTAACCGATTTCTAAAATTACTACACCATTAGAAAGCTATTTTTACCGAGTAACATAGGCATATCTGATTTATATTGATATCATGCAAATTAGCCAAAAAAAATTACATGAAGAGTTGATCTCTTCATATAATTATATGCCCGAACAGCTGATCGAGTTTTGTATGAAAAGTCGTTTTTTTCTGCCTGTTTTCGAAAAAGTCGTAGAACAAATGTTGTTGTTTATGATGTTAGTAATCTACTTATGTGTGTAGGTGTTTTACAAATAAATCTGTATAGCTTTGTCGAGTTAATCGCTATTAATTTTATTTAAGTTGATTATCTAAAAACAGCTGTTTAAAGCACATTTTTGTATGGAATCATGTCACAGTGACAGTTGTTTTTAGATAATCAGACCGTCATATTTTTGGTGAACATGGAAGTTAATTTTTCTCTTGTATCGTGGGTGCGTTTACTAACATTTTTATACTCACATACACAGATATAGTCAAACCTTTTTTTTTTTTTTACTTAGTGTGGGAAATCATCAAATGACTTCTCCCACTCTGGGCGGAGCGGAAGGGAGTGTCAGACTTTTACTGACTAAAACCCATCCATGTTCCTTCCTCGCCCTTTATGTTCCGGTGCCGCGGTATCTGTTTCGAATAGGCCCGCAACCCTGGCAGGGATAGTCAAATCTGGAACAACTATCTATAAGCCAAACAAATATTTCTTCCGTGCCGGGATCGACCTCGTGACACACATCGCAGCTGTCAATCGCTCAGCCACAGCACCAAACGTACCAGGACGTTAAAAAAAAAGAAAACCACCATTGAGTTGTCATGCCGAATGATGAGGCAGATGCAGATAAACTATTTATTAGATATCTGCACAACAATAGCACACTGCATTGTTGAATATGACCTTGGACAATAATAGCCTATCTAGCCCCTTTATTAGAAGAAGATTATAGACGTTGGTTGATGAAGCCGTCAACCAAGCATTCTCTACATCAATCTAAGTAACTTTACGCAAAAATTATTACTGAGAAACAACTATTTTATACAAAATTAAGTTTTGTGGTAGAACTAAATGTGAAGCACTCAAAAGAACAAAATATTGTGCTGATCAATGGATTGAATAGTATGAGAGTCGTGGAGGTACGTGTTTAAAGTAAAAATCTTATATTAAAAACATGTATTAAAAAAAAAAACAACTTGTGGCCCCCAATATCTCCGTAACTAGAAGGTTCCCAGGCATGGTGTAGAACAAAAAAATATCGCAATTACGGGAAGAACAAGTACCTTTCGGTTTCGTTAAGTGTCTTTTACGCCCTTTATAAACTAAAAGGCTAAGCAAATGATGATAAACTAAACGACAGTAACAATAATCTCGCCACCTATTTCATTACGGGTGAAATTTGGATATACTATTTGGATCGCACATCTCTGACCAACCTTTTAAGGACTGCAGACGGTACGTTATTATTATTAAATTCTTAAATTCAAGCAACAAGACTCATAGTTTAAATAAGAATATTTACAAACTATGTTAGTAATATACTTACAAACAAAACAAAACAGAACACAGATTGTGACATAATTGCTGTAAGGTGACAGGCCCAGCCGGAACCTTGCAGCAGTGGTTCACAAATGCACAATCAAGCCTACTTGCAATCATAAACAGGATGATGTTGGCTCTGCCACGCACCCTACGGACCAGGGATGCGCAACGCGTCGAAACAGTATATGTGAGCTTCAGTAAACATCCTTGATGCACTACAGTATCGGGCAACCCTATCAGCACCCCGAATGCGTTGTCTTGGACGCGAAGGGCCTTGAATAACTACAAAATCTAAGATTTAATTAAAGTACTCACTGCTGGTAGATCCTTCTGAGGTTTCTGATGCAACCCCCCCATATAAACCACAGACGGGGGAACAGGTCTGATCCCTTCAAATATCGGATGCACATTCAGGAACAACATATCCACATTATTCGCCAACTCCTCAACACCGGGTATATCAGGACCAAAATTTTTTCTTAACACTTTATTTTCTATTGGTTCAACGTCATCATAGGTTTTCAAAATACGGTAATGGGTGTATAGTTCTGTGATTTTCTCCCAAAAGGTGAGGTTATGTAGTCTCTGTCTTAGGATGGACGGGTAGAGGATCGGATGTTCTGAGGCTCCTATCCATTCGTAGTTACCAGGAACAGCTCCTAACGAACTCACAAGAATCACAGGCACGTTTTTGTAAATATAAGTGAAAGCTAATGCGGGCCTCACACAAGCTTCTATAAATAACAAATCGAACTTTTTGCTCTTGTCATTAATTATTCTTTGCACTTCTTCAGATTGCACTAGTGCGTCAAATACTGCCGCGAAAGAAGTTAGAATGATTTCCGTTTGCGAGAACAAATCGTTTTTGTTCCCTTTCGAAGCCGCTTTGATGAAATTCTCCTGCCAGATGTTGTAGGATATATCATGGACGTCGATTTCTGTTAGGTTCTTCGGTGCTCCTCCATTTTTGAAGACCGGGTCTGGTGTGATGATCGTGACCTCATGCCCTCTCTTGGCTAATTCTTGAGTTAAAGGTCGGAAGACCACTTGATGGCTGATAGATGGAACTGGAAACACTGCTAAGATTCTTGCTGCTTCATTTGAACCGACGACAAGAAAAGAATACGCGACTAAAAATAAAACTGACATTATAACTCGAGCTCAATTGTTGACGTACTGAGGTAAGTAGGTTTCAGAAGCTGTTTATATGCATTTTGTTTTGTTGGGTGTCGAGTCGCTGCCGGTGGAGTTGAAAAATTACAGTTACGAGTACTTGACTCTTGTCGTGATGTAAATAAAGACGAAATTCGGACCTCCGTAATTTCGTGGGCCACAAGAATTAAAAGTTGGACATTGGCGGCAATGATACTGGAATGTGTGTGTTCAGGACGATTGCCAGATTCTGTAGAGTTATATGACGTGGTAACATCCACAAATAAAAAAAAGACGTGTGGCACTCGGGGACTGCCTATTGCTATTGCATTTATTTTTTACGGGGGGTGTTAGGTTATTTTCGTTACGGAATTTCTGGATTCGGTCTCCACGCTCAAAGCCCGTGATAGAAGCTAAAACGTGATAAAAAAAGATGGATGTTATAATCAAGGTAAGCGTAACGTGTGTATTTGTATGTTTGTCTGTGGCATTGTAACATCCAAACGGATGAACACATTTTAATTTAGTTTCTTTTACTTTGAAAGCCGACTTGATTGAGAGTGTACTTATCTAAGATGAACAGGTATTTCTGAATAGGTGTTCAGGTATCCGGTGACAAGGGAAGCTTTTTTTCAAATTGTCTTCAACTTTTTAGAAATTCTTACACGTTCAAACGTTATACGTTAACGGTAATGAATTTTATTCAACTATAAACATTGTAAGGGCGTTGATACTTTGTTCTAATTCCAGTCTCAACTTTTGCAATCACAAAAACCTTATAAAAAGTTCTACATGATGCAGTTTTTATCCTCTGCCATATTGAAACCCGGATTAAATCATTTATTGTAAATAATTATGACGTAACCAGTTTTATAATTGCTTGGACACTCGATAAAAAGTTCACCTCAGGAAGCTGTCTGCATAAGAATTTTAAGGCAAAAAGTTTTAATTACGAAATTATTTTCTGGTGCTTTTCTGTTCCCTAATCAATACAATCTGGATCTATTCAAAATTCGAATGAATCGGTTTCTTTCGGTTTTTTATCGGTTTTTTTGTGTAATTTATTTCATCACCGCTGCTCTCAAAATGGTGGAGAAAAACATCGTGAGGAAACCGGCATGTCCTAGAACCAAAAATTCGAAGACATGTGACATCTACCAATTCGCACTGGGCCCGCGTGGTAGATTATAGCCTATTCCCTCTCATTGAGAGGAGGCCGTGTCACAGCAGTGGGAAGATTATAGGCTGATGATGATGATGGTTTCTTTAAGGCATGCGTGCTCCACCTTAGACTGATGGGAAATCGTCAAATCATCAATCGACTCCTGCCGCTCTGGGCGGAGCAGAAGGAAGTGTCAGACTTTTGCTGACTAAAACCCATCCATGTTCCTTCTTAGACCTTTCTCTTTCGAACAGTCCCGAAGCCCCGGCAGGGAACCTCACGTCCCAGCCGCCGCGGGCAACGCACCGAGCGTCGGGGGTCACGGTACAGACCTGTGGAAGGTGAGCTATGGACTAGCTCGCCGTCGGTCCGTGTTATGACGACAGACCGTATCGACGACGGCGAGTTCGTGTTCGCGCTTCAAAGAGATGTCAGCAAAGGATGGGCTTCACTAACGTCAAGTTGTGGCTACTGCGTATGACCACAACACGCCTGTAAGTAAACAACTACAAAATTGTAAAAACTCTTTAGTATTCGTCTCCTACCACAGTATCAATTCAAGGCTCCCTAAAAAGTAATAAAAAGCTATGTTGGTTACTAAAACTAATTGAGTTTTTATCTCACAAAACTTTTTTGCCAGATGGCGTTATTTGACAGATAAAAATCTGTCCATATCAAACACATATTATTTTCTGACGGAATCACGACCTAGTAACGTGTTATTTATTTCAATACCGTGATGGTCTATGAATACTAATTTAGTTTTTGTATGATAAATATATCCTTTTTCTTTCTTGTCACAATGCGCATGCTACCATATTTGTACGCCTCTTGGCATAACATAGCGCCCTAAGAACTTTAAGAACTGTATCTACTACCTATGTTACACAAATAAAATTATGTGATTTGATTTGATTTGGTCCAGTGGTTTTAATCTTACCTGTCATGCGAGTTCACAATTTAAATCCGGACAAGCGGTCCCCTCCGCTGTGGTGACATGTGATCAGGGTTTAGACTTGCCCTCCCAACCCAACATGAAGTGTATTTTTTTGTTAAAAAGTATCTTAAAAATTCAGAATATTATCTATTTTACAGGTTTAAATAAACCTAGATCAGGTAGGTCGCTACCTAACATTTGTATTTGACAATTTCGGAACCAGCAAAGGTAGCAACTGTTATATTTATATTGTAGTTGTAGTTTAATTAGAAACACTAATTATACAAGTGTTAAAAAATAACTATAATGCACTTAAATGTAAACTTTTGTAATACCTCCTTTTTAAATAAATTATTCTTAATTATTTGAATACAGGTTTACAGGTATTCTAATTTAATTCTGGAAAAATTAAGCACCGTGACAAAAATGTCCAGACAGACAATTTAGAAATCTCATGTTCAAAGAAATATAAATACAACTTACCAACTTTACTACACTTCCCCTCCCCCGAGTATATTTCGTGAACCTCCTCCCCCTTTTCGAGTCTCAAATGATTATTGGAAGACCCCCAAGTAGGTCCCAATGCATGTGGTGATATTGTTTAGCGCACTGGGTTCAGGCAGATTGAGGTGCTTTCAGTATGTGAGAATAGGCTTTTGCCCTACAGTGGGTCAGTTCATCATCATTATCCCTTATGGGTAATAAGAGGCCTATATTCAACAGTGAGTGAAACCGAAGCTTCACTCACTATTTTTACTATATATAATATTATATATATCTATACTTCTATACTATATATTAGATAATATTATAAAGCAGAAGAGTTTGTTTGTTTGTTTGGTTGAACGCGATAATGGTTCGAATTAAAAAAATCTTTTTGTGTCCGATAGTCCATTTATCGAGGAAGGCTATATAACATCAAGCTACGATCATAAGGAGCGGAGCAGTAATGAAAAATGTTGCAAAAACGGGTTTTTTTTCCTTTCGTTTTTCTTTCTTACGTGACGCAGACGAAGTTGCGTGGGTCAGCAAGTTGGATATAAGCCTCTATTTCTCTGTGCCAGGCCCTTTGTTTCTGTGCTAACATATTTTAGACAGTAAAAGGCGGGTATTATTACCACTTCAGTGTACTAAATAACATTATTTTACTTTCAGACATTTCTATCTCTGTTAAGTTATTTCTGACTGTGTATTTTAGGTCTAATACAGATAAAAATAACTTCGACAGACTAACCAAAATGTTACTTTAGTCTCAAAGGCCCAAAAAGTTTTTATTAATAATATTTTCTTTCCAAATGGTGCTCATTTGCTACAGAAACCTTATCATAAACATTTTTGAAACAAGCACTTACCTACGTTTTTGGAGGTATTTTAGACATGCAAAAAATACAATCTGGATCAACTTTTTCTTTGGTTTTTAGATTTTAAGTCTTTACTTCATCATCGACCCGAATGGCGTAGTGGTAGTGACGCTGTCTTACGTTCTTAGGGTCCTGGGTTCGAATCCCGGTAGGAGCAAATGTTTGTGTGATGAGCATGGACATTTGTTTCCGAGTCATGGATGTTTATAATATGTATAATAAGTATATATTTGCAAACAAAAAAGTATATATGTAGTATGAGTATATCAACTATCTAGTGTCCACGACACAAGCTTTGCTTAGTGTAGCACTAGGTGGCGCTGTGTGCTAATGTCCAGCGATATTTATTTTATTTATTTATCCGCCTAGACTTTTCCCAACTATGTTGGGGGCGGCTTCCAGTCTAACCGGATGCAGCTGAATACCAGTATTTTACATGGAGGGACTATCTATCTGACCTCCACAACACAGGTAACACTGGGTAATACGATACCAATTGGTACGCCTGGTTGTCAGACTTTTTGGGCAACTGGCTACCTGTAACGACTGCCAAAGATGGACAAATGACAGCCGGGACCAACAGCTTACCGAGCTTTTCGAGGCACGGAGAAAACTCGGTAAGTAAAGGTGGTCACCCATCCACAGACCAACCTAGACAACCTCGGCATCAAATAAACACATTTTCCAATTTATATTGTGGTCGGCGCGTCATAAAGGGTGTAAAACACCTCTTCACGAAGCCGAAAGGCACTTGTTCTCCCTATCATTGCGATATTTTTTTTGTTCTACACCATACCTGGGAACCTTCTAGTTACGGAGATATTGGGGGTCAAAGTTACAACTTTTTGACAAGTTTTTTTTTAATGTAAGTTTTTTTGTAAGGTTTTGACTTTTCACACCTCCACGGCCTCCGTTCTATTCAATCCATCCATCAGCACAATGTTTTAAGTGCTTTACATTGACTTCTACCACAAAACATGATTTATAACCTCAAAAAAAAAAGTAATAATTTTTGCGTAAAGTTACTTAGTTTGATGTACAGAATGCTTGGTTAACGGCTTTGTGATGAGGTGGTTTACACTCTGTATATTGTTCTTCTATACTTAGTCATCGTCACAGCTGTCACCTCCTTTCTAGCCATACTTATATCAGCCTTCACACTAACTAAAATACTAAGAAGCTTACTAATTTCATCATCAGCCTATAATGGTCCCACTGCTGGGACACGGCCTTCTCTCAATGAGAGGGAATGGGCTATAATCTACCACGCGGGCCCAGTGCGGATTGGTAGATGTCACAAATGTCTTCGAATTTTTGGTTCTAGGACATGCCGGTTTCCGGGAGAGCAGCGGTGATGAAATAAAATACACAAAGTAATGCGCCTGTCTGGGTTCGAACCCACGACTTACTGTTCGTAAATCGGGGCCGTCACCACTGGGCCACCGCTGCTCTCTGCTTACTAATTTAAAAGTATCTAATTATAAATAAGTTCAAGGTTATAGACACCGCTTCCGCACACAATATATAAAACCAGATTTATCATAAGTATCTGGTGTCTGCTGAGTCATTCCAGTCGACCGTAATGTCCATAATTCCATTATCAATAACTAAAGAGAATTTATAGTTAGACGTGTAATTTTGTAAACAAACAAAAGAGTTCGTGACTAAACAATAACAGCCGCTCAGCAGGCCTAAAATGACGGCTTTGGCAGATTTATAACATAAATCACGTTCAAAATTTAAATTCTTAAAATGAACTTCATAATCATAAAGAACATTTTAGACCCCTTGATAAATTTTCAGGTTCACACATTCACTGTCCACGAAAAGAGACAATAGTTAAACAATCGCTCTGAACCATTTTTGGCTCATGGGACAGGAAAAGGGTTAAGCATGCCAAGGTTGGTCTGTTGATGAGTCATCATCATCATCATTTCAGCTGAAAGACATCCACTGCTGGACATAGGCCTCCCTCAAGTGTCGCCATATTGACCGGTCCCGTGCGACTCACATCCACCGGATTCCCGCAGTCTTCACCAGGTCATCGGTCCACCTATTGGAAGGTCCTCCAACGCAGTGTTGCAGTCGCCACTCTAGAACTTTTCAACCCCATCGGCCATCCGTTCTGCGCATCCGCAACATTTTAGCTGGCTTAGAAAGATGACATGATGGGAAAGGAAACATGTATGACATAGCAACAACTGATAGATCAAAAACATTTATTAATTTTGTTAGTAAAATTGGTCATTTATTAGTAGCCGGCTATTATTTTGAGAATTTTTACTCTAAATTATAACACATTTGAAGAGTTCTTGGGTTGGAGCACTCGAAATACAGGAATAAATAATAGACGTAGTCACGGTTAGATGCAACGTATAATGACTGGCAAAATCCTTGACAAGTGAAACCAAGTACCCACTATAATTTATATTAAAACAATATCAACCTACCCACTATTACTTATGACTACTACATACATCACACCTCCCTTCTTATTCTTTAAATGGTAACTAAGCTAGAATATTACATTAAACTATAACTATACTTATTTTCTATATTAATCTATTTCAAACCGGACAACCGGTCTGCGTACGCGTTTGGGACCCTCCACTGGTGGCGTTACTGTCGGCTCCGTATCACACCTAGGTGGGTCAATGGACGGAGGTATCGTAGGCACAATATTGCCTTGGGGGTCATCAATACCTCTGTCCATCACACCTTCCCCTTCTGCATTACGAAGTCGCTCTTTAATAAAATCTCTAGAATCCGATGCGTCTACCTGGCCCTCAGCCTGTAACGGCACAGCAGTCTCACTTCGGCCGTCATGTTCTAGGTTCCCCTCATCTCCTTGATAAGGAACATCTGACAGACGAGAACGGCGCCTGATTTGATCAATGTGTCTTTTGAGAAGTCGACCGTCACCGCTATCCACTACATATCTACGAGTACCTTCTATATCTCTTACAGTTCCTTTAACCCATTTATCTGACGCACCGTACTGTCTTGCCCACACTGTATCACCTTCGCCCAGAGTTCGTGGCTGAAGCCCCTCACCCTGTGCCTTGCGTCCCTGTACCTGTCGTACCCTATCTTCTAATGCCCGTTGCCCCTGTAGCAAGTCGAGTCGAGAACGGAGTGAGCGCCTCTGTAGCATTGACGCAGGTGTCTCACCTGTAGTGCTGTGTACTGAGTTACGGTAAGCTAACAGGAATGTCTGTAAAGCCGTATCCACATCAACATTGTCCCTATACGCTTTTTTTATGGCCCGCTTACAAAGTTTGACCGCGTTTTCAGCCGCGCCGTTCGATGCCGGGTGGTAGGCAGGTGAGAAGCTTTGTCGAATGCCATTTTTTTTTAGAAATGAACTAAACTCTTCACTTGTGAACGGAGGCCCTTGATCCGAAACTAACTCTTCGGGTAGACCGAATCTAGCAAATGTAGCTCTTAAAATCTTAATGACACTCAAAGCATTTGTGTTTTTCATTTCAAATATTTCTATCCACTTTGAACTAGAATCAACTAACACCAAAAATTTTGAACCCTGATATGGGCCTAAGAAATCTATATGCAATCTTGTCCACGGTTGCGCGGTATAGGGCCACGGTTGCGGCGGCGCCCGTGGCGGTGCGTCAGCCTCTGCGGCGCACGTCTCACATTGCTTACACATAGCTTCTATGTCCGCGTCTACATTAGGCCACCAGACATAACTTCGTGCTAGTCCTTTCATCTTCACGATACCCATGTGACCAATGTGTAGCTGTCTTAAAATCAGACTTCTTAATTTAGTAGGTATTACCATTCTATACCCCCACATAAGGCACCCGAATTCCGAATATAATTCGCGACGTCTATTGTAATAGGGTTGTATTTCCGCCTTAGCTGAACATTCGTTCGGCCAGCCAGACCGTACGTATGACATTATTCTGCCTAACTCAACATCTTTTTGCGTCGCCTCTTTGACATCATTATGAGTGATGGGTAAAAAATCTTCTACAAAATGTACATACGTACTGTCTGTCCTATCCGAACGCATATCTGTTTTATGAGGCAGACGTGACAATGCATCCGCACAATTTTTTTTAGATGCGACATATTCTATGGTATAATTATAAGCGGATAACAGTACTGCCCATCTCTGTAAACGAGATGCGGCCATAATTGGTATTCCTACCTTATTTCCTAAAATATACGTTAAGGGTTTATGGTCGGTTCGCAGCACAAACTTCCGACCGTACAAGTATTGGTGATACTTCCTGATACCGAAAACTATTGACAGTGCTTCCCGATCAATCTGTGAATATGATCGCTCCGCTACACTAAGAGACCGCGAGGCATAGGCTATCGGCCGCTCACCGCTTGGTGTGATGTGGGACAGCACGGCGCCGACCCCCACGCTACTCGCGTCAGTAGTCAACACGAGTGGCAGCTCGACCGAGTAGTGTGTTAGCACCTCACTACTGGCTAGCATCGTTTTAACCTTATCAAAAGCATTTTTACATTCTTCACACCAAACATATTTTACTCCTGATCTTAATAAGTTGTACATTGGGGCTAAAATTGTACTAACGTTTTTTATGAACTTAGCATAATACATAACCATACCTATAAAGGCCCTCAACTCCGATATATTCGTCGGTGCCGGCGTTTTTATAATCGCTTCGACCTTATCTGTACAAGTATGTACACCGTCTGCACTGATAACATGCCCCAAGTAAACTACTGATTTAGTAAAGAATGAACACTTGTCTTTCCGCACTCGTAACCCATACTGCTCTAATCGATCAAAAACTTTGCATAAATTAGTCATGTGCTCAGACACCGTGCGCCCCGTTACGATGACGTCATCCAAAAATACACCTACCTGCGGCAAATCCGCAAACATCTGTTCCAAACGTCTCTGAAATATGGCCGGGCTCGACGCAAGACCGTACACTAATCTGTTATAGCGAAACAACCCCTTGTGTGTGTTAATAACGGTGTATTTGCGTGACTCATCTAGCTCAAATTGGGCATAAGCTTGGGAAAGATCCAGCTTGCTGTAATGTTCCCCACCGTTCAACCGAACTAGTAAGTCTTCAACCCTAGGTAGTGGATAGCGGTCGACTTCTATTACCTTATTCAACGTGAGCTTATAATCGGCGCATATTCTTATGCTGCCGTCCTTTTTAACGACGGGCACGATAGGCGTCGCCCAGTCGGAACGCTCGACCGGAGTGAGAATGCCGTCCCGCACGTACTGATCCAGCGCGCGCTCCACCGGCTCGCGCAGCGCATACGCCAGCGGGCGCGCGCGCATGAACACCGGTCGCGCGCCGGGCCGCAAGTGAATGCCGACCTTACCACCAGTGAACCGCCCCAAACCGTCCGCGAACACTTTACAGTATCTGGAACTAAACATATCTATATCAAACTTTGATCCATTACAGATGCTATTGTTATTTACATAAGTACGATAATCCAATACTGGCAGCTGTATTGCTAATGATGCTAACCACTGCCTACCTAACAAAGTTGTTTTGCCATTTTTTATCACATACAAGTCTAACTGTTTACATTTATCTTTGTATTTGACTAGAGGTTTAATTACTCCCAGTGGTTTAGTGGTTTCTCCTGTATAATACCTCAAAATAATATTACTCTCCACAACTTTTAAGTCACTAAAGAACTTATTATAGGTGTGTTCATTTATACACGAGATAGCACTACCTGTATCGCACTCAAACTTCATTATTTTTCCCTGAACCTCTAATGACACAACAATAGGCCTGCACTGTGAAACTGTCAATTCATTAAGTTCAATTATTATTACCTCGTCACTATCGTCGCTGTTCACTACATCCTTTTTGCATTCGGCCTCGACGGTATAATGCTGTGTCAACCGCGGACACATACGCCGCAAATGGCCCTGTTGGTTGCACACCCGACATACATAGCGCCTGAACTTGCAAACGGCCTCCTCATGCGGGCCGCCACAAGCTCGACACTCCCGCTGTCGCCGCTCCCGCTCCACCGGGCCGCCCGCAAGCGACGGCGCCGGCGCCGCTGATGCGACGCGGCCTGCCTGCGGCCGCTTACGTTGTGTGTACTCGCCTTCCCGCGAGTGGCCACCCACGCGGCCTGTTACCGCTCCGCCGCTGCCGCCACCGCCCTGCCGCTTATTGATCATCAGCTGACAATCCACCGCCGCCTTGTGCTCACTGACCGTCTGCTCCACGACCACTGCTGCATCTTTCTCTGCCGCCTCCATGCTTACGGCCAGATTATATGCTTTCATGAAGTCTAATTTATCCTCTGCAAACAGTCTTTGTCTAATCGTTTCACTTTTTATCCCGGCAACCAGCTGGTCTCTCAAACTTTCTTCCAACCATGCTCCGAACTCACAAGTTTTTGACATTTTCTTTAGAACCGCCACGTAGTCTGATATCTGTTCACCGATAAGTTGTTTGCGATTACGGAATTTATAACGTTCCGCTAATTCACTCGGTTTCGGTTGAAGATGTTTCCCCATAATAACCGTTATTTGTTCAAAAGTTTTTGTGTTTGGTTTCGCCGGTGTACATAAATTCACTAACAGCTCGTAGCTGGCTGCACCCATTACAGTTATTAACGTCGGCACTTGTAACTCACTTGTTATTTTATTAACTAAAAAGTACTGCTCCAGACGATCTACATATAACCTCCAATCGTCCTTGTGGATGTCGAACTCAGTAATCCTACCGATCGACATTTTTTTTTTTTGTTTTTGGTTAATCACCACTAACACCTTTCACCATTAATAGTTTATCCTCGTCGCCACTGAAGAGTTCTTGGGTTGGAGCACTCGAAATACAGGAATAAATAATAGACGTAGTCACGGTTAGATGCAACGTATAATGACTGGCAAAATCCTTGACAAGTGAAACCAAGTACCCACTATAATTTATTGTTAGCTGCGCCTCCAACCTACACCCCTCCAGGAAGCCCGGAACATCTGATCGAGCCTATATAAGCCAACGGGTAGCGTGGCAAGGGGCTCATTCCCTGCATTCGGCGCGCGCACTCACTAACTGTTGCCCTTGACTCTGTTCACTTGATTTATTTTGTTTGTAACGTAAATTTATACTTTTGTTTGTGTTTAAATAGATTACTTTGTTGTTTGTGATACTTATTTCATTCCAATTCCTAACATCAGAAGCGGGACGGCTCTCGTTTTCCCACTTAATTAAAATTAAAATGTCGAATAACATTAGCCCCACTAAAAGACGTAAACGTGAGTGCACGCCACCGCCGCCTCCCGACCTAACTCATCTTAGTATCACCTTAGACGCAATACTTAATAAGGTCTCCGCCTTGGAGCGAAGTTCAATTTCAGAACCACGATCGAGTGTGGACCAGCAGCCGCGCCCTACCATCGCCGGCATGTTCAGCCCTGCTGCTGTCCCGACGCCGCTGACGCTGTCGCTGGCACCGGCGCTGTCGCTGTCACCGTCACCTTCAACGTCGGCTGCAGGGGATGTCACAGAGCGTCTCATTGATGCGCTAAGAAGCCTAAACCCGGTGAGATCAAACCATTATTACGTCTCTGACTTCGAGCCTAATGTTCATGACGTCATAGCATGGTGTGAGGAAGTTGACCGCGCTAAGACACAAAATAAGTGGGAAGACAAAGAATGTCTGTCCCGAATCGGTTTGTGTCTGAAAGGTGAATCTCACCCTTGGTTACGCGATTGGACCGAAACGGATCGGACTTAGTCTACCTTTAAATTAGAATTAAAATCACTTTGTCCACGACGCGCGACGTGTCGATGTCGCTAATATCTTTTATGATGTCATGTGCACCGAGTCAGATAAATATTCCACATACGCGGAGTACGCGCGCAAATCCTTGTTGCGTTTGCGTATCGTTAAAGGACTAAGTAATGACCTTTTGTGTGCAATAATTGTGCGCGGTATTAAAGATCCGCAAATTCGTGCAGCAGCTGCTGGCTTTGAATGCAAAATTAACTACCGAAACCATTGTGTAATTTTTGTCAATTTATGTTATGCCAAATAAAACTAACGCAACAATATGAACAAAAACAATGTTGATGCCCTTTCCAATCGAACTATTAGTTGTCGCGATAACGGTATTGAAAGGAGCCCTAGTGATACAGTTTCTGATGAAAAAAACTGAAGTGGTTTTCGTACGGCGCTCACGGCCATAAGAGCAACACTTGTCCCAAACGATCTAAAAATAGTTATGGTGATTTGAATTTGAAAGCCGTAAGCGATAGTCAGAACACTGATTTCAATTCAAATTTTGAAAAACTTTAAATGTAACTTTTGTAAATCGGGCCATATGAAAAAAAAAGTATTTCGATAAACAGCGGCCAGATCGCGCTATAAATCCAATGTACATTTTTGTCGTGATATACCTAAGGGTGATACGGCACACCGTGTCGTGACACCCGCAGTTCTGTGTGGTGTACCTACGGACGTATTAATTGACAGCGGCTCGTCAGTATCCCTCACGCGAACTTCTCAAACATTCTTCTGGCCGCCTAAGCCCTCATGCTCAGATGTTGCGCGAAATGAGTTAAAATCGGAAAGCCACGTCACTTTTTGCTAATCGAGTTCAACAATTTAACTTTAGGGGTAGACTTCCATGTAGTTTCTGGTGGTTGTTTGAGTACACCTTTAGTTAATAACGATATTTGATCCCGATCTAGTTACGCAGTTACATACTGACGCGAGTGCGATAGGTAACCGCGACGGTTACGCGTAATTCTGATGCATATACACAAAGGCTAAGCGCGTACTCGCGAATTTTAGTAACTTGACAGTAGGTGCCGGAGGCTCATGTAAATCCTTAAGTGCACATGGTTTTGAGTGGCACAAACTGTGGACTATACTATTGAGAGTGCAGTTCATGGTGAAGGTATCAAGGTTGATGTCAGTGGGGCCCACACTGACTAAACACCGAGTGTAAATCCTGAAGTAGGTCTCATGGTCGACCTGCTGTAACCAATGTAAATCCTGATGCGCATGGTATTTGGTGTGGGAACATGACCTGAGTAAATCCTACTTGTGATTTAAAAAGTCGTGTACGATTATTTAGTTGTTTTGAAAAAAGTTCATTGCTATTGCTACGTTTAACCTCTGTGTTGATGCGTTTTACAGTTTTAAAGTAAATTCTACTTGTGATTTGAAAAGTGGTTGCGTACAATTGTTTAGTTGGTTTTGCAAAATATTTGTAAGTTTAGTGTTCTATTCGAAAACAAGAACGCATTTATCTTTTCATCCACTTTAGTCGCAGGTACTACGTTTGCCCTCTTTGTTAAAGCGGTTTTACTGTTTTTATACAAATGAAGTTGTTTTTATGATAACAGTTTTAAAATCATCATCATCATCTCAGCCGAAAGACGTCCACTGCTGGACATAGGCCTCCCCCAAGTGTCGCCACATTGACCGGTCCCTTGCTACTCGCATCCACCGGATTCCCGCAACCTTCACCAGGTCATCGGTCCACCTAGTGGGAGGTCTTCCAACGCATCGTCTTCCGGTTCGCGGTCGCCACTCCAGAACTTTTCGGCCCCATCGGCCATCCGTTCTGCGAGCAATGTGCCCTGCCCACTGCCACTTAAGTTTAGCAATTCTTCGGGCTACGTCGGTGACCTTGGTTCTCTTGCGGATGTCTTCATTTCTGATTCGATCACGCAAGGAAACTCCGAGCATAGCCCTCTCCATTGCCCTTTGTGTTACTTTAAGCCTTTTGATAAGGCCCATTGTGAGCGACCACGTTTCGGTCCCGTATGTAATCACTGGCAACACACACTGGTCATAGACTTTCGTCTTGAGACACTGCGGTAAGTTGGACGAGAAGATACCGCGCAGCTTCCCGAACGCTGCCCAGCCGAGTCGGATTCGACGATTGACCTCTTTCTCGAAGTTAGACCTACCTAACAGTTTTAAAATAGAAAGGAAATATTGTTCCGTGGCAGAAAAAAAAAGTGCTATTATTTACGAGAACGAACCTTCTAGCCACTTCAACAAAACTTGATCAATTTTTTTCCACTAATTTGACACTTCACATTTATTTTCGAACGCAATAAGTACTTAAGTACCTGACAAAGGATAAAAGTAGAGTTTATGATGTAATTTTAAAATTTCAAGTGGGTTGAAGTTCACAAATTCATTTTTAACAAAACAGACCGTGTGATTTTTGTTTGTTTATTTGGTGTGAAAGTTTTGTTAAACTTATGAACCGAGCTATTGTTATTGGTTTTTTTATTCAAGATAACGTTCTAAGGACTTTGCTTGAGTGTATGAGTTTGCTTGTTTTGTTTTAGAGACACGAATTTAATTACCTAAATAGCGACTTCTTACTGTAGCTGAAATTTAACCTACGCCTTTAGCCGTGATCCTACCAGTTTGGTATCAGTCGTGACCCAGGAAGTACCCGTGTCTGTATGGCATTCGGGGCGTGAATGGCAAAGTACTGTGTAAAGCCCGAGGACAGGCTTGGTCATATACCATGTAAGCCGGTAGCTGCAGCTGCCTTTAGGTTTTGGTTGGTATTATGGCTAGTGGTCTCATTGATGGCCTCTAAGAGGTTTTGAGTTAAGGCTATGTGTTACATGCAGCTATTGGGCGGTCGTTATCATGGTGGATTTGGTTCTTGTGATTTGTGAATTGGCCTTACCTCAATGAGTATTATGAAGCAATTCATGTTACTTGATCGAATAAACTCTTTCATCCAAAAATAATAGCTCGTGAAACAAAAAAAGAAAGGTAAATAGATCTGCTGTCACATCTAACATTTAGATGCTCACTGTTAGTTTTATGATGTACAGGTTCTGATGGTGAGGAGAATGCAGTAGATGAACAGCCGAGCTCCTGGTCTGCGACACCTAGGAAGGCCGAGTCGGAGGTAGCACCCGCTGAAGACGCTTCGGAGGTTGCCGAGGCCTGCGAGGACGCTGGCACGTCAGGACAGGCCGTGTTAGCTGCGCCTCCAACCTACACCCCTCCAGGAAGCCCGGAACATCTGATCGAGCCTATATAAGCCAACGGGTAGCGTGGCAAGGGGCTCATTCCCTGCATTCGGCGCGCGCACTCACTAACTGTTGCCCTTGACTCTGTTCACTTGATTTATTTTGTTTGTAACGTAAATTTATACTTTTGTTTGTGTTTAAATAGATTACTTTGTTGTTTGTGATACTTATTTCATTCCAATTCCTAACATTATATTAAAACAATATCAACCTACCCACTATTACTTATGACTACTACATACATCACAACATTATTTACAATTTTGAAATAATACCTTTTTTTTTTTTTTTTTTTTAAGGATGGGAAATCATCAAATGACCCCCCATACCTTAGGTACATAATTATCCCAGGGCTGCGGGACCGTTCGGAAGAGATACCTCGGAATAGAAAGGGCGAAGAAGGAACATAGATGAGCTTTAAAAGTCTGACACTCCTTCCCACTCCGCCCAGGCCCCTTATTCACAACCATTCGATACGTTTCCGTGTCAGTAAGGAACCGTATTCGACTATGTCATTTCCGAACCGAAGAACTGTCAAAACGCTATTCACAGATCCGAACGGATGCGCTTTTTCTATCCGATTGAGATAATGTTCATGGGGAACGCTACAAAACGGTAGTAAATAGATAATCGTGGTAGAAAACTTAAGATAGTAATTAAAATTGGTTTATTTGAATATTTCGTTCCCTTTAATTAGGGAATATACAGCTAGTAACTTAATAGACAGCAACGATACAAAATTATTTTATTATCTTACTAAAATTACCTAAAAAAAAACAATTTTCGAATAAACGTGCTTTGCAAACAGCCGTCTGTGAAATTGGCAAAGCGGATTTTTTTATTTTTTTTATTAACACTATACTTTTCTTTTTATTTTTAAAGGAAAAATAGTAAGTATTTGATATCAGTTTGTTAACTAAAATCTATAACGAATATTATATTTCTGTAAACACGTAGATTTTATGTAAATGCGGATACATCATTAAAATTCGGTCAATAAAACAACGAATAAAACACAAACAACAACGGACAATAATAAAACTTCATTAACTTACTTCAGGCAGTGTTTTAAAAGTTCAGTATTTTTAATTTACTGAAATAAGCTGGAAATATGGTTTATTTCTCCGTTTAAATTTTGTTCGATATGACTCCCGATAGCAAACAGCTGTCGGAAAGATTCGAGTCTTCTTTTCGAATTGAACTGTCAAAATTAATTATTTTCGGATTTGTGAATAGCGTTTGAAGGACATCTTCGATATCTGAGACGTTCGATTCGGTTCGGAAGCGAGTCAAATGGTTGTGAATAAGGGGTCAAAACGGGAGGAGTCATTTGATGATTTCCCACCCGAAAAAAAAGGTACATAGGTAACTTTAGAAAAAAAATTTATTGTTCTTCATAGCAACAATTCACGGTTCATGAAGTAACACCATTATTTACAAAGCAATTTATTAGTAGTAGACGTTCTTCGTATTAATTTGACCTGTCCTCCGATCTGCCGGAAATGGTTTTAAAACAAGTGTACAAAGTTATGAAGCTAGTAATTTGCATTTGTGAATAATTAGTATTGTTTAATTATTACAATAATTAAGCGTGAAGTATTCTGATATTGTTTTAATGAACTTACTATGTTATGAATTACTGTACTGGATGTGTGTGTCACTTCCGGTATTTAAGAAATAGACGCATCGACTAGGAGGTGTCTCTATAGCTTACGATGAGTAAAATAATTTAATTATTAAGTAACTAGCTGACCCACGCAACTTCATCCGCGTCACATTAGAGAGAAAAACGAAAGGAAAAAAAAAACCCCGTTTCTGCAACATTTTTCTTTCCTGCTCCGCTCCTAGTGGTCGTAGCGTAATGTTATATATCCTTTAGCCTTCCTCGATAAATGGACTATCCAAAACAAACAAAAATTTCAACTCGAACCAGTAGTTCCTGAGATTAGCGCGTTCAACCAAACAAATAAATAAACAAACTCTTCTGCTTTATAATATTAGTATAGATTTATAATGGCTTTTGAAGTGAACACTAATAGATTGTGTAAATGAGAAATGTAATATGGTTTAAAACAGTGTAAGGAGTTTCTTCGTCCGTTCTTCTCCTTGTCAACAATATTTGCGAACGGACTTTAAGAGTGTTTCTAAGTGCCTGTACCTAAATGGTTTATTAGAAATAAGCGTTTGGGGTTTGAGTAAAGTGTTGTGTGTAATTTCTACTACCCATCTACCTATCTACCGACAATGAAGAATTGTATCGCACGGCAATGTGGTGGTTTTAAGACTGAAAGACAATAAATGTGGGTGGGTGGATGGCGCCAATATTTAACGACTGCTCCTCTCCAGTCATCCAGATACTTATCCAGAATCTACACATAGGCACACTCATACGTATAACACAAGTTAAGGTAACATAAGCGGCTATTTTATATTAACTTTGCTATTCGATATCACCTATGGAATACAAAATTATGTATTAAGTACTTTAGATTATTACATCAAGAGGTTTTTACTTTACTTCCACCTTTTCTTAAAACCTTACACATTGAATAAATACTGAAAACTATTATCATTATAGAAACGAATAATCCTATTAAAAAAGTTAGCACTAGTTCTAGTTCCAGGTACTGCGCCCATGACATGTTGGCGGCGGGCGCTCGCAGATGTCTCGCCCCGCCGTGACGCAGCACGTGCTCCGTCCACCACACAGCACGCTCCAGTGGAGGCTGTGGCTGATCGTATATCCAATTACGAAGATTGACTATGTTCCGACGATAGCTAAAATAAGAAAACAGACGTTGTAGAAAAGTGTCAATTCTATGAATCATCGAATCTAACTGGATGCAGCTGAACACCAGTATTTTACATGGAGCGACTGCCTATGTGACCTCCGCAACACAGTTAGTATTTCGTAATACACCCCTTTGAAAAGGCTTGTTGTCAGACTATCGCGCCACTGACCACCTGTAACAACAGGTTCTAGATCCAAAAATGACAGGATGGGACCAGCGACTTAACATGCTTGACGAAGCCCTGTAAAAAGCATCGACAGTTTATGCCATAGCAAACCCAATTCAAGCATTAATTCACTTAATCGGTTTTTGAAAGCTTGACACAGCATTAGTCTTTTGGTTAGAGAATTGACATATCATCATAAGGAACTCAGCTAGACAAGCGACGCTCTCCAAGATAATTCCGTGAATGAGTGTCCCTCTGAGTTTTTGCAAAGCACGATAAGCCGTTGGCCCAGGCTTTATATGTGAAGAGGTCCTAAAAAGTTCACCGGTGTTCATAACCTCATAAGTTATACAACCATGTTACCCAAAACCACTCAGTGACTGAGGTGTGGAATTCGAAATGGCAGTATCCACGTGACATACTTGCATTTTAGCTGAATCCGGTATAACCCCTCGTCTGTATAGTTAGTCGACCCAGTATTCTAGGAAAGGGCTAAGGAAATGGAGTTTTTTTTTCAATTTTAAAATGGACCTGCTCTTAATATCAATCACGCCTGATGGAATATGAGAGATGAGGTCTATGGAACGAGCGCGCGCAGAAGATACCTGTTTGTTCACTCTTGCTTTAAAGGCAGACAGTTTACATGTGGGAGGAAACACAGATACTGGCAGAGAGTTTGGCAGTTAGAATGGATCATAAATTATAAATGAGCGAGCATATTATACAAATACCATATTCTTACCTATCATCACCAAGAACAGTGTCAATTGCTTGCCTAAAACCTCCTTCAGTAAGTGTCTCTATATCCTGCTTTACGCCAATTTTGTGATGTACGTATCGTTCAACATTAAGCCATTGGTCGCCAAACATTGGTACACCAATCAGAGGTACTCCAGCTGTGATAGCCTCGTCGGTTGATTGTAGACCTCCTTGTGTTACGAAAAGTTTAACGTTTGGATGTTCTGAAATGGTAAAACTTTGTAGTGTGGCATTATATTTAATCGTCATTCTTCTTCCCTTTGTTTTGAAATCACTATTTAGTAAGTAAGTAGTATGTACACCACTGAACATTGTCTATGCTTCCGATTCCGTTATGCCATTCTATTGAGACGACCACTACTGTATAAGGTTCTGTCTGTGATAGTGCTTTACTGTCTTTTGATAATAGTATACCTACCAACGTGTGTCTATTGTAAATAATCCTAGTTTCATCCAACATAACACATTTATCTCATCACTCATTTGGGATCAGCGCAACATAGCTTCTAAACTTCACTATTAGTCGATTCCTCATGGGTCACCCTGTTTTTTCGCTTTTTTTATGATGTTTCACACAGTTCATTCTTTAATTTATGTTCATCATTGATCATTTCTTTGGATCTTTGAGCTTCAGTTAAAATAAAAAGTTAGTGAAATTATTAAGCGCTCCTAGGTATTTAAGATCGGATATTACCTATGTTAGGTGCTTATTATTTATCACTACTTAGGTCAAAAACCTTTGAATCATTGTTTACACTGATATGGCCATAATTGTTTATTATATTGTAAGTGTGTGACGATAGGAATAGAAAAAAAATGCAATTGTCGTGTCTCAGATCCGATAAGTTAATGAAGTGATAATTTATTCGCAATACGTTTTTTTTTACACGGGTTTTGCAAAGTCTAGTGTTCGAAGTCAGCAAAAAATACGTTATTATGTTCACTGTTTACAAAGTAGTTCAGTGAACCAACGCAAGTATTGCTTTAAAAAAATACAGGGCTAGAAAAAAATATTGGAAGAAAAGAAGGCGGAAGCAGCTAGGTAAGTAGTAGGTAAGCTCGGAATAAAACCAAACTCCGTGGGAATTAACTGAGAATTACAAACTGATGGAAAACTGATTGAAAACCTTTCCCCACCCGGGAATCAAACCCAGAACCTCATGTTCGGCAATAACGCACTACCACTAGACACTATCGAGGCACTAGAGGCATCATCATGATTTAGATTTTTAGAAGAAGAAGCTAATACAATTACTATTTACTTAGTAAATCCGATTGCGGCCACCATTTCGAGATCTTGATGTTCTCCGTCTGTCCAGGGAGCTCCTCCGAATCCCATTTCCATAAGACCACGTATGGCAATTTAGAGAATACTCTCACTAGAATCTGTATCTTCTCTGGAGGCAGTAAAGTTGGATCTACATTTGATCCAAAACTTATGAAAATCACTCCTTTCTTGGAAGAGTCTAGTAAAGACTTGACGTCCTGAAAAAAAAAATAGCATAATGTGAGAGATGTATGAATATTATGATGGAAAGAGAGAAAAATGTTTTGAGGAAAGTGTTGAGTATTAATGTTAAAGTAGAGGAAAAAAAAACTATGGCTGGACTGTGAGAAGAATGATATGGCTAGAAAGAAGGTGACTGCTTCCTTCCTTATCGTATGGTTAGTTGCCTAACCTGGTGTCAGAGTTTTTTGTCGGTGATGCTGAGATGATGAATAATAGAGAAGGGTGGAAGACGACACGATGCGCTTACCCCAAATAAATTGAGATAAGAACAGGAGAATTATGATATACTAGCTTCTGCCAGCGGCTTCGCCCGCGTGATGTTTGAAATTGTCCCACGGGATCTTACTACCGGGATAAAAAGTATCCTATGTGTTAATCCAGGTTATAAACCATCTGTGTGCAAAATTTCATCCAAATCCGTTCAGTAGTTTTTGCGTGAAAGAGTAACAAACATCCATACATACATCCATACTTACAAACTTTCGCATTTATAATATTAGTAGGATGGAAAAGGCCAAAGAAAATCAATCAATCAATCAAACCGGTTATTTTAAGTCCAAGGCCAGGGACAGGCACTTTAGAATAGTGGAAACAAAGATGAAAATTAAATCTAGCTACAGTCCCAGTCACAATATATAAAAACTGTGAAAGTACTGTAGTGGCCCATTCCCTAGCGTAGATCTTTATGGAGAAGAACGGGCAGAAACTCCATGGAATTCAAAAGGTGGATGGATGGTGTATTGGATGATAATGTATGCACTGACTGAATGACTTGTAAGTCTAGTCGGCGAAAGCGTGATTGCTGAGGCCAAAGTTGTTGGTTCTGTCAAAGTCAATTTTACAGTAACAGCCGCGAATATTGAATTTGTGTCTAGTTTTGGTTATAGAATATCCCGTTGGCCGTTGGCTTATCAAAGATAATATTGACTCTCTTTATCTTATTTCGTAACATACTCGTAGTACCCAATCGTGACTTATTGACTTAAAGAAAGTCTTACTTCTATCAAAGTTAAATCGAAATAATTATTCTATTCTGCTTGCCAATATAGAATAGATATGAATGGGCTAAAAACTGTAGGTGTAATTTCCTACTTATGGGTTGCAAAGAAACAAGATACTCGTATTGTATTGTATTGGTACAACAGGCTGGTGTCCGCAACTCCACGGCAAAGCGCGCATTTTGCGTGTGGGCTACGAGTATAATCCACCACGCTTGCCCAGTGCGGGTTGGTAGATGTCACATGTCTTTGAATTTTTGTTTTTAGGACATGCTAGTTTCCTCGTCACGATGTTTTCCTTCACCGTTTTTGAGAGCAGATAAAAACAAGATACTTACAGCTGGCAATTCCTTCTCAGTTTTCTGATGGATACCACCAATATACACCACAGAAGGAGGCACAGGCCTTATACCTTCAAAAACTGGATGCACATTCAAAAACAACATATGAACATTATTCCACAATTCTGTAACAGAAGGTATTTTAGGTCCGAACAGGTTTTTTAGCATCACATCTTCAAGTTTCTCAAACTCAGTATTGACTTTCGCTATCTGATACTCATCGTATAACACTTTCATCTTTTCCCACATGCTCAAATTATTGTTTTTTTTACGATTGACTGAAGGGTAGAGGAATGGATGAATAGGGGCACCAACTGATTCGAAATTCCCATAAGAAGCACCAAAAGAACTTATTTCTATCACAGGCACTTTGTAAACAAAAGATAACGCTAAAGCGGCTCTTACACAGGCTTCTATCAGCAACAGATCGAATTTTTCATTCTTGTCATTGATCAAGTCTTGAACTTCATCGTGGGAGAATTGTGCTCTTAGAATTGAGTATCCTATATCCAGGAACATCCTCACTTGATTCGTCAGTCCTCCTGTTTTGTCTTTTGGCATTAACATGAATTTTTCCGTCCATACTCTGTATGATATGTCATGGACGTCGATTTCTCTTAAATTAGGTGGTGTTTCACCTTTCGGGAAGGCTGGATCAGGTGTGATAACTGTGACCTCATGACCACGCCTGGCTAGCTCCTGAGTCAAAGGTCTAAATACCACTTGATGACTTATAGATGGTGCTGGGAAAAATGCTAAAATTCTTGCAGTTTCAATGGCGTTTAAAAATAAAACACTGAACACTACTAACTTAAACAACACTGGCATTGTAACTGTAGACGATGCAAGACTAAGCTTCAACGTTTCTGATTTCTTCCTTATAAACAAGTTTATCTTTACTTCCTGAGCAAATATGAAACGACCGACGACTCTTTCGTTCTTATCTGGAAGAACAGGCAAATAATTGAAGGTGATAAAGGTATTAAAGTGTAAACAGAACTGGGTAACTAAAATAAAGATTACATTCTGTGTCACGTACGTCACGGTGCAGACAGACTGGCTTTCCAGACAGTGCGATCACGACATCAGACAGCTACGACGCGACGCCGACCCTTCCTGATAGCCTAGTACTTTTGTTTCGATTTTTTATATCTTGTCTTAATAACTGTACCAGACGTTGTTAAAGTTTAGAGTTCCACACAAAAAGAAACGTGGGACGAGTTGCACAATGAAACTATTATTTATTTTGATTTTCATCAGCTCATCCCAAATGAGTCATTGCAATGCGGGAGGAGTTGCTGAATTACTCACGCTTAGATAACGTGGTATTGTTGAGCATAAAAATGGTCCTGGGGCGATTCCTGTTCCAGACAAAGTGTTATTGGGTTTTTCAAAGGAGATGCTCAAAAGTGGTACCATAAAGTCTCATGCATTAAGATTAAAATTTTAATAGTAATACTAGCTTCTGCCAGCGGCTTCGCCCGCGTGATGATTGGTTATTGTCCCATGGGATCTTACTATAGGGGATAAAAAGTATCCTATGTTTTAATCCAGGTTATAAACTATCTGTGTGCAAAATTTCATCCAAATCCGTTCAGTAGTTTTTTCGTGAAAGAGTAACAAACATACATCCATCCTCACAAACTTTCGCATTTATAATATTAGTAGGATAGTAGGATAGCTAAGCTATCGGGAGTTACACGTGTTATTGTGAGTCAACTATAAAAGATAGACATATGCTGTCTTGGGATATTTTTTATATAATTTTATGTGGAATATTTCCGTTATACATGATTTCTATGTAGCTTTAACCATTAAGGCTGCACACGCGACGGAAGCTAAAAAAACCAAGTAACTTCTCCCGTTTTCCCAACATTTCCTTTCTCTGCTCTGCTCCTATTAATGGTAGCGTGATGAAAAGTATACTATTACCTGCTCAGGAGTATGTAGAATAATTGTACCAAGTTTCGTTAAAATCCGTCGAGTAGTTTTTTTTTCTATAAATAACATACAGACAGACAGACAGACAGACAGACAGACAGACAAAAATTTTACTGATTGCATTTTTGGCATCAGTATCGATCACTAATCACCCCCCGATAGTTATTTTGTAAATATATTTCATGTACAGAATTGACCTCTCTACAGATTTATTATAAGTATAGATTTCCATATTTTTTACGACATTACACGTCTGGAAATTAAAGACCCTTCAAATCAAAGTTTGATTTTGATGCAACATAGAACGGGATTCCATATATCCATAAGCATTCTCCTTTCCCAGTGTCAGCCACAAAGTCTGGATTTTTGCCCTGGACTTAAACATAACTCTTAAAATGTAGGTGAACTATCAGGTAAACTTCTTCCTCACCCTTTGGGAATTATAGCCAAGTTAAAATGTAAAAAAATTGACTCCTGTTGAAGCTTTTAAACTGTCACACTTGTCTTTGGTCACGACGTTAGGAGCCTTTATTCCGTAGCAGTGAAGGTCGTCTTTTCTCGGAGACATATAGGTATAAACAATCAAGACAGAAACAAAATCATCGGTAGTAGAGCCTGTTCATTTTTAGTTAGCAATATATTGTATTCATGTTCAAAGTAAAGGTCAAAAAGAATATCTACAAAAAGTGTCAGTATATCAATAAAAAAAAAATGATGTAATAGTCAATTATTTAGAGTAGTGGAAGACTCTAAACCGAATAAGAAACCAGGTGGGCCGCTGCTGGTTCAACTTGGTCCAGTGGTATTCCGATGAAGCTGAGTGCGACTGTGGAGCCTCGTCTTAAACCATGGCCTATCTCCTGACCTGCTCTTTGTGTAACTTCACCTGCACTTTAAGGGACCTGTCCCAACGCCGTCGACGTGGCTGAGTTCTGGTCGAAACAAATCGAAATAAATGACAATAGGAATTATCGGCACGAAAATGAAGAAAAAGTCAATATTATTAAGCTACCTACCGAAAAAAAATATTAAGTCAACCCAGCTGATAGTCAATATAAAAATACGAAATGCTTTGAGAATGGAGTTTATAAAAAATCGACTAGAAAGACCACTTGCAGCAAAAAAATTCTGCATAGGATCATTAAAAAAACAGACAAATTGAGAACCTTTTTTTTTGGAAGTCGGTTGAAAATATGTAAAGGGCGTAAATATCTCTTTAAGAAGCCGAAAGGCAGTTAGTTGTTTTCTCCGTCATTGCGATCATTTTTTTTTGTTTTTACACCGTGCCTTCTAGTTACGGAGATTTTAGGGGTCAAAGTTACTTAACCATTTCGTGTTCCCCATTAATAACGAAGCTATATATACCTGTATATCCATCTGGGATGCGATAGTAGCCTTTAATACATTTTCGATTGAAGTTTAACAAAAAACAAGCAGTACGAATAAAATAGGGCAATCATTTTGACATGGCTGACAAGTTGCTGTATAAAATCAATAAGGCGCAAAATCATGAAACCGCACAAGTTCAGTGAGTACGTTTGCTATAAGAATTCAATAAGGTATATTTTTAAAGCAATGTATTGTAAAATCTAGTTTATTAACATGATATTAATTAATCAGACATCGACTTTGACGGCTGTACATCTTTGTCAGTCGTAACAGATAGTAAATAGAAAAAAAAAAAACAAGTTTCAGGCACTTTTGAACTGTCGAAACAAAGATGAAATTAAATGTAGCTACATTCCCAGTCACAAGACATAAAAACTGTGAAAGTACTGTAGTTGCCCATTCCCTAACGTAAATCTATATGGAGAAGAACGTGCAAGAAACTCCATGGACACTCTTTTAAATCAAATTATTGTTACAAAATCTTGGTTACATCATTCATGTTGAGATGGTAAATTATGTGAGAACAATGTAGCAAGATGACTATGCACGTTAAAAGTGTCCATAGTAAAAACAAAATAATTCTTTCAATTAAGCCGTGGCAACTAAGAGATGACCAGTCACAACTGACTGAGAAAGTTTAACAACCAGTCTTCACAAGGGGTATCGTATAACCCAGTACTAACTGGGTTGTGGAGGTCAGATATACAGTCGCTCTATGTAAAATACTGGTATTCAGCTGCATCCGGTTAGACTGGAAGAGCCGACCCCATAGTTGGGAAAAGGCTAGGCAGATGATGATGTTTATCTCGCCATTTTTCCCACTAGAAATCTACATACAAACAAATTTGCATTAAAAACAAAAACAAAAAGAATAATCATGTCATGTGAACCTCGTACAAGGATTTTGCATTGCATTCACAAAAGCAAACTACGGATAGTCGAACGCCAAAACTTCCTTATCTGTACATTTGTACAACTAATTAAAATAATCAATGGTCTTAATATCTTTGACTATCGCATTAAACTTCATTCAATTTCCTAAGATTAATGATAAGCAATTGTTCCTTAAATCTTATCATTTGTGGGTATTTCCTAGCAGGTGGGTATCTATTATCAATGCCATGCGAACAAATTAACACATTGCTGTCATACCTAGCTTTTGGTCGTGTCTTCACTCGCGTTGAGTTCCCGCAATTATGCCATGAAAACATCCTACTGGAATTACTCAGGTCAAAGTGAATCCGTTTAATGAGCGTATTACACAACGTGTAACAGAAAGGGTATATACTAAACAACCACCTACACAATACCTACTGTATTGGAATTTTGTAACGGGCCGTCGTCGACCAAATGTATGAGACAGCTGATTAATTAAAAGTATAAAAATTGACCTATCTCCTAAACTATAAAACCTTGCTTAGGGAAAGTACGGTTCAGTAACAAGAAAATGACCTCCTCTATATGCAAATTTGCTATGGCGGGTTCAGAACCAGTCACCCTGTATATTGCTGGACATTACACACAGCGCCATCTAGTGCCACACTAAGCAAGGCTTGTGTCGTGGACACTAGACAGTTGATACGACAATGTCAATTACGATGGTGGTCCCATGGAGAAAGTGGTTCAGTTTGATGGTCTATAGCACACCCTTTCATATGACTATACCCTTTCTGTTACAGGTTGTATAATCATCACTTGCTTCGGTGAAGGAAAACATTGTGAGGAAACCAACATGCCAGAGAGATATTTATCGACGGCATGTATCCTTTAAAATTAAAGTTCGCGAGTACATTCGGAAGAAGCTGGCAGTTTCGTCACAACGGTAATATTTTCCCAATTGTCTGTCTTTTATTTTAGTATATCCGTACAAAGCGCTACTTACTTTTACTTGAATATATATTTATAGTATTTTATATAATTATAGGTATAGTATTTTATATATCCTTGTAGTTTATCGTAGTTTTAATAAAATGATTCGTGAAGTTTCAGGAATGACACCTACCACTGCTTGTCTCTGCATCACCTAAAGGTTGACTGGTAGAGAATGCCATTGGCATTAAGTCCGCCTCTGTACTTTGTGCTTGAAGTGTTAAATAAATAAATAAACGCCAAGTCAGTGGCCCAGGGCGGCATAAAAACTCTGACACCATAAAGAAGAAGGGAATCCGAAGATGTTGAAGCTTGCAGCAGTGACAGACTAAAAACTCATTTTCACTGTTGTAATTTTAGTTAGGAGGAGTGTGAAGAGCTCGTGACTAAATAATAATAGCGATTCAGATCGATCTTTATGTTAAGCTCCTTGCTCAGGTTGGTCCGTGGATAGGTGATGAGTCCACTGTACTTTTAGGCCTCTTCTAAGCTGAACCACCAGTTCTCCGCGTACGGTTTCAGTCTTTCCCAGCCACTTTTGATACATCATTAGTATATTAGTGTTAAATAAATAAAATACAGAACAATTAACATGAAAAAAGTTTTATTCAACTACATATTTTCTATCTTTTATCACAACGATCTACTGTCACTGCAGTCTGCAGTGGTTTTTTGCAACAACTGGCTTCTGTAATATTATCATCCACATCATCATCTTTCTGCCCTCGTCCAATGTTGCTTGGGGTCGGTGCAATATTTATTATTCTTCCGTTCTACCCTGTCAACCATCCCGCTATCATTTGCTAATTTATCTTTTATAATAATCTCATCCCTCACACATTCTTTTCATCATTTCCTTGGCATTCCTCTCCCTTTCAGTCTATTAATTAACATGTATTGTCTCTCAACTCTTTTTGACTTTGGCTGAAATTAAATAGTTTCTCAAAACATACTTATAAATACCACGAAGAATCAAAACAAACAAAGCCAATACGATCAAAAATACAAATACTACTACTAGCACTAATTCTAGTTCCAGGTACTGCGCCCACGACATGTTGGCGGCGGGCGCTCGTAGATGTCTCGCTCCGCCGTGACGCAGCACGTGCTCCGTCCACCACACGGCGCGCTCCAGTGGAGGCTGAGGCTGATCGTGGATCAGACTTCTAAACCTTTCAATGTTGCGACGATAGCTGGAAAATAAAACCGTGAAATTTTAGACAAGAGCATGAGCGAAGAATGTGAGAAAAGTAAGTGAATTTTTTTAACTATAAAATTAGATACATAATAAAGTGATAGAGTTGTGACCGTCGAAATGCCATCTTGTGTTCGAATCCAAGACACCTCAATTTTTTCGGATTCATGTGTGTATTGTAGAATTTATCGCCTGCTTCGGTGAAGGAAAACATCGCGTACTATGTAAAACCAAGTTGAAGCCAGGCCCATGAGCGGCGTAAAAATAGGTTACTGACTAGATGAAAAGAAAAAAAGGTTAATGAAGAATGTGAGAGCAACGCCCAACCAACTAAGCTTAAAGATCATAAATACTCCTTTTATATTTATAAGATTATTGCCATCTAGTTTAGTTTTACTGCCACCAAAAAAAAAAAAAATATTTTTTTAAATTATGATTTTACCTGTCATCTCCAATAACAGTCTTGATTGCATTTTCAAATTCTTCTTCAGTCAGTGTTTCAATTTCCAATTTGACACCAATCTGGTGGCGTTCATACCTTTCTGTATTGAACCACTGATCTCCCCACATAGGTATACCAATCAGAGGTACTCCTGCTGTGATAGCCTCGTCTGTTGATTGTAGACCTCCTTGCGTTATGAACAGCTTCACTTTAGGATGCTCTGAAATTTTGAATTTTAATTATTATTTGAAGCTGCATGTTAGTTGGATATGCAATCGCTAATGGAAAATGTGCGTGTCATCACCGTCATCATGTGCAAATGATGATGGTTGCATCACGAATAATCGAATCCCGGTTTAAATGTTTGTGTGATGAGCATGTACATTTGTTTCCGAGTCATGGATGTTTATTTGTATAATAAGTATGTATTTACAATCAAAAATATATGTATATCAACTGTCTGGTGACCACGACACAAGCCTTGCTTATTGTGGCACTAGATGGTGCTGTGTGTAATGTCCAGCAATATTTATTATTTTATTTATTTTAATTGCTGTCACTTAAGATCGCAATAGCAGTCATTGACCCATCTACATTTATTAAAGTTTTTAACTTTTAAATCTCAAAATAAGCCTGCTCAAGTCATGAATCGTCATTTATCGTGATCTTCTACATTTTTGTAATTAATAACGATACATGCTACAATTACGAGTTACATTTAAATAATTTATTTACTTTGAATTATTGTTTTGTGTTCTGTTTTATCATCTTTTTACATATCTTTTTTTCTCTTTTTTATCTACTCTCCTTTCGCAGGTGTGCTGGAAGAAATTCCTTTTGAAATAAGCATCACCTATTTTTTTTTTCCATGTTTTATTTTATTATTTAGCGTGTAAATAAACCGTTAAATAAACAAATAACTTACTAAGTAGATCTGACTGCGGCAGCCACTTGGAAATCCTCATGTTATCAGCCTTTCCTGGTAGTTCATCCTTGTTCCACTTCCACAGCACATCGTAAGGCACTCGACCTAAAACTTCCACTAGAATTCGCAACCTCTCTGGAGGCAGTGAAGATGGTTCCACATTCGTGCCAAAGCTGATGTATATCACGCCGTTTTTGGAAGAGTCCAAGTACGATTTGAGGTCCTACAATAAAAGAAACTATGAATCTCATACATATAGGTACATGTGTGTAGATGAAAGAAGCAGAGGAAGGCCTAAGAGTAGATGGATGGATTGTGTGAGAAAAGACATGAAAGAGAAAGGAGTAAATGATGCCGTGACGTCACGTGACGCACTGGACCTATAAAGAATAGGATTGCAAGTTCATGGTGGCATCAGGTTTGTTTTTTCAAAAATTTAGTTGGAGGTGTTCTCAGTAGAGTACGGGCCTCCAGACTGTCACAGAGATATCTAGACGGAAAAACCTGATGTTGGGTTTTCCCATCAAGGTTTTCTCAGTACCAGGCACAGAGTCTGGATTTGCGCCCAGTTGATGGCAATAGGGTCGCTCCCTACTACATAAATGTAGCTGTACTTATAGGTAAACCTCTGCCTAACCCATCAGGTATTAGAGACTTGATGTTATGTTATGTTACTTTAACTCAACCCAGGACCGCCGCAGTAGCGTTTAAGACCGATAACTGTACATCAAAATTTGTTTATCAACAAAATTCAATTCGTTATCGGGATTTGATTATTAATGGAATGTTTTGCATTTAGAGTGGTTCGATCTCTGACATAACACACTAATGTTGAATTAAAAGTACTTACTTTAGGTATTTCCTTGTCAGATTTCTGCTGTATCCCACCAATATGAACCACTGACGGAGGTACTGGTTGATTACCTTCATAAGTCGGGTGTAGATTCAGGAAGAACATAGCAACGTTATTATAGATCTCTTGAAGTGGTGGTAGGTCTGGGCCAAAGTGCGATTGGAGCATCTTGTTCTCATATTCATAACTTCTTACTTGCATCAACTCTATTTTGAATCTATAATACAACTTCACTAATTTCTCCCATAACGTTAGATCATAAAATCTCCGACTCATATTATTTGCGTACAGAAGTGCGTGAGTTGGAGCGCCCACAATATCGTAGTTATCAGCCCAAGGTCCAAAAGAACTTATCATGATAGCAGGTGCCTTGAATATGTGTGAATAAACAACAGCCGATCTGTCTACAGCTTCCGCAAATACCAAATCAAACTTTTGATTTTGATCACGTATCAATTTCTGCACATTTTCATCCTTCAGTTGGGCGTCAACTACATCTGCCATTACTTTGAAAATAACTTCATACTCCTCTAATATTCCGTATTTCTTGCCAATAACTATCTCTTTCGTATCTTCTCGCCATATAGGGTAAGAAATATCATGAACGTCAATTTCTGTCAAATTGGGAGGTGTTCCTCCCTTGGGGAAAACTGGATCTGGTGTGATGATTACAACCTCATGGCCTCTTCTGGCGAGTTCTTGAGTTAAAGGTCGGAAGATCACTTGATGACTTATTGACGGGACCGGGAACACGGCCAAAATTCTTGCAGCGTCATTTGGAATGAACACTGAACCGAAACACAGAAAAAATACTATTAATACCATTGTTCACTGGTCGCAATGCGAAGAGAAACTGATTAATGTCCCGACGTACAGCTCTATTTATTTAAAATAATTACATAATATTGAGTAATAGTAACATGAGAGACCGTTTGACTTTTGAATTTCAGATATTATTTGTGTTGAATCATATTGTGCAATAATTTTACTGCGTGGCAATATTCCCGTTTGAAATAAACTCAGTTAAAAATAAATACTTTACTTTTAACTAACTGAACAAGGGATTATTCTTTGACTTCATTAGCGATAGAAACGTATATAACATGTAAAATGCCAACAAAAAAATCGATAAAAGTGTGTTTATATATATATTTACAGTACTTTTTTTGAATTAAATGTCGCATCTTTATCAAAAAAAAACTAAATTTTCCATGTAACTAGAACTTGTACAAAATAATGCACTGTCCTGAATGTTGTTACTACATCTATATTTACCAGTGTCAACTAGTAAATTTCTATTTGTAATTTTTTTGTTTAGTGTACCATATCTACAGGAACAACATTCAAAGGCCGAATTTGCTGGAGGCATTAAATTACAGATGGCCGGTAGGCGACGCTTGGTATATGATCATCTGTGGACGATTTACGGCTGATTTACGATAATGGCAATGAAGAAAGAAGTAGAAATAAGTGAAAGAAGAAGAAGTCTACTTCGCTGACCCCACATAAATTGGTTTATGGGCAGAAGAGTGATGATGTATCAACTTCGGCGAGTCCAGCAGTAATTATTGAACTGTCTTGGGTCCTGTCACGAAGTAACCAGAAAAAAATCCCGTAGACAAAAAAAAAAGAAAAGAAAATCACAAGAGTGATTATGCCATGCCCAGTACCAGTTATCTAAAAAAAACAACTATCGACAATGATTATATAAACTGTTTTTACAACGATTATTCCATAAATTGACCTTGAAAGTCCGCCAGACATTAAAACGACGACGTACTATCAAACACATTGCTAAAAATAGCTCAAGCGAATCAAGTCTTAATTGATAAGAGACACGGACCATTGATCTCGCCAGTAGAATTGATAACTTCTGATTTTGTATTGTGGAATCATAATAGAACATGTTTGTGTGTTTTTTAAATATGTTTATGTTTTTGGGAGCAACGGTGGCCCAGTGGTGGCGGCCCCGACTTACGAATAGTATGTTGTGGGTTCGAACCCAGACAGGCGCATTACTTTGTGTAATTTAATAAATTCATCACCGCTGCTCTCTCGGTGACCCGAATGGCGTAGTGGTAATGAGGCTGCCTTACGTTCCTAGAGTCCTGGGTTCGAATCCCGGTAGAAGCAAAATGTTTGTATGATGAGCATGGACATTTGTTTCCAAGTCATGGATGTTTTACAAACAAAAAAGTATATATGTAGTATATCAACTATCTGGTGTCCACGACACTAGATGGCGCTGTGTGTTAATGTTCAGGGATATTTATTTATTTTATTTGCTCTCAAAAACGGTGAGGGAAAACATCGTGAGGAAACCGGCATGTCCAACCACCAAAAATTCGAAGACATGTTACATCTACCAACCCGCACTGGGCCCGCGTAGTGGAAAGCCAATACACAAGTTACGCGCTTTGATGTGGAGTTGCGCACACAGGCCCGTTATTACAATACAATACAATACATGTTTATCAGCCATGCCTTGTGAACTACGTTAACAATTTCTGTAGGCGACTTCAAAAGCAATTAACATAACGTAACATCACTACTGTAATCCCGAAGGGATAAGACAAAGTTACTGTGGAGTAAAGTTGTTACCGATTGGCGTCCTAGGAATGGAAAGAGACGTGTTAGTCATCCAACGGCGAGAGGGGCATTTTTTTTTGGGACAAACCCGCCACACACGCCCAAACCACTGTGACTTCTGAAAGCCAGAATCAACAGTGGCGACCACCAGAAAAGCGCCAAGACAATGAAGCTCGACGAAGTCCCAGAGATAGAATTTAACTATCTTGGATCCCGCAATGAAATTAATAAGAAAGTATAGCGGAGGAGTAGGAAAAACAAATGCGAGATGGACAGACGATATTGTTGCTACAGCGGGAATATCCTCGATGAGGTTGGCACAAGAGCGTGGAGATTCGCACAAGCAAAGTGAGGCTATAACCAGCAGTTGGTAAGTCGAGCTGTGGATGATAATAATAATAATCATTTTATTATCAGGCAACAAAGGCCCATAGATAAAATACACAAATAACAAAATAGCCAAAACAATAAACTAATACATATTCTAACTTATAAAACTATTATTAAACACGTAACGTTGTCGGCGTCGTGTTTCGCTGCGTGGTGTCGCGTAACCGTCCACGGAAACGTCGATACACGACACCCATCGGCCAAAAGTTCTCCTTCATGCAGGTCTGTAGATGGTCGGTTGAAACTCTTACCACGAATGATTTGAAGTTGATGTTGTGGTGCGATCCCAACCTTTCGACCCGCAGAATAAAGTTGATCTTCACTTTCAAATACTGCACCACTTACTTTATGATCCAATAGTACACACACATAAGAGGTGCTAGCCTATTGGCATCAATCAGGCGCAAATTTATACTCCGTGGCTGTTACTGAGAAATGATGTAAAAACCCAATAACACATTGTCCAACCTGATAATTGAACCCAGGAGCTCATGCTCAGACCAACAAGGCAAACAGTTTAAAAGTAATATGAATGAATAAGATAGAAATTTGTAGTTGACGGACTGAAAAATTGCTCGGTATATAATGTTTGGCGTTGATGATACCAAACCAAATTAATATTTTAAAGTATGACATATGGTTTAATCTCTACTAATTTTGTAATTTTTTCCATGCTGAGATGGGCTTCCAGTGTAAACAGATGCGACTAATTTTACCAGGCTAGCGACTGCTTATCTGACCTCCACAACTCAGTGACTAGCTCAATCGATAATTTGGTAAGGTTGTCCGACTTTCAAGCTTATGCTTATCCGTATCGACTTTTTGCCTTAATTCTCTTACTCTTGCCCCATTTTTTTATTTGGGATGTCGAAACGTGTCTCCTTTTGCCAAACTTCTCTATTATTCGCCATCGTATCAGAGTCCTCCATCCATCGTTTTTTTCATCTAATGTCAAAGAAAAACAAATGATAGTCGTTCACACAACATTGTGAGGGAGTTACGGTATTGTGGGTTCGCACATTCGCCACAAAGTTAATTGTGGGTACATACAACAGTTTGTTATTTAATTTTTACAGTATGTTTTAGACGGTTTGATCGTATATCAATTCATGGTTTGACACTATCAAACTCTACTAGGGGGTCCAGCGAGTGTAATTATAATAATCATCATCATCCTATTAATGTTCCCGCTGCTGGGATACAGGTCTCCTCATGAATGGAATGGAATGGGCTATAATATATGTAGGTGTCACATGTCTTAGAAATTTTTGGTCCTAGGACACGCCAGTTTCTTCACGATGTTTATCTTCACCGTTTTGAGAGCAGCGATGATGTAAATAACCAACTGTTTACTGCTGGGGACTTTTCAAATAAATACTTTTTCATTGTTTTATTCTGCCCAAAAATGCGAAACGTACACCATGGTCCTCTGGGGAAGGGGGGGAGGGTAATGAGTCCACATTCTCTGTCAAAAACAGTACTTATGTCAGGCAGGGTTGTTTTGATCTAGTTGACTCGTGCCCTGTTCGATCCCTTGGACAAATCGAACATCGGATGTAGCTCGCACCCCTGACCAAAAATATAGAATTGGATGTGTCATAGTTGAGAGTCAAGCGGGTTGTCGTCATTTTCAAGAAAAAAAAACAATCTTATAAATTACTTATTTTATTAAGGTAGAATTTTGATAATATTGAAATCTTAAAATAACTTAGGTCTATGTTCACCGAAAATATAACAGCCTGATTAGCTAAAAACAGCTGTCACTGTGACATATTACCATACAAAAATGTATTTTAACCAGCTGTTTTCGATAATCAGACTGTCATCTTTTTGGTGAACATGGACCTTAGATGTACAAAATAAATACAGTACAAAATATATCACTGGCATACAATTTCCTACAAAAAAACGATGAACGAAAGAATAAGTAATTTATAAACCTGGGCCCTGTTTAACAAAAGTTGCAAATTGTAATTGTTATTTTACAAGTTTTAAATCTACAAGTTTCTGTTTAGTAAAAATTACGGAAAACTGACAAAATTGTTAAATTTTACTTGAATTTTTACATATTTCGGATTAATAAACATTTTCTCTTTACAGGTGACAATTTATTGCAACGTTTATTAAACAACACTTTTAATATTACTTTGCAAATATGTCACTTATTTACAAATTTGTCGGATTGTAACGTTTCTTATAGAGAACCCTGGGCGGTGATTTAAACATTATGTTATTAGAACTTCATAGAAATTGACAATATTTTATGCCACGTTGCCAATCCCCAATGTCACAGACATCATCAATTATTCACAATTAGATCGCCAATTTCGATCAATCATTTCCTATGAGATTCCAAATCATTCCCAATCATTGCCCCTTATATTTGCTACGAGTATCATACAATGTCCGTACTGTTTTGGCAACGCCAATATCTACTACCATCCACAATTGACTACTAATATCAATGAAATACCTTAATTCTTAGATTAATGAAATAATGTATTATTTATAATACATTATATACATTATTTCATTAATCTAAGAATCATAAGAATATGGCACATGAAAATTTACAGTGCGACCCCCAATAAATTGGCACTCTCAACGCATTTATTTGAAATAAATCTTCTTTTTAGAATGTCATTCCAAAAACTGTGGTTCACTAAATATTGTGTCCTGTGTGTATTGTTATTTGTTCATTACAGGAATTGTTGGACGCTACTGAAGACGCCAAACTAGTAACTCAAATCGCTTCGTCCGTATATTCGGATATATCCGTCTCTATCGCGCACGTCTGCAGATGAGTGCGACTGAGAGAGACGGATGGACCCGTATAGCCGTTAGGGAGTAGGGCCTCTGGGCCGACACAAATAAGGTTGTCTTCGACACGTTAAGAAGCAGAGTAAATCGGCCTACATGATTTTGGGGCTACCGCTAGCATCAATTGAAAGATTGGTGTGTGCAAGCATCAGATTACGCAAAACACTACGTCAGTTGTTCCAATGCTTGTGGAACAGCACCACAATAATGACTATGGTTATAATACAACATTTCTAACAATTCCTAAAAATATCACATCACGCTCGCTTAATTTTGATTCTAGCCAAGTATTTCTTTAAAATTTGATTGTACACAAATTTTATAAAGTAAATGAGTATCACTACAATTATTATAAAAGCTAATAGAAGAGTGAAAACAAGTTCTAGTTCCAGATACTGCGCCCACGACATGTTGGCGGCGGGTGCGCGCAGATGTTGTCCACCGCCGTGACGCAGCACGTGCTCCGTCCACCATACAGTGCGTTCTAGAGGAGTCATTGGTTGGTCTTGCATGATCTTGCCAATTCTTTGAATATTTTTACGGAAACTGGAAATAAAACAAACAAAGCTTATGAGTGTATATTTTTACACAAAAAGGCAATGTTAAGAAATGAGTCTACGACAAGTTAAACAAGAAAGGATTAAAAAAAAGGAATGTTAAAATGAGATTTGAATGTTGGAAGAGTATGAAATCACAATTTGTGTCACATATTCCCCGGCACAAATCCAGATTCAATGGATGCTACTGACCAGTTCCTGATAGAAAAAACCTAATAAGACCCAGGACCTCCTAGCAGCAAAATAAAAGGTGTAAAACACCTCTTAACGAGGCCAAAATGCACTTGTTTTTCCCGTCATTCAATATTTTTTTTTGTTCTACACTATACCTGGGAACCTTCAAGTTACGGAGTTATTGGGGGTCAAAGTTCCAACTTTTCGACAGGTTTTTTAGTCGGAATTTAATTAAAACAACTCCCCCCTTACTATTTAATCCATCCACCAGCATATAGATTTAAGTGCATTACATTGAGTTCTACTACAAAACATAATTTAATTTTGACCCAGCACCAATTTAGTTTTTTCCCAGCAATAATTTTTGCGTTAAGTTTGATACCCAGAATGCTTGATTGACGGCTTCGAGATGAGGTAATTTATACCCTGTATATAGATCGGATTTATAATAAAAAAAGAAAGTTAGTCCCAACCTGTCATCTTCAATGACTTTTTTAATAGCGTTCTCCAAGGTTGCATCATCAAGTGCTTCCAAGTCCAGTTTCAATCCAATATTAAGCTTTTCATATTTCTCTACATCGTACCATTGGTCACCAAACATTGGTACACCAATCAGAGGTACTCCTGCTACGATAGACTCATCTGTTGATTGTAGACCTCCTTGTGTTATGAACAGCTTTATTTTCGGGTGTCCTGTTAAAATAATAACATTAGTTTAATATACAATGATCAAGGAAATTGAATAATCTATTGAATCACAGATTAGAGTAGTAAAAGTAACTAAACTACCAAAATTTTCATGTTCACTCGAAAAATCTTGTGCCATAAATAAAATAGAAAGAGAAAATTGTAAGCTTAAACAATTCCTTTCTAATATTAATTAAAATTAATTTTGTAATCACGTGATTGAGTTATCGTATTTATTATACTTTGATGATGATAGCTACAAAAGGGATGATGGAATGGCATTTGCATATCGCGAAAGTGAGAATGCTAAGGGAGATGTGTGGTGTTACGCGAATGGATAAAGTAAAAAATTAGTATACAAACGGAAGTCTGAAAGTGGCGCCGATGTCTGAAAAATTGTGTGGTAATCTATTGTCGTGAGATGAACATGTGATGCGAAGGAATGAGGAAAATGTCGTCAGGAAAGTTTTGAGTATGAATGTGGATGGGTACATGAACAGAGAAAGACCAAGAAAACGATGGATGGATTGTGTTAAGAATTATATGGCAAGAAAAGAAGTGTCTGATGAGGTGACGAAAAATAAAGAAGTTTGGAATACATGCTACGCCTACCCCAAATGAATTGAGATAAGGACAAATTAATGATGATAATTATTCCAATGATGTTATATAAATAAGATATCATTTATATTTACATAACAATGATCTAAAGTAACTAGATGGATGAGAAAATAGACCATCTGTGTTCACATCTATCCAGTTCGATGGAATAAAATAAATAATAAGGATTCCGCTTACTCAACAAGTCAGACTGTGGTAGCCACTTGGATATTTTGATATTCTCAGTACGTCCAGGTAGTTCATCATTGTTCCACTTCCAAAGTACATCGTAAGGCAGTTTGGAGAACACTCGCACAAACAAAGCTATCGTTTTCGGAGGGAACAGAGTCGGGTCCACATTTGTGCCAAAACTGACATAGATCACACCATTTTTGGATGAATCTAAGTAAGATTGTAAGTCCTGCAACCAAATAATAAGTAGGATGTCAACAACTTCATCATAAAACCGACAACTAAGCAGTGTAGTGTAGTAGTAGTAGTAGTGAGTAACTTTAAATAAATTATTGTAAATTATTGTTGGAAAACCACTTTTTTTGGGGTGTAAAATACTATTTTGTGGTAGAACTCAATGTAACGCAGTCAAAACATTGTGCTGATGGATAAACTGAAAAGTAGGGGGGCATGGAGTTGTTTAAAATCTTACAATAAAAACTTGTACTAAATAAAAAATTGACAAAAAGTTGTAACTTTGACCCCCAATATCTTCGTAACTGGAAAGTTCCCAATTATGGTTTAGAATTAAAAAATAATCGCAATGGTGAAGAAAGAAGAAAACAAGCGCCTTTCAGCTTCGTTAACCTTTTGACCACCACAGTATAAACGCATGCGCGTGCCCTCCACGCCAAGCCACAATTTCATCTACTATTTTGTCACATATTTGTGTCGTTTGGCGTACAGGGCACGCGCTTGCTTGTCACGTATATGTGACAATGACGTCCAAAAGGTTAAGAGGTTCTTTACACCCTTTATAATTAATCTGTAGTACTAGTGGACTATACCTACAGCTCTGGAACAGTGGGATGGGCTAACACAGTCGCCGACTGATCTTTGGTAATTTAGCCAGTTGGATAAGGCTTGGGCAAACGTGATGGTAATCAAATAATCTGTGGTCCGAATGTCAAAGTGATGTTCTTGTTTTTTTCTCTTAACGATTTTTAATTATAAATTAAGTGCAAAATACTAAATAAAGAAACAAAAATCTCGGCAAACAACTATGACAACAAAAATTCAACAATTACATTAGAAAAAAAAATTAAGAGGAATAAAACAAGAGAGTCTACTATCACGTCAGTTTGTACCGTTGACAAAAGCGATAATGCCAATGATTTAAAGAAGGATAATAAACAATGTAAAAGTACATACCTTTGGTAAATCTTTGTGGGGTTTCAGGTGAATACCACCCATGTGTACAACGGATGGAGGTACTGGCGTATTTCCTTCAAACACTGGATGCAGGTTCAAGAACAACATAGCCACGTTATTGTTCAATTCTTGAACTGTCGGAGTCTCAGGTCCAAAATGCGACTTGATGATTTTATTTTCAATAACATAGTTGTTCCGGTGAAGCCATTCAATACTCAAGTAATCGTACAGTTCGACTACCTTCTCCCATAGAGTCAGATTATACAATCTTCGACTTATGCTACGGTGGTACAAAAATGGGTGCATGGAAACACCCATTACTTCATAATTGTCACTGAATACGCCAAAAGAACTTATCATGATCGCAGGGGCTTTGTAGACATGAGTAAATACAAGAGTCGGTCTCACCCAAGCTTCATTGAAAATGAGATCGAATTTTTGATTGGTATCATTTAACAATTTTTGCACTTGTTTATCTTTGATTTGAACATCAAACATTTTGTTCAAAAGCCCGTAAATTATTTTGAAATCGTTTTGTAAATTGCCTTTTGTACCCTTTGGTTGTGCTAACACGAATTCTTCTCTCCACATTCGGTATGATACTTCACCGACATCGATTTCAGTCAAATTGCCAGGTGTTTTGCCTTTAGGGAAAGCTGGATCAGTCGTAATGACTGTGACTTCGTGACCTCTCTTAGCTAGTTCATGCATAAGAGGTCTGAATGCAACTTGATGACTGATTGATGGAAAAGGGAAAACCCCCAATATTTTTGCAGCCTCATTTTTATTCACCACTAAACTCAAACACGTTAGCAATGTTACACGGAGTAGAATCGACATCGTACACAACCACTTTGGTGAACTGATAGCGCCTAACTATTTTGATGGAACATTGTCTACTCCTATATATTCAGCCAACATTAAATGTCATGATCATGACTTTTAATATTGCTATCAGTCCCCGACGATAACAAAATGTTAGACGATTCATCCAATAAAATTTTAATATGAAGAAACTCCGTTTCATTGTGGTTTCATATCAGATTTTACGTCATTTGTTTTTTTTTTTGCATAATAATTTTATGAGGCTTCCCCGATATCCATATTTTTTATTTTAGACTAGCTTGTGACCTATGGCTTCATATATGTTCACCTATGTTGGTCCTATGGAATAACAATATCGGGATCAAAGTATTCTACAGGATATAAACAACCTCATCACGAAGCCGTCAACCAAGCTTTCTGTACATCAAACTAGTACTAGTAACTTTATTCAAAAATAGTTGCTGGGAAATTACTTTTTTAAGGGGTGAAAAAACATGTTTTGTGGTAGAACTCAATTTAATGCACTCAAAACTTTGTGCTGGTGGATAAATTGAATAGTACGGTCGTGGAGGTATTTCAAATAAAAGCTTAAAAACATGTCTAAAGTTGTAAATTTGAACCCCAATATCTCCGTAACTAGAAGATTCAAAGGCGGTGGAAGGCTCCCAGGTATGGTTTAGAACAAAAAATGATCGCGATGACGAGATAAACAAGTGCCTTTTCGAGTCATGGATGTTTATATGTATAATAAGTATGTATTTACAAACAAAAAGTATATATGTAGTATATCAACTATCTGGTGTCCACGACACAAGCCTTGCTTAGTGTGGCACTAGATGGCGCTGTGTGTTAATGTCCAGCGATATTTATTTATTTATTTTATTTATTTATTTTGGCTTCGTTAAGAGGTTTTTTATACCCTTTATGTGTTAATCCTGCATCAATTGGGAAACACAAGGACAGAATTTCAAAACAAATGAGATAAATAAAGAAAATAGCCGATGATATATAGATGATTACATAGGGTGCGGATGCACCTGATTCTAGCTGAAGAAGAATGTTATGCTATGATGAAGGCTAAACCTAGTTCCAACTGAAGATAATGTTGTGTACCGTTGAGTGGACTTGGTTTATTTACACGAGGATCACTTAGTAAAGTACCACAGACGGGCTTCGGTTTTCGGGATCGTTCGTGGTGCAAGTTCCGACTCATGACATTGAGACCTTCCTCAAGGAAGAGTTTTGGCCGAAAGGTGTCGTGTTTCGGCGATTCCGCGGAAGGCTACGCGACACCACGCAACGCAACATGACGCCGTCTCTTCATGATCAATAGATTTATTTATGTTTTTGGGTGTCTGTAAGGTATATGTGATATGGGTCTTTTGTTACCCGAATTTAATGATATTATTATTATTATTAATAAGACAGCCATTAAAGAAATGTCGACAATCATAGACAATTCATGGGCAATCACTAGTGGTGTACAGACTAATTACATACTAAATACTGATGTTACAACCGATAAGACGATACATCTTGGCCCACTGCACCTAGCTGGCTAAAACTAAGTGTAGCCGCACTTCGGCTATTAGCCGTAAGGTAATTATACTATCTGTGTCTTCATCATTATCAGCCTATTAATGTTTCCACTTCTGGGACACAGGCCTCCTCTCTATGAGAGGGAATGGGCTGTAATCCACTACGCGGGCCCAGTGCGGATTGGTAGATGTCACATGTTTTCGTTTTTTTTTTTTGGTTCTAGGACATGCCGGTTTAAGGTTGTAGCACACTTACCAACTCTGAAAGGGATCGTCTCCGCCTCCCCTTTCCCCTTGGCACCCTTGGCGTCAAGGAAGCGTCCGCGTAACGTAAGCGGATCAGAAGCTCCGGCACGTCGACTCGGCTACAGCTAGGCGACGCCGCGCTTACGGTTCGCCGACCGCTGGTTGACGGCTGGGCGGTACTAGTTCAATTATTTTGAATAAAACCCTGAGAAGACCGGGAGTTGGGCTGGTTGAAGTAATCGGCTACCATGGCTCACGCACAATGGTCCATTTCAAGGACTAAGTGCCGAAACCTAAACCCCATGATAGATAGATCATTTTGAATCCGAACGTTAACGTAAGCTAGGGTACGGAGAGCCGTAAGTGCGGGAACTGCAATTCGACCACGCACTACACCGCGGTTCGTGAGCTTGTCCCAAGGCGAGGCGATTACGTTACGATTCCGATTATTGTGCGTTGCAGTGGGGAGTTTCATACAAATAATACTAAACGGCTCGAGTTGATACGGTGACGATCCCTTTCCGATTTGATACGTGTACTGCGACCCTTACTCATCTATCGGATCCTCGGTATGTATCTGTGTACCTTTCAACTAAATGCTTTTAGTAAGTAGTTTTTGCGTGGAAAAGCAACAAACATCCTCACAAAATTCAGCATTTAAAATGGTAGTTGTTCGATTTTATCTTAATCATTGTTCATATATCAAAGGATTATCATTAAAAATAATTATATGTTACTGAAAGATAACATTAGATATAATGAGTATTTATATTTTTATCGGATAACTAAGCCGTGGCTTCTCTCGCGTCCTTGGTCAACATTGATATATGACTCTTAGTATAAAACGCTTTTTCAATTACTTACGTTAATAGCTTAAAGACAGTAAGCCAAAGTAGGTGGAATAATAATTGAATTAGTTATTGCATTCTTTATATACTTTTTCTCACTTCACAGCTTGAACCAAATAATCAGACTTTAGCGTTATAAACAGCTGAAGTTACAGCCGGGTACTAAGGTGTCAAACATGAAGGGGTCTGTCCGTGTGTCCTCAACTTTCTCAGGAAAGGGTGGACCTAACAAGTTGAAATAGGCATGACGACAGTATCAAAAAATTAAATCTATTTAGGCCATCACTTGGATTATTGGCAAAGATAAAACGCACTCTTGACGTATTCAGAATTTCAAAAGCGTCGTATGTTCGTCAATTTTTGACATAAAAACTGTGAAAGTACTGTAGTGGCCCATTCCCTAGCGTAGATCTCTATGGAGAAGTACGGGCAAGAAACTCCATGGACACTCTTTTAAATTTAAATCATAATATATATTTTTTCTTTTTAAGTTATTAAATCTTGGTTACATCATTCATGTTGAGATGGTATAATATGTGAGAACAATGTAGCAAGATGTGCATTTGTTTTTGTACACGTAAAATCCGACTATTTTGCAGGAAACGTGACGTTTCCTTAGATCAGTTAATGTGCAAATCTAAAGGTTTCAGTAGTGCTAAAACTCTTTGCGTGGATACTCCTCCGTGAAAGATGTTTTTGTTATTGTATAACAAAAAGAAAAAAAATACAGTTGAATTGAGAACACATTTTGAAAAGTGGATACTAAAATGGGACAGCATGCAGCACCACAAAACTAGTGCCTTGAGATGGGCGGGAAAGAGATGGTGAGACAAACTGGGTAGCTTTTATCTAGTCCAATCAACTGTCTTGTGCGAGACTTAGGTCTGAGGTCTTGTCATGCTGATGATTGGTCGCGCACGGTCGGTCGCATACTAGAATACATTATCTATTGTATAATACATTATATATATATTAAACTAATATATACTAAATATAATATAAATATAAAAATATTATAAAGCCGAAGAGTTTGTTTGTTTGTTTGTTTGTTTGGTTGAACGCGCTAATCTCAGGAACGACTGGTACGAATTGGAAAACTCTTATTGTGTTGGATAGTCCATTTATCGAGGAAGGCTTTCGGCTATAAAGCATCACGCTACGACCATTAGGAGTGGAGCAGGAATGAAAAATGTTGCATAAACGGGTTTTTTTTCCTGTCGTTTTTCTCTCTTATGTGACGCATAATACGATAAGATATAAGACTTCTTTGAGCATTTTTCGCTATTCCTCATGGTTTCGGATTCACCCTGTATATCTCCGAACCTTTGGGTTCGTAGCTTTCGAGTTTTTTTGACGTCAAAGGAAAAATAATACGTCACACGTGTGCTTTAAAAATGTGTAATTATTATTGAAGGCCGCAAAAAAAAAATCCCGAACTGTCAGATCTCCTTTCCTCTTCCTAACATTTTCCTCATTCTTCCTCATCACATGCCCATACCACGACAACCGATTGCTACAAACCTTTTACACACAGTTTACAGTTTACTAACAATAATTAACATAAATGATAGTGCATAGTTATTTATAATGACGTCTATAAACTACAAAATTGACACTGAAGATTGTGTTGAAGATAAGAAGCTCCAGTTCATAAACACATAGTGACAACGTTTTATTTAGAAACCAGGAGTGCGATTCACTAAGGCAAAACATCTTTACAACCAAGAAATCATCGTTGTAACATCAGATGCAAAGTTATTGGTATTCTTGAGTTGAAACTGCGCGATCGTAGCGACTCAACGATGACGACGGCGCGACATAGAACTAAAATATGGTTCCGAATGTATGAAAAACGGTATTCACAAACGCAACACATCCTACACTTCGTCCACCACCACATCTTTGACTTCGCTTTTACCTGTCAAACAGTAAAGCTTGTAAATTGTAGATGATTCCTTGGTTGTAGACTATTAAAATGTAAGTAAAACAAGTTGTTCTTTTAAATTAACGTGCTTAATATTGTTTTGTATATCGTATTAATTCCTGAAACGTATAAATACCTGTTTTTAATGTTTTAGATGGCAGTTCGTCTTGCTTGTATGATTTTTTTGTTGGACGAAGCTTAGCGTCAATTTAATTTAGAAAAAAGGACGTCAAGCACATGTGAGACGTGGATATGGATCTTCTTACTACGGATATAAACTAGGTTGATTGTAGAGCTAATTACACAATTGGAAAAAAATATTTCTGGTGGCATAACAACGTTGAAACGTTGAGGAATTAGCAACCGACCAAGGTATTACTACTTAATTAATGTACTTAATATAAATTACTATACCTGCAGTGGAAAAATAACTAAAACTTACTCTCTTTCCAGGTTTTATGCACTCGCATTTTTAGCTAATGGGAGTTACCAAAAAATATGTGAGAATGCAAGAACCTATATCTGCAAGCATCTGCCTCGAGGGCTATAAGAACCATAAAAGATGCCATGAACCTCCCATTTATAATTGAATTACACATAAGTTTTCCTTAAAATACAAACAAAAGGCAAATTCTCAAAGAAAAGTAAGTATTTTTTTATTTTTTACTAAGCTACTTTCAAGAATCAAACTATTATGGCTATCTATTTTTGTTAGATACTTAGATAATATTTTAAATTGTCTATCCTTATCGTCCATGTGGCGACACTTGGGGCCTATGTCCAGCAGTAGACGTCTTTCGGCTGAAATGATGATGATGATAATGATCCTTCATTTTATTTTTTAAATCTAGTTTGCTAAGTTAATAGTACATTATGGTACAAGTGTGTAATGTTGGTGATTACCGCAGAGGCGCTATTGAGACCCGAGCCGTAAGGCGAGGGTCTTAAGAGAGCCGAGGACGGTAATCATCAACACACACGTGTATCATACGACGTTTTTCAACACACTTGAGAATAAAATAATACTAAAATAGATATTTGTCCTTGGAGTTTTCAGGTAGTAAACATTCCATAACGTTAAGGGCTGCACATCTTATGTCGGGCGGTGTACAAAATAAATCATTTTCTTCATAACTAGTATTTGTAGATATTTGAATTAATAAATAACTATAATTTCAACAGTGAAAACGAGTTGTAATTTTGTTTTCGCAATGGCGGGAATAATTAATCAGTTTTCCTATGCGCGCGCATCTAACAATGGCGATCGGCCATAGACTAAAAGAATGAGGTTACTTTTTTTTGGCTTTTCGCGGGATAGCGTTTTATCCACGTACGAAATGGGGAATTCAAAGTTTTATTTAATACAGAGAAAACAAAAGTTACATTTGAGTGAAAGTTTTATTTATTAGAAACTTATAAGTTGAAATTATCTATGTAGATACGAAGTTGCATGAAATGAGCAAGCAATAGGTACATTAATCCATTTGTACTTTTGAACGCGATCTTTTTTGTATCGAAACTTTTTTAAGAACAAAGCAATTCAACCAATAAAATAAAAAAAAAACCCTATAACTCACTTGTGAATAATAGTAATGAAAAAGTCACAGTTTGATTACAGGTGTCATTATGTGCCTAATTGCGGTGAAATTAGAGCCACTTTATGAGCAAGTGTGTTGAAAAATAGTATAATGTTATATAACGTTTATATTTGAACCTCACCTAACTTTAATTTTACCTCAAGTTGCCTGAAACACAGGATTACCTAGTTCAGGCTCAAAATATGTGTGAACTTGACATAGATTTAAGAAAACTATAAACTTTTATATTTTTGAATAAAATTTTTATTATTTATTATTGTAAAATTAAATTCCTATTTAATGTATTTCAGGGGACTCCGGTTTTGCTCTTAGGCCATACATGATGGTTCCATGTAGCAACCATGAGCCTGGACCACGGGAAGCATACTATAATGTTCTACATGCCACTGCATAAAATACTGCATAACGAAGCTTTGGATAAAGGCAGTTTTAGCTGGCTTTTGGTTCATCATGTTCTTCAATACGATCCAGAGATGGTGTGAAATTAAAGCCTGTTGTGTGTGACAAAAAATTTACAATCAAACAGAAGTTCCACCAGCGGAATTGTGATCCGGTTACTACAACAAGAAAGTCAGAACTATCAGTGATTTGGACAGTGGACATCTCACTCGAGGTTGTCTAACTGATAGACTGACGTAGACAAGTTAACACTAACAATAAACTTATCAATCAATCAAAAACTTTATTTCGAACAAGGGTCCATATGGATTAGTAGCGAGTACTTATGATATTACTAATTCAGGTTATAAGACAGTTTGTTTATTAAAAAATATAGTGTATGTTAAATAGTTAGGTGTATTGTTAATCATAAAATATAGAAAATAGATGTTTTTTAAACTTCATGTTGTAAAGATATAATTAGTATTTATAGTCTAACAAAATAATATGTAGCTAGGAAAAGTCATTTTAATAGAATTAATAATAAATAAAACAATCTTTTAACATGCATTTTATTTATTTATTAAATCTTGAATTGCACTACTTATTCCATCTAGAGCCTGAGCCACAGCCTGAAGGCCTTCTACTTGTCGGCTAATCGCTTGGGCAATCAAGAGTTTTGCTTGCAACCAAAACTTTTTCCTCCCGTAATAGTATGGATTTTCAATTCTATTTCACTGATTTCTGGCCTCTATACCACTACCAGTGCACCCTCTCGTGGCTGCAATTAAGCTGTACTTCCTCTTATCTGCTCCTTTTTGTTCTCCCAGTACTGCAACACAAGTAAGAATTATATTATTTGATGTATTCAATAAATAGAACACCTATTTGCTCGGTTTGGTTCGACTTTCTGTTGCAATTTGAAGCCTAGCCTAAAGTTACAGTACATGCCTGAGTTAATACTACTTAAGTAATAAAGAGCATACACAGGGGCTGCCAATGTAAAAGGATACTATACTGTAGACAGCTACCTACCTACTCAATGCAACAGTGTACAAACACAAATACATATTATTACTAACCTTATTCCACTGTGGCGATGTTTTCGTACACCGACTACCATCACTGTTCAGGGCTTTTTTATTTCGGACCATGCCTGACGACTGCAAATGCGAGCATGGCCCGTAGTTAAGCATGGTTGCTTTCCAAAAAGCTTACTAGCAGGAGCTGCGTTGCGAGACACTAAAAAATAAATATTTGGTTACTTATATGTAGTTCCAGAAACTGTGCTGTATATTTAAATATAAATGTTACTGTGTACTTACTTTCGGTGGGTTTAGAATCAACGAAAACAAAGAACAAGTAGAACGCTATGCGATTGGAGTGCATAATTTTTATCAGTCCACTTTAGACCCTTAAACCACTTGGAATGGAATTTCGTATTTTGATAAACACATAACCTACAAAATAATAACACAACAAACAATGATCTCAAAGATTAGTATAATTTATTGCTATAATCAAAAATAATTATTTTCCAAGTTGAAAATGATATATTTAATTAAATTTTCGTTGCATAATAAATATAAGGTCTTATAGACGTACGTATTGTGCAGTTGTATTAATTTATAATGACGAAATAACTTCAAAATAGGTTGGTCGAGATTTTCTCGATTATACTCTAGATAAAACATAGCAACACTGACATCGTCTTACTTTTCATCGATGAGGAGTAGATCGTCGACGAGCCTAAGTAGCTTACTGAATACGGATTTTGTCAACGTTGTTTTCAGAAGCGATATTTACGATGTCACATCAGTGAACTCGTCGTTGTTAACATCTGTGAAGAGTCTGTTAGTGAATCGCATAGCAGAACGATGACATGCATGTTATGATTGTGCTAATGGATGGGTCAAGTTCATGATCAAACTGCCTGAGCATAAATTATTTGCATCTACGTATGTATAAAATTTAGATAATAGTTATTATTGACATCGTTTGTTAGACTAAGCTAAGTTGCCGATCGTGGAAGGCGCACTAGTTCCCATGATCCCCGGTGCAAGTGTGGGAAGGGAACACCGGGGTGGTTTTTAGTCAGTACGAGTCTGACAGACTCCTCCGCTCTCCCAAGGGCGGAGGACATCCATCGAGGATTTTCCACCCCGGCAACAAAAAAAAGAAAAACAAGGCTAAGTTGCCGGGGTTGCGGGCCTGTTTGAAAGAAATATCTCGGCCCCGGAACATAAAGGGCGAGGAAGGAACATGGATGGGTTTTCGTCAGTAAAACACTCCCTCCCGCTCCGCCCAGAGTCGGAGAAGTTATTTGATGATTTCCCATCCTCGAAAAAAAAATCCCGCTAAGTTGGGACCTACATGATATATTCGTTGGTTAAGCGCACGCATTTGCAGGATACTATTTTTGCCATATTCTATTCATACGTCTGCTGTCGAGGTTTTTTTCCACTTCCGATCTTTTCAACCGACTTCCAAAAAGAGGAGGTTCTCAATTCGTCTGTTTTTTTTTGTGTTTGTTACCTCAGAACTTTCGACTGGGTGAACCGATTTTGATGATTCTTTTTTTATTTGAAAGCTGATGCTTTTCGTTTGGTCCCATTTTAATTTGCTGAAGATCTGCTGCTGATCTTCCGAGATATACAATGGAACTCTTCAAAAATAGACAGAAATCTGCAGTAATTGCTGCAATCGCTTGTAGGTTCATTGTTCATACTACATCTTGACGTAACATCACGCCTGTATGCTCTGAGGGGGTACGCAGATGTGTACAAAACTCCCAGATTTCGACAATGTTTGTTGCCTCTTAACTTTCGACTGGGTAAACCGATTTTGATGTTTTATTTTTTATTTGAAAGCTGTTGCTTTCCGTGTAGTCCCATTTCAATTTGGTAAAGATCTGATGAAGAACTTCGGAAGATAGGCGACGGAAACTCCTCAATAAATGATAGCAAATGTACTGGGATCTCTGAAATCTCATGTCTCTCTATTGTTTACACCAGATCATAACAAAAAATCACACCGTTACGCTGTGAAAGGGTAAGCACATATGAACCACTAAAATGTGAAAAATAAAAACTTTTTTGCAAAAAATATAACCGACTTCACACAAAAAAGTGAAAAATAACTTTAGCTTCAGAAGTCGGCTTCAAAAGTCACCGACTTCTGAAGCTAAAGTTATTTTTCACTTTTTTGTGTGAAGTCGGTTTTGCATAAAGTTTTTATCTTGTTCGACATCGTGTTAATTTTTTTCCATCTGCTTTCAGAGCAATAGTGAAGAGGCATCTTTGGAGCGAGCTTGTGCCATTATTTACCTAATCCATCGCTCATTTTGCAAAACTTAAAATAAACAATCAAAACTGTAAGTTTACGCAGTAGATTTTGGCGCAGCTCATTTCAGATTCAAATCTCATGAATCAGATGTTAGTCACTTATAAAGTCCACATCACGGCACCACATTATTATTACAGGATCCATTCTATGGTTTGATACTGTAACTTTTTTGTTATGAGTACAGAATTATTGTGATTTCAGTTTCCACTGTGTTAGAGGTGTTCATGTGCATAAAATGACACACTTTGATACAAGTGAGGATACTTTATCATTGCAGCCGAGGCGGAATTGACACCCGAGCCGAATACGAGGGTGTTATGAATCTGATATTCAGTCACCATTGCCCACGTGTCTCAAACGACGTTTTTCAATACACTTTATAAAAGTAGTAGTAGAAAAGGAATTTTTCATAATTGTTACCTAAGAGTTTTAATAATTGAGGTTACTCTAAATAATATTTATGTCTATTTATTATTTACACAAAACTTATATCATAATCATTTTGCTACTTACATAATAATATTTAAATAAAGTTAATAACACATTCGATGTAAGAGCATCGTCCTCACTCTGCATTGATTCTGGGTTTGTACTATACGTTTTACAATACGTCATGTTTGGATACTAAAATACTTGACATGAGTAGTTAAAATTTAAAAAAAAAGAGAATCAACTACGTTTTACTTTGACAGCAACATTATTCCCGAAAGCTATCTTATAAAGTGAACGGAGAATCAGAACGAGTACTGTTACAACTATTAGAAATCCTAACAGTAAGGTAAATACTAGTTCTAGTTCTAGATACTGCGCCCACGACATGTTGGCTGCTGGCGAACGCAGATGTCTCGCGCCGCCGTGACGCAGCACGTGCTCCGTCCACCACACGGCGCGCTCCAGTGGCGGTTGAGGCAGATCATACATTACACTTCGTAGTTTGATGATGTTCTGGCGATAACTGCAAATATAGAAAAGAAAACATTAAATCAAAATGAAAGTACTTTTGCACGGTCGACACAAAGACCACAGTGAAATGTGGCTACAGTCGTTAATGTAGTAATATAAATATCACTGGACATTAAACACACAGCGCCATCTAGTGCCACACTAAGCATGGCTTGTATCGTGGACACCAGATAGTTGATATACTACATATATATTTGTTTGTAAATACATACTTATTATACATACAAACATCCATGACTCGGAAACAAATTAGTGTAGTTGCCCTTTCCAAAGCTAAAACTGTGAAGGAGAATTCTGCGAGAAAATCGGCATCTAATATCATTTAGATGAAGCTCATGTCCTGATTGGAGATACATAATAGGTTAATTATCATACTGACCAATTACAAGATTTTACTTGAGTAAATAAACTTTTCAAATAACCCTCATATCGAGGATTGCATCTCTGCTTTCATCGAAAAGAGGCCTTTGTTCTAACAGTAAAAGCAATGTAGGCTTAATATTTCACAATATTACGGTTTCACTCCGATAGGTTGTAATCTACCGAGAAATAATGCGTTAAATTGTTAGCAGTATATTCGTTTGACAATCTTAATAATCTTGCCAGTTATATTACAATCTAACGGTTTTTACAATGTGACGCTGACATGTACATACTTGTGCATTTTAATACCTTCGATGGATTTGTCTCCACTTTAACTGACCACAAAAGTTTCATCTAGACGTTTCTTGATTACAATAGATCTAAGCTTGTTGAAAAACTCGATATACAGGGTGTAAACCACCTCATCACAAAGCCGTTAACCAAGCATTATGTACATCAAACTAAGAAACTTTACGAAAAAATTATTGCTGCGAAACATTTTTTTTTATGAGGTTTAAATCACGTTTTGTGGTCGAACTCAATGTAACGCACTTAAAAAATTGTGCTGATGAATGGATTAATTAAGACGGAGGTCGTGGAGGTGATAATAGTCAAAATCTAATAAAAAAACCTGTATTTAAAAAAAATCTTGTCAAAAAGTTGTAACTTTGACCCCCCGTATGTCCGTAACTAGAAGGTATGGTGTAGAACAAAAAAATGATCGCAATGATGGGGAAAACACGACAGTGCTTTTCGGCTTCGTAAAGAGGTGTTTTACACCCTTTATTTAAATCAAGAGTACGGAATTAAAATTCAAAAAGTCGTGCTTACCTGTCATCCCCGATAATTTTGTTGACTGTGCTAATAACTTCCTCCTCAGTCAGTGTTTCCATATGCAGCCCCTGTCCAATTCTATGGTACTCGTATCTTTCGACATTATACCATTGATCACCCAACATTGGGATACCAAGAAGTGGTACGCCTGCTGTAATAGCCTCGTCGCTTGATTGTAGACCTCCTTGTGTTATAAACAGCTTTACATTAGGATGTCCTGCAAATTGAAATTTACTCGTAAGAATGATGCAAAACTAAAACAAAAAGTTTGAAAGTCATTGCTGTCCCATACCATTGGTTACAAATATCTTGGGTTGGGTTACTCAATGTGTCCGCCTCTGTACCCAAGTATGTGCTTACAGTGTAAGTTAATATAAATAATTATGTATATTGATGTGCAGAATCAGTGAGCTGAGTGGCATTGAACTCGCCACTGTACTGTCAAAAGACAAAGGATCCAAACAGACAAGTTCTCAAGTCATCAGTTTCATTTCAGATTCAAGTGTTGCCACATTGACCGGTCCCGTGAATTCCATCTCATCGGTCCACCTAGTAGGAGGCCTTCCAACGCAATGTCTTCCAGTTTGCAGTCGCCACTATACAACTTTTTGGCCCCATCACCCATCCGTACGTATTGACTAAGCTTAGCTCAGGATTAATTGACTGGCAACCTTGGCTGAGACGGGCCGAATGTAAAAACAAATGACCGGATATTTGTTTACAAAATAGAAGAGTTCTATGTTGAGTCGTGAACTGCAATAAGGTCTTGTTTCACAGTGGTAGCTCTACCCTACCTTTCCGTCCTAGTCAAAAAAAAAATTACTCACTCAGTAAGTCTGACTGCGGCAGCCACTTTGATATCCTGATGTTGTCACCTTTTCCTGGCAGCTCATCTAAGTTCCATTTCCACAGCACGTCGTACGGTACTTTAGAGAGTGCTGCCACAAGTGTTTGTATTGTTTTTGGAGGAAGTAGAGAGGGATCTACATTTGTGCCAAAACTTAAGTAAATGACGCCGTTTTTGGAAGAGTCCAAATATGATTTCAGTTCCTGTGGAAGAATAAAACTGTTGAACAATCAAGGTGTATGCACACAATTGTGGCGTGAAAAACGCTGCGTAAACGCAGCGTTTCTGTTGCGTTACATGCGCGTTTGAGGCACGTGTTAACGTCATCGTGTAATCGTCTCTACACGACTGTGGCACGTCAAAAGAATGCTATCACCGCTGACGAGCTACAAATATGCAGAATTTCTTGTAGCGTTAAAGGCACATAGAAACGTCATTGTATTTGTACACAAAGACGGCGCGTCACGTGAGATTAAAATAAAATGGAAATAAGCAGCGTTTTTGTTGCGTTTAAGGTGCGTTGACGGCGCGTTGAAAACACAAAACTAGTCAGTTATTGATTGGTACTTACTTTTGGTAATTCTTTTACAGGATTCTGGTGTAGACCTCCCATGAACAACACAGAAGGAGGTACAGGTCGGATGCCTTCAAACACTGGATGTATATTTAAAAATAGCATGTGAACATTATCACTAAGTTCTTCTACCGTGGGTGTGTTTGGTCCAAAAATTGATTTCAGCATTTTATTTTCTTTTACTCGGCTGTCTTCTCCATATTGGATAATTTTATAGTGAAGATACAATTCATTAATTTTGCCCCATAAGGAGAGATTGTTCAGCTTTTGACGAAGACCATTTGGATAAAGAAATGGATGGGTTGGAGAACCAATCACTTCATCGTTATCAAAAAATGCTGACATTGAACTGATCATAATCACAGGCGCCTTGAAAATATGTGAAAATATCAACGCTGGTCTGATATGAGATTCAACCAAAATCAAATCAAACTTTTGGCTCTTATCATTTATCAGATCTTGTACTTGTTTATCTTTCAGTTGCGTTTCAAACATCAACAGTATTGATGCTATGTAACCGGCAAAATTCACCAAAAGGTCTTTCTTGTAGCCTTTTGAAAGTCCCATGAACGTTTGTTTCCAAATATCGTATGATATATCATGCACGTCAATTTCTGTCAGGTTTGCTGGGGTTTTACCTTTCGGAAAGGCTGGATCTGGTGTAATAATTACCAATTCATGACCACGTTTTGCTAAAGCTTGAGTAATGGGCCGAAACACTACTTGATGGCTTATAGAAGCCACTGGAAACACTCCTAAGATTCTTGCAGCTTCATTTTGACTTAAAACTAGAATTAAACTAGCAACTATATAATAAAGCACTGACATTGTAGCACGACTACACACTTTGAAATACTTTTTCTGAATGAAGACTATATTTATATTATGTCTGCTTATAAATTGCAGGTACATTGACACGAATTGTGAAATACCTACCTGGTTTTTTTTCCTGTTGTTTAATCTAAGTATTACATGACATTATAAACCTTATCTTACGAAAAGATAAATTGTAAATGTATGAAAAATAGATTGTATCTGAACATAACTTCATACTAGTTTGAGCCGACTGTGATTGAGTCTAAAAGTAGGGTCACGTTAATACCACATTTTATCTGGCTAGTGACGAAAATCTAAATATAAAGGGCTTATGTTTAACTTACCACCAGATATAGTAACAAATAGCAGACAAAAATAGTAAATGATCACCAAAATGAAACTCGCATTTTAATGTAAAATTATAACCAAAGTTTTAACACTTTGCTATCCTATTTAAGTAAAATGACTCCAAGTAAATCTTGAGTAACCCAAAAATAGTAAATGATCACCAAAATTAAACCAACATTTTAAAGTAAAATTATAACCAAAGTTTTTAAATTCTGCTATCCTATTTAAGCAAAATGAGTCCAAATAAATCATTCTTATCCCAAAAGTAGTAAATGATCACCAAAAGTAGTAAATGATCACCAAAATTATACCAGCGTTTGAAGATAAAATTATAATCAAAGTTTTTACATCTTGCTATCCTGTTTAAGTAAACTGACTCCAAAAAAAAACATTATTTTTATGTGCCATAATAATTATTAGACATAATATTTAAATGGCATAACAAGTATTAGACAAACTTATTTATTCTGTGCATGGTTTTTTTTTCTGTGCATGGTTGATGATGGGCTAGGTCGACGGAGCCCGCGGGGCTCCTACTTCTGTGTGGTTTATAAAAAAATAACCACGAAGGGGATGGCGGGGTCTATTCGATCGCTTTGCTCGCTCACACGACCCCGCCATCCCCTTCTAACCTAACCTGTCCGAGTCGGGGTGCCCTAAAGTCCCAATTGCAACCAATTTCTCTTGATATAAACAACCGTTACACACCCAATGTCGATGGCAAATTATGTTATGGCATATCATAATTGTGGCATGTGATAATTAGGGCATGTGATAATTAGGGCTTACAATTATTATGACAAACGATGTTATGGTAAGTGACTTTATGGGAAACAATGATTCTGGCACGTGACTAATATGGCAAATGAGAGTAGGGCAAATGAGTATTATGTCGTATGATATTATGGCTGTTGACTATTATGGCAAATGATATTAGGGCAAATAAAATTCGGGTAAACGGCGGTATACCCTGGGGATCGTGTCCGGGTGAGCGCAGCGGCGGCGGCGTTTGCGGTGCGGTGCGGGAGGGGATTGCAAGCCGGAGACATAACTATCATAATACTTTATTTGATAATATGCCTACATTTTATGGCAATCACAGTGATTTATTTAGGCAAAAATAATACATTAATTTGGTCGTCAAGATTTGGTGATCATTTACTAAATTTGGTGGTCGAATACAATTTAAAGTGGAATCGTGACTAAAATAGCTGGTACTATTGTATTTTTAGACTTTATTTGTCTGGTGTTTAGTAGATATTTTTGGTTACAAAACTAAGGGTATCAAAGCATTTTATGGTGGTCATTATATTTATCCCCAATATAAAGGGTGTAAAACACCTCTTCACGAAGCCGGAAGGAACTTGTTCTCCCCATCATTGCGATAATTTTTTGTTCAACACCGGGAACCGTCAAGTTACGGAGATATGGGGGGTCAAAGTTACAACTTATTGACAAGTTTTTTTTTTTTAAATACAAGTTATTTTGTAAGATTTTGACACCTTCTAACACGTCCACGAACCCCGTTCTATTCAGTCCATCTATCAGAACAATTTTTTAAGTGCGTTACATTGAGTTCTACCACAAAACATGTCTATAACCTTAAAAAAAAAAGTTGGTTCCCAGCAATAATTTTTGCGTAAAGTTACTTAGTTAGATGTACAGAATGCTAGGTTAACAGCTTTGTGATGAGGCGGTTTACACCCTGTGTTTGAAATGTGAGTAATATTTTTAACGTATCAACCCTTTCTTTTAGGTTATATCTACGACAGGTATTCTCTTTCTTTGATTTATTTAAAACTAGCTGATGCCCGCGGCGTTGCCCGCCCGCAAATTCTATATATTAAAACCTTCCTCTAGAATCACTCTATCTATTAAAACCGCTTCAAAATCCGTTGCGTAGTTTTGAAGATCTAAGCATACATAGGGACAGACAGACGCGGCGGGCGACTTAGTTTTATAATATGTAGTGATTATCATACTTGTGTTATCATTACTTCTCACAGAGATTTTTTTCTCCGTATGAGTCGTTCACGTATTAAATCCTAAAACCATAAGTTGAACAAATCTGTTTTTAACTTTACAAGGTGAACCACTATATCTATCCACGAGATTAATCACCTTTTGACAGCTGACTTTGAACTTAATAGGGTTGCGTCGTTACTGTAATCCCTATTTTAGTTCCATCTGTCAAAAAGTGAATAGGTCTCCTAGTGGACAGCGTCCACTTAACGCGTTGGGACCTGAATTCTTGTTGCACTGACGGTGGGTCGCGCACGGTTAGTTGTGTTTGAGTATACAATGTGTCCTATATAGCACCTTACTACGACGTTGACGTCAAAGACGACCGACAGCTTTAATTTGTACTCGCTGACGTCACCGAACGACCGTCAGCGCGGCAAAAATTCAGGGATAAGAATGTCATTTGTTTTTTTAAAACCAATAACTGAGGTATATAATTTCTGCCGGGGTTGCGGGCCTGTTCGAAAGAGATACCGCGGCCCCGGAACGTAAAAGGCGAGGAAGGAACATGGATGGATTTCCCATCCCTAAAAAAAAAAAAAAAAAAAAAAAGGTATATAATTTCTTATTGCTAAACACTTAAATCCGAGCGCTTTGCCCCTGAAGTTCTGAAATGCACCTCATTGAAATTATTTTTACCGTCATTGAAAAAAAACAGGCGTTTTTTGTTTCATTATGATAATACAAAACCAGTCTGTACTTTCATATCACTAAAGTTACCTTTCAAAAGTGAACCGTATACTGTTCTTAACAATAGGTGGGTTTGTCAACAAAATAACATAACTTTTCGCTATGAAATAAGCCTTCTGTTACATAATGATAAGGAGTTACTTGGCATTATTCGACAATAATTTACTCATTGATAAGATACAATCGTTTGAACAGATAACAGTCAAATCATTGTTCAGTTCCGATGGTCACTAGCACGCTTTATCATGCAGGCTCACGCACATGATAAAGCAAAAAACAAATATCATGTCAGACATGTCGCTTTGAAACCCCGAACACCGGTAAATGTGAAAATGTTCTAGTAAGACTTAGTATTTACCCAAGTGTCACATTCTCTTTAGCCTTGTCGCTTGGCTATGACCTACAAGATCAATTGAGACGCCTGTTGTGACAGTGACTGCGGAGTAAGAAATTATTAGAAGCATGCCACTAGTCCCCACGATGTCACCTTGGAGGCAACTTTACTCTCACGAAGAAAACTAATGACCTTGAACAGGTCAGAAAGGTTTCAATCATTCACACGGGAATTTCTTGGTTTATTTTTATAACTAAGTAAAGATTCAAGAGAAAGTAGTCCGCGAGCATGGTGAGCTTGAAAATTCAAACATCCTACCTTGGCCCTTGGTCACTGGACAAGTCAGAAATGTCACGACCCTGCAATCGATGATCTCATTACAAGATACTATATTAAAAATGCCTTGGCAATAATCTTATCAATGTGTAAATTTAGGTTTAGATAACAGTCCAATAAGATACCCAGGGCACTGATCTGAGTTGCTATAAGTAGTTTGTTGCAATAGATAATAATTTAAACTAATTATGTTTGACATCGAGTCGAGAACGTCTGGAAGAGCTACTGGTCCATGAAATCCCTGATGAAGGGTGACTTACCTTTATCCCTGAAGCGCAAACCTATCGACATGTGCATTCTTAACCTATGGTGCTCAAACTTGGTCCCTGACCGAGTCGCAAAAAAGTCGAGTCCAAACTCAAGGTTTGCCATAAGGCGATGGATCGTAGCGTATTGTGTATTAAGCTCAGCGACAGAATTCGCAATACCACAATACTCTCAAAAACTAGAATCGCTGATTTGGGCAACAAGACTGCTTGGTTGAAATGGAATTGAGCGGGTCACGTCTTCAGAATGCATCCGGACCGATGAGCTAGAGTCGTCACGCAGTGGGTGTCAGAAGACGGGGTCGTCCCCGAGGGAGGCCTAGAAAACGCTGGCGTGACGACTTAGATTCGTTTGTGTAAGATTGGTCAGATCATCCTTAAAGAGATGGCAATCATTGATTGTTAAAATACCTTCTATTCCTAAAGATTTTGAGGTTGTCAACATACAAGCAAAAACCACTATTTTGAAAGCATCCCATGTCATTTATGTAGAATAAAACAATAAGGGGCCAAGAATTGATCCCTGAGGGACCCCGGGGTTAGTAAGAAAGGTGTCAGAATGATACCCTGTTAGTTTGGCTAATATTGCAGCCAACTGCGGTTTAATAGAACTGCATTCTGAAGCTATAACAGCCACTTCGGAGTCACTTTACGAGAAATTTTATTATTGAGCAAATTAAATAAAATTAAACATTTTAAATACCCCCAACACAATGTATCAAAAGTTAAATAAAAAATAATTCGCTGATTCGCCATTTTGTGGTGGCGCCTATCTTGGATTTTTAATGTATCTTTTTGTATAGTATTCTACTAATCAAGCCGTTTCATTTGATACGAATATTGAGAGAGTTGTTGAATAAATATGTAATCCGCCATTTTGTGGCGGTGGCCATCTTAGACTTATTTTATCAAACATAGCTAAGAACACTCCCGACTAATTCACTTTTCAAACAAAACACAAAATACAAATCGGTTCATTCGTTCGGGCACTACGATGTCACACACAGACACGTCAAACTTATAACAGCCCGTCGTTTTTGCGTCGGGGATTACAAATTAATATTATCGTTCTTACTAAAGGTTTTTAATAATTGAGGTTACTCTAAATAGTATAATCTGTTTATTATTTACAAAAAACTTATGACTGAATAATTTTACAACCTACTGACATCATATTTATTTAATTAAAGTTACATTCACGGTCGTTGTAAGCATATTGAGCTCCCTTTCATTGATTCTGGGTTTGTACGGTTTTAAACATATCTTTTGGTTTACAAAAATTGCTAATCAACTACGTTTTACTTTGACAGCAACGTCGTTAGCGAAAGCAAACTTATAGAGTGAACGGAGGATCAAAATGAGTAATGTAACAACTATTAGTAATCCCAGCAGTAAGGTAAACACTAGTTCTAGTTCTAGATACTGTGCCCACGACATGTTGGCGGCGGGCGCTCGTAGATGTCTCGCACCACCGTGACGCAGCACGTGCTCCGTCCACCACACGGCGCGCTCCAGTGGAGGCTCAGGCGCGTCGAACATTACGCTTCGTAGTTTGATGATGTTTTGGCGATAACTAGAAATACAGAAAAGTTTCTTAAAACTGTGTCGGAGAATATTGTGAAGAAACAAAAAATAAATAATATCATCTCGATGAGGCTGATATCCCGATTCGATTGGGAATACATATAATATTATGCTCATTATCATACTAACAAATTTTATTGGAAAAGACGCCTATGTACTAACAGAGTAGTAGCGTTGTAGGCGTATTATCCTAGTTTGCACATATTATGTCCTGTATACACACTTTTACAATTCATTATCTCATAGATTTAAATCATTGGTTTAAAAAAATGCTTACCTGTTGCCCCCGGTAATTTCATTGACTGCTTTAATAATATCCTCTTCAGTCAGTGTTTCCATATGTAGCCCCTGCCCAATTTTGTGGTACACATATCTTTCAATATTGTACCACTGATCACCCAACATAGGGATACCAAGAAGTGGTACTCCTGCTGTGATAGCCTCGTCAGTTGATTGTAGACCTCCTTGTGTTATGAACAGCTTTACATTAGGATGTTCTGCAAATCGAAATTCACTTATGAAATTTAGTAAAACTTTGTTGTCGAGTAAAAGAAAAAAAGAGTTTCAAAGTCACCGCTTTCCCACCCATTGGTAATAGATATCTTGGGTTTGGTGACTGAAAGTGAAATATTGGTGTACAGAATTAATGAGCTGCCAGGTAGTTTTCTCGCCACTAGAAGGCCAATCGAAGATCGGAACAGACAATTTTTCGAACGGAGACCACGTATCGACAACCTTAGCTTAATTTGACGGACAACTTTGGTTGAAACGGGCCGAATGTAAAAAACAAAACTGGTTGTTCGTGTGACAAAATAGGAAAAGTCTATATATCTAGGAGTGAATTGCGATAAAGTCTAGTTTCACAGTGCGATCTCTAGAGCAGACAGTAAACAAAAACTGTGACTATTTAGTCGCATAACAGAAGCTCGTCCTGACCGATCACACTATGAGATTAGGTAACGACGATTGGGGCAATTAGCTTCTAGGCCGGAGATGGGAGGTTATGACATGACAGGAGTAGGTAAGTGGTAAGAGTAAATGCAAGTTGAAGATAGACTGAAGCTGATCGATCCATGCACGTAATGTAACAGCGAGCTACTCACATGATGTGATCACATTTAGCGAGTATTTGCAATACATTGTAAGACTGGATCGGCTAGAAAGCTAACTTGCGTGATGTAACTCAGCATACCGAATTCCAATGCTGCACATAGGCCTCTCCTAAGCCTCTCCTCTCCTGTGCCACATCACCTTGTCTTCCTCCGTCCGCATAGAATGTCACCTTTCCTTGCTCTCCTCACCTTGCGTGAAGGTAGTTGGTTCATCTAATTGAGGAAGTCTCCCACTACCCTTGTGTGCTGACTCTAAACAAGAATTACTCACTCAGTAAGTCTGACTGTGGCAGCCACTTGGATATCCTGATGTTGTCACTTTTTCCTGGCAGTTCATCTTTGTTCCACTTAAACAACACATCGTACGGTACTTTAGAGAGCGCTGATACCAGGGTTTGTATTGTTCTCGGAGGAAGTAGAGAAGGATCTACATTTGTGCCGAAGCTCACGTAAATGACGCCGTTTTTGGAAGAGTCTAAATAGTTTTTCAGTTCCTGTGGAAGGCATTTTAGAATGAATATTGTGGTGCAATAATACATTGAAACAGTATCGATTGTGGCGTAGCTTTGGCGAATTATTGAAATAAAACGCTGCTAAAAACGTAGCGTTTCTTTTGCGTAAGGTGTGCGTCTGAGGCGCGTGTAAATGACACTAATGGTGACGTCGGAAGTTGTGCATGTGTCGTATTTACATTATGTGCAAACAACAGACGTAATTGATACTTACTTTTGGTAATTCTTTTGCAGGATTCTGGTGTAGACCGCCCATGAACAACACAGAAGGAGGTACGGGTCGGATGCCAGCAAACACTGGATATTGATTTATGAACAGCATGTGAACATTATCACTAAGTTCTTCTACCGTGGGTGTATTTGGTCCAAAAATGGATTTCAGCATTTTATTTTCTAATACTCGACTGTCTTCTCCCAATTTGATAATTTTATAGTGATGATATAATTGTTCAATTTTGTCCCATAATGAGAGATTGTTCAGCTTTTGACGAAGAACATTTGGATAAAGGAATGGATGGGTTGGAGAACCCATCACTTCATCGTTATCAAAAAATGCTGCCATTGAACTGATCATAATCACAGGCGCCTTGAAAATATGTGAAAATATCAACGCAGGTCTGACATGAGATTCAATCAAAATCAAATCAAACTTCTGATTTTTATCATTAATCAGATTCTGTACTTGTTGATCTTTTATCTGTTTATCAAACAACAACAGCATTGCTGCTACGTAACCAGCCATACTTGCTAAAAGGTCTTTCTTGTGGCCTTTTGAGAGTCCCATAAACGCGCGATTCCATATATCGTATGAAATATCATGGAGATCGATTTCTGTCAGATTGGCTGGTGCACCTCCCTTCGGAAAAGCAGGATCTGTTGTAATAACGACCAATTCATGTCCACGTTTTGCTAATGCTTGAGTTATGGGTCGAAATACTACTTGATGGCTTAAAGAAGACACGGGAAACACTCCCAAGATTCTTGCTGCTTCATTTTGACTTAAAACTAGAATTAAACTAGCAACTAAATAATAAATCCCAGACATAGTAGCACGACTACACTCTCTGAAATTCTTTTCGTGAATGAAGCTTACATTGGTGTTACTTCTGCTTATATTCCAGGTATTATTGAAAAATATTGTGATTGATATCTGTTTGTGTTAGATCAAAGTGCAATGTCATTATTTTAATCTGAGTATTACATTAAATAGTCCGTATCGTAAGACGTCAGACGTATGAAAAAAGATTTTATCTTTACAGTGATTGTTAACTGACTGTGGTGGTGGCTCAAAGGAGGGTAATGTTGTTACCACATTTTATCCGGCTAGTGATGAAAGAGTTTGATCGTCGTAGAATGATTTGTTCCACGCTCTCTATCGCTGTCATATCAATTCCCGTTACGCAGACTGATGTGCTCTGTAGGTTAGCATGCATAAACCCATATCGATCAAGTGAGGTGTGCAACAGGGTGACGCAATTTCTCTTAAACTTTTCACAGCTGTCCTCAAAGACATGGTGTAATGCTTAAATTGGGACTGTTGTGGTGTTAACTTTAATGATGCTGCCGTTACATTTAAAATTTGCAGTCTAATTTTCCTGCGCTGAAAATTTCGGGGATCTTCAAAGTATACTTCAAGACGTAAACCAAGCTTCTTATAAGTAGGCCTTTGGATGAATATGCCTTAGACGAAAAAAATTGGCAAACATCAACAGCTGTTCAAATCCATGTCAAAGTTGCAAATGAAGAGTTGGAGGTGGTTGTCCAGTACGTCTTTCATTTGGATTTGGATGACTAACATTGGAACGTGGAGATTGGCACTCAAAAAAAGAGGCCAAAACCTAGCTTTGGGTTAATTCAGGCTGCGGACGATGATGAGAATTATTTGCATAAAATCATCAGCCTCTTGCCAATCCTACTACTGCTAATTTTATAAACGCGAAGTTTGTGAGCATGGATGGATGTTTGTTACTCTTTCACGCAAAACTACTGAATGGATTTGGATGAAATTTTGCATACATCGTTTATAACCTGGATTAACACATAGAACTTTTTATAACGGTAAGATCCCATGGGACAATATTATCAAACTTCACACGGGCAAAGCCGCTGGCACAAGCTGGTATCAAAATATATTCGAAATTGTCAGTAGATTTTAAACGACTGTTGTTGAGCTCAAAAATGATGATGTATGAAGTGGGAGAGGAAGACCAAAAAAAGAAAATATAGATTATGTGAGGAATGATATAAAAGAGAAAGGAGTCAATGATGCCGTGATATCTGATAGGGGAGAATGTAAAAAGATAACGTGTTGCCCCGACCTCAATGAAGAATGGGACAGTTGCAGAAAAATGATGATGACGAAGAATGGTAATTAGTTTTTCAGTGTAAAAGCACAAGCCTGATATTATAATTTTATATCGCGTAGGTACATTTTCAATGTCGTTCATCTTAAAGGATATTTCTCACAGTGGGTAAGATGGTTTCCAAAATAGAACAATTTGTTTCACTAAAATTAGAATTCTGTTACCATAACGATGATATTATGATCTAATTATAGAGTTAGTAATTGATTATGTCAGAGAGTTACTTTGAGTTATTCGACAGTTGTATTGATATGATACTATCATTTGCGTAATTAACAGACAAAAAGTTGTGCAATTTTGATAGTCACTTACGCGTGTACATGATAAAGCAAAAAACAATTATCTAGTCAGACATCATACTGTCCGCCAGGTGTCTCCAAGAGGTGGTGGAATTAAGTTGTAGTTATAGTTTAGCTTTGTTATTTATTGTAAATAATATAACTTATATTATTTACAATAAATGTATATATATATTATTTACAATATGTAAATAATATAACTTAATATAAACTCAATTTCTTTGTATTATACAGGGTGGAATTTTTTAATGCCACTTGGACGGGAAGTACTCTTTATACTGTAGATACTATTAGCAAAGGAGATATTTTTTTTGGGCCCACATTCTCGCATTTATTATTCATAATAACACCAAAAAAAAGTAACCATTTTACTATGGTATTAAACGAAATATTACGTAAAAATGAAAACGGAATCTTAAAATCATAATAAATAAGCTATGTTATGATATTGTTTTGCGAGTCAAATCATTCCTGTTGTGGTGAATGTCATTTGACAGCAAACACTTACGTGAACAGGGGCGTTTTCTGTTTACTAAAAAAAGTACGGTAGCTACCCGTAGGTAATCATATTATCTTCTATAATTATCATCGAATCAGGAAGAATTTAAAAATAAATATTTTTAAACTGTGAGCATTTTTAATGCTACTTTTAGAGGTTTACACTAAAATCGCATAGATGGTTTAAACAATCAACGTGGCACGGAACGTTATAAACCCAGTTTTTTAGTGATTGACAGACAACTTCATTATTTTGACATTTACTTTTTCTGTTTATTTGGTTTTCGTAAATGTTTTTGCAAATTTTTCACATTTATTCCGTTTAGACAATGCTTAGCTAATTTAACCACTGGAATCTAGAGGTTATAAGAAAGAAATCCATGTAAGTTTCATTATTATATGCTACAATTTATGTGGGTGGCCTAATCGCGGAACAAAAAAATATTGTCTCCGTTTATTCAAAGGAAACATTGCTATAATTTTGAACAGAAACAAATCTGTTTTCGAAAATTCGCTGGCCATATTCGGGAATCATCGTGAGGTAACAAATGAATCGCGTAAATAGACATTGACACACCTAATTTTATTTTATTGGCCCCGTGTACCAGCAACGGTCGCCGGGGCTGCGTTTGTTTCTGCATTAATCACGGCGCCCGAGGCCCGGAGCACGATTCCAGTGTTTTAATAGACTTTTAAGTGGTTTTTATTTATATTATTAATATTATTTTTTTTTGTTTTTAGTTTAATAAAATTATTTTAAAGTTAAGTATATTTTGTAACTGGCGTATATGAGTATCAGCGGCAGTGATTTGGTGGACAACAGTGCAAATCAACCTTCAACATCGCTTACCACCCTGGAGAGATGCCCGCTTTGTACTCAGGCACGGTTTTTTAAAGGTAAGCGGGGTCTGAACGTGCATATTGGGAAAGTACACAAACTTCCCTATGCATCCACCTCAGACCCTGTCTCAATAGCCACACCTACAACTCCGTCAACATCCTCTTTCGACCCATTTTGGAAAACCCTTTCAAAATTCAAAAACTCTGTTCCAGTACTAAAGCGAGTTCCTCGAGGCGCTAGACCGCTTGTAGCCCAAAATTTAGCTGGTTGCGTTCGCCTTGCCGTCCGGGAGAACTCGTTAAGTGCTTGGGAGCAGTTGCTTACCTTCCCTTATCGTATTCTAAATGTGAAAAAGAATTTGGCCACAAAAAAAACTTTAACCGCTCTTATCAAAGATAACTGTAATATTTCGGCTCAAAATTTTGTTCCTAATATATCACAGGGATATACCTCTTCGAGAGGTATATCACATCTGGTTGAATCTAAGTTAGGGGAAGGTGACATTAGCGGTGCAGCCAGGATTCTCTTCAGTAGCGATGTGGTGGCACCGTGTTCTCCAGAAACACTCGCAGCTCTGGAGACCAAACACCCTGCCCCCGCGGATGGCCTTTCTTTTCCCGACCCTCCTGATTCGGATATTCACTCCCTCACCATTACAGGTCGAGAGGTGGTCACAGCCGTTTGCTCCTTCCGGAGTGGCTCTGCCGGTGGCCTTGACGGCCTAAGTCCTCAGCACTTGAAGGACCTAATTTGTTCAGGCGCAGGGAAAGCCGGTGAGTTGCTCTTGAGGGAGCTTACGGCTCTGATTAACCTTATACTCTCCGGCAAGGTGAACGAGGCCGTCATCGACGTCTTGTACGGGGCCAATTCATGTGCCCTGCGCAAGAGTGATGGCGGTATTCGTCCCATTGCCGTGGGTACTACTTACCGTCGTATGGCAGCCAAGATTTGCTGTAAATTTTATGGTGAGGCTGTTTCGGAAAAATTTCAGCCCCTGCAGCTAGGTTATGGTTCCAAAGGGGGCTGCGAGGCTGCCGTACACGCTTTGTCGAACTACCTAAATTCTGGCAAAGGTGAGGTCATCCTGAAGGTTGATATTAAGAATGCCTTCAATTCAGTTAATAGGGACACCTTGTTAACAGAAATTAAAAAAGAATTACCTCAAATTTATAGTTTTCTTTGGCAGTGCTACAGACACCCGTCTAAATTACTTTTTCGTCACAACCTTCTGGAATCTGCTGTTGGCTGTCAACAAGGTGACCCCCTCGGGCCAGTGATTTTTAGCTTAGCTATTCATCCTATTGTTCAGCAGCTAAATTCAAAATTTAACGTTTGGTATCTTGATGATAGAACCTTGGGCGGCGATGTAGATTGTAGTAATGTAATGTTTGTGTTTTTGTTCTTACGCTTTGGTCTATTGTAATTCAAAATTTTATCATACGTTCTTTCCGAATAACTGCATAGCCTTTATGCGAAGGCTTAGCATGCCTTTTCCGCCTTTTAATTAGTATTATTTATAGCATTTCTGTATAATTTAGTGGTTCCAAATCTTTGTTTACTTTTGTGATGTCATAATGACAATGACAAGCCTAGTTTTTCTTTTAATTTTATTACTGTAACTTGGAGTTGTAGGTTTTATACATTTGATGTTTGATACCTTCTTTGTTAACCATTTTATTTTTCTATGTTCTAGAACCAACATTTTGAAATTCATAATTTCTTCATGACGGGAAGCCGAGTCGAAAAGATTCAGTCTGCGTGTGGTCCTTGAGCCAGCAACAAGCTGGATATTACTCTGAAATATTTAACGTGGTCGCGCCTAAGTCTGCAAAATCTTGCCCTGGCGTCATAATGAAGTCCTGACGGCCTTGAAAACTGCTGCTGCTGCTGCTGCTGGTGCTACTACTATTGAGAGCCCCTGGACCGTCGACTACCTTGAAAACTTACTGCTGCTACTATTGCGACTGCGACAACTGCTGCTACTCCTACTATACTTCTGAGCACCTGGACACGGGACAGCGGGTGAGCCTCGACCCTCGAACCATCGAAGATTGGCGACTGCGAGTGAGCCTATCACTGCGGCGAGCGGTTTCTGCCAACTGCGAACTTCGGACCTGGACCTGGACCGTTATCACCATGCTAACGGCTTCGTATCGGCTTCCCTAACTTAGTGAATTTCTATTTCCTTGTATTATTAAACCATCATATTTTCTTTTGCCATCATTTTCCTGGGGAGGAAAATGTAAGGTTGCATTGTGTAAAGTTTAAAGAAAAATGGCAAGAGAAAATATGATGGTTTAATAATACAAGGAAATAGAAATAAACTAAGTTAGGGAAGCCGATACGAAGCCGTTAGCATGGTGATAATGGTCCAGGTCCAGGTCCGAAGTTCGCAGTTGGCAGAAACCGCTCGCCGCAGTGATAGGCTCACTCGCAGTCGTCAATCTTCGATGGTTCGAGGGTAGAGGCTCACCCGCTGTCCTTGTCCAGGTGCTCAGAAGTAGGGATAGTAGAAGTAGCAGCAGTTGTCGCAGTCGCAGTAGTAGCAGCAGTAAGTTTTCAAGGTAGTCGACGGTCCAGGGGCTCTCAATAGTAGTAGCACCAGCAGCAGCAGCAGCAGCAGTTTTCAAGGCCGTCAGGACTTCATTACGACGCCAGGATAAGATTTTGTAGACTTAGGCGCGACCACGTTAAATATTTCAGAGTAATGTTCAGCTTGTTGCTGGCTCAAGGACCACACGCAGACTGAATCTTTTCGACTCGGCTTCCCGTCATGAAGAAATTATGAATTTCAAAATGTTGGTTCTAGAACATAGAAAAATAAAATGGTTAACAAAGAAGGTATCAAACATCAAATGTATAAAACCTACAACTCCAAGTTACAGTAATAAAATTAAAAGAAAAACTAGGCTTGTCATTGTCATTATGACATCACAAAAGTAAACAAAGATTTGGAACCACTAAATTATACAGAAATGCTATAAATAATACTAATTAAAAGGCGGAAAAGGCATGCTAAGCCTTCGCATAAAGGCTATGCAGTTATTCGGAAAGAACGTATGATAAAATTTTGAATTACAATAGACCAAAGCGTAAGAACAAAAACACAAACATTACAAGATACAGTTTTAAATGATTTAATTTTCTTGAAAAATAATCTTCATTTCATTGGCCTTGACCTAAACCTAGCAAAATGTGAACTGTTTGTAGCGGACCATACCGACCGACAATTGACAATTCCTAAATTTAACGCAGTAGCTCCTAACATCAAAATTATTGACAAAAGTTCTCTTCGTCTCCTTGGGTCTCCAATTTTCGAAAACTCCTTTCCCGATTTCATCGAGGAAAAAATTCAAAATTATAATGATATTTCGGAAAGGTTGCTCCAAATTAACATGCATTCGGCCATCACCATCATCCGTTATTGCTGTTTCGGCCCTAAATTGACATATTTCTTACGTGCTTCTCCTTTATGGAAGCACACTCATCTTTTAGACAAAATCGATCTAATCATATGAAATTCTTTATCATCCATTTTAAATGTGGCTTTGGTCGACCGGGCCTGGACCCAAGCTACTCTACCCATTCGTATGGGAGGGCTCGGAGTCCGCAAAATTTGTAGTATTAGTTTACCGGCTTTTATTTCCTCGGTTCATGGCACTGAGAAATTAATCAGGAAAATCCTGGCTTCCACACTGGTTGATTTTGATGTGCCGTGCTTCGCCGAGGGTATAAACGCTTGGAAACTCGCTTGCCCGAACTCTGAAGAACCCGATTACCCATTTTCCCAGAGACGGTGGGACGAGCCGCTCTGCAGAGTAGTTCAGATCAATCTACTGAACACGTCTGCTACTACTGCTGAGCGTACGCGCCTGCTGGCTGTGGGTGAATGGGAGTCGGGTCTTTGGCTTCATGCACTACCTTCGTCGAACACTGGCACATTGCTCGACGACACCACTTTCCGCCTCGCTGTTGCTCTACGCCTAGGCGCTCCATGTTGTTCTCCTCACCGCTGTCACTGTGGTGAAGTTGTCAACAGCCTCGGACACCACGGCCTGTCATGCAGCCGAAGAGCGGGCCGATTTGCGCGGCACGCGAACTTGAATGACATCATCCGCCGATCTCTTGTTACCGTCGGTGTTCCAGCTTTATTAGAACCCAACGGTTTGGCACGCGACGATGGCAAGAGACCGGACGGTATGTCTTTGTTTCCATGGAAGATGGGTAGGCCTCTAGTGTGGGACGCTACATGTGTCGATACTCTTGCGCCTTCCCATCTTCCTAGTTCATCGTGCTGTGCAGGGGCTGCCGCTGCGGCTGCGGAGAACCTCAAGCGGCGTAAATATAGTAACCTTATTGGTAACTATATTTTCGAGCCGTTTGGGGTTGAAACTCTAGGACCGTGGGGTCCGAGTGCTCACAGCCTTTTTAAGGAAATTTCAAAACGCTTAGTTGACACTTCCCGTGACCCTAGGGCTGGCTTTTACCTTGGTCAAAGGCTTAGCGTTGCCATTCAGCGTGGTAATTCTGCCAGTCTCTTGGGGACATTACCAGTTGACAGCGTAGAGGAGGAGTTTTTTGACGCCATTTTTTAAGATTTTAGTTTAAGTTAGTTAGTTTAGTTCATTTTAGCAAATTGTAAATAAGAACGCATTTGTAAAATAAATAAATACATTGTTAGTTAAAACTCTCTTTAAGTTCCCAACTTTTAAATCCAGAAATAAGCCTGTTCAAGTCTTGAATCGTCATCTACCGTGATCTTCAACATTTTCTCCAATGTATGTATAACGCTGCATGGTTCATTTGTTTTGATTTGTACAAAGAGATATTATAGGAAAAGGGTAATGACCGCATGATATTACGATACTGATATTACGATACTGGCACTTACTACGATACTAGAACTCAATGAGTAACTCAGGTAGGCTAAATTATGTAAGAAGCCCTGTTAATTATTTTTTTTAGAATGGGAAATCATCAAATAACTTCTCCCACTCTGGGCGGAGCGAGAGGGAGTGTCAGACTTTTACTGACTAAAACCCATCCATGTTCCTTCCTCGCCCTTTCTGTTCCGGGGCCACGGTATCTCTTTCGAACAGGCCCGCAACCCCGGCAGGCTTTGGCCCTTGCGGGCCCCTCTCTTTATGCGGACACCTTTTTGAGGCGCGTGTGGAACACGAACGCGCCGTCGACTCGACACGGCCTGTCGTCAGTAGACGGACGGACGGCTAGCTAGCCCATAGCTAGCCGTGGAGTTTATTTTATTCATCTGGGTTCATTCACTTAGGTGTATTAACCACACTTTAGGAGTTATTGTTTTGGTTAGACATGACTAAGCCCCATTTTTCCTCGTTTTCGTCATCAAACTCTTGGAAGATTGATTGTGGTCGTCACATCAGGCGTATTGGCAAGGGCTGCGGGACTGTTCGAAAGAGATACCGGAACATACAGGGCGAGGTAGGAACATGGATGGGTTTTAGTCAGTAAAAGTCTGACACTCTCTCCCGCTCTACCCAGAGTGGGAAAAGTCATTTGATGATTTCCCATCCCAAAAAAATAATATAAAGGGAGGAGGCAAGCTTCACAATAAGTCGCCATTCCTCACATGCTTTGACTTTTCTTATGCATTTGTAGGATGGACCGTTAAGTGCAGTTTTGACATGGTCGGTCCAGCGCATTGGTCTGTCCGTCTTGAGTAAAAACAAAATACACTTAACATATGAAAATTCGTCTTGAACCAAGATTTACTAATGTTCGCACTTTTACAGTAACATATAGCTAAAATAAATGCGATATGAAGATCACATGTCTGTATCGCGTGTTTATAATTATTATTTGACGTTTTCTTATCAGAAGAGACGATTACTTAGCAATTTTATTATATTATTGCAGATAATAATGTTCTAGTCTTCCGTATTCATGTCACCTGTTTTCGAAATGGTTTCTTCGAGAACACCAGTCATATAAAATATTATTTGTCAATTTATTGTCTCTGTTAGTGTTACATTGGTGAATTATTTGTAATGTCCTAAACCAGTATTAATTTTTTTAGGATCTACATTTACTAATATTGTAAAGAGGTGGGTCTTGGGAACTGGTGATACGATTTCGAAAATTATTCAACTAATAGGAAGCCATTTTATTGGCTTGAGTAACATAGATCCTATGATCTAGGCCTGCGTGGGGCATTGCAGCCCATTCTCTCTTATAGAGAGGAGACCTATTGTGTCCCAGCTTGATAGGCTGATTGTGTTTGCAGATTGTGATAGGCTGATCATGCTTATGAGCGTATGCTAAATTAATAAAAGACCCTTTCACAAGTTAATCGAGAGTTTTTTTTATATCGCTGGACATTAATTTATTGTATGTATGTATTTAAGTATTTATTGTTATATTTTATTCTTCATAATTTTCTTTACTCTTGCACCTACAGTTTTATCTCTGCATCACCCTAAGGTAGACTGGTAGAAAATGCCCAAGGCATTAAGTCCGCTTTTGTACATTAAGTGCATAAAGTTTAAATAAATAAATAAATAAATTAGCGCCATGTAGTGCCACACTAAGCAAGGCTTGTGTCGTGGTCACCAGACAGTTGATATACTACATTTATACTTTTTGTTTGTAAATACATACTTATTATACATATAAACATCCATGACTCGGAAACAAATGTCCATGCTCATCACACAAACATTTGCTCCTACCGGGATTCGAACCCGGGACCCTAAGAACGTAAGGCAGCCTCACTACCGCTGCGCCATTCGGGTCGTATTTTATCTTAAGCGTTAAATAATTACCACAATTTTGATAACTTCAACAATATGTCATCGATCACTCATACGCAATTTTTCCTCAATCTTTGTTTATGGAATGTGCAAGGTCAGAACTCTTCTCATTTTTTTATCAGGTTTAATGAATTAAACAACATTGTGTAATATTCTTCTTGAAATTGTATAAAATACGTAAATAATTATCAGTATTCCGTCGGCAAGTCTTAATGTCAGTCGCGCTGTAAAAATAAAACATAAAAATGAGACTTTTCTCATGTTTAATTCTGTGTTTATTCTTTATGAGCCAGAAGGACGCAGCAAGAATCTTAGCAGTGTTTCCTTTACCGTCTATTAGTCACCAAGTAGTGTTTCGGCCTTTAATTCACGCTCTAGCCAAACGAGGACATGATGTGACAGTTATAACAACGGATCCTGCATTCCCCAAAGACGAAACACCAGCGAACTTGACAGAAATCGATGTCCATGACATATCGTACGATAAATGGAAGAAACTATTCATGGGATCAACTCAAGGGAACAAAGATGACGTACTTATGGTTATGGAAGCGATTTACGACGCTGTGACGTCAGCAATAGACGCACAACTCAAAGACAAACAAGTCCAGAATATCATAAACGATAAAAGCAAAAAGTTTGATCTATTAATTTTAGAAGCCTGTACTAGGCCGGCACTAGCGTACTCATATATTTATAAAGCACCAGTAATTCAAATCAGTTCTTTTGGAGCAGCTCTAGATAATTATGCTAATATAGGTGTTCCGGTACATCCAATCCTCTACCCATCAATTACTCGACAAAGATTGCACAATCTCACCATGTGGGAAAAGATAAAGGAACTGTATACTGACTTCTTGATAAACAGACTGTACGAGAGGAACAAACATGTGGAACATGAGATGTTAAAGAAGCATTTTGGAGATGGTGTTCCATCAGTTGATGAATTGAATAATAATGTTGATATGCTGTTTCTTAATGTGCATCCAGTGTTTGAAGGTATCCGACCTGTACCTCCATCTGTTGTGTATATGGGTGGTCTGCATGTAAAACCTCCAAAGAAATTGCCTACTGTAAGTACTTTTGTATTCATTATTATTATTTTAACGAATATTAGAATCTTAATAAAAATACAAATGACTACTTGACAATCAAAAATTAATTTCCCTTCATTTCTCCTAAGTTAAGGATTCATTTCTTGTGTTCGAAACAAAACGTAAATTTCGTTTCTATTTGTTGAATGTCTGTCTTTTTTTTGTTTCTTACCTAAACCCGCCGCCATTAAACTTACAAAAAGAAAGATAAGAAAACCAATTTCAAATTTTTTCAGGACCTTAAATCGTATCTGGACTCCTCAAAAACTGGTGTTATATATGTAAGCTTTGGCACAAACGTGGACCCAACTGCCTTCCCTCGAGATAGAATTGAAGTTTTAGTGAAAACATTCTCTCAGCTGCCTTACGACGTTTTGTGGAAATGGAACAATGATGTACTGCCTGGACGCTCGGACAACATCAAAATATCAAAATGGCTACCACAGCAAGATCTGCTTAGTAAGTAATTGGTTGCTTCAGTTACATACATAATAATTATCACGGCTGTTTCCTCAAAGTGTTAGGAGGTACAGTGTGCCATTGGTACACTAAATTTTCAGTCATAATAGCATAAGTATAATAAATATATCGCTGGACATTAACACACAGCGCCACCTAGTACCACACTAAGCAAAGCTTGTATCGTGGACACTAGATAGTTGATATACTACATATATATACTTTTTGTTTGTAAATACATACTTATTATACATATAAACATCCATGACTCGGAAACAAATGTCCAATCCATAATCTGCCTATAATGTTCCCAATGCTGGGACATACAAACTCCTCTCTATGAGAGGGAATAGACTATAATCTACCACGCAGGCCCAGTGCAGGATGGTAGACGTTACATGTCATATTAATTTCGATACGTATTATTTTTTTAAATTGGCTCTTAGCTTGCCCAACTGGGGGTGAGGTTATTGCCATCAGCTGTGCTTTCAAAACTTTGAGCTACTGCTGTGAATCCAGATAGAAAAACTACTGAGGTCTGGTTCTCTTTTAAGTCAATTGTATGATCTCCATTCCCGATGTCAATAAGCTCATGGGCAAAATACTGCATTGTGGAGTTTATTAACCGAATCATCAAGCTCTTGCTCTTATACCAATTTATTTCTGATCGTCGCAGCATATCTTATTCTTTTTTTACACATCAATCACAAAAAGAAGGTGACTACCGCCATCTTTTTGACCATATCATCTTTCATACAGTCCATCCATTGTTTCTTCAGTCTCCTTCTGCTATTGTAGCCATCCACACTTACCCGAAATAAAGGTAAAAAACAATGTTTTCACAGAACACCCCAAACTCAAGTTGTTCATAACTCAAGCTGGACTCCAGTCAACAGACGAGGCTATCACTGCTGGAGTACCTCTGATTGCCATCCCAATGTTAGGTGATCAGTTTTACAATGCGGAGAAGTATGAATACCACAAGATTGGAAAGAAGCTTCTCATGGACACTCTTACCGTGGAACAGTTGAAGAGCGCCATTGAAACCGTCATTGCAGATGACAGGTAAGCATCACCGGTTCGACTCTCAAGCGAACTAAAAGATACAGATTTTCACCTCCGGTTAATCTAGTTGTATTTAAGTAGCAAAGAAACGAATCATCATCTGGCTGCCTTTTCCCAACTATGTTGAGGTCGGCTCCCTGTCTAACCAGATTAAACTGAATGCCAATATTTAACATGAAGCGACTGGCTACGTGGTCTCTACAATCAAATTACTAGGTTTCACGACCCTTTTGGTAAAACTGGTTGTCAGGTTTTTTGGTTTCCGCTTTTGGCAAATAAATGTCAAAGATCTACAAACGACAGGCATACGTCCAACAGGACGTGCTTTCCAAAGGTACGTAGGCATTTCCGTATGTTTAAGACTGCTAAATACTAATTCAGCAGCCTCAAACTCATTTGATGTTGTAATGCTCAAAGCATCCGCTAAGCATTTTTTAGAAAATTAAATAGTGCCACATATTTTTAGAAAGTATTAATACTCAACCCAAAGAAATCTCCAAACAAAATTGAGAACTAACCAACATCTTCCTGTCCTGTGTTTCTACTTGATCAGATGTCAAACGTCACAGCATTGTTTACTAAGACTGATTTTATTAATTCCCAGTTACCGACAAAACATGGTCCAGCTCCGAAGTGTGATGCGTGATGAAATCGAGAGTCCATTGGACCGAGCCGTGTGGTGGACGGAGTACGTGCTGCGTCACGGTGGTGCGAAACATCTGCGCGCGCCTGCCGCCAACATGTCGTGGACCCAATACCTAGAACTAGAACTGGTGTTTACTGTACTAGTAGGACTTCTGATTGGTCTATCTGTTCTTATTAAGATTGGAAGTTTACTTTACAAAATTGCAGCCGGAAATAAGGTCAATTTAAAAATGAAACAAAGTTGAGACTCCATTTTGTGGCCGCAATTGAATGCACCGATCTTGGAACCCTTCTGGGCCGACTAATTTAAAATTGACACGTACACAAAAATTAGAGAAGAGACTCAATTGTGATAAATAAATAATGTACAGCTTGCCATATAATAATATTATTATTGTAATAAGTTTAAATTTAAATGTAAATATAACTGTGTTTCCAACAAAATATCCTACTTGTATCATTTCCTCAATGAACACAGTAATTTTTAACCCGAAAGTAGCACAAATGACAGGTTATTTTTTTTCTTGAATGAGTATTAAAGTTCAGTTGCATTACTCTCCCATGGTAGCAACATAAAGCTGTATTTAATTAAGAGGCTTGCGGAGCATGCGAATTTCATACAAACGTAATACCAATATAATTTGTAAATCAAACACATTCTTAAGGTAGTGTGTATTTATTTTGATTGGATTACAGAATAAAGGGTGTAAAACACCTCTTAACGAAGCCAAAAGGCACTTGTTCTCCCCATCATTGTGATATTTTTTTTGTTCTACACCATACCTGGGAACCTTCTAGTTAAGGAGATATTGAGGGGTATTGAGAGATTTAACACAAGTTTTTAATGCCAGATTTCTCTTTAAATACCTCTACGATCCCCGTGTTATCCAATTCATCCATCAGCACAATATTTTAAATGCGTTACATTGAATTTTACCACAAAATATGACTTTTGACACCAAAAAAAAAAGTTGTTTCCCAGCAAAAATGTTTGTGTAAAGTTACTTAGTTTGATGTACAGAATGCTTGGTTGTCGGTTTCGTGATAAGGTGATTTACACCCTGTATATAGTTTCCCAAACACATATTTTGAATGTACGGCCGAACAAGCTAATTGGTTTACAGTTTAACCCACAAATTACATTGTAAAGTGTAAACCAAATAGCTTGTTGGACCGTACACCGATTTAAACAAGAGTTATAATTTTTTTTTTTCTATAGAAATTTTAAATTTCTCATATCTCGTCTATAAATCATTGTCCTTTCGAAATACTTATTTGGGAACATAGATATTCTGGACTTTTTAGTGTGTGTGTGTGGAGACCTGTAATTGACTTACAGACTATTGTACTGCCCTTGATCTGTTTGTTTTAGCTGTAAGTCTCCCATGTTATTTAAAATAAATAAATGTTTCATTTTCATATTATTTTGGTATCACGTTTGTATGAAAAACGCATGTTCCGCCGGCCCCTTAATGGACAACTTCAACCTAACTTATTGCTAAAAATACCAAGTGAGCAGCCTGTTTTTATCAAAAGCGAGGTATATCTGAATATCAGTATTTTACAAGGAATGGCTGCCTATTTGACCTCCAAAACCCAGATCGTAATGGGTAATAAGGTACCCATTAGTAAGACTGGTTGTCAGTCTTTCGGGAAGTATGTAGGTCACTAATCCACAGATTGACCTTAACAAACGCGGCCTAACCTTGAAGATCGACTTGTACGGCTGTTATCGTTTTGCCACGAGCTCTCCGTGGCTCACATACATACTACAGGGTGAATTTTAATAAATGCGACAAAATGAAATTGGAGCTTCAGTTACAGTAACATAGTAATTATAAAATGCTTTTTCTACAATCTAAATCGTTAAAAAAATTCACGATTATCGTTTTCAAAAGGTCCATTGATGTTATTATCTTTATTTAAGTACGAATTATCGGTATTCCAGTAATATGCAAAATAAATAAGAAAAATTAAGGCAAAATTAGGTAAATGACCGCTATATTGAGCACTGCGATGAGTCGGACGAGATTTTTAAAATACTTTTATTATTTTAAAGGTTTTCGTAACACTGATAAATTATTTTTTAATTTTTCATTTCATATTTTATACATTTTCTTGACAACACGTATTATTGTATATTTAAATTTGTCGCATCTATTCAATTTCACCCTGTATAATTTGCCTATACCAATAAGTGCCATCTTGTGAGTCTGTACTGATTACATAAATAATAACAACAAGACACTTGACAACTCATATTTTCATAATTATTACTATTCACGCCACGTGCAAAGTGCATCTAAGATAATAGCAATATTATAAATTTATTTACATTTATTTAGTGCCAAGTTCATAAGCACTATCACTGTTTTACATTAAATATCATCACGCATGTTTCCTTCAAGAATACAAATACAGAAATGTACCTCATCATCATTTTTCTGCCCTTCATCATCTGCTTATCCTTTTCCTAACTATGTTGGAGTCGGCTTCAAGTCTAACCGGTTACAGCTGAATACCAGTAGCGACTGCCTATCTGACCTCCACAACCCAGTTACTACTCATCATCATTCTTCTGCCCTCATTCCAATTTATTTAGGTTTGGTGCAACATGTCTTCTTCCGACTATCTCTATTTCTTACCTATTTCCTCCTTATCATTAAATCATCTTATATTATACATATTTATATCATCCTTCGAATTACACTTCTTTATCGATCGTTTAAGTCCAATTACACTTTATTGATCGTCTTTATTGCCATCAATCGAGCTTATAATTTATTATAAAGACATTGGTATACTATAAATAAAAAAAGCGGCCAAGTGCGAGTCGGACTCGTCAATGAAGGGTTCCATAACACCAAGTAACATATTATAAAAGTTCTTGCAGTTCGTTGTAAATGAAAGGTAAATTCCGGTTTGCGATTTATGAGGTATAAAAAAAACTACTTACTAGATCTCGTTCAAACTAATTTTCGTTAGTAGTTTATAAGGTAATGTACATCATATACTTTTTTTAGTGTTATCATTCTCTATTTTTTTTTTTTGAGTTTCAGTTCTAAGTATTGGTACCCCCAAAATGTACTGCTTTTTTTTCTATTTTTGTGTAAAAATCTTAATGCGGTTCACAGAATACATCTGCATACCAAGTTTCAACAGCATGGATCTTATAGTTTCGGAAAAAAATGGATGTAACATACGGACGGGCAGACAGACAGACAGACAGATAGACATGACGAATCTATAATCTATATTTTGGCTACGGAACCCTAAAAACACTTTAAAATATTGAAATAAAAACAAAAAATTGCATAAATAATAGCATAGTTTGCTAATTTTGTGCGGCAGGCCGCAAATCAACAGTAAAAAACAAGTATAAACTGGTTTCTTATTCAATTGAAACGCCGTACTACACTAGGTCAGGTCAAGGCCACTAATGTACGTTGAACTGTACATAAATATTGACCAAGTAGATAACGAAATAGTTTTTTTTTGGCTCCTCTTGAATAAAATAGTTATTTGTCAGAGCTTTGCGTTTTAGGTCATGTCAGTTTCACGGTATTATATATTTTTCTAACAGTAAAGTAATCAATAATATGTATGCTTATAACTTCTTTCAATAAAAACTTTGGATGCATGCGTGAAGATCGAATAATAAAAATCACTGTTTCAGTAAATTCAATGTCAACTTTATACCATTTAAAATAACTGTAATTGTTTCTTCAACATAATAATTAGACGGACGTTTAATCATAATCATTATTCCTATGTATGAATAGGTCCTTTATCTCAAATCAAGAAATCGTTAGACTTGCCCAATCACATCCAAAATATTACGCTTCTGTTTTGTTGATCTTTGAATAGTATCGTCTTGCTTACTCTTACTCCAATTCATATATCTATCGTTATGTGCGGTCTCTTTCTATACAAATCTAATAATTTAAATATTTGCTTTAACTTCTGTGACTCATAAATATATCTTGATTCTTACCATGGATATTGTATAACATTGTGTAATATTGAACATGAAATCGTATAAATATTACTGTCAGTATACTGTCGACAATCATTCATGCTTGTCGCCTGGTGATAATAAAATATTAAAATGAAACTATATCTGTGTTTAGTTCTGTGTTCATTTTTTGCAAGTCACTATGAAGCGGCAAAAATCCTAGCAGTGTTTCCAATACCGTCTATCAGTCATCAAGTAGTGTTTCGGCCTTTAATTCATGAACTAGCTAAACGGGGACATGAAGTGACATTCATCACACCAGATCCTGCCTTTCCAAAAGGAGGAACACCATCTAACTTGACAGAAATCGACGTCCATGATATATCATACGATGTGTGGCAAAAGATTTTTATGGCGTCAACACAAGGCAACAAGGATGATGTTGTAATGGTTATGGATGTGATTTTACAAGCGTTAATAGCTGTAGTAGACGCTCAACTGAAAGACAAACAAGTGCAAGATCTGATCAATGATAAAACAAAACAGTTCGATCTATTATTCCTTGAAGCTTGTGTACGACCAGCGCTAGCATATTCTCATGTTTTCAAAGCACCTGTGATTCAAATGAGTTCTTTAGGAGCAGCACTTGATAATTACAAGAATATTGGAGCTCCTGTACATCCGATGCTGTATCCATCAGTTACTCGCCAAAGACTTCACAATCTTACGATGTGGGAGAAGGTAAAGGAATTTTATTACGAGTATATGATAACCAGCTTGTACGAGAACAGTAAAACAGCGGAGAACGCTATGTTGAAAAAACATTTTGGAAATGATATCCCACCGGTTTCTGAGTTAAATAATAATGTTGACATGCTGTTTCTCAATATAAATCCAGTGTTTGAAGGTATTCGACCTGTACCTCCAACTGTGGTGTATATGGGTGGTCTGCATCAGAAAACTCCAAAGGAATTACCAGCTGTAAGTACTTTTACGTCCATAATACTTCCCATCCTTCCTACTAATATTATAAATGTGAAAGTTTGTAAGTATGGATGTATGTGTGGATGTTTGTTACTCTTTCACGCAAAAACTACTGAACGGATTTGGATCAAATTTAGCACACAGATAGTTTATTACCTGGATTAACACATAGGATACTTTTTATCCCGGTAATAAGATCCCGTGGGATAATTTCAAACTTCACGCGGGCGAAGCCGCTGGCAGAAGCTAGTAGTAGATAAAGATACAATCATATCAGACGATAATAACTGAAACTATCAAATCAACGACATGACTATTACATTGTCATTAGCAGTCAATGCCGTTATAGTTATATTGAACAAATGTAGGATTTGTCATTAGACAAATCCTACATTTATTGTTCATTGACATTGACATTCTCGCTAATGCTAGAATGACAAACTACTGACAAACTGTCATTTATTTGTCAAAAATTCAACCTACGTTACGTCAGGAGTTCTTGACGTGCGAAGTTTTAGACTAAGCAGTTTAGGTTCTGCCTATGTGTGAAAACACTTAAGATTTATAATTATTATTGAGAACAATAATTACCTAGAAGTAAATACCGATGTAGTCACTATGTTGCCTCGTTGGTCTAGCGGTTGCAAGCGTGCCTGCTGAGTATCTGGTCCTAGGTTCGATTCTCGGATCGGCTAGATTTTTGATTATTGGGTTTTTCGATACCACAGAGTTTGAAATTGTGCCCAGTTGATCGCAATAAGCTCGCTCATTATTACATAGGACTTAAAAATAACAAGCAGAATGTAGATTCACCTAATGTTCGATACATCTGTGCCTATTCCTGCGGAAATTACAATGTGTGATATTATGTAGGCTATATATTAACCAACCAACACACAATTGAATGTCATTATTCTTTTTTAGGATCTGAAATCGTACCTAGACTCATCAAAACACGGTGTAATATACATAAGCTTCGGCACAAACGTGGACCCAACTACTTTCGCTCCTGATAGACTTGAAGTTCTAGTGAAAGCGTTCTCTCAATTGCCTTATGACGTTTTGTGGAAATGGAACAAAGACGAACTACCTGGGCGCTCTGACAATATCAAGATATCAAAATGGTTGCCGCAGGCAGATCTTTTAAGTGAGTATTTCAATTCTAGTCTTACCAAGGGGTATCGTATTATCCAGTACTAACTGGGTTGTGGAGGTCTGATAGGCAATAGCTTGGCACTGGAAACTGACCCAAACAAAGTTGGGAAAAGTCTAGGCAGATGATTAATGTAAGATGAGAAACATCAAATGTCATAATCAATGCGATCACTTCTGAGAACTTTAACAAAGTGACTGACTTTTCTAGACACGTTATCGCAGAAACAATATCAGCGGTAAAGATAATGGAATAGTCAAAAATCAATTGGAGCGATGCAGATAAGAAACTTAAAACCTAATGACCATTCTTGTTGGAAGTCGTTTTAGAAACACAATCGCTTTGTATACGATTTACAAGACTCTCTAAATTACTGATCATCTGCTTAGCCTGTTTTCCCAACTACCTGTTTTGAGTAACCGCATACAGCAAAATACCAATATTTTACATTTTGCATGGAGTGACTGTCTAACTGATCTTTATAACGCAGTTGGTAGTGAGTGAGAAATCGACTCTTGGCATTGTTTTAATTAAGTCTCGAGTTTTATATTTCATTATAACGTTATTGTTAAGACCTACAGTCTCATAATCATGACCCTGGCCAACTGTCTCTAGTTAGGCAAGAAGTTCCAAGAAAAAATCCAAAGAAAACAAATAAGTCAAAGACTCCCCGGCTTTAATTCTTTTGTTTCCATTATCAATACCTCTCTTCTTTTTCTTCTAACAGTCATTTCTCATCACTCCATTATTCTTGGATTTTACTAAACGAAGTAATTTATTATCTTTTTACAGAACACCCCAATCTCAAGGTGTTCATCACTCAAGCTGGCCTCCAATCAACAGACGAGGCTATCACAGCAGGAGTACCACTCATAGGTCTCCCAATTTTTGGAGATCAGTGGTACAACGCAGGGAAATATGAATACTTCAAGATTGGAAAGAAGCTTTTCATGGAAACAGTTACCGTAGAAGAGCTTAAAAACGCTATTGAAACCGTGATTAAGGATGAAAGGTAAACATCCTCATCTGCCTATTGTCAATTTCTGGGGAATTTGACATGACCATTCGCCCGAAAACAATTGCCTTATAGGATTCAAATGTAAACGAACGCAGTAAAGTACAGACTCGTCCGGCTTCATCATTTGTTTTTTCACAATTCTAAGCTGGTAAATTCATTGCGATGAAGTGTAGTAAACGCATTAGGTGCTCGAATTCAAATCAAGTCATTCAATCCCTTGAATACACTTCTATTTGAGTATAGTTGTTCATTTAGTTTTATATTGGGGTCGGCTTGCAATCTAACTACATGCAATGAAACTCAATAGTAGTATTCAACGAGGAGCTTATCTGACTTCCAAATCCCAGTTTCTGATATACAATACCTCATATCTCCTGTCTAAGATCTTGAAGATCTTGGAGTGCTCCAAGAATTCGCACACCTGCTACGCTGCAATTATATATTTGTACGCCTTCGGGCAAAACATAGAGGATCTACCTATCTGTAACATCATTATTATAATTTGACCTATGTTTACAAATAAAGCATTCTGATTCTGATTCTGCTCTCTTGAAAAAGTAAAGTACCTATATATGTGACTGAAGCCGTTGACAACACTCTGTGAACCACCTACTAGGTCCAAATTATTGATGAAAAGGAAGTATTCGACTCGAAAATGATCTTTGAACAACACGGTTCACAAATTCGTGTAGGTAATTATGTTATGTAGTTAATTTTTGTTAACTTCCAGTTACAGAAAAAACATGATCCAGCTACGTAGCGTAATGCGTGATGAGGTTGAGACTCCACTGGAGCGCGCCGTGTGGTGGACTGAGTACGTGCTCCGTCACGGCGGCGCGAAACATCTACGCGCGCCTGCCGCCAACATGTCGTGGGCCCAGTACCTAGAACTAGAACTTGTAATGACTGTATTATTCGGATTTATGATTGCTTTAGCTGTACTTGTTTTATCAGCCCGTTTTATCTCAAAGAGTCTTTTCGGAAAAAATAATATCAGCATAAAAGTAAAACGTAATTGATTCTTAACTGTGATAATTAATATTTAATGTAAAGTTTGTAATGTAATTGTTAAGTATAAACTGTTTTTTTTTTTTAAACTTGCTGCATTTATTTTTGTTTTTTCTTTCCATGCATCAGCACAGAACAGCACATCACACAGAATAGACAGGATAGGGTAAACGACAAAAAAAAAGACGTGTGGCGCTCGGGGACTGCTGCGTTATGTTGTAATGCCAACAAGTCACACTGTGATGTTGCATGTAACTCGTTGGGAACTCACCAGTATGACGCGTCAACTTATAACTGTATCCTCTTGACAGAAATAGTTCCTTATATACGGAGTCTACAATAGTGATTTGCACAATAATTTTGATAAGATTAAGGCAAACAGTTTTTCCGTCATCGTTTAGAATTTACTCGTAAACATGTCTGTCTGACGCTGACGTTTTAATCACGATACTGGAATCGATTGCCGTTATCTTACAGCATTGCTATTTTGCAAATCATTATTAATAGTAACAATAATAATATCGTTTATTTCAGGCATTAACCCTTACAGATTGCATAGAAAAAAAAATATTTCACATTTCGTTATTTGAATCAAAAATCATCATCAAAGTAACAATCCAAATCCAACTAAAATTCACCATCTAAATCTAAAATTAAAATTAAAATCAATCTAAAAATCAGAATTTAAGTCAACATTAAAATAAAATAAATATCACAATCAAAATTAAAATAACCAAATTAACAATAAAATATAAGTCCAAATTAAAATTTAAATCACATTAGATTAAAAGTATGCTTCTAAAATAAATCAATAAAACTACTCCGCAAAAATAATCACAATAATTATAATTTTCTAACTTCGCATTGGGGCTGGCCCGCACCCGTCGCACCAAAGACGCACACCGCTTGCGCATGGAGCGTGAAAACAATCAGTGCGTGCCATCGCGAACATCCCCGATGCGCTACAGAAACGGGGCAGCCCCAGCACCGCCCGGAACGCGTTGTTGTACTGGACACGGAGGGCACTATATGCCCTTTCAGTATTAGTCAACCCACAGGGCGCACGTGTATAGGGATGTACAGTACGCTCTAAAAAGTTACAACGCTAAAGGTACAACGCGAAAACCTGCGGGCTATCATGTTGGCTCGCCTTGACAGTGCCCTCCGCTCCCGGTCCATGTCAGCATGGTCCTTGGTGAGTAGATGCCCTAAGTATTTAAAGTGGTCCACTCGAACTATTGGAACTCCATCTAGGATAGCATTTGGAATGTTCACAGGGCTCGACACATCAATGCCCTGAAAAACGATGTATTGGCTTTTCTTCCCATTGCATTTCAAACCATGACCGCGTATTCCGTACACGTACGGAGTAGTCTCCTCAACCCACAGATCGACGCGCTCAGCAGCACCATATCGTCCGCATAACTCATATTGTTGACACAATCTCCGTCTATATAGCATCCGATATGTTGACTGCTGAGTGAAACGATCAGTTCATTTATATACAAGGTGAACAATGTAAAAGAGGTCAAACCGCCCTGCCTCACACCACATTCACTTGTATAAGGGTCCGAGATCGCTCCCGCCCATCGGACACTGTTGACCTGGTGCCCGTACCAGTACCGGAACAAGCTGATGAGCTCTGACGGGAAGTCTGTGCTCTCCAGCTTCTTACAGAGGATGTCGTACGACACGAGGTAAAAAGCCTTGGATAAATCGAGGAAACACGCGTACACCGGGGTCTTCCTCTTTGTGTAGTATTTCACAGTGTGCTATAAACACAGTATTGCACTCTCTGTGGAAAGTTTAGGTCGAAAACCAAACTGGTTGTCATGAAGTGTTACTGTGTCTATTTAACTGTGTGTTAAGCACACCGTTAAAAACCTTCGCCACTACAGTTGCCAGCGATATAGGCCTGTTGTTATTTTTGTCCGCTATATCGCTCGTTTTATTTTTTACCATCGGCACTACCACTGTCGTCATGAAGTCCGCTGGTAGGTAGGAGTGGCACACACACAACGAGAAGAACATTGCAAGAACTCTTGCCAAGTGTGGCCCGTGCTGCGTGCTGTTGGTGATCAATGCTGAGTGCGTCAGGGCCAGGGGACTTTCCCCGCTTAATCTGACTTATAGCTTTTGAAATATCTTTTGAAATATCGTCCGAAACGAAAACTATTCTCTGAAAACGTTTACAACTACTCCGTGTACTCCCAGAACGAGTAAAGAAAACTCGCAGCCTGGCCTTGGCCGCGAGTTTACTTTACTCGTTTTTCGCCAAAAGCCACGGAAGTCACCTTTTGAGTGTTGTTCAGTGAGGGCGTCCATCCGAATCTATTATTGAAGTTCAACTTCTTATGAGAACCTTGCCATAAGAAGTTTGTTCATGTTCCCACTCAATTCGTTCAATTCAATTTTCAATTCGTTCAATTTTGTGACAGAAAGTGGGTGTGTAATGTAAAATGCGAGCGTAGCGAGCGCGCGTCATGAAGTGTTAGATGGTTCTAATTTAAAGTTTGCTTATATCTCGGAAACGGTACATTCTATCGCAGAAAGAATTGAAAATGCCCCTTAATGGCCAGCCTGAAAAAAAGAATAAAACTATACAAATGTAAATATGGGTAAATCCTTCTTCTAAACCTACCTGCTTCTGCAGCTTGCCAAAGGGATTTTTTGTAATTAGGCCGTTTTATTTAAAATTTTAGAGACTGCCTCGTTGGTCTAGCGGAAGGGATTTTTTTAATAATTTCAATATTAAATAGTTCAACTTAGATTAGTTTAAGTTATCACTTCTGTCGAGCGTCCCAAGACGTACACGTTTTTAAAAATAGAACTGGTTTATAAAATACGTATTTATATCTAAAGCTTAGATCACACATTCTATGTAAAAATATAGCACCATTATGAGTCAGTTTCCACGAAGCTAAAAAATCATCTCGCAGTTTTTGATGTTACTGTTCAAAGGACCGTATCAGGCAGACATTACGCGTACTTGAGATGGCAAAACAATAAATATAGTCTACTTTTTCCCAAGCCGCTGAATATCAGTAGTTTTCATACAGCGACTGGCTATGTGAGCTTCACAAAATTGGGTACAATGATACTCGTTGGTATACTGCCTGTCAGACTTTTGGGCTTCTGACTACCTGGAAAAACATTTACGAATGACGGCCATCACCAAAAGCAAAACAAAGAACGTGCCAAAATTATCACGTTTTCTATTCATGGAAAACCTATTCAGTCCAGACCATTGTCCATTACTATTGCTTATCAGTTAAAAGTCTCCTTTGATAAGATATAATGTCATGCCGACATAAATGACTTTGCATTTAGTACTTTCGAGTCGACAATTATTCACCATGATTTTGAATATGGTACCTATTTATATGGGAGACGGCTTAACGTCACTTTTATTCTATAAGTGAATTGAAACTGTGAACTTGTGTTAATTATTATTAGGTCTATTTAAAATGGCAGTGATATTTCAATATTTAGTTATCTGTTTTATATTATTTTTAAACCAAAATGAAGCGGCAAGAATCTTAGCAATGTTTACTGTTGCGTCTATAAGTCATTCAATAGTGTTTCGGCCTTTGATTCATGAACTAGTGAAACGTGGACATGAGGTGACAATCATCACACCAGATCCTGCCTTTCCAAAAGGAGGAACACCTGCCAATCTTACAGAAATTGACGTTCACGATGTATCTTACGCTGTGTGGCAAGACAAATTCATGTCACTTCCAAAAGGTCATAAAAAAGATTTGTATCTGCATTTTCAGTCTTATTTAGAATCAATACGACTGATGTTTGAAGCGCAGATTAAAGATGAGCAAGTAAAAAAATTGTTTGATGATAAGACTAAACAATTTGATTTGATATTCACGGAAGCTGCTGCTCGACCTGGACTAGTGCTATCTCATATTTATAAAGCGCCAGTGATATTAGTGAGTTCGTACGGAGCGTCTTTCGACAATTTTGATGTTATGGGTGCTCCGGTACATCCACTACTATATCCAAATTTTGTTCGCCAAAAACTCAACAACCTCAGCTTATGGGATAAAATTAAGGAAATGTATCTGCATATTAATTTAGAAATGAAACATCGTGCAGCTTATGCGTCAGAAAATGAACTAATTAGACAATATTTTGGACCTGACATCCCTACGGTTCAAGAACTGAACAATAATGTGGATATGATGTTCTTGAATATACATCCAGTATTTGATGGTATCCGACCAGTGCCTCCAACTGTGTTGTTCATGGGTGGTCTACATGTTAATCCTGAAAAAGAATTACCAAAAGTGAGTATTAATTGCTAACTAATATCTTCTTAATACAAGCTAGTGTCACACTATTCTTACATGCTATACTCCGAAACCGAATGCCAATAAAATGGTAAAGAGCAAGAATTTCTTGGTGGTCTAGATATGATTGTAAGCTTTATTTACTGCAATTTTAAAATGTATTTTTTCACAGGAACTCAAATCGTATTTAGATTCTTCCAAAAACGGCGTCATTTACTTAAGCTTTGGCACAAATGTGGATCCCTCTCTACTTCCTCCGAAAACAATACAAACACTTGTGGCAGCACTCTCTAAAGTACCGTACGATGTGCTGTGGAAGTGGAACAAAGATGAGCTACCAGGAAAAAGTGACAACATCAGGATTTCGAAGTGGCTGCCACAGGCGGACCTACTGAGTGAGTATTTTTTATCATTTAGAAAATACAGTATCCGTCTCGGTTGTCGTAAGCTTACTGATGCTTTTAGCAATCTGCTGGGCGTGATGTTCGATTTCGGAATCTTACCACTAGGAATTTCACACTGGCAAGCCAAAGTTTGAAATTTTGGGACACGATTATCCCGTGTCAGATTGTTTTCAAATAAGAGTATAAAATTGAAGAAACATGTAAGGTCCGTGTTTCTGCAACCGTGTTTCTTGCGTTGGAAGCTTGAGTGTTTTTAACCGACTTCTAAAAAGGAGGAGGTTCTCAATTCGGATGTTTCTATTTTTTTTTTATGTTTGTTCGGGCATAACTCCGTCGCTTGCCAACCGATTTGGAAAAATATTTTTTTGTTGGAAAGGGTATTCTTTCCAAATGGTCCCATACCCACCAAGTCGGGATCTGATGATGGAATCTTGGCGAAATCGAGGAAACTCTTCAAATTTTATATGAAAACGTGTTGCGATTTTGGTATTTTCTGCAACAAGTGGAGAATTTGCGTTTGATAAGAACCATTCTACTATCAGATCTGATGATGAAGCCAAGAGTCACGGAACTCCATAATGAGACAATGTACCCTAGTCGTGTTTGGGCTTGTTGTAATTGTAACGATATGCACTTTCCATGTATATCAAGCACATGTGAACCACTAAAAAGTGAAAAATAAAATCATTTTTTGCAAAAAATAAAACCGACTTCAAAAAAAAAACAAAAAAGTGAAAAATAACTTTAGCTTCTGAAGTCGGTGACAAAAAAGCTAAATCAATCAAACAAAGGTCACCGACTTCAGAAGCTAAAGTTATTTTTCACTTTTTTGTTTTTTTTTCAGCTGATATAAACAATTATTTTGTTTGAGTCACGGAATAGAACCTATTCTTTGCTTTCAGGCTTCAATTTATGTTTCCGTTTTTTGATTTCTTGCTACAACTGTTTTTATATTTTTTTATTACTGTTTTATTTCGAGAACCAATTTCAAGTCATCCTGGGATAACAATAGTTTGCCTTGATTGACCACTCCCGCAGGTCATAAGTTGTTACAGTTAAGAGAAAAGGCCTCAAATGATTGCCTTGACTGACTCCCGATCTCGTAAAATAGGGCTCAGAGAGCTGCCCACTGCAGTCGACGTATGGACAACGGTCTCGTAAATAGCAGGCAAAAAATTACAGAGTGTGAGGTGTACAGCCTACTTCAGCCAATTGAGCCAAACAGACGTCGTTATCTACCGTGTCAAAAGCCTTCCTGAAATCGATGTAGGCTACATCTACCTGTTGACCCGCATCCACAGACGGTACTATTTGTGTCATAAGATCCAAATTGACCGTTGTCCCCCGCCAAGGACGGAAACCATGCTGTGCATCGGACAACAGAGAGCTAATCTACACGTATAGGGTACTGTGAATGGTCGATTCAAACACTTTAGCTGGAGTGCATAATACAGCTAAAAGTTGCGATTTTGATACAGACGTTGAACAAGTACAGCAACGGCTTAACCAACACTGCACGGAAATCTCTATAATGTACGCCGGAACACTACCTGGCCCGGCTGAGCGCTTAGGCGGCAAGCGTGCGAGCGTGCCCCGTACGTTCGCGGCGCTCACGCCTGCTAGGTAGCCAGCACTCGCCGCCGCCACGCTCAGTTCAGGAGGACCTGGATTGTATGCAGTCTGAAAAAACCGAGCGCACTCGATGGCTCTAACTAAATAATTTCTAATAATCAAATTTTAATTTGCAGAACATCCTAAAATAAAGCTGTTCATAACACAAGGAGGTTTACAATCAACAGACGAAGCTATATCCGCAGGAGTACCTCTGATTGGTATCCCAATGGCTGGTGATCAGTGGTATAATGTTGAGCGGTATGAGTACCACAACATTGGTCTTCATCTGGATATGGAAACACTGACCGAGGAGGATTTGACTGATGCAATTGACAAAATTATCAAGGACAACACGTAAGCATTATTAAATAATTTATTTTAATAACGTATAGAAATTAAGCAGCAAGGAAGCAGCGGTGGCCCAGTGGTGGCGGCCCCGACTTACGAACAGAAAGTCGTTCGGTTCGAACCCAGACAGGCGCATTACTTTGTGTAATTTATTTCATCACCGCTGCTCTCAAAACGGTGAAGGAAAACATCGTGAGGAAACCGGCATGTCCTAGAACCAAAAATTCGAAGACATGTGACATCTACCAATCAGCACTGGGCCCGCGTGGTAGATTATAGCCCATTCCCTCTCATTGAGAGGAGGCCGTGTCCCAGCAGTGGGAACATTATAGGCTGATGATGATGATAGAAATTATATCGTTTGTTTTTTTTAAGTTAAATGAAATATCTTCTTGTTGTAAATGATAAACTTTTTTTTAAACCTAAAATGGAGGGGTGTCTAATATACGCTATACTAACCGATAGATACTTTCACTTGAAATAACGTTCTCATCATATAATTTTCATATGCTATAAAACAAATAACCTAATTTCATGTGTTCTAATGTTAAATGTCATACATACTTGGGTAATTCTCACCAAATTGCGAAATTTGAGTCCCGAGGCGTTGGTGCCGAGTCATATGCATTGAGTAAGTCTTTCTTTTATTTCAATGCACACTATCTATACTACCTACTATTGCAGAAAAAGAAAACGTATTACCTCTATAGAAAAAAAGATATGGGTACTTTTTTACCGTGAAAGTCATTCCCTCACCTTGTCCCTTAGTCCAAAAACGTTACTAAAATGTCTAATCATCTTAAATAAATCAGTATTATAAATAGCGAAATTATGCGAATATAATAGTAGATTATGTGTTATTCTGTCTATAAAAATTTCATCTTACAGCGACGAATTTATAAATATAATAATTCGGTTTTAAATATGTCCTACCAAATAAAATCATCCCCTCACAGTATTACTAATATCTGATTTCTGCACGTATCAAACGATATTTAGGAACGCAACCTTAAGTTTTTAGTACCTGGCAACACTCTCAAATGTTTCAAGATGGCGATTTTTTCTCAACTGTAGGTGAGTTTGTGCAAAACAACATTAAGTAAAAAATATTTAAGAGTTACATTTGGGGTGGTCATTACCTCACGTTACATATATGGGTAAAGGATTTTAGTAAACATGTACATCATTTGTTGTTTTTATGCGTTTTTGGGAGTAAAATGTATATTTGAAATGTAACAAGCAAATTGAGGGTATGTGCCGGTGTTTTTGTAGTTTTTGTTAAAAATCGTCATTCCCTCACGGTCATTCCCTCACAGCTTTTACGAGTGAGGGAATGGTGGTTGTATGAGGGAATGATTTATACAGTATTCTACGGTTCTTTTAGATATTTTATTTATGTCTTGCAACTTGTACATAATAGTATTTAATTGAAAACAGGTAAATGTATAAGGAAAAAAAATGGCACGACCAAAGAAGTTGAGTGCTGTGGAAAAAAAAAAAAAATGAAAGGGTATGATGAAAAAAATATTTGAGTTTATTTCAGTAATTATAAGTACCAAGTTTTGAGTTGCTTTTCTTTACAAAACGTTATTTAATTGTTTAATGTAATAAAATTACATAATTTCCTTTATTTGTACATGTTTTTTTTTATTTTATAGTAAAAATCATTCCCTCACTCTGTTAATCATTTCCTCATTCATGTATTTCTTAAATACTAATTTCAAAATATAAAATTAAAACATATTTGAGTTTATTTCGTTAATTATATGTACAAAGTTTTGATTTGCCTTTCTTAACAATTTGATATTTCATTGTTTAATATAATAAATTACATGTTTTCCTTTATTTGGACATGTATGTTATGGTAGTATTAAATAACAAATCATTCCCTCACTCTGTTAATCATTCCGTCACTTATTTATTTTTTAAATACTCACGTTTTATAAATTTATTGCAAAATAAATAAATAAAGCTATTATTTAGATTTCTACAAAAAAAAAAACAAATTTTCCAAAAAAAAAATGAAATATAAATAAATCTCAAATTTCGGGATTTGGTGAGAATTACCCACTTATTTTACTCTAATAACACTAGACACATTTAGCATAACAGTTATTTCAAATAATTTTCAATTTGTATAATGTTCTTTTAATATAACTTTCATTTGACCTAATTTTCATATTTACTCATTTTTCTGTGATGAATAAGTAAATATCTGGAAACTTCATACTGTTCTAACTTAACCGGACCCAGAGTAAAGGGGATCTAGCACTCGGGGGTGTTTATACGAGTAGTCCCATCAGTTTTTGCAAAAATTTGGAATACAAAGTTATTCGTTTCAAAATTATTATATTAACTAAAAATTAGTTCAAAATGTGCATTACAGAAAATTTTAATTAAACCAAATAAAATCAGTTAAACTGAAATAATATCAACAATTCATCGTTATACTAAAAAAGTATATGAAATGAAATTAGGTCAATTGAAAGTTAGAACTTTTGTTATTATTTCAAATGGTACGCACTCAAAATAGAGACTGTTAAACAGAACATAAGACCACGCCATCTAGTGATTTTTTTCATTTTTTACTTATTAATTACAACAACTTTTTATTTATTTCTAGATTTTATCGCCAAAAATTAGCCAAACTGCGTAGTCTCATGCGCGACCAGCCACAACCTCCACTGGAGCGCGCCGTGTGGTGGACGGAGTACGTGCTGCGTCACGGCGGCGCAAAACATCTGCGTGGGCCCGCCGCCAACATGTCGTGGGCGGAGTTCTTAGAACTGGAGCTAGTATTTATTTTATTGCTAGGATTGTTAGTAGTAACGGCAACGCTTGCTTTTACTATCCACTATATTTATAAGATTACTTTAGGAAATACAGTGATTTTTATCAAAAATAAAAAAAGCTGATTCACAATTATACGAGTTAAATTATGTTAAGATTAGCAATGCGTAAAATATGATTAATTATAAATTTAAAATAAAGCAAAACATTATTTTATTATTTAATCGCTAAGTTGCACCAAACCCTGTAAAATCAACAAGCGAAAATTCAACTTTTTACAGTTATTGTGTTTTTGATTATTATGAAGGAACAAAACACCATTCATAATTTGTGTAATTTTTATCCTCGCAATCTTATTATTTGAGAATATCAAGGGAGAATGGGCAGCAATATAATATAGGTATTTGCCCTGAAGTCCAATACACATAGATTGAAAAGAGATTTCTAAGGACATTTGCTTCTAACACTTTTTGTGACAATTCGTAGTCCGTTTGGAGTTATGGACCTAAGTAGGTGACTGGAGGTAAGAGGGCACCGCACCTAGGATTGTTTTGGCAACCAACTAAAGTTTTGTGGGTTGCCAATGGTAATTGAAGTAAATGACACGCAGATTCGATCAAGACTGATTTCTTTATTATAACAGGTAGCACAACATAACTTAATATTCTGAATACCCACATAAACATACAATATCTTCCCCCAAATATTTTTAAAATTACATTTTTATTTTATGATAGAAACATATTACATTTAGCGTATTTATAAAATCTAGTTTAAATTATATATAAAGCTTATACTGACATCCTCACATTATTCATTTATCTAGTAAATAAACATGTACATTTGACAGAGGAAAGTATTTATAAACTCATTTCATTAATAATTTTACTTTCATTATTTATTACATTTCTTGTATTCTATACACATAAATTACTAATACTTACATTATTTATTTAACCAGTAAATAAATATGAAGTACCTAAGTATTATTTTATCACACTGAAACACTTTACGGTATCAATTAATTTTGCCATTATGTTCCTACCTTAGAAGACAAAAATATCATTGGAAATTGCTACACTCCCATTAAATATTACATAAATTCATACATGCAAAATCATAAAAAAAAAATCATCAAACTTAATAATTGACTCGGAACACAAAACTACTGAAACTGCCCCATTATTGGTAATGTAAATGAAAACTAACTGAGGTAGGTATTTATCGGAGCTTTAAAAATACAAAAAAAAAAACCTTAAACAACTCAAAATAACATAACTGTCATCGTCATCCATGTTTAATTCTCATCTTATTCTTTGAATATTTCCCCTAATTTTTTACGTGCAATGACAGCCGCTGGTCTGTGTGTGCGCACTGTATGCGTATTTTCATCATTACTGTGGTTGCCTAACAAATTATTGGTCTCCCTAGACACATGCCCGTGTGGACTAGTGGTAGTATCGTCGTCACTCTCTGCACTAGACCATTTCTCTTCGTCACGGTCAGGTTTGTATAAACTATTTGATTGACCCGGACTGACGTCATCGTACTGAGAGTTTGATTTTACTTTAAGTAAATGACGCCGATTGCGTCTGTATCGCCTTCCCGTATTATCTGTGACAAAATAGGACCTCGGTTGAACAGCCTGTGATTGCACCCTAACATTTTTACGCCTATTGCCATCGGCCATAATTGCTGTGTCACCGGTTTTCAAAGACGGCAATGGTCTAGCGTGTTTGTCATAATATTGTTTGCTAACCTCCTGTTTACGCACAATATTTTGGTAATCGGCAGTGTTATCGCGACTTGGCATTAGTTTTGTAAAGTGTGAAGGCAGTCTACTATTAAGTCTGCGCCCCATTAATAATTGTGCAGGTGAGCCGATATCATCACGAGGTGTATTCCTGAAGTTTAATAATCCCAAATAAAAGTCTGATCCGGATTCAATTGATTTTATCAAAATATTTTTAATTGTTCGCACACTGCGCTCACTACGACCATTAGATTGCGGATAATTGGGTGAAGTAGTGATGTGGTGAAATCCCCAATTATTTTTAAAATTTGCAAATTCTTTCGAAGCGTAAGCTGGCCCGTTGTCGGTCACCAGCTCGCTTGGAACACCATGTCTCGCAAATTGGTCCTTCATAGCCGCAATTACTGCCTTGCTCCCTATACTCTTTAATGGATTTACCTCTATAAAGTTAGAAAAGTAGTCTACCAACAGCATAAAATATTTATTTCCGTATTGAAATATGTCGGATCCTACTTTAGCCCAGGGCCTATCCGGTATATGATGAGGAAGCAAGGGCTCACGCGTGGGCCGTGGTTGCCGCTGCGAACAAGCTGCACATCGCCTTACAGCATTTTCTATGTCACGTGACATTCCTGGCCAAAACATCACCTCGCGACCATTGCGCTTGCACCTGTCTATCCCCATGTGCCCATCGTGTACACGCGATATCATCTCCGGCCGCAGACTACGCGGGATATAAACTAAATTATCCTTAAAAATTATTCCATCCATATATTCAAAATGTTGGCTGTATGACCACTGTGCCCGTACACTTTCATCAACTTCGTGTTTATTTGCTGGCCATCCATTATGAATGTACTTAATTATTAATTGACACTCATTATCTTTAGCTATCTCATGTCGAATCATACTCATTTTAGTATCGCTGAACCTTACATTCTGGACTAAAAAACACGATTGCTCGGTTATTTCTTCAGAAATGCTTTCTTTTACATTATCGACCAAAGCCGCACGTGATAACGCATCAGCGACAAACATGTATTTACCCGGCTTATACACCACAGTGAAATCATAACCTTGTGTACGTAACATCATGCGTTGTAAACGCGCAGGAATTGAATCTAATGGTTTTTTAAACAGTGCTTCCAAGGGTTTATGATCGGTTTCCACCGTGATGTTATTTCGCCCGAAAACATATTGATGAAAGCGTTCCAGAGCATACACTATCGCTAATAGCTCCTTTTCAATTTGAGCGTAACGAGACTGCGTGTCTGTCAAAGTCGCGGATGCAAACTCGACTGGCCGGCCGCTCTGCAATAATACCGCACCTAATGCGCGCGAACTTGCGTCGACTGATAAGAGAACCGGTTCGCGTGGCGAGTAAAGCGCTAATACAGGTGCTTCGCACACTAAATCTTTTAAACGTCGTACAGCCGAATCATGCACTTCATCCCATAACCATTCAGAATCTTTTTTCAACAATGAACGCAGTGGTGATGCGATTTCAGAATAGTCTGGAATGAATTTAGACAGATAATTGATCATACCTAGGAACCGCTCTAACGACTGTTTATCGCCTGGGCTCGGCATCTGCTGTATGGCCTTTAGTTTATTTTTATCTATACTCATACCTTCAGCGCTAAACGTATGCCCTAAATAGGTTACTTCCTGAACACAAAATTCGCACTTTTCCTTGTTGAATTTAATGCCTACCTCCCGAGCCCGGTCGAGCAATAGCTTGAGTCGCGCGTCATGCTCAGCTTTGCTAGAAGCCCATACAATGACGTCGTCGACGAAGGAGTCCACACCCGGTAAGTCTTCCAGAATTTGGCGAATTTTTGAATGGAATACCTCTGAGGCACAATTTATACCATAAGGTAAACGTAAGAACTGGTATCTACCAAACGGTGTGCCGAATGTACATAGATTTGCGCTTTCGTCATCGATCTGCACCATCCAAAACCCAGACCTAGCATCTAACTTACTAAAGTATCGGGCTCCTTGCAACTTAGTAGCAATTTCGGTGAGCGTTGGCAACGGGTAATGCGCGCGCTGTACGGCGCGGTTTAACGGCCGTGGATCTAAACACACGCGTATCGTGCCATCCTTTTTAGCCGCTACTACTATCGCGTTTACCCACGGTGTTGGATGCGTCACCTTTCTTATTACACCCAAACGCTCCATGCGATTCAACTCGACCAATAATTTGTCTCGCACACCTAATGGTATTTTACGAACTGGACAGATCGATGGCTGAGCATCACGACAAGTTACAATATTATATTTACCCGGTAGCTTTCCTAAACCCCGGAAGAGATCCTCATATCTCTGAATATTTAAACTAAATATTCGCTTAACTATACCGAGCTCCTCACACGCGTATTTCCCCAGTAAACTATAACAATCTTGCTTGGAAATGACAAAACGTAGTTTATATATCTCACCTTTATAGATCCAGTCAATGTTATAGGAACCTGCTATTGGTATATAATTGCCACAAAAAGATTGAGCCTTTGTCTTATCACAATTTAAGTTTTGAACTTGAAAACCTAATCTTTTAAACGTATTCATGGATATTACATTTAAGTCAGATCCTGTATCTAGTTTAAATTTCTCTTTTTCACCATTAGCATGTAATATTAACGTTTCATACCACTTAGTGTCCCCAGTATTGTTGTATTCATCTATAGCAGATATATAATACATTTCGCCGTCACTTATATCGTTTTCCTCTAGCTGGTAAACCACACGTTTTGATGAGTATGGACATACTTTTTTATAATGACCACGTTTATGGCACAAATAACACATAACCTTAGCTGCCGGACACTGATAACCATCACAAGCCGCACTCGCACACGTGGTGCACGCTGATGGCTGCGCCGCGGCCGCGCCCGGCCGGCGCCGCTGCGTGCCGCTGCCGCGCCAGCGCTGTGCCCGGCGGCCCCTGCCACCGTGACTGCCGCGCGACCCTTGCACCGCATCCACGACCACCGCCGTACCCTCACAACTAGTTCCAGCCTTGCTTTCCTCGATCTGCCGTTTTTCCTCATGTGACATCTCATTCGCTTGGCACAATTTGACTGCTCTGGCCAAGGTGAGATCCTCCGATCTGAGGAGACGGTCACGTAGCCTACCGTCGACAACACCACAAACTATGCGGTCTCTAATCAACCCTTCTTCCAGATGTTCAAATTCACAATGTTGAGTGAGAAGCTTGAGAGCGGTGACGTACTCATCTATAGACTCGCCTGTCACTTGATTTCTGGTAAAAAACTTAAAGCGAGCCATCGTAGTATTATGTTTTGTTTGAAAATGTTCGTTAAATTTGCTAATGAGAGTTTCAAAATGTTCTTTGTCCTCCTCCTTTGTGAACTTGAATGTGGTGTACACGTCGTAGCCCTCGGAACCAATCAAATTTATTAGCAAGCTTGCTTGGACATCAGATGTCTCTTTGTGAATACCGGATGCCTTTAAAAATACCATAAACTGTTGGAACCATTTGCGCCATGCTTCGGCCCGACTTGCCGGTCCACCCTCCAAACATAATTCCGCCGGCGGACGCGCATGTTCCATAGCGATTTATATTGTTTAGGTACTCCGCCTTTGCACTGATTTCACTGTAGGTACACACTTTTATTCAAATGATAACTTTGATATTATATTTATTAAGCACCGCTGCCACCATGAAGTAAATGACACGCAGATTCGATCAAGACTGATTTCTTTATTATAACAGGTAGCACAACATAACTTAATATTCTGAATACCCACATAAACATACAATAGTAATAACATAAATAATTCATTACATAGAACTCTCTATTGAAAACCTTTGCCAGTAACACGACTTTTGCCAATTCGTTCTGTTTTGGAAAATATTGGCCTAAACAGGCGACTATTTAAACACCGATGTTAGTATTTTCTAGGTGTCCAATACCAATATCATATAATTATACCAGTGGACAGCTTTTGAATAACAACTTTTGCTACTAACATAACTTGCGCTCATTCGCAGTCCATTCAGAGTTTTTGACCTAAATAGCTGACTATTTGGACACAGAATTTAGAATTTTATTTGCAAATAGTTATAATTTTCGTGGCATCATTATATATAACTTTTTATGGAGAATATTTACCACTTAGATGACTTTTGCTAACTCGTATTCCGTACGGCATTATTGACCTAAATAGGTCACAATTTAAACCAATATCAATAAGGTACACATCATTACATAGAGCTTTTCAAGGAAAACCTTTGCCATTAAACAACTTGCGTCAATCTGTATTCCGTTTGGTGTTATTTACCTAAATAGTTGACTAGTTGGATACTGAAATTAAAATTGTATTTACAACTAATTGTAAATACAATTTTAATTTCAGTATCCATACAAATTATAGCCATAAGATAATCACTATTGGATAGAGATTTGCAAAGAGAACTTTTGCTGCTCGCATCACTTTTCCTGATTTGTAGTCTGTTCGGAATTATTGACCAAAATGTGTGTCTAATTGGGCACCCGAGTTAAGATTATATAGGTAACCAGTAGCGGTAAGGCATACACCGATCGAAAGAACTTTTAATAAGAACATTTACTACAGTAGAACTTTTGCTAATTCCTCATCTGTTTGATTTTATTGATAGAACTAGGTAGTTGACTGGGTATTGAACTGTAGCTCGTCTCTGATTCCGTATCGAGAAAAGTTGTCAAAGCAAGATAACATATTGTTTTAAAAGAGATAAATCTATTAATCTTAACGCTATTGGTTGTTGGGGTAGAATTAACGATCTGTAAACACTCAGTTTCTGTAAGGATATGTTCCTAAAACGCCAGTTCAGAGGTCGATGTTTTGAAAAAAAACGTTTATAGGCTTGTAACATGATATTTGAAACATACAACATCAACGAAAGTTAATAAATTGACGAAATTTCAGTATTTAATTTAAAAAAAATAATTCTTCATACTTATAGCTCTAAAGCTCTTCTCTGACTCTGAATCAAGAGAAGTGGCTGTAATAAATAATAATAAACAGATATGACACAAAACGCAATAATAAGCTTCCTAGAAACGACTATTTCCACAGGCATGAAAAAAAGCATTTTTTTTAACTTATGGCATCAAAATAGCCCAGCGCTATAGGACTTATCCTTCACAATGTTATTCTGGTGTTATTCATCATCATGACTTCGTCCATTATTACACAGACAAAACCTTATGTTTCCCCGAAGAGTTGACCAAAGCGCAGCGAGGATACGGACGCCAAATAGTCTACATCAGGATTATGTAGGGCCCGGTAAAAGCGTCCGTGTAGCTCCTTGCCCTGACTCTACCTCCTAGCGTTCATTAGTGTCTAATGTTAGCCAGAGAGAGCAGGGTGACGCTTTTGTCCACTGAGACATCTGAGATGGGAAAAAAAATTCCAACAAGTCTATCTGTGACGTTCGTGGGACTCGTTGGGAACTCACCTGTATGACGAGTCAAGTTATGGTTGCTGACATGTTATGTAGCTTGACAGAAATAGCTCTATAAATACGGAGTCTACGATACTGATTTGCACGATAACTTTGATAAGATAAAGGCAATCGGTTTTATCGTCATCGATTAGAATTTACTCGTAAACATATCTGTCTGGCGCTGACGTTTTAATCACGAAACAGGAATCAATTGCAGTTATCTTATAGCATTGCTAGTTTGCAAATCATTACTTAACAATAGAACTAATCTTTTAAATACTTACTCATATCTAAAACCTAGATCACACGTTTCTTGAAAAAAATAGCACCTAGCACCACTGAGAGCCAGTTTCTACAAAGGTATTTTTTTTTTTTATGTCACTGTTTAGTATATATTCCGTATCAGTATTGCATTAAGTGTAAAATTCAACGCGGACATTGCGCGTCTACTCACGCGTGTTCCAGGGTGTGCAAGTTCACAATTTTATCATTTAAGGTAATTCTGAAACAGTCGTTTATTCAATGACACCAAGACGTTTGGTGGAAGCTGTTGCTAAGCAGACGGATATTCCTTGTCAGCCGCTGCTAAAAGCGGCTTTGTCAACATTTTCAATTCAGACCAAGCGTATCACCATTTAGCAGTGACAGCCTAGTGTGGTAAGACCGTTGAACTGCTGACTCATAGGTTTCGAGTTTGAACCTAAAAAAAAGAAAGGAACGCACTTAATTTTCTTGGATTAATCTGCATATTGTCTAATTATGACTTATTACTTCTGTGAAGGAAAACAGCGTGAGGTAACCAGCATGTAAAGCGAATTCCAGGTTAGGCACTAACCACACGATAAAGAAAGGAGGACCGTTTACTAGCCGTACAGCATGAAATGACCTAAAGAATCTGAGAGAATTGCAGGCATGTGCTCAACGCAATTTTGTTACCACAAATTCTTCATGTACCAAGATGTACGTATAGACGCTGACCACGTTGCTAGTTCGTGTTTTGTAAGCAACACCAAGCAAAAACATGTCAATTTCGAGCAGGTACATATTACGAGTATAGGTACTATTAGCACTTGTGTTACAAAAAAACATTCACAGAATTTTAATTTTGTACAAATGCTATACTACCTAGCAGCGGGCTCTGCTCTGCTGTAACATCATTATTTTTGTCCATTGTCCACCGTCATTGTTCTTGTTGAAACCATAACTGAATATTATGCTGCTGTCTTTTGTGTCATGCTTTCCTGGTATGCACGAGGTTCAAATAGGTCTTAGCCACCATCTTCTAAATGTCAGCCATCACACCAACTGGATATTGGTTAAATATTTTAAAAACCTAGCAATGATATTCTTCAAAAAAAAAAAAGTTTGTAATAAGATCTAACGTTGCGTGTAGTAAAAAAACTGTTACTTATCTGAAATAATTTTGGTTACATTTTGACCTGAGTACACAAGTCTAATTGTACGTAGTGGTTTTTTGCGCTCTTGTGACGGCCAAACAATAAATATTATCAGTTTTTCACTAACAGCTGAAGTTAAATATTTTACATGGAGCAACTGGTTATCTAACCTCAACAAAACCGTGACTGGGCAACGATACCTTTTGGTTTACTAGTTGTCAGACTTTTAGGGTTCTCACTACCTATAGGATTATCAAAAATTTACGAACCACAGCCAGGACCAACAGCAAAACAATGAATGTATGAAAATTATCACGTTTTGTTTGCATGGTAAAGCATATTCAGTCCACACATCGCTCCTATAGTTTATCAGTTAAAAGTCTCCTAGATAACATTGGCGGAGATATACTGTCATGCCAAGATAAATGACTTTGCACTTAATACTAGTTTGTTCGAGTCGACAATTATTCACCATGATTTTCAATATGATGATACCTATTTAAATGGGAGCCAGAACAACGTCATTTCAGTTCCATAAGAAAATTAGAAGTGTGTGCTTGTGTTACATAATTAGGTTTACATAAAATGGCAGTGATATTCCATTATTTAGTCTTCTGTTTTATATTATTTTTAAACCAAAATGAAGCGGCAAGAATCTTAGCAATGTTCCCGGTTGCTTCTATAAGTCATCAAGTAGTGTTTCGGCCTTTGATTCAAGAACTAGCAAAACGTGGGCATGAGGTGACAATCATTACACCAGATCCTGCCTTCCCAAAAGGAGGAACACCTGCCAATCTAACAGAAATCGACGTTCACGATGTATCTTACGCTGTATGGCAAGACAAATTTATGTCACTTCCAAAAGGTCATAAGGAAGATTTGTATCTGCATTTTCAGTCTTATTTGGAATCAATACGACTGATGTTTGAAGCGCAGATTAAAGATGAGCAAGTAAAAAATCTGTTTGATGACAAGACTAAACAATTTGATTTGATATTCATGGAAGCTGCTGCCAGACCTGGACTAGTGCTATCTCATATTTATAAAGCACCAGTGATCTTAGTGAGTTCGTATGGAGCGTCTTTCGACAATTTTGATGTAATGGGTGCCCCGGTACATCCAATACTCTATCCAATTTGCGTTCGTCAAAAACTCAATAACCTAAGCTTATGGGATAAAATAAAGGAAATGTATTTGCATATTAATTTAGAAATGAAACATCGTGCAGCTTATGCGTTGGAAAATGAATTAATTAGAAAACATTTTGGACCTGACGTCCCTCCGATTCAAGAACTGAATAATAACGTAGATATGATGTTCTTGAATATACATCCAGTGTTTGATGGCATCCGACCTGTACCTCCCACTGTGTTGTTCATGGGTGGTTTACATGTGAATCCTGAAAAAGAATTACCAAGAGTGAGTATTGATCGCTTTATAATAATTATCTTCTTAATTAAAATCATGTGTCACTACGTTCCTACACGCAAATGTCCAAAAACATACCACCAATTTCAATGAAATTTTGGGAATGTGTACATGTGTATTCTGGCTTGAAATATAGGATACTTTTGGACATGATCGTTTTTTATCGAGATTAAATTAGTGCTGCACTCGTGTGAAGTTGAAACGAGTCACAAGTATACCATTGTAGAGCTTGTTCAGTCACTTTTTCTTCTCTTCAAAAGCACTGGAAATTGGTAAACAACAGACGTTTTTGGGGCGGTCATGTGTAATTTTAACGTTCATAAATTGCTTAATATCAGCCTTATGTACTTTAATATATAACTTTGTATGTGAATATTATAATAACGAGATTACACTACAATTTTAAAATTTCTTTCACAGGAACTCAAATCGTATTTAGATTCTTCAAAAAACGGCGTCATTTACTTGAGCTTCGGTACAAATGTTGATCCTTCTCTACTTCCTCCGAAAACAATACAAACACTTGTGAGTGCACTCTCTAAAGTACCGTACGATGTGCTGTGGAAGTGGAACAAAGATGAGCTACCAGGAAAAGGTGACAACATCAGGATTTCAAAGTGGCTGCCACAAGTGGACCTACTGAGTGAGTATTTTATGATAATTAAAAAATTACAGTATCTTTCTCATTTTTCGTAAGCATAGTGACGCTGTCAGCAATCTGCTGGGGGTGATGTTCGGTTTCTGAATCGCGAAAATTGTTATTGAATTTTGCCACTAAGAGTTTCTCAGTGGGAAGCTAAAGTTTGAAATTTCGGGGCATGATTATCCACGATTAGCCCAAGTAAGATCGTCTTCCAGTCATTTTATGAAATTGAGGCATCCGTGTTTCTTGCATTGGAAGTTTGAGTTCTTTTCAACTGACACTGACAATTATTTTGTGTGAGTCAAGGCATGGAACCTATTTTTTTGTTTCAGGCTTCAATTTATATTTTCGTTTTCTGATTTCATACGACAGCTCTCGTCATATTTCATTTGGCTGGCTATAGCTCAATAATTTCTAATAAGCAAATTTTTATTTGCAGAACACCCCAAAATAAAGCTGTTCATAACACAAGGAGGCCTACAATCAACAGACGAAGCCATCTCAGCGGGAGTCCCTCTGATTGGTATCCCAATGTTGGGTGATCAGTGGTATAATGTTGAGCGGTATGAGTACCACAACATTGGTCTGCATCTGGATATGGAAACACTGACCGAGGAACATTTGACTAATGCTATTGACAAAATTATCAAGAACAACACGTAAGCTTTTTTTAATATTTTTTGTTAAAACGATGTCAAAAATATCGTTTTTCAAGTTCAATAATACCTTTTCTTGTTTTAAATGATTGATTTTTTTCAATCTAAAAATGGAGTCTGAAAAACAAAACTTAAGACAGCGCCATCTAGTTAATCTTTTTTTTTTTATGGAAACTTATTAAATACGACAAATTTTTAAATCTTTTTTCTTATTTCTAGATTTTATCGCCAGAATTTAGCCAGACTACGTAGTGTGATGCGCGATCAGCCACAACCTCCGCTAGAGCGCGCCGTGTGGTGGACGGAGTACGTGCTGCGTCATGGCGGCGCAAAACATTTGCGTGGGCCCGCCGCCAACATGTCGTGGGCGGAGTTCCTAGAACTAGAGCTAATATTTACCTTATTGCTAGGATTTTTGGTAGTAACAGCAACGCTTGCTTTTACTATCCACTATATTTATAAGATTACTTTAGGAAATACTGTGATTGATATCAAAATCAAACGTAGCTGATTCTCAATTAATATTAAGTTAAATTATGTTATGATAAGCAATGTAATTAAAGTTGATAAAAGTTTAAAATAAACCAAAATGTTATTACTTTTTTTAAGGCTTATTATTGACTCCAGACCTAAACGATCCCTGATCTCCAAATAAAAAATAAATATATATTTTTTACCAGTATTTGTAGACATGGGAGCTTAATTTTTTTCATCATCACTTAGTCCTAAAAGTTGAATAAAAGATAAAATCATGAGGAATCACGTCATTTCATCATGTCTCAAATCCAAAAAATCTAAGAACTTTGTAAAATCTACTAAGGCTCAGTAAGCTTGCTTTTCCCCTTATAAATGAGAGGCTTTTTTTCTAGGATCGACAGTAAAATAATATAATGTCGTAAATTGAAGGCGCCATATTGCAACAAGCAGCGCCATCTAACAATTAGTTTAGTGAACTAATACTATCAATACCGTAAACGCAAGCGCGCCCTACCGCTTGGACACGATCGTCGGTAGAGGGGATGCAGCGAGGGCTGGACAAGGGACCGAGTATTGCGACAGTCGAGCTCCGACAGCCTTAGCAGATGCTTAGTACTAACGCACGTGTTTGTTTCGGGTTTGTCAAAGTTCACCAAAATTTTTAACTCCGAGAATGTTCTTCCTAACATTTTTCATCATAACAATCACAATTCCTAACTACTCTGTCTCTAATGTCATACTTCCGAATCATTCAACTTCATAATGTCAGTAGCAATAAACATTTATTATACTTTTATTTGTTTTCCTATACAGGGTGTAAACCACCTCATCACAAAGCCGTTAACCAAGCATTCTGTACATCAAACTAAGTAACTTTCCGCAAAAATTATTGCTGGGGAACAACTTTTTTTTTTGAGGTTATAAATCATGTTTTGTGGTACAACTCAATGTAACGCACTTAAAATATTGTGTTGATGGATGGATTAAATAGTACGGGGGTCGTGGAGGTGATAAAAGAAAAATCTTCCAAAAAAACTTGTATTTAAAAAAAAGCTTGTCGAAAAGTTGTAACTTTGACCTCCCATATCTCCGTAACTAGAAGGTTCCCAGGTATGGTGTAGAACAAAAAAAATATCGCAATGATGGGGAGAACGAGTGCCTTTCGGCTTCGTGAAGAGGTGTTTTACACCCTTTATTTTGTCAACATAACCATCTTTTACACTAGTATTCAAAGTCATATGGTTTTTTTCAGATTTGTTTTATTCATAATAATCAGTATTATACAACATTAGTTTTTGTTTACACTAAACCTAAAAAGGGGTCATTGTACTCATCATTTTGAAGAACTATTTCTATGGGACAAACCTTGAAATCGCGAAAAAAAAAAACAGCTGTTCCCTACATTTTGACGAGTTAAGCGAACATAAATGATTCGATTCCCGCCTTCTCGGATTCGATGTGTGCTACATAAAAAATGAAGACGGTGGCTTTCATTTTTCGAACCTAAAAAATGTTTCTAACTAATTTCATATTGCAGAACACTTCAAAATAAAGTTGTTCATAACGCAGGAAGGTATAAAGTCAACAGACGAGGCTACCTCAGCAGGTGTACATCAGTCTGGTATTCCTATATTGGGTAATCAGTGGTTTAATGTGGAAAGTATTGTCTACCATAACATTGCACTCTGACTGGGCATGGAAACGATGGTAATAGAGGATTTGACTGCAATGCAATTGACCAAATACTCAAGAAACTGACGTACTTTTCTATTTCGTCGACCAATATACGTTAATTTTATTTTTTCGAGTTCTAAAAAAAGTCTTGTTTCATTTGTCAGTTACGAAATCATTGAATTAAAATCCCTCTGGCAACCCGCAGGACGAGGTAGACTTCGGTGAAGGTGCTGTAGCGTCCGACTATTGTATTTTTTTATGTGAACAATGTGCAAACAAAAAACATGATTGCTAAATCGTTGTCCTGTAATGGAAAGTTTACCCTTTTTAAACCTCTCATAAGTGGAAAACGACCTCAAAGTTTTAGTTATATTTTTTTATTTCGAAAACTATAAGTTTTATCGCTAAATTTGAAAGGTAACAATTGTAGAGTAAACAATTTGCTTTCAATTAAAAATATTTGCTACGCTCAAAATGTTTACTGTTTCGGAGATTTGATTTTTTTTCGCAAAAATTTTGGAAATTGCAACCCGCTCCCCAATTTAGGGTAGGTTGCATCAAAAAAGCTTTAATTTAAAGTTGTCCGTATTCTTACTCAGAATGATAAAATGAAAAACGGTTCAAAAATTTTCCATAGGAAAAAAGTTTTGGCCAAAAAACTGATTTTAGGAAAACCGCACCCCCGCCGCCCCCCATTGAAGAATTCCGCCCATTCACGAACTTAGTCTAATTTTTAACCTTTTGATTGTTTGGCAAAGTTTGAACACCCGCCTGTACAGTGTGGCTAAAGTTTGCTTGTCACCCATACATACGTATACATACAGGGTGTATTTCACCTCATCACAAAGCCGTTAACCAAGCATTCTGTATATCAAACTAAGTAACTTTCCGCAAAAAATATTGCTGGGAAACAACTTTTTTTTTTGAGGTTATAAATCATGTTTTGTGGTATAACTCAATGTAACGCACTCAAAACATTGTGCGGATGGATGGATTGAATAGTACGGAGGTCGTAGAGATATTTAAAGTAAAAATCATGCGATAAAAAGTGGTATTTAAAAAAATACTTGTAAAAATCTTGCAACTTTGACCCCCTATATCTCCGTAACTAGGAGGTTCCCAGGTATAGTGTAGAACAAAAAAATGATCAGAATGACGAGGAGAACAAGTGCCTTTCGTATTCGTTAAGAGGTGTTTTACACCCTTTATACATCCACGTAGGTGAGAGACCAATAGGTAGTTTATTTTAATTTTTTAAAGTGAAGTCTACCTAATATTGCTTCAATTAAAAATAGTATTTCAAATTCTAATTGAAGTCAGCGCCATCTAGTTGATATAATTTAAGATGATGAAAATGGTTGAATAATTACTAGGGTATAGAGGGTTTCTTCTTAATTCGTAATTTTGTCTTCAGATACCTAATGCACGATCAGCCACAGTTACCGCTGGAGTGCGCCGTTTGGTCGACGGAGTACGTGGCGTGAAAGATCTGCGTGGGCCCGCCGTCAATATGTCGTGGGCGGAGTTCGTAGCACTAGCGCTAATATTTACCTCATTGCTTGGATTTTGCTTTTATTATTCATTATATTTATAAGATTACTTTAAGAAATACTGTGATAAATATCAAAATCAAACGTAGTTGATTCCCAATTATGTTAAAAATAAATTATGTTGAGATAAGCAATGGAGTTGTGTTTTATTATTTTGAAATATACCAAAATGCATCTCTTATTACTTTATCGGCAATAAAGAGTCAATTCGTGGATTCACAAAAAGCAATTCGCAAAAAATCGAAGAAATTTATATCTTTTACCAAGGCTCACTGGGCCATGGGTTCAATTTTGCTTTTCTAAAATGTATAATATATATCTATTAATAACTGTTATCAGTCGAATACTGTTATCAGTTATTATAAATATTTTGAGATAACCTTGGCGTTGATATTATGTCACGCGGAGATAAATGACTTAGTACTTTTATACTAATACGTTCAAACAGTCAATTTATTCACCATGATTTTCAATATACTACCTATTTAAACGGGCGCCAGATCAACAATAATTCAGTTTTATAAGTGAAGTCAAAGTGTGTTGTATTGTATGTGTTGATCTACAAAATGTCAGTGATATTTCAATATTTAGTTTTCTGTTCTTTATTATTTTTAAACCAAAATGAAGCGGCAAGAATCCTAGCAATGTTTCCCGTTGCTTCTATAAGTCATTCAGTAGTGTTTCGACCTTTGATTCATGAACTAGTGAAACGTGGACATGAGGTGACATTGATTACACCCGACCCGGCCTTCCCAAAAGGTGGGACGCCTGCCAACCTGACAGAAATTGATGTCCATGATATATCCTACGCTGTGTGGCAAGAACAGTTTATGTCACTTCCAAAAGGCAGTAAAAAGGACTTGTATCTACATTTTCCGGCTTATTTAGATGCAATGCGACTGATGTTTGAAGTGCAGATTAAAGACGAGCATGTGAAAAATCTGTTTAATGATAAGTCTAAACAATTTGATTTGATATTTATGGAATCAGGTGTCAGAACAGGGATGGTTTTATCTCATATTTACAAGGCACCAGTGATCTTGGTGAGTTCATACGGAGGATATTTGGACAATTACGAAGTAGTTGGAGCACCAGTCCATCCACTGCTCTATCCAGTTTGTTATCGTCAAAAACTCAACAACCTCAGCTTATGGGACAAAATCCAGCAACTATATCTTCATTTTAATTTAGAAATGATACATCGTGAAAAATATAAGTTAGAAAACGAATTAATTAGAAAATACTTTGGACCTGACGTTCCTACGATTCAAGAACTGAACAATAATGTGCATATGATGTTCTTGAATGTACATCCAGTATTTGAAGGCATTCGACCAGTGCCTCCTTCTGTATTGTACATGGGTGGTCTACATGTGAATACCGAAAAAGGATTACCAAAAGTGAGTATTGATTACCATCTGTATCTATGTTGGGGGCATAGTTTTTATCACAAACCGTTAATTCCAACTGTCCTATTTTGAAGATTTTTGACCACTTTTAAGATGCCCAAAAGTGTCTTAACCAAAAGTCTGTAACCAAGGGTGGTGGGATGGTCGCTTCATTTTAATTACTGATAAAATTTGAATGCTTCTGATTTAAATGGTAACTGACGTTAAAATTGTCTAGACAGATAATGTTGATGTTATTTAAATAATTGTAATTATAAAATTTCCTCCACAGGATCTGAAAACTTATTTAGATTCTTCCAAAAACGGCGTCATTTACTTAAGCTTTGGCACAAATGTCGATCCCTCTCTTCTTCCTCCGAGGGCAATACAAACACTAGTGTCGGCACTCTCCAAAGTACCTTACGATGTGTTGTGGAAGTGGAACAAAGATGAGCTGCCAGGAAGAGGCGACAACATTAAGATTTCGAAGTGGCTACCTCAGGTGGATTTACTGAGTGAGTATTATTTTGTCAATGAATAAATCAGCTCAACTTTCGGAGGGTACACGAGGCAAGGGACTTTTAACAACTGACGACACATGTTAATGTCAAGTCAGACCCATGGGCGCCATAGATTTTAAAGAAGAAGAAGAGATGCATAACGTTTCTCTTACAAAACTCTCTTCTTATACTTTTTCAATATTATTCCCACTGCTTAAGGTGGAATTAGCATTTTAAGAAGAAGATTACTTGCAATTACTGGATTCCTATCCTAAGACCCTGCCAATCCTTGATTTTGGAAAACTCACGGTTTCAGTTCTATTTTGGTCTTCCCACAACCGGGATAACTGTCTTCATTTTTCATATGCCAGACAGTAGTTTTCAAAATCAAAATCAAAGCATTTATTTAAAATAGGCCAGTTACAGGCCCTTTTGAAGTGCCGAAGTGTGTTTGAAAGTCCTAAAAGTAATGTACCTAGCGGCCCATTCGCTAGCCCTTCGTTTCTTGATCTAAAAATAATGTTATTAATCTTTCATTTTACAGAACACCCGAAAATAAAGTTGTTCATAACACAAGGAGGTCTACAATCAACAGACGAGGCTATCTCAGCGGGTGTACCTCTGATTGGTGTTCCTATGCTGGGCGATCAGTGGTTTAATGTGGAAAGAATCGTTTACCATAACATTGGACTCAGACTTGACATGGAAACTATGACAGAAGAAGAATTGACTGACGCAATTGACAAAATTATCAAGAACAACAGGTACGCTTTTATATACATTTACAGAATGATAGTTTATTAGTTAGACTTTAAGGAAACATTTTGTATCATTTGAGGAGTAACAGATCAAAGTGTATTAACTCCACCCACCGTAATAAAAATAGTAAAAACGGATTTTTTATCTATTTCAAACCTTGTTACTAATATCAAATTATGACGCATCAAACTGTATTACTTTTTATTATAAAAAGAACCAAAAGTGCACATCGTTTCAAACAATATTAAATCCAGGTTTGTGTACGTGTGCTCTCTTATTTAAAGTAATATGGATTATGCGTTTACCTCAAAAGTTACATTGACGGAGTTAATACACTTTGATCTGTTACTCTTCATTTGTTAGTTTCAGAATCATTGAAACTGACTTGTTCCATTAAAAGAAAGATCTCAAATTAAAAAAAAAAACCAGCGCCATCTAGGTTCGGCTTTAAAGGTTTTTATGATCTTTAAAGACCAACAGGATGGCGCTGATTTTTCATGTTGAATAATCCTAGGGAGGACTGAAAATATATTTTTTTGTTTCTTTATTTCTAGATATTATCGCCAGAATTTAGCAAAATTGCATAGTCTAATGCGCGACCAGCCACAGCCTCCACTGGAGCGCGCCGTGTGGTGGACGGAGTACGTGCTGCGTCACGGTGGTGCGAAACATTTGCGCGGTCCCGCAGCAAACATGTCGTGGGCGCAGTACCTAGAACTAGAACTTGTATTTACCTTACTGCTAGGATTTCTTATTGCAACAGTAGTTCTTGCTTTGAGTCTCCGTTATATTTATAAGATTACTCTAGGAAAACACGTGATAGATAACAAAATAAAACGAAGCTAATACTGAATATTATGGTAAATTAAATTATATTTATTAAATGATGGTTTTATTAAATTGTGTTAAATTAAATTATTGTTACTGTAATGTTGGTATAATTAATGAATGTTAAGATAAGTGATAATAATAATAATAATCATTTTATTTCAGATAAATTTCACATCCTTATCAATAATTGTTAGTTAACATGACCTTAAAAACTATGTTAGTAGAACATGTAGGTTAGACATGTAATGCATAAAGGGGCAATCAAATTTCCGCGCTATGACATTCAGGAGACTGTTTGAGCTGCACCGGACGCTCTGCAGTAGCGACGCAGCACGCTTGCGTCGGATAGCTACGAAGCCATCAGTGTGCGCATCAGCAAACATTCCCGACGCACTACAGAAGCGTGGCAGCCCCAGTAGCATCCTGAATGCATTGTTATGAACTCGAAGAGCATTGATGGCTCTTTGCGTACAGCTTGTCCAAATGTTACACGTGCAGAACGTCTGACAATATGCTTTGAAAAGCGACTTTCACTTGACATGTACAGCAAGCAAACCTACGGACAAGCATGTTGCACCGAACCGCCAATGCTCTTCGTTCCTTTTCTACATCCAAATCATCTTTGACGTCTGCGGTAACAAAATGGGCGAGGTATTTAAATTGTTGAACACGGTTTAAGACATTTCCTGCTGGCTTTACGGAAGAAATCCTGTCTGAGGACTTTGCTCCAAAAATAAGAACCTCACTCTTTTTGACATTATATCTTAAACCGTGCTCCTCAACATACCTCTCACAAACATCTAACAGCTTTCTCAAGCCTGATATTGAAGGGCTCAAGAGTGCCATATCATCGGCGTAACTGATGTTATTAAACGCCACTCCATCTAAATAACAACCGGCCTGCAAGCTACTGAGCTAATGAGACCGTCTATGTACAGGTTGAATAAAATCGTAGAAGTCAAACCACCCTGTCTGACCCCGCATTACTACCTATACTCGAGATATTGTTTGGCGCCATAAAAACTCCGACACCTGGTAAAACACTATCCACACGATAAAAAGAAAAACAATATTGAGGCTTATTGATTACTGCAGTCTTGAAATATCCTCAATACAAATCGACAATTGTTTTTTGCACAAGTTTTTGGCGTAGCTTTACCCGTTCGAAGGTTGAAAATTATTGTCCCTTGAGATGGTAGATAATTTTATATCCTGACCATAATCATCGATACCTTTTTTTTCGGATGGGAAATCATCAAAGACTTCTCCCAGTCTTGGTAGCGCGGGACTGATTGTCAGACTTTTACTGAGTAAAACCCATGTTCCTAAAACATTAGCCTGATTAATGCTTTAAATAGTAAATGGGTCATGGAGGTCATGAAAGTAAAGAAATTATCGTAAAAAATAGTATTTAAAAAAGTTTTGAAGTATGTCCCTCAATATCTTAGTAACTAGAAGGTTCGTATTGCCTAGAACAGAAAAAAAACATTAGTTTTAAGTATAGCCTTTTCCCAACTATGTTGGAGTCCGCTTCCAGTCTAACCGGATGCAGCTGAATACTACTATTTTACATGGAGCGACTGCCTATCTGAACTTCACAACCCAGTTCATACTGGATAAGGTTTTCAGACTTTTTGGGCCACTGACTACCTGTAACGACTGCCACAGATGGACAAATGACAGCCGGGACCAACAGCTTAACATGCCATCCGAGACACGGAGGAAACTCGGTATGTATGGGTGATCACACATCCACAGATCTACCTAGGAAAGCACCGATTAACCTGAAGATCGCCCCGAGCGGCAGTTATTATTTACCACGAGCTCCACCGCGTTCCCTCTTTGTGCATGGATAATATATAAATATACAATACTAATGGTCACTTAATTAAAAAGGAAAAAGAAGAAGCCCTGTTCTCGTAACCTGTGCCCAGTAGGCCCATTAGAATCACGCTTCATAATCAACTTTAGGTCATTCGTGATACGAGTTCCAGTATATCTGCATGCAGCTGAATACCAGTATTTTACATGGAGCGACTGCCTATCTGACCTCCACAACCCAGTTAAGACTGTACTCTATAAACTCATGGAAATAATTCTGTAAAATAGACCATTTTTATAAAACGGCATAAAATAATATTGTGCAATTTCTGAACAACACAAGACCGCATTATTTGCAAAAAAAATGCTGTGTAACATTCAATGATGTAACAAATAGCGTAGCGTAGTTACAAAATGTTGCTAAATATAATAATTACATTGATAAATATGTTGATAAGATACATCAGCTTCTTTATCTTGCCAATGACCTAGGATAATTTATGTTATTTGTCTACAAGTTAGCTTAAGAATTATGATATATAAAATATGAATTTCAAATTGTTATCATGCTATTTACACTGGATAATTTTATTAAACGTGGAATTTAAGTTTTCTCTTAAGACTTCTGCATTTTCAAATTTTTACGAGCGATAGACGGAAAAAGACGAAGAAAATCGTAATTCAATACTCAAACTCACTCAAAGAGTTTCCATACAACAAAGCGGTTTAAATGATACAAGTTTATCATTAACAAAATAATAATAAAAATCCCGCAACTCAAAGGGACATAATTTCAGATATTCCCGGTTTTTGGTATTGGCCCTTTCATTTCATATCCATTTAGAAGGAGTTGTGAAAAAAAATGTTATTCACCATTTTGTGGTAGCGGCCATCTTGGATTTGATTTATTATAGCATATAGCGTTCTACTAGTCAAGCCCTTTCATTTGATACCCATATTGAGAGAGTTGCTGAATAAAAGTCGTGGCTCACTTGACAATCACCGCACGGGCACCGCTCCAACCCAGCAATTAACTTGCCATTCAAATTAGAGCACTAAATCGTGTGTTGCAATGCTTATTTTATAATCTATATATATAAAAATGAAACCCATTTTCCGTTGTCACGGCATAGCATGAAAACGGCTTGACCGATTTGGCTGTTTATTTTTTTGTTGTGTTTGTTATTGTCAGGAGAAGGTTCATATGAAAAAAAAATGTAGTAGTAGGTAGGTAGGTAGTTATAGATAGGTAGGTAGTAGTAGGTAGGTAGTAGTAGGTAGGTAGTAGTAGGTAGGTAGTAGTAGGTAGGTAGTAGTAGGTAGGTAGTAGTAGGTAGGTAGTAGTAGGTAGGTAGTAGTAGGTAGGTAGTAGTAGGTAGGTAGTAGTAGGTAGGTAGTAGTAGGTAGGTAGTAGTAGGTAGTAGTAGGTAGTAGTAGGTAGTAGTAGGTAGTAGTAGGTAGGAAGGTAGTAGAAGGTAGGTAGTAGTAGGTAGGGAGCAGTAGTAGGTAGGGAGTAGGTAGTAGTAGGTAGTTTTTTCCCTCTTATGTGACGCAGACGAAGTTGCGTGGGTCAGCTAGTGTCCATATGAAAAAGCTTACAGCGGGTGGTCAACACCCTTGCCGCTACCATAAGACTCGCTTTGCGGGCCACTCGGCGTCCGCGCGCGAGGGTCCGCGCGCCGCAAGCGAGTGGACCGCGCGCCGCAAGAGGGTGAACCGCGCGCCGCAAGAGGGTGAACCGCGCGCCGCCCGCGCGCTTGCGGCGCGCGGTCCCCTCGCGCGCGGACGCCGAGTGCCCGCAAAACAACGTACAGTTACATATTTAGTTAGAGAGCCCACTACACTAAACCTAGTTCGATTAGACTCCCAGATTTTTTAATTATATGGTCACGTTAATATGCTTTAAATTTTAAGTAGTATGTTCGGTTGACAATCTTTCGATAGTTTTCTCTTTCATTTTCCGTCATGGGTGTCGTTTACAGGTTGCATGAACTTGTTAAGACCGTTACCCACACAGCTTATTGTTGATTTCGTACTTTTGATAATTTTAACGATTACTTTGTTAAATTTCATCCGGCGTACTATATTATTTCTTTTACAAGTTTCGTACCATCTCCCGGACTATCACAGCCAACGCACAGACTGCGAGCTTACGCCTCGCGGACGGCGCGCGGATGCCGAACCGCCCGCGAGTGGACGCCGCGCCGCCCGCGCGCGGACTGCGGGCTTGCGCCTCGGAGACCACGCGTGGCAAGCGCGCTCTAGCCTAAATTCAAGACAACGCTGGCCAAGAGCTGTGCTGGTGCGATGCTGGTGCGGTGCTTGTCAAGTGTGCCTCGACTTTTAATATGTAATCCGTCAATTTGTGGGTCTGCGGCCATCTTGGACTGATTTTGATCAAACATAGCTAAGAACACTCCCGACAATTCACCAAACAAAATCTTAATTGGTATATCCGTTCGGGAGCTACGATGCCACAGACAGACACACACACACAGACACGTCAAACTCATAACACCCCGTCGTTTTGGCGTCGGGGTTGAAAAAATCGTTCTGTCTAGTTTCATACGTCCGCTTGTTAGGGCTTCAAGTCTGCTATAAAATTAGATCGAAATATTTGGGATCAATATTTCCAATGTACGCTCTTTTAGTCTTTTAAATATGTCTGAGCCTCGATTCTGCTATTACGATAGTGACAGAATAGGCGATCATTGAAGTCATAATGATCCAGTTCTGTCAAGTTTTGACAAGTTTGGTAATCTACTAATATAATAGCGGCATTATGACTTCTCAATGAACAACCACTATGACCCCATTGAAAGAAATGTCATAGAATATTAATCTCGTACATGAAATCTGCCATGTGTTCGCATTTAGTAGTAAATTTCGAAAACCATTTGTACGAATGGTTTTATAATAATGGTAATACGAAAATGCCATAAAACACAATTTTATTACGAAACCAATCGACCGACCATTGTGAATTTAGCAGATTACGAATAAAGTTCGTAATCTGCTAAATTCTAAAGCAAAATGACAATGGGATGAGAAAGGAATCGTGTTGCAGTGACGAATTTATAAAAATAGCAGAATTAGGCCCCTGGATTCTTTAAAAGTAATTACTTGTTAAGCACAATTTGACTGTGAAGGCTTAAGGTCGTGGCTCACTTGACAAGCACCGCACCAGCACGGCACCAGCACAGCTCCTGACCGGCGTCGCCTCGAATATAGGCTACGGCGCGCGGCCCGCGCGGCGCAAGCGGGGTGTAAGCGCGCGGTCGCCTCTCTTGCGCCGCGCGGGCCGCGAGCGGGCCCCTCGCCGTCCGCAAGGCGCAAGCTCACAGTCCGCACGCTGGTAGTAATAGTTCAGGAGGTAGCATTGTATTTTAGGGAATTATCTCTAGTAATTATATTTTGTTGACGTGGATTCGTGGTTTAATTTTTCTTTCCATTACAGTTCTGAGATTTTTTTAAGTTCAGTGTATATGTAAATTATTTTTTAAAATAGTTTCAGCCGGTGTACTGTAACGATTGGTTACAGACCGACCGACGGACCGACTGATACTGTTGTAATCGAAGGTTGATCTTATAAGATCATGGTCTCTAAGATCTTATAAGATCATCTTATAAGATCAACCTTCGATTACAACATCAATATCAGTCGGTTTATTAGGGCATTTTTATTTGCACCGCTACCTCTAGGAGTAAGAGCTTGCTGTCACCGCGAACACAATTGTAAGGCATTTGTGATTGAGCACGCGTAGAACTTGCACGCCTTTGGGAATAATCGGATTGGCTCCAGAGCTCTTAAGCAACTAGTTTGTGCTACTTCGGTGTCAACAAGATTTCGATTTGTACTGAATTTCACATAACTTGAGAGTCTTATCATAATAGTAATGATTTTTTTAATAGCGCCGCCAGGTTTATGTATTCCAGCATCGTGACCAATTATATATATAGATATTATCTGGAAGTCTAACCGAACTAGGTTTAGTGTCGTGGGCTCTCGAACAAAATTTGTAACTGGCCATACATTAAACAAAGAGTACCCACGACGTAGAGAAGCACGACGGCGCAATGACGTTGTTTCGCGGGCCACTCGGCGTCCGCGCGCGGTCCGCGCGCCGCAAGCGAGGGGACCGCGCGCCGCAAGCTAGGGGTCCGCGCGTGGACGCCGCGCCGCCCGCGAGGCGAGGCGTATGGTAGCGGCAAGCGCGTTGACCACCCGCCGTAAACTTTTTCATATGGACATTAAAAAATATGTTATGCGACACACGATTTAATGCTCTAATTTGAATGGCAAGTAAATTGCTGGGTTGGAGCGGTGCTGGTGCGGTGCTTGTCAAGTGAGCCACGACCTTTAATGCGCGTTTGTACGGAACAGTCGATTTAAATGCGCTGTTTCAGTCATCATTCAGCATCATCATATCAGCCGAAAGACGTCCATTGCTGAACATAGGCCTCCCCCAAGTGTCGCCACATTGACCAGTCTCGTGCGACTCGCATACAACGGATTTCCGCAGCCTTCACCACACTGATGATGATGATGATTACAAGGATTGTGATTTGGTTATTGATAGAATGATTTGTGTTTATTTTATGTTTTTAGATTCTAGAAATTACTTTTTGTTAATATTCTTTTCTTCTTTTGCCGTTACATTTTTGGTTAACTATGAGACTATGACATACATGAAGACTTTTTAATCGAAAAACACTGTCTCCCAAGTCACAGGTAAAAACCTAGTTTGGGAGCCAGGGGACCTATCTGTGTACATAATCTGTATGTTGTTAAGATGTCTGTAACAATGTTCTCATTGTAATGAAATAAATAATTTATTTATTATTATAATACAATTCTATTACGAGACCATTGGCCGACCAATGACCGACCATTATGAATGTAACAGAATACGAACTTTAAAGAAAATGACAATGGGGTTAGAATTTATTTATTATTATAATACAATTCTATTACGTGACCATTGACCGACCAATGACCGACCATTATGAATGTATCAGAATACGAACTTTAAAGAAAATGACAATGGGGTGAGAATAGGATTGTGTTGGAATGACGAATTTATAAAAATAACTGACTAAGGCCCCAGGTCATTGGTCCAAAAATTGGCAAATGCATTTTAAGTCAAAACTATTCAATACAGGCGCTAAAAACCCCCAAACAATGATTTTAATAATAGTACCGTTATATAACTTCAAGTGTTTGTACCGATTTAACTTATCACAGAAGATAAGAAAAAGTGATTTCCTGAATTGATAACCTACTATCAATACTACAACGTAAATAAGCTAAGATAGTACACAGTTGTATGCATTCCAGTGAGTTACATAATACAGTAATTCATTACAAAACTAGCCGAAACTGTAAAATTGAACTTGCCCCAAACTTAAGTTACACATTCAATTTGTGCATTGTTGAAGCATTAATGAGAAGTAGAGCGCTTGAACTTAAATGTCAATTGTAAGACCTTGAACTAAACTTGGAAGATGCGGTACCAACAGAAATCAGACCAGAGTTCGACGAGTGTGGAAATATGTGTGCTGTTAGTCAAACGAAGGAACCTCGTGTTGTGTCCTGCCTACTATAAGAATTGATCGATGCCAATCACTGTACCAAACTCGTAGCTAAGCTCCTGTGTCGACTGTCGATAGACAAAGAACAATATTGCATGCATCATAATTTTATCATTTATTCACCATTGTTATAATATAAAGCGATATCGACTTCTGACTGACACTTTAGTTATTTATTTATTTATTCTATTTGGGAAAACAAACAGTAGTATATTAAGTATAAACAGTATTGTCTTAAAATTAAACTTACCAAATATACTATACCCACAACATTTTCCACAGATTACAATTTATTAGAATTTTATATATTTTTATTTGAGTTATTTTTCACTTTTTTGTTTTCTCTGAAGTCGGTTTAATTTTTTGTAAGAACGTTTTTATTTTTCACTTTTTAGTGGTTCACATATTGTGCTTACCCCTTCACACCATAGCGTCATGATTTTCTATTATGAACAGGTGTAAATAAACCATAGACAGATATGAGATTTCAGCAATCCCAGTACATTTGCTATCATTTATTGAGAAATTCCGTTACCTATCTCCGAAGTTCTTCATCAGATCTTCACCAAATTGAAATGGGATCACTTCGAGAAAGTACACTTCTTAAAACTACCCAAACTATAACTTGATCGATTATAATCGCAAGGATCCGCGTGATTTTCTACTAACTCGCAAAATTTGATGTTAAATTCTATATTGTCACGGATTTTTGCTGTCTAGTTCTAGTTCTCTCCTGCGCATGCCGCTTCTAACTACGGGTGCGCCGAGGAACAGGTAACGGGCGCCGGCGCGCGGCGCCGCGCGTTTGTCATGCTATCTTAGGCTGGTTTTATAGTCACGCCGCTAGACGCGCCGTTGGGCAGAATTTGTATTGGAGTAGTAGGTAGTAGCGTTTCAAATTCTGTCCAACGGCGCGTCTAGCGGCGTGACTATAAAACCAGCCTTAGTATGTCTCGCGCCACACCTATTCATTTAGTATGAAATATCAAAGGAGTGGCGCCACGACGCTGCACCCGCGCCTCTCCTCCGCCCGATTCTTCTTGCATTTGTCCCGCACCTAAATTTTAAGAATATTTTATGCCAATGTATCCAGTGTGAACAATTATTGGTAAATCTAATGGATTATATAAATAGTTGAGGACACCAGCCCGTTGTACAATACAATACAAATCACTAAAGTGTCGACGGTTTATAATCTCTATACGTAGAGGTAAATTGTATTTGGAACTTATTGTAGCAAAGGCAGCCATGTGTTTGCATTTCGTCGCCGGGAAAACTTAAACAACGTAACGCAAACTTTTACGTTAATTCACCGCGACTAGTTCGAATGTTTGTTACTATACAATATTTTAATTCTTCTGTTGGTCTTAGTACGGATTGAAAGTAACGAAAATGAAACGATTTTGAAGCAATCCATAAAAGAATGACAAAGTTTCACTCATTCAAACACAGTGTTAGGTTTTGTCGGTCTCCACCAATCGCGGTACCAGATTGAATTAGCTACGGATCACGACGAGGCAAAAATTTATGCGACTTTCAAAATGTTTACTGTTTCGGAGAAATATTTTTTTTCGCAAAAATTTTAGAAATTTCAATTTCTTTTTTGATGCAACCCCTAAATTGGGGAGGGGTACCCAATTTAGGGGTTGCATCAAAAAAGTTTTAATTTAAAGTTGTCGGTATTTTTACTCAGAATGATAAAAATGAAAAAAACGGTATAATTATGGAAAACCATAGGAAAAAAGTTATGGCCAAAAAACTGATTTAGAAAAAGTTTGAAAGCAATCGGTTCATAATTGCGACCTGTAGAGTGTGGCTAAAGTTTGCTTGCCATCCTTATACATACGTATATATATAATATATCCCCGTAGGTGAGAGACGAAATAGGTAGCTTTAAAAAAAAAAGGAAATCTACCTAAAAATGTGATTTTGTAATAAGTGCCGATGCCGTATGTATTTTCATAAGCATTCAGTAAACAGCTGTTATTTTGATATTACAAACAGACACAACCTTTGTTTTTGTTTATTTTGTATTTTTTGTTCACGTTCAGTCGTCTGCAACAAATAAATATTTTTGCTTTTCTTTCTTTCACGGCTTCCCAAAAAGCAACACTACCTACTGAAACATAATTCCTAATTCAAAACTCCGAACAATACGCTATCATCATCAGGAAACTATTAAATCGGTATCAGGCGCTTTCAATGGATCGCCTTCAATGGATGAAAGGCTTGGCTTCAAGCCATTGTTAGATTCTGTTTACTGACTGCAATAATGGGTAGATGAACTGTATGGATCACAAAGAAATGAAGTCTTGGCTAAAACGACTCAATGGCCGTTTCATGGCCTGACCACGCTCCATACTAAAGCGACGCGTGTTGCAACAATGATAGCGGAAGAAACAAATGAAAGAAGTTTGGCAACATCGCAAGTAGTTGTCAAATACATACATCGCTGTTATGATGAATTTATCTAAAGCTGGTTTCAGACTTTGCTATAACGAGACAATGAACGGAACTCCATAATGAGACAATGCATCCTAGTCGTGTTTGGGCTTGTTGTAATTGTAACGGTTTGCACTTTTCATATGTACCAAGCATGTGAACCAGTAAAAAGTGAAAAATAAATACTTTTTTGCAAAAAGTAATTTATCCGACTTCAAAAAAGAAAACAAAAATTGAAAAATAACTTTAGCTTCTGAAGTCGGTGACAAAAAAAAAACAATACAACAAAGGTCACCAACTTCAGAAGCTAAAGTTTTTTTTTGACGTGATAACGTCTTATAAATTGATAATACCAGCAACACTCATGAAAAATAGTAACGTTCCATAGTAACGTTCCATAGTAACGTTCCACCTGTTTGTATTACATAAAATAATGATTATGACGTTATCACGTAAATCTATCGTCCGTAAACCGACTTTACAGACAACCATTTTTTTTTTAAGTCAGGTTTATTTTTAAGTATGTTTACTTGACTGCAATAATGGTAAGATGCATTGTATTGACTACGAAGAGAAGACAACAGTCTTAGCTGAAACGTCTTAACAGTGGTTTTGTAGTGTGAAATGCAGGGTATAGTCACAGTGTTAAGAAGGTACAACGCAAATTCGATGATGGCAATTTCCTTGACTAGATATAAAGGGGACTACAGGCACTAATTAGCAATTCCATTTGAGGTGGTTCAAACTAATCAGCTTAAATGGTTGTTACGTCAGTCACTGTGGCCCGAATAGTGCGAAATGAGTGGTTTCGATCGATTTACAAGAAATCTATTGATTAAAAAAATAAAACTCTATGATGCTAATATGTTGCTTGTAGAATTATTTTCCATGAAAATAGAATGATCGCATGTATTTCAGTATGGCTTTTACTTGTTAAAAGAAAATTCTGGTGATAATATCGTGATTTGTTTTTATCGGCTAAAATTAATTATTTTGTAATGTTTTCAATACACTATTATACTAGCATAGGTAGGTATATCCTGTTAAATACATATCATATATTTTTCTGGTTTTGTTTATTGCAGTGAATCATTACTTTCAGGCATTATAAAACTCGCGTTTAGCTCCTGCAGTCGCATTTACGAGTAGTTACTAATTATATTTGTGTTTTTCTTTGTTAATATTTAAATCAATAGGTATTTTACTTGGACACTCAAAGTATTAAGGCATATTGGATTCAAAACTTGTAGTACAAAATAAATTATGAATTCCAAGTAAAGACCTTCCACTCTTCCAAATATACATTAAATATTCATAATCTTAAAATAAGTACCTACTAATATTTGAATATTATTTCGCAAATCCAACTAGATGGCGCTGACTTAAACTTTATTTTCAAACTCCATTTTTAATTTCAAACATTTAAATTCCTTCGAGTTTATAACGGTAATTTAAAATGGCGGATAGTTGAGAGACTCTTGCTATTCCTCAAGCCTTATTCGGCGCATAAATATCTCTGGAATGTATATTAATTATAATTCTATTTGGATTAAACTTTCTTAATTACAGTTTCGAGACTGACGAATGAAACCATCGCTCAGATTTAATAATTGGAGTTATGATAAATGATAAATGATAAATGATATTTATTCAGCAAGTAGGTTTTCTCAAACACTTTTACACGTCATTTTTTTTTAAACTAGATGGGGCCGGTGTTTCGTACCTGACTACTCTGAGAAGAAACAGCCGAAACAAACTCAGAGGTCATAGTCTCTTTTGAAGTCCAGACAATCTTGCTTAATTCACATGAGGACTATGCAGATTAGTGTCTGAGATGGTCTTTTGAAGAAAGAACCACACAGATTTGAGTGGACCTGTCCAGTCAGTGCAAGCATTTGTCAGTTATCGTGTAGCTCGACTTATAACTCAAGGAGCTCAACGAAACGACGAACAATACCAAAGAAAGGACATTTGGGTAGGTCGCTTATAGTACTCAAACTGCCAGACAGTCGTGGGAAAAAAAAAAAAAACAAAATGCGACCCACATGGTCCTCACATTCACAATTATTAAATAAAATAAATAATAATTTACAAAAACGAATGTCAATAAAAATACGATATGTCAAATACACACATAAAACAAACAAAAAAGTAAAAAATAATAAAATACTGAACTAAGTATTCATGTCAATTCATTAAATGTCAGTCACAAGTAAATAATCATGTCAAATTCACACACATAAAATAAAATAAAAAAATAAAAGAACGTAAAAAATAATAAAATACTGAAATAAGTATTCATGTCAAATCATTCAATGTCACAGTGTATAAAATAAAGGAATCAACAATAAACCAGCGAAGTCCGAAATTTCAACATTCACAGAGCAAATTTCATTGGAGCAGCTTAATCCCAAGCCTTTTTGTCTTCGAGATAGTGATTGACATGATAGAAAGCTTTCAGGCATAGCTTCTGTTTTATAAACGATTTGAATTTATTCAGGCTTAGTGCTTGAATATGGCTCGGAAGTTTATTGTAAAAACGTATACATTGGCATCTGAACGTACCCCCTATTTTTTTGAGTCTCGTTGCAGGAACAACAAATTTGTGTTTGTTCCTCGTATTTATATTGTGGATATCACTGTATTTTTTAAACAAATTAATATTTTTGTGTGCGTACAAAAGGTTTTCATAAATAAACTGAGAGGGCACAGTAAGAATATTAATCTCCTTAAATTTTTCTCTGAGGGAGTATCTGGGACTTAGTTTATAAATTGAACGAATTGCCCTTTTTTGTAAAACAAATATTGTTTGAATATCGGCGGCATTGCCCCACAAGAGAATACCGTACGACATCACGCTATGGAAATAACTAAAGTAAACTAAACGAGCTGTCTCTAAATCAGTTAAGTCACGAATTCTTCTAACGGCGTATGCTGCAGAGCTAAGTTTTTTCGACAATTTGTTTATATGCGGGCCCCACTGAAGCTTGGCATCCAAAGTTATGCCTAAGAACACTGTGCTATCTTCCGGTTTCAGCTCTTCATCCTTAATTAGTACAGTAGTTTCCACTTGTCTTACATGGGGTATCGTAAACTTAATACATTTAGTTTTTTTTTCATTTAAGAGTAGATTATTAACATTAAACCAATTAACAACTTTTGCCAGGGCGTTATTAACATTATCCATAACTGGCTGCTGACGTTTGAGTTTAAATAAAAGAGAAGTGTCGTCTGCAAACAATACCACGTCATGATTATCCTTTATGAGGTAAGGCAAGTCATTTATGTAAATAAGAAACAAAAAAGGACCAAGTATTGAGCCCTGGGGTACCCCCATTTTTACTACGGATCCGGGAGATCTTTTCCCGTTAACATCAACTCTCTGAATCCTATTACTCAAATAAGAAGTAAGAAGATCCAGAGAGGCGTTACGGATTCCGTAGTGGTGTAGTTTCCTGATTAATGTTTCATGAAGAACGCAATCGAAAGCTTTAGATAAATCGCAAAAAATTCCCAAAGCGTCGCATTTGTCCTCCCAGGCATTATAAATGTGTCCTAAAAGTTCAACACCGGCATCAGTTGTTGAACGACCCCTTGTAAAACCGAACTGCTTTTTGTGCAATAACTTATGTTTATTGAAAAAACTTTGCAATTGTGCCAAAATTAATTTTTCAAAAATTTTACTAAAGGTGGGTAGTACTGAAATGGGTCTATAATTAGTGGGGTCTGATGTACTACCAGATTTAAACAATGGTATTATTTTACTATATTTCATTAGATCAGGAAACTCACCACGGTCAATACAATCGTTAAATATAACAGCTAAAGAAGGAGCTACAACGTTTATAATGGATTTAGCTACGTCCACAGAATGACCCCATAGATCAGCAGTCTTTTTAACATTTAAGGTGTGAAAAGTTTTAATAATATCTCTACAGGTGACATATTGGAAGTTAAATTCGGAATCACAGACTGAAACGTTTTCCCTTAGTAAAGACTCGGCAGCAGCAGGCGACGAGTTAAGCGATTTAGTTGTCGATACGGGAATATCTGCAAAGAAATTTTCAAAGGCTGTGGCAACTTGAGTGTCTGAATTTAGAATATTATCGCCAATAGCAAGGCTGTAGTCACTATTTCGGTTGCAAGACCTTCCCGTTTCGCTATTAATGATGTTCCATGTCATTTTAATTACATGTGTTAATATAAGTACGCTCTTCATACAGTTCATAAAGTCGTTTTCGACTCTTATGAATGCCAATGGTGGCCCAGTCATTGAAAGAAGCGTTACTATTTACCGAGATTGTCTTAGGGACAAATGTGGTTTCAAATTGTGCGCAATACATGCTGAAAAAATCGTTATAGTGTTGATTGGGATCATCATTGGCTGACAAAAGTGGTAGTTTTGATAAGAGTTTAGTTTTAAAAGTTTCCAAGCGATTTTTACTTTTTGGATTAACAATGATATCCTTTTTAGTGATTTTCATATTTACATTAGGAATTGTGATCAATTGCCCACAATGATCTGAATCTATTAAATTAATAATTGCCTTTTGGGTGGGTATAATATCAGTGTAAATATTATCTAGGCAAGTGGCAGTAGTAGGGGTTATTCTAGTGGGCTCAAGAAATTTATTTTCAAGATTGTATGACTGAAACAGGCTTAAAATTTTTGTACTTAACCCAGAATTTTCTAACAAATTAATATTAAAATCACCACAAGTAATTATAGACTTCTTAGAACTACAGATTCTATGTAACACTTCATCCATTACCTTTTCAAAACAATCATACAACCCGGAAGGAGGTCTATATACACTTAAAATGATAAACTGCTCCAATTCTATACAGGCTATTTCAACTGTTCGCTCAACAGATAGGCTAACAATATCCTTGCGTTCTTTAAATTTAAGATGATTACTTACTAGGATTAATGCGCCGCCGTGTATAGCATTTACTCTGCAGAATGAACTACCAACCCGGTGATTGCTAAAATTGAAAATTAATTGGTGACATTTAAGCCAGTGCTCCGTTATACAAAGTTTGTGAGATACTTGTTAATTTTGCTTTAACTCCCGTGCTGTTTATAGTTAGTTACATTTAAATAATTGGTTGTATGTACATGGTTTAATTTGATTAAGGATTTATTTCAATCATTTATGGTTATTTAGAATTCAAGGGGAACTAGACCCATTTAAAACTGGACCCATACTAGTTTCCCCATTTCTATATTGATAAAGGTGTCGATTCTGTTATGCACAAACTAAACTTAATTACTTAATTTAGGCTAATGCTCTCTTTTATTATAAGGCAATGCGAGAAAAAAGCGGCTATTTAGCTATGAACTAAGTTAAAGATGTCAAACTAGTTTAGACCTTGCGCTTCATCGTGTTTTTAGTCGACATGTTTTTATGTGCACCCGAAGCTCCCTTCATTTGTATGCAATTTTAGTTACAATTATATTTGACAGCTCTAAATAAAGTCCGTCTCTTTCTTGTTTTATTAGAGAGAAAAAGATAGCAATAGCCTAAATTAAGTTTAGTTTGAGCACAACTGAATCGACGCCAATGCCCATTTAGAAAAGATTGAGATAATAACGATTTTCATCTCAATTGTAATTATCACTTGCTTCGGTAAAAGACAACATCGTGATGAGGAAACCAAACCAATATACATGATAGATATCACTCGATGACATGTAAACCCAAGTAAAAAGCCGATGGGCAGCTTAAAACACAGCTTACAGACCCTAAATCAGCCGATTAGAAAAACAAAATGGTTGCCATGCGCGGGGTATGGGGTTAGAAATTAATATTTTATAAACATGTATTTGTCGATAGAAATGAGTAAAACATATGCCCTCAAAGTATCGGTAACCAGTAGCCATACACATTGTATGTATATCCAAATCGAGAGCCGCGTAGACATCAAACTTGTGTTAACCAAACCGTCAAACTATGTAGTTACCAAGCTAACTTCTATTTGCAGACACTTAAATCTCTTAAACTTTTCCGTATAGCAATACACTCCCATACTCGTTTTTACGAACATGATCCAACAGCTAAATAAATGCCTAAATATATCGTTGGTTTTTCAACTCTAGGCCCTAAACAGAAAGTTTAAATTCCAACAGAGCGTTTCGTGTAGTGTTACTGAAAATGAGCACTGAGCGTTGAAAGTTTTCCACGTACTCTCTTACACAGTAGTGTGTGGTTTAAGTTAGAGCAAACGCCTACCACTAACCTAGATTTCCTTAATTACTTATACTTAGCAAGTTATTTGGGATATGCAGCTGGTGGAACGATCATTCAGGGACTGGGTAGTCAACATGACAAACGATTGGTGTGTAAAGGTACAGTGACATGACTGTCAAAGATTAACAAATGACAGCTGTGACCAACGGCTTTTTGGTATTTAATGGGTGGTTACCCATCCATCTTCCAATCCGAAATCATCGTAAAGACATTTGACAGTCCCGCGTTGGATTACGGCCAGGAAAAATGTTTGTTTCCCAGCAGAATATAAAGGAGATGTTCCAGAAATGTATGGAGCCTGGGCCAGCACTATGTACACTATATGTAAATATTGCTGTATATTACAGTAACCGCTTTTCATTGTTAATTTTCTTTAATTTCACTTCGTTTCCATGTACATTCAAATGAGCTTGGTCAAGGAGAGCAACACAACGTAAAATTAAACATGGCGGATCAGAGCAGCAGTATGCAAACAATGTCATTTTGACAATGACATTTGATTAAACAGACCAATCCAAACTCAAAGAAACGAAGATGTCACTTCTTAAAACTGTCAAAGTCGTCAAACGTCATGACGTCACACAATTGTCATGGCTGCCCTAAAATAGGGTTTTCTTATTAAAAACTACATTTATGTACGCCTGTACCCCTCTTCAAATTAATTTATTAGTATTTTTATGGAATTCCCCTATTTTTTCCTATTTATCCATGTAGTGTACATAGTGGTGGCCCAAAATCAAAGATCTCCTTTAAAACGATATTGTATCCCTAAAAAAAACACAAATCCCTCCCAAAACCAAAAGGAATCCGTTATATTCAAATTGAACATATTCAACCGAAGAATGTAGCCTGTCCTTTCGATATTTATGTTACCGAAAAATCGTAAAACCCGTTAGATTGTAATCTATCTAACGAGATTGGTAACTCTCGAAAAATTGTCAACCGAACATTCAGCTTACAATTTAACGCATTATTTTTCGTTGGATTATAATCTATCGAAATGAAACCGTAAAACTGTGAAATGTGTGTGACGGAACTCACTTCGCGCGCTGTGAGGGTCGCCCTTGGGTATTGCCGCTCCCACGAAAAAGTTTAATGTAAACTAACCTCAAACACTTAATATTCACATAAAAAGCGTAGTCGACGGTGTAATGTTCTGTACTGAGTTAATAAAACACACTTTTATAGATCACGTAGGTGAAATAGTATATGCGTCTAGTGCACGACTGCCTTCGGTCACGGTTGGCGCTCGACTGACTGCGCGCCGCCCAGGCGCATACACTACATCCCTTCTTTATTTAATAAATAATTAAGTTACAATAACTTAAACTACAATATTAACCACGAAATAACAGAATAGATGTAGTAATACTTACATAAACTAGTAAATCAGGCATACAACATTATATCATCAACAAAGTGACAGACAGATAATCATTTTAATCGCTTAAAGGTATATTGGAATACTTTAGTCCTTATTGTTCAATGACCCTGTGTCCTTATTATCATTGTCCACAACCTGCCAAGAAACATTAATTTTCTTTAAATGTACTATATTTCGACGATACTCTTTACCTGTTTCGTCGTTTCGTGCGTGAATATCGCCATCGGTGACTCCCGTCACTGTGTGAGAGGTAAGGTTATAGTTAGGTGTCAATTTATTAACCTTAGTTATATTTTTCAACATTACCTTTTCCCCTATTTCTAAATTAGAATCAGTAGTTCTTCTTTTTCTATCCCCATATTCTTTCCCTTTTTCTTTCATTAGCATATCCCTATCTCTCACATCTTAATCTATGAGTTTATTTTCTACATCTGGAGCGAAAGGAACTTTATCTCGAAAGCGTCTTTTAAAAATAACTCAGATGGCGATGTACCTGTAACAGAGTGGGGTGTACTATTATACATCATTAAATAATTTAAAATATCTTCTTTCCAGTCCTTATTTTTAGCTTGGCTAATTTTAAGTCTCTATAGTACATCTCGATTTTGTCTTTCGACTTCCCCATTCATTTGTGGCCAATAGGGAATAGTACTATTGACAACAATACCGCATTCTTTGCAGAAATTGCGGAACAGATCGCTCGTAAATTGATTCCCGTTGTCACATGTTATAGTTGCGGGAAAACCTAACCTTAAAACATTTCTTTTAGGACTTTAATGGTGTCAAGTGCAGTGATACTTCTCATAACCTTAATTTCTTTATACCGGCTATAATAGTTGATAATAGTTGACAAGAATTAGCATGTAGTCTCGACTCGAAAGTGGCCCTAGAAAGTCAACGGCAACATCTATCCATGGCTCTTTAGGTAAAGATCGCCTTTTCATCGGGTGTGGTGGATTAGGAGCCGATACAAGAGTGCATCCGCGACAACCTTTCACTACATGTTCAGCATCTCCATCGATCCTAGGCCACCACACTTTTGTCCTAAGGCGACCTTTCATTGCGACTATACCAGGGTGCCCTTCGTGAGCAGCTTCTAATACCCTCTGGCGTAAATCTTTTGGTATGACTATCCTAGTACCCCAGGGGTCAATTCTTGGTCCATTTTTGTTTCTCATTTATATAAATGACTTGCCTTACCTCATAAAGGATAATCATGATATAGTATTGTTTGCAGACGACACTTCTCTTTTATTTAAACTTAAACGTCAGCAGTTACTTACGGATGATGTTAATAGCGCCCTGGCAAAAGTCGTTAATAGGTTTAATGTTAACAATCTGCTCCTGAATGAGAAAAAAAACCAAATGTATTAAGTTTACGATACCCCAAATAAGACAAGTGGAAACTAGTGTAGTAATCAAGGATGAAGAGTTGAAACCGGAAGACAGCACAGTGTTCTTAGGCATAACTTTGAATGCCAAGCTTCAGTGAGGCCCGCATATACACAAATTGTCAAAAAAAACGTAGCTCTGCAGCATACGCCGTTAGGAAAATTCGTGATTTAACTGATTTGGAAACAGCCCGTTTAGTTTATTTTAGTTATTTCCACAGCGTGATGTCGTACGGTATCCTCTTGTGTGGCAATGCCGCCGATATTCAGACTATATTTGTATTGCAAAAAAAAGGCAATTCGTTCAATTTATAAATTAAGTCCCCGATACTCCCTCAGAGAAAAATTTAAAGATATTAATATTCTTACAATGCCCTCTCAGTATATTTATGAAAATCTTTTGTACGCACACAAAAATATTAATTTGTTTAAAAAAATACAGTGATATCCACAACATAAATACGAGAAACAAACACAAATTTGTTATTCCTGCTACGAGGCTCAAGAAAATAGGGGGAACGTTCAGATGCCAATGTATACGCTTTTACAATAAACTTCCGAGCCATATTCAAGCGCTTAGTCTAAATAAATTCAAATCGTTTGTAAAACGGAAGCTATGCCTGAAAGCCTACTATCATGTTAATCACTACCTCGATGATAAAAGGCTTGCTGCTCCAATGAAATTTGCTCTGCGAATATAGAAATTTCGGACTTCGCTGGTTTATTATTGATTCCTTTCTTTTATACACTTTGACATGAAAGGTTTTTTTTTTTTTTTTTTTGTTTATTATTTTGTGTGTGTGTGTATTTGACATGAATATTTACTTGTAGCTTTTGACATTTAATGACTTGACATGAATACTTAGTTCAGTATTTTATTATTTTTTACATTTTTAGTTTATTTTTTATTGTTTTATGTGTGTGTATTTGACATGTCGTATTTTTATTGACATTCATTTTGTAAATTATTATTAATTTTATTTTACTATTTGTGTTTTTTTTTAAGTGGGACCATGTGGGTTACATTTTTTATTTTTTATTATTATTATTATTATTTTTTACCCCTCAACCGTCTGACAGTTTGAGTTCTATAAGCGACCTACCCAAATGTCCTATTGTATTGTTCGTCGTTTCGTTGAGCTCCTTGTGTTATAAGTCGAGCTACACGATAACTGACAAATGCTTGCACTGACTGGACAGGTTTACTCAAATCTGTATGGTTCTTTCTTCAAAGACCATCTCAGACACTAATATCTACATGATCCTCATGTGAATTGAGCAAGATTATGTCTGGACTTCAAAAGAGACTATGACCTCTGAGTTTGTTTCGGCTGTTTCTTCTCAGAGTAGTCAGGTACGAAACACCGGCCCCATCTAGTTCAAAAAAAAATTGACGTGTAAAAGTGTTTGTGAAAACCTACTTACAAAATAAAGATCATTTATCATTTATCAAAATCAAAATCAAAGCATTTATTTCAAGTAGGCCAATAACAGGCACTTTTGAATTGTCGAAACAAAGATGAACATTTAAAGTAGCTACAGTCCCAGTCACAAGACATAAAAACTGTGAAAGTACTGTAGTTGCCCATTCCCTAGCGTAGATCTCTATGGAGAAGAACGGGCAAGAAACTCCATGGACACTCTTTTAAATCAAAATATTGTTACAAAATCTTGGTTACATCATTCATTTTGAGATGGTAGATTATGTGAGAACAATGTAGCAAGATGTGCATGTTAAAAGTGTCCATAGTAAAAACAAAATAATTCATTCAAATAAGCCATGGCAACTAAGAGATGACCAGTCACAACTGACAGCACCCGTTCACGAACATGACGCATGGATCAGCACCATTCAGCTCAACCACTTTGAAGGGAGCTAAATGATCCGACACACGCGCCACCATCAGCGAGACATTTGAGTGAGCATGACATACTCTCAACCGCCAGGGCACATTCAAGTCAAAACTAAAGTAGGTTTCCAGTGAATGATAGCTTTCTAGTACATAGTACTCACACAATATGGGCTATGCTATTATATAATACTAACATTGAATCTATACAATGCAAAGATAGTTGTACAATCTTCAGCAGCTCCAACAATACCATTTAATGCTATCAAGTTTTGCGCCCCTGTCCTTGTGGAGCAGGACCAGCATTGAGCCAAGCATTTTTATCAGCGATATAATCGCTCAACTTGTAATATGCTTGCTTACATAATGTGCGTTTAATACATGTTTTAAATTTCGTCTCATTCAGTTCAAGAATACTTTGTGGAATTTTATTATAGCATCTCAAACAGTACCCCATGAAAGATGAGTCTACTTTAGCGAGTCTAAAGCCTGGCTGAACTAGTTGGTCCCTATTTCTAGTACTGTAATTGTGTCTGTCGCCTCTTTTACCGAAAAGATGCAGATTTTTTCTGACGTACATTATGTTTTCGTAGATGTATTGGCAATGAACCGTCATGATGCCAATATCCTTAAATAGTTCCCTTAGAGAATCGCGCCTACGAAGATTGTATATGGCTCTGATGGCTCTTTTCTGCAGAATAAATATAGACTCAATATCAGCAGCCCGTCCCCATAGCAAAATACCGTAAGACATTATACTATGGAAGTAACTAAAATAGACCAGTCTAGCGGTATCCACATCAGTGAATTGACGGATTTTTCTAATGGCATATGCTGCTGAACTTAAGCGCCCCGCAAGAGATGTTAAATGAGAACCCCATTGTAGCCTTGAATCAAGCGTAAGCCCCAGGAAAACCGTTTTATCTACGAATTCGAGTTTCTCTTTATTCAATATTATCTCACAATCACTACTTTTAACATTCGGTAATGAAAATCTTATGCATTTAGTTTTTTTTTCATTTAATACCAAATTGTTTGCTGTGAACCAATTTTGGACCTGAAGTAGGGCATCATTCACGTCATCTAGATTGTTGGCCCGTCTATTTATCTTAAAAATTAGAGAAGTGTCATCAGCAAACAACACCATATTTTGAGATTGGTGTTTCAACAAATAGGGTAGATCATTTATATAGACTAGAAAAAGGAAAGGACCCAATATTGAGCCTTGCGGAACCCCCATTTTTACATTCAAACCCTTTGAATTAACACCGTTTATTTGAACATGTTGTTTTCTATCGCTCAAATAAGATTTTAGCAGGCTAAGTGCAAGTTTACCCAGTCCGTAATGCTCCAGTTTCAAAAGCAATGTGTCGTGATTTACGCAATCGAAAGCTTTGGAGAGGTCACAGAAAATTCCTAATGCGTCTTGGGACTCTTCCCACGCAGCAAATATGTGCTTTAATAGGGTTACACCGGCGTCAGTTGTACAACGTCCCTTGGTGAAACCATACTGTTGATCATGGAAGATTCTGTTGGTGTTAAAATGATAGAGCATTTGATTAAGCATTACTTTTTCAAAAACCTTGCTAAAAACTGGTAACACAGATACAGGTCTATAATTATTGGCATCTTTACTGTCCCCGGATTTGAAAAGAGGTATGACTTTACTGTATTTCATTAAATCAGGGAAAACTCCTTGGTCTACACATAAATTAAAAATTAAAGCTAAGTACGGGGCTATGGTCTCAAGTATAGATGTGCAAACTTTGATAGACATTCCCCATAAATCTTCAGTCAGTTTGATTTTAATTTGCCGGAAAGCTTTAATAACTGTCATGGGGTTAATGTGTTTAAATTTAAATTCAGCCAGGCAGCCAGACACATTCGCCTTTAATAAGCTAATTGAGGCTTCAGGTGAGGAATTAAGAGCCTCCGTAGTTTTTATTGGTATTTCGGTAAAAAAATTAACAAATTCTTGAGCTACTTCCTGATTAGAGCTTTTAAGACCACATGCTGTATCTAATGTAAAAGTATTATTACGTATTTTCTTTCTGTTGGTCTCGTTATTTATAACTTTCCAAACGGTCTTTATTTTATTTTCCGCTGTTTTGATCTTGTTGCTAATGTGCAGGGCTTTAGCAACCTTGCAAGTATTTCTAAAAATCTTTGAATACGTAGCAACATACTTGCTAAAAGTTTCAGTGTTTATAAAAGGCTTAAGGCTGTAAAGCTCAAATAGCCTTTCCCTACTTTTTCTGATACCTCTAGTTGCCCAATCACTAAATATAAACTTAGGGCAAATACTCTTTGTCTTCTTTTCAAAAGTTTTGTTGAATTCCGTGTGAACTAATGAAAAGAAACGATCATACAATTGATTTATATTAATATCCTCTTGGCTCATTACACTTAACTTGTTCTGTAGGGAAGTATTATACCTCTTTAATTTGCAAGAAGTTATAGGTCTAAATTTAATCTGAACTTTTTGCATTGGAGTTTTACACCTAAAAGTTACAGTTTGTCCGCTATGGTCAGACGGCAAACAATTTATTATGGCTTTATCTAAGTAATCACAATCGCAGAAAACATTATCTATACAAGTAGCAGAAGAAGTTGTGATTCTAGTGGGTTCAATAAACACGTTAGTCAAGTCAAATGACTTAAAAAGATTTAATAACCGACTGCTATTTGAATTTTCTTCTAAAATATTGATATTGAAATCACCACAAATTATTTTATATTTATTACTGGCTGCAAGTTTTGCCAGGACATCTTCCATTATAGATTCAAATACGGAAAAGTTTTGATAGTTTGGGGGTCTGTACACACACACAATTATATGCTTATCTAGCTCAACACAGGACAGTTCGACACAATGTTCAACCGAGAGACCTACTATGTCATTACGTTGCTTATATTTAAAACTATTTTTTATTAATATTAGGGAACCTCCACGAAGCATAGTTTTACGGTTAAAGCAGCTACCCACCATATAGTTTTCATAATTAATAAGCATTTGGTAATCCTTTAGCCAATGTTCAGTAAAACAAATAATGTCAAACTTACTATTTTCTAAAAACAATTCAATTTCTAATAATTTGGAAGAAATGCCTTGGATATTTTGGTGGAATAATTTTAAGGTGTTCTGCTGAGGCCCTTTTTTACTAACTAATGGAGTGCAAGAAGATACCTTGCTGTTGGTAGGATTAACAAAAATATTGTTAATGGTATCTTCTGTTGTCTCACTTACTAGTTTAAATTCATATTAAAATTTGGAGTGAGGCCGGAGACACCCGTGCCATCCTCAGACAACAAGACCCTATCACTAATAAACCCTAATTGAGAATTTTCCATGGTGACAGATGGATCCTCCCCAGTAAAATGTGTGTAAACATTTATAGCACTAGTGCTATATACATTTGTGCCAGTCACCTGTACATTAGTAGAATTACTAATTGTCGCAGTGTTAATAATATAACTAAACTTAGACATACTATTTATGTCTGTGTGAATACTATAAGCTAATAGCCGAGCTATTTTGTGTCTACATACAATAGGTAGATACACCTTACCCCGTGATGACTTAAGATCTTATCATTTATCATTTATCATTTATCATTTATCATTTATCATTTATCATTTATCATTTATCATTTATCATTTATCATTTATCATTTATCATTTATCATTTATCATTTATCATTTATCATTTATCATTTATCATTTATCATTTATCATTTATCATTTATCATTTATCATTTATCATTTATCATTTATCATTTATCATTTATCATTTATCATTTATCATTTATCATTTATCATTTATCATTTATCATTTATCATTTATCATTTATCATTTATCATTTATCATTTATCATTTATCATTTATCATTTATCATTTATCATTTATCATTTATCATTTATCATTCTATCATTTATCATTTATCATTCTATCATTTATCATTTATCATTTATCATTTATCATTTATCATTTATCATTTATCATTTATCATTTATCATTTATCATTTATCATTTATCATTTTATCACTACCATAACGGCTACATCCGAGATCTTTCTTTGGTTTAAAGTATTTTTTTTTTTAAGGGTTTCTTGGAATCAATCTTGTTTATTTCATTATTTTTTTTTGCTGTCAGTTTGGTTGTTGGAGTTACCGAACTGCTCAAGTTGTCTAGTAACAACTTCTAAGGCATTTGCCTTAGAAATGATTTTATCTAATGTAATGGAATCTCCAATTTCTAAAATGTTTTTCCTCAAATCAACAAGTCTACATGTTTTTGTGATTTGGTCTACCAAATGTTCGTCTTTATTTGTAAAGTTACATTTTTCAGCCTGATTCCTTAATCTCAATATAAACTTTTCGAATTTTACTCATTCTTCCTGTTGCATGAGCCGGAAAATGTATATTTCATAAATATAACTTTGCTTTGGGGAAAACGGTTATCCGTTAAGTTTTTCAAGTGCAATTTTATACACATGTGAGTCTTTCCCGTCATCATCTTTACCATCCTCTGCATGGGCCCCGGGCAAATTGTAGTAAATCTCCTGTAGTGCTAATCCACCAACATGGAGAATAGTAGCTCGCTTTTTATTAGGGGAGTCAATATTAGCAGCTAAAAGATAAATTTCTAGGGCCCGTTTCCATTTCTCCCATCGGGTACAAACCGATGTCGTGTCACCCTCACAATCAAAGTGATCTAAAGTTGTCAGCATTGAAGTTGCGTGAGTCATTTTTTGGGGCAACCTGTAACAGGATTTTGAGACTCTTAAGCGTGGCCTTTTTTAATGTATTTATATATTATATATATAACAGTAACACTACTGCATAGCCTTAGGGTACTTGTTAGTACTTGCGTGCCCATTAGGGCATTTCGGATTCGGCATGACCTTTGACGTCAGCATAAGTATGACTAACTAAATATACTAAATAGCTTTATTCTTTAACTACTATTATGGAAATTGACTGATAATAACCTTTATATATTAACAAATGATTATATTTACTAACTGGTTGTCAATAATTATGCTAGTAATTAAGCTATTATTGATGCTTACACTAACGTTTCCCGGTCGTTTTTCTCATTTATTCTTCATGCATGGTCGTTTGTGCGAATAGTATTTGCGTGACCTTGATATTTTTGTGTCGAAATGCAAACGCTTGATCCTAGCAAAACCAGTGACCTGATTAAAATAGTATCTACTGTTTTTAGTAGTCTTTAGTAGGTTATTTACAACAGAAAAGTGAGGTATGTTCAAGATTTATGATAATAGTTAGTTATTATTTTTATTTAAAATAAGAAGCGTGCAAATAACTCAATTGTCTTGTTATTTAAATGAAAGCACTTACTCAATAATAATTAACAATCATTTACTGTTTGCATTACAGCACATTTAAAATAATTGCATACTATTCAGGCATGGCCCTTTGTTTTGTTGTAAACAACACTCATTGCATGGCCTTTGTAACATTTACGCTTATCAGTTGTTTACATCAATCGAAGCAGAATTTATTTCCCGTTACTTAATCATACGAAACTGAGGCAACAAAGTAATCATTAGCTGTGAACATCTACCTTGATAGCGGTTTATTAACGTTTATGTAGGTAGGTACAGCGTGACTACGTCCTGTTTTCACTTTAGTATCCAAACTACTAACGATCCTTATCGAAATATAGTCGCTTAACTGATTGTAAACAACTTGCATTATTTTTCGGCGTGCATTCTTCCCCTTTTTTTGGTAAATGTTTTCAGTACTTACTTTTATCCTCGTCGCCACTTGTAATGTTCTGTACTGAGTTAATAAAACACACTTTTATAGATCACGTAGGTGAAATAGTATATGCGTCTAGTGCACGACTGCCTTCGGTCACGGTTGGCGCTCGACTGACTGCGCGCCGCCCAGGCGCATACACTACAGACGGATTAGTCTTGTCTGCAGGGGGAACCTAACTAACCTTAGGTCGGAGTCTTTCAAGTCCCGATTATGGGGGCATAGATACTTCCGTCGCATATATTTCACAATTTTACGTTTTCACTTCGATAGATTATAATCTACCGAAAATTAAAGAGTTAAATTGTTAGCAGTATGTTTGGTTGACAATCTTTCGAGAGTTTACAATCTCGATACATACATTGCAATCAAATCGATTTTATAATTTTACGGTAACATTTTGCAAAACCACTCTCAATGTTACACAAAGGTGACCGAAGGTAGACGATAAAAATACAAAGGTATAGTTTAAAATAAAATAAAATAATAAATATAATAAATATCGCTGGACATTACACACGGCGCCATCTAGTGCCACACTAAGCAAGGCTTGTATCGTGGTCACCAGACAGTTGATATACTACATATATACTTTTTTTTTGTAAAATACATACTTATTATGCAAATAAACATCCACGACTCGGATACAAATGTATATGTTCGTCACACAAACATTTGTTCCTACCGGGATTCGAACCCGAGACCCTAAGCACGTAAGGCAGCCTCACTACCGCTGCGCCATTCGGTTCGCCAAATGCGTCACTAGACTCAAACTCAAACTCAAATCATTTATTTCAATTAGACCATTACGGCACTTTTGAATGTCAAAAATACAAAACTAAATCAAAGCTACAGTCACAGTCACAAGGCAAAATAACTTGAGAAAGTACTGTAGTTGCCCATTCCCTAGCGTAGATCTCTATGGAGAAGAACGGGCAAGAAGCTCCATTGACACTCTTTTCAATCAAAATATTGTTACAAAATCTTGGTTACATCATTCATGTTGTGATTATACATATATGTGAGAACGATGTAGAAAGACGTGCACATTAAGAGCGTCCAGAGAAAAGATTAAATCAACTTAAAAAATAAATAAATTAAAATTAACCGTGGCAGCTGAGAGTTGACCAGTCTCAATTGACAGCGCCCGTTCACGAACATGACGCATGTATCAGCACCATTCAACTCGACCATATTGAAGGGAATTAAATTACCCGACACACCCGCCACCATCACCGAAATATTTGAGTGAGCATGACATTCTCTCAGCCGCCAGGGCATATTCAAGTCAAAAAAAGATAACTAAATGTAAAATGGTGGCTTTACAAAACATGGAACTCACACATGTGGTATGCAATTATATTATATTAAGAGATGGAATCTATACAATGCAAGGATATTTTTACAATCTTCTGCAGCTTCCACAATAACTTCACTGGGAATCAATTAGTTTGCTCCTATGGTTGTGGAGCAGGACCGGCATTGAGCCAAGCATTTTTATCATCAATGTAATCCCCCAACTTATAAAATGCTTGACTACATAGTGTGCGTTTTACACAAGATTTAAATTTCGTCTCATTCATTCATTTTGGTGTGAGTAAAATTCTCATAGCGCGCCTTCTCATGGGATAGTGATGTGGGACAGTATAAGATTTTTTTGGAATGTGCGACAAACGAAGAATAAATCTATGTTATAATAGAAGATTAAATAAAAAAACCTAAGCCTCTGTAGCGCAGTGAGACAACATAGGCTCACAATAATAATTGTAATAACTCACATGTATAGCAAAATAAAACTTTCATCATCGCATTTGCGTAAGAAGATTACAAAACGACATTGATGAAAAATACCTTGATAACTCGATCAATTTTACATAATGTGTTTATGATGTCACAAAAAAACAAATAAAAAAACTGGGACCAAAAACTATACACTATCACTGTGGAACTTGCAGTCAAACTGACAAGATGTTTATACTATTGTACATAGTGAGTTTCGTGATCAATGCAAACGAAGCAGCAAGAATATTGGCAGTATTCCCCACACCGTCTCTAAGTCATCAAATAGTATTTCAACCTCTGACTCAAGAACTAGCTAAACGAGGACATGAAGTCACAATCATTACACCAGACCCCGCCTTCCCGAAAGGAAAAACGCCTAGTAACATCACAGAAATTGATGTTCACGATCTATCATACAAGGTATGGTCAGATAAACTATTGAATAGAATAGCAAAAGGAAATAAGGACGATTTGAAAGATCAAATCAAAACCTACTATTCAACAATATTGGACATAGTTATACAACAGTTTCAAGTTGATGAAGTACAAGAATTGATAAAGGATAAAACAAAGAGCTTTGACTTGTTGATTTTAGAAGCTTGTGTAAGACCAGCACTACTTTACACGCACATCTACAAAGCTCCAGTAATCTTAATGAGTTCATTTGGAGCCATGCCTGGGAATCTTGAAGCTATTGGTGCACCTGACCATCCTTTGTTGTATCCAAATGTTTTTAGGCAAAGATCCAACAATCTTACAAAATGGGAGAAAGTATTTGAAACGTTAAAGTTTTATATATTCCAAAGAATATCGGAAAGTTATGTAGATGTTGAAACTGAAGAGATAAGAAAACATTTAGGAGGTAATGCACCAAGTGTTTCAGAGTTGTATAAAAACGTGGATATGTTGTTCTTGAATGTTCATCCAGTGTTTGAAGGTATTCGTCCAGTACCTCCCAGTGTAGTGTATACGGGTGGATTACATCAGAAGCCTTTTGAGGAGTTGCCAGCAGTAAGTATGAATGCTCTGTTCTTTAATATTATATCACTGCCTAGCGTACGAATTTCCATAGACATAAAATATCAGGACAAGCAATAAAGAGAGATTGGTCAATTTGTCGTAGGGATCAATTTGAACTTCATTAGAGAATGAATTAAAGTCTCGAGTGTCGCTGCTTGTCATAGACTTCTAAAAACACAACATCATTTTTTTTCGCGATAAAAAGCTTCCACGGATTTCCACCACCCTGGAGAGAGCGGAAAGCTCTGTCAGACTTGTACTGACTAATACAACATCGGTGTTCCCTCGCACAGTTTCATCAGCACTTCGGAGGGCAGCGGGTTCTTATGCGACTTTCGCTGCCCAACTTTATCTGCCGGCTTCATCCCGGGGGGGAAGGAGGTGTAAAAATCCTCCAGTTACATCTAAGAGAAGCTTGCGTGGAACACTACGCGCTGAATTCTCGAGTCTGCAAGCTATGGTAGAAATTCTAGTTCATTGAAGACTGTAACAACAAAGAAGTTATTGCTGCGTTTAGCAAAATTTATTTTTCAGGAACTCAAATCTTATTTGGACTCTTCCAAAAATGGAGTAATCTACACAAGTTTCGGCACAAATGTGAATACGAATCAGATAGCTCCAGATATTCAGAAGAAAATTATCAAAGTTTTATCTGAGCTACCTTACGATGTGTTGCTGAAGTGGAGTGAAAATGAGCTACTTGGACGAGCAGACAACATTCGAATATCAAAATGGCTACCTCAATCAGATTTGCTTCGTAAGTTTTGATTTTAATGATCTCATACATTTTAGATGTTTTTGTACTAAAAATACTATACCGATTAACATAAAGAAAGTTTATTATGCAAAGTACGTGTTCGTTCCAATTTATGCAAGTATCCATTGGCAATTGCTGACCACGTATCAAATGTTGTTCAACACACTATCGAAAACACAATATTTATGGAAAATATTTGTGGAAATGGACTCACAGATTATTTAATATAAACATCCATTTCACAAATACTGATCATAACCAAGTTAGTCATGTATGAACAAACAACTTTTTACAGTAATTATATTTAATAGTACCCTACAATATTTGCCAATATTGTTTTCAGGGCACCCTAAAGTCAAACTTTTCATAACACAAGGAGGGCTACAATCAACAGACGAGGCTATCACAGCAGGAGTACCTCTGATTGGTCTACCGATGTTGGCAGACCAATGGTTTAATGTAGAAAGATATGAACATCACCGGATTGGAATCAAAGTGGACTTGGAAACACTTGATGAGGAGCAGTTAAAGAAGGCAATAACAACTGTTATCCAAGATGAAAGGTATATTTATAATGTAAAAGGTTTGATTTCGAACCCAGGTAGGCCCTCTACTTTGTGTTTATTATTTCATGACCACAAGTCTCAAACCGGTGAAGGAAAACATCGTGAAACCGGCAGATGCTTCAAATTAATATTTAAAGACAAGTGACACGCATCGATCTGCACTCATCATTCTTCGGCCACGATGTTCTTATTACTCGTCATCACATCAGAAACCTCGTTTCTTGCCAACGACCATCGTCGTTTTATCCATTTATCTTTTTATTCCTCTACTCTTGCACCCATCCATATTCATATTCAAAATTTGCACTTTTACAAATTATTCTTATTTAATATCAAATTCCCTCTCTTAGGCCCGTGTAAGTGGGAACTTTATATGTATTACTTAATTTTATAAATATAATAAATGGTTTACAATTTCATTACACAAAACCCTAGTAGCATTTTTTGTTGGCATTTAGTTGGGCCACATATCTCTGTTTAGTTGGCAATTGCATACAATTGGCGGGCAGTTTGCGGGTTGGGCCCAAAACTGATGGCCAACGAAGATTTGCCTACGAAAGCCCAACTTGCGATGGAGATGGAGCTAACGTGGAATCATAGACTAAGACTATATGGATATATTATAAACGGCGTGGAATTGCTTACGAAGTCCTAACTTGTGAGAATTCTGGGGGGACGGCGCGAACGCTTAAAAAATTACGCATCAGAGTTATCCACATTAGGGATAATCGCAAGGGTCAACCTGACAGCAGTTCAATGGGAACTAGGCCTGTGTCGATCACGATTGATCGAATCACTTTGATTCGATCACAACCCACTCGCAAGTGATCGACTCACGAATCTTAAAAACATTCGATCATATAACCCGCTCACGGAGGACGCTGACTCGCGATACTCGATACTCACAATACAACAGCGCCGTACTTTACGAATTGAATCGACACAAGTATGTTTGTCTCTTTTAATCGCATTTCGATTTCTATGTCGGTCACTTTCACGAGTCGAGTTTCCTTCGTGCGCGCTACACCAGTACAAACCTGTTTGTTTGGGTCGCGAGTGATCGATCGAAAAATTGATTGACATTAACAATAACAAATCAGTTGCACCGTGACCTACGACTCGCGACCCACGTTTGCGACCTGTGCGAGATCTGTTTAGTTTTCGGTATTTGGCGTGGAATGTTTAGTTTATTAATGGTAATTGTTGTTTTTGTATGTTTTTTAAATATTTCTGAGAGTAATTACACTTAGTCACAAACAAATTTACTCAAGAAACCAGTCAATCACACGACTGAACCACGATCCGTGATAGAAGTATCGAAGTGATCGAGTGATCGAAACGATCGAATCATTTTGATTCGATCACCTTGCCAATGGGTCGCGATTGACCCGGGTTACAACAAATGATTGATCGACACACCCCTACCGTCGCCTCCTTCTGCGAAGCAGTCATGCTAGCGAAGGAGGTGGCGGAACGAGAGAGGGAGAGATCCTCTCTTCCCGGCCGCCGCGGGAGACGCAACGGGCGTCGGGGGCCACGTGGTGGCTACCGGCCACCGTAGATGCGGGCCTGTGGACGGCTGGCTATGGGCAATAGCTGGCCGTCCGGCCGTCTAACGACGACGACAGGCCGTGTCGACGTCGCGTTCGTGTTCCACGCGCGCCTCAAAGAGATATCAGCAAAAGGAGAGGGGCCCGCAAGGGCCGAAGCCTGCCGGGGTTGCGGGCCTGTTCGAAAGAGATACCGCGGCCCCGGAACATAAAGGGCGAGGAAGGAACATGGATGGGTTTTAGTCAGTAAGAGTCTGACACTCCCTCCCGCTCCGCCCAGAGTGGGAGAAGTCATCTGATGATTTCCCATCCTAAAAAAAAAAAAAAAAAAAAAAAAAAAAAAAAACACACCCCTAATGGGAACGCCTTGCCCTGGGGAACCGCCTATTTGATCACGGTTTACCTTATTCCAGGTACGTATGAATTCACTACAATACTGCGCGAGAGTCATTCGACGCGGGAGAATCTTAACACCGCGATTCAGAAACGTGACGTAATTGTGCAACGCCATCTAGTTTAAAGATACGAACTAAAACGTGCTGTACTTACGCGTCTTCTTTCCCAGAATAATGGTACCTTTACTTAGATTGCACTCACAGTACAATGTTAACAAGTTAATATATCAAGTACCATTGACAAGATTGCACTTAGTGAGATATCTAAGTAAGATAAATTGGAACAATCAGTTACGAGATACTGACGAATCATAGCAACAAGGGAATTAAGTCATCTTCTTTAGTGTTGTGATATATATGTATTTACAAGACTATAATAAATAGGGTGGAATTTTACAATGCCACCTGGAGGGAAAGTACTCTAAATACTGGAGAACGCAAATTTTACTCAAAGGAGACATACCTTTATTTTTAAAAAGAAACAAATCTGCATTCGAAGATTTTCAAAAAATATTTGAACCAGAATCGAACCCGGGATGGATCGGCTGAAGTTCGAAAAAATAATATACCTTTTTGACATCAATCGATAGGTTCAATCATTTATGGATCAAATCTCTCTAATAAATATGATACGATTTAAGTTCGACAATACAATAATTGTAAGACGTATCATACCTAACAGGCCTATTGAAAGGTTTAAGTTGGACCGATGTAAGTTGTTATCATAACTTAAATCCCTACAAAAAACTCCCAACAGTAGGAATAGAAGCTGCAGGCCTGTCGATAGTTGGCTCCATGTTGTTTTAGTAATTTAAATGCATACAAAATCTCCCAACAGTGGGAATAATAACAGAAGGCCCTTTGTTGGCTATTCGTTGGGCAAATAGTGCATGTTTATGACGATGGGCCTATTTTAAGTTTAGGTTGGCGGAACAACTAACCGTCTGCCAATACATTCCCAACTGTTGGCATAAGGAAGCCAACGGCAATTGCTACTAGGGAAAGTAGTTCAGATCGTGTGCTAGACTTGATAATCTCTAACGCGGACCCTCAAACGATGCCCTGCTATATCCTGGTGAATCCCGATAGCCTCCTCCCCCCCTTTTCAATATTAAATCACCTAGATGTGCGTTTCAAACCAATGCAATGCCATCCTGTTCGCAGGTATAATTTTTACAAAGCAAACTATGATTGCATGAAACGCGACTTAGATAATATTATATTGGGAAGAATCACTCTCTTGTCTTTCTACTGAGATGGCTGTTGATTTTTTTTATGATACTACTAGCTGACCCGCGCAACTTCGTCTACGAGTGAGGGTTATTTTTTTAAATAAAAAGAATCCTATGTTACTTGTAATACTTCCAAAAATATGTGTACAAAGTTTCATGATGATCGGAAATCAAAATCAAAGAATTTATTTCAAGTATGCCAGTTACAGGCGTTTTTGAATTGTCGAAACAAAGATGAAAATTAAATATAGCTACAGTCCCAGTCATAAGACATAAAAAACTGTAAAAGTACTGAGTTGCCCATTCCCTAGCGTAGATCTCTATGGAGAAGAACGGGCCCGAGCCTACCGAGCCTACCGAGCCTATGGAAGCACGTGCCTTTTCGTCACCTTGTTGATGCGTACAACGCTCACTTCATGGAGCTTGACTTCCAAAAAGCAGAGCAATACAATTACTGAATTCATTCGTTTTTTTTTTCCTTTAAATTCTTATTAGGCTTTTACGATGCACACTATTATGTCTGTATTCTTTTAACTTTTTTTGTGAATTCGTGGACAATGTTGTGGATTACATGTATAAAAAATGATTTAAGTATGTTAGATTGTGTATAAATGTATTTCTAAGCTTTGTGCTAATTTAAGAATCTCTAGTTAAGCTTTGCATGTAACTGTTTTTTGTCCCTAACAAATAAAATAAAATAAAATTAATAGGCTGATGATGATGATGATGATGAATATCAAATTTAATTCGGTCATAGCCGGCGCCAGTACAGGCAAAAACTACAAAAACTTCGACGATAAAAAGAAACCATGATTGTTTCCAATATTTTACTGTATTTTCGTTTTCAAAGGTAAACCATTAAAAACCTAAAAAAAAGAAAGGTTTACCTTCTTCTGTCATGTAGGTATATGTCACCGTAAAATTGTCAAACACGTTATATTACAATATAACGTGTTTTTTCTCGCGATATTATAATGTCTCGAATTATTGTCAACTGAACATACAGAAGTATCTCTGCCCCCATAATCGGGTCCAGTAGGGGCGCTTTTTAGGGGGAATATAAAGTGTTTTAAGGTTATATTATAATAATCGGTATTTCTCAGGAATGGTGCATTATCTTTTCATGAGAGTTGTGCCACTGGGCAAGGGGGACCCCTCCTTCCCTCCACACCGCGTAAGTTGACTACTATCGCATGCATTTCACGAAAAATAATGCGTTTTGTTGTAAGCAGTATGTTCATTTGACAATAATTTGAGACTTTACAATATCGCTAGAGATATTACAATATAACGTATTTGACAATTTTACGGTGACATATACATGACAGAAGAATTTCTGTTCTCTATGTGGTTAACATCACGATGCCAAAACAACTTTCCATCACGTGGGTTGTCGGGCTGTTTACCAACATTTTCGTTGTCACTGATTCCTTCTGCATTTCCAGCTATCGTCAAAACATTGCAAAACTTCGTACTCTAATGAATGACCAGCCACAGCCTCCACTGCAGCGCACCGTTTGGTGGACTGAGTACGTGCTGCGTCACGGCGGGGCAAGGCATCTGCGAGCGCCCGCCGCCAACATGTCGTGGGCACAGTACCTAGAACTAGAACTAATTTTAACTCTACTTATAAGCTTACTGATTCTAGTATTCGTATTCATCATTCTTGTTTATTTTGTCTGTATAAATTATGTAACTTCGAAGAAACTTAAGGCAGCTTGATGAATAAACATGTTTATTTTAATCATAAGTTTGTAATTCAAACGTTTGGCTCGACTGTTGTTTTGAATTTTGATCAAGTTTTACAATTATTTGCAAATTAATTTGTGTTTGAAAAAAAATTTGCACTAACTTTAGTATTAAGCATAGCATTAAGTGATCAGAACAGCTTTTCAATCAAGTTATTTAGTTTCAAAATCTAATCAATCTGGTGCTTTGTGTCTAAAGCCATAAGTAATAGTTTTGCATACAAATGGATTCTCTTTGTAGGTTTCTTAAACTAGATTGGGCTATTCAAAAGAATTTATTGTTTGCTGATTTTATCAATGAAAGTTAGTTACGGATAAAGTGTAGTAAACGAGGCTCTTAGGGGATATTAAAAGTTATAAAAACCATTTTAAATCGAATGCTCTTAGTCTGAAATGGTTTCGTTGAACTTTCGTAAGAACGTGATTGTTTGCATGATCGTTTGTTTAATATTTATTTAATTACGCTGTTGCCGTTATTTAGGGTTCCGTAGTCAACTAGGAACCCTTATAGTTTCGCCATGTCTGTCTGTCCGTCAGTCCGTCCTCGCTTAATCTCTGTGACCGTTAGCACTAGAAATCTGAAATTTGGTACCAATTTATGTGTATCAATAACGCCGACAAAGTGGCAAAATAAAAATTGAAAAAAAAATATATTACGGTATATTATGTAAAGTGGGAAGTGATTTTTTTTTTATTTCAACCCGACGTGTGATATAATGTTGGAAAGGTATTTAAAAATGAATAGGGGTTAACTAAAATTATTTTTTGATACTGTCTATAATTTCGAAAATAATCACTCCAAAAGTAAACAACAATGTGTCGCCCCCCCCCCCCCCCCCCCTCTAGCTTTTGAACCATAAGTTTATAAAATATGAAAAAAATATGAAAAGTAGAACTTTATAAGGACTTTCAAGGAAAATCATTTTGAGCTTGGATGGAAACAACAGTTTTTGTACAAAAAAGACAAAAAGTTGTACAAAATAATTTCTGGACTAAGTTTGTAGTATAATCGTATATGCAAGCATTTTTTTATTGTGACGGATGGGAAACTATGGAACCCTACACTGAGCGTGGCCCGACATGCTCTTGGCCGGTTTTTACACCATGTAGGCATGCGTTTGCTGTAAAAAGATGGTGCGGCCTAGAATTAGATCACTCTTGCATAGAAGAAACTTATTCCTTGAAGAGATTATAATGATCGGGGAACAGAAGAGCCAGCGAGGAATCCACAGACCAGATCCACAGAAAATTGTAAAGACGCTAGCACATCAAGTTAACCAAAACTGAATCAACCTTGAACAGCACTGGGCTGGGCACATTGCTCGCAGAACGGATGGCCAATGGCAGCGAAAAGTTCTAGAGTGGCGACCGCGAACCGGAAGACGTTGCGTTGGAAGGCCTCCCATTAGGTGGACCGATCAATGTGGCGACACTTGGGGGAGGCCTATGTGTAGCCAGCGTTGGACGTCTTTCGGCAGAAATGATGATGATGATGAACCTAATGCTTTAATGATAAAGTTAAGAATCTAGTAAATTAATTTGACAGGTTGAAATCGACCTTCAATGAAAAACAGACAAATGAATGACAGTGTGGTCATTATCTGAGCCTTTTCCCAACTATGTTAAATACCAATATTTTACTTGGAACGACTGCCTATCTGACCTCCACAACCCAGTTAATACTGGAAAATACGATACCACTTGGTAAGACTGGTTGTCAGACTTTTTGGGCCATTGGCTACCTATAACAACTGTGAAAGGTAGACAAATGACAGCCGGGACCAACGGCTTAACCTGCTTTCCGAGGCACGGAGGAAACTCGGTATGGACTCGAGCGGATGTTATTACTTAGTCACGAGCAAGACAGTGTGCTATAAGCATTAAATAATCTTTATAAAATAACAAACATTACTCAAATAAATTACTTCACAATTCCAAAGATTCGCACCAAAAAAAAAACATTAAATTAGAAATGTTTTCAGCGTCCAGAAAACTGTCACGCCAAAAGGAACGGTTACACTTAATGAAATAAAAGACAATCGAGTTAATTAAATAAAGAGTGCGAAATTGAGAACTCGGAAAGAGAATTATAAGATTAACGGTCGTCGACTCCATTTAGTGATTAAACGAGCCACCAGAAAATTGTTAATTTGTTGAGACAAGACGTTATACTACTAGAATTTCTAGAAAATGGCTTTAAAATTGGTCCTTGATCCTCATTTAAGTGTTTAAATGACACGGTCAACCACTATCGTTAATCCTGGAAACGAGAATTCAAAGTGAAAACTTCTATATGCACGTTGAGCACACCCGCAATCATAATCCATCGTCATCATTTCAGGCAAAAGAGCTGGACATAGGACTCCCTCAAATGTCGCCACATTGACCGATCCAACGGATTCCCGCAACCTTCACCAGGTCATCAGTCCACTTAGTGGAAGGTCATCCAACGAACTGTCTTCCACCCGCAATAACTTCAGTGTATCATATATGTAGCATGCAACACCATGGTAAATATTCTGTTTTCAGTTATATCTGGCACATGATGTTGTTTTTGAGGTTCTATTATAATTTCGTAAGTATCAGCTGTCCGTGTGTCTAAAGGTGAAATCACACTTATCAGAGCCAAAAGAAGCGAAAGAGCCGAAGAAATCGAATTTTAGAGTAACTTGTATGAAATCCTATCAAACCTTGCACACTTATCCCGTGTCGAATCGGACGAATAGATAACGATATACGGCTGTGGAAATGTTTCGTTTAAGCGTGCGTTTACCTTAAGCGTCAAAGTCATTTCATTGGGGTTGTTAGGGACCTAATTAAAGACTGAACTCAAAAAGCAGTGGACTGTAATTTAAAATGGTATAATCCAAAATAGGTGTTTTAACAATGTTGGTAAACGTAAGAAAAGAGCGCGCGCGTCGTTGTCTTCAGAGATCGGTAGCGAAGTGGGCTCGTGACCCGCGTCCCGCACGTCGCACGCCGCACCTCACGCCGCCGCCCGCCGTCGCCCGCCGTCATCCGACAGCAGCCGAAGATTGCCGAGTGGTCGGAGGCGCCCGAACAGGGGTACTATGTCATTATATTGATAGATTGGAATAGAGAAGTAAAAAAGAAGAAAAATGCTGCGTTGACCCCAAATTACTTGGGATAAGGGCAAGAGAATGAAGATTTATTTATTTATTTCTTCATGTACACACAAAATACATAAAAGGACAATATATTAACATAGAAGAGCACAAAGATACTGCTTATTTCAAAAGAAATTTCTTCCAGCAGACCTGCGAGAGGAAAGTCTGATAAGAAATGTAGACACAGTGTGTAGAAAAGTCAAACAAGAAAATTTAAATTAAAACTTAAAACAAAACTATGACTATTTAATATAAACATATAACATACAAATACATACACATATTATTTAAAAAAACAAAAAGATGATATATTAATGAAAATATTGTAACAAATGATATAAAATATTTAAAATTACATCACACTTCTTCGACTCTTTCGCTTCTTTTGGCTCTGATAAGTGTGATTTCACCTTCAGACAGACGGACAGCTGATACTATAATTATAATAGAACCTCAAAAACAACATCATGAATTATAAATGACTGTTATTTCCATGAAAACCAAATTACCTTTAAGAATAATGTTGAACCTTGAAGAACTGATACTTACGCATAAAGAATTTGAATTTCAAAAATACTCTTACCAAGATTATGAATAGTTGTCTACACTAATATTATAAAGAGGAAAACTTTGTTTGTTTGGTTGTAATGAATAAACTCAAAAACTACACTGTGCCGATTTTAAAAATTCTTTCACCATTGGAAAGCTATATTTACCCTGAGTAACATAGGCTATATTTTATCCCCGTAGTTCCACGGGAACGGGAACTACGCGGGTGAAACCGCGTGACGTCCGCTAGTACATAATATAAACAACATCATACCTGTATTCCCCCCCCTCCCCCCCAATGGTTAGACAGAGGTGCACCTAACTAATTATTGTAAAATAATAGACAAAGATGAAACGCATCAAAAATCATGACGTCAGTACGCTGTAAAAAATATGATAATGACGAGCATGAGCGTGACTTATTGACAATTTTAAAAGCGTCGTATGTTTGTCAATTCTGATTAACGTAACATCATCATCATCATCATTCTCTTGTCCTTATCCCAATTTACTTGTGGTCGGCGCAGCATGCCTTCTTCTTCCATACTCCTCTATTTTTCGTCATCTCATCAGACACTTCTTTTCTTACCATATCCTTCTTAACACAGTCCATCCATCGTTTCTTTGGTCTTCCTCTACTCAAATACCCATCCACATTCATACTGAAAACTTTTTCCACGACATTTTCCTCATTCCTTTCCAACAAAATGCAGAACTAAAAAGGCAAAGCATGTGGTAGCTTTGCGATTTTTTTGCGTCGATTTCTACTGGCCTACCAAGCCTGGAATCAATAAAGTCGATCCCCAAATGTTTAACATCATAATCACCTTTGATTTGATTTGTATCTGGGACCCGGAAACCTGATCAAATAAACCTAATTGAATTTAAAAGCTCAACTTTTTCGAACGAAAAAGTTTCTGTAAATCATTTGAAACGAATTTTTGTCAAGATAAAAGGTCTTTTCATAGATCCTGGAGTTTGTTTGAGACCTCTAAGTGATTTCGAGTATTTTCTGAACGAAATACTGATTGCCCGTTCCACTCCAAGTTTTGGTTACGAAGTGGATAAACAGGTTTGAGTTTGCAATTAATGTTTTGGTAACTTGATTTTGGAGGGTAAATGCAATGGGAAAGCAAATATCCTTTATTTGAGTGTACTGACTGTGTAAATATTGCTACGTTTGGGTTGATGGAGTCTGATTTGGCAAGCATCTATGTTTTCATCAGTTTTCTGATCTTTACAAAATTATTTTGAATCATTGATTGCTCATATGGAAGTTCATCTGGAGGTCTTCATCTCCTGCCTAGCAATATCCCAACTACTATGTTGGGGACAGCTTCCTGCTTAACCGAATACAGATGAACCATTTTTTACATGAAACAACTGCTTATCTCAATTTTTCATCCCAGTATATACTGGGAAATATGTTACTCCTTGATGCTTGATGGAACTTTAAGTGAAAGTAACAAACAATAATAAATCATAGGCGAAGTCTCGAAAAAAACTAGTACCTAAATTATTATAGTTTTATAAACCTTTAAAAATTATTGTAGTCAAATAATGTTTACCATGGCTGACTATAGAGCGGGAGGGAGTGTCAGACTTTTACTGACTAAAACGCATCCATGTTCTTGCCTCGCCCTTTATGTTCCGGGGCCGCGGTATCTCTTTCGAACAGTCGTTGCCCCTTGCTTGCTTGCTGGCTTTGGCCCTTGCCCCCTTCAAAGTGCTGACATCTCTTGGAGGCGTGCGTGGAACACAAACGCGCCATCGACACGGCTTGTCGTCATAAGACGGACGGACCGTCGCGTTGTCGCCGTCGCGTAGCTACGCGACCCTGTGGACGGTGAGCTATGGGCTAGCTGGCGAGCTAACTCATAGCTCACCGTTCACAGGCCCGCGTTAGACGCGTACCACCACGTAGCCCCTGGTGTTAAAGTCCCCTTATAGTGGCAGAAAGGCTTTTGTTTTCTCCGTCATAGCGATATTGTTTTTGTTTCAGAACATACTTGGGAACCTTCTAGTTACGGAGACATTGGCAGTCAAAGTTCTAGTTTTCTCATAAGTTTATTTTTAATACATTTTCATGTAGGTTATAAGTTTCCTTTAAAAACCTCCACGGCCCACGTTCTATTCAATGCAACTATTACCACAAAATTTTGAGTCGAAAACATTGAGTCCTAAGAAGAACAAATCTTTTGCTAGCAATAATTTTAGCGTAGTTACCTAGTTTGATGTACAGAATGCTTGGTGTCAATCAAATAGGTACACTTAATAGCTTTGTGAAGGGTTCGTTTACATTTTGTGTAATTCATAGAATATTACAACAGCCGTTGATCTCCGTCCACAATTAAACAATATTAGTTATGATTCCTTTCATAACCACTTAGCACAAGTGCGAAGTAAAGTAAATTAATCCTCCCGGCCTTTGTATTAACGTCGACCCTTTTCAACTGACCGGCCCAGGAGTCGGAGACACATGGTATTGACGGATAGAGAAAAGCTATTCATAAATTAGATTATAGTGGATTCAGTGACTGGATTCCACTGGATCCGCAATTTGCAGCATTTTGGTGAAATTGATTTTTTTTTGTAGTAAAAAGAAACGAATAGGACGTTTTGAAGAGCTCGTAGCAAAATAATAACAGCCGCTCAGGTCAATCTTTAGCTTAAGCCGTGCTTGTGTAGTTGCATACTGAGTTTCCTCCGTGCCTCAAAAAGCACGTTAACCTGTTGGTCTCGTCTGTCATTTGTCCATCTTTGATAGTCGTTACAGGTAGTCAGTGGCCCAAAAAGTCTGACACCCAGTCTCATTAAGTGGTATCGTATTTCCCCGTATTAACTGAGTTGTGGAGGTCAGATAGGCAGTCACTCCATATAAAATATTGGTATTCAGGTGCACTTGGTTAGACTGGAAGCCGACCCCAAAATAGTTGGGAAAAGGCTAGGCAGAAGATAATGATGTTGTGCGTCTCCCGCGGCGGTCTCTACAACCCCCTGACCCCGACCATGACTACCTGTAACTACTGTCAAAGATTAACAAAGTACAGGATCAACAGCTTAACGTGTTGTCTAAGGCATGAAAGTTTGGTATTTATTTATTTATTTGGCTCACCAACAATTGAATACACTGCTTCAAAGATACAAGATATGTTATATAGAATCACAGACAACTGTATCAACCTCTTACAGGTAAGCACATCATGCACTACTTATTTGTCGTTGAGTGTCTATTGAGAATCAGATGAGTACATATGTACTCACACTCAGCTATGGTTTTTAAATACCAAAATGTAAATTACAAAAAATGTAGGTAATGGGTGACCACCACACATCCACGGACCAACCTAAGCAAGCATGGCTGAACCTTAAGATTGACCCGAATGGCTGCTATTATTTAGCCGTGAGCTCCTTAATACCCAAATGATTACCTTAGTAGAAGAATGAATGAGTGAATGTTGAATTTCAACATTCAGTGTCGAGAATTGAAATACATATCAACTCACTTTTTTATCTATACTAATATTATAAAGCAGAAGAGTTTGTTTGTTTGGTTGAACGCGCTAATCTCAGGAACTACTGGCTCGAATTGAAAAATTATTTTTGCGTTGTATAGTTCATTTATCGAGGAAGGCTCTAGGCAAACACAACGCAACGCAACGTATATATAACATCACGCTATGACCAATAGGAGCGGAGCAGCAATAAGAAATGTTGCAAATGGGAAATCATTTATCATTTATAAAACTTCACGCGAACGAAGTCGCGGGTAGAAGCTAGTTTAAGACATAAAAGACCCAAATACTAAAAATACAGCTTTGATTAGTTACGTCTTCGTCGTTTATATTAAATTCGTATTTTCATCGTTTCTCAATACCCTATCCATAGTTTATTTTAATAAAACACCCTGTAATATAAACAATTTCAGCGTCCTATTGAATTGCTAAGAGTAATTTTATTCAACCTTATGAATTTAGTAATAGAGGTTCTTTTAAAAGGGCTTCTCTGGGAGAAACCACCTAATACTACCCATATTATATTTCTGACTTTAAGCAGTAATACGAGTACTCCACAAAAACTAAATAGGTTCCATTTTATAGGTCATCGTAGAAGTTAAATTGCAGACACATAATACGGGCTTTACGAGGAAACCAACCTTAGCTACTGTTGTTCAGTAGCAGGGTTTTGCACAATTAAATACGAAATATAATTCATACTCAGTCTGTATTTGGGCAGAGTAACGTCCTTATCACTAGTTCACAATATAATGTCCGTTAAAATGATTTGCTTCCCTTTTTATACACGTAACCGCCATATTCAAATCAACTGTCAACTACTTACTCAATACGCTAAGAAATACTAAATTATTGTTATAAAAAAATCAAGTCACTAATGACAAAATATATACAAATAATATTATTTAGATATTAACGAAAACATTTAAAAGTATTTTAGGAATGATAAATCAACTATGTACTACGTCATAACCGTCGCATACTATAAAATTTGGTACTTGTTAACACTACTTATAAAAAAATACATTTCTGAAAACAATTTTTGAATTTCTCGGTAACATCACTAGAAAAGATGGTCATAACCTAGAAAAGCTGAAGGTCATTGGCAAGGTCAAAGGCAAGCGTCCAAGGGATCATAGTCTACTAACATGGACGTATCAGATACTTCAGTCGGTGTTTCTCGAAAAAAAAACACGTTAAACCGGTGGTCCTGGCTGTCATTCCTTGCTTGTTTGGGCCTTGCTTAGTGTAGCACTAGACGGCGCTGTGTGTTAATGTCCAGCAATATTTATTTATAACTAGCTGACCCACGCAACTTCGTCTGCGTCACATATGTGAGAGACAAAGCTCACAAAATTTGCCGTTTTTGTAACATTTTTCATTTATGTTCCGTTCCTTTTGGTCATAGCGTGATGATATATAGCCTATAACCTTCCTCGATGAATGGACTATCCAACACAAAATTTTTTTCAATTCCAACCAGTAGTTCCTGAGATTAGCGCGTTCAAACAAACAAACAAACAAACTCTTCAGCTTTATAATATTATATTAATATTATATAATATTATAAGTATAGATTTATTTGTAGATCTTTGACAGTTGTTAACAGGTAGTCGCTGGGCCGAAACACTGACAGAAGGTATCGTATTACTTAGTACTGATTGGGTTGTGGAGGTCAGATAGGCAGTCACTCCATGAAAAAATACTGGTAATTAGTTTTATCTGGATAGACTGGAACGTATCTCCAATAGAGTTGGCAAAAGGCTAGGCAGAGTATTATGTCATTCGGCTGAAGCCTCACTAAAACAAAGCACGCCTTTTCTTAGGCAACACGGCTGCCCAAAATAACTTATTAGGACTGGACATATTCCATCAAACAAAGGAGACGATTTTTTGTTGTTCGAGGATTTAGGCCACCCACATAAATTGCAGCATTAAATAATGAAACTTACATTGATTTCTTCCTTATAACCTCTAGATTCCAGTGTTTAAATTAGCTAAGCATTGTCTAACCGGAATAAATGCGAAAAATCTGCAAAAACACTTACGAAAACCAAAATAAACAGAAAAAGTAAATGTCAAAATAATGAATAAATGAAGTTGTCTGTCAATCACTAAAAAAGTGGGTTTATAACGTTCCGTGCCACGTTGATTGTTTAAAGTTTAAACAATCTATATATCATATCTATAAATCAATCGCATAGATAGTTTAAACTATCTATGCGATTTTAGTGTAAACCTTTAAAAATAACATTAAAAATGCTCACAGTTTAATAATATTTATTTTTATATTCTTTCTGATTCTATAATAATTATAGCACGTATATGATTACCAAAGGGTAGGTACCGTACTTTTTTTAGTAAACAGAAAAAAACGCCCCTATTCACGTAAGAATTTGCTGTCAAATGACACTGACCACAACAGGAATGATTTGACTCGCAAAAAGATATCATAACATAGCTTATTTATTATGATTTTAAGATTCCGTTTTCATTTCTACGTAATATTTCGTTTAATACCGTAGTAAAAAGGTTACTTTTTTTTGGTGTTATTATGAATAATAAATGCAACGACCAGGTGGGCCCAAAAAAAACTATCTCCTTTGCCCTTATGATGGAAAAGACTTCATCCTCTAAATGTGACTCTTGCGGAGTAATTGATAATGTACATCATTAATTTGTTGATGGTATATGTTCAATTTCATTCAGAGAGAGAAGAACTGTTCGACACATTAGGCCTGTATAAATTACAGGTCAGGATTATGATTGAAAATACTCTCAATTCCTAACAGCGAAGGAGCTTGTCTTTTGTTCGGGATTTCATCGCCTGTAGTTAAACATGTTAATAATATGTATTTATAGACTAAGAAAATTCGGACTGACATAATATCTATACTAATATTATAAAGCAGAAGAGTTTGTTTGTTTGGTTGAACGCGCTAATCTCAGGATCTAGTGGTTCGAATTGAAAAAATCTTATTGTGTTTGAAAGTCCATTTATAGGTCAAGGAAGGCTATAGGCTATATAACATCACGCTACGAGCATTAGGAGCGTAGCGGGAACGAAAAATGTTGCAAAAACGGGTTTATTTTTTCTTTCGTTTTATGCGACGCAGACAAAGTTGCGTGGGTCAGCTAGTGTAGTATAAGAGTAAAAAAAAAAGAAGAAAAATATAAAAAAGTGAGTGACATAATACAAAAATCTACCAAAACATCGTAATGACGTAAAACATTAGGTACGTCACATGGACCTCAAGACTCGGAGAATAATGTACCGAGTGACATCTGGAAGCAACTCATAAGCTCAGTAGCTGACATGACGTTAATAAAGGCATCCGTTCGCGACGTTATTAAATATTATTATGATGTTCTTCTTTAGGGTTCCGTAGGACAATCATGCTAAGTATTTATTTAAGACGTATTTCATACAAACGTAATACCAAAATAATTTATAAATTAAACATATTCCTAAAGTATTCATTTCGATTGAATTACAAAATATCTAGGTTCCCAAATATACCTATGTTTTGATTGGACACTGATTTTAACAAGAGTTATAAGAAAAATAAGTTTTCTATAGAAATTTTAAATTCCTCATATCTCGTCTTTGTATAATTGTCCTCTTAAAAAATATATTTGGGAACATAGATGTTCTGTAATTCAATCGAAATAAATACACACGACATAAACATAATTATGGCTTATTACATTAGAAAATTTCAGTAGCAGTAAATGTCTGTTTTCCGTCTGATGCACATTTGGTGGCAATAGGCTTGCCCCTTTTACTTGACTTAAACTTAACACGTGAAATGTGGGTACTTACAACCAATAAGTATGACTTCCATTTCCCTACCGAACAAAATGTACGTGATGTAGCTGGCAAATCGCAAAGGCTTGGTGTAAAAAACGTTTTTAACCTAGATTTGTGAGTTAACTAACCTAGGTTAACAAATCTCGGTTTAATAAAATAGGTTTAATAATAAATTCTAAACCAGTGTACGTTTAGACACGCAAAAAGAACAAAATTAATCTATACTTACTTAATATGGAGAATAACAAATGTTCCTATCGGATCAACTAAATGGTTGATTCGTTCCAGTTTATCGGTTTAGTTGATCGAAGTGCAAAACGTGATTATAAAGCAGAAGAGTTTGTTTGTTTGTTTGGTTGTTTAGCAGGCGATGCGTTGCGATATCAAAACTTCAAGCGAACGAAGTCGCGGGCAGAAGCTAGTAGATTCATATACAAAACTGCCTCTTGATTAAAAAGTTAGACAAGTTTTTTTAACCGTCTAGTAGCCGTTTTTTCTTCAGAAAACAGATTTTTCAAGATTTTTCAGAACAAATTTTTTGTTACCAAAAAGATTATGAGCTACGGAACCCAGATTAAAAATCTCGCTAAACCTTTGTATAACCATTAACTACGCATGTTGTTTTTCCGAGGAGTTACTCTAAGCGTAATTGACAGATTTTAATAATGGTTTTCTTGTTCTTCAATGACATTATGACATAATAAGTCTGACAAGGTTGGGACTTCTAGTATTTAGGTTGTACTTAGGTACCTATTTAGATTGCCTAGGGGTATTGTATAAACCTGTTTAAGGCAATAACATGAGCTAAACGCTAGTTTTATAATGACTAAACTTATATATGATTCACTGCTATAAACAAGACCACAAAAATAAAGGATATTCTTCAAGATATATGGTAGCATGACAGTGTTTTGAAAACATAATACAATTAATTTGACTCAATAAAAAAAAATCACGAAAAATATCTTTCAAACAAAAAAAAAAACATTCTAATATGCATGTGATCAGTCTGATTTTTAGGCAAATAATTCTAAAAGCAATAAATTAGCATGATAGTGTTTTAGTTATTTAATACAATCAATAGTTTTTTAGTAAATCGATCGAAACCATTCATTTCGCGCTATTTGGCCCGCAGTGACTTACGTAACAGCTACTTTGTAGTGCAAGCTGATTAGAACTTTATACTAACAGCAATTCAAACGAAGTTTGAACCACCACAAATAGAGTTGCTAATTTAGCTCGTCTAATTGCCTTAACTTGTCTCGAGAGGCAGTCGATTCATGTCTATGTCCATGAGCTGCATCTTTCTATCTTCTCTTTTTATCTCTTCTTGTGTCTAATTTTTTTTTTTTTTTTTTTTTTTTTTTTTTTTTGGAAATGGCATCTCGCAGTTCAGTCTGAGAAGACTGGCTTCTGCTTAACCGGGCAATGTCCTGTGGATGCCTTGATTCTAAGGCCTCCAGCCAGGGCGAAAATAACTAAAAACTAAGCGACAGCGCTCTAAGGGCACCCCCTGTGGGGTACGAACCTCGGCTTAGGGCGTCGCTGGGGGCAGCAAAGGGACAGGCTGGATCTGATTGTCCTTATTTGGGGACTGATTTAATACTACAGGCTCAGCGTCGCGGGCTGGCTCGAGCAAGGGACGGGGAGGGATTGATCGGGGATTTCGCGCCGGACCTCTGCGGCGAGGTCGGTAGGTTTTCGGTCTGTATTTGTATGCTCTGCGTACCGTACTGGTATCTTTCCTACTCTCTTGCAAGATAGTGATCGGATCGTCGGGGGCGACTAGGGTGTGACGCGGACGTTGGACGGAGCTAATACGCGATGGGTCGTACCGGGCGGCCGATGCGATTAGGGGATTCCTATGCTTAATAGCAGAGTCGAAGTAACGCTTGGAAAGGCGTTTCATGAACTGCTTAACGGTGGGGATTCTAAGGTCTACGTGAAGACTATCGTTACGGACGTAAGGGGGGGCACCGGTGATCTTACGGAGATATCGGTTCTGCAAGGTCTGCATCGTGTGGATATGACGCGGGTGGGCATGCGCGAATACTATGCAAGCATAGGTCATGATGGGACGGATGACTGCGGTGAAAAGACGCAATTTGCACTTGAGTGACAATTTGCTCTTCCTAGTGATCATGAAGTGGAGCCGGCCCATAGCAAAGGCAGCCCGGTCGCGAGCTGCTTTGATGTGGGCCTTGAACGACAGATGGTCGTCCAGAATAACTCCGAGATACCTGGCTTGCCTTTCCCAAGGGATAGGCTTACCGAACATAGTGATGGGGGGACCTGGCGAACGCTTAAGGCGTGCCTTATAGTATAAAACTGCCTGGCTTTTTTCGGGATTAACTTCTATTCTCCACTTACGGAACCAAGCGCCGAGCGAGTCGGCAGCTTTCTGGAGAATGCGGCGGATGTTATCCGGAGAACGGCCGGTGTAATAAATCGCGGTGTCGTCAGCGAAAAGTGCTGTTTGAACCTTCTGGTTCCTCGGAATGTCGCTGGTGTACAGCGTGAACGCGAGGGGAGAGATAACGGAGCCCTGAGGGACTCCGGCGCGAATCGGATGAGGAGAAGATAACGTCTTACCCACACGGTAGCGGAAGGTACGGTTTGACAAAAAGTCTCGTAAGATGAGCACGAGACGGTCGGGCACACCGAGCTGATAAAGCTTGTATATCAGCCCGTTGTGCCAGACCTTGTCAAAGGCTTTCGCGATATCGAAGTACATCACCCCCGTCATCGCTCCGCGCTGGAAACCAGCGCTCACGTGTTCGACGATGCGGTGGACTTGATGTATGCAAGAATGTTCGGTCCTGAAGCCGAACTGTTCTTTCGGGATGAGGCCCTTTGTCTCGGCAAAATCTCTGAGACGCTTGTATATAAGCCTTTCATAGATCTTGCCGAGAGCACTCAGGAGACTGATCGGCCTGTAGCTGGAGGGCTGGGCTTTCGGTTTCCCAGGTTTGGGAATACCTATAACAGTGGCCTCTTTCCACGTTTGGGGGAAAATATTATTGCTCAGGGCGCCATTGAAGATGGCAGCCAAAAGGACTATGAGCCTAGCGGGGAGGGCTTTAAAAACTCTATTCGTGAAACCGTCGGCGCCTGGGGCTTTCCGAGGCTTCAGCTTATCTATAATATCCTTGACCTCTTCCGGGGTGATGGCGGGGAGGGGGTCATCGGGATCTTCAAAAGGGGGAAGCGATGCTCTACGTTCAACTTCTGCATCCACCTCATCAAGGTGCTGCTTGTCTACTGGTAGAGTGCTTGGCGAACATTGAGATTCCAAGCTGTCGGCTAGGCATTCTGCTTTTTCAGAGTCGTCAAAAGCGACGCTCTTGTCGGGACGTATGAGGGGTGGAGAAGAGACCTCTTCCGAGGTGCGCAACTTCCTTTGAAGCTGCCAGAAGGCTTGATGAGTGGGCTCGAGTTCGCTAAGCGTCTTGTCCCATTGACTCGAGCGAAACTCACTAGTGCGTTTCTTTACAGCACGCTGTAAGGAACGCATGTGAGCCTTGTTCGCATCGCAGGGCCAAGAGCTGTAGGCACGTAAGGCCGCGTTCTTCTCGGTTATCAGTTCACGTATATCGTCGGGAAGTATCCAGCGGCGATCACTCACCGCCGGTACTTCACGAGAACAATCCTTCAGTACGGATTGTACGTGTTCTGTAAACGAGTCGATTGCAGCCTCGGTGTCTGCGACTGAGACGATATGGTCGGGAATACCATCTAGAAGTGGTGACGTTTCGGATTTCAGCATATCGCTTACTTTCCTCCAGTCGGTAGTGAGAATAGTGGGAAGGGGCTGGCTGGGGTCAATGATACCCGAGCGAGGAATTAAGTGCATGAGCACTGGACGGTGTTCTTGTGTCTAACCTTATGTCGGTGCTTTTATGCCTCCCTTGGGCCTTTGATTTGGCTTTACACAAAGTCAAGAATTATCTCTCAGGGATGTTGTTTTCCCCACGATGTTTTCCTTCACCGAAGCAGGATAGTATTTTACAATAAGCGTATGAATTCGAATAATCAAAGGTGCGTGCGTGCTCAAGCAATACAAACACTAGAAAAAAAATTGGTTGCCTGTAAAGTCGGTATACGGGCGAAAGTTTTACGTGACAACGACTTTGAGTGGTAAAATAATTTTAATGTGAATATTCATTCGTATAGTAGGAAGAAGGATGAAATGAACCGGTGTGTATGCCTATCTCTCTCACTCTCTCTCTCTCGCTCTGTCTCTCTCGCTCTTAGGCGGGCTAACTGTGCTCGAGTGGAAGGGACGCGTGCCTTTCACTTTTTATGTCTGTCTCTCTCGCTCTTAGGCGGGCTAACCATGCCCGAGTGGAAGGGACGCGTGCCTCTCACTCGCTCTCATTGTGAGCGCATAACGTGAGCGGAGCGTAACGCAGTTTCTTGAAGTGTCACCCGGCAAATCAATTTATAAGACGTTGTCACGTCAAAAGAAATGAATAGACTTGCTTCGACCGCAAAATTACACCGACGCGACGTGTAACAAGATCGTTTCTGGTACAAATACTTGCGGGTCGTCATTGCGTCTATAACATTGCAGATCTTGTCACAGATAAGTGGTTAGGCAATGAAACTGTTAAACTCGTTTCTCTTAAATGAGTGTATTTCAATTCGAAACGATACACACAAAACATACCCCAATAACCAGTCTTTTTCTCTTTCCGCGGTTCCAAATTAGAAGCATATCTATGCTCACAATTCTCTCACTTTTTCTTCCGGCTTGGAACCGTGGCGTTTCGCCACATGTCTATTGACGCAAGTCGCGTCGCAAATTGCATAACTTGACTGGGGTGACCCCAACCACGCCACGTATTATGGTGTTTCGTATTCGTAACGATGATTTTAATATTTAAAATGCTACGCTCCATCGCTCTTAAATAATATTATTTAAAATATATATGTCACCGTTAAATTGTCAAACAAGTTAAATTACAATACAACGTGTTTCTCTCTAGCGATATTGTAAACTCTCGAATTATTGTCAACTGAACATACGGAAGTATCTCTGCCCCCATAATCGGGACTTGGGGTGTCCCCCCGTTAGGTTAGTTAGGTTCCTTTAAACCCTGCACTCGGAAATAGGGGCCCCGCGAAGCGGTCCGGTTATATTAATCGGTATTTCTCAGGAATGGCACAATATCTTTTCATGAGAGTTGTACCACTGGGCAAGGGGGACCCCTCCTTCCCTCCACACCACGTGAGTTGACTACCATCGCATGCATTTCACGAAAAATTATGCGGTTTGTTGTAAGCAGTATGTTAATTTGACAATATTTCGAGATTTTACAATATCCCTAGAGACATTACAATATATCGTATTTGACAATTTTACGGTGACATATATACACATTGGTTCCAAAAATAGAACTTGAGCCTACCATTGAAAAGAAACGCGGTTTCACACTTTTATAGAAACGAACCCTTGTATGGCCAAAGAGAAGGTTTTACCCTTTTCTTTACAAATTCTAGTCCGGTCCGGAGTTTCATGCGCCTAATTTGATAAAGCTACTTCCTTTGAGAGCTAGGGGCGCTTCCTAAGTGAGTCTAGGACTTTTTGCGATCTAGAAATACATGAATGCTGGATGTATCTTCCAAGTTTTTGTGTTTTTTTTTTTAATTTACTGTGTTTATTTTTGTAAATCTTATTTTGGTTATTCTATTCCGCATAAACTAAAGAGTATAAAACACCCCCTAACGAAGCCGAAAGGCACTTGTTCACATCATTGCGATCATTTTTTCACGGAGATATTGGGGGTAAAAGTTCCAACTTTTCGACAAGTTTTGTTTTAAATACAAGTTTTCAATGCAAGACTTTTACTTTAAATACCTCTACGACCCCCGCACTATTGAACTCATCCACCAGCACAATGTTTTAAGTGTGTCACATTGAGTTTTACCACAAAACATGATTTTTCCCCTAAAAAAAAGTGGTTTCCCAGCAAAAAAATTTGCGTAAAGTTACTTAATGAGGTGGTTTACACCCTGTATATTTATCATTTATTAATGGTTTTTTTTTCATTTAATAGTCTCATAATATATTATCCAGGATTAAAGACGAAAGGGACACATGTGTTCCCCACATTCTATAAACTTAAATGCATACACGCTTGTCTGCAGAACGGGTAATGCATTTCCCGTGTTCTTTTATAGGACATGTACGTTTTCCGTCTAATATAACGTTAGCACTATCTCTTTTACGGCTGAATTGCGTACCTATATTTATTGTATTGTTTTAGATTTTTTGAAGAGAGTGGATTAGTGGTTCAAGATAGAAAGGTTTTCAACTGACTTCAAAAAGGAGGAGGAATCTTTTTTTATGTATGTTCCGATTACTTGAAGATGGCTGAATGGATTTGGTTTTATTTTTTTTTGAAAGGGTATATTTTCCAGTTGGTCTCATACTCATCAGTATCTGATGATAAGATCCTGGAGAAACAGAGAGAACTCTTCAAATTGTATAGATACACTCGGAGCGATTTGAGTAGTTTTTGGAAGAGTACTTAAACGGTGAAGATCTGATGAAGAACTTCGGAGATAGCCAACGGAACTCCTCAATAAATAATAGCGAATGGACTAAATTGCTGAAATCTCCTGTCTGTATATTGTTTATTCCAGTTCATAACATAACATCATGCAGGTACGCTGTGAAGGGGTACGCACATGTGAGCTACTAAAAAATAAAAAATAAAACCGACTTCTTGAAGCCGGTTTTAAATTTTGTTACGTAAAAAAACACAAAAGAGTGAAAAATAACTTTACTTCAGAAGTCGGTGACAAAAAACTAAATCAATCTAACAAAGGTCACCGACTTCTGAAGCTAAAGTTATTTTTCACTTTTTTGTGTTTTTTGAAGTCAGTTTTATTTTTTGTTATGTAAAAATTGGAGTCGCTCCTGAAGATTGTATGAGATTTTTTTAAATATAACAAAATGATAGTAAAATATCTTTATTTTCTTTTTTTTTGGTTTCAAACATTTCATGTCGACATTTCTAGATCATTAGACTGCTTCTCATTTCCTTACGTGGGCGCAGTAGATATTACCTAAGTAACTAAGTACTGCTCGATAACAGCGTGTCTTCAAAGCAACTGACTGGCCTTGTCTCCCGACCACCCTTATACCAATTAAGAATACCCTCGTATGCCAATGAAATGGATAAAAGGATGATGGAAAGGGGTTTTTAGTATTTTTAGCCGTTTCACTTGTCACACAGTCCGTCCATAGTTTTTTTGGTTTTCGTCTATTTTTCCAGTCATATATATGATTCAAACCTCCTCTGGATCATATAAAATTCAGTTTCCACACAACTTTTAAGACATTGGTGCCATTTTCAGGTTTCCTCTTAAATTATAAATGGCCTTTTATTAAATTATTTGTGGATCTTAATGAGTACCACCCTTAGTGAAAGTCAGTTCAAGAAAGTCGATTTTGAAAAATTTCACCGATTATATTTCTAATTTCCGTAATGCGTGTTACTTATCCGGCTCTGGTCGGGGATCACCGCGACTCGTCACAATTATCATTGCCTTTAATTTTTTTAATGGTCTTCGGATTCATGTCGTTAAACTTTGGCAATTGACGAATGATTGAGGTATACAGGGTGTATTTCACCTCATCACAAAGCCGTTAACCAAGCATTCTGTATATCAAACTAAGTAACTTTACGCAAAAAATATTGCTGGGAAACAACTTTTTTTTTTGAGGTTATAAATCATGTTTTGTGCTATAACTCAATGTAACACACTCAAGACATTGTGCGGATGGATGGATTAAATAGTACGGGGGTCGTAGAGATATTTAAAGTAAAAATCATGCGATAAAAAGTGGTATTTAAAAAAAAACTTGTCAAAATCTTGCAACTTTGACCCCCAATATCTTCGTAACTAGAAGGTTCCCAGGTATAGTGTAGAACAAAAAAATGATCAGAATGACGAGGAGAACAAGTAACTTTCGTATTCGTTAAGAGGTGTTTTACACCCTTTATAATAGGGATTGTTCCTGACTAAAAACATGACTTTGTTTAGTACGGCAGTTAGATTATCGAAAAATATTGGACACGTGGTTTTTTGTTTAATCAAATTAATAAGAAATGACGAAGATAAAACGCATCAAAGATCACGTCATTTTCCGGTACAAAAATCACGAGTCTTCGACTCACTGTATCGTTTTAAATTATTGTTTACGTGAAAATTTAAAAAATATATGTCCTATATTTTTTGGACATCTATCTGACGGACTAGGTAATTAGATTTTTGTTGTGGTTTACAGAGACTTCAAAACCCCTTCATAAAGGTTACAGAATTATAAGTGTTACATGTTGAATTTGTAACAGAATCAAATATGTAACACTTATAAATGTGTTTTTAATGTGTTAACCCAAAACACTTATAAAAGTGTAACCATAACATATCTGCATGCACTGCACTGTTAAACCATGTCTATACAGATACAAATGGTTTAACAGTATTAATAAATGTTTAACAGGTAAACTCAGCGTTGCCCTTGGATAGCCGAAATCTAGTCGCAGTCTGTTGTAAAACTGATTATTTCAGTTACACATATTAACACTTATTAACACATAATATAAAAGGTTACAGTTTGATTCACTAACATTATTGTATCTGTTACATCTAAAAGTGTTTTTCTGTTGAAAATGTTTTAAAAACAGTGTTAAAAACAAATTATTTGGGTTACAGTTTGAGTCCCTGGTCGTCTACCCTATAGCAGCCTGGAGCTTGGATTAGTGCCTGGCTGATGACAACCTGTTCAACTTCATTAAATGGGACTTCACTAGAACTGGCGAAAGGTGTCTGTGTAAAAATGTACGAAAAAACAGACAGTATCTAATATTTTCTATTCTCGGTAAATGCAAAAAATAAATAAACCCTGAGACCTTGTTTTTGCTTATCAAGTCCTGTTTACGTAAATATTAAACCAGGCCAGAAACTAAACAATTTTTGTTCTAAATTAACGCCTTGAGCCACATTTTTCTCGGAACCCTTCCCCCAGTCCCCTTTAATACTGTCCCTAGATTCTTAACTTTTAACCTCGTTACGTCTTTAGCATCATCTCTTTCTTCATCATGGTCTTTTTGTATGTCCGTCTCTTTTACTCTTGTGTCATCTGCGAAGTTTGGAACTAGCAAACGGCTGGTGCCCACCGGTGCAGTTTACGCCTGCGATAATGAATTAACTTTTGTTTATTTGCCACTCAGTAACTTCAGGACTTTGATGTAAGTACATGTGGTCCTGAATTTTATTAAATAGCTTGTTTGTGTTGAATAAGTAATCTTTAGGAAGATTGGATTCTGCTCCCGTGTTTATTTGAGTTCATATAATTAGTTTTCTATGAGTGGGATGAAGTTTTCAATCGATAGGGTCAATCATATAATAAATGGACCAAATCTCTATAACAAACATGATTAATTCAATGAAAGGAAAACCATGAATAAAAGTGCTTTTCTTATTGAATTTTTTTCAATGAATTTATAACTGTTCTTTAGAATGCCTGGTTTTCCATTCATTTAATTTATCAAGAACCAACATTACCAGTTAAATGAATCTAACAATAGAGAGATTTGATTTAAATTTTTGCCCCTATTGATTGATGTAAAAAAAGATTATCAAGTGTGGCAAGCAAATTTTTGAAAATCTGTTAGTGCAGATTTGTTTCTTTTAAAAATAAAGGAATCCTTTGAGTTTTTGCTGTCTCCATTCAAATGCAAATTATTCATTTCAATTAGACCATTAGGAAGAGCACTGTTGAATGTCAATAAACCGAAAAAAAGAAGTGAAGCTACTAGATACAGACACAAGGCCTAATAGCTTGAGAAAGTGCTATAGTAAAGTTTATTTGCTGTAGTTTATTATTTCGAGTACTTTCCCTCTAGGTGACATTAAAAATTCCATTCTGTATAAATGGGTTATAAGAAGCAATGAATGTTATTGTTGATGATTTATTTATTTAATTAAAACGGTTGTAAAAACAATTACAGTAACTAAAACTAGAACTATGATGGAGGGCTTTGAAGAGGGAGAGGAAGACGAAAAAAACGATAGATAGATTTTGAGAGGAATTATATAAAAGCAAAAGAAGTAAAAGATGGCGTGATCGTTGACAGAGGAAAATAGAAGAAAAAAAACGTTTTGCGTCGAACCCAAGTGCAGGAAAATGATGAACAATTAGAAACACGGGGACATGAACTCTTCCTGGGCCTGCACTGTCATGATTTGTTTGATAATTTTATTTCTATGATTGTTGTGTGTGCCAAGAGGCTACACTGTGTCGGATGCCCGAATGTCATGATTTCCAAATATTAATAGTAATTGATGTGACCAAAGAGTTCATAAAAACTCTTTGGTCATGTTTTTGAATCAGTTTCCGCTAAAAATTAAAAAAAAATGAAAAAGGATTTCGATTTTTAACCGACTTCTAAAGAAGGAGGAGGTTCTCAATTCGGATGTTTTTTTTTAATGTTTGTTCGGGCATAACTCCGTCGCTTGCCAACCGATTTGGAAAATTATTTTTTTTGTTTAAAAGGGTATTCTTTTCAAATGGTCTCATAGCCTCCAAGTTGGGATCTGATGATGGAATCTTGGCGAAGTCGAGGGAACACTTCAATTTTTATATGATAACGTGTTGCGATTTTGGTATTTTCTACAACAATAGAAGCATTTGCGTTTGATAAGAACCATTCTACCATCAGATCTGATGATGAGGCCAAGAGTCACGGAACTCCATAATGAGACAATGTATCCTAGTCGTGTTTGGGCTTGTTGTAATTGTAACGGTATGCACTTTCCATGTATATCAAGCACATGTGAACCACTAAAAAAATAAAACCGACTTCAGAAGCTAAAGTTATTTTTTCACTTTTTGGTTTTTTTTTAAGTCGGTTTTATTTGTTTAGTGGTTCACATGTGCTTGAAATACATGATTTTTTTTAAAGTTATATTGTCACTTACGGGATATCTTCCGTGATTATTCGTTATGTTGAGCTCCCGATATTTCGACGCTGTTGCAAGCGCCATGATCAACAGCGTCGAAATATCGGGAGCTCAACATAACGAATAATTACGGAAGATATCCCGTAAGTGACAATATAAGTTTAGTTTTAAACCGTGAAAGCCTAAAACTATGTTTTTTTTTGTTAATGTAGAAACAAAAAGATTCTTCTCAAGAAACTATTCTTTGATTTATATAGATTTGATATTATTTTAAGCTTGATAAGGAGAAATACAAAGTTGTACCTATTCTAAGTAACAGTACACATTTATAAATACAAATGTTGTTAAAACTGGGAAAAGAGTATCTTTACAGTACGAAAGATGAAGAAGTTCTACAGTTCTGTTCTCGTTAAGAGCCCTCTTACAGTCCACTAGCGCCGCCAATCGAAAAAATGTCATAACTCGTAAATAGAATCAAAAATACAAAATGTGGTCTATTATTACTGTAGAAAAGGCAATAACGTAATTTTATAACACCTTATCAACACTTGAAATATAGCTGTTTAGCTAAATCGTGCATTCAAAACATAAACGGCCGTTTTTGTTACAAATGCACGATTTAGCTAAACAGCTATATTTCAAGTGGTGACAATGTGTTATAAAATTACGGTCAATTATTTTGACATAGTCTGAATTTCGAATAACAAAAGTTTTTGTTATTCGACGGTCAATTATTTTGACATAGTCTGAAATTGAGACTATGTCAAAATAATTGACCGTCGAAATTCAGGATGACACTCACCTGTGCCTACTTATATAACGATATATTTGTGTTAGCTAAAAAGGTTAGGTACCTACCTACTTCTGAGAGCAGTTCTGATAATCCAAATTACACGAAGTAAAGTGCCTACTTATATAACGGTCTGGAAAAGCAAGAATGTCGCTTCTACGCGTTCTTATTCTCTGTTAGAACTTGGGCTAAGTATTTTGATTGATTCTGCTACACACTATTGGCCTCGCGCTCCATTTGGTAAACCTACTTATAGTCCTGTTTAGTTATTTGAGTAGGTGTTATTTTGTCGGCTGGGATTTCAGTAACGAAAGCTGTTGTTAGACTATTGATTTAAGAGCCCTCTTACAGTCCACTAGCGCCGCCAATCGAAAAAATGTCATAACTCGTAAATAGAATCAAAAATACAAAATGTGGTCTATTATTACTGTAGAAAAGGCAATAACGTAATTTTATAACACATTGTCACCACTTGAAATATAGCTGTTTAGCTAAATCGTGCATTTGTAACAAAAACGGCCGTTTATGTTATTCGTAAAAGTTTTTGTTATTCGAAATTGAGACTATGTCGAAATTTTTAACAAAAATAAAAACACAAAAAATAGAAAAATAACTTTAGCTTCAGAGGTCGGTGACCTATGTGTGATTCATTTACTTACTTATTTTTTTGTCGCCGGCTTCTAAAGCTTAACTTATTTTTGTGTTTCTTGAAGTTGGTTTTATTTTTTGCAAAAAAGTTTTTTAATTTTCACTTTTTAGTGGTTCACTTGTGCTTACCCCTTCGCGTGATGTTATGTTATAACAGTACTGGTGTAAACAATAGACAAACATGAGATTTCAGTAATCCCCCATTCATTCCATTTGCTATCTTTTATTGAGGAGTTCCGTTGCCTATCTCCGAAGTTCTTCATCAGATTTTTACCAATTACAATGCAATTGAAATGGGACCACTTTAAGAAAGTACTCTTCTTAAAACTACCCAAATCGCATCAAGTGTGCCTATAAAATTTGAAAGGTTATTAGGTATTTCTCCAGGATCTCATCATCAGATCCTGACTTGATGATTTTGGGACCACCTGGGAAGAAACAAAATAATAATAATTCTAATCGGTCCAGCCATCTTCGAGTAATCGGGGAACGCTTTATAATATTTGTACACAATGTATTTTGAATAATAAAAGTAAAAAATAATAAAATGTCAAGTCCGACGAATTGAGGACCTCCTTCTTTTTGAAGTCAGATAAAAACGTCGGCTACTCATTCCTTCGACAGAACAAACTTCGACAACACACTCCTTCAAGAAACACTACTTTGACAGAAGCCTTCTTCGTTACACCAAGTAAGTAACGAAGGTAGTTTCTGTAGAAGTAGTTGTAGTTCGGCAGATTTGTTGATGAAATAACTCAGTAACAAAATAACAAAATAAAGGAGGAGGAGGGTGAAGGACCTCATGTCAAAAAAATGATAGTAGTCGCTCAAGTCGATCTTTAGTTTGAGTCGCGCTTGTCTACGCTGGTCCGTGCACCCATCACATACTGAGCTACCCCTGTGCCTCGAAAAACCCATTAAGCTGTCAGTCCCAGTTATTATTTGTAATTCATTGTTGTTACGGTTAGTCAGTGGCCCCAATATCTGATAACTAGTTTCACCAAAGGTTATCGTAGTACCCATTACTAATTGGGTTGTGGAGGTCAACTAGACAGTCGCTTCATGTAAAAAACAGGTATTCAACTGCATACGGTTAGACTGCATAGTTGGGAAAGGCTAAATATAAAACTGCAAAAGTAGTTACAAGATTAGAAACTGTGAAACATACATGACATTTCCCATCTACCCACTTTTCTTATTCTAGGATTCCACACAAATCTGAGACTGACACAGCTTGACATTACTCCGAACTACTTAACCTGTATTAGAAGATATCAATTCAAAGACATTTAACGCTTCGTGTCTCCATTGAACCGAGTTCGAGAGTCTTTGTGAATGGGTGTCGATTTGGCTTAACAGCCGGTAGCTATATTGTACGCTTTTAGGAGAATGTCAGGATTTATTTATTTAATTTTTATGGACAAGTAAAAACTTTACAAAGACAGATTTAATGCCTTGGGCATTTTCTACCAGTTAACGTTAGCTAGATTTACCACCATAGAGGTTCTACAAAATAGAGGGATGAAGTATAAACGGTTTTCACTGCCGGCAATTTGGCTGTAACGCTCTTTATGATGAAACTGGTCCATGGAAGTAATATAGGCTTTGATAATAGTGAGTTTTCATCAGTAATAACATCAAATGATCTAGTCCTTTCTCAAATATGTTGGTGATATCTTCCAGTCCCAGTCAGCTTGGGCCCTATCAGAATACCAGCGCTGTGACGTTTTTTTTTTGCAATGTTACAGCACCATGCTGAGATAGGAGCCTTTTGGCCTCGTACAGGACGAGTTTCATTTCTTTTGTTTTTTAAATATAAATTTGTTTATTTGTTTGTGTAATTTTTATACTGATAATTTTGATGTGTTTTGTCCTGTGCGGGCTAATAAATGCTTTTTCTTTCTTTCTTTCTTTCTTTCTTTCTTTCAGTCTAACTAGATGCTGCTCAATACTAGTATTTTACATGTAGCGAAAGCCTGTTTGACCTTCACGACCCAGTTAGTACTGAGTAAAACGATATCCGTTGGTAAGACTGGTTGTCAGTTTTTCGGGTTACTGTCCATCTGTCATAATTAAGACTGTACGCCAACATAGTTAGGAAAAGGCTAGGCAGATGATGTGGTATAATGGTATGGGCTAAGCATTGATGACCCGATCAGAACACATTATAAAACATAAGAAGACGGGTGTTTATCGCGAATTTACCTTTAATTTAATCCCGACGTTTCGACCGGATTGCACCAGCCGTGGTCGCGGGGAGACTGAAGTATTAGAGGTACCGCGACAGCAAAGTGAAGGCGTTTATTCAACTACCCTCACTCATCTTCATAAATGTTAATTAGGGCCGGTTCACACTAGGACAGCACACTACACTAACAGTGTCTGTATATTGAGGCGATTTCACTTGACGAGTACACTTAGTGATTACTGGATTCCAAGCTGAAGAGAGTTTGAAGCCGTCTTCGCGATTGAAATTAGGGTACTTCTTGATCTCAAACGCTACCCCAACCTTTCTCTTATAATAGTGCTTCTCATGGGCAAGGACTTTTGGGTTGTGTAATTAAAGGTAAATTCGCGATAAATACCCGGCTTCTTAAGTTTTATAAGCATTGATGTTTTTTATTACGTACGACCAAGATCTTTTGACTTTTGATTGAAAATAACAGAGAAATTATGAAGAAACTTTGAATAAACAATATGGCGTCGTTACTCACAATTTTGGCGCACCAAAATATCCTTGTAGATCTTTTGTGTATTGATTTTCCCCTCTCTTCATCAAACCAATTCCACTCTGTTTACCAAGTACTTGAAACTTCTCCAATCTTCACCAATATTATTAAAACTTGCTTGGAATAATAAGCGAGTAATACCTTCAATACAAAACAAATAGGGTGTACAAGTGATCTTAAAATTCCATTGTTAGTCTCGACCCGAATTCGAATACCTGCCTGCGGGGCCTAAGACAAAAGCCTAGTTGAGAAATCAGTATTGTTGTGGAAAACCAACCTTGTTCACGTGCCACAAGCTTGAAATTTGCTAGAAGTGATTTAATCTTTAATTGAAGTAGGTACTGTAAGTTCGAGCCGGTCAGCTTGTGAATTTCTCAAATACAGTTGGAGCACAATCGTCAAAGCCTACCTTACCTAACTTCCTATAACCTTAAACCCATACCTCAAGCAAAATCCCGGGACCGCCAGCCATAACTATTTCCTGATTATCAAAATCTGTGGCATCAATTCGTTTTGACTTACGGCTTAGGTGAAGTAATCAAAAAATGTTTATTGCGTTACAATTTAACCATTTCATTTTTGTGTGTTTATCCTGGGCAAGCTAATAAATGCTTTGTCTTTTTTTTCTCTTCTTCCTCATAATGAGAGCGACATGCAACGAATTTTTTGACGCCATTTGAATTTATTTTCCCATTTTGATACTTGTACATATTTTTATCAATATTTGGCAACTCGAATTCAGAAATCAAACAACTGTACACATTTTCACATATTATGTAGGTATACGGAACAGTATATCGACAATTCGCCTTTCAAGTAAGTATTATTAGAGTTAGGATTTATTATAAGGAACATTAATATAGCACTGACAGATAAGATCAATATATTTCTTTTCCTGAATGAGAGAAGAAATTGGTTTCATTGTATTGAATTGAAGATTGAGTTGTTAGATGTGATGAAAATTAGGATTACCCAATCTTAACGGCCTACTCAAGGTCATGGCAAATTGATGGATACGGCATGTACAGGATCAGTCGCAGTAGTGAAGCTTGAAGAAAGCCTACCTCAGCAGACAGCACAATTTCTAGATTATTTAGTGTAGGTACATGCGAGTACAAGAGAAGAGAATCAAGGTCACCGACGTAGCCCGAAGAATTGCTAAACTTAAGAAGCAGTGGCTATAGCACATTGCTCGCTACTGCGACCCCACCACTTACTTTTCGGCCCCATCAGCCATCCGTACTCGGATGGCTGATGGGGCCGTAAAGTTCGGGACTGGCGACCGCAAACCGGAAAACGATGCGATGGAAGACCTCCCACTAGGTGGACCGATTACCTGGTGAAGGTTGCGAGAATCCGTTGGATGCGAGTCGCAAGGGACCGGTCAATGTGGCGACACTTGGGGGAGGCCTATGTCCAGCAGTGGACGTCTTTCGGCTTACATGATAAGGCACATACTTAAAGCAAAACGTATTTTTTTATTTCACAGGAGGTCATAACCGCAAAACCGTCATAAGCGGCAAAGTTCAATGTGTTTTTTTTTGCAATTTAACCGTTTTATTTAAACTTATAGACTTTTTCGTTGGTCTAGTGGTCGCTTGCGCAACTACTGAGGTCGTGGGCTCGATTCCCGAGTCAGGCAAAGTTTAAATGGATTTCATCCGTTGGAGTCCGCGATGGAACCTTCATGGAGTCTGGTTTTGTGCTTTTAGGCAAGCCCCTTTCACATGAGATTTAAACAAATAACTGGAAAAGTTTTTTTTGTATTTGTTAAGTACACCACCCTCTTTGGGGATATTGTTTAGCGATCTCATCATCTTCATATACATCAAACATACAAACGTCAAACATTTTTTCTTCCTTTCTTTCTTTTCTTTTTCTTTATATCAGCCCGAAATCACTCGCTGCTTGGTAGAAGTGAGTGATTCCGGCGAATACTGGCGAGAGGCTAATAACCTTATTGGCCTCTCCTTTTTTCCACACTCCCGGTTTTGTGCTTCCCTTATCCAGGTGTTTGTTGCCTAGACGATATGACAATCTCATCTCAGTTCTAATTCATGCCAAAAACTTTCCAAAAATCATCATCATCATCTGCCTACACAGGCCTCCTCTCTATGAAAGGGAATGGGCTATAATCCACCACGCGGGCCCAGTGGGGATTGGTAGATGACACAAATGTCTTCGAATTTTTTTGTTCTAGGACATGCCGGTTTCCTCACGATGTTTTCCTTCATCATTTTGAGGGGAAAACTTTCCAAAAATGAAAGTAAATTAGAGTTTACTTTTGACAAATTAAGTCTATTAGAATGAGAATCCTCTTAAAGTGCGACAATTCTCTCTTTAATATTATCCGAAGGTGCCAACAATCATTTGTTAGCACTTGCAGATAAAATGGCGAACCGCAAACAGTAAACATCTTTAAAATAAATTTATCGCACTCATAAAATAGAGAAATAGCCGTAATAGTAGCTTCGTCTTTAGTTTTACGGCCGCTTGTGTAACAACACGTAACAGATTTAAATGTTTTTCCTTGTTTCTTTCACAAATAAGTATAATTTTGTTGATTACTTACCCACTGAAAGTTTTTATTTTTTCGCGACATTCTGCGTGAAATTATTATGAAATTATATTAAAGGTTTTTTTAAGTGAAACTTCCAATGCGACTTCCAACAAGGTTGCGTTAAACGTTTAACGCTACCATGGAGCCCCTATGCCCCCCTTTTCCCCCCATGCCCCATTTTATATCGAGGGACTAAATGAAGCCATAGTATACAAACCGAGGGTATATTATGTTGGCGTTTAGTCTCGAGGTGCAAACTATACTTTTCAGTTTCAGAGCGAGATAAATAGTCAATTTAATACAAAAAAAAATCTTTCTTATTCCATCAGTCCACAAAACTTTCAAGTTTTTCCTTTTTTTTTGTTTTTTTTTTTCAATCTTCCGCGATTTTGGCGGCAAAAGATTATCTACGAGTATTATGACATTTGCTCTTTGATCGACGTCAAACTCTTTAACGTCACTGAAAAAACCTAATGAATTTATTAAAAACCTAACAAATACACTCGACAAAAATTCTGACATTTTCCTGGTCAGTTTTTTCTTCTAGACCAGAGAAACAATTTAAAACACATGGCACCACCTTCTTTGGAATAACCATGAAACTAAAACTCCCAACATTTTTGCAATGATGGTGTATGGTCCACACTCCACAGATAAGCAAATTGGCCTTCAAAAGAGATCAGTTCGGAAGTTTTATTTAAAGTCGGTCTAAGTTGTTTACCATATTGTTATTCAGAGTCGTAGTATTTATATCAAAAGATTTCTCATATTTCGGACTATTCATATGTATTTTATATAAATACTAGTTAATTTTATATGCTTATTTATGTATTAGTATGTAGGTACTTATTTATGTGTTTATTTTAGGATTACAAGATGGTATGTTTCTTTTTATTATTATTGTACTCTATCACAATGCTGTCTATTTGACCCAATAGTTGACTGGTAGAGAATGCCTTGTGGCATAAGTCCACCTATGTGCCACTATTGTACATTAAGTTTAAATAAAATAAATAAATAATAGTATATTTACTGGCTGTTTGAGTTTGTCTATGTCACACGAAGGAAATTAGAGACTAATTAAAGTGGTCACTTCAGTCCCGCTTCGTAGGCCATAAATGGTCGTGCTTTGAGAGCATGAGAAGTGAAAATGTTATTTTACTCTAGCACATAATTGGGGTGTCGAATTACCCAGTTCTTACCGGGTTATGTTGGTTAGATGAGCAGTTACGCTATGTGAAATACTGGTATTCAGCTACATCCGGTTAAAGGTTGAAAAAAGCTAGGCGATGATTACTCTTGCACAAAATAGATTTTAAGCATCCACATACATAAATGTAATATATCAACTGTCTGGTGACCACGACACAAGCCTTGCTTAGTGTGGCACTAGATGGCGCTGTTTGTAATGTCCAGCAATAAAAAAAAAATATATAAAAATATATATATATATACAGGCTGTTAACAACCTCATCACGAAGTCGTCAAATAAACATTCTGTACGTCAAACTAAGTAAGTATGTAAGTAACCATAAGCAAAAATGTTTGCAAGAACTTTTTTTTTGGGAGAATAGTCATGGTTTGTGGGAGATCTAAAATTAACACACTTAATACATTGTGCTAATGGATAGCTTGAATAGTACGGGGATCGTAAAGGTGTTTAAAAAATTTACAATAGAAACTTGTCTTAATTTTTTTTTACAAAATTTGGAACTTTAACCCCCAATATATTTCCGTAACTGGAAGGTTCCCAGGTATGGTGTAGAATATAAAAATGATCGCAATGACGGGGAAAACAAGTCCCTTTCGGCTTCGATAAGAGGTTTTTACACCCTTTAGAAAATGTAGTAACCTCCGACCAGAGACGAATGTGTCTGGTGGGCTACTTTTTTTTTTTTTTTTAGGATGGGAAATCATCAAATGACTTCTCCCACTCTGGGCGGAGCGGGAAGGAGTGTCAGACTCTTACTGACTAAAACCCATCCATGTTCCTTCCTCGCCCTTTATGTTCCGGGGCCGCGGTATCTCTTTCGAACAGGCCCGCAACCCCGGCAGGCTTCGGCCCTTGCGGGCCCCTCCCCTTATGCTGACATCTCTTTGAGGCGCGCGTGGAACACGAACGTGCCATCGACACGGGCTACGGTTGTCGACGGATCTTTATACATATATCGTTTTTAGTCCCGGATAACTTTAATAAGCAATTCATAATTTTGTTTTTAGTTCTTTATTTATGTCACAGATAGCTAAATGAGGAGCTCGTGGCTTAATAATAACAGCCGCTCGGGCCGATCTTTAGATTAAGCCGTGCTTCTCAAGGTTGGTCTATGGATGGGTGACCAGCACGTTACGCTGTTGGTCCCGGCTGTCATTTTTCCATCTTTGACAGTCGTTACGGGACGTCAGTAGTCAAAAAGTTGACAACCAGTCTTACCAAGTGGTATCGCATTGTGGAAGTCAGATAGGCAGTCACTTCATGTAAAATACTGGTATTCAGCTGCATCCGGTTAGACTAAAAGCCGACCCCAACATAGTTGGGAAAAGGCTAGGCAGATGACGATTTCTGTCACAGATGGCGTTGTAGTCCTTTTTATAATATTCTCCCTATCTTTCTTAAGTAATCATTATCTTTCTTCATTCTTATTCTTACAAAAATAACATGTTTACAAATAACTCCTAGCTTTCACAATGATAGATTTGTACAAACCCTTGCTGCTAAACTATTTGCACCAAACGATATTGAGAAATATCAGAGGGTGTGAGTGACATGGATATATATTTACTTGGCCCACACATTTATTTGTCCATGCTTCATCAAACTTATTTCATCGTGATACAGTTTAATATTGCTCGTCTTGACTGTAGACAGCATTGTACTCCTTCTTCTTGCGTTGATCATCAACCTTATATCTTCGCAGTAAAGTGACATAATCGTTTGTCATAAGTGTTTTTGTAGTATTGAAGGACATCAATATTGTGAAATACTATTTATTATATCGTCATAATATTTCCTATATTTTGTAAATATTTGATCTGACTTCAAAAGGATGGTGTTAGGTATTCAATATATTGCATTATTGACAGAAGAAAAATGACTTGAAGTGGCTTTTATATTAGTCAGTAGTCCATTTTATGGTTGGTCATTTCGTGTTGATACAAAAATGTATTATTATTCACGGTTACAAAAACGGGTGGTTGTGTTTAGGCACTCCTTTTAATCAAATTTTTGATTAAAAGGAGTGCTATTGAATGTGTTAGGAGACCCCGCTCTTCCATAGCACAATAATTACAGCAATAACAAATAGGTGGGTTACTAAACTTATATTCAATTTTAATTTCTTTCTTTATTATTACTATTTATTTTCATTAAAACAGGGTAACATTAAGATCAAAACCAGGAAAAATAGTGTAAAAGTGTGTGAGTGATGAGTGTGCGTGAGTATGTGTTTGAGAGTGTGTGTGTGTTTGTGTATATGAGAGTGAGTGTGCGTGTGTGTGTTCGGTTCTATTTGATTTTCAAGTGCCAGTTTTTGTAAAATTATATGTATGGGTTTATGTGACAATTGGGTAACATGTTGTTATTTTGTATCTTGCTACCTAATGTACTGTAGAAGTACCTCAGTCTCTTCATACGTGAGTACTTTGATCCCGTTGGTTATGGTTTTCTAACAGTTTTATGTGCTTTTGGTGTATATGAATACTCGTACTTTTTGTTTACCTAATTGTATAGTTCGGCTGAGCGTTTATTGAATTGTTTTATACAGGCTGTAAACAGACTTTTCACAAAGCCGTTAATCAAGCATTCTGTACATCAAACTAAGTACTTAACCCTACCCAAAAAATATTGCTAGGAAACGACTTTTTTTTAGGTGAAAAATCACGTTTCACGGTAAAACTCAAAGTAACGCACCCAAAATATTGTGCTGGTGGATGAATTGAGTAGTGTGGCTAAAGTTAAATTCATGAATTAAAAAAAATAAGTTGAAATTTTACCCCCAATATCTCCATGTTTATCTAGAACTATATGGTCCCTGTGCCGTGTGCTGTGTGAACATACCAATTCTTAGGCCAGCCTAAGAAAGGTTGGGAACCACTGCTCTATAGCATATCGTATAGATCCATCGTAGTGCAATTCTACCACGCAAGCAATTGTTCTGAGATAAAAGATTCAGGGTGGCTACACCGATTCTTGGCTGGTATTATACCACATTGTACTTGTAGAAATTAGTATTGGAATAAGAACAAAGAGCTGATCGTTTATAAAGTCAACATTTAATATCTACCAATCATTGAGTTTGTTAGTGCTTTGTTAGTTTAGGCTTAGTCCAGACAGATCTACTGGTTATTTGTTTTCAGTTATTAAGATCATCGACAAAGAAAATTAGTTATTGATTAAACGCTGTCTTGACTATCTTAATGCGTACGGAATGTGGTTGTAAATTTTAATGGACATTACGTAACTGTTTTTATAATGAAGTGTAAATAAGCGCAAAATAGTTAATTAGCTTACTAGTCTTTTTCTGTAAATAGTGCAGCTAAATGCTTCAGAGAAAACATTATGTAATAGGACCTTGGACCTTGCTCAGACAAAAAGTCAACTGTACTGCTAAAAAAGATCTTCAAAATAAAATCATCACTTTTTTTTCTCTAAATTCTTTCTAACCACAACTTCAATTGAATCTACAGCTTTACTAACGAGTCAGCGTTTTTTTTTCTTAACGTTTACCCCAACATTTTCTAAATCCAACCACATAATTACCACGGACGTCAATTGTCCCGCCCACCCTGCTCTAATTACGCCACTATAGAGATCTCTGTCCGACAATTCAGGTCACTGCTAATGAGATTCTGAACTTGTCACGGAACCCTTTCATCGGCTGCATTACAAATAACGACGTGAACTGTGTGGGAGGGGAGGATTGTGTGATTAAAAATCTGTTGTCCCTTAAAGTGTGCAAAAAAATATGCGGCGCAGTCTTTGGGGACTTGACTTGTATCGGCAACAAGTGAAAACTCGTAGCTAATCCGCCACTGCATTATATGTATATGAAGACACGCTTACCTTCATTATATGTATATGAAGCATGCATGTTCGTTCAAAAACACAAAAATCTATTTAAAACAGCAGAGGAAGTGAGCTCTCGAAATCGGCGTGACCAACACAGACTTGTGCTGGATGTGCTGCCTCGATCAGCGAAATATAATAAAAACTGTCTGGCTATGTGTGTACGTCTCTATAATAAATTACCAATAATGTTTAAAACATTAAATTGTAAATTATTTAAAATTGAATTATATAAATGGCTTTATAATAATAATTTTTATAGCATTGAAGCGAGTTCCATGACTTTTTTCCTCTCAAAAAGTTGTCAACGCGTTTTAAGAAGTGTTTACTTCAAAATCTCATTAAAGAGCGCAGAGACCCAGTAACAACGGCTTTGACTTTATTTTTTTGTTTTTTTTTTGTGGTTAGTTTTATCTGATGTCAGATTTCATGCCACCCATCGGCCATCTGGCTTGGCTTTACATGCCGTCGAGAAATATCTTTCAGATATGCTGGTTTCAACACGATGATTTCCTTCACCGAAGCAAGTGATAATTATGAAATACGCACATGAATGCAAAAAATCAGAGGCCCCAACTGTCGTACAGTAGCCCGTAGGTTCGAACTCAAGAACTTTGTTAACATTTTTCGTCACTAATGCTCTCAAAACTTAGTGCAAGATAATATCTTGAGTAAATGGCTATGAGAACGTAAAGTAACAAAACGTAAAGGCAAATTTGAATTTCGCGGGCCACCCTGGCACTCCCCCTTAAAGAAAAAGCAAAGAGCCATAGGATGACTGTGCCATTGTCGGTCTAAGCCGTTGCCTGGTTAGGCAGTCTTTACGAGTATTCATAAACTTTACTATGTAAGGTGTTAAAAAATTAACTGCAAGAATGTTGTGTACGTACTCGGTATCAAAAAACAAATATATTCCAAAAAAGAAACTTTTTTCAAGCATTTTTAGTTTTTACATAAAAAAAAACATTGCCAGTCCAAAGTCTGCAAAATGTGATCGGAAAGTAGAATCAGCTGTCTACGTTTGCGCTGTCGCAGGGGTGAACAACCACGCGCGCGGCGCCCCGTACGGTGCAGTCACAGTACAGTCAAGTGCGCATATTCAATATTTTTGTTCGTAGTGAAAATATTGCATAGTTATCTTTGAAACGGACTGTTACTTATATAAAAAATATCGTAATTATTTTTTATTTGCAGTTAATTTTTAAACACCTTTTATTTTTAGAAGATTCACAAAAATACTATCTTATTTAAGCAACAGTGAGGTAAGCAGAACAAAATTTTGAAGCACTTGATATTCTAATCGTGTGTTTTGACTAAAACTCCTAGCGCTCGGCAGTAAGTGCACTACCTAGGTAGTACTTACAAGCTTACATGTATGTGCTGAATACGCAAAATCTAGAACATGACCGCCTTAGAATGTGTAACATGAGATGTTTGAAGTCTTTGAATATGGGCTATAAGATTTCTAAGTTCAGAGCTCGTTGACCCAGTCGCACGTTTGTAGCATAATTTCTGACAAGGCAAAACCACAGGTAAAATCGAGTCATCATTTGCCATACCTTCACTCACCTCCTCCTCCTCCGGTGTATTCCAGCTGACCCCACTGGTTCCTCCTACTGTTGAGGTCGACGGAAAAAATAAAAAAAATCGTTTCGATGACCCCGCTAACCTGCCATACTGGTGGTCAACGGGAACAAGTTTTACTTATCTTATCAGTTCCCGTTGACCCCACTGCTTGTCATCCCACTGGATGGTGGAATCAACAGGAACAATTTTTGATTATTTTTATCATTTTCCGCTGACCCCCCTTGACGCGGACAGTGGGACGACGAGCGAGCGGGAATACACCTTCCGAAGGTATGTATGTTAAAGTCGGCTATCGTTTTAACTTCATGCAGCTAAATACCAATATTTTATTAGGAGCGACTGCTTAACTAGCCCCCGCAACTCCTGACAACAGCTAGTCATCATTTACTTGACCTTTTTTTCCCAACTCTGTTAGGGTCAGCTTTCAGTCTAACCTCATCATCTCCCTTTTTTTTTCGGATGGAAAATCACCAAATGATTTCTCTCTCTCTCTGGGCGGAGCATCCATGGTCCTTCGTCGCTCTTTATGTCCCGGGGCCATGGTATCTCTTTCCCGCAGCCGCGGCAGACTTCTGCCTTTCACTTTTGCTGCCATCTCTTTGAGGCGCGCCTGGAACACGAACGCCCCCGTCGACATGGCTTGTCGTCATAAGACGGACGGACAGAAAGCTAGCCCATAGCTCACCGTCCGCAGAACCTCATCATATCCCTGCCTTTTTCCCATGTTACTTGGTGTCGGCGCAACACGTTTTTGTTCTTCTATTCTTCTCTGTCAACCGCCATGCTATCATTTACTAGTTCTTCTTTCACATCATTTCTCATACAATCTATCCCTTTTTACCCATCAACATTTATGTTCTTTCTCATTTTCTTTTGTTTTCTTTTTCTTTAATATTTTACAATTTTTTTTTTCTTTCTCTTTTCTTTTTGTTAGTTATAGTGTCATGGGAATGCAATTCATCCTCCCCATCCCATGCTCACTCCAAATGAGACGATTCCCATGTTCAATTTTTCTTGGTGCGCCAGTTTAGTTTTTTTTTTAAATCTTCCTCTAATATACTCCTTCTTTACTTCATCCATTCTAGCTTTTAGTCTCACCTCATGCTGCTAAATACCAGTTTTTAAATGGATCGGCTGCCTATCTGACCTAACAACACAGTTACGATTTAGGAAAACGCTAGTATTTAATAAAATCCAGTGTTATTACACAGCCAAACTTTTTATGCAAATAAATAAATCCCACTTGCATTTGACCGCACATTCAGTTGCATGTAGGTTATATGAGCAAGTAAATCCTAGTTGCAGAAATATTTGCATTGTAGTGAATATGTAAATCTTTTAAGCTTCATACATAAATGGCTGGTGTGACCAGTTTCTGTGAATGTTGGAGGGAAGCTTATGCAATGAATAGCCGAAATATGAATAGTGACCGCGGCTTTGCTCACGTTGTCGACAAAAATAAAATTATTACACGGGGACGGCAATGTGTGTGCTGAATTTCATCAACCTCCGCTCGTTATGGAGTGCTAAGGTACTTTCTCATTTTTAACCGACTTCTAAAAAAAAAGGAGGAGGTTCTCAATTCGGATGTTTCTATTTTTTTTTTTTATGTTTGTTCGGGCATAACTCCGTCGCTTGCCAACCGATTTGGAAAATTCTTTTTTTGTTGGAAAGGGTATTCTTTCCAAATGGTCCCATAGCCACCAAGTTGGGATCTGATGATGGAATCTTGGCGAAATTGAGGGAACTCTTCAAATTTTATATGAAAACGTGTTGCGATTTTGGTATTTTCTACAACAAGTGAAGCATTTGCGTTCGATAAGAACCATTCTACCATCAGATCTGATGATGAAGCCAAGAGTCACGGAACTCCATAATGAGACAATGTGTCCTAGTCGTGTTTGGGCTTGTTGTAATTATAACGGTATGCACTTTCCATGTATATCAAGCACATGTGAACCACTAAAAAGTGAAAAATAAAAACTTTTTTGCAAAAAATAAAACCGACTTTAAAAAAAAAAACAAAAAAGTGAAAAATAACTTAAGCTTCTGAAGTCGGTGACAAACAAACTAAAGCAATCAAACAAAGGTCACCGACTTCAGAAGCTTAAGTTATTTTTCACTTTTTTGTTTTTTTTTTTAAAGTCGGTTTTATTTTTTGCAAAAAAGTTTTTTCATATTGGCATACCTACATAACTTTTCCCACTCTGGGCGGAGTGTCAGACTTTTACTGACTAGAACCCATCCATGTTCCTTCCTCGCCTTTAAGGTGCTGATAAACTTGAGCATTCACTTGTAATGAGCATTTGTGAGAATGTTATATCACAGAAAAATACAAGAACAGTTAAGGGAGCAATCTATCGAGCGTTCTGGCGAGCATTCTAGCGAGCATTGCTTCGAGTTTTTTGCCAAGCTAAGCATAAATGTAGCACACGCGACCGTCAAGTCTGAAATCTTCGTGAAGAATATTTTTTGACGAGCATCGACTAGAGCGTTCACTAGAATGATCATGAAAATTTTCATAGCAATGTTTGGCTCTATGCTTGGCTCGGCTCGTTGTTCAATTCGACAAATATGAAAACGACGAATGATCGATGTTCTGTTACAAGTGAATGCTCAAGTCTATCAGGTTCCGTTCCGGGGCCGCGATATCTCTTTCGAACAGTCCCGCAGCCATCATCATGTGCCTAGCCTTTTCGATCGGCTTCCAGTCTAACCGGATGCACCTGAGTACCAGTATTTTACATGCAGCAACTGTCGATTTGACCCCCACAACGCAGTTAGTATTGGGTAATACGATACTCCTTGGTAAGACTGGTTGTCAGCTAATTTGGACAATGACTACCTGTAACGACTGTCAAAGATCTACAAATGGCAGCCGAGACTAAAGGTATTACGTGCTTTCCGCGGCAAGGAAGAAATTTGGCATGTATTGGGTGGTCACCCATCCACATACCAACCTAGGCACGCGAGGCTTAACCTAAAGATCGACCCGATCGGCTGTTATTATTAGCCCGAGCTCTTCAGTTCTAATGACCACATAACCTTATTTAATTTAATACAACTGTTTTAATGATGAAATGATGTAATGAAATATTGATCATTTTTTTGTTTCTTTTATTGATTTTTCCCATTTTTTATGTTGTTGTTCCCAATTTTAGTTCATTCAAAAGTTGTTGGTAAAACCTTGTAAAATATGAGGCTGACACAAAACCAGACTCTGTGGCTGCCACAGAAAAAATCCTGATGGAAAAACCCAATAACATTTAGCTTGACTCGGGAATCAAACCCAGTAGGACCTTAAACTCAGAAGTCGCGCTCATGACCACAAGACCAACGAGACATACATCGAAAAGAAAAAAAAAACTAGTAGGTAATAATAAATACACTGCCGGTGTACTACTACTCTTATTCGTACTCTTTGTCCTTTACAAGTCAGGTGACCCGAATTTCAAGCCCCTGGCTACCTGTAACCGATGAATAACCTTCAAACTGAATCCCAGCTACGAATTTTGATTGGCAAAAGCTATGATAGCAGGCACCCACTACTTTCCCAGACGAGTACTTTTCCACAAAATCCTCTTCTTGTATGGATTGTTTGAAATACAATGAGCATTTTGCTTACGTCATCGTTCGTCTGAAGATTACGTCACAACTTGTCGCGTCATAAGGAAGATTAATGGCCAGCTATAGTAAATGAAAATAATGATACAGATGTGTCATTGTAAGCCTCTGTGAACCACAGTTTGTGACCTCTACACACTAGAAGTAGCAAAGATAAATATTTTATAATTGGCATGACGAGAGTATCAAACATTTTTAAATTCATTTAGTTCATTAGTTAGATCATAAATCAATGAACATTGACAAAGATAAAACGTATCAAAACTCGGGACTGGGGTTCGTGACGTCAGAACTTGATAAAAATTATACCTAGGCGTGACGTATTGGGATTTTTAAAAGCGTTGTATCTTCATTAATTTGGATTTACGTAACAAAAGAAAAAACACGGGTCAAACATTTTTCAATAATCTACCTGACGGACTAATTAGATTTTTATTTGTCGTCTTGGGATATACTAGCTACATAGGACTCAAATGAATGTAACTTAGGCCACGTTTACACTATGTCGTGACGACTAATGATTAATCGTGGATTCTAGTTGGCAAACGGAGTCGTTACCCATGGTCCCGGTAGGTCGACCCATTACCGGGTCCATGGGTAATTTTAATTACCCATTATTATTAGCCTTATTCCTTTATGGTTCTGGCCTCCTGGTAGTTTGTAGATAAATAAAAAAAAACCGGCCAAGTGCGAGTCAGACTCGCGCACCGAGGGTTCCGTACAAACCTGTAGGTATATAAGTAAAAGTTATTTTTTATTTTTTTTTGTTAATCGCATAACAACGTTTGCTGGGTCAGCAAGTCTAATATATAAAATTCTCGTGTTGCGGTGTTTGTTTCCAAACTCCTCCGAAACGGCTGAACCGATTTGCATGAAATTTTGTGTGCATATCGGGTAGGTCTGAGAATCGGCCAACATCTGTTTTTTTTTTTTATCGCTGAACAACGTTTGCTGGGTCAGCTAGTAAGTTTATGATTATTAAAAAAAATATACTATGTGATGTAACTAAAAATTTAAGATTTTCGGAATTTTTCCTATATGTGTACTTTATGACGTTGCTTCATGCCAAATTTCAAGTTTCCAGGTCGTCTGGAAGTATCCTTTAGGTTTTGATTCCCTTGCGAGTAGTTGCGAGTTTCAAAATATGCGGCTTTAATTGCTGTATCTTTTGATTGCGTTGACGTAGAAGTTTGATTTTGTTACAGCTTAAAGATATTATAGACTTGAGTATTTGTTAAGAATTTCAATATAATACCACTACGCGTTCATGAGTAAAGGGGTAATAAGTTTAAAATTATTAAAAATATTTTTATTATATGATGTAACTAAAAATTTATGCTTTTCGCAATTTTTCCTTTATCTGTGTTATAAGACGTTGCTTCGTACCAAATTTCAAGATTCTGAGTTCACGGGAAGTACCCAGTAGGTTTTGATTCCCTTGCGAGTGTCGAAAATTTGCGGCATAAACGGGAGTACCTTTTGATCGCGTTGACTTAGAAGTTTGATTTTTTCACAGCTCCAAGAGACCATAGACTTGAGTATTTGATATGAATTTCAGCTTGATACCTCCACGCGTTCCTGAGAAAAAAGGTCTTGACAGACAGACAGACAGACAGACAGACAGACAGACAGACGGACAACAAAGTGATCCTATAAGGGTTCCGTTTTTACCTTTTGAGGTACGGAACCCTAAAAATTAAAACCAATTAATCCGTTTTTGTTCAAATTGCAATCAGTCGTTACCCGGTCCCGGTGGGATATGATAATTATGTTGTTATTATGGATTTGTATATTCTATCGATACATTCAGAAGTCCAGAAACCAATCCCCAATGGTATGGAACCACGAGTTATTAAAATTACCCATGGACCCGGCAATGGGTCGACCCATCGGGACCCCGTCGTTTTTGCGTCGGCCGTGCGCGGTCGGCGCGCAGCCAGCGGGTGGGCGCAAGCACGTGGTCCGCTCGCTCATAATTTCATCGTGATGGGAAGCCGAGCCTGAACATTCAGTCTGCGTTTGGTCCTCGAGCCGGCAACAAGCGGAAAAATAAAATAAATAAATAATTATAATTGCATAAGTTGATAAAAAATGCTATGCAATAGCTTTACCGCGGAAGTCCCCAAGTGCCACACGTCTTTTATTAAATAAAAATGTAGTTTTGTATTTCTTGCAGATTCCCTATTATTTGCATTCACAAAATTCTACTTTAATAGCTCGCTGAACATTGCGAACTCACGCCGAACTCGTTACGTTCTCACAGTGAGCTAGCTGCATAGTCACCTCGCTTTGAATTCGCTGGCAAATCATCAGTGTGATAAGGACCTAAAGCAATGTTATACAACTATTGTTTCCTATGAATACAGGAATTTATAACATACTTACGTTACGTGGCTATTACAGCCCTCTCTGTCTCACAAAGAGGAGCCAGTTTACCAGCAGTGGAAACATAATAGTTGGCTTATGTTATGTTAATGTATACATTTACGCCCAACTTCACAGAATTCAGTCGTGCTGTTTAGCGCGTTGACACATGGCCACGACCTCCAAGGTCGAGAGACGCGTATTGTAACATGAAATGTGAAATTAATTACTGAGGCGGACTGGACGGTGCTACTAGTGATGCAGTTTGTGTCAAGAGACACGAGCGATCATCATATTATCTCGTTTGCGTGAGAAATTAGTTGCATAAGCCATTAAAATAAATTACCCGTAAGTAATGCTTTTACTCGGTCTTCTCAGAGAACAACCAACATTGTAACATTATCGTCTTCCATTCAGTAACAAAACCAGTCCAAAGACTGAGCAGCATCAGTATACGTACATATGATGAGGAGGTGGATCGAACTACAGTACAAAAATATGGAGAAAATTCAAGAGCGATCATAACAATTATTTAAAACAAATAATGATTGAAACATCTTCGCATGTTAATCCAATAATGTCGCTTCGCAAGTGACTCGGTGAAACGGTGACTTTTGGAATTCTCTCAGCATGTTCTTATAATTATTTTGTTCGCTGTTGCAAGCCACGTGTAAATCTTGGCAAGAGGTTAGAACATCCGATGACTCAACGCAACTAGACAATACCCATACGTAGGAAACAAGCGACACACTTGCGAGTCGAGCTCCCACCTGCGAGTCGCATCGATTGAGGACGTGAACGAGGCATAAAAGTTACAAACGTACAAAACTTTTACAGCTTATAAATATTTGCGAGTCTGTTCGGTATGGAGCTGGGTGTTATTCTAAACCATCCGGTGGAGTTCTCCAGTAATTTGTTACCACCGGAGAACTCCAGCGTTCTCTAGTTCCTTGTTGAAGTTTTAAATAATTCCTGTGCAAACTGGTAGAGGAATTATGAATATGGAAGCATCGTATTTACATTCGGAAACGTTTTTCGATGCACGTTAGAGATTTCGTTTGCTCAAATTTGTTCACTTGTGGCAGGAGTTGATCTTCAAGGTTTGGCGACCCGAATGGCCCAGTGAGGCTGCATAACGTTCTTAGGATCCTTCGAATCCCGGTAGGAGCAAATGTTTGTGTGATAAGCATGAACATTTGTTTCCGAGTCACGGATGTTTATGTGTGTAATAAGTACCTGTGTATTTACAAAAAAAAAAAAGTCTTTATGTGGGTATATCTACCATCTGGTGACTCCGACACAAGCCTCGTTGCTTAGTGTGGCACTAGATAGCGCTCTGTGTAGTATTCAGCGATACTTATTTATTTGTTTAAGGTGAAGTAGCGCTTCCAAGGTCGGGCTTTGATAGGTTGATGACCTATACACAGAGAAAGGACACCTATAATTACAACCATTCATTACATACCGAGTTTCCTCCGTGCCTCGGAAAGCACATTAATCTGTTGGTCCCGGCTATATTTTTTAGATCTATGACTGTTATTATAAAATCAAAATATTTTATTTCACATAGGCCGAAAAACGTCGAAAAAGGTGCACGGTTCGCGTTGGTCGATTCCATGGAGAAGAACCGGCAAGAAACTCCATGGTTACTCTTTTCAAATCATATGGTAATAAAATATTACTCGTATTATGTTACATTACAGCATTAGTACTAAAGTAGGGGGGACAGCGAAGGCCCGACAATAGGTCGTTGCTTACTATTCAAAATATGTAAAACAAAAAGAATATTTAACAAAAGTTAAACAGCATCGGGGAATCTAAAAAGCCTGCAATGTTCACTCATTCACAAATAATAGGTAAAAAAGCATCTATACAAATGTGAGTAAATTAAAAATAAAGAATATATAATTAAAGAACCAAATTAAACAAGTGACACAAATATTGAGGTATAAGAGTCAGAAGCTCGAAGAGTAACTGGGTTGTGGAGGTTATATCAGTCGCTTCTTGTAACGTTACTAGAGGTACGGAGAGATCTCGTTATTGAACTTCATCCGCGGCCGAACTTAGACAAGCTTTGCATAACTTGAAACATCTACTCATTTTTCAAACTATAGTTTGGTCTTTAAATCCATGACAGCAGTACAAGTACGTAGGATTCGATAGGACTTGATTAGATAAATTTGACAGTTATTCTCGATAAAAATGAGTTTATAAGGAGTCAAAAACTAATTTTATCGATAACTAGCTGACCCACGCAACTTCGGCTGCGTCACAAGAGAAAATAAAACGAAAGGAAAATAACATCCCCGTTTTTGCAACATTTTTCATTCCTGCTCCGCTCTTAATGGTTGTAGCGTAATGCTATATAGCTTAAAGCCTTCCTCTATAAATGGACTATCCAACACAAAAATAATTTTTCAATTCGAACCAGTAATTCCTGAGATTAGCGCGTTCAAACAAACAAACAAACAAACTTTTCTGCTCTATAATATTAAGTATAGATAACTGTCAAATTTATCTAATCGAATCCTATTGAATTCTACGTACAATGCACTGCTGATTCGTTAGTAGGCCCCGTATCCACTAAGTCGTGGCGACAGATGCACGTATAGTTTTAAGTGTCGTGGCTTGTGTATTTACGACGCGATTACTGTCGTCCACGAGTTTTGCCAACTAAAAACAACGATAAATTAATCGTCACGGCACAGTAGGAACGGGGCCTTGACGTTAATGGAGGGGAATTATTAATGTAATGTGATGAGTTTTAATTAACTTTATGATTAGCCTGTGGTTTGGGGAAGCTTTGTAATAAACACAGTAGCTCCCAACACAAAATAGATAATTTCATACATCAAAATCCTCAGGCCCTAAAGACACCATTATTTATCTATTTGGTTATTGTATTATGATCTGATGATTTCTACGGTCGAACGGGCATCGTCGGTGGAAGCGCATTGGTAACTATACCTACATTCATAATGTTTCGTGATACAAACTGCAGTATAGGAAGACGCAACTCCAAAAATACACCAGAAAACATATTATGTGTGTAAACATTTATTTCCAAAATAAATATCATTTAGGTACCCGCTCCCATTTGGTCAACTAATACTTTTAAAAATTGCTGAAGTTTAATCTAGACCACTGACTTATCAGAAATACGTCATTGAATCAGAAGATCTTCTAAAATCATTTTTAGGGCATTCTTCTTAAAAAAAGGGCCAAATTTTCAATTGTTAGATAACTTTTATCTGAAGCGTTTTGATGATTTGGTCAGAGTGACCATCATCATCATCATCTCAGCCGAAAGACGTCCACTGCTGGACATAGGCCTCCCCAAGTGTCGCCACATTGACCGGTCCCTTGCTACTCGCATCCACCGGATTCCTGCAACCTTCACCAGGTCACCGTCCACCTAGTGGGGGGTCTTTCAACGCATCGTCTTCCGGTTCGCGGTCGCCACTCCAGAACTTTTCGGCCCCATCGGCCATTCGTTCTGCGAGCAATGTGCCCACTGCCACTTAAGTTTAGCAATTCTTCGGGCTACGTCGGTGACCTTGGTTCTCTCACGCAAGGAAACTCCGAGCATAGCCCTCTCCATTGCCCTTTGGGTGACTTTGAGCCTTTTGATAAGGCCCATTATGAGCGACCACGTTTCGGTCCCGTATGTAATCACTGGCAACACACACTGGTCAGAGTGGCCATACTAAACTGTTAAAATGACAAACTTATTTGTCCAAAAAGTTAACTGGCGAAGTGGCGATTGAAAATTCGGCCTTTTAGAGTGTTAAGTTCCCAGAAACTAAGACTGGATTCTCTATATTACCAACCTATTTCGATTTCACAATAAGTACCACTGTGATTCGAAATAATGACCTATACACCGAGAAAAGACATCTACTATAACAACCATTGTTGTTCATTGTTAACCAAAGTTAGTACCCTCTCCTTACGGCTGCTTAATTCAAGAACAATAGAATACTAATATTAACTAATGTTACCAAAGGCTTTGTTCACCTATACGTTTAGTGGTGTGGTCGGGAATCAAATATATCGATATGTCGCAGGATGGTTGGGAAAATGGAATATTGGTGAAGGTTTAACATAAGAACAACTTTACCTAAAATACATACCACCTTGAGCTCATGCCAGCCTGGTACTTTTACGGAGACAACGTTATGATGTACAATGGACATTTTTCAGCCGCTGTACAGTTGCGAATCGGACATTTTGCCAGTTGGACATTTTGTGAATTGGACATTTTGCCGATTGGACATTTTGTGAATTGGACATTCTGCGCCTAAACGGATAATTGGCCTGTATCGTTCCTATTGCTGGGACACAGGCAGTGGACTGTGCTGCCACCGAACCGGACCAGTTTGGGTTACTAGAGGTCACATGCTTTCAAATTTTCTGTTGAACCACCGTTTTGAGAGCAATGGTGATGAAATAAATACCTCTTAAGGAAAACTAGCAGTTCGCCCAAAATTCGTCGGAAATTGTGATAACTCGGTCAATTCGCATGACATCAATATAATGTATAGCATTTGTTACTCGATAAAGACGTAGCTTTCTTATGGTATAAGATTTTTTAGAATCGGTTGAGTAGTTCTTGAGTTAAATCCTAAGAAACAAACAAACATACAAACAAAAATCAAATCTCTCCTTTTTATAATATTACTAGATTCTGCCCGCAACTTCGTTCGCGTGAAGTTTTGATATCTCAACGCATCGCCTGCTTTTTTCCCGCTTGGAACATTTCTTATTGCTGCTCCGCTCCTATTGGTAAAAGCGTGATGTAATATAGCCTATATCCATCAGCATCAATCAGGTTGAAGTGTACAGTCAGCAAAACAGTTAGGTATGCAGGCTAGCAATCTTCTTATTACTATTACATGTGGAAAAGGGTTATAATGTTCTGTTTGCAATTTCATCCAAATCCTTTCAGTAGTTTCTGCGTGAAAGATTAACAAAAATCGATCTTTACAGACTTTTACATTTATAATAGTTGTAAGAACATTGCTAGCCTGCATACCTAACTGTTTTGCTGACTGTACATCACGTCTCTCGTCTATCCTGTGATTGGTCGAATCATGCACATCACTCTGCTTCGCTCATCTCCGCTTTGGTGGAAACAGAGTCTAATGCTGTGCACAGTGCTTGTTTTTAGCGAACGCGTGGGGTTTTGAAAGGCGTGTGCCACACACATGTTCGAATCGGCTTGAGTCGGCAAATCGAGGTAGAATATAAAAATATACTTAATTTACTACAACTTACTGTAATCTATTTACTAGCTAAACAATGAAAATTATACTTTAACTTTTAACTTGCAATAACAAAGCTGTACCGAGCGTATAAAACGTGCAAGAAAAGATCTCATAAAACACGCAATAGTACAGTTTATCAGTGATAATGGCGTTTAGAATAGTGCCGAAATATCGGGAACTCAACACAAATAGTAAACATGGTAAATGATAATACTTGTAAAACAGTTACTAGGAAGATGAATCAAAATGTTTTACTCAATACAGTATCTTCACAATCTAGACTAGAGCTAAACTCTAATAATGCCTTCCTCGATAAATGGACTATCCAACACAAAAAAAAAATCATTTGGAGCCGGGTAGTTTCTGAGATTAGCGCGTTCAACAAATCAAACAAACAAACAAACTCTTTTGCTTTATAGTATTTGTATAGATTTTAGATGTGTAAGGTGCGGTAGTACTCGCAAACGATATATGTGCGTGTATGACTAGATGTATGAACGTGGACAAGGCGAAATGAGTATGTAAGGATCGTAGCATGTGACGTTCTGTGGCTTCTGCTTAATCCTTTGAGAAAAGGGCGTGATTTTATGCATATGTCCGCGCCACGAGAAGCTATAATTTTTGTAAACAAAGAATTTCTACCAAGATACGTAGCGACAATTCAATCAACAAGAAATACTCCCAAATTCAATCAACTCAAATTATCATACGTGTAATACGAAACTAACGAGCAATTTCACTAGGCCGTGTTATATTTTGGCGGCATGAAACGCTGTCGTCTGATGTTTTGTGGTACTGGAACTCATCTGACATCATGGAACGTAAACATTTGGGCCGCCATTTTGAAGTAAGATCACGGTGACGCTGTTAGTTTTGAATTTGATCCAAAGGTTGCGAACCCAAATGTGTGTTTACAAAACTTCTCGTGGCGGGACTATAAAGGGTGTAAAACCCTCTTCACGAAGCCGAAAGATACTTGTTCTCCCGGTCATTGAGATATTTTTTTTGTTCTACACCATACCTGGGAACCTTCTAGTTACGGAGATATGGGGGGTCAAAGTTACAATATTTTGACAAGTTTTTTTTGTTGACAAGTTTTGTTGACAAGTTTTTTTTGTAGCATTTTGACTTTTAACACCTCCACGGCCCCCGTACTACGAGTATTCAATCCATCCATCACCACAATGTCTTAAGTGCGTTAAAACATTGAGTTCTATCACAAAACATGATTTATAACCTCAAAAAAAAAAGTTGTTTCCCAGCAATAATTTTTGCGTAAAGTTACTCAGTTTGATGTACAGAGTTACGGTTAACGGCTTTGTGATGAGGTGGTTTACACCCTGTATATATGTGTAAGATTCTTGAAAACACGTCCTTAATAACCAGTAATTGTGTTGTTGTAAATAACAAACTCCAAACAAGCCGTATATTTTGAGAAGCTCGTGACTAAATAATGACAGCCGCTCGGGTCGAACTTTAGGTTACGCCGTGCTTCCCTAGGTTGGTCTGTGGATGGGTGACCACCCATTACATATCGAGTTTCCTCCGTGCCTCGAAAAGCACGTGTAGGTCCCGGCTGTCATTTATAGATGTTTGACAGTCGTAACAGGTAGTTTCCCGAAAATTTGCTAGACTTCTCAAGGGGTATCGTATTTCCCAGTACTAACTGGGTTATGTAGGTAAGACAGGAAGTCATTCTATAATAATAAATATCGATGAACATTACACACTAAGCAAGTCTTATGTCATGGACACCAGACAGTTGATATATTACATAAATACTTTTTATTTGTAAATACATACTTTTAAAACATATAAACATCCATGACTCGGAAACAAATGTCCATGCTCATCACACAAGCATTTGAACCCAGGACCCTGAGAACGTAAGGCAGCCTCACTACCGCTGCGCCATTTGGGTCGTCTACATAAAATACTGGTATTCAGTTGCATTCGGTAAAATTGGAAGCCAACCCCAACATTGTTGGGAAAAGGCTAGGCAGAAGATGAAACCAATCGTATAAGATATTCAGTAACGCCTGGTTGCCTCAAAACTTACACCAAAGCAGTTGACAAAACTCTTTGCCGTTGATCACCCCTTTGCAAAACCTATCCTAATTTCACCAGCGTATTATATGAAACAGTTTTTACCCTAGTGGCATCAGCCTGGTTTAATGAATTAAGTTGAGCGTGCCTCCAAAACTTTGGCGCATAAAGCTTGTGGAGGGTAAAAATTTAAACACATTTTAAATAGTCTGTTGGCAACTTAGCGCGTTTGTTTTATCCCGAGTGGGTTTTTGGAGATGGTATTAGGTATGCTTTTTGGAGACCTTTAGTGTTGGCTTTGTAACTTAAACTAAAATTAGTCTATGAAAGTGTTTTTGGGTAACAATCTTGTCTAGAATTTTGGAAATATTTGGAAAAGGCATTTATACAGAGTTTATTAATGAAAATTGCATATTTGATAAAAAATCACCGTGTTTACAAAACGTTTCCATCGGGCGCTCATTTGTAGTCTCAAATGACTCAGTCAGTAAAATACAGCCCTACTATTTTGTAAGACCGTGTTTTGCTATTTACATAAAATAATCTAACTTTACCTACTCATCTTTAATAAATAAGCCGGTAGGTACCAGAAATAAACAAGCACCGAAATTGGAGGACCAGAAAAGAATATCAATTTCCATAAAGTTAAAACTTTAACGACATCGAGAAACTAAAAACAACAATTTCATTAATATAGTGAGTCTAACTAAGAAACCTCTTCGTCGAGACCTGTTTTTCTTTTTTCATAAAAAAATAATTTAGCTTTGTCAGCTTTTGAAGAATGGTGAAAGTTTTCCAGTAATTAAAGACTTGTTTTTAAGATTTTTTTTTTGCCAAGTACTAAATTACGTGGACAGGTACCTTTGCTGCTTATAAACGAAAGGCTTAACGGTGGAAATTACCACTTTTTTTTACTTATTACGTAGAGCAGAAAAGAGTTTTGATAATGCTTTATTGAGTTTTTGTAGCACTTAAATGGTGCCCTGGATTTGGCACTTACTGTCGAAAACTTAGGGACAACTTAGGGCCCTAGAATAACATACCCTAACCATATAATTGATAATCCAAATGACGCAGCGGTAGTGAAGCTGTCTTACATTCTTAGGTTTGCAATCCCGGTAGGAGCAAATGTTTTTATGAGGAGCATCCGGGGTTGCGGGCCTGTTCGAAAGAGATACCGCGGCCCCGGAACATAAAGGGCGAGGAAGGAATATGGATGGGTTTTAGTCAGTAAGGGTCTGACACTCCCTCCCGCTCCGCCCAGAGTGGGAGAAGTCATTTGATGATTCCGCATCCTAAAAAAAAAAAGAACATGGACATTTGTTACCGAGTCATGGATGGTTTTATGTGCTGTTTTAGTTTTACTGGTAATTAGATTAACTGGCAAGAACTATTATTAGCCCGCGTATGAGAAAATTTAAATTGGACGACAACCATTTGTGTTCGTATTCCGCTTCAAACAGATGTCAGCATTAGGAAGGGGTCCGCAAGGGCCGATGCTTGCCGGGGCTGCAGGACTATTCGAAAGAGATACCGCGGCCCTGGTACACAAAGGGCTAAGAAGGAACATGGATCGGCAGAGCGGGAATAGTCATTTGATGACATCCCGTCTAAAAACAAAAAAAAAGGCTCCAAAGTACCTTTTAAGATTAAATTGCAAACAGACACAACTCCAAGAAAAACTACATTGGTTGGACAATAAAACTGTCAACGTCCTTACAGCGGGGATAAATTGTTGAAAATCAACGAGGATATAGCGAACTCCTGACGTTTGGACAAACGGAGAATGAAACGAACGGTGCAGTTAAACAGACACCCATTTGAGTGTGGTACAAGAAGAAAAAGGAAATGGTGTTTTGAACTTTATTTTAAGCCAGGGTAGCTCGCAATCCTGCCGCGGCTGCGGGACTGTTCGAGAGAGATCCGGAACATAAACGGCGAGGAAGGAACATGGATGGGTTTTAGTCAGTAAAAACCTGAAACGCACTTCCGCTCCGCTCAGAGTGAGAGGAGTCATTTGATGATATCCCTTCCGAAAAAAAGGGCAGCTCCCAATATTTACTGAAGCTAAGCTGGTTTCCACTTCTATAGGCAGTCCCCAGACAAGCTGCTTTCATTATGTCAAATTTAACAGCACAAGATGATGACACACGACCAAACTTGCGAAAAGCGACGCGTTTCATTTGTTTTCTCATTGTGAAAACAGTCGCGTCGTTGTACGGCTAGTTTTAAACCACGCTCTTTCATTTGTTTTTGCCCAAGTCGCTGTTGTAAAACGAGAGGCACGTGTAGGTCAAGGACAAGGGACAAATTATACAGTTTTGTAGGCATTTCCTACAATAGAAATGCTCCTGATGAGGATCGAATGCACGATATTAAGATAGGCGCTGCCTACGGATTAGATTATTTTGAAAGAAAGAAAAAAAAGCATTTATTCGCCCGTCGAGGACAAAACACAAAAATAAAACGAAAGTGGTAAAGTGTACTGTATAAGACCAAAAACTGTCACTCTTCCCCCTTATTGTACCTCTGCATATCTTTGTTTAATAGATACATAGATAAAGATCTCAGAACAAAGGTGATGACATTCTAACAACGAAAAAGGTGATGTAAAAGTTAAAAATGTATTCGATATAATAATATTATTCTACCTCGTTGGACTAGTGGGCGCAAGCACGAAAGCACTGGATCTGTGCGAACTTTTGCCTTCACAACCCAGTAACTGGTAATACGATACCTCTTGGTAAGACTGCTTGTCAGACTTATTGGCCACTGACTTCATGTAACGACTGTCAAAGATCTACAAATGACAGCCGGGACCAACCTTGTAGAAACTAGAGCAAACTTTCGTGCGTTCAAGCGCTCTTGTCTTACCTATTATTGGAATCAAATATTCACAGCTCTCAACTTAGACTTGGTGCTAGGCAACTGGGCCTATCCCAGTTATAAACGCCCCTTTGTGCCTATTTGTCTTGTTTCGTTCTGTCTCCTGCTGATACATAGGGAAGTGGAAATTACAGTTTTTTCTTCCTACTCCTCCACTATACTTTCTGATTAATTTCGTTGCGGGATCCAAGACATTTAAATTCATTCTCTGGGAGTTCGTCGAGCTTCATTGTCTCGGCACTTTTCTGGTGGTCGCCACTGTTGATTCTGGCTTTCAGGAGTTACAGTGGTTTGGGCGTGTGTGGCAGACTTGTCCCAAAAAATAAAGCCGGGCCCAACGTCTTAACGTGCTTTCCACGGAAGAAAGTCGGTTTGTGATGATGTTCACCCATCTATGGACTGAGCACATGGACATATTATTTATCTTTTTGAATTTTGAGAATAAACTTATATTCGAAAACCCTCTCTCTCTCTCTTAAATCGTACCAATCTCCAATAAGTAATAACTCAATGTCAGCTCCAAAGATATTTCGCCAATTTCGAGTTCTTAAGATTTGGAAATACTTCTCATTATTATTCTTTTGTTTCCAGTTTATTCAGACGCGCTGAAGTTTTGATAACCAGACTTCATACATTTATTTACGACTCTAATATCGATGGTGGCAAAATTTAAGGTATTTTGTGAAAAGTGTTGAAATAAATTGGGCCTAGTTACCGCGAGACACAATACTATCTTGTTTTCTGTTTAGATCAAAAAACAAGATAATATTTAAGGGTTCCGTATCTCAAAAGGTAAAAAAGGAATCCTTATACCTAAGATCACTTTCTTGGCCGCCTATCTATCCGTTTATCACTACCATTTTTCTCAGAAACGGATGGACTTAACAAGTTGAAATTAATACAAGATACTGAGGTTTATTGTCCCTATTAGGTGTATAAAAATCAAGGACCTGAGCCAACAAATTAAACAGAAATGGGCAAGATACTGAAGTTTATTGTCCCTATTAGGTGTATAAAAATGAAGGTCCTAAGCCAACAAATTAAATAGAAATAAATTTTCGGGAATACTAGACTTGTTTTTACTTGATATATTATTTTTTGGTATTTGTGGCATGTAAATGTTTTTTGTTATTAGTATCGTAAATAAATTCATGTGAATTCCTCCAATTTCATTAATTTGTATAGATTCTTCGTAGTGTTACTTAACTCTGTCAGTCTAACGCCTGACTGAGTTAAATAATCTAAAGAAAGATATATTTATAGCTTATCTCATAAATCCAATGTTTACACAAGTAATCTCAGCGGAGTGAAGATAAAAGCATTACAATGTTTTGATGACGATTACTTATCTATGAATATTTTTTACAATATAAGAAAATATACAGTAATATCTGACCAGTTCAGAAATTATTCAGTGTTTTTTACATTTAGGTATACAATAGTAGTTTTCAATATATTTCCTTGAAAACTGGTTCCTTCCGCACTACGATTAGGTTAAAATTGCCACAAATAAATTCGCCTATACTTAGTCCAAATTAATTCAATGTCTATAGTCAGAGGTGAATGTTTTTTTTTTATTTCGGCAAAAACATATGCGTCTTGACGGCGTTAACAGTTTATTATTGCAATTCTCGACTCAAAAACACCCTCGCCTACGACTCGTGTGTTAATTCCACCTCGAACTACAATTACAAATTTACTCTATTATTATTATATTAAATAGGCTTGCGTTCACCCGTAACTCGCCTAATGTAAAGCAATCAATCATTGGATATTGCATTACCACGTGGGGAGGGGCATGTAAAACAAAACTAATTACAGTCGAAAGAGCCCAAAGGATGATACTAAAAGTTAGTTTATCCAAACCACGTCTTTTCAACACCACAACTCTTTATGAGGAAGCACAGGTGCTAACTGTACGCCAGCTGTACATATTGCTTACTGCACTTCTCCAGCACTCAAACCTACCCGAAGAAAGGAGAAAACGCATAAATCTCTCTAGGAGAAAATTCGCAGTATGTGGGACGACTGCTGTTGGTACTTCTTTCGCGCAAAGATTCTTCTCTTTCCGTGGAGGTGAGTTGTATAACAAAATTAATAAAATAATAAATATAGCAAATTATAGTAAAGTTGAGTGTAAATCGAAAATTATCAAATGGTTGTTAAATTTATACGGAAACAGAGAAATTACTCGAGGTTGCCAAGTAGGCAGGCTTGGTAGTCAGGTACTTGCGTACATATACTCGTACTTGTAGGTAAGATTATAGTCATAGATTGTATATATCCCCTATTTATAAATACATTTAAATATATATATTTATAAAATTTTAATTTAACAGTAAATCTATACATACTCATATATTTTATACACACACATAACACACACATACGTGCACATATGTTGACATAACTATTTTATGATGTGATGGGGGGCCTGGAGTTCTGAAATACAGGCCTAGGCTTAGTTTAGACTCCAGATCTTCCACAAATTACAACTTTCTGCCAAATTACTTGTCAACCTACATATGTATAACAATGTAACTTGTGGAGATGAATAAACGTTTTTATTATTTTATTATTTATTATTTATTAATGATGCGGCCTTGGGTGGAGTATGCTTGTCTTGAAGAAACCGATTCACTCGAACCTAGAAGATGTTAAGTTATCTAAAGAGATAAAATCTTGAGGAAACCGATATGTCTTAGAACCAAAGATTCGAACACATAGGACTTCAACCTCGAGTTCACATTACTTAATGCTGGTGGCATTAGGTAATGTGAACTATGTGCGTCTCACTCTCTATTAAAAAGAAGCTTGTCCCAGCAGTGGGAACACTTTAGATTGATTATGCCAAAGCTCAAATAGAGCTCTCGACAATTAGCAAAAATGTAAAATTTGTATCTAGAAAAATCACTAAAATTAGTTGATTTTTTGAGAAATCACAAGCCTATATAAAATACAGAACCTGGTTTTTCAAAGTTGGTTAAAATCGGGATTTTTGTTTTTCTTTTGTGGAATTAACCTTCTTCACATTTGACTTTCATTGCTTTAAACAATACGTACCACAACTAATGATACCAAAAAAAAAAAACAAAAACAGAACATAAGTGCACAGCTTATTTGGACGGATTATCACCAGCCTCGGTGGCGCAGTAGGCAGCGCGTAAGTCTCATAATCTTAAGGTCGTGAGTTCGATCCTCACCCGGGGCATATCTTTTGGACAAAAATCATCTTCTAACAATATTGCTACAAACAAAATTCGGTTTTGAAAAAAAACAAATGATGATGTGTACCTAGGTTGTGTTTTGTTTTCATATTTTTTTCTTTTAACATGGCATTATAATACGCGTCTTATAAAAGTCTTTTTCCATGCCTCAACGGTTTGTACTCAAATATACCAGTGCCCTGATTGATAAACGTTACAAATTGTAAACTGTAATTGTATTTTACAGGTTTTAAATCTAGGCACTAGTTTCTGGGTGATAAAAATTAGAAGGAACTTATAAGTAGTGTATATTATATGTAGTGGAAAACTGTCAAAAATGTAAAATTATACCTACAATTTTACATATTTCGGTTTAATAAACATTTTCTTTTTCCAGGTGACAATTATTGTAAGGTTTATTAAACAAAACTTGTCATACAACTTTACAAATATGTCACTTATTTACAGAATTGTTAGATTGTAACGTTTATTAAACAGGGCCCTAGTTGGCAGTCTTGGCTTTAGGTTATAGGATATTATTTTTGTTAAAATAATATCCTATAACCTAAAGATATATATTATATATATAAGATATATATTATATATATTCGTTTGCCTTTCAGTGCAAGTGAAACGAAGACAACTAGACCTTGCGAAATTATACACGCTGATGTGTGCGGTCCCATGGAGGAGCAATCAGTAGGGGGCTCTAAATACTTCTTATTGCTCAAGGATGATTACTCAAACTTTCGAGTTGTCTATTTTCTTAAGAGGAAGGATGAGGTCAAAACATATGTTGAAGATTTTTTAAATAAATCTCAGAATATTACGGGCAACAATATAAAAACATTCAGAAGCGACAATGGATTAGAGTTTGTTAACAAAGACATGAAAGAAATGTTTCGTAAACGCGGTATTACTCACCAGACTACGGTTGCTTATACCCCTGAGCAAAATGGGAAGGCAGAACGTGAAAATAGGACTTTAGTCGAGGCGGCAAGGACAATGCTATGTGCCAAAAGTTTACCTAAAACGCTTTGGGCAGAAGCTATTCATACCGCAGCATATGTGTTGAACAGAACTAGCAAGAGCAATGAAATTGGAAAGACCCCATATGAGACGTGGACAAACAAACACTTTGACATAAATAACTTAAAAACCTTTGGTACCCCTGTTGTTGTTCATATCCCAAAAGAAAAAAGAAGAAAGTGGGACTCTAAAGGACAGAAAGGAATCATGGTTGGTTATGGAGAAGATGTCAAGGGTAATAGAATATTTTTCCCGGAGAAGAATAATGTTGAAACAAAGAGAGATGTTGTATTCCTAAACCGAGATGGTATGGAGGAGAAACTTCAAGTGAAGGAAGGCAAAGAAAAGGAATCTATAACATCAATAAACCTGGAAGAAGAACCTGTGGTAGATAGTAACCCTGAGACAGAACCTAACCCTGTGAATGAGCAAACAACTTACCTAGATGAAACAACGGAGGTGACTCATACCAGTAGTGGTGGAGAGGAGGGATCAGAAAATGACTGTGACAGTGAGTACTTACCATGTAGCGATGAGGAATGTCTGTTGGATGAAAGTAACTCACCCATAAATGTAAGAAGCCAGCGGCTAAGAAAACAAACATCTTTCTATAAATGCAATAATGTTCTGATAAACTAAAGCTACTATTGTTGTTGATTTTTTTAAGTATTGTGTAATGTTTTGTTTAAATGTATTACATTGAGAGAGGGTGTTAAAATAAGGTGTACATTTATCTATGTTTGCATGTTTGGTTCTTTTGTTTGCTTGTCTATTTTTTTCTCTCTGACATGTACTTGTAACGATGCAGTGTTCGGTTAAAAATATTACAGCTTGATAAGTAAAAATCTCTGCATTTCATTTAAAATAACTTCAATTTTAATATCTAGAACCAAAAACTACCCACAGTTTTCGGTTTTCGATCGCCAAGCAAGCGAAGTTGCGTTCAAAAATTCGTTTTTAACTTATAACGCAAAAGCGATGTTTGTTATAAGTTTGACGTGTCTATGTGTCTGCCATCGTAACTCTCGAACGGATGAACCGATTACGTTTTTTTTTTGTTTGAAAGGTGAATTAGTCGGGAGTGTTCTAAGCTACGAGTATGTTTCATAAAAATCAGTGAAAGGTGGCTGCCACCACAAAATGGTGACTTTTATTTTTATTTCATAACTCCCTCAATATGGGTGTGAAATAAAAAGACTTGATTAGAAGAATAATGAACAGTTTATTGAAAGGGAATGAGGAATATTATTAATATTATACTACACACACAGCATACGGCATTTCGTTACGTGACGATTTCTACAAAATTGCACTACCCGTAAGCCGAGTAAAGAACTTCGTTCCAAAGAAAAAACCTTGATATTATAACCTTAAGCATGTGTAGGAGGATTTAAAAAAAAATTAACTCAATGTTACATATTAATAAGTAAAAATTAAAATTTATAAATTTTATAAAATTTATAAAAATATGTTTATTTGAAAAAAACTTGCTTTAATTTTTTAAACTTAACTAATGTTTCTCAAGCGGGATAAGTCGCGGGGTAAAAAGCTAGTAAGTACGAGATTTTCATCCTCCTACCAATTTCCATAAACATCTGTCCAATAAACCCTATAAATAATAGCCATCATTTCTTCTTGTTACAAATAAATAAAAGCAATAGGTAATAAAACCGTATCAATTCTCAGGGGTATAAATTTCAATACGATACTCGGTACAATACATTTGTTTCATACGATTTGCGCAGTAGACAGGCAAAATGACAATATTGCGTATAGGAAGTTTTTCTGGTGACATTTCATCGTGTATGTTTGTTTGTTGTAAAAACTTATTACAAAAAAAAAAAAAAACTCAAATAATTTACTTTCAGAAGTCTAAACTTTTTATTTTACTCTTTTCTTAGTTGTTAAGAACATAAATACCTAACTACTGAACAGATTTTGATGAAACTAGAAACCAATTAAAAGTGTATTCTTAAATAATGTTTTAATCGCTTCTTAAATGACGGTCATCATCATCATCTCAGCCGAAAGACGTCCACTGCTGGACATAGGCCTCCCCCAAATGTCGCCACATTGACCGGTCCCTTGCGACTCGCATCCACCGGATTCCCGCAACCTTCACCAGGTCATCGGTTTTTGCTTCGGGGGTTAAAAATAGTTGTTCATTCACATAAACAGATTTCAACAAATTATTATTACATTGATTTTATACTCACTAAATTATTCATTAACTTTATTCCAATTAAATTATTCATTCATGTTAATCACGACTGTTTGGCTTATTTTTACTGTAATTCGTTATTGTTTGGATGTACATACAATAAATGATGTACAATCAAATTGGTCGACATTCAAGTGTCACCTAAGATTTATTATAGAAAATGGGAATCTAATTATTATTTCGATTTAAATGTGTCTAGCGCACACGCGACCTGTGGAAGGTTCACTTTATCTCGTTTTGTTCATCTCGATCAATAGTTATTCGTTTATTTAGTAGTAAACCAAAATTTACACTAATATTTTAAGCTGAAGAGTTTGTTTGTTTGTTTGAAGGCGGTAATTTCAGGAACTACTATATATTGTTGGTGCTAGGTAGTCCATTTATGCTATCATATATAACATCACGCTACGACCAATAAGAGCGAAGCATAAATGAAAAATGCTGCGAAAACGGGGATAATTTTATTCCTTATGTGAGCTTTTTTCCCCAAAGTGTCGCAGACGAAGTTGCGCGGGTCAGCTAGTAATTTTATTCAAAATCGACAACATTTTATCAATATAACATAACATCACGCCTGTAAATGTCTGCTGTGTTAGACAGAGGTGTATCTAATACCACACCCTCATTCCACCAGTTATAATTAAGACTTATGTAATAGAGGCAGGTCTAATGCCATCAATTGGGTAAAAATCCAGACTGCGGTTTCTACTGGGAGATTTCTGATGAAAAACCCAATAATACTCTACCTTATTGCCTGGGTATTGAACTCAGGGGTCACGTTAAAAAAAAGTCGAAAATGGTCTTTGTAACCATTACCATAAACTCCATTTTAAGAGTTTTAAATTTTGTTCAATAAAATGAATCACGAAAATTAAAAATGATGACACTGCCTCGTCGTAAGTCGAGGCAGTGTCATAATTATGAAAATCATGCCTATAATTGTTGAATGTTTTCTAATTCCATGTATATTAGTATTCTTTGACATGAGCTCCTCAAGAACTCATGTCAATAGATTATCACTCCGTCGGGTCAATGTTTAAGTGAAGCCATACTTGCCTAGGTTGGTCTATAGATGGGTGACCACTTTTACATACCGAGTTTCCTCCGTGCTTTGGAAAACACGTTAAGTAATTGGTCCCGGCTGTCATTTGTAGATTTTTGACAGTAGTTACAGGTGGTCAGTGGTCTAGAAAGTCTGGAAACCAAGTACTAATTGGGTATACTGGTATTCAGTTGCATCCGGTTAGACTGGAAGCCGACCCTAACATAATTGGGAAAAGTCTAAGGACTATTTCATCCATGTTTTTTAATAATTACTTATCGTATTTCTAGCAGAAGATACATTTTCTCTTCAATTTTGTTTTTTAAGTAATAAATATCTTTATTTCCCAAAATACACACAGATATTGAACAGTTTACAATTTTGAATTAGTGGTAGAACACTAAAATTGAACATTTAGATGCTTCAGAAATCTGTGCACAATAAATTGAACTCTGTCTCTTAAACTAGGGTATCCTGTATCTTACGAGACAGTGTTTTACAATGAGGTTCCAAATGATTTATGATTGAAGAAATAGGTTCTATCTAGTTATAGGTAAGGATACTGTAGTTTTATTTTAAATAATGTACCTAGGTGTGAGTATGCGAGGGTGAGGGTGAATGAATGTGAAAGTGGGTGTGTAGGTGTTTATGTGTGAGTGGATAAGTGGAGAATGTGGTGTTGGTGTGTTGATGTGTGAGTTGTATGTGCGAGAGAATTAACTGACTTATAGGAAAATCATCACCCAAACTATATTGGGGTTGGCTTCAAGTCTAACCATATTGAAGCTGGATATCAGTATTTTACTAGGAGAGGCTGCTTAACTGACCTCCCCAACCCGCCATTTTGTAAATCCACAAGTGAAGACATCGGTAAAACTAGTATAGGTAATACAGAAATGGACAGCAATATATTTTTTTATCACTAAAACTGGCTGGCATAAGTCTTGTTTTGGCCGCTCACAATTTGTGTTCCAAATTCGAATGGAACACGATAATTCAGGATTTGTGTTTCCATTGCGCGATTTCAACTGCGCTTCGATAACTTTATATCAAGATACATTGCAATGGACTTTTATACAGAAATTATTGCTATAAAATGTTATGTTATTATCGTCATCGTGGCAGCTTAATAGACCTCCTCTTTACTGTTATAATTATTCTTCCTTGATCTGTGCAAATCTCAAGTAGAGAGCTAAACAAGTGACATTCGTTTCGTATTTCTATAGGCGCGCTCGGCTTACCTAAAATCTATAGTTATTAATATTATAAGCTGAAGAGTGTGTTTGTTTAAACGCACTTATCTCAAGAAGTACTGATTCAAATTGAAAAAATATTTTTGTGTTGGAAAGTCCATTTATCGAGAAAGGCTTTAGGCTATATAACCAATAGGAGCGGAGCATAAATGAAAAATGTTGCAATAACGGGGAAAATGTATTACAGCTTTTTCTCTCTTATGTGACGCAGACGAAATTGCGTGGGTCAGCTAGTTCAAAACATAACTGGACAAGTGTGGGTGTATTGTAAGGCTGGATTATAGGCATGATGGTACGTAAAATAACAAATCATGCAGATCAACATCTATTTAACGTAACACGCTAAAATTCACGATCGCCACGAAAATTTGTCCTAATTCAGGCAATTACACGAACACGTTTATGCTGGCTTGCTCGCAATTTAGCGTGGCCCAAATAACTGGAAAACGTTACCTGCCTTACCAACCATATTGGAGCTGTGAAATTGCGGATGCGTTTCGATCTAATCGTCGTGCACCGCGTACTCATTTCCGAGGGCATCATGTAGGTGGGTATGTCCATGTATGCTAGTGTAACATGGGCGTCATCGTCAGGCTAAATAGTATTGTTTTTATCGTCTCATTGGCGGTTTTTTTTTAAATGGAGCGTACTAATTTCTGTAGGCACCATGTAGGTGAGTATGTATGCTAGTGCAACGTGGTCGTCATCGTCAGGCTAAATAGTGTTGTTTTTATCGTATCTGAGGCGGTTTTTGTTTTGAAAATGGAACGTTCCAATTTCCAATGACGTATTATAAATAGACGCGTCATGCATGAACATCACGGCTGTCAAAAACCGCCTAAATACTGTCGGTAGCTAGATAGCTACAGACGCACGAAGAAAGGGAAAGAAAATTAAACGTCATCTACGGAATTTTTGTTGTTAGAGAGAGATAAATATATTTCTTTAATTCCGTTGTCATTTTCCCTTAACGGCACGTGACTTACCTCAGGCGCCAGCCGCCATTAGAAGGCATCGAAAGAAGTAAAATAAAATACATTTTTCTTGATACTTACGCATGAAATGATATTTTTCTATCTTTCACAGTTAAAGTATAGTTTTTACATATCCTTAAAACACAGGACGGCATTTTTTTTTCGTTGTTTGAGGAAGTTATACACAAAAGTTATTTTAATGTCACGTACTGCCGCGGCACTGGTTGGTACGCGACTAAATGACAGTCCGGCAATTACCTTGCATTCATGTTGCCACTACAGAGGGCGGGCAACGTATCTATAGTTTTATATATCATTGCTAATTTCTGTGGGCACCATGTAGGTGGGTATGTATGCTAGTGCAACGTGGCCGTCATCGTCAGGTGAAATAGTATTGTTTTATCGTCTCACTGACGGTTTTGTTTTTGAAAATGGAACGTTCCAATTTCCGTGTGCACCATGTAGGTAGGTATGTATGCTATGCAACGTGGCCGTCATCGTCAAGCTAAATAGTATTGTTTTTGTCGAATTACTGGCGACTTTGTTTTTGAAAATGGAACGTCTCATTTCCGTGGGGTTCATAATAAATTAGGCATGTATGTTACGTGGCCGTAACCGTCAGGCTAAATAGTAGATATTGTTTTCATTTTATCACTGGCCACTTTGTTTTTGAAAACGGAACCGCTCGATTTTGCATTTCTTTCTAATACACCAGCATTTTTCTAAGATTGCTGGCTTTATACGTTCATGTGCTATTCAGGTACATAATTACTACCGAATTCACTGACAGTGACGCTCTGCCACTTTTCACACTTTTATCCTTCAGGAATAAGGTTCAAAAGTGGTCGATGGTCAATGAATTCGTTCAGTGCGTTGACATCATAGTGTGGTTATTAGCCTAAAAAGTTAAGCTTTAGTAACGTTATATCTCTGTTTTGGAAATAGAACATTATTATTTTTTCCGAGGGCACCGCTACTCTTATCTTCTAGAATGTCTTAAGTTACACAGTTCGGCTTAAACTATTGTCTTACTATTGTGTCTCTAATTAAGACATTTTGAAGGTTTGAAGGTTAACACATATTTAATGTCACTTTGATTACGTTAAACCATAACCAGACTATATTTTAACCCTAGATCACTAACCTTCGTCAAAACGACGACGCGGACTCGAAAAAAGTGGTATAAATTTTGAGTGCGTCGTCGTACGCATTTCAGATTCCGGCTAATCTCTGTTGACCCGCAGCTCGCGCAGCGCACGCGTTTGATTTTTGTGTAGGGGCCCTGTGTACGCTGTTTCAGCCACCATGAGTCGTCGAATCGACGAAGGTTAGTATTAACGTTATTCTTGCAGATTTATTTTTGATTCTTTTTTGGTGTTTAATTATTTCGGTGTTTTGCAAACTTTGTATTTAAATTGCCTACATTAAAATAAGAACCTACATTATTTTTATTTGAATATATTATTTTTATTTTAGATGCGATTCATAAACATATCATAGATGGTAGTGACGAAGAAAACTGCTCTGAAAGTAAGAAAGAAGACCACTTTGAGGCTAATCCGGCTTATGAAATAGATGGTGAGGAAGAGATTTTTCTGTGACACAATAACCACCTTCAACTAAATACATCCGAGCAAGTAGATCTTCATCAATGGAAGACCCGTTACCTAGTACTTCAGGTCAGCCACACGAATTAATTATTACACCAAAGAGTAATATTTTTCGCAATAAGACAAACACAAATGGTCATCAGTGAAACCAAGTTCACGAAGCTCAAACATCGAAAACTTTGCATCAAAAATTGCAAAATAGATTACAAATTCCGACACTTCAAACGGGACTGCGGGACTCACACTCAACAGCGATTTTGAATATGCCAGAAACCAGTAGTTCTGCTTCTACACATAAGACTGATCAAAGAAGAGATGCAGTTAGTCTTCCTATCGCCAAAAAAAGAATAAAATGTGCAATTTGCCCCTCCGCAAGGTGAAGAATGACAAAGAGTTATGGTACAAAGTGCAACAAATCCTTGTGTGGCAAACACAAACTTGACATTTGTCACAAATGTATTAATTGATAGTTTTTTTCTAAAATGATTATTTATTTTGTTGATTTTATTACTTAATTTTAAAATGTTAACATTTTTTTAAGTGTTTGTTTTTTTAGTTAATAAGATTTAAGCATTTACCAAAAACAAAAATGTTTAAATGAGTGAAAACTCTGATCTCAATTAAAAGAATGTAAAGTAATTAAAATATGATATTAGTAAATAAAAAACTTGTAAACAAATGATTATTGTAATAAATAAGTAAAACACATATAAATATTTTATTCCATAAACCCTTAGAAGCCTCCCTTTTATACGGCGTAGCCGAAACGACGAAGGTTAGTAACAAGCGTTGTAAAATAAGGTTAGTGATCTAGGGTTAACGGAGTAAGAAACTGAACTATATTTTCTACGGAAATTAACCCACGGAAATGTTTTATACTTAACCTTTGAAACTCGGATACCATATTCTCGTAGCTTCCCGTTAAATAAAGATTTTTTGGAATTAGACCAGTATTTCCGGAGATAATACACCTTCATACAAACAAATACCTCTCAATAATACTAGAAAAAAGTAGGCATATACGGTCAAACAAGCTATTTGGTTGACATTTTACAATCAATGATACCTACTTAAATAAATAAATATCGCTGGACATTTTACACACAGCGCCATCTAGTGCCACACTAAGCATCAAGGCTTATGTCGTGGACACCAGAGTGTTGATATACTACATGAACACTTTTCGTTTGTAAATACATACTTATACAAACATTTGTTCCTACCAGGATTCGAACCTAGGGGCTTAAGAACGTAAGGCATCTTTACTACGGCTACGACAACATTCGGGTCGTCAAATTGGGCCCACTTGGACATCACTTTGGGCCCTATCAGAATATCAGCGCTGTGACGTTTTTTTTTAAATGTTACAGCACCATGCTGAGATAGGAGCCTTTTGGTCTTGTACAGGACAAATTCTGTTTTGTATTTTGTTTGGTTTTTCTTATGATTTCGTTATTATTTTTTTATTTTTATTCTCTCATTTGTTTACTTTAAACTAGTGTTATAATCACAATTTTACCATTTTATTATATATTTTTTTATTTATGTTTTGTCCTGTCGGGCTAATAAATGCTTTTTCTTTCTTTCTTTCAAATGTAATTCACAATGTAAACCAAATTACTTGTTCGACCGTAGATGTTCGTTTAAAAATGAGGAAATTCGAAAATAAGACTGGCCGAACTAGCTGTAGTAGAACTAGAAGAATGACTTCTGTTAAAATAAAAAAAAATGTCGCATCAAACCAATACTGCATTCTATGAACTCCACTTTTAACCATCCCGTTTGCTAGTACTCAAATCGTGATTTGAACAGAACTGATATTTTACTTACGATTTTTCAAAGAACAGAATTTTCAACATGAAATATGCAAATAGACTTTGCTGAATATATTCTAGTTAATTGGTTACCGGTGCTTCTGAAGCCAGTTATTTTTACCTTATATTTATGTTGGATAATTATATCCTCCAGCATACAGAATGATAGAAATGCTACTGCGTTATTTATTTTCTGTTATTCGAATGAATGGCTCTGTTGGTAAGTAGATTGCAAACGCTTCTGGTAAGTTCGATGTGTGTCGGAAAAAAATTGGTAGGGGTTTTTTATCAGAATACTAGCTTTACCCCGGCAGGCGTTGCAATGCATTTTTTCCTACTTGCATATCTACTACCTACCTACTACTACCCACCTACTACTACCTACCTGCTACTACCTACCTACTACTACCTACTTAAAAATCCTTTAATAAACCTTCCCTGGACTTCCACAAATAATTCAAAACCATGCATATGTTGCATGCCGGTCAATGTGGACACTTTGACGACCTGTATGGCGTAGTGGTAGTAAGGCTGCCTTACGTTGTTAGGGTCCTGGGTTCGAATCCCGGTAGGAGCAAATGTTTGCGTGATCAGCATGGACATTTGTTTCCGAGTCATGGATGTTTATAAGTATAATAAGTATGTATTTACAAACAAAAAAGTAATATAAATGTAGTATATCAACTATCTGGTGTCCACGATACAAGCCTTGCTTAGTGTGGCACTAGATAGCGCTGTGTGTGAACGTCCAGCGACATTTATTTATTTACTTGGGGAGAACTTTGTCCAGCAGTGGACGTCTTTCGGCTGAAATGATGATGATGATGAATCCACGGACCAACCTACGCTAACGCGGCTTAACCTTATTAAGTTCGACCCAAGCAATTGTTATTAACAAGCCACTAGCTATTCCAAATCTAGCTCTTCTTCCAAATTGTATTTATTGATTTTCAACGGACCAAAAAGACAATTAATAGATATGTACAATATTTACATACTACATCTAAAACTATATACATATAATTACAAAAATAAAACTAAACGTAAAACTACTATATTTTAAACAATAATGTCAACAGGACTCTTGTATTTTATATAAAAAGCAATAGGTGTCTTCGTAGTATTTCAACTATCTGGTGTCCACCACAAAGGCCTCGTTGCTTAGTGTGGCACTAGATGGCAGTGTGTGTAATGTCCAGTGATGTTTAATTAAGTTTTTATTTAAAATACAAGGTGTCGATTGCGCGGGCGTGTTTGGGCGTGTGTGGCGGGCTTGTCCCAACTAAAAAAAAAAAAAAAATACCGAATTTTCTCCGTGCCTCGGAAAGCACGTTAAGCTGTTGGTCCCGGCCGTCATTTGTCTATCTTTGAGAGTCGTTATAGGTAGTCAGTGGCCCAAAAAGTCTGACAACCAGTCTTACCAAGTGATATTGTATTGCCTGGGTTGTGGAGGTCAGATAGCAGCTGATGCTTTTTCTTTCTTCTTTCTAGATAGGCAGTAGCTCCATGTAAAATACTTTTATTTAGCTGCAGGTTAGATTGGAAGCTGACACCAACATAGTTGGGAAAAGGCTAGACAGATGATATGATGAGATATAAATACGGAAAAAAGTACTACATTGCATATTTACCCTTAAGGTACACTATTACATCAACTCGTGCTAGTTTAGTATATTTAGTACATAGTTAGTTTAAGTGTACTTCAACGATGTTGAAAGAGCGGCGCCTTCTAATACAGGCATTGTTTGCCTAAATGGAGGCTCCAAACACATTTTCATGTAATGTTATATCTTATTAGCACAATAAACCATTTTGTATTTTTTTGTATTGTATTTTTTGTATGATTGATTTATTTAAAATACAGAACATTTCTCATTTTAAAACATGCAACTCTAAAAATGTAGTATAGTACAAAGTTGATGCCACGCTCCTATCTCGTTATGCGGCATGTTGTTTGAATATCATTACTGTACGTGCACTAACAGTCTGTGACGTCACATCGCTCTTTGTAAAGTTTTGACGAATATTTTCGTATAATATTGAACCAGAATTTGTGTTAGATATTTCAAAGAATCTTCAGAATTTCTAAAACAATTTATGGTGAAACAAATAAAAACAGAAAAGAGCAGCGATGGCCCAGTGGTGGCGGCCCCAACTTACGAACAGTAAGTCGTGGGTTTTGAACCCACACAGGCGCATGGCGCATACTTTGTGTAATTTATTTCATATTTATATTCACTTTCATATTCACTTTCATATTCACATTCATATTCACATTCATATTCATATTCATATTCATATTCATATTCATATTCATATTCATATTCATATTCATATTCATATTCATATTCATATTCATATTCATATTCATATTCATATTAATGTATTAATTCATTCATTTCATCACCGCTGTTCTCAAAACGGTGAAGGAAAACATCGTGAAGAAATCGAAATGTCTTAGAAACAAAAATTCGAAGACATGTGACATCTACACTTAGTGGACTTTAGCCCATCCCCTCTCATTGAGAGCTGGCCGTGTCCCAGCATTGGGAAATTACAGGTTAATGATGGTGATGCTGAATGCACCTGCCTGCCTAGGTCCGAACAGGGCCTCAATTCTGCTATTACAATAGTGTCAGAATAGTCGATCATTGATTTCATAATGATCAAGTTCTGTCAAGTTTTGGCAAGTATGGTAATCTATTAATAAAATGACGTCATTATGACTTTTCAATGGTTAACCACTGACAGTCCATTGAAAAAAATGTCATAGAATGGTAATTTCGTACGTCAATAAAATATATTATAAATGAAATCTGGCATGAATAAATGTTGCAAACATTAGTATTATTAGTAGCAGATTTCGAAAACCATTTGTAGTAAGGGTAATAATAGTGTGGCAACACGACAATGTCATTAAAACACAATTTTATTACCAGACCATTGATCGACCATTGTGAAAGCAGATTACGAACTTGAGCAAAATAACAATGGGATGGGAACGGAATCGTGTTGGAGTGACAAATTTATAAAAATAGCAGAATTGGGCCCCAGTTCGACTTACTGCTCGTATATAAGTCGAAACTACCGGGCTACCTCCCTGGTTCTCGATGGTTATAATTATTTAGCCACAATCTCCTTTAATTCAATAATTCCTTGCGAAAATAAACTCTAAACTGTACATCTAAAAGCGAGGCAAAATTAAATCACTTCATTCGGTCCCTGTCATTACATTTATACAGTACGTCGTTGGATGGCTATAAAGTCCCGAACCCCGGCTAGGGTTTAAGTGGTCATCCATCACACTGATTTCAGGATCCACCCATGTAGTGAATGTTCCAGATTTACTTGGTAAGTAGTTTTATTTGAATTTATTGAGAGTTTTTAGGAGGGGTCTAGCTAGATTACGTAGGCCTTTCTAGACAAAGTGAAATTTAATCGACGACTAGCCTTTCGTCCGCGACTCTGTCCGCAAATGTTGTACAAGCTCGGTAAATCATCATTTGCCTAGCCTTTTCCCAACTATGTTGGGGTCGGCTTCCAGTCTAACCGGATGGCAGTGAAGCTGAATACCAGAATTTTACATGGAGCGACGCCTATCAGACCTCCACAACCCAGTTTATATTTTTTATTTATTTATGTTTATTGGTTCACCAACAATTGTTTACACAGGTTATATGCTTAAGATAACATGCAAAAATATAAATGCAACAGTGCAACAATCGCTTATAGGTAAACTCCGCATGCATAAAGAAGTTGTACAATTTATAATATTAATCTAATTTTATAATTTTAATCTAGTTTAAAAACAAACAATACTGATAATAATCTAAAGGTCTAACTAATTAACATAACATTTTAAGAAACTTATCATTTACTTAAATATACTCTAACGGGACAAAAAGTTAAACTATTTAGCAAGATGCTTAAAAAATTTGGCTTTCTATTTGCCCAAACTATCAAAGTGCAAATCAATTTGAACACTGCAGCTATTTACAAACTTTAATAATCCCGCATAGGGGGAGTTGGCGCCTAGAACCGTTCATCTCTGCGGCGGGCAGAGTGGTGTAAGTACCAGATTCCCCTTAGTATGACTGATTTTCAGACTTTTTGGGCCACTAACTACCTGTAACGACTGCCAAAGATCTACAAATGACAGCCGTGGCCAATTTCCGCCGTGCATCGGAAAGTACATTGCTTTCCGAGGCACGGCGGAAATTCAGTAATTAATGGGTGCACCCATCCACAGATCTACCTAGGCGTAACCTAAAGATTAAACCGAGCGACTGTTGTTAGTTAGTCACGAGCTCCTCAATAAGCTTGGTAGCTTGATAAATAAAGGGTGTAAAAACTTCTCAACAAATTCGAAAGGCACGTCTTGTTCTCCCCGTCATTGTGAGTATTTTGTGCTCTACACCATTTATCTTTTTTTGTCGAATGGAAAATCATCAAATGATCCCTCCCACTCTAGGCGGAGCGGAAGGGAGTGTCAGACTTTTACTGACTAAGAACCATCCATGTAAGTTCCTCGCCCTTTACGTTTTGGGGCCTCGGTATCTCTTTCGAACAGTCCTGCAGCCCCGGTAGTCTTCGGGACCTTCGGGGTTTAAGGGGCCCCTTCCCACGACCCCCTTAACACGAACGCGCCGTGTCGACACGGCATGTCGTCATAAGACGGACGGATGGCGAGCTAGCTAGTACGCTAGTAGTATATTATCTGTACCCATAGCTAACCGTCCACAGGCCCATACTGGTACTCTACACGATACCTGCGAGTCAACTAGTTACGGAGATATTGGGTATAAACAGACTCTTCATAAAACCGTTAACCAAGCATTCTGTACATCGAAATAAGTAACCCTATGTAAAAAAATATTGTTAGAATCTGCTTTTTTTAAAACTTGTGTATAAGTTGGAATTTTGACCATCAGTAGATCCGTATTTAGAAGGTTCCTAGGTATGGTCTAGAGCCAAAGAAATCTCAATGACGGGGAGGCAAAACACTGTGTGAGATGGAAAGAAATCAGGGAGGCCTTTATCCAGCAGTGGGACAGAAAATGCTAACGAAAAAAAAAAATGACGAGTAGAACAAGTCCTTTTTTTTTTTTTTAGGATGGGATATCATCAAATGACTTCTCCCACTCTGGGTGGAGCGGGAGGGAGTGTCAGACTTTTACTGACTAAAACCCATCCATGTTCCTTCCTCGCCCTTTATGTTCCGGGGCCGCGGTGTCTCTTTCGAACAGGCCCGCAACCCCGGGAGAACAAGTCCCTCGACTTCGTTATGGATCTTTTGACATATTTAATATTTTTTTTACATTTTGTTTATTTTCTTGGGTGAACAAGAGGTAAATCGTGGTCTATTCAATCAAATATACACTCAACACGGCAACAATTAGGTACAATATATCCAAACAGTGTCGTAGATAATAAACATAACAATACAGACAGAGAGTGTGTAATTAATTTTGATGTTATCATTTTGAAGGGTCCTATTGATTGACTGTAATTGTTTAGAGTAAACATACCTAGTTGATTGTGGAAATATAGGGTGGCGTATTGTGGACGGTGCTCTGATATACATCTTTGACATTCTTTTCATATTGTATTGTGGCCCTGTTATATCTGAGTTTCCTCCGTGCCTAGAAATACCCGTTAAGCAGTTGGTCCCGGCTGTCATGTGTAGATCTTTGACAGTCGTTACAGATAGTCTGTGGCCCAAAAAGTCTGACAACGAGTCTTACCACGGGATATTGTATTACACAGTACTAAGCTGGGTTGTGGAGATCAGATAGGCAATCGCTCCATGTAAAATACTGATATTCAACTGCATTCCCTTGGATTTTTTTTTTTTTTTTTTGTAGGGCATCTCGCAGTTCAGTCTGAGAAGACTGGCTTCTGATTAACCGGGCAAGTCCTGTGGATGCCTTTAATGTAAGGCCTCCAGCCAGGGCAAAAATGACTATAAACTAAGCGACAGCGCTCTAAGGGCACCCCCTGTGGGTTACGGACCTCGGCTTAGGGCGTCGCTGGAGGCAGCAAAGGGACAGGCTGGATCTGGTTGTCATTATTTAGGGACTGTTTTATTACTACAGGCTCAGCATCGCGGGCTAGCTCGAGCAAGGGTCGGGGGCATTCCCTTAGACTGGAAGCCTACCCTAATATACCTAGTTTGGAAAGGCTAGGCAGATTTTCATTTTTATTTAATTTAATTTATTTATTTTTTAGCTCATTCCCTCTCATAGAGAGAAGGCCTATGTCCCAGCAGTGGGAACATTAATAGGCTGATGATGATGATGATGATTTATTTTATAAAAGGTAGCTTCACAGCTTACTGTACGTACATTAATATGAAAAAAAGAAAACGAACATTACGCCAATTACGAAGTACAAAGAAAAAGTTTTGATTACCCGAGAGTGACTCGAAGGAATTGGCATTAAAATATGTGGTGTGTGCCTGTGTGCGTATGGGTAACTGTACGATGTCTGCGAATGTGTGTGGTGATGTGTGTAATTGTGTATATGTCACCATAAAATTGTCAAATACGTTATATTGTAATATCTCTAGCGATATTGTGAAGTCTCGAATTATTGTCAAATGAACATACTGCTTACAACAAAACGCATTATTTTTCGTGAAATGCATGCGATGGTAGTCAACTTATGCGGTGTGGAGGGAAGGAGGGGTCCCCCTTGCCCAGTGGCACAACTCTCATGAAAAGATAATGCACCATTTCTGAGAAATACCGATTAATATCACATTACCTTAAAACACTTTATATTCCCCCTAAAATAGGCCCCTTTTTCCAAGTGCAGGGTTTACAGGAACCTAACTAACCTAACGGGGGGTGCCCCAAGTCCCGATTATGGGGGCAGAGATACTTCCGTATGTTCAGTTGACAATAATTCGAGACATTACAATATCGCGAGAAAAAACACGTTATATTGTAATATAACGTGTTTGACAATTGTACAGTGACATATACATATACTTGTGTTAGCATTATTCCTTTTTTAAATGCAGTATTGCAAAACATCTTGTTTGTAAATTGTAAGTAATATTTAAATAAGAGTGTGACTTATATTTTGTTGAGAATATAATTCATTTTGATCAGCAACCAAGGGCTTTTAAAAAATGTAAAAGGGGTAGTCCATCGACAAATGGCCTTGAAAACGTAGACTGGGAAAAGGCGAGGTTGTGAGTAGAGGATTATCTATACTATATAATATTACTAGCTGACTCGCGCAACTTCGTCTGCGTAAATTGAGATTTAAACTATCCTATCTCTCAAGTTGGATCGAACTGCACATGGTGTGCGAATTTTATTATAATCGGTTAAGTGGTTTAGGAGTCCATTGAGGACAAACATTGTGACACGAGATTTATATATATTAAGATAAAGCGGAAGAGTTTGTTTGTTTGGTTGCACGCGCTAATCTCAGGAACTGCTATAACATCACGCTACGACTATTAGGAGCGGAGCAGGAATGAAAAATGTTGCAAAAACGGGGATATATTTTTCATTCGTTTTTCTCTCTTATATGACGCAGACGAAGTTGCGTAGGTCAGCTAGTTGTAAGATACGTAAATACAGGACAGTGATTTCAACTATAAGCCATTGTTATTTACAATTACAACCCCTTCTGTCTACTTCTAATACTTGTGACAAACGGTATACCGCCGTTTACCCGAATTTTATTTGCCCTAATATCATTTGCCATAATAGTCAACAGCCATAATATCATACGACATAATACTCATTTGCCCTACTCTCATTTGCCATATTAGTCACGTGCCAGAATCATTGTTTCCCATAAAGTCACTTACCATAACATCATTTGTCAGAATCATTGTAAGCCCTAATTATCACATGCCCTAATTATCACATGCCATAATTATGATATGCCATAACATAATTTGCCATCGACATCGGGCGTGTAACGGTTGTTTATATCAAGAGAAATTGGATGCAATTGGGACTTTAGGGCACCCCGACTCGGACAGGTTAGGTTGGTTATTTTTTTATAAACCACACAGAAGTAGGAGCCCCGCGAAGCGGGGCTCCGTCGACCTAGCCCACCATCAGCCATGCACAGAAAAAAAAACCATGCACAGAATAAATAAGTTTGTCTAATACTTGTTATGCCATTTAAATATTATGTCTAATAATTATTATGGCACATAAAAATAAGGCAAACAATACTTATGGCATTCGTATGTTTTGGTATCTAAAATTCGGGCAATTAAAAGTATGTCATATGTCTTTTAGGGCAAATGAAACATTCGGGCAAATGAAATTCGGGTAAACGAAATTCGGGAAAATGATGATTATGGCATATAATCTTCGGGCAAACAATAGACAACCGTGACAAACAGGCACTAGTGGCGGCACTGAATATCCCGCGTTTGATCTAAGATTAAGATTATGTTTTTTTTTAAGACGGTTCCGTATGGTATTAAAGGGGTCGAGTGTTGGGAACTTGTCAATGTATAATGCTGATGATAGCCCTTTTACATAGTTGCTAGTTTATAGTTGTGTTATATATTTTTGTCTTGTATGTATGTAAGTATATTCTTAGGTTTATCGTTTGTTTGTATGTATTCTATTTTCTCATCTTTTAAACACTATGTCTACATCTCTTTTTATCTACTCTCCTGTCGCAGGTATGCTGGAAGAGATTTCTTTAGAAATAAGCATCACCTTTGTACTTATTTTCTATTCCTTTCTTCTTTTCTGTATTTAGTGTGTACATAAATTGTTAAATAAATAAATAAATAAAACTCAAATAAAACTGGCAAAATGTGGGTGTAGTATTTGGTACATTTCTGCCTACACAATCGGGAGTATAGGCGTGATATTTTATTTAAGTGTTCATCAGAAATCAAAGCGGCTACCACCCGATCTCTTTCCCTTATATTCCTATAAATAAACACCAAAATAATAAATCCGATAATGATCGGCCCTGTTTATTCAGCTAACTCGATAAACAATGAACTCCTTATACAATTAAAGGTTGAAAGGAGTCATTAATTAAAGTAACTTCTCCTGAAGGATGTCTAGTTGGTAAGTGTTGAGTCACGAAGTTGAGGATATTGGCGAAAGATATGGCTATCAAGACAATGTATAGCGTTTTTAGGTTTCCGTTTCCAAATGGCTTAAAACGGAACCCTTATAGATTTGTCATGTCTGTCTGTCCGTCCGCATGTCACAGCCACTTTTTTTCCGAAACTATGAGAACTATGCTGTTGAAGCTTGGTAAGTAGATGTATTCTGTAAACCGCATTAAGATTTTTACATAAAAATAGAAAAAAAGCAATACATTTTGGGGGTTCCCCATACTTAAAATTGAAACTCAATTTTTTTTTTCATCAATCTCATTCATGTGAGGTATTTATGGATAGGTCTTCAAATATGTTATCGTGGTTTCTAACCCCATTTTTTTTAAACTGAATAGTTTGCGCGAGAGACACTTCCAAAGTGGTAAAATGTCCCCCCCCCCCTGTAACTTCTAAAATAAGAGAATGAAAAACCTACAAAAAATCTATGATGTACCATGTAAACTTCCACCGAAAATTAGTTTGAACGAGATCTATTCAGTAGTATTTTTAAAACGTCATAAATCGTAAACAGCAATTTAACTTTCATTCAATCTGCTACGGAACCCTTCGTGGGCGAGTTAGAGTCGCACTTGGCGGTTTTATTTTTTCTTTTATTACTTACATAAGTACATAAAACACAAAAATAATCAAATATTCATAATGACTAAAAAGAAAAACAAATCAAATTATTACATTATCAAATATATATTTGCTTCGTTAATTTTCATACATCTTACGCAGTAGCAGAAGCGCGCGGTGTAAATGTAACGTAAAAACGTCTAATGTAAAAGAGACTAGCTCATCACTGTAACTTTATTCATTGAAAAATCAAAGAAAGCTTTGACGTTTTGTTTCTATCCGTAGGTAAACTTAATGTCAAACAGACAGAGATAACAACCTACTGATAACTTTTGGTTAGTTTTTGAAAATGGCCGTTAAATCGGGTCGTTTAAGGCGACGAGATGAGCTAAATTAGCAACTCTATTTGTGGTGGTTCAAACTTCGTTTGAAATGCTGTAAATATGATAGAATAAACTTCTAATCAGCTTGAACTACAAAGTGGTTGTTACGTCAGTCACTGCGGGCCGAGTGGTTTCCATCGATTTACAAAAAAACTATTGATTGGATTAAAAAACTAAAATACTATCATGCTAATATATTGCTTGTAGATTTTTTTGCCGAAAAATCTGAATGATCGCATGTATAATAATATGTTATTTTTTTTGCATGAAACATATTTTTAGATATAAGTTCGTGATTTTTTTTATCGAGTCAAATTAATTGTATTATGTTTTCAAAACACTATCATGCTAGCATAATATATATCCTGAAGAATATCATATATTTTTCTGGTTTTGTTTATAGTAGTGAATCATATACTTTTAGTAATTATAAAACTCGCGTTTAACTCATGTAATCGCCTTAAATCAAAATACACGCCTTATACAAAATCTATTCCATACGTCCGTCGAACTGTCCGGGACATTGTAATTCAAGTCAGGCAAACGAATAGTTAATTTCTGAGCTGCGAAGTTAGCAACGGATTGTTCGCCGTCCGTTAGTTATTCAACGTGTGTAAACCATCCGTAAGTTATATGTCATTTAAAAAGTTTTAGCGGAACATACTGGTGGAGAGGATAGGCATCACTGGAGCAAGCTTGAAAAATTCGGATGTAATTTAAATTCGACCGATTTATGAATGAAAAATGCCACTGTTCCCTTTTGCATTTTAGTTGAATTTTTGTCCATAAGCACATGGCAATTTTTATCGCCGTAAACAAGAATCATCATCATCATCTGCCTAGCCTTTTCCCGACTATGTTAGGGTCGGCTTCCAGTCTAACCGGATGCAGCTGAATACCAGTATTTTACATGGAGCGACTGCCTATCCGACCTCCACAACCCAATACCAATACCCAGATAATACTGGGAAATACGATACCACTTGGTAAAACTGGTGTCAGACAAAAATAAACAAGAAGAAAATCTAAAATTTAAAAAACGTGTTCAGTGCGAATTTCTCGGTGGTTAGCAAAAAAAAAATTAACATGAGCAAAATCGGCCTACAACGTGGACTGCTGGGACACAGGTCATTGACACTCTATGAGAGGGATTGGGCTAGATTCCATACACGAGTTCAGTGCAGGTTGGTAGATAAAAAAAGGAATGATATTTATTTGGCTTATGCCGCAAGTGAACACAACATAACAAAAATAGGAATTAAATAAATAAAAACTTAAAACTAAACAATACAAAGTAAATAAAGAAACTTAAAACTCCACAGAAAACAAGAGAGATAATATTGTGAGATGTCACATGTCATTACTTCGAAATTTTGTCCATGGCCCATGCCCATTCTAGGATATGCCCATATTTTCTCACGATGCGATGTTTTCCTTCCTAATTATTATGAATTATATTGGATATACGAATTTAATGTATATGTGTCCAATGTGTGCATGGCGTAAATTAGAATTTAAGAAAAGTATATTCTGAAGTACTTGGATCAGTTGTGACTTCTTGTCATTGTTGTGTCTGTTACATAAAATGATCTCTAGAATATATTTACAACAAGTTATTGTCCCCTCGTTTATTTTATCCCACAAATTATGTGTTGAACCAATTTATATGGGGTCATTAGCGTGTGTTTTCCTTCTTAACTATGACTCGTTATCGTATTATGATGGGGCCGAAAAGTTCTGGAGTGGCAATCGCGAACTGGAAGACGATGCGTTGGAAGACCTCCCACTAGGTGGACCGATGACTTGGTGAAGGTTGCGGGAAGCCGTTGGATGCGACTTGCGAGTCGTGCGGGACCGGTCAATGTGGCGACACTTGGGAGAGGCCTTTGTCCAGCAGTGGACGTCTTTCGGCTGAAATGATGATGATGAATGATGTGTTATGATAAACATTGTTAAATTAATCAAAACAGGCATTTAACAATAAAAACAAAAGTAATCGTAAATTGGGACAGGCAGATAATTAAACATAGGCACAGCTACAACGTGATAATTTAATTTATAATATCTAAATTATTCACAGTGTGGCGTGACAAATTCATGGTGTCAATATTGGATAATTATTCAAATTAAGCGGTAAAGCCCTATTATACTTAATTGTATTATAATCATTATGATAGCGCCTATTACATTACATTGATTATAAAATCAGTTTAGGTGGGATAATAATTTAATAATTAATACAAAGAGTAATACAAGGTGTAGAAGAAGAAGACATGCTGCGCCGACGTAATTCAAAATAAACTTTATCTTAATTGTATAAGGTTGGTTTTGGCTAACAGTTCTCCCTCCGTCTTACTAATCTTCGATCAGGTCACGTGTCCTGACGCGAGTTTAACATTTTTTACCCATCCCAAAAAGTGCACAACGCCGCCAAAGAAGTTTTCACTTCAGAAAATAAACTACTTCTTTGATCACTGAAACCTATTCCGTCAAATCATATTTCCCCCTGAAGTACGCCATAACTTCTTCTTTTTCTAATATGTACATAATGCCACCATAAAATTGTCAAATTATACGTTATATTGTAATATCTCTAGCGGTATTGTAAAATCTAGAAATATAGTCAACTGAACACACGGAAGTATCTCTGCCCCCATAATCGGGACTTGGGGCACCCCGCCGTTAGGTTAGTTAGGTTCCTTTAAACCCTACACTCGGAAATAGGGGCCCCGCGAAGCGGGGCTCCGTCGACTACACTTTTTAGGGGAATATAAAGTGTTTTAAGGTTAGGTTATACGGTGACACATACATAACAGCACGGCTGTAATCCCCGAAGGGTTAGGCAGAGGTGTGTTCGGGCGCCTCCGACCACTCGGCAATCTTTGGCTGCTGTCGTATGACGGCGGGCGACGGCGGGCGGCGGCGAGAAGTGCGGCGTGTGACGTGCGGGACGCGGGTCAGGAGCCCACTTCCAAAGACTACAATATATAATTATAATGAGATAGGCGGTACTCTCAACCGTATTTCCGTCATCATACAAGCAGCGCTCTCTATCCGTGGTGGTGTCGAACTAAATCAAAATCTAACAAAATAAATACGAAAAGTTTGTTTTGACCGAGGTTTGATCCTACGGTCAGGTCGAGGTTTGTCTTTTAAGTCAGTGGTAGTGCTCATAGGGCTACACGTTCTATTGACAATCTGTTTAAAATAGCTGTTCTATTGCATATTATGACAGTTGTCAGTTGGTGACAGATGGTTGATAATGTAGCCATGAATAAAATACGTTTATCTACCCAAATATCATAAACCCTCTCTAATGCGTTCAAAAACCATAGGCAATGACCAGCATTACCAACCAGCAGAAATAAACGGAACTGTAATGAACTCATAACCTACTGAAAACAGTAGGTTATGAGTTTAAATTTGGAACAGGTGTCAAATTCAAGTGAGTGTGCTATTCTAGTACCTATCTACATTAAATCAGATATCGATACGAAACCCCAATTCAGTATGATTTTAATTATAAATCGCACGACATTTAGTAAAGTAGTGTATGCAACTATACATAATTAGGCATTACAACACGAGTGTGATGCTATTAAGAAACTCGCCATCGGCTCGTTTCTTAAACCCACACTCGTGTTGTAATGCCCTTCATTATGCACAGTCGCATAAACTACTATTCTCTCATTGATTGATTTAATTCTTTTATTTTTTTATATTTACTAAGATTGGTGTAGGTTAAATAAATATGGTTTCTTAATCTAATTTATCGAAATTATTATTTTTAATTTAATCTTATCACTGTTATTAAGTGGCAACCCAACCAGTAAATAGTTTGATCCATCAGGGATAGCTGGCGCTAGTTTCCGTACAAAATTTTCGAGCAGACTTCAATGTTCTAAGAGAGCACAGTATACCCACTTCGCTACCGATCTCTGAAGACGACACGCGCGCACTTTCCCTTACGTTTACCAACATTGTTATAGCACCTATTTTGGATTATACTATTTTAAATTACAGTGGACTGCTTTTGAGTTCAGACCGTAGCTAGGTCCCTAACAGGTGTATCTAATAGTGCACCCACATTTCGCCAGTTACGTTTAAGTCCCATGCAATTGGGGCGAGCCTATTGCCATCGACTGGGAACAAGGCCCAGACACTACTGAGAAATTCCTGATGGAAAAACCCAATAACACATTGCCTGACCCGGGACCTCAGGCTCAGAAGTCGCGCTTAGGACTAACCGACCAAGGAGGTAGTCAAACTATCTCTACATAAATAAAGTCCTGCGTCACGTCTGTCTGTCTGTCTGTTCGCGATAAACTCAGATACTGCTGCACCGATTTTCGTGCTGTTTTCACCAATAGATAGAGTGGTTTTTGAGGAAGGTTTTAGTATATAATTTGTATGCGGGCTAAGCTGCGAGCATTGGTTAGAGGATTTTAAATCTTGTCATAGAACCAATAATTCGAAGACGTGTGTGATATTGACGTGTGTCCCAGTCCAACAGTGGGATAATTAAATGCTAATCGTGATAAAGCTCGCCATAGTTCACACCCGTATGTCCCAAAAAGCGTACATTGTCTGCGTTGTAAAGCGTTCTGGGTGCTACAAATTACCAACACACTTTACAACCCAACTATCGGCTGCCATCCCTTCATCCACGACAATACGGTTGATTATCCCGTAATTTCTAGTACAAGTATTGTAGAAATAAGTTGGCGGTGATAACATGTCACTCTGTAAAGAAGTTTTAACAAAGTTCTGTGGATGAGTTTAGTACAAAGTCCGCGACAATATGATAGTTTAATGTTCCTGGATTTTCTAGGCTCTGTTGTGGGGTTGAAATATATCTCAGTTCTGAATGAGTTCTAGTTGGACACCTTTGTGTTTATTGTGTGAATTAATATTGTTGATTTGTTATTGTTTCTGAATTTAATAACTTGGCTTAGGCCCGCCCACGTGTAGTTTGGTAAGTTTAGTTAGTGCACAACAGAATCGACATCGATTCTGTTGTGCACTAACTTAACTCAATTTAGGCTATTGCTATCTCTTTCTCTCTAATAAAACGATAAAGAGACGGACATTATTTAGAGGTGTAAAATTTAATTGGAACTAATGTTTCCATTCAAAATGAAGGGTGCACGTAAAAACATGTCGATAAAACACGGTGAAGCGCAAGGCATAGACTAGTTTAACATCTCTAACTTAGTTCATAGCTATAGCCGTCCTTTTCTCGCACTGCAATTTAGTAAGAGATAGCAATAGACTAAATTAAGTTTAGTTTGTGTACAACAGAATCGACACCAATACCAAGTTTCCTCCGTGCCATGGAAACTACGTCAATCCGTTGGTCTCGGCTGTCATTTGTAGATCTTTGACAGACGGTAATCGCAGTGGTCCAAAAGTCTTAGCAAGAGGTGTCGTATTACTCAGTACAAACTGGGTTGTGGAGGTCAGATAGGCAGTCGATTTATGTAAATTGCTGGTAATCAGCTGCATCCGATTAGACTGGAAGCCAACCGGCACATGGTTATTTTTTTTTTTTTGGGACAAGCCCGCCACACTATTCCCAAACCACTGTATCTCCTGAAAGCCAGAATCAACAGTGGCGACCACCAGAAAAGCGCCGAGACAGTGAAGCTCGACGAAGTTCCCGAGAATGAATTTAACTGTCTTAAATTCCGCAACGAAATTAATCAGAAAGTATGGCAGAGGAGTTGGAAAAAAAACCGTAATTTCCACTTCCCTCCATACCAGCAGGAGATAGAACGAAACAAGGCCAATAGGCACAAAGGGACGTTTACAACTGGGATAGGCCCAGTGGCCTAGCACCACGGATAAACATTGACGTTAATGGGTCCTAAATTGTTAGCTGGGTTGTGTGCTATATTCGATTTATTACTTTGTAACATAGTTAGAAAAAGGCTAGGCAAGTGATGACGAGCAGTAATGCATTCTTCATCTTGGATTCAAATTCGCCTTGATTGGTTTTCAAAAGGAAGAGGTTTTCTTTGTGTGTATGTTCAGCGGTTTCTTCACCAAATTGTTAAACGGATTTTAATGACTCATGTTTGTTTGGAAGAATATAACTTTCGGTAGTTCCGTTTAAATTTGATGAAAATCTGATGCTGATCTTCGGAGATATACAATGGAACTCTTCAATAATAGACAGCAAATTTGTCGTGATTGCTGTAATCACTTGAATATGAACTGTTTGCACAACATAATAACGTAATATCACGCTCGTGCTCTGAGGCGGTACACTGATGTGTACAGTACAACCAGATTTCGGCAGTTAGGTTAAGTTAGGTTCCGTTTGATTGAGGATAAGACTATTACCATGGTATGTATTGTTAAGTATGTAAAATAAATGCAGAGCAAATATTTGTATAGGTAGGATAATACAACTAACTATATATGGCAAATAAAAGCTTCTTTGCATTTAATACCGACTTCAAAAAACAAAAACGTGAATTAAAACTTTAGTTATAGAAGTCGGTGGCAAAAAAAAACTGAGTTAAACAAACAAGTCTTCGACTTGTGAAGTCGAGTGATTTTTCACTTTATTGTATTTTTTAGTGAAATGAACACAGAATATTTGGAAGTCTGGCAACACAATTAATTTATTCAATATATTTTGTACCTATAATTTTTTTACATTAAATATTCACGATCCATTAATTGCAAGAAATGCGTTCGCATTTCATTACATATCGTTGTCATGTTAATTAAGGAAAGGCAGTATTCATGAAATACAGCAATGTCGGTAATCAAGCAGTAATGAATACGGATTAATTCACTTCTTTGTTTCCAAATCTGTTATGAGTTGAAACTGTGGTGGTTCTCTGATGACGGGCTTAAGAGTTGAAACTTTTTAACCGATTTCAAAAAGGAGGAGGTTCTCAATTCGTCGGAACCTTTTTTTTATGTATGTTCCACGATTACTCGAAGATGGCTGGAGTGATTTGAATTATTCTTTTTTTGTTTGAAAGGGTACACTACCCAGGTGGTCCCATAATCATCAAGTCGGGATTTGATGATGATGGGATCTTGGAGAAATTGAGAGAATTCTTAAAATTTTATAGGCACACTTAATGTGATTTGGGTAGTTTTTGGAAGAATACTTTCTTAAAGTGGTCCCATTTCAAATTGGTGAGGATTTGATGAAGAACTTCGGAGCGGCACGGAACTCCTCAATAAATGATAGCAAATAGACTGCGATTGCTGAAATCTCATGTCCATCTCGTCATAACATAACATCACGCCACTACGCTGTGAAGAGATAAGCACAAGTGAACCACTAAAACGTGAAAATTAAAAAGCTTCAAAAGTCGGTGACAAAAAAATAAGTAAATCAATCAAACAAAGGTCACCGACTTCTGAAGCTAAAGTTATTTTTAAATTTTTTGTGGTTTTTGGAGTTGGTTTTATTGTTTTAAAAAATATATATCCCGCATATCTGATTTTCGGATTAATTTGCTTGGATGTAGAAACCTGCGTTTCAGCATGCTTCAGAAAATCCAGGGCGATATAAAATCTCTGACACTAGGCCCCTTATTCACAACCATTCGACTCGTTTCCGATTCAGAAAGTCGTATGTCTATCTCGGTCGTTTTCGTAATGCCAGACGAAAACACTAGTAAATACGAAGAAACGAGTAAGGGGTAAGATACGAGTTGTCGAACCGGAAACGAAGCGAACGTTTGTGAATACGGGGTCAGGTTAGGCACCAATCACATAAAGAAAATAATTACCACTTTTTTCTATAATATAAAATAAATTAACCAAACTATAAAATGATTATGTGGGTTTGAGTCACAAGTCTTAAGATGGATCCAATGCAGAGCCCTCTACTGTTACAAAAATACGAACATAATCTGACCAAGAATATGCAAAAGGCTCCTATTGCTTTAGGCCAATTCTCATGAATTATTTTATCGTAATTTGCCTTTCAATCACCTTCATTTTGAACGGCTGTTTTTATTGTTTTATCATTATATTAACATTTTTGTACTCAATTATTAAAGTTTCTATTCTCTGGTGAGTGAAATAAGTCACATTCTTTGATGGAATTGATTTTTCGGTATTTTTAATTATCGCGTAAACGGGATATCTTCCGTGATTATTGTTTATTTTGAGCTCCCGATATTTCCAAATTTGTCTGCTCCAAACATTTTTTTCCATCCACCGCATTCTCCAGGGGGTCTAAAATGGCCGCCTTAGCAGAATCGTAAACGAATCACGTTAAAAAAAAAAACCTTAAAATGGTATTCGTAACCGGCTCGCGAGACCATAAAGTCCATTGAATTTTTAATTTTCGTGTTTCTGAAGCTGTTAAATGGCAAAAAGAAACAAACGCTATGTGTTGCTCAGGTGGGAAAGATTCGTTATTTTCCCTACCCCTCTTAGAATTCGACATCAGACGTTTCAGATCTTCGATTTTGACGACCCCATTGTCGCTAGCATAAGCAACTGGATCCGCGTACGAAGTCGCGGGCAGAAGCTAGTATTTATATTGTCACTTACGGGATATCTTCCGTGATTATTTATTATGTTGTTGTTGTTGTTTTAAACCGTAAAAGCCTAAAACAGTGTTTAGAAGCTATAGTATATCATAAAATAATGAGCCAAGTGTCAGAAGTTTTTTTTAATTTTTAATTTAATTTTATTTATTACATCTTGTATATTTGAATGCCATCTTACGGTTTAATTCTTTGTTTCAAGTCTCAGCTAAATTAGTTGTTTTATAAAGCAACTAATTTAGCTGATACTAGGCAAGCATGCACTATCGTCGACATCATCGCTAAATATCACGTGAAATGAGGGACTATCTGAAATATTTTTAATATGTATTATTCATTACTTCTTAGGATTGAAAATCCGTGTATTAGACAACGTAAACAACACATGAAACCCAACCTCATTTCCTCGCAGGGCTCTCCAATTACTTTTCCAGCAATGTCCCTAAATGCTAATCAAAATCAGATCATTTCATCATAAGTCTTTTTGCTTATAAATTGACACAAAAATCTCGTAAAAATCTTCTAAAAAACTGTCCTTCACAAAACATTTCCTTGAATTCGTAGCCATCCGTCATTTTGACTCATCTCAAAATCAGCGCAAATAAATATCCAAATATATAAGCGAAGGGCTTTTTCATAAGAAAAAGTCTCATCTTGAGGTACATAGTATAAATACTAGGACTTGCTCTTTGTGTCCGTCTGTGTTCCCGCTTTGTATAGATACTAGTTTATCAAGATCATAGATATAACTGTTTTTAATATTTCTATGATCAAGATACTCGAAAGTGTCGAATTTTCTCAATCAAACTAAATCTTTGGTGATAAAGATGAAAATCTATTAAAAATTATGTAATTTAATACTAAAGAGCCTGGACTTATGAGCAGTAGGTTGTGGGTTCTAACCCAGGCAGGCACATTACTTTGTGTAATTTATTTCATCACTACTGCTCTCAATAACGGTGAAGGAAAACCTCGTGAGGAAACCGGCATGACCTAGAACCAAAAATTCGAAGACATGACGTGACATCTACCAACCCGCACTGGGCCCGCGTGGTGGATTATAGCCCACACGCAAAATACGCGCTTTGACGTGGAGTTGCGGACACCAGCCCGTTGTACGATACAATACAATTGAATACTACCTATATTGGCAAAGAAAATACGAATGGATTGTGTAAGGAATGATAATAAAAAGAAAGGAGTAAATGATGCTGTCACGTCTGAGAGTGAAAAATTAAAGAAGAAAACGTGTTATGCCGACTCCAAGTAGAATAGAACAAGAGCAGAAAGACGATTATTATTATATACTAGTTAGAAGTGAGGAGCTCGTGGCTAAATAATATCAGCCGCTCGGGTCGATCTTTAGCTTAAGCCATGCTTGCCTAGGTTGGTCTGTGGATGGGTGACCACCCTTACATACCGAGTTTCCTCCGTGCCTCGGAAAGCACGTTAAGCTGTTGATCCCGGCTGTCGTTTATCCATCTTTGACAGTCGTCACAGGTAGTCAGTGGTCCCAAAAGTCTGACACCAGTCTTACCAAGTGGTATCGTATTTCCCAGTATTAACTGGGTTGTGGAGGTCAGATAGGCAGTCGGTCTATGTAAAATACTGGTATTCAGCTGCATCCGGATAGATTGGAAGCCGACCCCAACATAGTTGGGAAAAGGCTAGGCAGATGATGATAATAAAAAACTAGTTATCTCATCATCATAATCAACATTTCAGTCGAAAGATGTCCACTGCTGTAGATAGGCTCGTATACTTAACTAGTTGTCTAATACATTAATATTAAACTTACATCATTTGGTTGTCTAGAGATTATAGATCGAGTATTGACAGATCAACAGCCAGATAGCGGAGAGGGAGGTACAGAAAATTGCGACCAAGCCGTGGATGAGACTAGCACAAACCAGGAAAGCATGGCCAAAAAGAGACGAATATTTTATTGCAATGGGTTGAACGAAGCAGGCAATGATGATACTGTAACTCAAATAAGATACAGAAGTGTCAGTATTTTGTAGTCATAAAATCCATGCAGAGCCGGGGTGCGTTGCTAGTTTCGCATAAGTATAGTCCTATGATTTATATTCGCTTCTGCGGAATGAGACTATTCGTAGACATATCGACGCTCCCTTCCAATATATTGCTTTTCCGATTTTAGCCAATAACATGCCGAAAATTCTAGTAGCGAAGAAATAATGTAAGGGAACAATGTGCCATTGAAAGTGACCCAAATATGTAAACCAAAGGGGTGTCCTTCAAAGATGTCGGTACATAATTTGCCAAAGGTTGTTTTATTTTTTCTTTTGACAATGAATAAACACACAGTAGGACAGTACTTAGGGCAACAAACTCGTGGCTGTAATTTGGGCATACAGTTTAGATTAGTATCGACATGTTTTCAAGAAAAACATTATATAATAATGACTACAATGATGAACTAGGAAAACATCAATAAGATCCTAGAACTATCGAAAATATACAGGGTGGTGATGATAATACGACAATAAATTAAACTACGCATACCTCAAGACGTTCCTTACAAACAAAAAAAAATCGTTTGAAAATATCAAGTAGTTTAGTCACAGGAAATTATTTTTCACCTTCAACATTTGCTACATGATGTATCTGATTTTAAGGAAGCACTAACAGGTTAACGACCCTTTGCCAACTCGCTATTATAAAACTTTCGCTAAATTTGATTTACTGCAAATTAGACCTTAAACCAGGCCAATAAGAGTCATAAAGAGTATCCTTAGAGTTAGATTTTGTCAGTTATTTCGGTTTTAAGTTTTTTTAATTGTGTAGAATTATTCCTATCAACTAGTATTACGCGTGTTTTCATTTATTGTCGTATTGTCTTCTCCACTCTGTATATGTAATCCAAAATATCGAATACATGTGACAGATACAAATATTACCAACCCGCACTAGACCCGCTTGGTAGATTATTGCCGATTCCTTCTCATAGAGAGGAGCCCTGCGGTCCAGCAGTGGGACCATTAGATTGATTGTGCAAACTTTTTTTATCTTCCAGCAAAAAACTCTTTCAATACACTTCAAGATTTTTTTTGTCTCATTCAGTACTGAATACCAAATGTGGAAACGATAAACTGTGTCAAAGATGATATCGCTTGAAAGGAGACTGCAAGTAACAGAGAAATACATGTAAAATGACGACCCGAATGGCGTAGTGGTGGGGAGGCTGCCTTACGTTCTTAGGGTTCTGGGTTCGAATCCCGGTAGGAGCAAATGTTTGTGTGATGAGCATGGACATTTGTTTCCGAGTCATGGACGTTTATATGTTTAATTAAGTATGTATTTACAAACAAAAAGTATATAATTATGTAGTATATCTACTATCTGGTGTCCACGACACAAGCCTTGCTTAGTGTGGCAATAGATGGCGCTGTGTCTTTATTATTTATTTATAAATGCAATAATCACAACTTTGATTAAGAAAGTATGAGGGCAGAAGAATAATAATGAATGATGAACGATGGTCATTATGACCTACGGTAGCACATACGACCAAGTATTATTATATTTTCCTATTTTATGAAATAAAATTCAATACTTCATCATAATTAGGCATTTATTTAAAAGAAAAACATTTAAAATAAAAATGGCAAAAATCAAAGAGTGTATTATTTCTTAAAACAGGATTTGTTTTCAAGAGGATAATCAAAGACCGAATCAATCAGAAACAGTCTCCGAGTTCACAGGTGATTTGGTCCTCATCATCTTCGTCGTTGGAACTAAGCTTTGTGAATCTAACTATAATCTTTCCTAAATAGTTTGACGTACTATAAAGAAATATGCTGTACGATGGGGGGACTTTTTATTAATGTTTCTACTTCCTTAGACTTGCGATATTTTATGCCCACATACAAATTTCGCGCGACACATAAACAAAAAGTTTAATGTATTTCAAATTACTTTAAAAATTCAAGTAAAACAAGTAGGTACCATTAGTAGAAAATTTGAAAGAAAAATAATAAAATATACTTCAGCCCCTATATCCATTTCCGAAAAGATTTCTTGATTGTTTTAATCAGAAAACTGATAAACACAATCGTGAGCGCCGAGATCAAAGACACGCGTACAGTACGATGACTGAGTTCCGACTGACGTTGTCCCGGCATGTGCGGGAGTTGAGGGTTGGAAGGATCTACCTTTTGATAAATACCGGAATACCGGAAATACCTTTTGAATCGATTATCGTTGGTAAAGAAAGATGTATTTTATGAGCGGTTGGATTAACATCACTATTTTCAATTTTGACCGGTCTTTTTATGAGCAATACCTACTCCTATGTGGGTAGCCTAAAAGTTTTAAAATTCACTGTTTGAAGGCGGATAAATGCCAGACAGGGTATAAATGTATGTAACTTGATCCATGTTTTCAAAATTTCAATGACTGCTAATTTTCAATGAACGTTTTCTGGATGGAAAATTAACAGGCCTGAAATCACACAAACATCAAAGATTTCCATAAATTATGTAAACATTGATATTGTGTGATCATAATGTAGAATATTTTTTACCGTAGATCAACTTCTAACGAATCAGAAATATTTACAAAGGCAAGAGCAGATTGTTTTTAGGCAATTTTGCGCAAACAAAACCATTTAAATGCGTATCAGTGCTGGAACTCAGGCATCTTCATAGTAAGACCCCGAGTTCTCAGGCATCATGCTCAGTGGTAACCTATTTGTCGGACTCACGACGTGCAATTTTTAATTTTTTGTCCGCTTTGTCTTGCAATTTATTATTATAATGTAAGGTAATCTACCACTTAAAGGCTGGTTAAAACTAATACTTTATCTACCAGATATCGCTATCCGACACCTGTGAAACGAAAAGTGTTAGTTTATCTGGCAGATAAGTTCCTAATAGGCTGACCGACACTTTATCCGTTGTATTAATTTTCGATTTTAGTCTAAACTTTTGTGTTTGTATAATTGCGGTCTATGTTTATTAATCTATACTAATATTATAAAGCTGAAGAGTTTGTTTGTTTGTTTGTTTGTACGTTTTTTTCCTTTCGTTTTTCTCTCTTATGTGACGTAGACGAAGTTGCGTGGGTCAGCTATTGAATGATAAGGGTGTAATCTTCGGAACTGTTGATCTGCATCAGAAAATTCTTTCACTTACGGGAAGTTGCATTATATCCAAGTGCAAACGAACTTATCTGTAAGTGAAGTTCGACGGTAATTACGCTTGTTGTTGTGTTGTCCAATGATTAGTCCCACCCGACCAGACTTTCCATGCTATATAGTTATATGAGCATGGACCCTATGTTGTAAAACCAATAAATCGCTCTAAAGTTTATGAAAATATTTACAGAGGCGGTGGGCAACACAGAGTTGTTGCGTTCAGGAATAAGTTTTTTCTCTTTAAAATGTATGTGACGTCGTAGAGTAAAGCCGAGACTACATTTAAAACGTTCGCGTTGATTTCTACGAAAACGAAACGCGTAAAAGCTAGTAATCTAATAAAGTGTGTAAAAAGACTCTGAACGAAGCTGAAAGGCACTAGTTCTCCCTGTCATTGCGATCATTTTTTGTTCTACACCACATCTTCTAGTTATATTGGGGGTCAAAGTTCCTACATTGCCTGATGTTTACTTTAAACACTTCCAGGATCCCCGTACTATTCAATCCATCAGCACAATCTTTTGAGTGTGTTACATGCGATCTTCCACAAAAAAATATTCCCCCCCCCCCCCCAAAAGACAACGGGGCCTTTTTTTTTCGTATTGTTACATTAGTTTGATGTACAGAATGCTTGGTTGACGGCTTCGTGATGAGTCTGTTAACCGCAACCTTATGCCATCACTCGTGCCGAGTGCGGATTTGTAGACTTCAATTATCTTCTTCTATTCGAAATTATCATTTTAGACCATGGTGGTTTTCTGGCGATGCTTTCGTTCACCGTTGTGTGTGGTGATGAAATAAAGTACAAAAGCCAAAGTGCCGTACATAGGTGAGGTGTAAACCTTTTGCAAGTATTTGTACTGTTCCAAAATTTTGTTTAGTTGTCATTTGATATGGGAATTATATACATTTTGAATTAGTTCAAAGAGCTCTAAATAGATTTCGTATTCAAATATCAATTCCATGATTCGTTTGATATCATCAACATAATCTCTTTTTTTATTTTTTTATTTCAACAAAAACTACATATTATGAGTATTTCACAAATTTTTTATAGGTGGTGGCGTGGTGGCTAAATGGCATCACCCCGACGAACGGTTCGAACCTAGACAAGCGTGGGTATTACTTGACGTAATTCATACGAGACGTAAAATATCCGGTTATTATTTTTTTTTCAGCTTTCAAACTGCCTTTTTTGTTTGATAACTCATAATGGCGGAAAATTCTAATATTGCGTAACGGACTATGCGAAATTTAGTATAGGCCACGTCTTTACTCTCAAACAGTCATAGAATACCTATTAATATGCTCTAAAGAATCCGAAAAATATTGTCTTTCTCAATTGCAAATAGACCAAATCTGTTACAAATCTATTGGAGAGTTGGGAAATTTTTCCCAATGGCCTTTTGAGACATCCGAAATATTCTGCTTAAGACCTTAATTCTTGTTGCGCTGACGGTCGGTCGCGTACGGTCGAAAGTGACGTCAGCTAAAAAATACGGCTGTCGGTCCTTTAGTCGCTGACGTCAGCTTCGCTAATGTACAATACGTTTCAATCCATTACAATAACAATACAATATAATACACACGATGCAATATATAACAGAATACAATGTATACTAATACGACCGACCGTGCGCAACCGACCGTCAGCAAGAACTCAGGCCTAATTTCTATTGTTTTTCGTCAGTCAGTCACGCAACTGATATTCAGGATGCAAGAATAAAAGTTCATACGGAAATCAAAATATCTTCATAATAACAATCATTCTTATTACAAACAAAAGTGGACGCGGGTAGTCCCTTGCTCGTAAAAGGAATAAAAACCCATTGAAAATTTATTAGCCATACCTTTATTGTAGTCACAGTTGGCTGAAACACAAATACAATAGGCCTTTTGTTACATAAGCCGTATAGTAATGAGAAATTGGGATTTATGTTGACATAGGTTAAGTTACAATTCGAGGAAGACATGATGCTAAATAATAACTGCCACACGAGTCGATCTTTAGCGTTAAGTAAAGTTTGCTGAGGTTGTCCGTGGATGGTTGATCATTATATTACCTACTAGCTTCTGCCCGCGACTTCGTTCGCGTGAATTTCCCGCTTGCAACATTCTTATTGCTGCTCCGCTCCTATTGGTCATAGCGTGATGATATATAGCCTATAGCCTTCTTCAATAAATGGACTACCCAAAGCAAAAATATTTTTTCTATTCGTGCCGGTACTTCCTGAGATTAGCGCGTTCAACCAAACAAAAACAACTAACAAACAAACTCTTCTGCTTTATAATACAAAATTACCTATTACATATGACCTATTACCTATTACCTATTACCTATTACCTATTACCTATTACCTATTACCTATTACCTATTACCTATTACCTATTACCTATTACCTATTACCTATTACCTATTACCTATTACCTATTACCTATTACCTATTACCTATTACCTATTACCTATTACCTATTACCTATTACCTATTACCTATTACCTATTACCTATTACCTATTACCTACTACCTATTACCTATTACCTATTACCTATTACCTATTACCTATTACCTATTACCTATTACCTATTACCTATTACCTATTACCTATTACCTATTACCTATTACCTATTACCTATTACCTATTACCTATTACCTATTACCTATTACCTATTACCTATTACCTATTACCTATTACCTATTACCTATTACCTATATATCGAATTTCTTCTATATCCTTAGAAAGCACATAAAGTATTTCAGTCTTTGACTATCGTTACAGGTATGCAGTGGTTTAAAAATCTGACAACCATACTGGCCGAAGATAATCGCGTTACGTCGTCGTTGTCCTGAGTCAGTTTAATAAATGCTTTTTCTTTCTCATCTTTCTTTCTTTTTACCTAGTAAGTGAGTAGTGGAGGTCAGAAGCAGTCGGTCCAAGTAAATCATACGTCAGCTACATCAGCAGCTGTGTCCCGTTAGACTTGATGACGATACAAACATAGTTGTGAATAGCTCGGTAGATTATGATAGTCAACATTTCGTGCTGAACCAGTTGCAGTTTCTCTTTTTTAATCGACTTCAAAAAGAAGGAGGTTATTATCACCTCATCACGAAGCCGTCAACCAAGCATTCTATACATCAAACTTAGTAACTTTACGCAAAAATTATTGCTGGGAAACAATATTTTTTTTGGGGTGAATAATCACGTTTTGTGGTATAACTCAATGTAACGCACTCAAAATATTGTGCGAATGGATGGATTGAATAGTACGGGGGTCGTAGAGAAAAGTCAAGTAATAATCATGCGATAAAAAGTTGTATTTAAAAAAAAACTTGTCAAAATCTTGCAACTTTGACCCCCAATATCTGCGTAACTAGAAGGTTCCCAGGTATGGTGTAGAACACAAAAATGATCGGAATTACGAGGAGAACAAGTGCTTTTCGTATTTGTTAAGAGGTGTTTTACACTATCATTTGTGTTTGCGGATAACTTCGTCGTTTATGAACCGATTTTGATGTTACTTATTTTGTTGGAACGGAAATATTTTAAAAGTAGTACCATGATAAGAAATTCAGGATATGATGATGGCATTTCAGAAAAATCGAGGGAAACCTTTAAAAATCTACATTTTTAACAAACGCAATAGTCGCCACTACTGGCGACTAGTGACTAGTGCGTTTGTTAATATTTTCATTTAGTATTTTAAAGCACTACTATTTAATGAAGGTCTGAAGTCAATTTGATGATGGAGCCGAAAAACAGTCGAGGGAACTCCTCAACGATTTACAGCAATTACCTGATTTTTGGGCTGAGTTTTTATCAATACAAACGAATCACGTTTGTATTGATAAAAACTTTGCACCCATATGGGTATAAGTGCCCTTACAGGTCTGATGATGGAGACCATACACAGTCGAGGAAATTCCTTAACGATTTACACCATTACCTTTTCGTGGGCTTACTTCACACGGTTCAAGTACGAAACACCGGCCCCATCTAGTTTAAAAAAAAAATGACGTGTAAAAGTGTTTGAGAAAACCTACTTGCTGAATAAATATCATTTATCATTTATCATTTATCATTTATCATTTATCATTTATCATTTAGCATTTATCATTTATCATTTATCATTTATCATTTAGCATTTAGCATTTAGCATTTATCATTTATCATTTATCATTTATCATTTATCATTTATCATTTATCATTTAGCATTTATCATTTATCATTTATCATTTAGCATTTAGCATTTAGCATTTATCATTTATCATTTATCATTTATCATGAATCATTAATCATTTATCATGAATCATTAATCATTTATCATTTATCATTTATCAATATGCCAAAGGTTCAGAGCTTTAAAAATAATACCTAATTAAGATTGACCTGGTGAAGGTTGCGGGAATCCGTTGGATGCGAGTCGCACGGGACCGGTCAATGTGGTGACACTTGGGGGAGGCCTATGTCCTATATGTATTATGAAAACCGACTTCAACAAAAAACACAAAAAAGTGAAAAATAACTTTATTCTTAAGTACGTTTTTCTTAGTTACCTTTGTTTGATTGATTCAGTTTTTTTTGTGTTTTTTGGAGTCGGTTTTATTTTTTGTTAAACTCTCAGCTTCTAATTCCTGTGTGTTATGTGTAACTTATGAAGCAAAATGTTACGTAAATAGTTTGATGTAACTAAAATGCTCCAGAGTAATTATATTTTTGATGCAAATCAAAAATATAATTACTCTGGAGCATTTTAGTGTTAGTGTTTGAAACAAGCGCAATAAGTAACTTTCGTAGATAAGAATAATTTCCAATAATTATGAAATACTGTTGCCCGCGGCTTCCCTCGCGTACAAAGTATACACTAAAACCTTCCTCAAAAACCACTCTATCCATTGTTGAAAACAACATGAAAATCGGTTCAGTAGTTTTTGAGTTTATCGTGACGAGACAGACAGACGCGGCGGAGGACTTTGTTTTAAAATAATTAATAAGTAATTTTAAAATCGACGAACTGACGTTTATTTTGCAGCTCGCTCATACAAAGGCCTCTTGTGAAAGTTCAGTAGAATATACAATAATAAATACAGATAAATGTCTGACACAGCTCTTAAAAAGTCTTCAAAGAACATTCCCTACTTTTTCCATAACACTCTATCATACAATGACATATTCACATTTACAAACTCACTCATCACTTATAATATTGCCATACTTTACAAACTCCACATCCAACTCAATATCAACTGTATACTCTATCAGATAAGACTTAAATTCGGATTGCTTGTTCAAAAACATTTAAAAACTTTTCCCATACTTTTTTCTTCAATGAAATAGGGTTCCCTATAACCATTTGACAAAGTAAGGAAGACATTTTGAGTTGGGAACACAACAGGAGTCCTGCGATAAAGTTTTACGATGAAATATAGAAAAATACGAAATAACCCTGCAGGGAAAAAGTTAAAATAATTTAGGAAGTAGGAAATGGGGTGAGAAAACTCGATAGAAAGTTCTTTTTAACGATATTTAGAAACGCCAAAAGGGTCAGTGGGTAGCCTTAGGGGAAGGTTTAAAAAAACCCGCAATGTTCGCCAATCTTTGCCCGCGTCTCAGACCGCGTGGTGATCGGTAATTATACCGCCATTGGGTCTCGTATTTTTGGAGTTTGTAGCCAAATATGTATAAACTAGCTGACCCACGCCACTTCGTCTGCGTCAGGTATGAGAGAAAAGCCCACAAAAGGAAAAAAATTGTACCCGTTTTTGTTACATTTTCATTTATGCTCCGCTCCTATTGGTCCGTGATGTTAGCATAAAGCCTTCCTCGATAAATGGACTATCTAACACATAAATAAATTTTCAATTCGAACTAGTAGTTCCTGAGATTAGCGCGACTGTTATTATAAGTATAGATATTAAAAAGCTGAAGAGTTTGTTTGTTTGTTTGAACGCGCTAATCTAAGGAACTACCGGCTCGAATTGAAAAATTCTTTTTGCGTTGAATAGTCCATTTACCGAGGAAGGCTATGAGCTGTATAACATCACGCTATGGTTTCTAGAAGCCGAGCAACACTGGTTCGGATTGAAAAAATATTTTAGTGTTAGATTTATATTATTAAGAAAAAAAAAACAACATATACAAGCATTGGTCGTTTAAAGGTAATATTAGATTTTACATTATAAAAGAAGTTCACGTAGTTGACTGTACATCTGACGTAATTTACGTCACATTTACAAGGTCGAGCGAGATGACGACGTTAAAGTAAAATTAAATTGAAAGTTGCCATCTCGCGGGAACTCGCGAGTTTCATTGTCGCCAGGTGACGAATGGCCCTTCCTCCGTGCCCCAAGAAGCACGTTAAGCAGTTGGTCTCAGCTGTCATTTTGTAGATCTTTGACAGTTGTCTACGGCCAATGGCCTGAAAGTCAGACAGCCCGTCTTACAAAAAGGTATCGTATTACCCGGTACTAAGTTGTGAAGTCCAAATAAACAGTCGCTCCATGTAAAGTACTGGTACTTAGCTGCATCTGATTAGACTGGAAGCCGACCCCAACCTAGTTGGGAAAAGGCTACACAGATGATGGGGTCGTATTTTTTTATAAAATGTTTATCCACTCAAACGCGACTAGTTAAAGGCTTTAACTACAGTTATTTTCCAATTGCCCGCGACTGGTTAAAGGCTTTAACCACTCGCATTTTACATTACCCGCCTTAAAAAAATGCATTAAAACTCGACTGTACTTACTTTGGCCATGCATTAATAGTCTACACTACATTCTCAACAATATTTCCCAACTCTATACTCGATTATCTGTGCCCAAATCCGTCGACAGACTTCAAAATAAAATAAACACTTTAGTGTAAACAATCCCGGCCATTTTTCCCGTGTTGCATCTGCGCAGTGTCGTATTTATATTGTTATCGAAATAGTCTTATTTTAGTAAAGTATTATACATCAAAATGAAGGTGAAGAACCGTGCTACAATATTATGTTAAAGCAATTCTATACCCAAAAATTGTTAATGGAATCGCAATGAAAGTTGGAAATGGTCGCACTGAATATCTCAATTATATGATGTAAAAACTACCCTCCTAACTAATTAAACTATTTACCTAATTAAACTTATATTGTCACTTACGGAATATCTTCCGTGATTATTTGTTGCACGGAAGATATCCCGTAAGTGACAACATAAATTTTGTTTTAAACCGTGAAAGCATAAAACAGTGTTTATTTACCTAATTGTTTGTTTTGTCTTGCACTTTTCTTGATTTTTATTTACACATAATTTATGTTATTGTATTCACTTTTATTCTAGTTTAGTATCTACTTATGCATACATAACACCCAATAAATACACACACAGCACAAAACTGTTTTATGTCCGTGATGTCACTATCACAGGTCCAGTTGAAAACCAGCGTCGGGAACTAGTTATTCTGCAATTGGCTGAACTGGGCCTATTTGGCGCAGTCGTGAGACACACACAATATTATTCCGATTTTTTTTTAAGTTAAATTTATTGTTGTGTAGTATAAGCTTTTATTTTTTAATATTCCTGTTTTTGTTTGTTGTGTGTTTTTGTGGCATGTGCCAAATAAGCATGATTTCTTTCTTATTTCTTTCCTATAACCTATCTAAGACCATAGTTTACCTCATCTTGAGTATTTTGAACCTCACTGAGCTTTTATTTAGGTATTTATTACAAGTGTTAGTGAAAACGAACATAAAAGTCCCTTGGCAAATTGTCCACATTCACGCATGAGTAAATATAAATTAGGTACACTTATTTAAAACTTTTAGCCTTTATAATAAGGTTTAACTTTATCACAGCCCAAAGAATCGGGGTAAACGATACCTTTTTATTGCAGAGAATATCGCTAATTTCCAGGCGGGGTCAATTTCACCCCGAGTGCGAAATGGCAGGTTAAATACACGGGACGTTTTATTAAATATTAATGCAAATAAAAGGTGAGAGGAAAAGTAGCTTTAGTGAGGGGCGAAGCGGGTGATACCGGTTATGGGATATCTCTGGGGTCAAGTTGCAAGGATGGTAATACACCCTATGATTATGCTTTGGTTTATACAGGGTGTAAAACATCTCATCACGAAGACGTTAACCAAGCATTCTGTACATCAAACTTTGTAACTTTGCGCAAAATTGTTCCTGGGGAACAACTTTTTTTTTTGAGGTTATAAATCATGGTTTGTGGTAGAACTCAATGCAACGCACTTAAAATATTGTGCAAAGGTAAAATCTTACAAAAACTATTGGTCCCGGCTGTCATTTGTCTATGTTTGACAGTCGCTACAGAAAGTCAGTGGCCCAAAAAGACTGACAACCAGTACTACCAAGGTATCGTATTAGTCACTATTAACTGGGTCGTGGAGGTCAGATAGGCAGTCGCTCCATGTAAAATACTAATGTTCAGCTGCACCCGGTTAGACTGGAAGCCGACTCCAACATAGTTGGAAATAGCTAGGCCATCATCATCATCATCATCATCAGCCGATTAATGGTCCCACTGCTGGGACACAGGTCTCCTCTCTATGAGAGGGAATGGGCTATAGCCCACTATAGCCCACGTGGTAGATTATAATCTACCACGTGGGCTCAGTGCGGATTGGAAAATGTCACATATTTATCTTCGAATCTTTAGGTTCTAGGTTCCAGGTTCACCGTTTTGAGAGCAGTAGTGATGAAATAAATTACACAAAGTAATGCACCTGTCTGGGTTTGAACCCACGACTTACTGCTGCTGCCATGGTAGCCCGCCAAATGTCAGGTTGTAAATTGATTAAAACATGATTCAGGACCGTAACAATATGACTTCACCTTATGTTGGGCTAAGTTGGTCACGTTTTTAGATGCGCCAGTGGTGGCCAGTGGGTAGGTTATAGGCCACTGGGTAACAGCCGACCTGAAAGACCATGTTGACATTGAGCGGGAGCGAAGGGCACTGTCCAAGAGAGCAAATATGATAGCCCGTAGGTTTGCACGTTGTTCAAATCTATACTTATAATAAATCTGTAGAGAGGTCAATTCTGTACATGAAATATATTTACAAAATAACTATCGGGGGGTGATTAGTGATCGATACTGATGCCAAAAATGCAATCAGTAAAATTTTTGTCTGTCTGTCTGTCTGTCTGTCTGTCTGTCTGTCTGTCTGTCTGTATGTTATTTATAGAAAAAAAAACTACTCGACGGATTTTAACGAAACTTGGTACAATTATTCTACATACTCCTGAGCAGGTAATAGTATACTTTTCATCACGCTACCATTAATAGGAGCAGAGCAGTGAAAGGAAATGTTGGGAAAACGGGAGAAGTTACTTGGTTTTTTTAGCTTCCGTCGCGTGTGCAGCCTTAATGGTTAAAGCTACATAGAAATCATGTATCACGGAAATATTCCACATAAAATTATATAAAAAATATCCCAAGACAGCATATGTCTATCTTTTATAGTTGACTCACAATAACACGTGTAACTCCCGATAGCTTAGCAGTTCGGAGATTTGTTATTATTATATTTGTTTACTCTTACGTTTATATCATCACGCTTTGACCCACATAAAACATAGGATACATTTTATTCCGGTAGTAAGATCCCATGGGACAATAATCAAACTTCACGCGGGCGAAGCCGCTGGCAGAAGCTAGTAATAAATATAGAATTGTTTTTGTGTCTAATATGGGTCAATGACCTGAATTAAATGTTTTTTTTTTTTTATAGGAGTACAGCTCTACTCCGCATTTCCTACAACAATACCTCAGCTACAATCTTTGCTAACTGACTAACCACAACGCCGGAACTACTTACCTCAACGCATGAGACATAAGAGAACAGAGTAACGTACTAATTCTGCTAAAGTGTTCATTTTATACCCCCAAAGTGAGCACAGTTACGGGGCTGTGGACGGTGAGCTATGGGCTAGCTCGCCGTCCGTCCGTCTTATGACGACAGGCCGTGTCGACAGCGCGTTTGCCGAGCGCCTCCAGTAGATGTGTCAGCATGAGGAAAGGGTCCCAAGGGTCGATGCCTGCCCCTGCGGCGGGCCTGCGAGACTGTTCTAAATAGATACCGCGGCCCTGATACACAAAAGGCTAAGAAAGAACATGCATGGTTTTTAGTCAGTGTCAAAGTCTGACACTCCCTTTCGCTCCGCCCAGTGGGAGGTGTCATTTGATGATTAAGCAAACGAATTAAAAAAAGTGTGAGCAAAGTAATTATTACCTATTTCTCCACCTACACACGGGCAGTTTTTCATAGCGCAATGAAATTCCAACTCTCGACATTGAGAAGAGCATTCAAAATCCAACAGATTGCGTCCCCTGTGCATTGAAAAACACACTGTTTCAAAAGATCCGCTTATCGCTGATCCCAGCACTGAGTCCTAAACGAGCATTGTGAGAAAGCCCCTTCGCTCTTTTACGATACTATAAAAAGATACTACAATATACATTTTCGTCCTCCAAAGTGTGTCAATGAATTTATATTATTATTTATTAATCCAACCTCTCTGATAAAGAAGCTGTTTTTATCGATGTTTAAGAAAACAACGATGTAGTAAATATTTAAGGTGAAAGCGTTCGGGTGGCCCGCGAAATTCAAATTTTCTTCCGTTTTTTTGCAATTTCCAGGACAGTACTAGGTTTTATGTCGGTAAACATATCTGTTGCGACTGTAAGACGTATTAAGTATTGCATTGTTTATGGATATTCAGTTGGACGATAATTATAATTATAATACCTTCTCATGATTAACCTATATTTATCTATTGTACATCTAATTTAGTCAAGTCAAATCGTTTATTCTTATTCACACCCACACAACTACAATATTATTATAATAAGATTATTCATCTAAGCACCTACATTATATGATATAACCTATTTTAATAAATATTAAAACAAACGTCAACGAACAAGAACATTTCCAACACAGTAAACTTTTGGTAAAATATTGTATTTAAGTGGATATACTTACGTATTTTCCGCGCATGAAACACTTTATCACAACACGAATTTATCTCGTCTGCTCGACGTCCGTACGTCACTACAAGGATCCAGCAGAATATCAGCGTCAGGTGCATGCCTGACACATGCTGAGCTGGACTCCCATTTGGTGTAACCTTGAGACGCACACCGCACCTTGCATACCCTCTTTTTGTTATTTTCCTTTTTTATTTTTTTTATTTGAAGTAAGTCATGGTGTTTGCTATACTTATTTTGTAAATATGTTTTTCTTTTGTTTTAAGTGAACTGTTTCATTTAACTGTGTGTTGTGCTTTGTCTTTTGTGTGCACCAAATAAATGATTTATCTATCTATCTATCTAAGTTACAGAATTACAAACATCAAAATCATCAATACAAATCCAAGTTCACTAGAGTCGAAAACGTAAGAAAATTTGAATATCGCGGGATACCTTGAAGCTTCTCCCATAAGGCTAAGTGCACCTCGTTGGTTCAGTGGTTGCAAGCGCGACTGCTGAGAATGAGGTCCTGTAGTCAATTCCTGGGTGGGGTAAAGTGTAATTGGGTTTTTCTAAGAATTTCTCAGTAGCAGATACGGAGTTTGGATTTGGGCCCAGTTAACGACAATAGGCTCGTTCCATACAACATACCATGGGTGTACTATTAGATGCAGTTGTGCCTAACCGTTTGGGTATTAGGAATTGAATGTGTCTCAAAACGGTGAAGCAAAACATCGTAAGGAAACCGGTATGTCTTAGAATCAAAACTGCAAACATCAACGATTTCTCAGTGACATCGCACGTCCTCAAAAAAAAACATCATAAAACAGAAATAGCAGTTTAGTGATGTACGGATATTAAGGATGTTTGTGTATTTACTTATGCCGATGATTTGAGCACGCGTATCACTGGGTAGTCTCGATATTGATAACGACAAAATCTCTATCTTTCGATCGCTAATAACTTATGAAAAAAATCGGCTGCATTAACGATGCTTGCGAGAAACGCAAGTCTCTACATTCAAGATGGGTGCCGGCCCTGACTCCGTATTCACAAACGTTTGACTCGTTTCCGATTCGACAACTCGTATATCTGTCTTCTTCTGGCATTACGAAACCGACCGAGATAGACATACGACTTTCCGAATCGGAAGCGAGTCGAATGGTTGTGAATAAGGGGCTTGGTCAGGTTCCCTCACATGTCAGTCTTGTTCTATGGGTTATGTCGACAAATCTTGTTAAAGAACCACAGTTGTCGACATGACAGATCGTCTCGTTTCGGATGCGATCTCTCAGACGGACTCCAAGCAAAGCCCGTTCCATTGCTCGCTGAGTGACCTTGAATTTATGGACCAGCTTGGTATACTACTCTGTTAAGGAATATTTAGAAGACAAGTCAATAGAATCTGAAAGTTGCATGTTGGAGTAATTGATATCACTGACTGTGAAAATATAATTTGCACGCCATGTTATGGCAGGAAATGCTGTAACAAACCTACTGTAACACCTTATGTACCATGTTCTAGCAAATAAATGTTTTGATTTGATTTAATTTGATTTATATTTCTTTTTAATTATCAAAATTAATAAAACTATTTTCTAACAGAATTCAATCACACTTCTGCTTCATATTTATTTTTGTTTCATCTCATTTCAAGAATATTGTTTTTTGTGGCTTCTTTTAGTAGCAAAAGTTACAAAATAACGTTCGTTCAGAATATTCGAGCTAAATTCGTGTGAATTTCTTTTTTGGGAGTAACAAAAGTATTTGTAATGTTTTGTGGCTCTGAAACAAGCGGAAGAAATGACAAAATACACAAAACAAAATATAATACTGAAACACGAGTTCGCGATAGACTACGAAAGAGATGTCGGGATGAACTGGATGTCTTCCTTGAGAATTGAAAGAAATAGCATAGAATCATGATCATTGGAAAAAATGGAGAGAGGCTTTGCCCAGCAGTGAGACAATGCACGCTAACTATTAATTATACACGTATAATATAATAAACTAACTTAAAATTTGTGTGACAATAAACTCAAAACTCAAATGTCCACATTGTAAGCATCAGACACATCGTATCAAACAAATTGTAGTATTATTGAACAAATTCAAGCGATCCGTATGGTGCGGATCAGTGGACGCGCTTATGTGACTTTCTATACAAAGAATCTAGACTCTTTACTTTCATATTATAAAGCAGAAGAGTTTGTTTGTATATTTGTTTGGTTGAACGCGCTAATCTCAGGAACTACTGGTTCAAATTGAAAAAAATATTTTGTGTTAGATAGTTCATTTATCGAGAAAGGCTTAAGGCTATATAACATCACGCTACGACCATTAGGAGCGGAGCAGGAACGAAAAATGTTGCAAAAACGGGGTCATTTTTTTCCTAGCTAGCTAGTACGAGTACCTTATAAAGCACTATTGAATGACAGAAAAACAAAGAAAGTGAAGCTGCAGTACAGTAAACAACAGTACTTTCACAACGAATAATAACTTGTTGTGGAGGACCTCGTGGCTAAATAATAACAGCCGCTTGGGCCGATCCTTAGGTTAAGCCGTGCTTGCCTAGGTTGATCTGTGGATGGGTGACCACCCTTACATGCCGAGTTTCCTCCGTGCCTCGGAAAGCACGTTAAGCTATTGGTCCCGGCTGTCAAGTGTCTATCTTTTTTTTATTTTTTTTTATTCTTTATTGCACCAAAAGCCATCACAGTACAATAATCTATAACACAGAGCATAATAAGGCTTATAACTACGTCTCAATAATTTTAATTCTCTGACTCCTAAACTAGGTGTATGTGCCTGTGTCTTAGGAGTCAGTGATTCTCCGTTATAGACAAGACAAAGCCATAATATAAAAGAAAAAACGGGACATTACAACAGTAAGCAAATGGTGTAAAAGAAAACAGGATATAATCTATTTAAGAAAACACAAAATAAAAACGTTTAAACTTACACACAAAGTGCATATGTGGTGTGTAGGTGTAGGGTGTGTGTAGTGAGAAAGAATGAGGTGTACCCAGTACTCATCTGTTTATGGTTAGATTTAGACTTATTTTATTTTTTTCATTGTAAATTATCCTGCAGAAGATCCTCAGTGTCGTCAAAACTTAGTGTTTGGAGATAATCTCTAAGTTTTTGCATTTATATTTAGGGCACGAATAAATTTTATTTTTTTTGGCAGTAGTTACAGGTAGTCAGAGGCCCAAATAGTCTGACAACCAGTCTTACCAGGTGGTATCGTATTACCTAGTATTAACTGGGTTGTGGAGGTCAGATAGGCAGTCGCCCCATGTAAAATACTGGTATTCAGTTGCATCCAGTTAGACTGGAAGCTGACCCCAATGTATTTGGGTAAAGGCTAGGCAGATGATGAATAACTTGTTAAAGTAGATACTGTTGTCCATTCCAAAGCATAGATCTGAGATGATATGGAGAAGAACTGAACTAAAATAAAAATATTCGTGACAGTCTTTGGGGACTCCCGATAGAAGTGAAAACTACATCTGCTAGTGGTTGTGTCTCGCGCACGCCTAAATAGTGCTACGCCGTAGCGGATCGGCTACGAGTGCTACGAAATGTTACGTTACGGTCATGCGAGTTCCATGATTTTAGTTCACCCAAAAAGTGTTCAACGCGTCTACAGACGTTTTCACTTCAGTAAATGTATTTTTTTCTTGACAAGTATCGCCACCTTGAACTGCAAATTTAAAGCGGCCATACTATACGGTGACATTGACCCTCTAATTGTATTTACCTGTCAGACTGCGACCGCCATTTTGGAAGCCCAACTAAATGCGTACAAAAACAAATTCATTTTCTAACAACTTAACTTTTAGGCGAGACTCAAATTAAACGGTGACCCAAGTCAGGTTATATGAATGAATGAATTTATTATCACTCTATAGCTTTGAATTATTTTAATAAAATAAATATGAATATTTAGGGCACTAAAAGACTTTATGAGGGATGATACTAAAAATGTTGCTGACAAGGACAAAAAATAAGCTCTTTTATTTCATTTTAAGATTAATTCTCTGGTATTCAAGTGAGGCAGTCTGCCAGCGTAAGCAAAAGTGTGTATTAGTTACCGGCCAAACCCAATTTCTTGACAAACTAGTTCGGCTTAGGCTGAACTAGTTTGAATCGCTCGCTTTTGCTTAGGTTGTTGCGGGGTTCCTACTACTTCTGACCTAATCTATCCATGTCAGGGTTTGGGGCACCCTAGTCGATATAGATTCAAACTAGTTTAACCTAGGCCAAACTAGTTCTAGTTTGTCCTGAAATCGTGTTTGGCCGGTAACATTATTACAATCAAAAAGAAAAATGAACCTTATTTGTATTATCTCATAGTCCATTCTATGTCTGGTCAACCGAGCACACTGTACATCAAACTAAGTAACTTTTATAACGCAAAAATTGTTACTGGGAAACGAGTTTTTTTTTGGGGTGAAAAATCATGTTTTGTGGTAGAAATCAATGTAACACACTTAAAACATTGTGCTGATGGATGGTTGGAATAGTACAGGGGTCGTGGAGGTCGTTAAAAATGTTACAGTAAAAACGTGAATTAAAAAAAAAAAACTTGTCAAAAAGTTGGAACTTTGACCCCGGGACCCCACGCATTCCCCTACTTTGATCTCTGTAACTCGAAGATTCCCAACAAAAAATGATTGCAATGACGGGGAAAACAAGTGCCTTTCGGCTTCGTTAAGAGGTGTTTCATACCTTTTATTGGGACCGTCATCTAATCTAATAGAATGCTGCTGAATGCTAGTATTTTACGTGCTGATCTGACCTCCACAACCAAATTAGTACTGGGTAATGCAATACCCGTTGCCAAGTCTAGCAGATTTTAGGGAAACTGACTACCTGTGACGACTGTCAAGGATTTACAAATGACAGCCGGGACCAACACCTTAACGTGCTTTCCAAGGCATTGAAGAAACTCAATATTTGGTGGGCGTTCACCCATCCACAGAACTAACTAGGTAAATGCGGCTTTATCTGAAGATTGATCCGAGTGGCAAGCGTTTATCTTAGAGCCCAGTAATGTTTATTTAATTCGCAGATGCGCCCCTTTTGTCTAGGGCCATAAAATTACAAAGTTCAGAAGATCGAATATTTACACATATCAGCAAGTTTAAATTAGTTTGCGATTAAATTTGTAACAAGAATGATCGTTCATTCGTTCAAATATTAGACATTGACCAGTTAGTGATTTGTTAAACTAAATATACAAATGAAACCAAAAAGTACAGCACCCTTTTACAATTTTTGTTAAATAAAAAAAAATCAGTAATCCAAAAAGAAACTCTTTCTTCTACTTAACAGTTCGAGTGAACTGATCTGAACTTTCTTGAGATAACAAAACTCTAGAACCATCTAAAAGTATATTCCTTAGCAACAACCATTTCCTTTATTTTATTTTAATGGGCGAAACGTTTCTTTGAAATATTAAAACTACGCTGGATAAAATAATTCTCGGAGTAGCGAAGCAATTTCAGTACCAATAATCCAAAGATACCTCTGTGGCCACGACTTACGTGCTCAAACGAACAGCAATTGTTTCGAAAACAAATGAACGATGTTGTTTAAAGCATGCTACGACAGCCTCGGGATTGGCGGAGTGATAGTACTCACGCGAAAGAAACAAAAAACGCACGCGCGTTTACAGCTGACTACAACCTGTATACATACAGAGTGTAAACCACCTCATCACAAAGCCGTTAACCAATCATTCTGTACATCAAACTAAGTGACTTTTCGCAAAAAATATTGCTGGGAAACAACTTTTTTTTGTTGAGGTTATAAATCATGTTTTATGGTAGAACTCAATGTAACGCACTTAAAACATTGTGCTTATGGATGGATTGAATAGTACGGGGGCCGTGAAGGTGTTAAAAGTTCAAATTTTACAAAAGAAAATTGTATTAAAAAAAACACTCGTCAAAAAGTTGCAACTTTGACCCCCATATCTCCGTAACTAGAAGGTTCCCAGGTATGGTGTAGAACAAAAAACTAATCGCAATGATTGGGAAAACAAGTGCTTTTCGGCTACGTGAAGAGGTGTTTTACACCCTTTATAGAAGTCGCATCACCCGAGGCCATAGGCCCATGTGTACAGAAACATTCAGAAGAAAAATATTCCTTAAATAACATACAGTAAAAACAAAGTGAGCCATCAAGTACCGAAAATAACAGGCTCAAATAACTGGGTTACAAAGTAGCTAAATAAAAATAAACAGACAGTAGTGCTAACCTTATTGAAATTGGAATACCTACTCTAATTCTACGTAGTCGTTTCCAAAATTACCCTGTTAAGACCCTGTATGGATATATTTACAAATTTAAAACCACTGCTTCGAAGGACCAAAAATCTTAAGGACCAAAAGAGAATCCGATTTGAGCGTCAGCAAAATTAAATTTGTAAAAGTGTACAGGACCATTTATTGGTCAAAAGAGTTCTTCAGAGGTCGTATGGAGGACAATGGGGGGACCAATTGTTATTGTCTGCAATTTATGTGGAAGTAAGTATGGTTTTATGGTGTCTTCAATTGGAGACCTTTCTCTGAGCTATTGGTTTAGATCTACTGGCTAAAGCTGTGTTCACACTTTGATCTTTTTCGTTATCAAATTGATCTTTAGCTTTTTTATCTTAAGACATAAAATTATTACACATCTAATCCCTGAAAGGTAAGGCAGAGGTACCTAATGATACACCTAAGATTCTTTATTCATGTTTAAGGGGGTGATATATTCTGCTAACGAGAGCTTTCATCATGTAACTCCTCTTTGATGATTGAATATAATTAATGTGTTACAAAAATATAATTTTGTTGCATAATAGACTTTAAACTTTAATTTGTACAATATTGAAATAATTCTAACATTATTATTACTATATAATTAACTAGCGGACGTCACGCGGTTTCACCCGCGTAGTTCCCGTTCCCGTAGGACTACGGGGATAAAATATAGCCTATGTTACTCAGGGTCAATGTAGCTTTCCAATGGTGAAAGAATTTTTGAAATCGGCACAGTAGTTTTTGAGTTTATTCATTACAACCAAACAAACAAAGTTTTCCTCTTTATAATATTAGTGTAGATAAATAAATATTGCTGGACATTACACACAGCGCCGTCTAGTGGCACACTAAGCAAGGCTTGTGCCGTGGTCACCAGACATTTTATATACTACATATATACTTTCTGTTTGTAAATACATACTTATTATACATATAAACATCCATGACTCGGAAACAAATGTCCATGCTCATCACACAAACATTTGCTCCTACCGGGATTCGAACCCGGGACCCTAAAAACGTAAGGCAGCCTCACTACCGCTGCGTCGTTCGGGTCGTCAAATATAAAAAATGTTCACAGTAAAGCATTTTTTCTTTGCAATTTCGTAACTGCTCTTAAACGGCATTAAGTTTTAGTTTTTTTTTACACACAAATCTTTGTCGCTATTTTCGTTACAAAGTGTACAATTGGAATTATGATCTAGCGATTTATTAGGCTACAATTAAATAAAAACCACTCATTTCGCACTATTCGGCCAGAGTTGCTAATTTAAAAAAAAGCAGAAACATGAAACAATAGGCTATTTAGTCCGTCAGTTAGAGTATTAGAAAATAATGGACACGTATTTTTTGTTTTTGTAAATTAATGAATACTGACGAAGTTATAACGCATCAAAACTCGGGAGTGGGGGCTCGTGACGTCACAATGCACTAAAAATTATAGCACGGCGTGACGTATTGAGAATTTTAAAAGCGTCGTATCTTCGTCAATTTTGGTTTATGTGACAAAAGAAAAAATACGGGTCAAATATTTTTTGATAATCTAAGTGACGGACTAATTAGAATTTTTCAGTTAACAAGCCTATTGAAAAAATTGCCCATTTCAAGAAAGAAAAAGAATAATGATCAACAAACAAACACCATAGAAGCAGTCACTCTTGCAAATAATATGATTTTATGGATTTTTTAATAATTTTGATCCTATGAGCAAGCCCTTAGCAAGTCCACAGGATTGCTCCGCCCAAGCGTGCCGGGAATAGCTCACTCGCGTCAGTTTCAGTCCTTCCCGAATATTAAAATAGAGATTTGTAGAAAATCTGACTTATAAGAGAAACTTTACATGACAGATGGTTCAAACGTTGAAAAGGACTGCATACAAATTTGTGTGTTCGTGTTGCTTTCTCGCTTTATTAAATCGACCAGTTTTTGTCTTTGCATAACCCACAGATGGACTGGTAGAAAGTCCCTATGCCATTGAGTTTGCTTCTTTATACAGGTGTAAATGGACTCATTAATGAAGCCGTGAACCAAGCTAAGTAACACTATTCTTACATTTTACTACTATTAGTACTTATGAATTATCAAGTCTGTGTTTAACAAAAAATGGTTTTTTGTTTAACTACAAGACAGTGTATATTACTGAAAAGGTTTGTTTCTAGTCAAGGAAAAAAGATTATTATTGTGTTTTTCAATCTTTTAAGAATTTCTTAAAAATCGTCTGATTAAATACTTATACCAAGAGCAGAAGAATTAAAACATTGTATAATAGCAAACATTCAAACTAGTCGCTGTGAGTAAACGCAAAAGTTAGCGTTAAGTTTAAGTTTGCCGGCGACGTACTGCACACATATGGGTGCTACAGCTACTGAGTTCCAAATACATTTAAGAACTCAGTAACAATACCTTTATGTATAGAGATTATAGAGCGCTTACGCAAATGCGAACTATTTTGCTTGAAGCCAATACTGTTCTGTCAATGGCAATCAGATTGAGTCGGCGCAGAAAATTAGCTACGAGTTTGGTGTAATTAATTAGCGTCCATTAATTCTAATAGTCAAAGAGGAGCTCATGGCTGAAGTGTATGAGCGAATAGTGAATAAAATACTGCTTTGGTTCGTATATTCCTGTATTATTTTATAACACTTCTAGAATCTAGTTCTAAAAAATCTAGCTTTTATTTTTATCGTGTGCTGCTCAGGAGGCTCAAACGAATACTGAATTTTTAAATCAAGATTCTCTATTATTTTAGCAGGTGGCGAAAAGCCGAACTTAGCCGAACGCGCCCAAAGACGCGTTCGGAAAGGTGACCAGTACATTCCAATGTATGCTAAATATTTTGTACAATGTAAATATTTATTGTTCTAGTAAAATTTTGTAAACAGATATTAAGTGTAATATAAATATAGTAATTAAATAAATGCGAAAATATATTTGTTAGTAATTGTTGGTACAAAGTCAATGATCAAAAAAAATGTCTGTGATTTGACAGTTACTCATATTTGACATTTGTCACGGGAAAATAGTGAACGGGAAAATTACGTATTTACAATTTCGATTTTAAGTTTTGTTAAAATAAATTATAATATGCCGAGCGATAACCGCTACATGGCTAAATAAAAAAAGCCGCTCGGCCCGATCATTAGGTTAAGCCGTGCTTACCTAGGTTGGTCTGTGGATGGGTGACCATCCTCACATAATGAGTTTCCTCCGTGCCTCGGAAAGCACGTAAAGCTGTTGGTCCCGTCTGTCATTTGTCTATCTTTGACACAGATAGTCAGTGGCCCAAATAGTCTGACAACCAGTCTTACCAAGTGGTATCGTATTTCGCAGTATAAACTGGGTTATGGCGGTAAGATAGGCTGTCGCTCCATGTAAAATACTGGTATTCAGTTGCATCCGGATAGACTGGAAGCCGACCCGAACATAGTTGGGAAAAGGCTAGGCAGATAATCATAATAAAAAACTAGTTATCTCATCATCATCAATCAACATTTCAGTCGAAAGATGAAAATTCTAATAGTCAAAGTCTATTAAAGTATTTTTTAAGATACAGTAGACCTTAGTATATAAGTATAAGAGTAAATGTAGCTCAATTCTGGGCCAACACAATTAAGATTAAGAAGAGGGTTCGTCAAGAAATGGTGTTCCTTCGTATGTCTAACATAACGCACATTTTCTGTTTACGCTGGAATTGTCTATTATCCTTGTATATGTCACCGTAAAATTGTCAAACACGTTAGATTGGAGTCTCTCTAGCGCTATTGTAAACTCTCGAAATATTGACAAACGAACATACTGCTTACAATAAAAAGCATTATTTTTCGTGAAATGCCTGCGATGGCAGTCAACTCACGTGGTGTGGAGGGAAGGAGGGATCCCCTTTGCCCAGTGGTACCACTCTCATGAAAAGATAATGTACCATTCCTGAGAAATACCTATTAATATAACCTAACCTTAAAACTATTCCCCTAAAAAGCGTAGTCGACGGGGCCATGCTTCACGGGGCCCCTATTTCCGAGTGTAGGGTTTAAAGGTGCAGGGATCTAACATAACGGGGGGTGCCCCAAGTCCCGATTATAGGGGCAGAGATACTTCCGTATGTTCAGTTGACAATATTTCGAGAGGTTAATAGCTAGAGAGAAACACGTTATATTGTAATATAACGTGTTTAATAACTATGGTGACATATACACCAACTGAGCAAGTTTTCTTTGCTGCATCTATCCCTGGTTCTTTTATGTGTATCGTTCGACGCTAATCGCATCTCAACTTGCATCACCCGATTTTTTAAACAGGGTCATTTGACATTACAGTTAATTTGAAGCGCTCTACTTCTTTTCAATACTTTAACAATTACCAAATTGAATGTGCGACCAAAGTTTCCAGCAAGTTCAATTTTAAAGTTTCGTCCAGTTTTGTAATGAATTTTCGTCATTTGTAACTCTATAATGTATACAAGTGTGTCCTAGCTATCTTAGCGTATTTACGTTGTAGTATTGATAGTAGGTTATCAATTTAGGAAATTACCTTTTCTTATCTTTTGAGATAAGATAAATTGGTACACAAGCACTTGAAGTTTTGCAATATTTTATTTATAATCATTTTTAAGATTAGATGAACATGTTTATCATAATAATTGCCAAATTGATTTAAAATGGGTACCTAGTAATTTAACCGACTTACATTTATTCGCATTTTTCTCCGTCCTAAAACTACTTCATCCTCTTAACTTAATGTAATTTTAAATTTGATTTTCATATTTATTTTAATTTTAATTTTAACATTGTATATATTTCTGGTTTTATATTAATTAATTTTGATATTGTTTGTATATTTGATAGTGATTGTAATTTAAGTTTTAATTTTGGTTGAATTTATTGTCTTTAATCACATTTTTTTATGTATTGTTGCTGTAAATTGTTATTTAAATAGGTGTATGAACTGAAACTTATTTAATTATTCGATAACTGTTGTATAGTAACTACACTTATGTCCAAATGTTGTTTCAAACTTTGAATTTTAAACACAATGTAATATCATATAATAATTCTTCAATTATCCAATTCAGGGGACCGGCACTGTCTCTCCTTAACACAGGCTAATATTAGCCTATCTAGGAGACCAGTACTTCACCCGTATTTATTGTATAAATAGTTGAACCTAAAAATTTTATAAATGCAACATATTTTGTAAACTTTGCAATCCCATTTTAAATAAAACTTTTTATTATTTATTATTATTATTAACTGCCTATTTCAAAGTAATGTTAATGAAACTTTTCCATAACGATGTACTTACATTGTGTTTATTAGATTTTCTACGATTTTTTAATTAAGGTTATTCCTTATCCTACAGCCTACAGGGTAATTGGATTGAAATACTCTTAGGATGGAAACAGTGCTCGCCTTACGGTCAGTGCTGACCGTCAGGCGAGCATATGAATGCGCACACAGCTACGGTGACGGTACACGCGTGATTTAGTTTGCGTACCGTCTAGACTTGCATAGATATAGCTACGCCGACCGACGGTCACCGCTGACCGTCGGTCGAGCGCTGTAAGGGCCCTTAAGGCCTGAATTTTTGTCGCGCTAATCCTCGGTCGCGTTCGGTCGGCCGTGACGTCAGCAAAAACAAAATCTGCTGTCGGTCACCGCTGACGTCAGCGTCGCAGTATGGTGCTATAATAATATATCTCCAGCGAGGCAGTGAGCCTCCTTGCTGGATGGCTGCTATGGGATTAGGAGGCGACAGTCCTCGCGCGCACTCATGTATGCTCCGCCCAGAGCGGGAGGAGTGATTTCCCATCCAAAATAAAAAAAGTATGGTGCTATAAAGGGTGTAAACCACCTGTTAACGAAGCCGAAAGGTGGTTGTTCTGCCTGTCATTGTGATCATTTTTTTGTTCTACACCATACCTAGGAACCTTCTAGTTAAGGAGATATTGAGGGTCAAAGTTCCAACTTTTAAACAAGTTTTTTTTTTAAATACGACATTTTAATGTAAGATTTTTACTTTAAACCTCCCTACAATCCGTGTATTATTCAATCTATCTATCAGCACAATGTTGTAAGTGCCTTACATTGAGTTCTACAACATAACATGATTTTTCACCCCAAAAAGAAGTTGTTTCCCAGCAAAAAGTAAATTTTGCGTAAAGTTATTTAGTTTGATATACAGAATGCTTGGTTGACAGCTTCGCGATGAGGTGGTTTACACCCTGTATAGAACACTGTATACGTATACGTGTATGTGTATTACGTATACAGACGTGCGAAAAGAATTCGGGCCTATATAATGATGACACCGGAGGACACGGTGGAACACACGGTAGAGGTCTGCCCTGCGTGGGCGTAGCAGTGCCGTGTCCGCGTAGCGGCGCTCGGCGGCGGCGACCTCTCCGGCCCTGGTTCAATCCATGGTCCGGAGCGAGACGGAATGGGAAGCCGTCACCTCCTTCTGCAAAGCAGTTTTGCTAGCAAAGGAGGTGGCGGAACGCGCGCGCCTCAAAGAGATGTTAGCATAAAGGGAGGGGCCCGCAAGGGCCGAACGAAGCCTGCCGGGGTTGCGGGCCTGTTCGAAAGAGATTCCGCAGGCCCGAAACATAAAGGGCGAGGAAGGAACATGGATGGGTTTTAGTCAGTAAAAGTTTGATACTCTCTCCCATTTCGCCCGGAATAGGAGAAGTTATTTGATGATTTCCCAAACGAAAAAAAAGGCCTATTATATATGAATAACTTTTACTATGGGACGTATCACCTATTATTTTTTTACATATCACAATTTTATTAAGATAACTTGTTAACACTAAAATTATCCTTGGTTATTGGTGAGATATAGAAGCTGTACGTATGTGTATGTACCTATCATAGTAACTGTTTAATAATATGACAGATTGCACAATATTTTGCAACTATTGGATATGGATAATAATATATTATTACATTGCAACTTTTTCTGCAAATAATGTAGGCAAGATATTGTTCAAAAATTTCGCAATATTATGCCATATAAATAAATAAAAATTATCTATTTTTACCGAATAATTTCGATGAGTTTACTGATTTTTAATATGATAAAATTACTGAATACCGATAAAGATTACAAATGCCAGTTACGACTGGTTTTAACACAGCTGATGAGATGGTTGATAGGTATTATCTACAAATCCTCTAGCAGTGGAAAGCGCAGGCCGCACCGGTACTGCCGGGGTTGCGGGATTGTACGAAAGAGATACCGTGGTGCCGGAGCATAAAGGGCGAGGAAGGAACATAGATGGGTTTAACTCAGTAAAAATCTGACATTCCCCCCAGCCCAGAGCGAGTAATTTGATGGTGTCCCTACCCCAAAAATGCTAAACCCGTAAACGACAATTGTAACTTGGAGATAGGATCTTTTTCACAAAATATGAGTTCCAAAATACTTAATTTGTTACAAAGTGAACTTTTAATAATCAAAACAGTAAGCGAAATCATTTTAGAAGTTGTTAAGTGTTTAAATATTGTTGCTCATGAATGTATACCCACGTTTTCTCAGTTTTGTTTAAGTGCCGAGCCGGACGACCCTATTGTCATCAACAGGGCACAAATCCAGACTCTGTGGCTGCTACTGAAAAATTCCTGATGGAAAACACACAAAATGTTATTTGTCCGACACGGGATCGAACCCAGGACAGCATGCTCAGTAATCATGCCTGCGGCCAATAAACCGGAGGATAATAAACCAACCAGGTAGTCCAAAATATACGTACCTAAAAGAGAATTACAGCCTATAGAATATTTCCGAAAAAAAAATACTTATAACAATGTACCTAATCCAGCAATCTTAAGTAAATATAGAGGTAGTGATAAACTATCACTACCTCTATATTTCACTGTGAAAAGAACCGCTTGGCTAATCGTTAACTCTTGTGACCTTTCATAACTAACGGGAAGACACGATCCTTTTTGTAAATGCGGCCTTTTCTACTGTTTTATAATTCGAACTGAAAGAAATCAAAATAGTGCGTGTAGTCCCTCCGCGCGAAAGAAGTGAAACTTCGTAATGAGGAAATGAAAATAGGAAGGGGGGATATGGGGGCGGGCATGGGGGGCATTGGACGTGGGGTGGCATGGGGACCCCATGGTAGCGTTAAACGTTTAACGCAACCTTGTTGTAAGTCGTACTAGAAGTTTGACTTCAAAAACAGAATACAATTTATTATTTATTTATTTAAAATTATTTAAATATCACCTTAACAGCTATAACGCCAATGTGATGTTACTACCAAGATACACAATAAATACCTTTATCTCACTTACAAACAAAAAAAAACAATTAACAGACTTACATTAAGGCGATTACATGAGCTAAACGCGAGTTTTATAATAACTAAAAGTATATGATTCACTGCTATAAACAAGACCAGAAAAATATATGATATTCTTCAGGATATATGCTAGCATGATACTGTTTTGAAAACATAATACAATTAATTTGGCTCGATAAAAAGAAATCACGAACTTATATCTCTTTCAAACAATAAAAAACATACTAATATGCATGCGATCATTCTGATTTTTTGGCAAATAATTCTACAGGCAATATATTAGCATGATACTGTTTTAGTTTTTAATCCAATCAATCGTTTTTTGTAAATCGATTGAAACCACTCATTCTGCGCTATTTGGCCCGCAGTGGCTGACGTAACAGCCTCTTTGTAGTGCAAGCTGATTAGCTTTATTCTAACAGCATTTCAAACGAAGTTTGAACCACCACAAATAGAGTTGCTAATTTAGCTCGTCTAAGCGCCTTAAAAATAAAAATACCTACAATTCAATATGGTACTACTGGTACAACTTATTTGTGCAGGCGGGAGAACAGAACTGAAATAAATGTACCAAGTTTGACATATTGATGCATGTTTTCCTGACAAGCAACATCACATAACCTTGAACTGTGCACTTAAAGGGTTCATATTGTTGTCAGCATAAGGGGAGGGGCCCGCAAGGGCCGAAGCCTGCCGGGGTTGCGGGCCTGTTCGAATGAGGTACCGCGGCCCCGGAACATAAAGGGCGAGGAAGGAACATGGATGGGTTTTAGTCAGTAAGAGTCTGACACTCCCTCCCGCTCCGCCCAGAGTGGGAGAAGTCATTTGATGATTTCCCATCCTAAAAAAACTAAAAAAGGTTTCATATTGTACCTTTAATAATTTCATTTATTTGGCGTGTTTAAATATATGGGTTAAAATTCTATAGAAATTTGTGGCTCAACAATAAAAGCCGGTTTGGTCGATCGATAGGGTAAGCCGTGCTTGCCTAGGTTGGTCTGTGGATGGGTAGTCACCCATAATATACCGAGTATTACGTGTCTCAGTTAGCACCTTAAACTGTTGGTCCCGGCTGTCGTTACAGGTAGTCAGTGCCCCAAAAAGTCTGACAACCAGTTTTACCAAGAGGTATCGTATTACCCAGTACTAACTTAGTTGTGGAGGTCAGATAGGCAGTCGCTCCATATAAATTATGGGTATTCAGCTGCAATCGATAAAATTGGTAGCCGACCCTAACATTGTTGGAAAAAGGCTTGACAGGTGATTATATGTCCATTCCAAAATCGTCGAATATACTCCTACCTACTTTGCGTTAGGTTAAATACTCCGTGCGCTCATGGTTGAGCTTCTGAACCCAACACTTGCTTTAACCACCAATTCACCGCAATACCTACTGGAAAATAAACCAATATTAGTCGAAACTGCCCAGTCAATGTGAGACCAAAATTGAGTAGTGAGCATGTTTGGTTCAAAACCAACAGTTGTTTACTCTGCCGTTTCGGCTATTATGGCCAAAACAATCGAGAGTCAATTGTGTTCTCGAAATGCTGTGAACGTTAGTTTCTAAGTAAAAGGGATAAAATTCTATATTTGTATGGGAAAACCAATAAAGATGTCATTGAGATTTGCAAGTTCTAAACAGACCTTGCATTTTAGCGCAGCCTTACCGAATGGTTGATACTGTTTTATAACATTGCGCGTTGAATACTAAGCATGTTATTATAATTTTTAACAGTTTATTTACAGTTGGCTTCACAATGTGGCACCCTCTTGAAAGCATCGAGGATCGAACCCAGAATAGGCTGCATCAATGGGGACTATCGCTCATGAATACGCTGTTAGGGGCGCTCGTATAGAGCAAGGTCTTCCGTTTTTTTATCAAAATACAGGGTGTAAACCACCTCATCACATAGCCGCTAACCAAGCATTCTGTACATCAAACTAAGTAACTTAACGCAAAAAATATTGCTGGGAAACAACTTTTTTTTTGAGGTTATAAATTATGTTTTGTGGTAGAACTCAATGTAACGCACTTAAAACATTGTGCTGATGCATGGATTGAATAGTACGGGGGTCGCGGAGGTGTTAAAAGTCAAAATCTTACAAAAAAAACTAGTCAAAAAGTTGTAACTTTGACTCCCCTTATCTCCGAAACCAGAAGGTTCCCAGGTATGGTGTAGAACAAAAAAATGATCGCAATGACGCACGGTGAGTACAAAAGACTTTCGGCTTCGTGAAGAGGTGTTTTACACCCTTTATATTTGTACTAATATTCGCAATATGGTGGTCTAGATTGAGCCATTCCTGTTTATTAATGACTTAAAGATTTTAAGTACCAAGTTTGATTTTCCATATCCAATTTGTTAGTACTTGGAGGAATAAATATTTTTAAATATTTAATGTTTACTCATTTTAGGGGCAATATTGTAAATATGAATCTAAAGGTTGCGCAATATGTAAGTAAGTACTCGTAAGTAACTACGTAAGTAAAAATGTATTTGTTTAAACATGGTGTACATGATACATTGCATGCAAGATAATAATGTTATACAGAAAAGTTCTAACATGTTCAGCCGCATATCGTGGCGTACAAATTGGTAGGAAAAGATGGTGCATAAACCGTGACAATATAAAAAAATGTAAAGAACTTTAAAAAAAATAAGAAAGCGCCCTCTATCGGCGCGACTACGTATCCAGCTGTGAACAAAATAAACGTGATGGTCGCATGTCCCCGTATCAATAAATGCGCCGTCATAATAATAACATCGTATTTGTAATTGGTCTCAATCATTAATGACAGTGTAAAATTACTATAATATCTAATTACACAATAATTATTGAGCAATTATTTACAATGACAGTGATAATAAATAGTCATTGTTTATTTGGTCTGGCGATGAACTTGAAAAGCACTTAGTTATCTTAAGTCTTTCAATTAATTTTGCTCTTCTACGATAAGTACCACTAAAACAAAATCAGTTAGAAACAAAAAATCTTCAATCTCACAGTACTTTAGTATTTTATTGGCACTCAAGACACGAGGCAACCTCCCAAAAACTAGTTGGTCATCTGCCTAGCCTTTTCCCGACTATGTTGGGGTCGGCTTCCAGTCTAACTGGATGCAGCTGAATACCAGTATTTTACATGGAGCGACTGCCTATCTGACCAGCCAAATGAATAAATCGTATCACGCCCTGTTTGGCGTGAGGCTTCGTTTTACTGGGACCAACATTAATGCCTTCGAAAAGTTAGTAATCACGCCTCTGTACTATTGACTTTAACGTTCTGACCATCATCATTTTAGGGGCACGTACCTTTTTTTTTTTTTTTTTTTTTCTAGGATGGGAAATCATCAAATGACTTCTCCCACTCCGGGCGGAGCGGGAGGGAGTGTCAGACTCTTACTGACTAAAACCCATCCATGTTCCTTCCTCGCCCTTTACGTTCCAGAGCCGCGGTATCTCTTTCGAACAGGCCCGCAGCCCCGGCAGGCTTCGGCCCTTGCGGGCCCCTCCCCTTATGCTGACATCTCTTTGAGGCGCGCGTGGAACACGAACGCGCCGTCGACACGGCCTGTCGTCGTCGTTAGACGGACGGACGGCTAGCTAGCCCACAGCCAACCGTCCACAGGCCCGCATCTACTCGCGCCCGGGAGACACCCGGGCGCTTCCTCCCGCCCGATTCGGTGCAGGTACCTCCCGAAACATCCGTGTCCGGTGAGGACCTGCGTCAGGCGGAAGGTGAGGACGCCGTGGCGCCTCTCCAGCCACTCCTCAAAGAGGGGACTTACCGCCACTATCGTGGCGTGCCCTTAGGGGTACGTACCTTAAAAGGAGAATACGGATTAAAGGATCATTTTGTGGTCCATCTGTCCGTCTGTTTTAAGGGAGTCGAAATTTATAGAGTACTTAACGTTGAACTAGAATCATGAAAGGAAATAGTACATTGTGATACAAGGGGCTAAAATTACCCATTATAGACGAGGTAGTAAATAGGAACCGAGTTATAATGGGATTTTAGCGCCGTGTCTAACACCGTACTTTTCTCTACGATTGCGAGAAAATAAAATAACCATATTTATTATGATAGCTTATTTTATTAAAAATGAAATGTACAGTTTGTACTGTTGTTCTAATGAGATGTTTTTTCCCGGCAACATAATCTCAGTTCTCTGTGAAGACGAATATAATATTGTATCGTCTGTGGGGTAAACGTAGGAGATGAAAAGGAATCCTACTTATAATTCAAATAAAATAACATAAAAATAAAATAAATAATACAGAAAATATCTTAAAATTTCGCGCCAATGCCTTTTTTTATTTCTTCTGTAGCTGGAATGCAACGCACACATCCTGCCAAAGAGTTCGGCGTGTTTAGCTCCATTTTTAAATAAAATGTTTTTTTTTTTTATGGAACAGTAATAAGTCAATTCTTTATGAATTATGAGTAAAAACTTTGCGTTTTCAAACACCAACGACGCTTTTATCCCTAGGGCTATAATGAGCAATTTTACGCCCCCTCTGGTACGCTATTATGACAGTCTTTTCGAGCAAGAGGAGTGAAAAAATATAAAATTCTAAATATGTAGTTTACTAACGTAATACCTACCAATTCACCCGAAATCCTCGTTGTACGAGTCCAGCCCGCAGTTGGCCGGTTTTTTTAACCTTCGTATATATATAAAATAATTTTCTGTACCAAAAGCAGATAAATAAAACACAAAAAACAACAAGAAAACTAACAGTTAACTCAGCAAAACCCTAATCTTCGTTCTTTATCTCAAACAAACTTGTTGATACAAAAATAATACCAGACGAAGTCGCGGTCACTACTTGCTTCATCATCACTTAATCACAAAGATAGACAGAGTACGTTATTCTGTAATGGTTTAACTCAGTATAAATAAGGAAACGTATTCATATATTTGTCACAGTAGTCTGAAACACCGTACAATAATGTCGGCAGCAATCGTCTTCTTGTTGGTACTATCGGTATCAATTACTTTAAATGACGCGGCAAGAATACTAGCATACTTTCCAGTGCCGTCTATCAGTCATCAAGTAGTATTTCGTCCTCTAATGAAACAACTGGCCCAGCGAGGGCATGAAGTCACTGTTATCACACCAGATCCTGCCTTCCCAAATGGGGATACTCCCAAGAATCTCAAAGAAATCGACGTCCACGATATTTCTTACAACAAATGGAAAACAGTGTATGCAGTGACTTCTACAGGTGATAGTGATTTGGTCAAACAAATGGATATAGCATTCAATATGCTTGCTGAGATTGTCGAAATGCAACTGAAACTAGAAGAAGTGCAAAAGATAATAAAGGAAGAAAAATTTGATTTGATTATTTTAGAAGCTTGTGCAAGACCAGCGTTACTTGTAGCACATGTTGTTAAAGCACCCGTCATTCTAATGTCTTCTTTCGGTACTATGACCTTCAATGTGGAAACTATTGGAGCAGCTTGGCATCCTCTCTTATACCCAGATGCTTTTAACCAGCGTCTGTACAATTTGACAAATGCGGAGAAAATTACAGAACTGGTCAACTTTTATAGAATGAACAGAAATATGCAACGAATTGAAGATTCAGAAAATGAAATCGGCAAGAGACTATTTGGACCAAAAGTGTCGACCATAAGTGAATTAAAAAACAAAGTTGAAATGCTGTTTTTGAACACTTATCCCATTTGGGCAGACAATCGTCCAGTGCCTCCTAATGTAGTTTATTTGGGGGGTCTGCATGAGAAGCCGCATAAAGAATTGCCTGAGGTAAGGATTGTTTATTTAATCGGTATACTAGTAGAAGCTGTTGCTCGTGACTTCGTTCGCGTAGAAATTTTGATATGTATGTTCCAGAAAAAAAAGCTAGGTATGTACTAATCCAGACCAAATCTCATCCAGATTTGTTCAAACTATCTTGCGTGATCGTCATCCATTCTTCCATCCTAACTTGTGCATTTATATTAGTAGTAAGATTATGCTTGCTTGGCTGGCAAAACCATGCTCTGTCACACTGCTGCGCAAAGGCCTCTCCGCCTTTGCGCAGCTGTGGGGTAGAACAGGCTGATATTAGAAAAGTCCAAGATCTCAGGGCTTTTTTTTTCATTCTTAAGGTCTGGCGGTCCTTGGATCTTGTGTTCTTTAAAATAAATTACCACATTTTTCTGATTCATGCGGAAATAACTCTGTTTCTACCACCAACCTTTTTGCGTCTAACCGGCTGAATGCTCATAATATCATACTTTTAAACTCGGTCGTTTGTTCCTGTGTTATAAAAGTAGTTGTCGTCAAAATCGATTCCTGTTTTTCTTAACTCGTTACGGTTAGTTAGGATTTGCATAATTTTAAATGCAAATTAGTTTTTTTAGGACTGGCAATAATCGAACCATTCTCAGCAATCCTGTTTGCGACCACTAGATCTAGGTTATAAAAAACATCTAAAAATAAACCCCTAAGGGAGGTACTCAAATGTCATAACGTAATGGAAAGATTCCATAAATACTGATGGTAGGCGAAGTAACGATGCAGTTTGCAATTGTAATAATTATAGTCTCAACGACATGTAATTCTGTATACATCTTCTGAATAGACATACATTGATTCTCAAGGTTAGAAATAAATTGTCAGCTTCCTATATTTCATTGCAATTCAAATCGTTTTTATTCATTACAAATTGCCGTTTATTATTTTTATCTTGATATACGTTTTACATGGATTCATAAGTACATATTACAGGAGCTTGTTAACGACTCTTAATAATAACAACCGCTTGGGTCAATGTTTAGGTTAAGCCGCGTTTGCCTAGTTTGGTCCGTAGATTACATATAGAGTTTCATCCGTGCCTCGGAAAGAATGTCAAGTTATTGGTCTTTGTTGTCAATTGTAGATCTTTGACAGTCCTAACAGGTAGTCAGCGGCCCGAAAGTTTTACAACCTGTCTTCCCAAAAGGTAATATCCAGCGAGAACTAGCTGGGCTGTGTAGACCCGAAATGCAGTAACCATGTAACATACCCGTATTAAGCTGCATCAAGTTAGACTGGAAGCTGACCCCTACATAGTTAGGAAAAGGCTAGGCGATAATGATGAATGTCCAAGTAAATAGTCATCATCTGCCTAGCCTTTTCCCAACTTTGTTGGGGTCGGCTTCCAGTCTAACTGGATGCAGCTGCATACCAGTATTTTACATGGAGCGACTGCCTATCTGACCTCCACAACCCAGTTAATACTGGGTAGAACGATACCCCTTGGTAAGACTTGAGTTGTAATGTCCAAGTCAATAATATCACGTAATTAAATGCTTCAAAATGGTTTTATTACTTTGCAGGATCTCAAAACGTATCTGGACTCCTCAAAGAACGGCGTGATCTACGTCAGCTTTGGTACAAACGTGCAACCTTCGCTGCTTCCTCCAGAAAGGGTACGATTGATGGCCAAAGTTCTCTCTGAACTACGATACGATGTCCTCTGGAAGTGGGACAACGATGAACTACCAGGACGTTCTGCGAATATCAGAATTTCAAAATGGCTGCCACAGTCAGACCTTCTAAGTAAGTCATTAAAGTTTCGTTTTTTGTATCATTTGGTTTGTGCTTCAAAAATCTGTTGTCAGTTTTCAATGTCGCCCAAGTATGTGCTTCTGACTTGGCTTTATATGCCGTCGAGTAACATCTCACGATGTTTTCTTTCACCGGAGCTAGTTTTTGTACAATATATTATGTGCGTGTCTTAGGTTGGAAATTGAGACCTATGATTTGACAGTCCGACGATAATACCACTTAGCTATCACTGCAATAAAATGATGCTAAAAGATGAACTAAATAATGATGAACTTTCAGGGCATCCAAAGATCAAGCTGTTCATAATGCAAGGAGGTCTACAATCAACAGACGAGTCTATTACAGCAGGAGTACCTATGATTGGTATACCAATGTTGGGAGACCAGTGGTATAATACTGAAAAATATGTTAAACATGGTATTGGAGTTAAACTTGATCTGCTGACAGTAACTGCAGAAGAATTTAGGAGTGCAATTACCACCATTATTGATAATGAAAGGTGAGTAGTAGGAGTTTTTTATTTTTTAATTTAACTGACATGGTATATAAAAGACGAAATATCAGGCTCTTGAAACTAATAGTAAACATGGAAAATATCCCGTTTTCAATGTTAATGACAATGTCTTTATCTATTTCTATAATTTTGTGTTTTATTCGTTATTGGATGAAGAGAGAGCAAAGCCGAAGAGATACGAGTAATGTGAACTGCGTTGTGATAGAAAAGAAAAGAGACTGTATGATAGCGCAAATGTTATAGTGGAGAATGTACAGAATTCATGTGGACAGCACGTTTGGCGCAATGGCTGTTTCGCTGTTTATTGAGGGTTCGATCCCCGCACGTAGCAAATATTTGTGTGGCCTACAAGTAGTTATTTAAGGTCTGGCTGTTTCTGTATGTGAGAGAGGAGAGGAGACCTTCTTGGGGCAATGTTGACAAAATTTGTGTTACGCCTATCCCAAGTAACATGTGTTAGAAACGTACGTTTCATTCGAAGAATAAAATATATAGATATAAATATGACGTATGAGTAAGTAATGCTTGGGTACAGTTACACTTAAAATTAAAATTGGCAAGTCACTGTCGTATTTATTCCTCTTATCGCCAGACAAGCCAACATTAAATAACCGATGATTCGAGTATTTTATTGTTTACGATAGACTTATCATTTGTTCATGATTTGCAGGTATCATCAGAACATAATAAAACTGAGAAGCGTGATGCGTGACAATCCGATTCCTGCACTTGACCGCGCCGTGTGGTGGACGGAGCACGTGCTACGTCACGGTGGCGCCAAACATCTGCGCGCGCCTGCCGCCAACATATCGTGGGCGCAGTATCTAGAACTAGAACTAGTGCTTATGCTATTAGCATTTGCTCTTGGATTTATTATAGTATTCGTATTCTTGGTGTCCAACTTATGGAAACTCTTAAGTAATAATCACGTTGAGATAAAACTGAAGAATCATTGATCTTTGTAGTGGTATTTTTTTGTTAATTTCACTCCTGGGCAAAAGTCTCTTCCCATAACTTCTACTTTTCTTGGTGTTGCGCGAGACGTCTGCTATTTTCATCTCGGTCTACCGCAATCCCGTCTAGCTGTCTCAGGGCTCCAGTTTCGTGATATGTGATCCGCCAGATATGGCCTGCTCATTGTAGTCCTTTTATGATTAAGATGAGTGTTTTACAGAAAATAAAAATTAACATAATTATTATTAAATTAGTTAGTTATTATATGTACGAGTAAATGTAGAGAAGGCTGTGATAAGCATTATGTTAGACAATAAATAAATTAATGAAAACATTTTTTTTTTATTTTTCGTTTCTGTTAAATAAATAATAATTTGAAAAAATCATAAGTTCTTAATTTAAAATTTGGTGATAAACATATATATTATATACTGGGTGTACGTCATAAAATAAATCTTTACCCTGTTATTATTTTCTACATCGGTGACAGCACAGATCTACAAAATAATGCCAGCCGGGACCAACTGATTGACCATCCACAGACCAACCTAGGCAAGCGTGACTTCACCTGAAGATTGACTTGAGTAGCTGTCATGAAGTACTATACTGTAACATAAATAATAAAAATGTAATGCCTGACTAGGTCTGATCTACAACCAAGGGTTATAAAATTCCGGAGTTGCGGGCCTGTTCGAAAGAGATACCGCGACCCCGGAACATAACGTCCTTTCCACATAGTTACATTGTAGTTACATTGATGTAACTAGCTGGACATTTTTATTCCAAGTAGTTAGGTTATTTAAACTATTGTAACTAATGAGACTTTTTTGTTCCACCTAGTTACATCGTAGATAGGTACCATCGTCGGTTCAAAAGATACATTAGTTAGCTCTCGTGAGTCATGTACTCCCAGTACTTTCATGCTCATGGCAACCAACGTCTTAATGAACTTACTTAATGAAACCTCTATGGTGAGGAAATGTACTGGCCACTTATAAATAATAACGAAGTCATCGACGTCAATGAAAAGCGTGTTGGCTCAATTACATTGTCTACTGTAAGTAATATTTGTCCTACACACCTAATCGCTTTTCTCCGATAAAATATGACTATCGAGTTAGGGATTTATGTCTAAGTTACATCTTATGACGATTTCATTCGAACGCAACGCAGTCATATAGCTATCGATAAGAGCGAGGCCACACGATGCGTTGCGCTGCGTTGCGTCGTCGCAGCGTCGTACAATCACTGTCAAAATGGCAATGCACAACAGTGATTGTATGGCGCAACGCACTAGTGGGGTAGTGATTTGTATGTAGGATGACGTTTGCGGCGCCGCTCCGTCGCGGCGTCGTCGCACCGCACCGCCAACACATCGTGTGGCCTCGCTCTTATTTGTCAAAAAGCGATATACCAGCTATTTTTAAAATCTTTTATTAAACTTCACATGTCTGTTTAAGTATGTATGTGGCGTACAAATCTTGCAAGCCTAATTTGACACACACTAACGGTTTCGTGATTTTCTTTTTTTTTGTGCGTTAAAATAAAATCTTGTCGTGAGAATGTTTTTTCTATTAATTTTGTTTTATTTTAAGGATGAGACAATTCTAAAATTAAAACCTCATATCAATAACTGTCAGCCCGATGATGTACAAAATACTATTGATATAATTATCAATGAGGCTTGTTTAGAAGCCGTGGATGGTAGAGAACAAGCACCAAAAGTTTTTAATAAAGCATTGCAAAATATTAATGAGAAGGGTTATAATATGGCTGCTAAGAAGCCAGTGCCATCTTTTAAAAATAAAAATCTGCTATTTACAAAAGAAGGAATGAAAAAGCCGGTCGAAAAAAACTTCCACTAGAAATATAGAGGAAGTGGAAGTGCCACATCAATTCAATTCATTTTACTGGCGGACTACAAAAATGGTAACATGCGTATCATAATATTCTGTTCGCAACATGTAAGACAGCATATTAAGACCGTTATATTTTATGAACGGTGCGTTTAAAACTTGCCCAACGCCGTTCCGTCAATTATTTACCATTCATGGCGGTGTTGGAAGTGACATTAATAATACAATATTATACCAATGATTTCTGCCTTTATGATACATCAAAACAAGGAAGCGTATATTATATTATTTCATTTAATTAAAGCACAATTAAATGATTGGAAGCCACAGCAAATAATGATAGATTTTGTAGAGGGAATAATTGCAGCGCTAAGAGAGATTAACACAGTTCACGAAATAAAAGGTTGTCACTTCCATTATTACAATAGTTTGAAACGCAAAGCAAAGCAAATGGGTTTATTTAAGGATAAATCACAAAACTATAGTTTTACTCTGCAGTAGTCTAGCATTTTTACCAGAAGAGGAAATATTATCAGATTGGAATTACATAAAGAGTGAAATTGTACTAGAAGTTTCAACATTATTTTGAAAAAATTTTGGCTAAAAGAAAAAATGGTGCAAATAATGTCGTGGAAAGATGGAATTTTAAACAGACAGGCGCATTACTTTGTGTGATTTATTTCATCACCACTGCTCTCAAAGCGGTTAAGGAAAACATTGTGAAGAAATCAGCATGTTCTACCAGGAAGAAGACCGGGCAGACCTGGAAGAAGGCCGGAAAGACCTGGAAGAAGACCGGGAAGTCCTGGAAGAAGACCAAGAAGACCAGGAAGAAGACCGGGAAGAAGACCTGGAAGAAGACCGGGAAGACCTGGAAGAAGACCGGGAACACCTTAAAGAAGACCGGGAGGAAGACCCGGAAGACCTGTTAGTCCTGGAAGAAGACCGAGCAGACCTGGAAGAAGACCGGGAAGTCCTGGAAGAAGACCGGGAAAACCTGGAAGAAGACCGGGAAGACCAGGAAGAAGACCGGAAAGTCCTGGAAGAAGACCGGGAAGACCTGGAAGAAGACCGGGAGGACCTGGAAAAAGACCGGGAAGAAGACCGAGAAGCCCTGGAAGAAGACCGGGAAGACCTGGAAGTCCTGGAAGAAGACCGGGAAGACCTGGCAGTCCTGGAAGAAGACCTGGAAGAAGACCGGGAAGACCTGGAAGAAGACCGGGAAGAAGACCAGGAAGACCTGGAAGAAGACCGGGAAGAAGACCAGGAAGAAGACCGGGAAGACTTGGAAGAAGACCGGGAAGTCCTGGAATAAAACCAAGAAGAAGACCTAGAAGAAGACCAGGAAGTCCTGGAAGAAGACCGGGAAGACCTGGATGAAGACCGGGAAGACCTGGAAGAAGACCGGGAAGACCAGGAAGAAGACCGGTAAGAAGACCGGGAAGAAGACCGGGAAGACCTGTAAGTCCTGGAAGAAAACTGGGAAGACCTGGAAGAAGACCGGGAATACCTGGCAGTCCTGGAAGAAGACCAGGAAGAAGACCGGGAAGACCTGGATGAAGACCGGGAAGACCTGGAAGAAGACCGGGAAGACCAGGAAGAAGACCGGTAAGAAGACCGGGAAGACCTGTAAGTCCTGGAAGAAAACTGGGAAGACCTGGAAGAAGACAGGGAAGAAGACCGGGAAGTCCTGGAAGAAGACCGGGAAGAAGACCGGGAAGACCAGGAAGTCCTGGAAGAAGACTGGGAAGACCTGGAAGAAGACCGGGAAGACCTGGAAGAAGACCGGGAAGACCTGGAAAAAGACCGGAAAGACCTGGAAGACCGGGAAGAACGGGAAGACCTGGAAGAAGACCGGGAAGCCCTGGAAAAAGACCGGGAAGACCTGGAAGAAGACCGGGAAGACCAGGAAGAAGACCGGTAAGAAGACCGGGAAGAAGACCGGGAAGACCTGTAAGTCCTGGAAGAAGACTGGGAAGACCTGGAAGAAGACCGGGAGGACCTGGGAGAAGACCGGGAAGAAGACCTGGAAGACCTGGGAGACCTGGAAGAAGACCGGGAAGACCTGGAAGAAGACCGGGAAGACCAGGAAGAAGACCGTATAGATTAAGGGGGCGTATTGAAGGTTGCATATTTATGTATGCACTGGCCTGTGAGAATAATCATATTTAACACATGTCTGTCACTGATTTGAAATTAGTATAGTTACGGTTACTGTTTATGTTCTGAATTTCTGATACTTAGTAACTGCACTTTGTAACTTGCGTGTAAAAAAATTTTGACCACGAATAATAATAATAATAATAATAATAAAAAAAAAAAAGATGTCAAAACCTGTCAAACCATTCAATCAAAATATGAAAATTACCGAAAAATATAAAAGGAATGCATGATGCGATAAAATAATGATCACGAGAGCTGCCTCCCGACGACGCGCACGCCTACCATCCCCGGACTCGTCGCTCAGCTCCGCCTCGCCGCCACCGGACCCCGGTTCACCAGTGTCAACGGTTGCGGCAGTTGCGTCGAGCTCGAGCGACGAATATTTCTCTCCGCCGACGTCGCCAACACCTGTACGTCGTGCGGGGAGAGGCCGGCCACCGAGAAGCTTGGGACTTAGGGGCCAACAGGCCCCGAGCCGGGTCCCCGCTACCGGTGGTTGTGTGCAGCGCATGAGATGGACTCAGTCCATGAACGAGAACGCCATGCGCGCATACTACGGGTCTACAGAGGGGGGAACTAACCTCACTGCGTACCGTGTTAGGATGCTGTCTCTGTTCCAGGATCTTGAACCAGCCGTCAACGTCTCGGCCCAACGACTGTCGGATCAGGTGCGGGTCATTCAACGCAATCACATGTTGGATGACGCCGCGCTTGATAGGCTGCGCTCAGAGGTACTGAGCAATCGTATCATCTTGACTCCGGCACAAACCGCGGTGCAAGCGTCAGCTATTGATGCAACCCCACCGCGGTCCAATCCTGCTGTTGTAGAGGAAGATGGTAGGGTTGCCACGGTAAGTAGCCAGTGCAACGACCGATTGAGGAGCGCACTGGAGGATGCGCTTCGTGAGTATCGATCAACTCCTACCGAACTTAGGCCCCGCTTACCACGGTTACCCATGCATAAGAAAAATAGGGCGCTGGTGTGTGCCCTGGACTCGCAACTCAAGAATGTATTCGAGAGTAGCGAGGACCTCGTTGATACACACTCGATCCTGTTCTGTGGGGCTGTTGCGGCATGTCGTTTAGCTAATGTCAAGTTCCCGAACTGTGACTTAGCTACTCGACCAAAACCTGCCGTACCAGTCTGGCAGCGCAGGATTGAGCGTCGTATCGACGGGGCCAGGGTACTCATCGGCAAACTATACTGCTTCAGGGAGGGCAATACACGACCACGCGTGATGCGCTTTGTGAGGCGGGCATTCTCGGGGACTGAAATCAGTCCTCAAGAATACATGTCCCGTGTCACAGAGCGCATCGACTTCCTGAAGCAGAAAGTTTATGCATGGGCGAGCCGTATTCGGCGGTATAAGCGACGGGTTGATCGGTATTCGCAGAATCGCATGTTCCAGTGTGACGAGAGGTGGGTATACAGAGCTTGGGAGCGACCTGACCAAAATGTGACAGACGTGTGCCACCCGGGTGATGCCGCTACGAGTTCCTTCTGGCGCAGCATCTGGTCGGTGCCCGTCTGTCATTCTGAGGCTGATTGGATGCGCGATGTCGAGCGAGTGTGTGAACCTATTCCAGAAATGGCACCAGTTGTAATCACATCGTTAGATATAGCCAGAGCAGTTCGTCCGTTACCGAACTGGAAGTCACCGGGACCGGACGGACTGCATAACTTCTGGCTCAAGTGGCTTGGTAGTTCACACACTTGCCTGGCATCCCAATTCCAGTCATCCTTAGAGTCTGGGTCCCTGCCGCAGTTCTTAACAACAGGCGTTACTCACCTGCTCCATAAGTCAGGTAGTCCCACGGAACCCCAGAACTACAGACCGATCACGTGTTTGTCGACGGTCTATAAACTTCTTACATCCATTTTGAGAACGAAAATTAATACACACATTTTTTTTTTTTTTTGTACTATAATATTAAGAACAAAATTCTTAATAATTAATTACAATCTAGCCTAAAAGACTAATAAGCAATTTAACTCTAACTTAATATGTTACGTGATAGAATATGTTAAAACTAAGAATAGTGTTCATTTGCACTTTTACACAAGTCCGTAGCACTTTCTTAGAGTCTAATATAATTTATAAAACACTATGTTCATGTGTTATATGTATAGCACAACATTGTTACTATTACTCATTCACTTTGTACACTACACTAATTCAAAAGGTTTAGTTCTTTTTAGCCTACGCACTAGGTCTGTATTGTCTAGCAGCTGGATTGCCTCAACATTCACGTGTCGATGAAGTCTGTGTTCGTGGGCTTCAGCAAATTTTTGGGTAATGGTGGCGACGAAATCCATTTTAAGGTCACGATGAAGGTCGTCATTTCTTATGTACCAGGGTGCATTGACGGCATCCCTAAGCACTTTATTTTGGAATTGCTGGATTATTTTGACATTGCTTTGTTTAGTACAGCCCCAAAGTTGGATGCCATACGTCCAAATTGGCATCAGAATGTGCTTGTATAGGGTTATTTTATTATGTACTGATAGACAAGATTTCCTTCCGAGTAACCAATACATACTTTTATATCGTATATCGAGTTCCTGTCTTTTCTTTTTCACATGAGCTTTCCAACGCAACTTGGCGTCGAGAGTGATGCCAAGGTATTTGGCTGTATTAGCATAAGGTACTTGCGTACCATTTATGTAGATTGGGTGATAGTCCATGTGTTTGTTTGTAAAGTCAATGTGAATTGATTTTGACTCATTCAGTTTGATCTTCCATTTTTGTGTCCAGTCATAAACTTTGTTCACAGCTAATTGAACTTTTTCTACTGCTTCTCTGTGGCTTAATCCGGTAGCCATAATTGCAGTATCATCTGCAAAGGTCGCAATGGTGTTGTTTTCCAGTTCTGGGATGTCACATGTGTATAACAAGTACAAAATTGGGCCTAGCACACTTCCTTGAGGTACACCAGCTTTTATAGCTTTTAGCTCGGAATATGCGTCCTCCTGCCGTATTCTAAACATTCTGTTAGTAATGTACGACTCCAGGATATCTGCAAATTCTGGTAGCATGCGTCTAAGCTTGAATATTAGACCCTTATGCCAGACTTTATCAAAAGCTTGCGCGACATCTAAAAACACGGTGGCGCAGACTTCCTTGTTTTCAAGCGTTTTTTCAATGATGTTAGTTATTCTATGTACCTGATCTATTGTTGAGTGTTTTTCCCTGAAGCCAAATTGATGATTTGGGATAAGGTCTTTATCTTCTATTATTGGTTTTAACCGTTTCAATAACAGTTTTTCAAATAGTTTTGATAACACGGGCAACAGAGAAATAGGTCTATATGATGATGCTTCATGGGGTGGTTTCCCAGGCTTTGCAATCATAATGACTTCAGCAACCTTCCATGACTCAGGTACATGTTTTAAGATAAATGCAGCATTGATAAGCTTGGTCAGCTTTACTATGGCTTTGCGCGGGAGGTGTTTTAGAATATCACCTGTAATGAGGTCGTAACCCGGAGACTTTTTCGAGCTAATGTTATTTTGTATTTCTCTCATTACTTCTGCAGGTGTCACAAGCTTAATTCTTTGGTTTTGTGATAAATTTTCACTCACAGGTATTTCGATCGAGCTTTCATAGGGTTGAAAAGTTTCTTCCAAGTGTTGAGCAAACCTTAACGCTTTTTGGTCATTATTTATGGCCCATTTTCTGTCGCTAGTTCTGATGGGCGGTATTTGTGTAATCGGCCTTTTTAGATTTCTTGTCGCTTTCCAAAGGGAGTAATCCGTTGATTTCTCATTGGTTAGCTGCAGAAGGTTGGCACTCAGAGATTCATCCTCAAATTGTACAATTTTCCTCTTTAACCGTTTAGTTAGGTTATTTAATGTTGTTTTATCTCGCGGGCACCTTGTTTGCTGCCACTGCTTCCTTTGTTTCCTTTTCTCAGATAGTAATTCCACAATTTCCTTAGGATAGATAAATCCTTTATATTTCCGTTTTAATTGCGGTGTGTTGTTCTACGCACATTGTTGGATGTCAACAATATATTTGTTTACTTCTGAGTCAAGCTGATCTTGCTTTTTTATAGAAGTGTTAAGGTCTATTATATTATCTAGATCAAGGGCAAAACTTTGCCAATCTGTTAATTTATTAACCAGTGTTAAGTGGCTTTGTTTGAATACGATTTTGTGACTACACACATTGACAATAACTCCATTATGTCTGCGTCTCAAAATGGATGTAGGAATGGGTCCCGTGGTACTAAGGAGCTACTCCTCATTGACATGGCCATTAGCCAACAGGTCCGTCGATCCCGCAAGGATCTGTCAACATGTTGGATAGATTATAAGAAGGCCTACGACTCGGTGCCACATTCATGGCTCATGAGGGTGCTGGAGTTGTACAAGATAGATGCAACTCTATGCACCTTCCTTAAGTCATGTATGGGGCAATTGAGGACGGTCCTTCGATATCCAGGATGTCGACAGATCCAGGGGAACGATGAATCTGTATGGATAAAACGGGGAATATTCCAGGGCGACAGTCTGAGTCCACTTTGGTTCTGTTTAGCCCTGAATCCTTTAAGCACATTGCTGGAGAATTCAGGGCTAGGCTACCAGTTGAGGAAAGATGGTCAGGTTATATCTCACCTGCTTTACATGGATGACCTGAAGCTCTTTGCGCCCAACAAATTGCGACTGATGGAGCTACTGAAAGTAACTGAAACTTTTAGTAACGCCATCAGGATGGAATTTGGTGTGGGCAAATGTGCAGTCATGTATGTAAAGCGAGGGGAGATTATGGAATCCGAGGGGCTTCAGCTCTCGGATTCCATACACCTAAGATCCCTTTCCTCATCCGAGAGCTATAAGTATTTGGGTATGTCGGAAGCGTTAGGTATCAACGTAACTGACATGAAGCAATCGTTGAGGGAGCGCTTCTTTGGTCGCCTAAAGAAGGTATTAAATAGCCTTCTTTCAGGTGGGAACAAGGTGCGCGCCTTCAACGGTTGGGTCATGCCGGTTTTAATGTACTCTTTCGGCATACTCAAATGGACCCAGACCGAACTCGACGCTCTGGATAGAAGAGTCCGTACACTGTTGACCGAAAATCGGATGCATCACCCACGATCATCGGTGATGAGACTGTACATCCCGCGGAAGTGCGGGGGTCGAGGCTTTTTAAATGCGAAGACCCTCCACAACCGCGAGGTGTGCAGCCTCAGGGAATATTTTCTAAAAGCCGAAGTGGGTATGCACCGAGATGTGGTCGCAGTGGACAAGGGACTCACCCCGTTGTCCATGGCTAAAGAGAACTGGCGCAAACCTGTAGTACTTACTACCGATGACCGCAAGAAAGAATGGCAGGGCAAGGTGCTTCACGGGCGCTTCTACCGGGCTCTTCATGGGCCCGATGTAGATTTTCTAGCGTCCGTGTCCTGGCTACGTTTTGGTGACCTCTTCGGGGAAACTGAAGGTTTTGTCTGTGCAATTATGGACGAAGTTATGTTAACGAACAACTACCGGAAATATATTATGAAGGACGGGACCGTTGACGTGTGTCGGGCATGCCACTGTCCGGGTGAGTCCATCAGACATATTATTTCTGGTTGTTTCCGTCTAGCTAACGGCGAGTACTTGCACAGACACAATCAAGTAGCCAGAATTATTCACCAGCAACTTGCGTTGAAATTTAAGCTTGTGGAATCTGAGGTACCGTACTACAAGTATGTGCCCGACCCAGTTCTCGTGAAAGACCATATCACGCTGTACTGGGATCAGTCTATCATTACTGACAGGACTATTGTTGCCAATAAGCCTGACATAGTGGTGATAGACCGATCAGCGCGCCGAGTAATGATAATCGATGTTACTATCCCTCATGACGAGAACCTCGTGAAAGCTGAGAAAGAGAAACAAATTAAGTATCTCGACTTGGCACACGAGGTTCGCGACATGTGGAATATGAACTCGGTTATCATTGTGCCGATTGTCGTGACGGCCAATGGCCTGATAGCCAAGAGCCTCGACGAACATCTGTCGAGGCTCTCTTTAGGCGGTTGGATCAAGGGCCTGATACAGAAGGCAGTACTCCTCGATACGGCTCGCATTGTGAGGAGGTTCCTGTCTCTGCAACCCTAACCACCGGTGACTTGGACCCTGCTCCCGACACCGGCGGATCCCTATTTTTTATATTTTTAAATGTTTTTATATCTTTTTTAGAAATATTTAAAAATGTACTAAGTAAGATGAATAATAAATAAAGGACATAATAATAATAGCGCTTCTTTGGCCGCCTGAAAAAAGTATTTAATAGTCTTTTATCGGGCGGAAATAAGGTGCGTGCCTTCAACGGTTGGGTCATGCCAGTTTTGATGTACTCTTTCGGCATACTCAAATGGACTCAAACCGAACTAGACGCCCTGGATACGAAGGTCCGTAAATTGCTGACGGCATTTCGAATGCATCACCCGCGTTCTTCAGTTATGAGACTGTATATCCCGCGAAAGTGTGGGGGTCGTGGCTTTTTAAACGCTAAGACTCTTCACAATCGCGAGATATGCAGTCTCAGGGATTATTTCCTAGAAGCCGACGTGGGGATGCATCGAGATGTGGTCGCGATGGACAAGGGCCTCACCCCGCTCTCCTTGGCTAAAGAGAACTGGCGCAAACCTATAATACTTACTACTGATGACCGCAGGAAAGAATGGCAGGGCAAGGAGCTTCACGGGCGCTTTTACCGGGCTCTTCATGGGCCCGACGTAGATTTTCTAGCGTCCGTGTCTTGGTTACGTTCCGGGGACCTCTTCGGAGAAACCGAAGGTTTTGTCTGTGCAATTATGGATGAAGTTATGCATGCCACCGTCCAGGCGAATCAATCCGTCACATTATCTCCGGATGTTCTCGTCTAGCTAACGGAGAGTACTTGCATAGACACAACCTTGTAGCCAGGATTATCCATCAGCAACTTGCTCTGAAATACAATCTTGTGGAATCGGAAGTGCCCTACTATAGGTATGTGCCCGACCCAGTTCTCGTTAATGGCAGTATCACACTGTACTGGGATCAATCCATCATCACTGACAGGACTGTTATAGCTAATAGACCTGATATAGTGGTGATGGATCGATCAGAGCGGCGCGCAATGATTGTTGACATAACGGTCCCGCATGATGAGAACCTCGTGAAAGCCGAGAAAGATAAACAAATCAAGTATCTTGACTTGGCTCGCGAGGTTGTCGACATGTGGGAAGTGGACTCAGCAATCATTGTGCCGATAGTCGTGTCAGCGCATGGCTTAATTGCCAAGAGCCTCGACCAACACCTGAGGAGGCTCTCGTTAGGCAGCTGGATCAAGGGCTTGATTCAGAAAGCGGTACTCCTGGACACGGCCCGTATTGTTAGGAGGTTCCTCTCTCTGGAGCCCTGACCGCTGGTAGCTTGGACCCTGTTCCCGATACCGGTGGGCTACAATTTTTTATATTTTTAAATGTTTTTTATATATTTTTTATATTAATATTTAAAAATGTAAAGACTTTGTTACAAAATGAATAAAGGGAATAATAATATATTTATTCAAACTTAGAATTCGCACGAAAAATACAAGTTAAATCTTAAAAGTAATGATGGTATAACAGAGTTCGGTGCCTGTACTAGGTTAAACCTGTATCACAGGCGGCATGTTTCTAATAAATACTATTTGGACAATGAATTTCTTAACAATATAAAACATAATAGTGAAATTACTTAGTATGGTTTAGTATATTATGATATAACTAATGTACTTAAACGCTATTATAAGATACAAACAGTAAAAAATATTATAATTAAGGTCACACATGTATATAAATGGAAAACAGTTTGTAGCACTTATTTGCTAATACTAAAATTATTGTCAGCAGTATTAAACAAGTAAACATTGCAAAACACCGTTAAGTTATTTTTGTTGCGGTCGACAATTTTGCCTAGACAGCGAAATATCAAAGAATGTCTGACTAGGAGTATTATGACGCACTAGGTGCCCTCATAATCGACGGAGTTTATGTATCGGTGTTCCGCTATTTTTCTAGCAGGGCATTCAGCGTCTCCCGTTTTGTGGATATACTCTACCATCCTACCACTGCTCTTATCATTATTCCAATATTCCAGTACTTCCCGGTCTTCTTCCAGGACTTCCCGGTCTTCTTCCAGGACTTCCTGGTCTTCTTCCAGGACGAACAGGTCTTCCCGGTCTTCTTACCGGTCTTCTTCCAGGTCTTCCCGGCTTTCTTCCAGGACATCCCTGTCTTCTTCCAGGTCTTCTTCCCGGTCTTCTTAAGTCCTGGAAGAAGATCAGGAAGACCTGGAAGAAAACTGGGAAGTAGACCTGGAAGACTTGGAAGAAAACCGGGAAGACCTGGAAAAAGACCTGGAAGAAGACCGGGAAGAACACCGGGAAGACCTGTAAGTCCTAGAAGAAGACTGGGAAGACCTGGAAGAAGACCAGAAAGACCGGGAAGACCTGGAAGAAGACCGGGCAGACAGGGAAGACCGGGAAAAACACTGGAAAACCTGCAAGAAGACCGGGAAGACCAGAGAAAAAAAAATGGTGAAAATGTAGTGTAACTATGGTGAGCTACATCGAACAAACAATGTCGTGGAAGGATGGAATTTTAAAATGAATACTAAAGTGTATGTAGTGCAGCAGACCGGGAAGACTCGTAATACCTGGAAGAAGACCGAGAAGACAGGGTAGAAGACCGGGAAGAACGGGAAGACCATGAAGAAGACCGGGAAGACTGAGAAGAACGTAACTATACGATATCTCTTTTTTATGAATAAAATGCACATCGGCCTTCCCGGTCTTCCCGTTCTTCCCGATCTTTCCGTTCTTCCCGGTCTTCTACCCTGTTTTCTCGGTCTATTTCCAGGTCTTCCCGGTCCTCCCAGTCTTCCCATTCTTCCCGTTCTTCCCATTCTTCCCGGTCTTCTTCCAGGTCTTCTTAGTCTTTTTACCGGTCTTCTTCCCGGTCTTCCCGGTCTTCTTCCAGGTCTTTCCGGTCTTCTTCCAGGACATGCTGATTTCTTCACAATGTTTTCCTTAACCGCTTTGAGAGCAGTGGTGATGAAATAAATCACACAAAGTAATGCGCCTGTCTGGATTCGAAACCACGATTTACTTTTCGTAAGTCGGGGCTGCACTATACAGGGTTAATTTTCAATAACCGTCCAAACTTTCAGAGAGGGTTTAGAATCGATAATATTTTCGATATAATTAAATAAAAACCCAAGACAAACATTTTTTTTAAATAAGATTTCACCCCGGCCATCACTAAAAAGTGCACGTGTGGACATTGCAACCAGATTTATTGTATATCCATAGGTAGCAGGTAGCACACACATACATTTGGCGGTACATGCACGCACACAAGTGCGTTGATTCCCGCTAGGTTTATAATTTAGATTTTTTTTAGGAAATTTTCAAATGAATGCTATTATTTTAATTTAGTTTTTTCGGCAATAATATTTAAAATGCACTTTTGGTTTGATATCTAGATCTTAATTTTAAATTTTGGCTGGTCATTGAAAACTAACCCTGTATACACTTTAGTATTAATTTTAAAATTCCATCCTTCCACGACATTGTTTGTTCGATGTAGCTCACCATAGTTACACCACATTTTCACCATTTTTACTTTCAGCCAAAATTATTCAAAATAATGTTGAAACTGTTCAAGTTCTATTCGATCATCTTCTAGTACAATTTCACTCTTTATGTAATTCCAAACTGATAATATATCCTCTTCTGGTAAATATGCTAGACTACTGCAGAGTAAAACTATTGTTTTGTGACTTTTATCCTTAAATATACCCATTTGCTTTGCTTTGCGTTTCAAACTATTGTAATAATGGAAGTGACAACCTTTTATTTCGTGAACAGTGTTAATCTCTCTTAGCGCTGCAATTATTCCCTCTACAAAATCTATCATTATTTTCTGTGGCTTCCAATCATTTAATTGTGTTTTAATTAAATGAAATAATATAATATACGCTTCCTTGTTTTGATGTGTCATAAAGGCAGAAATCATTGGTTTGGTATTGTATTATTAATGTCACTTGCAACACCGCCAGGAATGGTAAATAGTTGACGGAACGGCTATGGGCAAGTTTTAAACGCACCGTCCATAAAATATAACGGTCTTAATATACTGTCTTACATGTTGCGAACAGAATATTATGATACGCATGTTACCATTTTTGTAGTCCGCCAGTAAAAATGAATTGAATTGAAGTGGCACTTCCACTACCTCTATAGTTCTAGTGGAAGTTTTTTTCACACCGGCTTTTTCATTCCTTCTTTTGTAAATAACACTTTTTTTTTTATTTTTAAAAGATGTCACTGGCTTTTTAGCAGCCAAATTATAACCCTTCTCATGAATATGTTGCAATGCTTTATTAAAAACTTTTGGTGCTGGTTCTCTACCATCCACGGCTTCTAAACAAGCCTCATTGATAATTATATCAATAGTATTTTGTACATCATCGGGCTGACAGTTATTAATATGAGGTTTTAATTTTAGCATTGTCTCATCCTTAAAATAAAACAAAAATAATATTAAAAGCATTCTCACGACAAGATTTTATTTAAACGCACAAAAAAAAAGAAAATCACGAAACCGTTAGTGTGTGTCAAACTAGGCTTGCAAGATTTGTACGCCACATACCTCGTACTTAAACAAACATGTGAAGTATAATAAAAGATTTAAAAAATAGCTGATATATCGCTTTTTGACAAATAAGAGCGAGGCCACACGATGCGTTGGCGGTGCGGTGCGACGACGCCGCGACGGAGCGGCGCCGCGGCGCCGCAAACGTCATCCTACATACAAATCACTACCCCACTAGTGCGTTGCGCCATACAATCATTGTTGTGCATTGCCATTTTGACAGTGATCGTACGACACTGCGACCACGCAACGCAGCGCAACGCATCGTGTGGCCTCGCTCTTATCGATAGCTATATGACTGCGTTGCGTTCGAGTGAAATCGTCATAAGATGTAACTTAGACATAAATTCCAAACTCGATAGTCATATTTTATCGGAAAAAAGCGATTAGGTGTGTAGGACAAATATTACTTACAGTAGACAATGTAATTAAGCTAACTCACTTTTCATTGACGTCGATGACTTCGTTATTATTTATAAGTGGCAACACAGTACAGTACAGTGCAGTACATTTCCTTACCAAAGAGGTTTCATTAAGTAAGTTCATTAAGACGTTGGTTGCCATGAGCATGAAAGTTCTAGGAGTACATGACTCACGAGAGCTAACTTATATATCTTTTGAACCGACGATGGTACCTATCTACGATGTAACTAGATGGAACAAAAAAGTCTCATTAATTACGTTAAAGTTAAATTTTTAAATAATGTAACTACTTGGAATAAAAATGTCCAGCTAGTTACATCGATGTAACTACAATGTAACTAGGTGGAACGGACGGAACATAAAGGGCGAGGAAGGAACATGGATGGGTTTTAGTCAGTAAGAGTCTGACAGTCCCTCCCGCTCCGCCCAGAGTGGAAGAAGACATTTGATGATTTCACATCCCAAAAAAATAAAAAAAGGGTTATAAAATTACAATGCGTGTGAAAGTACCCTTAAAGATACCGAAAAGTTCTGCTCGTCACTGCAATTTTTTATTGATACCATACCTGGGAACCATCTAGTTACTGGGATGTTGGGGGTATACAGTTCCAACGTTTTTCACTTTTTCATCTATTTTTTTAATACAGGTTTTTGATGTTATAACTTTCAATACTTTCAGGACTCTTGGACTATTTTAAGCATTCATCAGCATAATGTTTTTGAGAGTGTGACATTGAATCTTACCGTAAACCTTTTTTTTTGGAGTTGTTTTCCAGCCAAAAAAAGAATCGTTTCCTAGCAACATTTTCTGCGTAGAGGTATTAGTTTTATGAACAGAATACTTAGTTGGCGGCTGTAAGGGGTTCGTAAACACTTTGTATACACCCCTAATTTTGACATAATGAGTACAAAAAAAAATGGGTCTGAATCTGCACCATGTAGGTACTGATCATATTTGTGTAGTCAAAAGTCAACAACACAAAGATTGTGCTACCGAAATTAAACTTATCTCTTAACTTATCTTAACTTATCTCTTATTATCTGGTCATCTAATAATTTGTGTGTATTGACCAGATAACCGCACAAAAGGGAAGAGAGAGCCTGCCTAACGACAAAAAAAAACGAAATTCCAAAATTGTCTGTGAATATTTTGTCATAATTGGTAAACTCATAATTGAATGACGCTACGATGATGGATGACTGAATGACGAATGGTGGTCGCAAAAACCATTTTTGAATAGGTACTAATAAGAATTTAAGAATACCCTGTACCGTATTTCCATACATTGAGTGACATTTTTGGATATAAGCAGTCACTAATAACTGTGCTATTTATCACTATAAATGATTGAGACTTTACTTAATATAATATCAAGAACATCTTTGACCAGCCCTTTAAGTAGTAGTACTAATTAAAAATGTGTGGTGTATAACTTAAAATAAACGATAAAACCCGATTAATTGCATCGATATAAATTCGAAAACTCATAAAACATCACAATGCTTGTAGACACAAACTTTACTACACAATTTGCTTGGAATAATTAGTGCTGTTGTATCTCAGAGTGGCGAAACGAAATATTTATTGTAGCTACGAATACACGGGAAAATAGCCTTTATTACGACGAGGTAAATTCCAATATAATTTCGGACATATTGGTGCCCTTTGGCTGGTTGTGTTAGTATGGAACATGCATTCGGAAATTTTATCAAAATATTTAGTTTAATTCGAAAAGCCGTGTAAAAGATGTTTTCAATGTTTTTCATGGCTGGATTATCAAACTTGGTTAGGCGAAGTATCATTAGGTATTTTTATCAGGTGTTTTATTATATAGTAACAGCCATTTGCCATTTCTAACCCCCGACGTAAAAAAGACGGGGTGTTATAAGTTTGACGTGTCTGTGTGTGTGTGTATGTATGTGTGTAGCTTCCGAAAGAATGAATCGATTTTGATTTTGTTTTTTTTTGTTTGACAGGTGAATTATTCGAGAGTGTTCTTAATTGTATTTGATAAAAATCAGTCCAAGATGGCCGCCGCCACAAAATGGCCAATAAACGAATTATTCTCTACTTCACTTTTAGGATTTTTATTTTACTTGCACGCAGAGAAATATCTGGCTACCCAAACGAGAAAAAACGCTGCTGTAACTAGAACTTCTGTTTGCAACCGTGACAGCAAGACTCGCGAGTTGACTTTACAAAAACCATTCTGTTAATATCTTTACCTTTCGGTTTATTAATAACAACTATATGTTTAGTGTAACTTACCAAACAATATAATACTCACTACAAGGCAAATAACGTGCCTGTTACAATATCAATGTAATTGTAACCAAACGTCAAGTAGACTTTACTAGATCAATCGTAAGGACTACTATGCAATCTGGTAAACATAAACATATATTTTTTTGAGTTTACTAAATACTTTGCTGTATCTACTAATGAATTTGTGTAACATAACGACGTGAACTATAATGATAACTATTCGTATTGCAACGCTAGCATTAGGTTTTTTGTAACAAGTACAATACATATTGTAATGCTAGCATCCTAGGTATTGTTACAGCTACGATTTCGTATGCAGTACATACTGGTTTAGATGAAGCCTGCAATCTAGTGCACTTACAGTACTAACGGGTCCTCTCAGGCTTTCAGTAGACAAAAATACAATTTTATTTGTCTTAGTATGAGTAAAATAAAACTGTAATTTCTCCATTAAAAGCCTAAAAGGGATCCGTTGTTAGTGCTGTCAGTCCACTGGATTGCAGGCGCTCCATCTAAACGCAGCCAGTAATTAGATTCTGGGAATAAAAAATAAAAAATATTAAGTACATAGGAACATGACATTTTATTTTATGATCATTCTTATTGCATTTTAAATATTTCTCACACCGCCGCCGGTGGGCTATTGCAACCTGCACGTGCGTTGGTATCAGCTCGTGTGTAATGAAGCCATCCTTCATTTCAGCTTTAAATGGTCGCCATACTTGTTTTTTCGTCCTATGTGTTGGGTTTCCAAGAAACAGCGGCACACCCATGTATGCTAATACTAATTCGATTTCCTCGTAATTTTCATCATCTAAAAATTAAAAGAACAAGTAAATAAATTAAAATATTTAAATTACCAACCATAATTTGAATTAAGTCATACATTTTATTACGTATATTACAAACAAGACGACAAATTATAAGTAATTTATATTTTTTATATAAGTGACATAGCTATGTACTATTTACAAAAAACTAGTAGGTACGCACCTTGGCTTAGAAGCTGTTCCAGTAAACTGTCTATTCTTTTATTTGGGCCTGATTTCATTAGGTCTTTTATTATTAAAGGTATTGCAAACTTTTCTTCGCCCATTTATAATTCTCCTTGTTCTGAATATAAATTTAGCAGCCCCCCCGTCCTTCGTTCGATTAACAGCTGAAAAAAACACAAAATATTTATTAAAATAATAAGGTACTTAGGTGATTATGATGATAATGAAGTAATTATGTAAGTACCTACTTATTTAAATTTAATAATAGCTATGAATACTACAACAAGAAAATTGGCTGCCACATGCGAGTACAAGAACCCCAACAGACCCGGAAATAAAGCAGTTGTCGTGACCGAAAACAGCTGCGACACCATCAATAAAATCACTTATCACTTAAATACAGTCCTAGTCCTTTATAGGTACCAACTTACCTTCAACTTTCCTTCAGTATGAATACGTTGAGGTAAATCCCACTGCTGCAATAGATGTGGGATATCAACCTCAACTGCAGACATCACGTCAAATAATTTTGAAATAATTACACAAAATAAATAATAAGCAAGCCCAAATTGGACTAAAATACTACGTTCAGCGCTGTCGAAAACACAACAATAATGGCGGCGGGGCGCGAGTGACTGTCAACTGATCGTTTGGTCAAGCAGGTTTTTTGATTGTTTACAAAAACACAGTTTACAGAACAAGATACTTAGCTGTGAATACCACCTCGATTGTAATTGTAACATTATTATTTTGAGTATTCTAAAACACGCTAACAGAATTGCACGGATTAATACACACATTGTGCCGTTCACTGTTTCCGGGGTGGTTTTTGCTATAATATTCTTGTAAAGACTTATCGCTACTTAGAAAGTAAACCAAACTAAACGAATATTATACGACACTTAGAAAGATATGTACTGCAAACTATAATGTAGTTGTAATAAAAAGATTATTGTTTGAATTACAGACACACTCGTAGTCCACCAGTAACATTGTAAATCATTAACCGGAACTAGATCATTTAGTAACTGCGAATCCCTGTTTCTTAGTACATACAATACATTACATACATAATGACATAATTATTGTTTAAGATACAATAATTATTGATGTTTTAGTTTAATAACATTGTTTTGTAAGCTACATTAATCAAACAATATAATGAAACATACGATTAGTAGGACTGAATAATTAGTCGTAGAGATAACAAGGACCAAGTATTTCTAACTAGAATTGTTGTAACCTAATGTAACTATTCGATTCAGTAGTTCTGTTTGTCACCAATTTCTCTGCGTGTGTTTTGTACACGAATTTGTTTGATGGCAATGGGATCGCCTCATCACATGTCATAGGACTTGTATTGTATTGTATTGTACAACGGGCTGGTGTCCGCAACTCCACGTCAAGGCGCGTAATTTGCGTATGGGCTATAATCCACCACGCGGCCCAGTGCGGTTTGGTAGATGTCACATGTCTTCGAATATTTCGTTCTAGGACATGCCAGATTCCTCACGATATTTTCCTTCACCGTAACATGGGACTTAAAACATAAGTGTCGAAAATCTGGATGACGCTCCCTCTCCAACTCAGCCTGCGGGAACACAAAAGTGATGCGATGACTTCATAAGTTATGAAGCTGATGCCCGCGGGCATCAGCCGCGGCTTCCCTTACCTTTTTTTCGGATGAAATGGCTCCTCCCGCTCTGGGCGGAGCGGCAGGGAGTGTCAAACTTTTACTGACTAAAACTTATGTTCCAGAGCCATGGTATTTCTTTCGAACAGTCCCGCAACCCCGGCAGAGCTTCACTTACTTGGAGTTCAGTATTTCTCCCACCGGATCGTTCTACCGGGATAAAACGTATCCTATGTCTTAATCCAAATTATAAACTATCTCTGTATCAAACTACATTTTAATCCCTTCAGTAGTGTTTGCGAGAAAAAGTAACTTTCACATTTATAAGATTTGTGAAAACCTCTTTACGAAGACGAAAGGCACGAGTTCTCCACATCATTGCAATATTTTTTTTGTTTCACACCATACATGGGAACCTTCTAGTTACGGAGATATTGGGGGTCAAAGTTTCAACATTTTGACAAGTTTTTTTTTATACCTACTTAAAAAATGTTATGTACGATTTTTACTTCAAACACCTCCAGGACCCCACAACCAACAACCACCACCACAGCTACAACCACTGTGCTATTCAATCCATCCATCAGCACAATGTTTTGAGTGCGTTACTTATCAAATCAAATCATATGATTGCGAACAACAAGGCCCATAAATTTTACATGAGTTCTACCATAAAACATGAATTTTTCACCCCAAAAAAACAACTCGTTTCCCAGCAATAGTTTCTGCGTAAAGTTACTTACTTTGATGTACAAAATGCTTTTTGACGGCTCCATGATGAGTTTATTTACACCCTGTATTATTAGTAGGATCAGCGTATTATAGTTTCTAATACAGTTAACAGATTATCTTGCGAATAACAACGGTTCCTGGACCTGTCTGCTTTCATGAAATCTCTTAATTAAAACAGTGTTTGCTAATTGGAAGCGGCTTAAACAAATACCGGGAACCTGTAATTATTCAAAGATTTAGTCTCTAGTTTACTGAAACCCTCCACGTCCTAACTAAAGTCATACGATAAAACTCGCGCGGGTGCATGGAGCGGGTTGCATTTTGTTAAATTATTTACATCAGTCACACTGTCCACGTCTGTTAGCGTTGGACATACAATTTTTATAAAAACACGCGAAGACACACTCGCGCGAGTTTTGGCAAGGCGAACACTCGCGCAATTTTGTGAACGTCATGTTCATGCGTTCAGTTATTTGGAAGATCGGAAAACGCTTTTTGTCAGCAAGGTCATGCGTTTGTATTCGTGATGATGATTGCTTTGATTAGAACGCGGCCCTATGCAATGAATTCTCAGAAATACTGGCACTGTATGTTTAAAATCTTAAACTGAATGTGATTTTGTGAGTAGTGAAAGGCAGACGCAACAGATCCTAGAATTGGTCCTTGCAGCCGGGACACGGTTACCCTTCCAAAAAAGTTAAGGTATAGTAACTTTGGTATAGCTTCTTTTTATCAACTTAAATTAAGGAAGGTTATCAAAAGACTTTTTAGACATTCTTAAACGAGTAACTAATGCATGGACTATAGTTAGAACTTTAGTGCACGCATTATTGAAGGGAAGTGAAGGTTGTTGCGTTGAACATAACATAACTTGTCAAAATAATGCCTTCAGAATACAATTATTTGCAAATTACTGCAACATTTTTTTGCAATTTGAACATTATTTCATCAAAACAGCTTTTTCTTAGTTCGATGGTCTTGAACAAAACCTTGTTTTTGAATAATATTTATTAGTTTTGGTCATTGAATAAAATACTTATTCTTAAACTTGTTATTAGCTGCACTTACACGAATATCTCTTAAAATTATTATCTTTGAACCGACGACCCTAAATGCATTTAAAGTTGCCCTATTGATAACCCTAATGATTATCATATCAGTCTATCTTCCGTCACTTTAATAAAGTAGGTGGTCCTTATGTCAATTGGGTCTTTATTCAGTTTGGTCTTTTGACCCCATCATCATTGTTAAGCCGAAAGACATCTATCTACTGCTGGACAAACGCCGGTTCTGTACTTCTCGCATCCAATGGATGGCTGAGACCAGCCCCCGTATTCACAACGCTTCGATTCGCTTCGGTAAGTCGTATATCTATCTCGGTCGTTTTCGTAACGCCAGAAGAAGACAGATATACGAGTTGTCGAATCGGAAACGAGTCGAACGTTTGTGAATACGGGGTCTGGTTATCTATAATTTCCGAGGTGTTACGTATAGGTGTACTGAATTGTGGACTCATATTTCGTTAACCGTGCCTTGGAAAGCACGTTAAGCTGTTGGTCTCGGCTGTCATTTGTCCATCTTTGTCAGTCGTTACAGGTAGTCAGTGCCCCAAAAAGTCTGACACCAGTCATATGAAGAGGTATCGTGTTTCCCAGTATTAACTGGGTTGTGGAGGTCAGATAGGCAGTCGCTCCATGTAAAATACTGGTTTTCAGCTGCAACCGGTTAGACTCGAAGCCGACCGCAACATAGTTGGGAAACGGCTAGGCAGATGATGATTTCGTTAACTGTTTAAGTCCTATGTTATATATATGAAATAAGCCTATTAGCCGAGCCCATTTCTACAGTCAGATAGATAAAAAAGTTATTTTTTATTGGTCTGAGTAACTACGCTATGCGGCTGCTACAGAATAGCGTCTTCCATGGTTAATAACAAATCTATTTATTTATTTATTTATTTAACAATTTATGTACACACTAAATATAGAAAAGAAGAAAGGAACAGAAAATAGTACAAAGGTGATGCTTATTTCTAAAGAAATCTCTTCCAGCATACCTGCGAAAGGAGATACTAAAAAAAGAGATGTAGACATAGTGTGTAAAAGTAGGAGAGAAAATGGAATACACACAGCATAAAACTAATTAAATATATACAATATAAGAATACATACTCATACATACCATAAATATTCTATACTAACTATACAAACTTACTACTTACTTACTATAAAAACAATAAAATAACAAACAATAAATAGGTACTTATGCAGTTATGACGATATGGATAGGTAATGATCTTTCACTCTTCTCTTAAAAACTGCAACCGTTTGGCAGTCTCTAATGTCAGATGGGAGTGAATTCCACAACCGGACGGCGTGGACAGTGAAGGAATAGGAGTAGAAGTCGGTAGAGTGTGGAGGGGATTTGAAGAGGTTCCTAAGATGCGACCTGCAAGGTCAACAATCAACAATCTACAAAAAAAAGGTCTACAATCTATTGTATTCTTCAAAACATTTTTTTTTCCTGATTTGTCTGTCTTATGGAGTGGTCTTGAATTTCGAACATCATTTCACCAGCCTCGGTGGCGCAGTAGGCAGCGCGTAAGTCTCATAATCTTAAGGTCGTGAGTTCGATCCTCACCCGGGGCATATCTTTTGGTTTATTCTTCTTTGTTTTCTTAGATGCAGTTTTCATAAATAATACTGGAAAGAGTACAAATATTTTTAATACAAATGGCCTTTCATACAAAAAAAAAAACAACTGTTTTTCAATAAATTTTAAATAAGTACGTGTTTTAATGATTAAGGAATAAAATAAATTTATTCCCTAGCTAATTACATTTTTTAGTCTTTGCTTCCATGGGATATGACGTGAGTATACTTATGAGTTGAAACAAAGAATTTTTAAACAACAATAAAATTTAAATGTCTGTACCAAATACCAAAGGACCAAAAAAAATTTAAAAAATTGAGTTTTATATTTCAAGTGAAATCCCGAAATATCTCCCCGGAGCCCACTCCACACTATGAAACTTGCGGACAGTTGTAATTTGCGCTGCGGTTACTGCCGCACTGTCTAATTTTCAACACGTATGAAGGACATTTCGGTCATTTCAGACTTTACCTATTTCGTAGAGTGTCTGCGACGTAATTGTGTTTGGCCCTTTGTGATGTATTGCGAAGTTTTGTTGAATGTTTTGTTGCTTTACTTTATACTTTATAGTCTTTACATTATAGTTTAGAGTGGAGTTGTGTTTATGTGGACGTTGTGGGTAAATAATCACAGTCGCTCGGGTCAATCTTCTGGCTAAGCCGTCCTTGCTTAGGTTGTTCCGTGGATCGGTGACCACCATTTTTGTTGAGTTTTGAGTTGGCTTTCGATTATAAGTTATTGTCAGACGTTACAGAAAGCCAGTGACTTGAAAGTCTGACTACTAGTCTTACTAAGAAATAAATAAAGAAAGAAAAGGCATTTATTAGCGCGACAGGACGACACATAAAAAAAATTGGTTAAATTGTGATTATACACTTAACACTAGTACTAGTACTATAGTATCCTATGACCCAGTACTAATAGGGTCGTGGGGGTTAGACAGGCAGTCGCTCCGTATAAAATACTGTGATAATAATGCGTTATTAATGTAATAATAATATCATGTTTAATTAAATAACGACGACTCGAATAGCGTAGTGGTAGTGACGCTGCTTTACGTTCTTAGGGTCCTGGGTTCGAATCTCGGTAGGAGCAAATGTTTGTGTGATGAGCATGGACATTTGTTTCTGAGTCATGGATGTTTACATGTATAATAAGTATGTATTTACAAACAAAAAAGTATATTAGTATATCAACTATCTAGTGTCCACGATACATGCTTTGCTTAGTATGGTACTAGGTGGCGCTGTGTGTTAATGTCCAGCGATATTTATTTAATAAATATTAAATAAAAATACAAAATGTACTTTGGCAAATAAATAAATGTGAATAATAATGTAAATACTGAAATACACAACACAACTAACCAAATAAAACACGTAAAATGTTAATAAATAAAATTAATAATAAATGCATTTATTTTCAGGTAAATAACACCCATTGCCAAATAATAATATACATCAATGCCAACTAACATCACAATAAAATAAAATAAAAACAAAACTCAATCGATTAGAAATAAATAAAATCAAAAACATAAATAAATCAAATAAATCGTATACAATCCAGAATCGAAGACAATAAATAAATAAAAAAATCTAATCAAATCAAAAACATATAAAATCAAATTAATCATATACCTACAATCCAGAATCTAAGTCAATAAATATAAATTAAATTAAGTCAAAACAAATTAAATCCAATAAGTCCAAATCAAAATAAATGGAACGATGCAAATTAACGTTTTTTAAAAAAATCTACTCTTAGCCTAACAAATTACGAATAATAGAACACAGCAGACAGATCCACTAGGACGTAAGTTAGCTGATTCACCTCTGCACGACCCACCGGCCACAGAGACATATTTTGTAAGACAAAAAGTAGACAAATAAATTAATGATATTCTATTCTATTCTATAAAATACTGGTATTCAGCTGCATTCGGTTAGACTGAAAGCCGACTCCAACGTATTTGGGAAAAGGCTAAGCAGATGATGATATCTAACTGGACAACGATTTATTGAAGAGGCGAAAACTATTTATGTATGTACACACAATATATTAACATAGAAGAGCACAAAGGTGCTGCTTATTTCAAAAGAAATTTCTCCCAGCAGATCTGCGAGAGGAAGAAAGGCAAAGTCAAAGTCTGATAAGAAATGTAGACACAGTGTGTAGCAAAGTCAACAAGAAATTAAAACTAAAAACAAAACTACAACTATTTAAAATAAACATATTTATAATATACAAATAATTACACATATTATCAAAAACAAAATAAAATACTATAGTAAATATTACATGAATGATGATGATGAGTAAATATTACAATCAGTTACGACTGACGAAGATCTAGAAATGAGAGTCGAAACCAACAGCTTAACGTGCTTTCCGACGCACGTAGTAAATTCAGTGTGTAATGGGTGCTCACACATCCACGGACCAACTTAGGTCCTTGTTCACCGAAAAAATAACGATTTGATTATCTAAAAACAGCTGTCTAAGTTACATGTTTCCTTACAAAAATGTGTTTTAAACAGCTGATTTTAGATAGCCAGACCGTCATCTTTTTGGTGAACATGGACCTTAGTCAAGCATTTTTTTTTTTGTTGTCGGGGTGGACAATCCTCGATGGATGTCCTCCGCCCTGGGGAGAGCGCAAGGGTCTGTCAGACTGACTAAAAACCACCCCGGTGTTCCCTTCCCACACTTGCACCGGGGATCATGGGAACTAGTGCGCCTTCCACGATCCCCGGCTAGTGCCGGCCCGCCACTGCGGGCCTCCTCAGGTCTGCGGGGGGAGTGAGGTGTACTCCTCCCGCGACGTCATATAGGGGCGCGCGCGGAACACTACGCGCCACCGCCTCGGGTCCAGTCATTCGGCGGGGCGGCGGACCTCCCCAAGTCCGCCGTCCCTCTGGACCCGTTCAGGGGGGCTAGAAGAGGGCGTTGTCCGCCCTCCGCCGACGCCCGGTTCGTTTGCTGCGGGTCGGGAGAGTGGTCTCCACCTCTCTCAACCTCTCCGCAGCCTCCTTCTGTGAGATGACCGTTTCACAGAAGGAGATCACCGCATCCCACGACTCTGCGCTCCCGACCATCGCGCGAGCGACGACCGGCAGCGACAGATCGGTTCCCACTTCTGTCACGAGGGCACGGCGCGGTTCCTCCCATGCGGCACACACTCTGCCAGCGTATGCCGCGCCGTGTCCTCCAGACAGTGGACGCAATGATGAACCTTAGTCAAGCTTTGCTCAACCTGAAGTTCAATCCAAGCGTTTGTTACTATTTAGCTACATGCACCATCATCCAGACAAACATTAATGAAGAAATTTCGGATTCCGTCTTCGCAGTCAGCAACTACGGAACTAGGAAAAAGCGATACACCTGCAAAAAACCATTTTCGGATTTTTCATGGAACATTTACATCACGGAAACTTTCAAAGAAAAGCTATAAAGTTGACCTTAAACCTAAAGCTCCATTAATCTGATGTAATTTGGGCAATGAAATGTAGATCTACACGGAAAATCAAGCGTGTGTCTGTTTGAGTATTTACTTTTTTGGTATCCATTTTGTGGTCCTTGGGTACAAATGGGGCAAATACATATTCTATTCTATTCAAATATGTTACATCGTTAGTTGTACGGCTGTCCGTAGATCGCGAATCTATACTAATATTATAAAGCTGAAGAGTTTGTTTGTTTGTTTGTTTGAACGCGCTAATCTCAGGAACTACTGGTTGGAATTGAAAAAATCTTTTTGTGTTGAATAGTCCATTTATTGAGGAAGGTTATAGGCTATATATCATCACGCTATGACCAATAGGAGCGGAACATAAATGAAAAATGTTGCAAAAACGGGGAAAATTTATTCCTTTTGTGAGCTTTTTCTCTCATATATGTGACGCAGACGAAGTTGCGTGGGCCAGCTAGTAATATTATACAAGTCAATTTTATTTCATTCTGCTGAAAACGCGATCGTTAGAATGACAATGCTACTAACGTATAGACGGCCTAGTTTAATAGATGACATTTGACATCTGTCAGTTCTATGTGAAGGTTGCCTTTTTTGGTATTATTACAACAAATATCTAATCGTAATCGAAAAATGTTAAGGAATTGTGCAGTTCAAACTTTGAAATATATTTTACTCGAGCCGTTACAAGGTTACTTTGTTGTATTTTGATGAAGTGTCAAATGTATTTATTATCTTGGCCCAACAGTAAGTGACGTCATTCTAAATTCAATTTGGCGAACTTCCAAAGATGGCTGACTAGTTATTTTATAAGTACCCCCATGATATGAGCATCAATTTAAAAGGAGTTGCTGAGAAGAACAAAAAAAACAAGAACCATTTTTTATGACAAAAATGGACACTATTTCCAGCATCGTTTTGGCTGATAGGATGTTCATCATCATCATCATCATCATCGGCCTAGTGATGTTCTCACTGCTGAGACACAGGTATCCTCTCTTTGAGAGGGAATAGGCAATAATACAATATCACGCGGGCCCAGTGCGGATTGGTAAATGTCACAGAATAGGATATTACTTTCAGGTAAATAAAACATTTAAAAGGGATTCAACTGTCAAGGTATGGGCATTTAAAAAAGAGGGATGAAATGCATGTGACATGTTATATTATAAATGAACAAGGAAACGATGAATGGATTGAAACAATGATATGAATCAAAAAGGAGTAAATGAAAGCGTTGTTGCGCCGACCCAAAATAAGATGAGACAAGGGCAAGACGACGATGCAAGTGAAAATATAGAAAGCAACTCAAACTCAAACTCAAATCTTTTATTTCAACTAGACCATTACGGCACTTTTGAATGTCGATAAAACGAAAAAATAAGGCTACAGACACAGACACAAGGCATAATAACTTGAGAATGTACTGTAGTTGCCCATTCCCTAGCGTAGATCTCTATGGAGAAGAACGGGCAAGAAACTCCATGGACACTCTTTTCAATCAAAAATGTTATTACAAAATCTTGGTTACATCTTTCATGTTGAGATTATACATATATGTGATAACGATGTAGAAAGACGTGCACATTAAGAGCGTCCAGAGTAAAAAAAGAAATAAATCAACAATTTATAAAATAAAGCAATTCAAATGATCCATCCAATACATCCAACCAAGACAAGGTAACAGCTACTAGTCTTCCTAGCAATAAAATTGACGTAGAAATTATCTCGTTCAATCCGATTTGATTGTAGCAGGACTAATTTAAGTAATGACGCTTTTATATTACCTCGTAAAATTCAAAATGTCTGTTTTGAGTCAGGTTAACGTTTTATTTGAATACTTTGTTATAATTATTAGTCCAGGGACCGATTATTAGGAATTAAGGTATTGAATTTTGGGTACTAATAAAATGATTAAAGTTTTATGGCCCCCCGATAAATGGACAAGACAGTTTTAATGGGAACACAGGCCTTTAGGATTTTGCTACTTCTCCACTATACTTTTCTTATTCATTTCGTTGCGGGATCCACCTTTCCACATAGCCGTTAACCAAGCATTCTGTACATCAAACTGAGTATCTTTACGCAAAAATTTTTGCTGGGAAACCACTTTTTTTTTGAGGTTATAATCATGTTTTGTGGTAGAACTCAATGTAACGCACTTAAAACATTGCGCTGATGGATGGATTGAATATTACGGGGGTCGTGGAGCTGTTAAAAGTCAAAATGTTACGAATAAAACTTGTATTTAATAAAACTTGTCAAAAAGTTGTAACTTTGACCCCCCATATAACGAGAAGGTTCCCAGGTATGGTGTAGAGAACAAGTACCTTTCGGCTTCGTGAAGAGGTGTTTTACACCCTTTAAACGCGGGCGCAACATCACTGTTTCGTTTTGATTGGAGAAAATTACATAAATATGTAAGATAACTTTGAAATCAAAAAGGCTATAGAGTTATTATAGGGGTTTCTCATCAGTATTTTTGTTAGTAGCAGTCACGAAGTTTGGATTTGTGCCTTACTTATGACATCCGGCTTGCTTCTTGTACCTACATGAGGCTTAAACACGCCTTTGTATCCCTTTTTTTCGGATGGAAAATCATCAAAATATGACTACTCCCACACTGGGCGGAGCGGCAGGGAGTGTCAGATTTTTACTGGCTAAAACCTATCTATGTTCCTTCCTCGCCCTTTACGTTCCGGGGCCGCGGTATCTCTTTCGAACAGTCGCGCAGCCACATTAGTACAACCAAATTTTGCCAGTTATATTAAAATCCCATGTTTTATCGGTCGAACAATATAGTCATCAACCTGGAACAGATATAGACTCCGTAGCTGGTAATGAGAAATACCTGATCAAAAAACCCAATGACGCTTTGTCCAATCGGGGAATTAAACCCAGAACCTCTTGTCCAGCAGTCGCGCCTTCTTTTTCCTCTTTGTGGAAATCCTCAATGGATATCCTTCGCCCTGGGGAGAGTGGAGGGGTCTCTCAGACTCGTACTGACTAAAACCAAACCGATGTTCCCTCGCACACTTGTGTCGGGGGGCAGCGAAATCTGATGCGACTTCCGCTGCCCCAGACTACGGTCCGCTTGACCTGCGGGCCTCGTCCTGGGGGCAGTGAGGTGTAAAACTCCCCCCGCTACGTCTATGAGAGGCGCGCGTGGAACACAACGCGCCGCCGTCTCGGGTCCATTGTGATGGAGGCGACGGATGTCCCCGAATCCGCCGCCCCTGTACCAATTTTGGGGGCTGGAAGAGGGCGTTGTCAGCCTTCTACCGACGCCCGGTGCGTCTGCTGCGGGATGGGCTGGAGCTCCCTTTCCGCAGCTTCCTTCTGCAACATGACGACTGACAGTCTCGCAGAAGGACATCACCGCGTCCCAGGACTCTGCGCTGCCGACCATCGAGCTAACGACGGCCGGCAGTAGTCGCGCCTGCGACAACTAGACTACCGAGGTAAGTAGAACGTAAAAATCATCATCTGCCTAGCCTTTTCCCAACTACGTTGGGGTCGGCTTCCAGTCTAACCGGATGCAGCTGAATACCAGTATTTTACATGGAGCGACTGCCTTTCTGACCTCAACAACCCAGTTAATACTGGGTAATACGATACTCCTTGGTAAACCTGGTTGTCAGACTATTTGAACCACTAACTACCTGTAACGACTGCCAAAAATCTACAAATTACAGCCGGGACCAACAGCTTAACGTGCTTTCCGAGGCACGGAGGAAACTCGGTATGTAAGGGTGGTTACCCATCCACAGACCAACCTAGGCAAGCACGGCTTAACCTAAAGATAGGCTCGAGCGGATGCTATTATTTAGCCACAAGCTCCTTGCAGAACGTAAGTAGAACGTAAAAATATGAAAAATTTATCGTTTAAAATGTATTTCGTGCTTCTAAACATATCAAAGAATATTCATTAACGGATCCAATCAATTGGTTAACTCCTTTACATTGTAAATCATGAATCACAGTCTCGATAAATGTTGTTAGGGTTCCGTGTACGAAGGGTAAACAAAGGAACCTTATTACTTAGTCTCCGCTATCCTTGGCCACCCGTCTGGCTGTCAGTGGGAATTTGTACAAAATGTTTATTTCTGTTGCCACTGTAATCTACACATATATTAAAAATAGGAAATGTTTAATTTTTGTTTGTTAGTTTGTAACGATTTATCTCAAGAACTACTCAATCGATATAAAAAAATCTTTCACCATTATAGTCCTACATCTTTACCGAGTAACAGGCTATAATGCAGTGTCTCAAGACGCAAGTCTATGACCAGTGTGTGTTGCCAGTGATTACATACGTGACTGAAACGTGGTCAATCACAATGAGCCTTATCAGAAGGCTTAAAGTCACCCAAAGGGCAATGGAGGGGGCTATGCACGCAGTTTCCTAGCGTGATCGAATCAGAAATGAAGACATCCGCAAGAGAACCAAGGTCACAAACGTAGCCCGAAGAAATTGTCAAACTTAAGTAGCAGTAGGCAGGGCACATTGCTCGCAGAACGAATGGCCGATGGGGCTGAAAAATTCTGGAGTGGAGACCGAACCGGAAGACGATGCGTTGGAAAACCTCCCACTTGGTGGACCGATGACCTGGTGAAGGTTGCGGGAATCCGTTGGATGCGAGTCGTGCGGGACCGGTCAATGTGGTGCCACTTAGGGGAGGTTTTTGTCCAGTAGTGGACGTTTTTCGGTTGAAATGATAATGATGATGGATAGGCTATAAGCTATATTGATATCATGCAAATTAGCAGAGCTTGGACAAAGTTGCGGACGAAGTGCTGGTAATTAAAACAAATTAAAAAAAAAAATGGGAAATCGCCTACTACGACGGCACGGAGTACGGACCTTTCGCACGCAAATCCGAGTCACACTTGACCGGTTTTTTTTTTCTATCAAAAATTAACGTTAAATCCATCACACCATATTCCCTTATCTCTAAAACGTTCTACTAAACGCTTAAAATTTTCCCGAACATTCATCAAACCGACGTGGTCCTTGAACAAAACTATTCATGGAACTTCAAACCTTAAGTCTTGTGAGAAGAGGTTCATTATTCCTTGCCAAAATTGCTGTTGAAACAGTAGACAATCGGGCGTGGAAGCTGATAAAATATAATATTAAAGCTGCCTGTAACAACGAATAGTTGAGATACGAAGGGAAATTAAATACAATACTGCGTTTTAAAGTTTTATTAGTTGTTAAAATATTGTTATTAGGAGTATTATATTTGTTTAATTAGCTAAAAGACTGTTATAATAAGAAGTGGTAAATTGGGATGAGGATTTTTGATTATTATGTTAGTCGCTGAGCATAAGGTCTTGGGTTGCATTCCCGGGTCAGTTAACATGTTGTTGGGTTTTTTCATCTGGATTTACCAGCCACGGAGCCTGGATTTGTGCCCGGATGGTGGTAATAGGCTAGCTCCCTTTTACAACATGGGACTTAAACCTAATTAGTGAAATGTGTGTTTATTATTAGGTGCAATTCTGCCTAATCCATCAAGGATTACAGGCTTGATTTTATGATCACCGATCCACAGACTGACTTTGGTAACCGTCGATTAACCTTGAAGACCGACCCGTAGGCCGTTATTGCTTAGCTACAAGCTCCAACAATAACCAATAATCTTAATCTCAATCAAATTACAATCCAAAACAAGATAGCGCCTTTAATACAAACAGACAATATAGTGAGGCTGCAATAAAATGGCCACTAACGTTTCAGTCCGACCGCAATTGTTCGCGTAACGATCTCGCTTGCCGTCAAGTGGGCCGGAAAGCGATAACAGGACAATTTATGTCATCGCTACTATGTGGCGTGGGTTATGAACCGATACAAAGGACCATGTTTTAAACTTAAACTGTCATTAACGGGATATTTTCATCATTCTCTTGCCCTTATAGGCATAACGATCTTATAGAAACTAGAGCAAATTTTCGTGCGTTCATGCTTTTTGCCATATCTATTATTGGAATCAAATATAACAGCTGACAACTTATTATTTTTTTTTTTGTTAATGTAGGGCATCTCGCAGTTCAGTCTGAGAAGACTGGCTTCTGCTTAACCTGCAAAAATGACTATAAACTAAGCGACAGCGCTCTAAGGGAACCCACTGTGGGGTACGGACCTCGGCTTAGGGCGTCGCTGGGGGCAGCAAAGGGACAGGCTGGATCTGGTTGTCATTATTTAGGGTCTGTTTGATTACTACAGGCTCAGCATCGGCTGGGCAAGCTTGGGCAAGGGTCGGGGAGGGATTGAACGGGGATTACTAACTTACAAGTTCATTAATCTATGATAATTGAAGAACTCAGCATGAATCAATCAATCAATACTCGTATCTAAAATTAACCTACTTCTAACTTCTAAATCAAATACTGAAACAAAGACACTAAAATATTCTACCAAAAATACTCGTTCCCATTCTAGACGCTACGTAACTCTACAGGTGCCAATATAATGCATGCTTAGCTGGATCTAATTGATGGATGGCGGTAGCAATTTATGTCCTGTGTCGGTGAATTTATTTTCTAACACTCCACCGAAGAGTGTCGTGTGTCAATCGTGTTTTGGCGAAGTCGGGATGTGTATTCTGGTGTATTTACAGCATCAGCATTTGAAACAGAAGGTATAGTATTCTCAGTGCTGGGCCACAGATATCCTGTGAGAAGTGGTGAGCCATACTAAGCCACCAAATGGGTCCAGGTTGGTTTGGAGGATGTCGATTATTTAGTTAAAATCAAAAGGCTTTCAAATAAAGCTGAAAGAAAATGCATCATTTTTGAACCTCAAAAATACATCAAAGCAATTTTGTTCTTCTTGGGTCTTAAACGTGCTAGTTTCTTCATGCTGTTTTCACTCTTAGCTTTCAAAATTATTAATGGTAGTTAGCAATGTCGGTGAATTTATTTTCTAACACTCCACCGAAGAGTGGTGTGTCAATCGTGTTTTGGTGGAGTAGAGATGATTTTTAGCATGACGATGTTAGGTTACCTAACTGAATGCCTAATTCAGGTTTTCACCAACTCTAAGTGTCACCAAACTCAATCCTTAATGCTCGTTTTCACCAACATTAAGTGACACGACGATCGAGATAAGCAGAATATCTACATCACTAGCTACTTCCCCGTTGCCATGGAAATAATTTTTGTCTTGGTATTCATAGAAACTGGAGTCTACGGGTCGCCGCAAGCTCGGGCAGCAGTTTATTCTTGGTAGAATAGAGATGGAATTGGTCATGCTACGCGTGCAAGCCACTGACTGTAACTATTATCAAAGATCTACAAATAACAGCCGCGACCGATGACGGCCTTACGTCATCAGTCGCCTTTGCAAGGCACGAAGTAATCTTGGTATTCAATGGTTGGTTCATCTACAAAACAACCGAGGCAAGTTCGACTTAACCTAACTATTAACCTAAGCTGCTGTTATAATTTAGTCACAATCTCCTCTATCCTAGTATAACTAACTAGCTGACCCGCGCAACTTCGTCTGCGTCACATAAGAGAGAAAAACGAAAGGAAAAAAAACCCGTTTTTGCAACATTTTTCATTCCTGCTCCGCTCCTAATAATTGTGCGCCTATAGCCTTCCTCAATAAATGGACTGCCCAACACAAAATGAAATTTTCAATTCAAACCAGTAGTTCCTGAGATTAGCGTGTTCAACCAAATCAACAAACAAACAATCAAACAAACAAACTCTTATGCTTTATAATATTAGTATAGATGACCAGAAAAACGTCTCAGCTATTGCGTCTTATTCTTCCAAAACCCATTACCTAACAAAAGAAACGAAACATTGAATTTCAAAGCATGTCTTCCTTACATGATAGGAACTAATATATTTAGTTAGAACGTGAAGAAAATACTCGTTGAGTACGATCCATTGAACAAAATGTAATAATCTCTAGACGTTGAGCTAATAGCCGTCGACGTTCCAAGTGTTTAAGTTAATAGTCCACATGTGCAAAAGTAAGTGTTACTAGATAACTCAAGGAAAGGAGAAGTTCCAAATCTCCATAGAAACTTGGACCGTGGCTAGAATTTTGCCATAAATTCGAGCATTGAGGAAGGTTTCATGTGTCCAATTTTCACATCTCCTAGCAATGGCCAAATTGATAACATCAGACGTTTACATTTTAGGTTATCTTACTACTTCGTTAATTGTGAAATAAGCTCTAATTAGCTTCGAAAAGAAATACTAATAGTTAGTTTTATTCTAAAAGTCAAGACTGAATTAGGTTTATATAAAGGGAAATAGTTTTATTCTAAAAGTCAAGACTGAATTAGGTTTATATAAAGGGAAAAAATAACTCAATAAAATGATCTCTGACATCTCTCTGAAAAGTAGGCCTGTATTTAAAACTAATAGCACAGATGATTTACACAGATAACTTCATTAATTTTGGAAATATTGTAAAAATTGTAACGTGTTTCATCCTTATTAGATTTTTAAACATTGTGTTCTATGAATTTTCTATTTAATTGTATTTTTTTTTTGGCATCGAGGGAGACAGACCTTAAGCTTTATCCAGTAAAGTATCGAAAGTAGTTTTAGGAATTTGCAGCACTGTTACTGTTGATAATCGATCTTCTGAGTTTTAAGTTTAAAACTGCTTATTTTCTAAACTGGGCCATTGTTATTGAGGCTTAGAAAATATGGGTTAATTAAGCAAAACAGTAGATTATTTTGGTACAAATCTGATTCGCGTAACGGCTAGGCACATAGTGGGGAATCTCCTTTAACTGCCTGAAGCCCAACTACGAGCCTGCCGGGGCTGCGGGAGTGTTCGAAAGAGATACCGTGGCTCCGGAAAATAAAGGGTGAGAAGGAACATGGATGGGTTTTAGTCAGTAAAAGTCTGACACTCCCTCCCGCTCCGCCAAGAGTAGGAGAAGTTATTTGATGATATCCAATCCGTAAAAAAAGGCCCAAGTCCGAGCAAGTGCTGTAAATGTAACATAAATACGTAGATTTTAAATTCAACAGAGGAGCTTGTGGGTATAATTATCCTTAGGTTAGGCCGAAATGGCCTAGGTTGGTCTGTGAATGGGTGACCACCCTTACATACCGAGTTTCCTCCGTGCCTCGGAGAACACGTTAAGCTGTTGGTCCCGGCTGTCATTTGCCCATCTTTGGCAGTCGTTACAGGTAGTCAGTGGTCCAAACAGTCTGACACTCAAAATAAAAATTGTCTTTGCTTTGTGTTATCATTTCATCATCATCATCATCAGCCTTTAATGTTCCCACTGCTGGGACACGGCCTCCTCTCAATGAGAGGGAATGGGCTATAATCTACCGCGCGGGCCCAGTGCGGATTGGTAGATGTCACATGTCTTCGAATTTTTGGTTCTAGGACAAGCCGGTTTCCTCACGATGTTTTCCTTCACCGTTTTGAGAGCAGCGGTGATGAAAATAACTTACACAAAGTAATGCGCCTACCTGGGTTCGAACCCACGACTTACTGTTCGTAAGTCGGGGCCGCCACCACTGGGCCACCGCTGCTCTATCATTCTCTCATCATCTGCATCATCTCTGCTGTGTTATCATTTATCGAGTAAGTAACCTAAATAATAGAAAAATATAAAAAAGTCCAACTTAAGAACCGTAAGCACTATAAAATAATGCCTATCTTATTAAAATTTGCTTAAAAGTAATCAAAAGTATTTTTTTGAAAGGATATTGAAATACTTAATTCGTTTTTAAAACCTTTACTATTATTGGTTAATAGAATGTTTGGAAAAAAATAAGTAAAATTTTATAAAAATGATTTTTAATGTAATGTGAAAAGTGCGGGAAAACGGCGAACGAATATAATATTTACATTTCATCCGGTGATTATGCAAATATCAGTTGCAAGAGTTAGTGGGATCTTATTTGCATACACGACGCTTTAGTCTACCATCCACTGAGCACAAATACTTAGGTCGTTCTAAATTTAAATGAAGGATTTTTATTTGCTTTTTGACTGTTTTGACATTTTGATTTTGCTTTTTGTCTGTTTTGACATTTTGATTTTGATTTTTGTCGGTTTTGACATTTTGTGTTTGCTGTCTGACTGTTTTGACATTATTTTGATACGGTTACGTGATTGTTTATATAACTAGCAGGTTACTTATTAAAATAATCGCAATGATGGGGAGAGAACAAGTGCTTTTCGGCTTCATTAAGAATTTTTTTACACTATATATATTATAAAGCAGAAGAGTTTGTTTATTTCTTTGGTTTTTGGTTTGTTTGGTTGAACGCGTTTATCTCAGGAACTACCGAGTCGAATTGAAAAATTCTTATTGCGTTGTATATTCCATTTATTGAGGAAGGCTATAGGCTATATAACATCACTCTATGACCATTAGGAGCGGAGCAGGAATGAAAAATGTTGCAAAAACGGGGAAAATTTTATTCCCTTTGTGAGCTTTTTCTCTCTTATGTGACGCAGATGAAGTTGCGTGGGCCAGCTAGTAACATTATAAAGCAGAAGAGTTTGTTTGTTTGTTTGGTTGAACGAGCTAATCTCGGGAAGTACTGGTTCAAAATGAAAAAATATTTTTGTGTTGGATAGTCCATTTATCGAGGAAGGCTTTAGGCTTTAGGATATAACATCAAGCTATGACTAATAGAAGCGGAGCAGCAATGAAAAATGTTACAAAAACGGGGAACATTTTATTCCCTTTGTGAGCTTTTTCTCTCTTATGTGACGCAGACGAAGTTGCGTGGGCCAGCTAGTTATAAAAATATTACTTCTCAATTTTATCTGGATACCGTTTCTGCTATTCATACAGTTCTAACGAATGTTTTGAATTTTCTTCGATGACAAAACAAATATGTCTGCGCCCGCGTCTCTGTTCGTTAGTGTTTCCAGTGAAAGTCATGGCACAGATTGACGAACAGTATGGTAACGTGGGGTGTAGATATAAATATTATTTAATATGTCTTTTTTTATTATACTTCACCTATTTGAATCAATCAAACACTTTATTTCAAACAAGAGTCCATATGGGTTAGTAGCGAGTATTTTGGAGCTATGTTAGTACAACAATAAGAATAAAAATCAATTCAGAACAACATCACACAACAGCCCAAGTAGTGCAAATTAGTTCATTAAGGTCCATGTTCACCGAAAAGATAACAGTCTGATTATCCAAAAACAGCTGTCACTGTGTCATGTTCCCATACAAAAATACATCTTAAACAGTTGTTTTAGATTTATCATATCGTCATCATTTTGGTGAACATGGACCTTACACACTTTAACCTAATACACCCTACCGACCCCCAAACACTTTACTTGTTTTTATTCTTATCCGTATCTGAGCAGGGTATCACTATGGGTCCTATCAGAATATCAGCACTGTGATGTTTTTTTTTTAAATTCAGAACCATGCTGAGACAGGAGACTTTTGGCATCGTAAAGGATCAATATCGTTTATTTTTTATCAATTATCTTTTTTTTTTCTTTATATTTACTCTTGATATAATTTTATATGACTATTTTTTTTTTGTGTGTTTTGTCCTGTCGGGCTAATAAATTGTTTTTCTTTCTTTCTTTCTATTGAGAAATTCCTGATATAAGACCAAATAACACTTTGCCCGAGCACGAGAAATCGACCGCTCATCACTCGCGCTTGCGACCACTAGAACAATGAGGTAGTGAATCAACCAAATTTCTAATATTACTAGCTGACCCACGCAACTTCGTCTGCGTCACATTTGTGAGAAAATCGAAAGGAAAAAAAAAACCCCGTTTTTGCAACATTTTTCAATCCTGCTCAGCTCCTAATGGTCGTAACGTGATGTTATATAGCATATAGCCTTCCTCGATAAATGGACTATCCAACAGTTAAACATTTTTTCAATTCAAACCAATAGTTCCTGAGATTAGCGCGTTCAACCAAACAAACAAACAAACTCTTCTGCTTTATAATATTAGTATAGATAGTATAGATTCCCTAAAAAATAGTGCCAACATAGCGGTTAGTTTACATCAAATAAATGCTGATTTTTGTTAGCACATTTCTGACACTAACGAACAACAAATAAAAACTAAAAACACTGGCCAGTTTTGCATTTGAAAATGCAAAAGATAAATAACCAGAGTAGGAAAAAAAAATTATTTGGCTACGCTTGCAAATAGATTATGCAATAAATTAAAACAAAACAAAAAAATTTGCCATTTTCATTGATAGGCGTATCGATAAATATATTCTGGACTGATGCTGGGAAAATTATTGCTAGGGCTTATTCGACTGTGAATCTCGCGAGTGCTCGCGAGTTGGCGCCTTCCTATTTTAATTTATTTTTTGTCGACAAACTCGCACGCACGTTATAAAATACAGTAAAATGAAAACCGATTGAAACCAATATACAGCGTGAAATTTTAATCGTTGTTTCCCGCGGCAGGACGATTACCCATCAGTTGCACTATCGAAACGCAAAAACGTTTTTTTTTTATTTTTGCGTTTCTATAGTGCATCAGCTGATGAAAAAAGTTTTTTCAAATTATTATTATAACTTATTGGGTTTTGTGTTTTTTAAGTCAGGAGTAGTGGATCAGCTGATTTTTACGCGAAGTGCAACGACCGCGCCTGGCCCGTGTTCCGCGTAGATATTACTGTTGATTCAAGTCGCTTTCGAGTTTTGTTTATCGCAATTGTTAATCTGCCATATACTGAGTCTATATTTTTTATATATATTAATCGATTGTATTACCGATACAAACTCATTTTGCTTCGGGAAAACAACCCCTAAAATTTCAGCGTGTATAAAAAAAAATACCATTTTCATGTAGCTGAAACAGTTGAAATAGCTTCCCACACTGCCCCGTTTACCGTCTCCACCCTGTTTAATATACAGTCATTTTAAAATAACCTCAAGTAACTAACTAAACAAAATACTAAAAAATGGCGACAAAAAACTCCTCTTCAACGCTCTTGACTGGTAACATCCCCAAGAGACTGGTGGCGTTGCCGTGTTGCCACGTTGTATAATATAAAAAGGATTTTCTACCGGTAAATAAATTCTTAAATGACAACTAACCATGAAAATAAAAGAACTAATTTTAGTTTCCTTGAAACTTCTTTACAAAACTAAAAATAGAGCCGCTCCCATTTCATAAAACAATTTCTTCCAAACAATGAATGAATATTGAAGGTACTTTTAACATAATATATAACATCGTGTCTAACCTTTTTTTTTTTTTTGTTGCCGGGGTGGAAAATCCTCAATGGATGTCCCCCGTCCTGGGGAGAGCGGAGGGGTCTGTCAGACTCGTACTGACTAAAAACCACCCCGGTGTTCCCAAATCTATTTAGTCCGTCAGTTATTTAACACAATGGACACGTAATTTTTGTTTTTGTAAATCAATGAACATTGACAAAGTTAAAACGCATCAAAACTCGGTAGTTTGGATTCGTGACGTCAAAACTAGCTAAAAATTATACCTAGGCGTGACGTATTGGGAATTTGAAAAGCGTCGTATCCTCGTCAATTTTGATTTACGTCACAAAAGAAAAAATACGTGTCAAATATTTTTTAATAGTCTACCTGAAATACTAATTAGAATATTTCTGTCGTCTACCTCATTGTTCACCCAGACTCCACCCTGGGGACAGCAGAGAGGTCTGTCAAACACGTATTGACTAAAACCGCACCGGCCACCTGCACTTAGGCGGACCTACGAGTAACAAAGGATTCAAAACCACAACAACGCTGTCGAAGTGGTAGAGTTTTGGTCTAAGCTAATTTGACTGTAATGTAATTATGAAAAGGAAAATCTCACACTTTCTCTTATTAACCAACTGTGGTTACTTATGTCTAACTAGCTTCTGTCCATGACTTCGTTCGCGTGAAGTTTTGATATCGCAACGCATCGCCTGCTCAACGGAAGCTTTTTTCCCGCTTTCAACATTTTTCTTATTGCTGCTCCGCTCCTATTGGTCATAGCGTGATGTTATATGTATAGCCTATAGCCTTCCTCGATAAATGAACTATCAAACGCAAAAATAATTTTTCAATTCGAGCCGGTAGTTCCTGAGATTAGCGCGTTCAACCAAACAAACAAACTCTTCTGCTTTATAATATTAGTATAGATAACGATAAATCGTGAAAGACAGAAAAGTATATATTTGATTAGCACAAAACAAAACAATAAATAAAAAAATATAAAACCAAACAAAATAAAAATAAGACAAACAATAAACTAAATATTTCAACGTATATGTGCTGCAAAAAATATTGATCAGCATGTTCACTACATAACAGCCCACCAATCTAACATTATTTCAAAAATCTTATACATTTTTATTCTTTTTCACAACTCAGCGCATTTGGCTTAAAATAATGGTCCTACAAAATATATATGAGACCTCTCGCCCTTTGCCTCTCTAGTATATAATTTATCACGCCAAAATTCCCCTTTACAGCGAAATATTGGGGTACGGCTATTAAAAACCGTCATAGAAAATGATAAGACGATTTGCTTGACAGATTTGTAATTTATTTCGGTAGGAATTTGTATGGAGTAATTTGGAAAGGAAATGGAGAAATATTAAAGGGTAGATTTGTTCATTAACCGTTTTTTGCTGGACAGAAATAAGTAATAAATAGGATTGGGTGTGGTCTGTCTGACCCATAGTGCAAGGAAGTATGTAGAAAGAAAACTAGAGATGCGGGTTTTATTGGACATAACCAGTAGTCCACTCTAGTCCTGGATGGAAACAAATGAAAGTAATGGGTCAAAGTCAAAATTATTTATTTGCAATAAATGTGGTACAAAAGATGGTAAAATAATATGTAGTGCAATGACACATTTCGCCATAAAATTGGCATGCAAACATTTAAGTGCTTATAATTAGATGCTAATTAATTTCAAAATACATTTATAACTAAATGTGAATCAAACCTTAAATTAGAAACTTAGGACCAGTGTGTTTAAAGTTACTCTAAACACAAAACAAAAAGGGAAACAAAGAAATTGTTATCAGAAGGAAAACAAAATATATATTTTTTTAATATACAAACACAATACAACTAACTAAGACCAGTGTGTTTTAAAATTACTCAACACAGAAACAACAAAAAATAATAAAAACATTAAAACAAACAAACGAAGATATTTTTTAATCGAACGAACATAAAAAATAAAAAAAATAAATACAAACACAACATATTATTATAATTTATGTTATTCTCTACAATACATTGCCCGGCAGCGAGTTGACACCGGCGAATAGTATCAATATCAGAGAGAACATTGTCAACAGGTCCCATACAAACTCAATTTTTTAAGAAGAATTTTACTCGACTCTAAATTTCTAGTTAAGGTTCTACAATATGCATAATCGTATAAATTGGTGGAAAAGCTGTCTTGACAGTAGAAGGAGGTTAAAATCATTTTCTCGAAGCATCATATTGTGGTAAGCGTTAAAATCCATATCGGAAACTGTGTTACTCTTTTGTCGCACTATAAACATTGATGGCTTTGACTGGCAGTCCGTGACAGAAGATGTTCGCTCAACGCAATTTCGGAGACATGAAATTTATTAGTAATGCCGTATCTAAAGACAGACGGAGCGGTGAAATCAAATTCCGTGCTATGACCAAATAATTTGAAGCATACCAAATGTCGAAGAGTTATCAATCAATGTCTCTTACTAGTAACAATAAAAACAGAATATGTTATGCCATCCTACCTATGCTTTCAAAATGGTGAAGGAAAACATCGTGATTTTTTTTGTTCAAGAAGAACCAAAATATTCGAAAACATGTGACATCTACGAATCCGCACTGGGCCCACGTGGTGGATTATAGCCCATTCCCTCTCATAGAAAGGAGGCCTGTGTCCCAGCAGTGGGAACATTAACAGGCTGATGATGATGTTGATGATGATACCATCTTAGAATAAATCTGTACGGCTTATTCCACTAATCCCCCTTAAGAGAATCCCCCTTAGGGGGGAAAACTGGACCCTAATGTAAGAATAATCCAGAAAGTCCCCTTTTAATTTTGAGTTATTTCACTATTCCCTCCTGAGAGAATATACCTCAAAAACAAACCATAATGTAATAAAATCCAAAAATGCAACGCATGCGCATTTTCAAAACTGAATTAACAGGGTGTAAAATTATTCATACCCAATAGTAAAGGGTGAATCCTTCGACCAGACGGGTGTTATGTTTGCTAGGCTGCTGCACGATAGTTGTTATCGGATTTTTATGTATGCATTTATCGCAGAAAACTCTAATAGCATGATTCAGAATTATGATGTTAGTTCTTCATTTGTGTCATAGATGGCGCTGTAGTACATTTTGTGTTGTGATGCTGTACTAATTTTTGTACTGACGTTACAAATACATTAAAGATAAAGCTTTGACATTATCAAAAAAACCGGCCAAGTGCGAGTCAGACTCGCGCACCGAGGGTTCCGTACAAACTTTATTAAAAATATTTTTATTATATGATGTAACTAAAAATTTATGCTTTTCGCAATTTTTCCTTTATCTGTGTTATAAGAAGTTGCTTCGTACCAAATTTCAAGATTCTGAGTTCACGGGAAGTACCCTGTAGGTTTTGATTCCCTTGCGAGTGTCGAAAATTTGCGGCATAAACGGGAGTATCTTTTGATCGCGTTGACTTAGAAGTTTGATTTTTTCACAGCTCCAAGAGACCATAGACTTGAGTATTTGATATGAATTTCAGCTTGATACCTCCACGCGTTCCTGAGAAAAAAGGTCTTGACAGACAGACAGACGGACAACAAAGTGATCCTATAAGGGTTCCGTTTTTACCTTTTGAGGTACGGAACCCTAAAAATTATCATGAAACCAATACTGTTTAAACAGTAAATTCATCATCAGCTAACGTCAAAAATCTATTCGGTCAGAAAAAGCAAAATGCGTTGGTAGAAGGGTTATTCTCCTGAATATTTGAATGAGTTCCAATCTTTTAATTAACCTAATTTATAACCATTGTTATTGTGAACTTACCGAATGATTTGCGGCTGTTCATTGGCTGATTTTAAATAAGTGCGCGTGAATTACCTTGGCCACAAGTTACACTCTCAAGTAAGGCCTGTCAGTCTAGCGGTTGGTCGCGTACGGTCGGTCGTGACGTCAGCGAGAGCAAAATACGACAGTCAATCGCTGTAGACGTCTTTATCGCAGTATCGTGGTATATAGAACAAAATGTATACTCGTATGCGACCGACCGTGCGCGACCGACCGTCAGCGCGAAAATAATTTAGGCCTAACACGCTTTTTGTAACAGTGATTGATAAAACAAATGAAAAAAAAACTCGTGTAGAGCGTGCCATGTTTCATCACAATGGTACTCAATTATCAAAGTATCTTTTCTGATCGTCCGTTCAGAATAGACACTTCAAAAGATTCGAAATTTACTCCTTAGTATGGGAAAAGCTGCACACAATCGGTGCTTTTGCAACATTTTTCATTCCTGCTCCGCCCCTAATGGTCGTAGCGTATTATATAGCTTGAAACCTTCCTCGGCAAATGGACTATCCAACACAAAAATAATTTTTCGATTTGAACCAGTAGTTTCTGAGTTTAGCGCGTTCAACCAAACAAACAAACAAACTCTTCTGCTTTATAATATTAGTATAGATAAGAGGTTTTCAGCCAAATTCGGATAAAAAGCTGCGCGGGCGTTTTTATGATATACACAGGTCGTGTATGAGGGCTTATACCATGATCAATAATTCTTTTGTAATTTAAAAAATCTTAAAACATGAATGAATCAAGTTATTTCTTTGATACAAAAAAAAATATCGGTATTAAAACTAAACCACCTATTGCTTTACTCAAACTCAGATCAAAACACGTTGAAAGATATTCCACGCTTTGTTCCGATTTACTTTGTGGAGACGTTTGAGCTTCACAGCTGCACTCAGATACCACACAAAGACATACAATGCCATACACTGAAATAAATAAAATAAATACTCAAAAAATGGTGGAAACTGCTCATCGCATTGTGTAAAACGTATAAGAGCGAGGTGCTTTGTTTTCTAGAAAAAAATCCCCACTCTATGAATTTGTCCCGTGCGTTCAGAAACATTATGGCCTAAGTTCCTGTGGCACTGACGGTCGATCGCAGACGGTCGGTCGCGGACGAGAATACGTTGTGTTTAATATGGTACCATTATACAACGCTGACGTCAGCGACGACCGACAGCCGTATTTTCTTGTCGGTGACGTCAGGACCTACCGTAAGTCACTGACCGTCAGCATGACAAGAATTCAGGCCTTAAACGCACATTCACAAACAGCCAGGACCCGGAGCCAGGCCGGACCGGACCAGGTAGGTCTTAAAAGTATTTGTTTGGTGCGGTGGTCGAACCCATTACACGCAGCGCAGAATAGTACATTGTAATACAAGTGGCTAAAATGACCCATTAATAGACGAGGTGGTTTTACTTCCGAGCTTTAGCGAGGTAGTAAATAGGAACCGAGTTATAATGGGATTTTAGCACCGTGTGTTACACCCTACTTTTCACTGCGATTGCGAGAAAATAAAATAACCAATATGATAGTTTATTTTACTAACAAATAAATGTACAATTTGTACTGTTGTTCAAATTTAATGTGATGTTTTTTCCCGGCTACATAATTTCAGTTCTCGAAGTGAAGACGAATATAATATTGTGTCGTCTGTGGGGTAAACGTTGGAGATGAAAAGGAATCCTACATAAAATTCAAAAAAATAATACAGAAAAAATCATAAAATTTCGCGCCAATGCAAAGGAATGCAACCCACACATTCCGCCCAAGAGTACGGCGTTTTAAATAAAATGTTTTTTTTTTAATGGAACAGTAATAAGTCGATTCTTTCTGTAATATGAATAAAGACTTATGCGTTTTCGAACTCTCTCTCTCTCTCGACAACGAAAATTAAAAAAAAAAAAACCCTAGTGCAAAATATGCAATTTTACGCCCGCGAGGAGTTTAAAACGTATTATTTAGTACTACTATCACTTACTATCACTTAAAAATTCACGTTCAAAAAGTGTAAATGATTATGTTTTTATTGTCAAGAATAACTAAGCGTAGGCAAACACAAAAGACGATTTGAAAAGGAAATGTTTTGCCCTGCAGTGACACAAAACAGGATTGAAATAGCAGTAATAAGCAACAGAACTAAACAGAAAATTCTAGTGAAAACTGTAAGCTTCAGCACCGTAAGAAATGTTATTGTATGCAGACTGCAAATTCAAAGCAGAAACATCTGGGACCTTATAACATTTATATGTAAAATGAAAGGAAATCATCATAACAATGAATGTATTCTAGAAGGTTTGTAATACTGCAAAGTTTATCGATAAACTAGTAACGTAAACAAATTGTTGCAGGTGACTAGATACATGCAACATTGATTAAACCTAAAGGGTGTAAAACACCTCTTCACGAAACCGAAAGGCATTTGTTCTTCCCATCATTGCGATCATTTTTTTGTTCTACACCATACCTGGGAACCTTCTAGTTACGGAGATATGGGGGGTCAAAGTTACAACTTTTTGACAAGTTTTTTTTTTTTAAATACAAGATTTTTTTGTAAGACTTTTAACACCTCCACGACCCCCGTACTATTCAATCCATTCATCAGCACAATGTTTTAAGTGCGTTACATTGAGTTCTACCACAAAACATGATTTATAACCTCAATAAAAAAAGTTGTTTCCCAGCAATAATTTTTGCGTAAAGTTACTTCGTTTGATGTACAGAATGCTTGGTTAACGGCTTTGTGATGAGGTTGTTTACACCCTGTATAATATTGATGTGTAGTGTGAATTTGTACGTCCATTAGCACTTCAGGCTAGCATGGACTGAACTGCAGACAGTTACGAGCTTTCATCTCCATGTAACATACAGCACTGCATCAGTTGTTGACCACGTTCAACCTAACACGAGTTTCAAAACTGATAGGTATCGGGTAATGCTTAGAGAATGCAGAAGGACCAGTCTAGCCAATCCTAATAGCCGAACAGACCAGTCAGCTTGGCCGAACGTTTGAGTAAAACGGCCGGACACCCTACATTATTGGTGTTTTGTCTCTGTGCAAGTTTATTTGGTACGGCAAAAAATTGAAAAATCTAGCTATAAATCTTATGAAATCTACATAAAAGAAAGTCGTTTTAGTTACACTATATAAAACTCAAGAAAGGCTGAACCGATTTTGCTGAAAATTGGTGGAGAGGTAGCTTAGAACCGGGAGACGGACATAGGATACTTTTTAATTTTTTTTTTATTCGTCGGTAGGTAGTGGGTAGGTATTGGGTAGGTAGGGGTGGTGGTAGGTAGGTAAGTGGTGGGTAGGTGGTAAGGACGTAGTGGGTAGTTAGTAAGTAGGTAGTGTGTAGGTGGTAGGTAGATAGTGGGTAGGCGGTAGGTAGGTAGTGGGTAGTGGGTAGGTGGTAGATAGGTAGTGGCTAGTTGGTAGGTAGGTAGTGGGTAGGTAGTAGGTAAGTAGTTGGTAGGTAGGTAGGTAGGTAGTGGGTAGGTGGTAGGTAAGTAGTGGGTAGGTGGTAGTAGGTCAATTCCAATTAAATATTCATAGTTGACAGGACAACGTCTGTCAGGTCGCCTAGTAATAAATAAAATCGAATGCCAAATCACGTACTATATTATTAAATTAGCCGAATGAATTCATCAGTCCACTCGCCTGCGCTCGGCGCTCGCTCTTTTGCGAAATGTAAAACGCTTAACAAAAACCGGACAAGCCGGACACCGTTTATTTTGGCCGGACACGCAATCTAAAAGCCTAAACTATGGGCGATTGTGCACTACAAGGAATTTTACTGTCCGAACATCCGACTTTTTACGGTCCGAAGTGGCATGAAAAAAACGGATGATTGGCTTGTGCACTTGTCCGTCTTTTCTCGGATGATACGCCTCAGTTTAGGGTAGCTCTGTCTTTGAAACACGCGCACCCTCCTTCCCCGCGCCCGCCTCGCCTGCTCATGAAAACGGACGTAGTGCACAAGCATTTAAAGCACGTTTTTCATTGCTGTCATTTCGGACCGGAAAAAACCGTTCCGGAATGGGGAAAAGTAAAATGTCGGACGGTAAAATTACGTATAGTGCACAAACTAGTATATATATTATATGGCGTGCCATATCGGACCGTAAAAAATCGGACTGCCGGACAGTAAAATTCCTTGTAGTGCACAATCGCCCTATGTGTGGCTTTAACCGGACGCCTGGCAACGCTAGTTACAGGTGGGTCAAACCCAATCGTGTCACAGTGTGACTCCTTGGGATTATTGAAGTGAAAGCTTCTTTAGGTGCTTTGAACAGTTTTTGAGTAGACAAAACTCATGGAACTGGCGTCACCGTCACTTCACGCTTCGTAGCACTCGCAGTCGATCCGCTACGCCGTAATGGTAGTTTTCACTTGTATTAGTAGTCCACAAAGACTGCCCCGCTTTTTTTTCCATCGAGTCACACACGGGTTACAGCGTGACCTATTGCAACCATTTTTTCGAGGAGATTTCCCAACTAGTCACACTATTGCACATTGCATTTCTTTTAATCTGATTCAGTCACGGAAACTGAAATTATAATAATAATACTTAATAATATAATATCGCTGGACATTACACACAGCGCCATCTAGTGCCACAATAAGCAAGGCTTACTTATTATTTTACATATAAACATCCATGACTCGGAAACAAATGTCCATGCTCATCACACAAACATTTGCTCCTACCGGGATTCGAACCCAGGACCCTAAAAACGTAAGGCAGCCTCACTATCGCTACGCCATTCGTGTCGTCACGACGTCAAATTCATACGATACCTAGCAACTTAAATGTTTCAATCAAATATCTAAGCTACTAAAAATTGTCGTTGCAGAAAAATGTGTCACTTTTGTGTGAATAAATGTTTATTTTAACTTTATTATTTACTAGCTGGCCCGCGCAACTTAGTCTGCGTCACATAAGAGAGAAAAACAAAAAAAAAAACCCGTTTTTGCAACATTTTTCAATCCTGCTCCGCTCCTAATGGTCGCAGCGTGATGTTATAGCCTTAAGCCTTCCTCGATAAAAGGACTATCCAACACAAATAGAATTTTTCAATTTGAACCAGCAGTTCCTGAGATTAGCGCGTTCAACCAAACAAACCAACAAACAAACAAACTCTTCTGCTTTATAATATTAGTATAGATGTCTAGTGATCCTGTTATTGAGAAAATTCTTGGTAGATACACGATCAAAAAATGTTTTACTATTTCAGTTGATTTTCTGGTCCTTCTTTTTAGCACTGCTGTACACGGTAAAGCTTCGGTGATTGAACTATAAATCATAGATCTCAGGTTTCGGGAACGGCCCAGTTTTAGCTAGAACTTTGCAGTTAGCGCTCGATTGATGAAATGTTTCGTTTACAACTGTTTTATGGCAATAATACTATAGTTGTTGCAAGTTTAGATCGCAATTGAGGTCATTGCCCTTTCCTTAATTATATGAACCATGAAAACAAATAAACCAGGTTTCGTTTTTCATTAATTCAAATATTTATGATTGTATTAGGTAATTCATGCTGGACCTATTGTATAAAAGATATTGACATTTATTGTACTTAGTTATAAGAATGACATTGTATTATTTAATTATTTAATATTTGTACACCACAGGTAGAAAAGAGAGAGAGAGAGAGAGTGTATTAAACTTAAAAAAATATTAACATCATACCATGTAAAACTACATTCTTACAAATAAATGAATTCTATTCTATTCTATTACAAAAAAATGTAGAAGATCATGATAGATGACGATTCAAGACCTAAACAGGCTTATTTTTGGATTTCAGAGATTAAGAACTTTATTAAATGTAGGTGGTTCAATGACCGCTATTGTGATCTTCGTTTCTTTTAATTTTTTTATATTTTTTTCTGTTTAATTTTTAATAGTAAGTTTTAAATACGTTTTGATGTGTTTTGTACTGTGCGGGCTAATAAATGCTTTTTCTTTCTTTCTTACTTACTGGCTTCTGCCGGTACTTCTATAGAAAGCCGTAGATAAAGTGACAAATTTTATCAGCGATATCGATGATATTAAAGTAAGTAAAAAATCCAACCAAAAAAATAAATACACACTACCCTAAGAATATGTTTCATTTTCAATTATTTTGGTATTACGTTTGTATGAAAAACGCATGCTCCGCCGGCCCCTTAAGCCACCGAAAAGTTTATGTGATTCTTGCAGAAACATACTTAACATAATATGGTGCCTGTGATCCCCGAAGGCTTAGGCTGAAGTGTTCCTAAACGTACACCCACTTTCGCCAATTATACTCAAGACCCATGTTACAGTGGGTGAGCTTATTATAATCGTGTCTACATAACCTCGGCTTTTCTGTCAACCGAATTGTATGTTTATTTATTTATTTTTACTTCCAAAAAGAGGAGGTTCTCAATTCGACTGTACTTTTTTTAAATCTGCTTAATTTTACTAGATTTTGTTAGATTTTGTTTCATTTTTTAATCAGAGTTAGCAGCAATCATTTTTTTAAAATTTGGAACAAGTAGGATAGAAACGAATAATACGTACGTAAAAAAAAGTATTGATATCGGGTGACTGAATAGAGCTAATCCTGTGCTAATAAACTGTGCAATAATGAAATTTCATACATTTTGATTGCTCTAGAGCATTAAAGACTCGCTTTGTACTGAGTTTTTAGTGTGATTATGATGAAATTAAAGCATAGTTGGAAGGAAATATATATAAGCGGCAAGTAAAGTGTAGTCAGAGGCTCAAGCCAGAATTTTATTAGATTTTGTCGTCATGTGTTGTAAACAAATCTAGTGAAATGATTAGAGAATATTTATTTATTATATTTTTTTTTTTTAGTCCGTCATTTGATTATCAAAAAATATTTTTTGACCTGTATTTCTACTATTTGACCTGTGTGTTCTTTAAAATTCTCAACTCAAAACTCACCGTGTAATTTTACTACATTCTGACATCACAAGCTCCAACTCCTGGGTTTTGATGCGTTTTATCTTTTTCTATATTCATTGATTTACAAAAACACAAAATACTTGTCTATTATTTTCCAATACTCTGACGGAATTAATAGATTTGCAATTTATTGATGGTGAAAACTAGCCTATTTCACGGAATTCACTTGCGTCGTTAATCTAGTAGTCGCAAGCATGACCGCTGAGAATGGGTTCATAACAGTCTAAGCTGTTTCAATGGGGGCTATCGTTTTTGAGTTCCCCAGATGGCGCCACTGGTGAGTAAGGTCCTGTCATTCATTCTTTTTGATACTTTCAAGTACCAATAACTTCATAAAAAGTTAATTTTATTACATATTGTGCATACTTTAGATTCATATTTACAATATAAATAATAAAAATATTTTTTCTTCGAAGTACTAAACAAATTAGATGTTGAAAATCCAACTTGTTACTTCAAAATCTTCTAGTCATTATTAATCAGGAATGGGTCGATTTAGATCACAATTGCGAATATTAGTAAAAATACGTGATAAAAAAAGCGCATTGCGTGAACAATCTATAACATCTGACATTTCGGAAGACCTTACTCTACACGAGCGCCCCCTCACGAATTCATGCGCGATAGTCCCCAGCTGTTTCAATTGTCTTTTAGCCGTTTTACACAGGTGCTCTAAAACATCCTAGTGGATGCAGAACAAAAACATCATATGAGGGACGAGATTATTCTTCAAGAACAATTTAATTACGCGCCTAGTTGGATTAAGCAGAATTGTTCCCTATGAATAAATTTTAACTTTTAAATTCCTTTGCTCACTGTTTGCTTGAAAGGATACATTGTTAGACTTTGTCTCTGACTTTTTGCCTAGATTGTGGTTCTTCTGCATTAAATTTGTAAAAATGGAAAAGGAGTGAAGTTTTTACTTGTCGTTCTTGTTTTAAAGTAGGTATGTGAATAGGGATGAAACACATTGCATACTTTTTGAGAGCTGTCAAAACGCGGTTCTCTCATTTTTGTGGTTTTTTGACTTTGTTGCAATAGCATGCTGTGACGTTACTGTTTGGTCAATTTAATGACTCAACTATTTATTAATTTCAAAGCAACTAAAAATCTAACTTGGCAAAAATTGGGTTTTCAGGCCCAAAATAACGTTTTATTTTAGACACTAGCTGACCCACGCAACTTCGTCTGCGTCATATAAGAGAGAAACCGAATGGAAAAAAGAATCCCCGTTTTTGCAACATTTTTCATTCCTGCTCCGCTCCTAATAGTCGTAGCGTGATGTTACATAGCCTTAAGCCTTTCTTGATAAATGGACTATCTAACACAATACAAATTTTTCAATTTGAACCAGTAGTTCCTGAGATTAGCGCGTTCAAACAAACAAATAAACTCTTCTGCTTTATAATACTCGTATTAGTATAGATTGGTGTCTTGGTGATTCTGACGGATAATTTATGGTTGGTACGATTGACACTTATTGAGGGTTTTGAATTTAGGATCTGTCTAACTTCATTTTTACTACGGAGAAGCCAAAAGAAAAGATTATGAGTTTAGCAGCCTGTGTAGGTATTTATGTTTATAAAGGGTGTAAAACACCTCTTCACGAAGCCGAAAGGCACTTGTTTTCCCCATCATTGCGATCTTTTTTTTGTTCTACACCATACCTGGGAACCTTCTAGTTACTAGGATATAGGGGGTCAAAGTTACAGCTTTTTGACAAGTTTTTTGTAAGATTTTCACTTAAATTTAGCACCTCCACGACCCCCGTACTATTCAATCCATTCATCAGCACAATGTTTTAATTAAGTGCTTTACATTGAGTTCTTTCACAAAACATGATTAATAACCTCAAGAAAATAGTTGTTTCCCAGCAAAAAAAATTGCGTAAAGTTACTTATTTTGATGTACAGAATGCTTGGTTAACGGCTTTGTGATGAGGTGGTTTACACCCTGTATTTACTCCGTAGCGCCCTAAACGATTCATTCGATTTTGATAAATAATGAGTCAATCGATTGAATATTATGGCCTGAGCTTCATAGGCTGCATTTTAACCAACTTCAAAAATTGGAGGAGTCAATTTTATCTTCTCACGAATAGCGAGAGCGCTCCTTCTTAGAGCGTGATTTTCAGTAGTCGAGTTTTTTAGTTGAAGTTACCACACAAATTCTTCCTAAATTTTAACCCTTCGTTAACCGGAACGTAGATCTACCCAAGACACAATGGCTTTTTAATTGTGTCTCTAATTACGGCATACAAGAGGTTAAGGGGCTGCATTACACAAATTAAAATCTCAAACATCTTTACACTAAAAGCCACATAGCACTCGATGCCTAGTTGATCAAGTCATCAAGTCATTGCTCGTTAAGCCAGTCCTTTTCAAACGACCAACAAATCAAAGGCCATTTAAAAGAAACCGAAAAACTATTCGTTAACTTCTATCGACATTATACCGATACTCGATTTACTCGATACTCGATTCGAGAACTCATTTTTCATGCGAGGTAACAGCTTTCAACCCTGAACATATTTGCTCGATAATACTTCACAAACTTTGTATCGTTCGCACTCTTTGCTTTACGGAATCGATTGTGAAATGTTTTTAGTTTCAGAGGAACTAAAATTTTGGTGTAAATAAACGCATACAGCGTTTTGTAAAAATATTGGTGTTTTTAACTACCTATTAGATTTCGGTTTTCCCAATTTTCGGTGGAAGTTTACATGGGAATGTACATCATTTATTTATTTTAGTTTTATTATTCTCTTATTTTAGGAGTTACAGAGGAAGGACACACCTTTTTCCACTTTGGAAGTGTCTCTCGCGCAAACTATTCAGTTAAGGAAAAAATAATATTAAAAACCTCAATATCATTATTGAAGACCTATCCATAGATAAAATTTATTGTAAAAATATTAATGCGTTTCACAGAATACATCTACTTACCACTTGGTAAGTAGATATATTCTGTCAACAGCATAGTTCTTATAGTTTCGGAAAAAATGGCTGTGACATACGGACGGACAGACAGACAGACAGACATGACGAATCCATAAAGGTTCCGTTTTTTGTCATTTGGCGACGGAACCCTAAAAAGTCTAGACTCGCACAGAACAAAACAATGAAACAAAATTAATACCTATCTAAAACATTTAATACTAAACCTAACTTTAATAAGTACAGGGTTTTAAAAAAATCCTTTTTTCAAATTCAATTCTTTCTTTTTAATCCGACCTTTGAAACAAATCTCGAAACAATTGTGAAGACTGTCGTAAGATTAAGAAAAAAAAGTAATTTAAAACAAATAAACGAGTTAGCGTAAGTGTCAATGGAGGGTAACGACACAAAAAAAAAACAGTTTGCAATACATCCTGAAAAGTTTTCTTGGAGTGGAGCTTCGAAACGAACGTTTTTTTGTTTTTGAAGTGAAAACATATTTTCAGATGAACAAAGATCATGGGACTCGCGTGACCATCACCTACCGTTTCGTAGCACTCGTAGCTGATCCGCTACGGCGTAGCACCAATTAGGCATGCGCGGGGCACAACCCGTAGCAGATATAGATTACTTTTTCTTTTTTTTATATTTTGTCCTGTCGGGCTACTCGTAAAATATAAATATTTTTTGGGAAATAGCATGTTGGTGCTCAAGCTAAGCTGTTTTTGGCGGCAAAATACAATTACAAAATCAGTAATTACATGCTATTCTTAGGGAGATGACAGCTAAATACGAGTTGTTTCTGAGAGGTTGACTTCATTATAGCACGATTGATTCATAATTTCAGAATATTGCACTAGAACTATTGAATGAATGAATGATTTATTTACATAAAAAAATCTTAAAACTACATGCCCCACAAAACTGCTTACGCAGTTTAACTGTGAGATCACTGAGTCTCTTTTACAATAAACTTTATATCAAGTAGGTACATCTATAACATAAACACATTTCACATTCTTAATACCTACCTACACTTACATAATTATCTAATAAATATTTTTTTAGTTTGCGCGCGGATTTTACTTTATTATCTTCTTGTCTGATGTCAGCAGGCAGAGTGTTCAATAAATAGGGAACGCGTTTTTTTTAAGTTCTTTCGCCATAGTAATTACTAACTCTGGGTAGGACTAGGTTTGACGACTCGAATGGCGTAGTGGTAGTGAAGCTGCCTTGCGTTCATAGGGTCCTGGGTTCGAATCCCGGTAGGAGCAAATGATCATGGACATTTGTTTCCGAGTCATGGATGTTTGTATGTATAATAAGTATGTATTTACAAACAAAAAAGTATATTTGTAGTATATCAACTATCTGGTGTCTACGACACAAGCCTTGCTTAGTGTGGCACTAGATGGCGCTGTGTGTTTAATGTCCAGCGATTTTTTTTTTTTTTTTGGACGTGATTAGCTTTATTATGTTCCTAAAATATAACAGAACAAAAGAAACAGGCCTCCTCTCTGCATGAAAGTATGGCCCGTATTCAAGCTCAGCGCAGTCAGTCAGAATAATATTAACGATATTTTAGCATAAAAGAGTCAATAAACATAACTTTTCATTCTGTTTTAATTTTTTACTGACAGCATATTTTTGAATGGGGTTTGGTTATAATAGCTCAGTATTTTGTGGGCTATTTCATTATTATAGACACACAGGTCTCGTTAGTGATGGATATTTGGACCAAGCTCCATACACTTTTGTTCATTCTCTTTTAGTCAAAACGTTTGACTTTTGTGACTACGCTGAGCTTGAAAGTTTTCGATGTTTTGATCCACTGTTTTAGGAGAATTTTCGATGGAACCCAATTCAGGACTATAACAATCACAGGCTCCACTTAAAGTACTTACGGGATTATATCCGTGATTTTCTTGTGGTTTTTGCAAGCATCATGATCGCGGAAATACTGAAGTTTCGTTTGTCCAATGTAGCAGCTCAGCAGCTCATACATTGGACAAACCAAACGAACCATCTCATGCCGGATCAATGAGTACATCAAAGCAGTAAAAAACAATGAGAGACACAAATCGGCCATAGCTGAACATCTGCTGGACTCGGGCCCAAATCACTGGATTGAGTTTCATAAGCCACAAATATTGTCAACAGACCGATACTACACCCCAAGGTTAACCAGAGAAGCTACTCGTATTGAAATATCAAAATATAAAAATTTCAATCGCGTGGACGGTTTTAAACTATCGAGTACGTGGAATCCAGTGATAAACCTAATAACAACTAACATGCGTCTCCATTATAAAGAAAAACCGAGTGATACTGTGAGTGCGTTCTGTCGTGAGTTACAATCGAGTTCCAGTAGTGCGCGTAATAAAAGACTAAGGAAGAGGGTAGACAGATTTGTCTGCTCATAATTAATAATTTTCGTCCCACCCGCATACCTCTTCAGTATTCCCGCGATCATGATGCTTGCAACAGCGTCGAAATATCGGGTGCTCCAAAAAGCACAAGAAAATCACGGATATAATCCCGTAAGTATTTTAAGTGTAGTGAAAAACCGTGGAAGTCTAAAACAATCACAGGCTCCTTTTCTCGCTTTGTTAATGGCCACACCCAACAGCTCCCAAAGTTGCTATAAAAGTGTTGGACCAATCAAACAGTCAAACTGTATCGCAAAACGAATTTGTTGGCAAATATTGAACTTTGCCACTAGAGGGCGGTGAAGGCCGGTCGAAGTCAAACCTTATCAATCACCAAGGGCGATGTTAGGTCAACGAAAGTTCGATAATATTTTGTATAATATTGTGGATTGGTATAACAGAGTAGACGTAGACCAAAAAACCGGCCAAGTGCATGTCGGACCACGCGCAGTGTAAGGTTCTTTATTAGCTCGTTATCACATGAAAATCTAAATAAGGTTTAGGCGAAGAATTTCAGAAACGCAAAATGTCAGATTAGCGAATTGTCAGATACGCATAATGCTATGTGTCGCAAAATTACAAGATCTGATAATGACAGATTCGAAAAATGACAGATTTAAAAAACCATCAGTTAATCATCTGTAATATGAGTTTTTAGTTTTTTTTTTATTTTAAATTTTGATTTTCAATGCACTCTTTACCCGTTATAAACAAGCAACTACTTCATCCTAGTCACTTTTGAGGATTTATTCAAAGGATTTTGCATTTGGTATAAAATTATCCAGCACTCAAGCTCAACGACTAATAAAGTTATCTCAACCGCTACAACTTTTCTTTAAAGTTCATGAAATGTACTATCATCATGAATTTTTAGCAGTTTAGCTTTTAGAGGGGGGGGGGGACTACTGGAACAAATATTTGCACTTTATAAATTAACTAGCTGACTCACGCAACTTCATCTGCGTCACATAAGAGAGAAAAACGAAAGGAAAAAAACGTCCCCGTTTTTGCAACATTTTTCATTCCTGCTCCGCTCCTTATGATTGTAGCGTGATGTTATATCTTCTGCTTTATAATATTATTAGTATAGATATTTCGTCAACGGAGAATTAAATCTAAAAATACATAGTAATCGCAACTGCTAAGTCATTTAAAAAAAAAACAATTCAGCGACACGATGGGATAGACGACAAAAAAAATTCATCCCATATTCACATAATTATAGGGAAGCTACCCAAAAAAAAATATTTTCCAAAGTTTTATTCTACCAATTTGTCGGCGTAATTGATATACACACCTCTTCAAAATACAGCTATCCAGTATGATGTCTCTGACCAAAACCTCGGACGGACGGACGGAGAGACGGACTGAAATTATTTTGCACGAAACGACCAGACAACGAAGCCGCATTTAATCAAATTAATAAAAAATATGAAAGGCCTTTTTCAATAAAGATTAAATTTTTATTCATGGGCTTAACTTATTTATAATTTATAACAACCTATCAGTTGATAAATTGAAAACATTTTACGATTCTTTCAATTTATGTATTACTTGATATTACCTTTTTTTTTTTTTTTTTTTTTAAGGATGGGAAATCATCAAATGACCCCCCCCACTCTGGGCGGAGCGGGAGGGAGTGTCAGACTCTTACTGACTAAAAACCATCCATGTTCCTTCCTCGCCTTTTACGTTCCGGGGCCGCGGTATCTCTTTCGAACAGGCCCGCAACCCCGGCAGGCTTCGGCCCTTGCGGGCCCCTCTCTTTTTGCTGACACTCTTTGAGGCGCGCGTGGAACACGAACGCGCCGTCGACACGGCCTGTCGTCGTCGTTAGACGGCCGGACGGCTAGCTAGCCCATAGCCAGCCGTCCACAGGCCCGCATCTACGGTGGCCGGTAGCCACCACGTGGCCCCCGACGCCCGTTGCGTCTCCCGCGGCGGCCGGGAAGAGAGGATCTCTCCCTCTCTCGTTCCGCCACCTCCTTCGCTAGCATAACTGCTTCGCAGAAGGAGGTGACGGCTTCCCATTCCGTCTCGCTCCGGACCATGGATTGAACCAGGGCCGGACGCGAGAGGTCGCCGCCGCCGATCGCCGCCACGAGGACACGGCGGAGCTCCGCCCACGCAGGGCAGACTTCCACCGTGTGCTCCACCGTGTCCTCCGGTCGATCCTCGCAGTGGAGACACCCGGGCGATTCCTCCCGCCCGATTCGGTGCAGGTACCTCCCGAAACATCCGTGTCCGGTGAGGACCTGCGTCAGGCGGAAGGTGAGGACGCCGTGGCGCCTCTCCAGCCACTCCTCAAAGAGGGGACTTACCGCCACTATCGTGGCGTGCCCTACTTGATATTACCTTTAACCATAAATAACTGCCAATTGGGGAATAAGCAATCTATAAGATATGTTTAGAAGTGTTAAGGAGATATTGATTAAATCGTTAAAGTAAAAAATCGGCCAAGTGCGAGTCGTACTCGCGCACGAAAGGTTCCGTACAATAATAGACAAAACAGCAAAATAATCAAGATTGTTTTATATTTTGCAAAATGGATTTTATTTTTCACTTTTTAGTGGTTCACATGCGATTACCCCTTCACAGCGTACTGGCGTAAGGTTATGTTATGAACTGGTGTAAACAATAGACAGACATGAGATTTCATGAATCCCAGTCCATTTGCTATCATTTACTGTGTAGTTCCGTTGCCTATCTCCGAAGTTTTTCATCAGATCTTCACGAAATTGAAGTGGGATCACTCCAAGAAAGTACTATTTCGAAAACTACCCAAATCGCTTCATGTAGAAAGTCAGAAATAGAGAGAACTCTTCAAACTTTATAGGCACCTATAAAGTATGAAGAGTTCTCTCTATTTCTCCAGGATTCTATCATCAGATCCTGACTGGATGATTATGGGACCACCTGCGAAGCATGCCCTTTCAAACAAAATAAAAATAATTCAAATCCGTCCAGCCACCTTCGAGTAAACGGGGGACTTACCAAAAAAAAAAAAATTTCCGACGAATTCCTCCTCCTTTTGGAAGTCGGTTAAAAACGGGGCACAATCAATCTGGCACAATGCGGTCGTCGATATGTGCGATGAGATTAAATGTCGTCCTTGCCTTGAGCTATGAACATATGTGGAGCTCGTGGCTAAATAACAACAGCCGCTTGGGCCAATCTTTAGGTTAAGCGTGCTTACCTGGGTTGGTCTGTGGATGGGTGACCACCTTTACATACCGAGTTTCCTCCGTACCTCGGAAAGCACGTTAAGCAGTTGGTCCTGGCGTCGTTTGTCCATCTTAGTCTTTATTTATTTATTTAAACTTTATGCACTTAATGTACAAAGGCGGAATTAATGCCTTGGGCATTTTCTACCAGTCTACCTTAGGGTGATGCAGAGATAAAACAGCCTTTACGGCTTTACAGGTAGTCAGTGGCCCAAAAAGTCTGACAACCAGTCTTACCAAGAGGTATCGTATTACCCAGTATTAATTGGGTTGTAGAGGTTAGATAGGCAGTCGCTCCATGTAAAATACTGGTATTCAGCTGCATCCGGTTAGACTGGAAGCCGACCCTATTATAGTTGGGAAAAGGCTATTTTGTAACCTTCTCCGCCATCTATACTTCTATACTAATATTTTATAGAGGATAGGCTTGATTTCTTGTTTGTGTGTTTGTTCTGATTTAACTCATAAACTACAAAACTGATTTTAAAAATTCTTTCATCATTAAAAAGCTACATCTTTATCGAGTTATAAATTATCCGGGGCTGCGGGACTGTTCAAAAGAGATACCGTGGCCTCGGAACGTAAAGGGCACGGAAGGAACATGGAGGGGTTTTAGTCAGTAAAAGTCTGACACTCTCTCCCGCTCCACCCAGAGTGGGAGAAGTCACATGATGACTTCTTATTCGAAAAAAAAGTCTATAAAATATATTAATTTCATGCAAATTTGCCGAGCTATCACAATTTCTGTGGACAAAGTCCCGAGCGATGTGCTAGGTATTGAAATAATTATAGTACCAAACCAAACAACTAAATCCTTTAACAGTCACATCCATTAAAACACAAAAAAAAACTTTTCATACATAATTCTACAGCTCCGTGCGTAATGGTCCTTTTTTCGTCCACCATTGATAAACACATCTGCTTCCATTTTGCCACAAATTTGTCGTGTCGTTGTGTCCGACGACAAAACCGCAATTCGTTCGACCGCAGTTTTGACTGGCGACACAAAAGTAACAACTAGAGATATCAAATGGGCATTTTCGGGACGCAATTTCAGAAAATAAATTGAGACTGTTGCAATAACATAGGTACGTGCATTGCCAGCTTACAACGTTCCCCTTGCTGGGATACAGATTTTCTCTCTAATTTAGGGACAATCAATCTTCCACGTGGTATTACCCAGTACTATTTGGGTTGTGGAGGTCAGATAGGCAGCCGCTCCATGTAAAATACTTGTATTTAGCTGCATTAGGTTAGACTGGAAGCCAACCCCAACATAGTCGGGGAAAGGCTGGCAGAAGAAGATAGGGATTGAGTGGAAACCCACCAAGCTAACCCAGTGCAAGGGTATCCTCACGAGACCGACGTTCGACTTTTTTTTTGTTTTTTTTTTTTTTTTTTTTTTTTTTTTCATTTTCCTTATTCCTCCGCAGTGCATGTTGTTGTGTTCATACTACGATAACCGATAACGAACAACAAAACTCATGCTAACTAAACATCCAAATTTACAAAATACGCGAGTCTTGGAGTCTTCTTTATCGTGTGGTTCTTTAGTATCTTCTGTCATGGTGAGAGAGAGAGAGTTATATTGAACACTGCACTCGTAAATGACGTCATGTTATTGTAATGCTTGTGAGATAAAAAGAAATTGTACGGTGGAGTATGTTTTTTTTTGTTTTATTTAAGTGAAACAATGTGTATTTGTGGACATAAAATACTTTTTGAAGTAATGGTAAAACGGCCTCACACTGAACATACTTTACAATTACTAATAAATGATAAATGATCTTTATTTTGTAAGTAGGTTTTCACAAACACTTTTACACGTCAATTTTTTTTTTTTAAACTAGATGGGGCCGGGTTGTAATACATTACAAAACTAGACTAAACCGTAACCTGCTAGCTAATTTAATAACGATTCCAATGATAGTGCTGGTAGCGAGCTGACTGGCGTACGACTAAACAAATGTAAATAAATAAACTTCATATATGCTTCTAACTGAAGGTAATATTTTAAGCCAAACAATCATTTAAAATCGATTAATATCAATACTATTATTATAAAGCAGAAGAGTTTGTTTGTTTGGTTGAACGCGCTAATCTCAGGAACTACCGGTTTTATTGAAAAAATCTTTTTGTGTTGAATAGTCCATTTATTGAGGAAAGCTTTAGGCTATATAACATCACGTTAAGATTACTAGGAGCAGAGCAGGAATGAAAAATGTTGCAAAAACAGGGTTTGATTTTCCTTTCGTTTTTCTCTCTTTGACGCAGCTAGTTTATCATAAAATACCTGGACAATAAACACATTTCTATTTTCATGACATCGAAAATTGTCCCCTTTACACAGAACGAAACGTCATATGAAATAAAAACAAACACACAGAACATTGTTCACGACAACCTCGAAACGCTACGCTTGCAAACGACTGGACACGAATGAATCCTACCTCCAACGTTCATTTTGCTCTTTGACGAATGTTTTGACGCGAATAATAAAGGACTCTAGTTGGGAAAAGGCAAGGCAGGTGATGAGATGAAAAAAGAACTCTTTGAGTTCCTACATACCGAGAATACCCCGTCCTGCGCCGTATTCATACTGAGTTACCCTACGGAATATTGCCAGCAGTGGGCAGTAAGTAGATTTTGAATTGTGATTTCTTACAACAACAAAGTTTTTTTTTATTTAAAAAACCCCATCCTGTTTTGCGCATAAAATAAATTGTTCAAACCTAATAAAAAAATAAATAATAATAGCTGGATAGCAAAGTTGTATTTTTGAAACTAAAATCGATTGTATTTCCGCATTTGCTCCAGTAACAGGCAACGCCTGTAGGGGGCCGGCTCAGAGAATCGCAGCGATATTTTAAACCGACTTCCAAAAAGAGGAGGTTCTCAATTCGTCGGAATCTATTTTTTTTATGTATCATTAGAAGTCGGTGACAAAAAAAACCAAACCAAACAAACAAAGGTCACCGACTTCTGAAGCTGAAGTAATTTTTCACTTTTTTGCGTTTTTAGAAGTCGGTTTTCTTTTTTTGCAAGAAAAGTTTTTCGTATAGAAGTACGTTGAATCGCCGCGATTCGGTCGCTCATTTAGGCGGCCTCTAAGGGCTTGTGAGGTCTATCTATTAGCGACAACGATGAGGAACAAGTCAAAAATGAATTGAAATAGGAAAAACTACCGTCCTCTTATGACAATACTGTTGAAATTAGTTATAAAAGCACGAGCTCTATTGGATGGGACGTGTTTATGCACCTTGGATCTTTTACTTTTACTATAAATTATTCACATAAAGTATATATATGTCACCGTAAAATTGTCAAACACGTTATGTTTCAATATAACGTGTCATTTCTCGCGATATTGTAATGTCTCGAATTATTGTCAACTGAACATACGGAAGTATCTCTGCCCCCATAATCGGGACTTGGGGCACCTCCCCGTTAGGTTAGTTAGGTTCCTTTAAACCCTGCACTCGGAAATAGGGGCCCGGGGCGAAGCGGGGCTCCATTGAATACGCTTTTTAGGGGGAATATAAAGTGTTTTAAGGTTATGTTATATTAATCGGTATTTGTCAGGAATGGTGCATTATTTTTTCATGAGAGTTGTGCCACTGGGCAAGGGGCCTCCTTCCCTCCACACCGCGTAAGTTCACTACTATCGCATGCATTTCACGAAAAATAATGCGTTTTGTTGTAAGCAGTATGTTCATTTGACAATAATTCGAGACTTTACAATATCGCTAGAGATATTACAATATAACGTATTTGACAATTTAACGGTGACATATACAGTTGATATTTCTTTAGGTGAATTACAAAACTTATAGACATAATGGTTTTTGCAATAGACACGAGAGAAATTCCGCTCTGATGCTAGTCGGTATACTAACCTCCTTACCTGCTGGCCTTTTCAACGTGAACCCAAAACACACGTGCCACCTTAATCACAAAACTACACCTGACCTCTCTTTACTTTGAACATAATCCTTCATTTAGGCTAACACCTCTAAGTTTATATCGAAATAGTTAAGAAACACATTTGGGCTTAGCAACTCTAGTATCAACTACCCTTATAATTTGGGTTTGGCCCTCCTCTTGTAGAAAACATACTTAAGGTACGATTCTGAGATCAAATCCGCACAACCGCAATGATAGACCGCAGTGACCATAAGCCTAGGAGATGATCAAGGAATCGATACTGTGTGAAGGATGATGTGTAGGTAACTACTGAGATGATGAGTAATAAAGATAATAGGAAAAAAAAAGAAAGAAAAAAGAAAGTATCCGTTTAAATTAGGATAAGATCAAGAGAATGAAAATGACGACAGATTTTTATGTAACGCCAAAGAGTTTGCGCAAATGGTGGCGTATCTACTTGATGCCATTTACTATATCTGTTACGGGTAGTAACCCACGCACGAATAAGTAGTGCTATGCCGAAGCCTCAGGTGAGAGTCACGCAAGTTCCATGATTCCATGATTTTTGTTCACCCAAAAAGCGTAACGCGCCGTAAAGTTTTAATAAAGCTGATGTAGTTTTTGAGTCGACTCGAATATTTACTTGATTGCAGTGGTTTTATTTGCGGTTCTGGTGGAATTGTTCCTTTAAAATTTCCCTCAAATATGTTTGAGGTAATACGTATTTAACTTGAGGGCCGGTAGGGTTTTCAAAAGTTCATATTGTTAAGGGTATTTTGAAGTCGGAAACTCTGTTGAGCTCTACTCAATAAGATATTGCATTCTCTTACAAACTTGCTAAACGAGAATTAAACAATTTGAATAATAATTTAGGTGTTTTCATGAAATTACTGACTGATACAACTCAATGAGATGCATTGCACATTTATATCTATAGTTATACCAAAGACAAAGTTAGACCCCTGACCTTGGTTGTTTTAAGTATTTTAGTCTTCATGATTGTAGATTTCATTTTTACCCTATAAACCAATAATTTTGTTTTTCATAGGAATACGTTCAGATAATACGTGAAAAGAAAGGAAAATAAAGAAAGAAAAAGCATTTATTAGCCCGCACAGGACAAAACACATCAAAATTATCCCTATAAAAAATACACAGAAAAAAAAAAAACAAATATACATTAAAAAAAATTAAAAGAAATGAAAACGCATTAAAGCTATTCTTTTACATCTTACATAACTCATTTTGTCTTTGATTGGAATTATTTCCAGGGGTTTTACCCCATTTTTTATAAACCGCAGTTTCCTCTGCGTGGATACTCGGGAATCATCACACCGGAATATACCTACCAACTGCCTTCTTTGTCCTATCCAAATTTGTTCAGCGATTAAAGCGTTAGAAGACGAAAACAGAATGATATTAGTTATATGTTCATATTAGTTTGAACAGAATGTGATCACACGGCAACGCATCAAGCAATATGCATTTACAGTTTAAACTGATCTTGCTTTTCTGTTTCTGTTTTTCTTAAAGATATCTATTCAGTAGTATACATATATAAGACGCTAGGGCCATTTTTCCCTATTTCCAAAAGTAAAACTTATCGAAGTTTCAAAATATGTTCAGCGGTTCCCGGTTCTCCAGAAACTGTTGAAGTAACTGATTCCTTCTTCGCAACAATTAATGATTGGAACCAACACACAGTTACTTCTTTCTCTTACATTACATACAAAAAATCAACCAGTCAGGAAAAACAAAACGTCTGAAGTCGCTAGTAAAGACTCGGAAAACGTCCAGTAAACGGTAGCCAAAGTCGCAAAGCAAGGCAAAAAAATTGAGCAATTTTTATCTGTACTAATATTATAGAGGTTTTTTTTTCATAAAAATACTTTCAAAAAAACTTTTAGCAATAAATAGCTACATTATCAGCAAGTAACATAGGATATACTTTATCCCCGTCATAGATATATATGATCCCCGTACTCCCACGGGAACCTGGAGGTGAAACCGAGTGACGTCCGCTAGTTTTTTAATATAAGTAGTCATAATATTTTTTTCTGATAGCTTATTTTTTTTGGCCCAAAAATTGTCACCCTTTGCGGTAAGCGTCCACATGTCCGCATCGTACGCATCGGACGCATCGCATCAAACGGACGTAGTAATATTGAACAGATTTGTGCGGATCAGTGGACGAACTTGTGTGACTTTCTATACAAAGAATACTATACGATCCGTTTGATGCGGATGCAGACATGTGGCTTACCTTTACGGGACAGTACCAACATTCTAAGATTGGACCAATCGTCATAAAATCGTCGTTGAAATGTTTTTGTTTTTTTTTTATGCTTATAATGTTCCTAACTAAGTCCTAACTTGTTTAATCAAATATAGCTGTATTGGCCTCCGTACGTTTTGACAGGTGACCACTGAAAACCAGCACTGTTCTGTGGGTTCCCCATAGCACAGCATCATGCTGAATGGTAACCTATTTGTCGCACACACGACGTGCATTTTTTTATTTATTGTCCGCTTTGTCATGCAATTATTATAATGTTAAAGTTGTTGTTGTGTTAATCTTCGGTTTAAGTCTAAATGTTTGTGTTTGTATAATTGCGTTCTGTTTGTTAATATTGTATGCACGTCATGACTTTGTGACGAATAAATGTTTTTTCTTTCTTTCTTTCAGAGTTTCAGTAATCATCATTATCTTGCCCTTATCCCAATCCATTGGTAGATGACGCGGTCTTCTTTTCCCATACTTCTATACAGGGTTATTTGTAAAACACCGGCAACCTCGCAGGAGTGGATTGCTGACATCTTAAACAACAACATTTGTTCTACGACTTTTCCGAAAACGGACAAAAAAAAATCAACTCTCCATACATTTGTCCGAACAGCTGATGGAGTTTTGCTTGAGAAGTCGATTTTTTTTGCCTGTTTTCCCAAAAGTCGTAGAACAAAAAATGTTGTTGTTTAAGATGTCAGCAATCCACTCCTGCGAGGTTGCCGGTGTTTTACAAATAACCCTGTTTTACTCGTCATCTCATCAGACACTTTCTTTATTGCCATATCATAGGTACTTTACACAGTCCAGGCACAGACTTTTTGTTATCTTACTGCTAAATACTACTGTAAAAAAATTATATCACCAAATTATTTATCAAAGTGCTGTCCTACAAAACGAAATAAACATCCGGAGGCTCGTCAACTTTCAACGCGTACTTTAGTTGGTCGTTTACAAAATTGTTGGTAATTACTCTGCAAATTATACCGGACAACTTTTGCATGGCCGCCATTTTATATCAGTGGTAACTGCGTTGAATTTTGATATGAGTTGACTTGTATTTCAACCGTTTGCCAGAAAAATATGAAAGTGTTTCAAAAGACTTTTAACGGTTTCCCAGAACAATTTGACGAATATATTTTAAAAGATTTAACTTACAAATTCATATTTTAAGCAAAATTTAGACTGGAAATCATCTTGAATCGACAAACAAGGAGGCATTTGAAGGCAGAAACATCACCTGTAGGTCAATCAAATATTTGTTTGTCGAGTCATGTTATTCTAATTTGTTATTTACTAATATAGTATTACTTACTTCTTATAATACTACAACACTATATAACACTATGTGGATCAATAAATAGGTCAGAAATAAAGCAAATATTGAATTTTACTTAGAATTGGGTTTTGTTTTTTTTTTCGGGCTTTATTTAGTGAATGTTTTTGTAGGCTTTCGCAATACACGTGACTCAAGCCAAGGGCAAAATCGTGTAATAAAATGACGTGAACTGATTCCCAGAAATCATAATTATTTAGGCAAATAATAACTTTCATTTCTTCTCAACAGAAAATAATATTTGAAACAAGATATTCTTAGATAATTTAAAATATATACGTGTATGAGTTGTAATCGATCCTAAAATGTCAAGTTAGTGATGCTGCTCCCTTGAAGAAATTGGTTTAGTTTGATGGTCTAGTTTTAGTTTTTCTATTCATCATTGTCTTGCCCTTATTTCAGTTCATTTGGGCTCGCTGCATGACTTTTTTTTCCATACTTTTCTTTTTTTCGCCATCTCATAGGACACTTATTTTCTTGCCACATCATTCTCAACACATTCCATTCATCGTTTATTTGGTCTTCCTCTACTCATATGGCTCCACATCCACATTTTATACTCGAAACCTTCCTTACGACATTTTCGTCATTTTGATGGGTCTATACTAATGCAGATCATATTATTTTAATGTGACAAAAACTTTTTGATACATGCTGTTATAAAAAATAAAAAAAATGCTGGACATTAACACACAGCGCCACCTAGTGCCACACTAAGCAAAGCTTGTATCGTAGACACTAGATAGTTGATATACTTACTACATTTATACTTTTTTTGTTGTAAATACATACTTATTATACATATGTATAAACATCCATGACTCGGAAGCAAATGTTTGTAGTTAATTATCATGACTTCCAGCTGTTACGATTATGAAGTATGCCAACGAGGAGTGGTTCACTCGTCGTTGGTTTAGAAGTTATGGGAGAGGCCATTAACCAGCAGTGGTCTGATAGTAACCAGTTAAGTCGATCCCTCCAAACTGCGCCCGACACACCACCACCTAGCTTTATCCTCCACCATCCTCTTCTCGTCGAACCCGGCCACCTTTTCCTCGCCCCATCTGCCTATGACTCCTTACGCTACACTTGTCGATACGTGGCCCGAAGTCCGGGGCTCATTTATTCCATCGACTATCAGTCTTTATAGTCACCCCAGGTAGTTGCGGGCCGTTTCCGGGGTTGCGGGCCTATTCGAAAGAGATACCGCGGCTCCGGAACATAACGGGCGAGGAAGGAACATGGATGGGTTTTAGTCAGTAAAAGTCTGACACTTCCTCCCGCTCCGCCCAGAGTGAGAGAAGCCATTTTATGATTTCCCATCGGAAAAAAAGAGGTATGTGCTCTAACAGGCGTTTAATCACCGAGTGGGTAACAGACAGATTTTTTTTAAGGAAATAGGGCCTTCTTCATGTGCGGTTTTGATCACTGGGGTGGTTTTATTCAGATAAAAATCACTAACTCCCCAAAGATTGGTCGCGTTTTGAAGGTTACCTACCGACATATAAAAAAAGGAATTAGTTTTTCGACTGGCCACCAAAGCTTTGATAGACTAAGGGCCAGTTTCACCGGTTGCGGATAAAGTGTCGGTTAGCCTATTAGGAACTTATCTGCCAGATAAACTAACACTTTTGGTTTCACAGGTGTCGGATAGCGATATCTGGTAGATAAAGTATTAGTTATAATCAGCCTTTAAGTGGTAGATAGTATTAAGTATCAGATAACTAACCGACACTCCGGAACCGGTGAAACTGGCCCTAAGACCTTAGTCTTAGGGCCAACTAATAGTGCTTTTCTATGTAGTACTAAAGTAATAATCAGTCAGAGTAATGAGTAATTACTATAATAACTAAATTATACAACCTGCTTAGTTCCAAAGACAAGTCATAATCTGATAGATTAACATTAACGATTGATATTCCATTTAGTTAATTGACTGAATTCAGATTAGCATAATATGATTCGGGGAGACGTACGTGGTTAGATAATTAATCAACATAATCTTACTATTCATAAATCACTGTGAAATTAATTGAATATTATAAACGGGGAATAAAAGCTATCTAACGAATATAAAATTGAAAATCCTCGTTCCACTCGTGATATAATTATGGTACATACATAAAATAGCCTGCAATGTGCAGGGATGAAACGCAAGTTACTAAAAGAGTGATGAAAATGAATGTGAATGAATGGAGAGGGAGAGGAAGGCCAGAGAAAAGATGGATGGATTGTATGAAGATTGCTATGATAGAGAAAGGAGTACATGATGCCATGACGTCTGACAGGGAAGCTGGAAGAAGAAAACGTGTAAAATAGAATGAAAAAAGGGCAGGAAAATAACAATACATAACATAGCATGAAAGAGCTCATGACTGCAGCCCCTCGGGCCGATCTTCAGCTTTGTCCCTTAGCGTAAGGCAGAAACTACAGAATTATTTCTGCTGTTAATTTTTCATACCCTTGTGTTTTGTCCAGGTTAGTACATCTGGTCACTTGCACCCCGGCTGTGAGCACTACATACTTGACTTTTCTAAAGAACTTCACAAATTGATTTTCTTTCGTTCGTTCATTTATCATCATCATCATCATCCACAGCATGACTTCACCCACTGTTAGGTATTAGCCTCTCTTCGCTTGTGGCCAGCTCCACGCTCTTGTGCTGGCCTCATAAAGTTATTTTCGCAATGGCAACAATGTCATCTGCTCATTTCGTATTTTTTTCATTACTTATACAGAAACAGTTGTAATAAAAAAAACAGTTGGTGGGTTAGTTTGGAAAGAAATAGTAATGTCATGGTCATGTCGACGCAGCCTGTGGTGCAGTGTAACGGGTCTTTTAAGCCTGTTACATGAAAGCGGATTTATTTCTTTAAAATTATTTTTTTTGTGTAGTGGTCACACTGATTTTTCTTAGCTGTGGAGTTTGTCTTTGACAACTGTCACTTTCCGACTGAGAGTTTTGGAAGAATGGCGGTGATCTAGATCTCTCGATAATAAATCCGTATAATCGGGTTACAGGACACCGGAAATTAGTCCGAAATGTGTAAGCTGCCGGTAGTCTTCCATGATTCCCCCTAGGATTCCGTTTTATTTCAATGGTAAGCGAGTTCTTCGTATTTTCCAATACAAATTCAAAATTGTGTTTGCGTGGTGTCCGACGCTCATCGATGCAAATATTACATTGTTTCAGGAATCATACCCTTAATAGATAATCTGGATGTCCTGCATGAGGAGGACAATCATTTGAATTTTGAAGGAAACAGTAAGTAGTATATTTGATAGATTTTCTCATAAGGCGTGCGACGCCATATTTTTGGTAATAGCGTCATCTAACAAAATTGTTCGTATTTGCAGCCCAATGAGGTGTTTCCTTTACCTTCTACAAATTAAAACTTTGGACGCGCGGCTCCTACCAACTCACCTGGGACGCACGCCTGAGTGGAGGACCCATGAGATGAGCATCGTGTGTGGTGGGCTGGTTATTCTGGCCTTGGTATAATTTTAACTGTATTATTCAAAAAGTGCAATAATGATCTGACCCTCTTTCTTAGTTTTAAATACTCGTTTCTTTAGGAAGGAATCTTCAATTGTTTTAGTTTTAAGCCCAGCAGCCTACGGGCAAATAAAGTTAGATTTTTCTTATAACTTTGTTCGACTTTTATTGATGCCCCCCGCTAGCAGATTAAAGGTTTTTAATGCCTGCTGCCTGAACAATCCGTAAGCATGGTGTGTGCTCTGGCGCCCGAGGTTCATTTTTAAACTTATTTTTTTGAGCACACACATTATTCATATTTTATTTTCACCCAGTAGCTTCACAACACTGGAAAACATCTAGCATCCATATATATATTTTTTTTATTTTTTATTATTACAATTGTCGCTCAGCGAACAGGGACTTGAAGTAGGTTGTCTGGTGCTTGTTTATGAGTATATACGGTCATTATTGCACAATAATTAATTAACCTATGAGTCTTTTGTTTGTTCATCATTGTTATTTTAATAACTTTGTGTTTATTTTAGTTTTTGACTCATAAGTAACTTAACTTATTTTGGTGAATCTTTGTAAACAATGTTTGGTGTTTACAATTGATAATTTTGTTTATTGACTTGTTTGTTTTAATAACATGTTTTTTTTCTTAGCAAAACCAACATATTTATAGTATAGACCGCGTTTAGTTGTTGCACTCAACAGGAAAGTTATTTTAAAAAACTAAGTTTAACTTTGTATGTAATTAATTTTAATCTAATGGTTAAGTACAATATTGTACATTTAATTTAACTAGACTTAAGCTGTTTGTAAGTGATTATTGCACTTTTTAAAAACGATATTTAACTTAGTAATTTTTCATGGGCAAACCACATTAACTTTCATACTTAACCTCAAACTTGAGAATTTATTTTCAAATTTTAAAACTTTTTGACGTTTAGTTCTTGCTTATCGCTTCTTATTCGACTTGCTGTTTTGTTAATCATGGACAAGGGAGTTCAGTTTCCGCCGCTTCAGGAATCGGGTGATCTTGATACTGGTACTGCTGCTGATGTGAATGCTGCTGAGAAAGTTCATGAGATGGTTAATGTCACAGATGTTAACAATCCCTTTGACTCGAGAATCGCTCACTCTTCTTCGGCTTTTACGGCTCAAGCATTGCCTTCGTTTAATTCCTTGAATGCGCTTGTGAATGAAAATATTCGAAAAAACTTTCCTCCTCTCTCTAAATTGCCTGACTTGAAGAAATTAAAACAACATTATTTTTGGAAGGGAATGTTTAATGATGTTCATAAATACATTTTGACTTGCGATACTTGTAAAGCTTATAAACATACTACATCTCCGCCTTTTGGTATTATGATTAATCCTAAAAAGGTTGATCGTCCCATGCTCATGCTATCCGTTGATATCATAGGAATTCTACCTAAAACTTATTCTGGTCATAGATATATACTTTCGGTTGTAGATGTTTTTACTAAATATTGTTGGTTCTTTCCAATGATCAATGCTACCAATAGAGTAATTTGTAAACATTTTGAAAAAGAAATATTTCTTAAGTTTGGTTGTCCAAAAATAGTAGTCTGTGACAATGGAACCCAATTTACTTCAAAACATTTTGTAGATTTTATGAAAGGTTTTAATATAACCAAAATATTTTATAATACTTTGTATACACCTCAAAATAATCCTGTTGAGAGGTATAATAAAACGGTCGAAACCTGCATATCGTGTTTTGTTAAAATCAAAATCAAAATCAAAGCATTTATTTCAAGTAGGCCAGTTACAGGCACTTTTGAATTGTCGAAACAAGAATGAACATTTAAAGTAGCTACAGTCCCAGTCACAAGACATAAAAACTGTGAAAGTACTGTAGTTGCCCATTCCCTAGCGTAGATCTCTATGGAGAAGAACGGGCAAGAAACTCCATGGACACTCTTTTAAATCAAAATATTGTTACAAAATCTTGGTTACATCATTCATGTTGAGATGGTATATTATGTGAGAACAATGTAGCAAGATGTGTACGTTAAGTGTCCATAGCAAAACAAAAATAAAATACAACTCAAAAACAAAATAATTAATTCAAATAAACCATGGCGACTAAGAGATGACCAGTCACAACTGACAGCGCCCGTTCACGAACATGACGCATGGATCAGCACCATTCAGCTCAACCATTTTGAAGGGAGCTAAATGGTCCGACACACGCGCCACCATCAGCGAGACATTTGAGAGAGCATGACATACTCTCAACCGCCAGGGCACATTCTAGTCAAGAACTGCCGTAGGCTTTCAGTGAATGATAGCTTTCTAGTACATAGTACTCACACAATATGGGCTATGCGATTATATAATACTAACATTGAATCTATACAATGCAAAGATAGTTGTACAATCTTCAGCAGCTCCAACAATACCGTTTAATGCTATCAATTTTTGCGCCCCTGTCCTTGTGGAGCAGGACCAGCATTGAGCCAAGCATTTTTATCAGCGATATAATCGCTCAACTTGTAATATGCTTGCTTACATAGTGTGCGTTTAATGCATGTTTTAAATTTCGTCTCAGTCAGTTCAAGAATACTTTGTGGAATTTTATTATAGCATCTCAAACAGTACCCCATGAAAGATGAGTCTACTTTAGCGATTCTAAAGCCTGGCTGAACTAATTGGTCCCTATTTCTAGTACTGTAGTTATGTCTGTCACCTCTTTTACCAAAAAGATGCAAATTTTTTCTGACGTACATTATGTTTTCGTAGATGTATTGACAATGTACCGTCATAATGCCAATATCCTTAAACAGCTCTCTTAGAGAATCGCGCCTACGAAGATTATATATGGCTCTAATTGCTCTTTTCTGCAGAATAAATATAGACTCGATATCTGCAGCTCGTCCCCATAGCAAAATACCGTAAGACATTATACTATGGAAGTAACTAAAATAGACCAGTCTAGCGGTATCTACATCAGTAAATTGACGGATTTTTCTAATGGCATATGCTGCTGAACTTAGCCGCCCCGCAAGAGATGTTAAATGAGAGCCCCATTGTAGCCTTGAATCAAGCGTAATCCCCAGGAAAACCGTTTTATCTACGAATTCAAGTTTCTCATTATTCAATAATATATCACAATCACTACCCTTAACATTCGGTAAAGCAAATCTTATACATTTGGTTTTCTTTTCATTTAATACCAAATTGTTTGCTGTGAACCAATTTTGGACCTGCAGTAGGGCATTATTCACGTCATCTAAATTTTGTGCCCGTCTATTTATCTTAAAAATCAGGGAAGTGTCATCAGCAAATAACACCATATTTTGAGGTTGGTTTTTCAATAAATAGGGTAGATCATTTATATATACTAGAAAGAGGAAAGGACCCAATATTGAGCCTTGTGGAACCCCCATTTTTATTTTTAAACCCTGTGAGTTAACACCATTTATCTGAACATATTGTTGTCTATCATTTAAATATGATCTTACCAAACTAAGTGCAAGTATACCCAGTCCGTAATGCTCAAGTTTCATAAGTAATGTGTCGTGGTTTACGCAATCAAACGCTTTGGAGAGGTCACAAAATATTCCTATAGCGTCTTGGGACTCTTCCCACGCAGTAAATATGTGCTTTAATAAGGTTACACCGGCGTCAGTTGTACAACGTCCCTTGGTGAAACCATACTGTTGATCATGTAAGATTCTGTTGGTGTTAAAGTGATAGAGCATTTGATCAAGCATTACTTTTTCAAAAACCTTGCTAAAAACTGGCAACACGGAGACAGGTCTATAATTGTTAGTATCTTTACTGTCCCCGGATTTGAAAAGAGGAATGACTTTACTGTATTTCATTAAATCAGGGAAAACTCCTTGGTCCACACATAGATTAAAAATTAAAGCTAAGTATGGGGCTATAGTCTCAAGTATGGATGTACAAACTTTGATAGACATTCCCCATAGATCTTCGGTCAGTTTGATTTTTATTTGCCGGAAAGCTTTAATAACTACCATATGGTTAATGTGTTTAAATTTAAATTCAGCCAGGCAGCCAGACACATTCGCCTTTAATAAACCCATTGAGACTACAGGAGAGGAATTAAGAGCCTCCGTAGTTTTTAATGGTATCTCTGTAAAGAAATTTACAAATTCTTGAGCTACTTCCTGATTAGAGCTTTTAGGACCACATGCTGTGTCTAATGTGTAGCTGGTGTTGCGTATTGTCTTCCTGTTAGTCTCGTTATTTATGACTTTCCAAACTGTCTTTATTTTATTTTCTGCTGTTTTGATCTTGTTGCTAATGTGCAGGGCTTTAGCAAACCTGCATGTATTTCTAAAAATTTTTGAATACTTAGCAACATACTTGTTAAAAGTTTCAGTGTTAATAAAAGGCTTAAGGCCATAAAGCTCAAATAGTCTTTCCCTACTTTTTCTGATACCTCTAGTTGCCCAATCACTAAATATGAATTTAGGGCAAATACTTTTTGTCTTCTTTTCAAAAGTTTTGTTGAATTCCGTGTGAACTATTGAAAAGAAACGATTATAAAATTGATTTATATTAATATCGTCATGGCTTATAACACTTAACTTGTTCTGTAGGGAAATATTAAACCCATTTAATTTGCTAGAAGTTATGGGTCTAAATTTAATCTGTACTTTTTGCAATGGTGTATTACACCTGTAAGTTACAGTTTGTCCGCTATGGTCGGACGGCAAACAATTTATTATGGCTTTATCTAAGTAATCACAATCGCAGAAAACATTATCTATACAAGTAGCAGAAGATGCTGCGATTCTAGTAGGTTCAATAAAAACGTTAGTCAAGTCAAATGATTTAAAGAGATTTAATAACCGACCGCTATGTGAATTTTCTTCTAAAATATTGATATTGAAATCACCACAAATTATTGTAGATTTATTACTGGCTGCAAGTTTTGCCAGGACATCTTCCATTATTGATTCAAATATGGAAAAGTTTTGATAGTTTGGGGGTCTGTACACACACACAATTACATGCTTATCTAGCTCAACACAGGACAGTTCGACGCAATGTTCGACCGAGAGACCTACTATGTCATTACGTTGCTTATATTTAAAACTATTTTTTATTAATATTAGGGAACCTCCACGAAGCATCGTTTTACGGTTAAAGCAGCTACCCACCATATAGTTCTCATAATTTATAAGCATTTGGTAATCCTTTAGCCAGTGTTCAGTAAGACAAATAATGTCATACTTACTATTTTCTAAAAACAATTTAATTTCTAATAATTTGGAAGACATTCCTTAAAGATGATCATAGAACTTGGTCAAGTTTTTTGCCCAATGTTCAATTAGCTTTAAATAATAGTGTAAACCTTGCTACTGAGTTTACTCCTAACTTTCTGATGTTTGGTAGGGAGCTTATTCTTGATGCGTCATTACATCATTTTAGTAGTTCTGTTGAAGATTTAACTCAACTAGAAATTTCAAATAGGAATGCTTATGCAGTTTCTCTTAGTTCACTTAGTGATATTTTTGTTAAAGTTCAAGCTTACTTGTTAAAGGGGTATAAGCGAAATGCCGCTTATTATAATAAAGGTCGGAAAGTCATTTCTTTTGATGTGGGTGATATGGTGTGGAGAAGAAGTTTTGTTCAATCTCATGCACCTGCATATTTTTCGGCTAAGCTTGCACCTAAGTTTGTAAAGTGTAAAATAACTGAAAAGGTTTCAGATAACGTCTATGTTTTAAAAGATTTAAATAAAGGTTCAGTGGGGCGTTATCATGTTAAAGATATTATTAAATTTTAATTTTGGGAACTTTTAGACTTTGTTTTGTTATTGAGTATTTTTGTGTGAAGATCAACATTTGTTAGAATGATGTATGAAAGGCTATTGTTGTTTGAAACTTATTATTATGTTAGGTAACTTCACTATAATTTATTAGATTCCAATTCGATTCTTTCTAAAATAAAGCTTAGGTCATTCTGGTTAATTTAATACTATTTTTTTTCACACTAACTATTTTTCACATCGAAGGATCTTATTTATGTTTTGTTTGTTTTTGTTGGATTATATATGATTCTCTTTTCTTTTTAAGGGTAACCTTTTTACCTGTTTACATTTTATTAGAATCTTATATAATCCTACACTTCAGGTAATTTTACCTTGGGATTAAAAGACTTAAATTCAATTTCAAGTTTTTGTAATCTTCACTTTTTTTACATAGTTTAAAATCATTCTATTTCCTCTTCGTTATAAATAGTAATCGATTTTTAAATCTATTTTGTTTTGTTCATTGTCAGAATTGTTTCTCATTTTTACTAGAGTTTCATTCTTTTTAATGATCGGATTTGACTTTGTTAGTAACGCGTTCATCCTGGACTTTGCTTTTTAGGGTCATTCTGTAACTTTTGTTGCAAAATGCCTTATCATTTTTTTGGATCTTGGTGTAATTTTTGACCTTGATTTCGACTCTTTTACCATTGTGCTCGGAAGGTCGGTGGTGTTGTGCCGGTCACAATGTGGGATTTTGGCCCCGGCCATATTTTTTCCTTTTCCATTGTGTTGGACATTGTTGTTCCAATCACAATGCGGGATTTTTTTTTGACTTTCGTCATTCTTTTTCTTTGCGCTCGGAAGTTCGGTGGTGGTGTGCCGATCGCATTGTGAAACTTTGGGTTTCGCCCTTTTGTTATTGAGATTTCTCATTGGAGATCTCAATGTTTTTTGTGAATTTGTTTGTGTCTGGGAGATTGGTAGTGTTGAGCCAGTCACAGCATTCACATTCTTTTGCAGCTGTTGTGCTCGGGAATTCGGTGGTGATGAGCCGATCACAATACGCTTTTTCTTTGTTTTGTTGCAGGTTGTTCCTGTAACAATATTTTTAAATAAAGTCTTTCAGCTTTATTTGAAAACTTTTGTTTGGATTTTCAAATATTTTTTGGATTGTGGAACACGGAGTTAGTCAGTGGCGATGGAGCCTAACTGCACTCTAGAGATGGTAGAGTTGGAAGCAGCTGACCTAGTAGTCAGTGGCGATAGTGCCTAACTGCACTCAAGGTTGTGCTGTTCCAAATGGATTGAAATTTTTAGTCAGTGGCGAAGGTGCCTAACTGCACTAAAAATTGTAGTTTGTTTTGTGTTGGTATATTGTTAGTTCGAAATTTTTGATCAGTGGCGAAGGTGCCTAATTGTACCAAAAGTTGTAGTTTGTTTTGGTATATTGTTCGAGTTTGTTCGAAATTTTTAGTCAGTGGCGAAGGTGCCTAACTGCATTAAAGGTTGTAGTTTGGAAGCGGTAAGAGATTTCTCTCTTCGTTTCATTTATCTAAGTTTTATAACTTATTTTTTTATTCTGTTTTTCACAGATTTACTTTTTGTTATTTATATTTTTTTGCTTTTATAGAGTTCTTGATACTTAGTCGCTTGACGTTTTCAGAATTCATTTACACTTTGAATCTTTTATGATTTTTTTCTTTTATTTGGAATTAGAAAGTAATTAGGTTTGGTTGAAGATTTCTTTCTAATAAAAGAAAGTTCCTTTCTTTTATTTTTCGGGGAGGGATGTAATGTAACGGGTCTTTTAAGCCTGTTACATGAAAGCGGATTTATTTCTTTAAAATTATTTTTTTTGTGTAGTGGTCACACTGATTTTTCTTAGCTGTGGAGTTTGTCTTTGACAACTGTCACTTTCCGACTGAGAGTTTTGGAAGAATGGCGGTGATCTAGATCTCTCGATAATAAATCCGTATAATCGGGTTACAGGACACCGGAAATTAGTCCGAAATGTGTAAGCTGCCGGTAGTCTTCCATGATTCCCCCTAGGATTCCGTTTTATTTCAATGGTAAGCGAGTTCTTCGTATTTTCCAATACAAATTCAAAATTGTGTTTGCGTGGTGTCCGACGCTCATCGATGCAAATATTACATTGTTTCAGGAATCATACCCTTAATAGATAATCTGGATGTCCTGCATGAGGAGGACAATCATTTGAATTTTGAAGGAAACAGTAAGTAGTATATTTGATAGATTTTCTCATAAGGCGTGCGACGCCATATTTTTGGTAATAGCGTCATCTAACAAAATTGTTCGTATTTGCAGCCCAATGAGGTGTTTCCTTTACCTTCTACAAATTAAAACTTTGGACGCGCGGCTCCTACCAACTCACCTGGGACGCACGCCTGAGTGGAGGACCCATGAGATGAGCATCGTGTGTGGTGGGCTGGTTATTCTGGCCTTGGTATAATTTTAACTGTATTATTCAAAAAGTGCAATAATGATCTGACCCTCTTTCTTAGTTTTAAATACTCGTTTCTTTAGGAAGGAATCTTCAATTGTTTTAGTTTTAAGCCCAGCAGCCTACGGGCAAATAAAGTTAGATTTTTCTTATAACTTTGTTCGACTTTTATTGATGCCCCCCGCTAGCAGATTAAAGGTTTTTAATGCCTGCTGCCTGAACAATCCGTAAGCATGGTGTGTGCTCTGGCGCCCGAGGTTCATTTTTAAACTTATTTTTTTGAGCACACACACTATTCATATTTTATTTTAACCCAGTAGCTTCACAACACTACAAAACACGTAGCATCAATATATCAATATATAATTTTTTTTATTTTTTATTATTACAGCAGTTTGTGGTTGCCGTTGAGCACTTTTACCAAAACTGCTCTTCCACTGAAAAAATAAATAAAACACATTTACCCCAGTCTCCCAGACTGTCCCTTATTTAAATTTAAATCTTGTTTACTACCCCAACTGCTTGGACTGCTCCACTTTAGAACAAATAAGCTAAATACAGAAGGTCTGCTACAAACAATGAACGTAAATAGGTACACACATAGGCACGTTCGTGAAGTGTCCAGTGCAGGGTAAGGCGTGGCAAAGCCAACTTCTATCACTTGCATGACAGTAACATGACTGGATTTATGTAATAAGAGGTTCTCTTTTTGAGAATTAAAAAATAATAGTTTCCAAGAACTGGGTAGATGGCGTTGAACTGACTACGTTACTAGTGTCAAAGCCAAAACGCTTGCCAATACGTCACATACGCTCGTTGAGTCATACTTTCGTTGGCATAAGCTTTCAAATAAATAACCATTAAGTCCAAGTGAAATTAAGTGACGATCTATTCCTTGCAGAAATATACCGAGATCAGCGCCATCTATCCAGCGACTAGGGTAGAGTTGAAAAAGGAAATCCCTCATTCTACGAATACGTTTCCGTTGGTACGAAGAGTGCCGCTTGTTGCTGCGGTAAAGCAGAAATCGCAGGCATGCAGGCAGGGTGGCTCATCATCATTCTCATGTAATGTATGTATTTTTTATTTTATATTATTTATTTTATCCATTTTCCTTAGCATTATTTTTGCATACCAGTAGTTGTTATCACATGTTATGAGATTCGCAGAACTGAAGCGGAAAAATGCCGCTGCCGTCGAAGTTGTGACGGTAGGAATTAAAACTCCAGCAGCATATCAAGTTGCAGCGCTCTATAATTGGGCGCCGTTGATACAGTGACTTCGGTTGCAGTAGCAGGTTAAAAGTTTGTGTCTGTGCTGCCATCTGTGTGTTTAAACACACTGATGGCAGCACTTTCTATGAAATTTTTTTTTGAAGCCAATGTATGGAAGTTATGTCCCCCCCCCTGTCTGGAATTGTTATGTCCTATCAATTTTTATACTGCTAGTTGTAGTACTAAATTAGCAAACCTGAGATTGGTGTAAAACACGAGTATTTCTTAATTGCACTGCCAGACGCGACCGTCATTTGTTTTAGATTGCTGTACATTGCTTACTTTTCTATCTATCTACTCTATATCTATCAACTTATCTGTACAAGCGGGAAAACCCCGAACTAAAATAAATGTACCAAGTTTGATATGCTGCTGCATTTTTTCTTGACAAGCAGCGCCACTTTGAACTGGTCATACTGTACCTACGATGATGAAACAAACGAGACCCGGCTCAATGTGTGCGTGCTCTAAATTTCGCTCACTGCAAGGAACTGGCCTTCTTTCTCTATCTAGTTACTGAGTTAAGTAACGAGTGAAGTTTTTAGTTAACTAATTAATTCTGGAGCACGGTGTTATCTTCGAGGTTGCTCGCAAGGAAGGACGGTGTGATGTGAGAAGTAGCAAGTCATTATGTTAAATATTTGGTTGGTTCGGGAGAGATTGAATTAAGTAGGTAGTTTGTTAGTCTGAAGCTGGTTTTTGGGTGTACTAAGTGGGTGGAATTGAAAGTTTTGGTGTCGTCTTTTAAGGGTTGACTTGCGTTTTTCAAATTCTGTTTTGTAAATTGCAATGAATCAGGCAATTTTCGATGAGCTCAAATGTAGGTGGTTAGGTATAATAGTAATAGTGAATGCAAAATAACTTTTCTTTGCCTGATAAAATACATAAAGCAAAAAAAATAAAATTAAAAAATTTAAACTAAAAAAGATAATAATATAAAAAAAAAAAATTGTTTGTTAGTCATAGAAAAAAAAATGGGAAAAGGGGTTGGTGTCATGAACTGTAGTTTTTGTGATTTTTAACCGACTTAAAAAGGAGGAGAATCTCAATTCGTGGGAACCTTTATTTTTATTATTATGTTTTGCTAATTAATATGTTCCCTGATTACTCGAAGATGACTAGACCGAAATGGATTTTTTTTTGTTTGAAAGGATATACTTCCCAGGTGGTTCCATAATCATCAAGTCAGGATCTGATGATGGAATCCCGGAGAAAAATAGAGAACTCTTTCAATTTTATACATAGGCACACATAAAGCGATTTGGGTAATTTTTGGAAGGGTACTTTCTCAAAGTGGTCCTAATTTAATTTGGTGAAGATTTGATGAAGAACTTCGGAGATAGGCAACGCAACTCCTCAACAAATGATAACAAATGGACAGGGATTGCTGAAATCTCATGTCTAATGTTTACACTAGTACAAAACTTAACATCACCCAAAAAAGTGAAATTTCAAAACTTTTTACAAAAAACACACAAAAAAATGAAAATTAACTCTAGCTCAGAAGTCGGTGACCATTGTTTAATTGATTTACTTTGTTTTTTTTTGTCACCAACTTCTGAAATTAAAGTTTTTTTTCACATTTTTGTGTTTTTTTGAAGTTGGTTTATGTTTTTGCAGAAAAGTTTTTAATTTATGGATATCAAGTTTGCGAGTATGAATGTTTGTTACTACTGACGGATTTTGTCAAATTTTCGCACACAGATAGTTTATACCCTAGCATAACACATATAGGATACTTTTTGTCCCAGTAGTACAATGCCATAGGATACTTACCAAACTCGAAGTTTACGAACCGTAAGCGTAAACTGATGATTGATGATGATTGAGCACCACACCCAGCCAGGAGCAAGCCTGACCCGGACAAGCCGGATACACCAGGGCGCACGATTTTGTAAGGAAAGACATGCTCTGGGATGGGAGAGGAAGCCCGACCAACCGCAGCCAGTCGGGCACAATCGACCGACTATGCAGCCTAGCGCCAGAATAGTGGTAAAGACCGGTATAATCCATAGGAATGAACATTGGTGATTTGATCTTCGTTTGATTGTTCTCTTCTGGCATCGGAGAGGCGTGTTCGTTTCTGGTGATTGCGATGAAATATTATGTTCGCATATATGTTTCACCGTCAGTAGTATGTGTTTCGCTATCAGTTTCGCTAAGCTAGTAGATTTCCTAAGTGGCTGATCTGAATTTTTCTCTATCTGCTGCTAGCTGAATCCATTCTTCTTTGCTTATATTGAAATATTTCTTGTCTTGTTGGAGTTTACGAAGCTGTGGGCGTAAACTAGTACAAAATTAATAAAAGCAACCGTTTAAGTTCACCGACTTGGACGAATTACGAGTCAACAACCTTCTCTGAATCTAACAAAGCATTAAACCTATTTGTAACCTATCTGTTATATACCAAAATATACATCAAAGGGTTCTGATTCTATAGGATAATAATAACTAATAGGTACAGTCATCAGCACTAAAATTTACAGGAGAACTATTAATTACAAAGCGATATTTCATGGAATATTATATAAATATCGCAGGACATTACACACAGCGCCATCTAGTGCCACAATAAGCAAAGCTTGTGTCGTGGTCACCAGACAGTTGATACACTACATATATACTTTTTGTTTGTAAATACATACTTACTATACATATAAACATCCATGACTCGGAAGCAAAGTAATGTCCGTACTCGTCACACAAACATTTGCTCCTACCGGGATTGGAACCCGGGATCCTAAGAACATAAGGCAGCCCCACTACCGCTGCGCCATTCCGGTCGTCCATCATCCACTATATTGATTCCAGAACTTTCACATGGACCTCATCATCTACCTAGCCTACAACTACTTTGTAGGACTGGTTGTCACACTTTTTGGGCCACTGACTACCTGTAACGACTGCCAAAGATGGACAACTGACAGCCGGGACCAATAGCTTAACGTGCTTTCCGGGGGGCTTTCGGAAAGCACGTTAAGTAAATAAGTTGTAACAACACGAAATTACAATCTCTATAGTAGGAGATTATTCTCTCCAAAAGTTGCTACATGGCAAATACTCGTATATTTTGCTCGTGACTGTACCTACGTAGATTATCATTAACGATTCTTAATTGGTAAATCTCTTTGATCACTGACTCGATGCAGACGATTAATAATAATCGAATGAAAATCGGATTACAGCTCGATAATTTAAAATCAAATTCGATTGGATAAAGTTTTTGAAAATAGATTGGACTGAATGCGTGTTAATGGCTGAAAGCTTTTTATTTTTCTAGATTTCTTTTTTTTTACTTTAATGACACAAGTTGATTCAGTACGTGACTAGATTCTAGAACGAGATTTAAACTTTTGTTTTGTAGTAGTTATGTTTTCACAAAGAGATTCTGATCGGCCTATTCGAACACCAGACTCTGGGGTATACAGAGTGCAAATGGACACTTCCCAAAGCCGTCAACCAAGCATTATATGCGTCAAACTAAGTCATCATCACCATCAGCCTATTAATGTTCCCACTGCTGGGACACAGGCGTCCTCTCTATGAGAGGGAATGGGCTATAATCCACCACGCGGGCCCCAGTACGGACTGGTAGATGTCACATGTCTTTAATTTTTTTGGTTCTAAGTAGGACAACTCTACAGAAAAGTTTTTGCTGGGAGATTTTTTTTTGGAGGAAAATCACGACTCAAAACATTGTCCTGATTGATCCATTGAATAGTACAGGGATCGTGAAGGCATTTAAAGTAAAGTAAAGACTGTTATGTACAAAAATGTGAAAATGTTAAAACTTTGACTCCCATTATCACCGTAGCTAGAAGGTTCCAAAAAAAATTCGCAATGCCGGGGAAAAGGCCTTTCGACTTCGTTAAGGGTATTTTTGCACCCATTAGTGTACTTAAGTTTAAGTATCTGTCATTTTCCAGCGTCCGTACATTTGAAGTTTAAAAGTCTCTGGCTGATTTCATAGCCCCCTTCAAAGTGACAGTTCTCTAAATAGTCCGCGAGCCAGCCTTGTATTCGAACAAAAATTAAAGTAAGTGCCCGAGATAAAATTGATCATGAAAATCTGTTGTTGCTGGCTCGCGGACTAATAAGAAAATTCCCGCATAAAACCTTCAACGAAAACTTCGTGGCTCTCTCTTGCATGCCAGTTACAATGTAAACCATCGAACACTGAATACCGCGTGCTTTATCGCTCGACTCCAGTAATTATTAGCGCACCACGTATGTGTGCGGAAACTTCACACTTTCCACATTATTTTTCTCAGTAAAGTGCTAAGATACGCAGACTTAAATAATGGCTTGCACTATAAATCGTTAAAAACATTTAGCGTTTAATGTATTAAAAATCGGGTTGTTCTATTTCTGTCTCACATTCGAAGTTGACAGAGATAGAAACATGTTTGAATAGGTTTAGCCGTAAACGAAATTTGTTATTTGTAGTGGTAGAAGACCTCATTGTACTGCAAATTTACATTTTCTAATTGGCTTTTGAAGAATTGTTTCTGTATGGCGCGAAAGACAACTTTAACTAAAAAGTTGATGTTGGACTCAGGTCAAATTTAGACCTGGGCCAAAAAATCGGTTCTAATAATGATGCTTGCTAAAAACCCATCTTGGATGTAAAAACTTACGGTTCTCGCAAGCATCGTTATAGCAGGCGAATTTTTACGTAAGTTATGAGCGATCGGAAGTTAGCAATTTAGCGCTATCCATGTCATGACTTGCCAAGCACAAGGAAGGAGGCAAGTCTATAGCTATGAATAGTAGTGACGTATCGGTATCCACGGGTAGTGGTAACACAGGGGTATATCCGTCACAACTACCGGTATAAACTGCGTAGTATAAAAATACTCGGTTATACTGGTCCAGCTGCTAGAATACAGGCCATCTTTCTAAAGAAAGAATAGAGACCGAAATCCACAATGCCTGCCTACCGTGGTTCAGTAGATCTCACACGTCTTCGAATTTCGAAATAACGTTCTAGAACATGCAATTCAAATCCTTGGAATATTTGCCTTCACTGTTTTGAGAGCAGTGGTGATCAAATTATAATATCAAGATTTGTGACAACTGTTTAAGTAAGTGAAGCCCATTTCCAATTATCTCAGTTAGTGCTTAAAACTACTCCACACAAACAAAGCCTTGTATACAGCATTCATCAAAAAAATCCTCACAAAAAACAAAACACAACCACATTTTTCGCCAACGTTTCTCATCATGATTTAATCAATCATTCCTAAGACTTTAATCCCTGAGGTCTGAAGTTTTAAAAAAGAGCCACGAAGTGACCTTGCGAGGATAATTCACTTGAAACTTGCTCATTTCCTAATCTTGTAAGCGAACTGGGAGTTCAGTGGCGAAGACACGCTGGAAGCTAAGATTTAGAATGATTTTGGAGAAGGTATCTTAAAAGTGATACGTATAATCAATGATTCCCAACCTATGCTTTTACAGCAGTAGCGTCTGCCTACCTTTTTCCATTTTTGTTAGGGTCGGCTTCCAGTCTAACCACATGCAGCTAAATACCAGTATTTTACATAGAGCGACTGCCTATTTGACCTCAACCATGGTAAGAAGGTATTTCTGACAACCAAGGAGAGGTCCCTTGGCAAGTCTGGTTGTCATACTTTCGATCACCATGCTGACTCAATGCGGGTAGGCGAATACATGGAAAAAACATTCAGCTTCCAGAGACCAAATGCTTCTTTTTAAACAGACAAGCAAGCAACATGACTGTAAGAACCGCTCCGGCAAGGCTCCTGCAGAGCCCAATGTAAAACTGCGCGCAGCAAAGCCGAACAGCCCGGTGTACATCTCTCGCCTACACTACACCACGGAGGCTGAGGACATCCAGGAGTACGTGCGCCGAAAGTTAAAGTACACGCCAAGAGTACAACTACTGGAGTCGACGTCAATTTCAAGGCGTTTGTGGTGCGTATCCCAACGTGTATGCTCCATTTGGTGCCTTTGGTTCCGTCGTTTTCGCGGACAGATTCCACAAGAACGCACAAAAGATCGTGCAAGTGAAGTGCATCGTGTACTAACATAGTTTTTAAGTTACTATATAATATACTAACAAAAAATGTTATTGGTATGTATATTTAGGTTAAGGTATTTATGTATGGGTCTTTGTTACCTGAAATAAATGGTTTATTATTATTATTTTTGAAATGTGCTTTTGCTTCTCAGCTAACTGGTACTTCCAACTACATTTACGGGCCTTAACCAAAGTAAATGCAGCGTGTGGTGTGTTATGTTGAGGGTGTGTTGTGATGCGGACCTATTTTGTGTTCTTCTATTTGCATGAACTTTCTGACGATTCGGCACGTGTTCAAAATTGCGGCCTTTTGGAGGGTGATGTAGAGTGTTTCTTTTAGATCAAGTAATTTAAGGCTATGGAGAAGGTGATTCGGAATGACACCTGTTGTCGAGAGATTATTATTATTATTATTATTTAACATTTATTACGGTTTAAGGATCATCTGCGAGGGATACATCAAAATTTTCTGTAAAGGCTTAGCTTAGCAGCAAAATCTGCGCCATACTGGTCCAGTATTTTCAAGGATTCAGGATGTTGTTGGAGCTATCCCGCTTCTGCAGTGCATCTGGTATTATTATTCCCTTTATTCAATTATGCAACAAATTTTTTACATTTTTAAATATTGATATAAAACATATATAAAAAAAACGTTTAAAAATATAAAAAATTGTAGCCCACCGGTATCGGGAACAGGGTCCAAGCTACCGGCGGTCAGGGCTCCAGAGAGAGGAACCTCCTAACGATACGGGCCGTGTCCAGGAGTACCGCTTTCTGAATCAAGCCCTTGATCCAGCTGCCTAACGAGAGCCTCCTCAGGTGTTGGTCGAGGCTCTTGGCAATTAAGCCATGCGCTGACACTACTATCGGCACAATGATTGCTGAGTCCACTTCCCACATGTCGACAACCTCGCGAGCCAAGTCAAGATACTTTATTTGTTTATCTTTCTCGGCTTTCACGAGGTTCTCATCATGCGGGACCGTTATGTCAACAATCATTGCGCGCCGCTCTGATCGATCCATCACCACTATATCAGGTCTATTAGCTATAACAGTCCTGTCAGTGATGATGGATTGATCCCAGTACAGTGTGATACTGCCATTAACGAGAACTGGGTCGGGCACATACCTATAGTAGGGCACTTCCGATTCCACAAGATTGTATTTTAGAGCAAGTTGCTGATGGATAATCCTGGCTACAAGGTTGTGTCTATGCAAGTACTCTCCGTTAGCTAGACGAGAACATCCGGAGATAATGTGACGGATTGATTCGCCTGGACGGTGGCATGCCCGACATATGTCAACCGTACCGTCCTTCACAATAAATCTCCGGTAGTTATTCGTCATCATAACTTCATCCATAATTGCACAGACAAAACCTTCGGTTTCTCCGAAGAGGTCCCCAGATCGTAGCCAGGACACGGACGCTTGAAAATCTACATCGGGCCCATGAAGAGCCCGGTAAAAGCGCCCGTGAAGCTCCTTGCTCTGCCATTCTTTCCTGCGGTCATCAGTAGTAAATACTACAGGTATGCGCCAGTTCTCTTTAGCCAAGGAGAGCGGGGTGAGGCCCTTGTCCATCGCGACCACATCTCGATGCATCCCCACGTCGGCTGCTAGGAAATATTCCCTGAGACTGCATATCTCACGATTGTGGAGAGTCTTAGCGTTTAAAAAGCCTCGACCCCCACACTTCCGCGGGATATACAGTCTCATTACCGAAGAACGCGGGTGATGCATTCGATATGCCGTCAACAATTTACGGACCTTCGTATCCAGGGCGTCTAGTTCTGTTTGAGTCCATTTGAGTATGCCGAAAGAGTACATCAAAACCGGCATGACCCAACCGTTGAAGGCACGCACCTTATTTCCGCCCGATAAAAGACTATTAAATACTTTTTTCAGGCGGCCAAAGAAGCGCTCCTTCAACGATTGCTTCATGTCAGCCACACTGATGCCCAGCGCTTCCGACATACCCAAATACTTATAGGTTTCGGTTGCTGAGAGGGATCTAAGATTTATGGAATCTGAGAGCTGGGTTCCCACAGACTCCACAATCCCCCCTCGCTTTACATGCATGACCGCACATTTGTCCACACCAAATTCCATCCTGATGGCGCTACTGAAGGTTTCAGTTACCTTCAGTAGCTCCATCAGTTGAAAATCGTTGGGGGCAAAGAGTTTCAAGTCATCCATGTAAAGGAGGTGAGATATAACCCGACCATCTTTCCGCAACCGATAGCCTAGACCTGAATCCTCCAGCAGTGTGCTCAGAGGATTCAAGGCTAAGCAGAACCAAAGTGGACTCAAACTATCGCCCTGAAATATACCTCGCTCTATCCTTATCGGCTCGCTATTCCTCTGAATTTGCCGACATCCTGGATAGCGAAGGACTGTCCTCCATTGCCCCATACACGACATTAGGAAAGTGCGCAGAGTTGCATCAACTTTATACAACTCTAGCACCCTCCTAAGCCATGTATGTGGCACCGAATCGTAGGCCTTCTTATAGTCTATCCAGCATGTCGACAGATCCTTTCGGGAACGGCGAACCTGTTGGCTTATGGCCATATCAATGAGGAGTAGCTCCTTAGTACCGCGGGACCCGTTCCTACATCCATTCTGAGAAGCTGACATAACAGAATTTTCGTCAATATGTTTAGTGATTTTAGCTCTCAAAATAGATGTAAGAACTTTATAGACCGTCGGGAGACAGGTAATCGGTCTATAATTTTTGGGTTCCGCAGTACTACCCGATTTATGGAGCAGATGGGTTATACCTGTTGTCAGGAACTCTGGCAGCGACCCCGACTCTAAGGCTGACTGGAACAGGGTCGCCAGGCGAGCGTGCGACCTTGTGAACCATTTTATCCAGAAATTGTGCAGCCCATCCGGCCCTGGAGATTTCCAATTAGGCAACGGACGGACTGCACAAGCTACGTCTTGGGGGCTGATAGTAATTGCCCCCATTTCTGGTACTGGATCGCACGCTCGCTCAACCACCCGAGTCCATTCACCCTCAGCATGGCTGACAGGCACCGACCAGATGCTGCGCCAGAATGAACACATTGCATCATCATCTGGCAGGCGCGTGTCAGCCACACCTTGGTCCGGTCGCTCCCAAGCCCTGTAAACCCACCTTTCATCTCTTTGGAATGTGCGATTCTGAGTGTATCGGTCCACCCACCGCTTATACCTACGAATACGGCTTGCCCATGCATACACTTTCTGCTTCAGGAAGTCGATGCGCTCTGTGACACGAAACATATAGTCTCGAGGACTGATATCAGTCCCCGAGAACGCCCGTCTCACAAAACGCATCACCCTAGGGCGAGTATTGCCCTCCCTGAAGCAGATCAATTTGCCGATGAGTGCTCTGGCCCCACCAATACGTTGTTCAATCCTGTACTGCCATGCCGGTACGGCTGGTTTTGGTCGTGTAGCTCTGTCATCAGAAAATTTAACATGAGCTACACGACATGCCGCTACGGCCGCACAATACAGGATCGAGTGAATATCGGTGAGGTCTTCGCAGCTATCAAAATAATTTGACAACTGCGAATCCAGAACAGCCATCAGCATCTTATTTTTGTTGTGCATGGGCAAACGAGGTAAGCGTGGTCTAAGTTCGGGTGTCATGAACCGATACTCCCGAATCGCACCCTCCAAAGCACTCCTCATATCCTCACTGCACTGGGTACTTACATTAGTAACCATGTCACTACTCACGTCGCCATCGCAATATGGTGTTGTTACGGTAGACTGTGGTGGAACCACAGCCTGCGACGGCGGCGTGGCCGAGACACGGCTACTCTGCACTTCAGTTCGCAAGCGATCAAGTACGGTGTCATCCAACATACGATTACGCTGGATGACTCGCACTTGATCCGACAGTCGTTGTGCCGACACGTTGACAGCTGGCTCAAGCACCTGAAACAGAGAGAGCATCCTAACACGGTACGCGGTCAGGTTGATTCCCCCCTCTGTAGCCCCATAGTATGCGCGCATGACGTTTTCGTTATTCGATTGCGTCCATCGCATGCGCTGCACACTTCCGCCGGGAGCTGGGACCCTATCAGAAGCCGGTGGGCCTCGAGGTCCTAAGCCGTCCGGCGGCCGGCGTCCTCCCCGTCGACGAGCAGGTGGTGGCGTCGTGGGCGGAGAGAAATACTCGTCGCTTGAGCTCGACGCAACTGCCACGGCCGGTGTCACAGCACTCACGATGGGGCTGGGTTCCGGCGGCGGCGAGGCGGAGCTGAGCGACGGGTCCGGAGGCGGTAAACGTGCGCGTCGAGCTGCAGCTCTGGTCAACATAGTCGTGATTTCATTTTAAATTTTTATCATTTCCTTTTCACTTTCACTCATGACGTATGTCATTCCGTGTCACAGTTTTTTTTCGTTTCATGATGTAAAAATGGATATTATATTGCTGTTTTTATGTTTATAACGTAACTCTTGTATTTATAAAAAGGGGGCTGGTAGCTGGTTCTTTGAAATTGTAATCGTATTTAGTAATTTGTTAAAAAAAAATATTGAATGAAATTTTTTCGACTTGTTGACTCGTGTGTTGCCAGTTTTTGTATTATTATTATTATTATTTAACATTTATTACGGTTTAAGGATCATCTGCGAGGGATACATCAAATTTTTCTGTAAAGGCTTAGCTTAGCAGCAAAATCTGCGCCATACTGGTCCAGTATTTTCAAGGATTCAGGATGTTGTTGGAGCTATCCCGCTTCTGCAGTGCATCTGGTATGTTCGCGAAGGCACAGGTCAACGACTTTCATACGCTGATAAGGAAAAAAATACTCTGCAGAGTATGGGCCAGCTCCAACGCCATCCCGAAGACTAAAGCAGGAAAGTTCGACTCTACGATATTTGGGTCTATTGTTCGTAAATGCATTTCAAACAACAAGCTTGTGTCCGTAAATAACAAGTTCTAACTAACAAAGTTGAAAAGTTTTTGTAGGGTAAGGGGTAGGTATCGTGTTACCCAGTACTAACTGGGTTGAAGAGGTCAAATCGACAGTCAGTAAGTTTCATTATTAAATGCTACAATTTATGTGAGTGGCCTAATCCCCAAACAAAAAAAATTGTCTCCGTTACGATTACTAACCTAAAATTTTTCTTTTTCTCATTAATAGCAAAATTGAGAAATTCATGAAATGAACAAAAACGTTATCAATAAAGTAGATAAGCTTGAAAAATATATAGGTGAGGTTAACCAATTATTTATAGAAATGGAAATATATTGATTTGCAATCTTCAAATCGCTCTCCTGAAAAATATGCTATTTTAAATGGTACCAACTATGACTTGATTGGTTGTCGTGCATACCCCTTGCGGGCTCACACATCACAAAATTATTCGCACAAACGAACCCAATTTTACTTTTTACAAAAAAACCATCACAATTAAAATAACGACGTGGTCGAATATAAATTGTTATACCTCACAAAATAACCCTAGGAAATAACTGTTGAAAAATTTCAGGCTCGTTTAAACGAAAATTACATTCGTGAAAATATAGGACCTAGTTTTTTGTATTGGGAGCTCGTTGAAACTATATTTTTTGTTACTATACTGGCTGTATCCATAACTGAAAAATTAAAGGAGAATGACCAAAAATGTATGGGCTCTGGTCAAAAAAAAAAACTGCTGCCCCCAGGGTCGACTCCATTGTGGGTTAACTTATAATGTTGGACTTACTATGTATGCCAATGAGCATCAAATTCTAACCCACAGTTACAGACTAATTCAACAATTTTGAATGTGCAAGTGAATGTGCTACTTTTTTTCAAGTTCACGTTTCAGCTAATATCTATGATTCCGTGGGACAGATTTTTTCAGTTCCATAGAAGAAAATTAATCTTTTGAACCAGTCATTCAAATGAGCTATGTAGTAAATCTGCGGGCAGAACTTTTCTTTTTTTTTCAAATTTTGGTCCACTTTGGTCATTCTCCTTTATTCAGCAAGTAAGTTTTCTCAAACATTTTACACGTAATTTTTTTTTGCACGTCATAGGAACTTTTGAATTCCAGACAATCTTGCTTAACTCACATGAAGATTATACAGATTAGTGTCTGAGATGGTCTTTTTAGGGTTCCGTAGCCAAATGGCAAAAACGGAATCCTTATAAATTCGTCATGTCTGGTTGTCTGTCTGTCTGTCTATCCGTCCGTATGTCACAGCTACTTTTTTCCAAAACTATAAGAACTATGCTGTTGAAACTTGGTAAGTACATGTATTATGTGAACCGCATTGAAATTTTTTTTTTCAGGTTATAAATCATGTTTTGTGGTAGAACTCAATGTAACGCACTTAAATCATTGTGCTGATGGATGAATTGAATAGTACGGGGGTCGTGGAGATGTCAAAAAAGGTGTTTTACACCCTGTATCTATGGTAACAACCAAACAAGAATCAAGCGCGGTACATCACGATATCCACTATCCAATGCGCCATACTTCAAAGTTATCTGCGACAGTAATAGGCCATTCCGTGCTTCAGGCGTAAGGAAGGATACACTGGAGTAACACATGCACTTCTAGAGATCTTTGTAAGTACGTGATGTGTGTGGTTGCTTAAGAAGAATATGTTGCAGAAGCTATACTAGCAACTTCATTTGTGGTGGTTCAAACTTCGTTTCAAATACTGTTAGAATAAAGTTTTAATCAGTTTGCTGGTGGTTGTTACGTCAGTCACTGCGGGCCTAATAGTGCGAAATGAGTGGTTTCGATCGATTTTCAAAAAATCTATTGATTAGACTAAAAAAAAATAAACACCATGATGCTAATTTGTTGCTTGTATTGTTGTTATGTGGTGTTGTCTAGTTGTATTTGCAAAAAAATCAGAATGATCGCATGTATTTTGGTATGGTTTTTACTCGTTAAAAGAATTTTTAGAGATCAGTTCGTGATTTTTTATGGAATCAAATTAATTGTATTGTGTTTTCAAAACACTATCATACTAGCATATATCCTGTCTCAGAATGTCATATATTTTTCTGGTTTTTTTTTTTATAGCAGTGAATCATATACTTTCAGGCATTATAAAACTCGCGTTCAGCTCATGTAGTCGCCTTAAGATATATTTTGTTCCAGCCGGGGTGGCGGGCCTGTTCGAAAGAGATACTGCAGCCCCGGAACATAAAGGGCGAGGAAGGAACAAAGGTGGGTTTTAGTCAGTAAAAGTCTGACACTCCCTCCCGAAGTTATTTGATGATTTCCCATCCTAAAAAAAAAAAGATTTTTTTTTTGTTGATGGATCGTGAGCTTCTGATGCCGTTGCTTCTTTATAACCTACTAGCACATCGCCCGTGACTTTGTCCGCGAAAATTGTTATACATAGCTCAGCTAATTAACATGATAGATATCAATATAATTTATAGCTTATGTTATTTGGTAAAGATGTAGCTTTCTAATAGTGAAAGGATGTTTTTAATCGGTCTTATAGTTTTTGAGTAAATCGTAACAAGCAAACAAACAAAAACTCTAATCATTCTTCTTTATAAAATTAGTTTAGACTGAACACTAATTTCCACCATGAATTAATTGCAAATTAATTTAGTCCGTCAGTTATAGTATTGGAAAATAATGGAAACGTTATTTTTGTATTTGTAAATCAATGAATATTGACAAACGCATCTATCGCATTAGGTTTACCTCTAATAATAGCTTTAACCCTAGATTACTACTCTACGTCGCAGAGGCGCCCACGTTTTTGATATTTTGCTCTCTCTTTTTATCCTTCGCGCGTATGGCATTCACGTTCAAGGACATCTCAGTCATCGCTAGCACGTGTCGCAGGACGGTGGTTGCGTTACGGTAAGTGTGCTAGTTTTTTAGATATTACTACCCTTGGCGCTCCAAAGACGTAAGAGTAGCTTGTATGTAAGTTTTGCGGTCTTAATCAAATTGTATGTAAAATATTTTTTTTCATACAATTTTTGGATTTATGATTTTTAAATGTCATGAGTGGATCTAGTTTGCTTCGTTGGTCTAGTGTTCGCAAGAGCTACAGCTTAACATAAAATCTCAGCTCAATTGCTCTGACAGGGTAATTTTGTCCACTATTAATGTTGTCCAAAAAATTGTTGGAAGACAGAAAAGTTTTCTTTTTAATTATATTTATTCCTAATTTATTGGTAAGTTAGTTAACATCACATTGCAAAGTAAAAGAAAGTATTTTACACAAAAAATGAGAATATTTAAACGGTTTTATTTAGCTCACCCCGTTTTTTTAAATTAAAAACGTACTCTTTGCAAAATAATAAAAAAATACTATGTTTAACAAATAAAATTCACATAAGCATACTGAATGTTTTCTTCTTGGAATTGGAAAATATCTAACTCATTTATATTTTGCAAGACCCCTGAAATCGTCGAAATTGGTGATAGTATTGCTCAATTGAAAAGTGAGTTCTAAACTGGATTTTATTGTAGAAATCGAACTTGAAAAGTTTTGTTTTCCTAATTTTCCAGCTCTGCACCATTCACTGTGAATTTTAAGAAAGAAATAAATAAATATCGCTGGATTACACACAGCACCACCTAGTGCCATACTAAGCAATAAGGCTTGTATCGTAAACAAATTGTCGTAGTTAAACTGATACTTTGCTGATAGATCGTGATCGAATTAATCCTTATTATTCCACACAACTTAAAAATTTGAAAAAAGAACCTGAAACACAAGGCCTTTTACCAAAAAAAAACACGTTACACAGCCCTTAAAATATTTTTATTGCAAATTGGACAAGGAAACACCTTCTTACGGGCAGTTGGCAAAACTTGGCCCATTTTGCCGAGAAATTTCCGATTCCACAAGTTTAAATTTGATCATAATCACTTGGTAGAACTGTAGTTATCTTGTTACATTGAATTTAGAGAGCCTTGTTTAGTAAAGATGATCTTTTAAAATGTAACTTTGCGGTGCTGATGGTCTGGGTTCTCAGAAAGTTAAAATGAGTTGGAAAATAAAGTAGACGACAAAAAAAAAACTAATTAATTTGTCAGATAGATTATCAAAAAATATTTGAGTCGTGTTTTTTCTTTAGTTATGTAAAAAAAAAAAATGTAAACCAGCGCCTGTGTGTGAGAAATGATGTTGAGATTGAGATTACGATAATCCCCAAATAGTTAAGTAGAAGTGTACCTAATGGTACTCCTTTCGCCGGTATGTTTTGTCCTATATATTAAAGGTCGAGCCTATTGACATCAGCAGGGCAGAGATGTGGATGCCGTGGCTGCTTCTATAAAATTACTGATGGAATAATCCATTTACACTTTAGCACTTTGCCAGAAAATAGGCTCTTGTCCTGAAAAATCTAAATAGTCCGTTAGTTCGATTTTCAAAATATATTTGACACGTCTTTTTTCTTTTGTTTCATAGACCGAAAATGACGAAGATACGACCCTTTTAAAAATCTCAATACGTCACGCTTTGGTATAATCTATAATGAGTTCTGATGTCACGAGCTGACTCGCAAGTTTGTCAGTTTAGTAGTTAGTGTGGTTTTATTTATTATTTATTTAAACAGTTTAAACTATCATTACAGGGTTCACCCTAATGCGACAGCTAAGAACTTATATTATTAACCTAAACTATATACCTACTTATATCCAAATTACAAAAAAAAAAAACACATTATAAGACTAACAACATTATTAAAATTAAAAACACAAAAATATTATACAATTTTTAACAAAAACGTAGTACAAAAATTTAGATAAATTATTATTATTTTATTTATTTATTTATTAATTTCAAATCTTCCTTAACCCTACATTACTACTCATGTTGCGACATACAAAGAAACTACTCATACGCCCGCGAGGCGCATCTTATTGATAATGATTTTAATCAAAACCTATTAGTATGATTGATATGTTTGGACTGTTTTTATAATTGTGTATATTACTAAAAAGTGAAAAACATAATTTTAAATAATTTTTTATATATTTTCATTATGAAATCTTTAATCAAATAAATCTTAGGAAGAAATTTCTGGAACTTAGGCAATTAAACAGTATTCTCATTAAAAATTGAAAAAAACAACTTTAAGTATACACTTCTCTTATAAATTGTAAATTATGAAGTAATTAACTAAAAAAAACTAACAAAGTAACAAAAAAAAATATTTTACATACAATTTGATTAAGACCGCAAAACTTACATACAAGCTACTCTTACGTCTTTGGAGCGCCAAGGGTAGTAATATCTAAAAAACTAGCACACTTACCGTAACGCAACCACCGTCCTGCGACACGTGCTAGCGATGACTGAGATGTCCTTGAACGTGAATGCCATACGCGCGAAGGATAAAAAGAGAGAGCAAAATATCAAAAACGTGGGCGCCTCTGCGACGTAGAGTAGTAATCTAGGGTTAAAGCTATTATTAGAGGTAAACCTAATGCGATAGATGCGTTTGTCAATATTCATTGATTTACAAATACAAAAATAACGTTTCCATTATTTTCCAATACTATAACTGACGGACTAAATTAATTTGCAATTAATTCATGGTGGAAATTAGTGTTCAGTCTAAACTAATTTTATAAAGAAGAATGATTAGAGTTTTTGTTTGTTTGCTTGTTACGATTTACTCAAAAACTATAAGACCGATTAAAAACATCCTTTCACTATTAGAAAGCTACATCTTTACCAAATAACATAAGCTATAAATTATATTGATATCTATCATGTTAATTAGCTGAGCTATGTATAACAATTTTCGCGGACAAAGTCACGGGCGATGTGCTAGTAGGTTATAAAGAAGCAACGGCATCAGAAGCTCACGATCCATCAACAAAAAAAAAATCTTTTTTTTTTTAGGATGGGAAATCATCAAATAACTTCGGGAGGGAGTGTCAGACTTTTACTGACTAAAACCCACCTTTGTTCCTTCCTCGCCCTTTATGTTCCGGGGCTGCAGTATCTCTTTCGAACAGGCCCGCCACCCCGGCTGGAACAAAATATATCTTAAGGCGACTACATGAGCTGAACGCGAGTTTTATAATGCCTGAAAGTATATGATTCACTGCTATAAAAAAAAAAACCAGAAAAATATATGACATTCTGAGACAGGATATATGCTAGTATGATAGTGTTTTGAAAACACAATACAATTAATTTGATTCCATAAAAAATCACGAACTGATCTCTAAAAATTCTTTTAACGAGTAAAAACCATACCAAAATACATGCGATCATTCTGATTTTTTTGCAAATACAACTAGACAACACCACATAACAACAATACAAGCAACAAATTAGCATCATGGTGTTTATTTTTTTTTAGTCTAATCAATAGATTTTTTGAAAATCGATCGAAACCACTCATTTCGCACTATTAGGCCCGCAGTGACTGACGTAACAACCACCAGCAAACTGATTAAAACTTTATTCTAACAGTATTTGAAACGAAGTTTGAACCACCACAAATGAAGTTGCTAGTATAGCTTCTGCAACATATTCTTCTTAAGCAACCACACACATCACGTACTTACAAAGATCTCTAGAAGTGCATGTGTTACTCCAGTGTATCCTTCCTTACGCCTGAAGCACGGAATGGCCTATTACTGTCGCAGATAACTTTGAAGTATGGCGCATTGGATAGTGGATATCGTGATGTACCGCGCTTGATTCTTGTTTGGTTGTTACCATAGATACAGGGTGTAAAACACCTTTTTTGACATCTCCACGACCCCCGTACTATTCAATTCATCCATCAGCACAATGATTTAAGTGCGTTACATTGAGTTCTACCACAAAACATGATTTATAACCTGAAAAAAAAAATTTCAATGCGGTTCACATAATACATGTACTTACCAAGTTTCAACAGCATAGTTCTTATAGTTTTGGAAAAAAGTAGCTGTGACATACGGACGGATAGACAGACAGACAGACAACCAGACATGACGAATTTATAAGGATTCCGTTTTTGCCATTTGGCTACGGAACCCTAAAAAGACCATCTCAGACACTAATCTGTATAATCTTCATGTGAGTTAAGCAAGATTGTCTGGAATTCAAAAGTTCCTATGACGTGCAAAAAAAAATTACGTGTAAAATGTTTGAGAAAACTTACTTGCTGAATAAAGGAGAATGACCAAAGTGGACCAAAATTTGAAAAAAAAAGAAAAGTTCTGCCCGCAGATTTACTACATAGCTCATTTGAATGACTGGTTCAAAAGATTAATTTTCTTCTATGGAACTGAAAAAATCTGTCCCACGGAATCATAGATATTAGCTGAAACGTGAACTTGAAAAAAAGTAGCACATTCACTTGCACATTCAAAATTGTTGAATTAGTCTGTAACTGTGGGTTAGAATTTGATGCTCATTGGCATACATAGTAAGTCCAACATTATAAGTTAACCCACAATGGAGTCGACCCTGGGGGCAGCAGTTTTTTTTTTTGACCAGAGCCCATACATTTTTGGTCATTCTCCTTTAATTTTTCAGTTATGGATACAGCCAGTATAGTAACAAAAAATATAGTTTCAACGAGCTCCCAATACAAAAAACTAGGTCCTATATTTTCACGAATGTAATTTTCGTTTAAACGAGCCTGAAATTTTTCAACAGTTATTTCCTAGGGTTATTTTGTGAGGTATAACAATTTATATTCGACCACGTCGTTATTTTAATTGTGATGGTTTTTTTGTAAAAAGTAAAATTGGGTTCGTTTGTGCGAATAATTTTGTGATGTGTGAGCCCGCAAGGGGTATGCACGACAACCAATCAAGTCATAGTTGGTACCATTTAAAATAGCATATTTTTCAGGAGAGCGATTTGAAGATTGCAAATCAATATATTTCCATTTCTATAAATAATTGGTTAACCTCACCTATATATTTTTCAAGCTTATCTACTTTATTGATAACGTTTTTGTTCATTTCATGAATTTCTCAATTTTGCTATTAATGAGAAAAAGAAAAATTTTAGGTTAGTAATCGTAACGGAGACAATTTTTTTTGTTTGGGGATTAGGCCACTCACATAAATTGTAGCATTTAATAATGAAACTTACATTGATTTCTTCCTTATAACCTCTACATTCTAGTGGTTAAATTAGCTACGCATTGTCTAAACGGAATAAATGCGAAAAATCTGTAAAAACTTACGAAAACCAAAATAAACAGAAAAAGTAAATGTCAAAATAATGAAGTTGGCTAACCATCACTAAAAAGTGGGTATAAAACGTTCCGTGCCACGTTGAATGTTTAAACCATCTATGCGATTTTAGTGTAAACCTTTAAAAATAGCATTAAAAATGCTCACAGTTTAACAATATTTTTTTTGTTCTTTCTGATCCTATAATAATTATAGCAGATATGATTCCAACGGGCAGGTACAGTATTTTTTTTAGTAAACAGAAAAAAACGCCTCTATTCACTTAAGTATTTGCTGTCAAATGACATTGACCACAACAGGAATGATTTGACTCGCAAAAAAATATCATATTATGATTTTAAGATTTCGTTTACATTTCTACGTAATATTTCGTTTAATACCATAGTAAAATAGTTACTATTTTTTGGTGTTATTATGAATAATAAATGCAACGACCAGGTGGGCCCAAAAAAAAAAATCTCCTTTCGAGTTAATAATAACTCTGTTCATCCAAACGAACGATATGTCTCTTCGTACGACCAAAACAAATGAACCATGGACCGTTGATCATTGGAAAAATTGTTATAGATCACGATAGATGTCAAGACTTGGATAGGCTTATTTTTTGGTTTTTGTGGCTCATTTTTGGTTTACTCACAAAAATGTAGTATATCACCTATCTGATGTCTACGATACTTGTATCGCACTTGTGCTGTAGCTCGTTTCTTGACGTGGCACTAGATGGCACTGTGTGTAATATCAAGCGATTTATATTTATCATTTATTTATTACTCTATCACTCCAGTGAAATTGTAATTCCATTGTTATTTTTTTCCCCCAAAGGATTTATATTACAACTTCAATTTAATAAAAAAACACAATTCAATTTTACAAATTGAATTGTGCTTTTGTACTCTTTGTGGAATTGGGAAGCTTTAAACTATCACTATGATTTGATACATAGAGTTTTATTGTTTAAATTTCTCTACTAAAAATATATCTGCTAGTTGTCGTTATTTAGGTTTTTTCCACTAATGATGTTGTTGAAACGGCTGATATAATATCACTTTGCTATAATATAGTTACTTCTAGTTAAAATCGCATTAACGGTCAATGACCCACCTACATTTATTAAAGTTCTAAACTTTAAAATCCATAAATAAGCATGTTCAAGTCTTTATTCATCATCGTCAACATATTTTTCTAATGAAAACAATACATGGTTTTCGGCTCGAGTGCTCGTTGCAATTATCCGCTCGCGCCGACACGGCCATTCTGCTAAAAGGTCGTCACTGACCTTATAACCATGCAACAACAGAAAAGATACCACAGTATCAAGACATCACACATTAATTACAATGAACAGGTTTGTCACCTGATAGTTCCTTGCTTACAACTCAAACCACATAATTAAGAGTAAGGAGGCCCCTGTCCTCAACAAACTCGTAACAATTACATCAAAATTTTCATTTCTGCTGTGAGCTTTGGTCGAGTGCGGACGTGTGTTGTGCTGAACCCTTATCTTTGCCGTGATTGGTTAATAAGCGTGATTTTGAATTCTCTGTTGCTCTTTAAGTGTTTAAATAGACAGTTCACGCCTTTTGGGCGTTCCTAGAGTGAGACAAATAGTGTCGCGTTGCTGCATTAAAATTGCTGTCTTTATAAATTGTCGTGATTGGATGAGATTCGAACCTCCGACCAACAGTGCACGTCAGTGGGGAGAGCGCGGTAACCGCTGCGCCACCGAAACAGTCATCGTTTACGACGAAATAATCAACCGCTACGAGTTACGCTACGAGTGCTACGACACCGACCACGTCATAGCGCACAAGTCACCTGTGCTACGAGACGCGTAACGAGTGCTACGTGAAGGACGGTGTAGCAATAAGCTGACAGCGTCGACCGTAATTAGTAAGAATACCAACACTTACTACTTATTACCATGTCATTTCGAATGCAGCGTTCTCCACCATCCACACCTGGAACCCAAATGGACCAGACACAATCGGAACCCGATATCACACAGGCAGTGAACGACCCGGAGTTTGTCAACATTAATTCACGCAACAAACGTCCACGATTAAATGAATCACCGCGTGAGCACAACCAGTTAGAACGTTTCGAACAATTTAAACAAGAATTTAAGTCTGAAATCAAGGAAATGCTTCTCGCTTGGAAGATCGACCATGATGCGAATGCAGCAAAGCAATCTGCGTCGCAAACTGAGTTGATAACAAAGCTGGTTTCCGATATATCTGAATTGAAAACGCAAAATATGCAAATGCATAAGACAAATACCGAAATTCATGGAACTAACATCGAGATCATGAAGTCAGTTGAATTTCTCAGCTCTCAGTATGATGACCTACAAAAAAATATCAATCGCCTGCAACAAGAAAGCATAGATTACAAGAAGCACTCCGAGTCATTGGAACTGGCTGTCAGAGACCTTCAATATAAGTCCCGGTCGTCTAGCATAGAAGTGCGCAACATACCTACCAAGGAAAAGGAAACGACGGCTGACCTATTAAAAATTATAACAGACATTGCCAACTTAGTAAACCTACCGATAACGGCCACCCACTTCCGAGATGTATATCGTACACCAGGGAACCGAACAACCAATAAACCTATTATCGCCGAATTTACTAACGTACAAACAAAGTTCGACCTCATCTCTCGCGTACGAACTTATAACAATAAACATACGAATAAAGAAGACAAATTGAATACGGTGTTACTCGGAATATCGGGACAAAAACAAGCAGTCTATGTTGAAGAACATTTATCAAGCACAAACAAGAAGCTTTTTTACCAGGCAAGAGAATTTGCACGCCTGAGGAAATATGCATTCTGTTGGACCTCTAATGGCAATATTTTTCTTCGGAAAAAAGCTGGAGACAAACAAATCCTCGTCAAATCTGAAGTAACACTGAAGGAGCTACAAGAATGACTATACCACAGCTCATCTTTAGTAAGCAGTTCTTCTCTAATCCTTTTTGTTTTAATGTCTGCTATACATACGTTATACTACATTTTTAGTAATAACCTGTTTTATATTTATATTTTTATTTTGATATATAACTTAAGTAAAATGAACCATTACACTCAAAATTCAAACACAAACATTACACTCACAAACATAATACATTCTGAAACATTCTCCACCACACCTTTCCTGTATAACTTACATAAAAGTTGGTGTCCTATATCACAATACGCTAGTTTCTATTACCTGACCATACAACACATTTCAAACACTCCAGAGCAATGTATCGTCTCATACTATAGTAAAACGTTTTTCACTGATGGCTAATATTCTTCAATCTATGATTACAGCGGACTTAGATGAATTTGAAGTAGCAAAATCACAAATATGTCCACCGTCGGATTGCTCTAACTATTTGGTAGGCGCTAAACATCATATTAAAATCTTTCATATAAATATTCGCAGTCTAAATAAAAATTTTGATGAACTATTGGTATTGCTAAAATTAATCAATGTTAGCTGTGATGTATTGGTACTTACTGAGTGTTGGCTAAGTAAGGTGGTGAATCTCCCTGTGTTGAACGGCTATAACTCGTATTATACGGAACGGACGGCCAACCAGAACGACGGTATTGTTATTTATATAAAAGATAACATAAATTGCACCATAAAAGAACCCAACTTTTTAAACGGAAATTGCTTGACATGTGAGATCACAAATAAACTGGCATTTGTGGCTATATATCGTTCACCATCATATAATACCAAAGTTGAGTTCGACAACTTTTTGAATAGCGTGGATAACATCCTCCTGTCCTTAAAAAACTATAAAAATATTTGCCTAATCGGGGACACAAACATAGACATCCAACCTATTGATTTAGATGTACGCGCTACCGAATACTTAACACTTAATGCAACACACAGTCTGTTACCCGCCCATCGGATACCTACGAGAAATGATAGCTGCCTAGACCACGTGATGCTCAAAACGGACAAAACAGCCACAGTACTTGTGATTGACTCACATGTTACGGACCACCTCCCAATTCTACTAACTATTAATAATGAACCGCTCTCAGGGAGATCGGTACCGGCTTGCAAAATACCTAAAATAGACTACACCAATTTAACAAATCATATTGAAACCCTAGATTTCACGGAAGTACTGAAAACAAATGATCCTAACCTAGCATCTGACACACTCACGGAAATATTAAACACGGCTATAATTACCCACACAAAAATAATAACTATCCCTAAAAAAGACAGAAATATTCGACCTTGGATTACACCCGGTTTACTAAGGTGCATCCGCCACCGTGATAAACTTCACAAAAAAGCAAGAAAATCACCTGATAACCTAATAATCCAAACGACCTACAAAAGATATAGAAACTACTGCAATAGCCTACTCAGAAAACTTAAAAGGTTACACGAACAAAACGAACTACAAAAAGCTAAATACGACCCTAAAAGACTGTGGAATAAAATCAAAGAAATTACATACACCAAAAAGCAAACCAATCCTCCTCATGAGTTATTAAGTACAGCCTATGATAAACGCGACGCAGCTAACCTCGTCTGTAACTACTTTGCGAATATTGGACAAAAGTTAGCATCCATGATAAATACTTCAGCTCAACCTACCCCATCACTTCTCTCTCAAAACGGATGTTCTTCTGGCTCCTTTGTCCTTCTTGAAGTGGATAACGCTGAAGTGGACTCTATAATCTCAAGCCTAAAGCAGGACTGTGCCACTGGCTGGGATGGTATACCCGTCAAACTCATAAAACTTTGTCGACATATCCTCGTCCCACTTATTACACATATAGTTAATTGTTCAATATCCTCAGGTATATTCCCCAACACGTGCAAAAAAGCCGTAATCCACCCAATACATAAGAGCGGGAACAGAGATTGTGTAAATAACTATAGACCCATTGCTGTGCTACCAGTTATGTCGAAGATAATGGAGAAAATTATAAATAAACAATTAGTTAAATACCTTCAAAAGCACAACATACTAGCAAGTAATCAGTACGGTTTCAAAAAAGGAGTATCTACTGAAGACGCAGTTCTAGACCTAACTGAACTTGTAGCAAGGAAATTGGATAAACAACACAAATGCTTGGGTCTTTTCCTCGACTTAACAAAAGCGTTTGACACAGTCTCTGTTCCCACCCTTCTATCCAAGTTGCACAGCATCGGCATACGAGGCGTTGTTCATGATCTCTTCAAGAGTTACTTGATAGACCGGAAAATCTGTGTGAAAATAGGATCACATATTAGTGCTGATGAGATAATGTCATATGGAGTCCCGCAGGGTAGTGTTCTTGGCCCAACGCTTTTCCTCATCTACATCAATGACTTATGCACTCTTAACCTACAATCAGCTAATATATTTACTTATGCTGACGATACGGCCATTATAGTACACGGGAATAACTGGGCCCAGGTGAAAAATAATGCTGAAGAATCCCTGAAAATAGTAATGGAATGGCTTCGCAAAAATCTCCTTACCCTAAACCTACAAAAAACTAATTTCATTCCGTTTTCTATCCATGCTAGCACGAAACCCCCAATAACATACTCAATTAGAGCTCACACCTGCCTGGACACTGCCACTTGCTCTTGTATAGCGCTCCCCTCAGTAACATCGGTAAAATATTTGGGCGTAATAATCGATGATGGGTTGAAATGGAACAACCATATGGAGTCTACTGCCAGCAAAGTCAGGAAAACAATCCATCTATTTAAGACATTAAGGCATTCAGGTGACTTAGAAACCCTAAAAATGGTTTACACTGCACTTTGCCAGTCCATCATCGGCTATTGTATTCTAGCTTGGGGTGGATCATCCAAAACAAAGTTCCTTGAGCTGGAGCGTGCGCAAAGAGCAGTACTTAAGGTTATATCGCAAAAGCCTTATCGCTATCCGACTCATAACCTGTACACCGAGCTCAAACTTTTAACCGTGAGACAGTTATTTGTACTCAGAACCACCCTTCGGAAACATAGCCAAGTCCCTCTCCCAGACGCAAACAAACGTGGTCAGAGAATAGTCTGCCCAATTCCTGGTCACAGAACTGCCTTCGCCAGAAAACAGCAGTATGTGCTGGGCTCTCTTGTCTTCAGAAATATTTGTAAGACCACCCAAATAGCAAGGTTAAGCAAGCACGAAGCTAAGACTAAGCTGAAAGACATGCTGTACCTCTTAGACTACGCTCAAACTGAGGAACTATTAACTACTCACACATAACTCACAATATTTCATACAAAACGTGTAACACAGTCTGTACACCAAACAAGCAATTGATTCTTCCGTCTTACATACCACACCACAATATTCACATACTTAGGCTACTCATATCTTACTCACATAATACAAAGATACACCCATCTCTCAGTCACACACACACGCACACACACACACACGCGCACACACACACACATACACGCACTCACACAATGCAAATAAATCATACGATTTTCAGACACACATACAGAATCCACCACACAGTCATTTGATTCTTTTCAAATTTAACTTTTAAATGTCACTTTAAATTTAAGTATCTTTGTCAATTTTTTTTATTTTTTTCAACTTTTATTATGGATTACAAATTTATTTTCTTTTTTCTCTAAAACACTAAATAATAATGTACTCCTTAAAATAATATCAGCTTACCAGCTCTCAATTTCCATAAGGTACATAGTGTCCAAGTGGCAGTAGAACACTGACTCCTAAGTCACAGGTTTTCCTAGTTTAGGAGTCAGGGTTTCATCTTTTGTACGCCTTAACTATTTGTGAACTTCGCTAGATATTAAGCATTTGTGTGTAAGGATTGGTATCAATAAAGTATTATTATTATTATTATTATTATAAAATGTCGGGGGCTCTGTCCTCAACAAATTTGTTCAGTCTCATAACATATTATCAAGAGTAAGGAGGCCCCTGTCCTCAACTAACTCGTAATAATAACATCAAAAATTCGGAGGCCCCTGTCCTCAACAAAATTTTTTCAGTCTCATAGCACATTAAGAGTAAGGAGGCCCCTGTCCTCAACCAACTCAAATAAATCAATCCCAACACGGGTATAAAATAAAACTGGTGTAACGTACCTTTATTGTGGTGCATTCATCCTTGCATCAGAACACTGGCCCATGTCTTGGTTTTGTTCTAGATCGGTATTTGTAGAACATTCCTGTGGCAAGAAGGGTTCACCTTCCGACATTAGAGATACATCTTCCGCCGACACGGTATCCTGGTTGATGCATTCTCCAGGTTTTGATGCTAAGCGTAGCTGGTGAAATTATACAAAGGAATCATACGTTCCGAAAAGGATGGTATGAAGCGCCTGAAGTAGCCAGCTAGTCCACAGAATTGTCGTACTTGTTTTACACTTGTAGGCACTGGTGCCTTCTCAAGAGCTTCTACCTTTTTTGGGCTTGGACGAACAGTGCCATTGGAAATCAAATTTCCAAGATATTCAATTGATGTTTTGAAGAAAGAGCACTTCTTAGCGTTCAATGTAAATCCGGCTTTGGTTAATGCGTCGCGGTTAAGACCTTGTCCAAAATTTGTAATCCTTCAGAGAACTTTTCACATTTAATAAGAACGTCATCCATGTAAATAAGAATGTCTTCAAGCAAGGGTCGTAATGCTGTCATTATAGCGCGTTGAAATACTGCTGGAGCATTCATTAATCCGAACGGCATTCTAACATATTCATACAGGCCATCGGGAGTTATAAAGGCAGTCTTTGATATTGAAGTCTCATTAATAATTAATAGGAATTTGATAGAAGCCCTGCGCCATATTGAGGCTAATGAAATAAGTAGCTCCCGATAATCTATCAATTTGGTCTGAAATAATGGGGAGTGGGAATTTTATGGGAATTGTGTTTTTGTTCAGCTCTCGGTAGTCAGTACACATTCTATCTTCGCCATTTTTCTTCTTTACCAGAATAACGGGGCTCGCATAATCTGAGATACTTTCTCGTACGATCCCGTTGGCAATTAATTCATTGATAATGGCTTTTACCTTTTGTCTCTCTATTGGTGCCATTCTGTAGGGCCTTCTTGATACTATTTTAGATGGATCTTTAAGTTGAATATCTAAAGTTCCGGTGGTAACTTTAGTTTTAGGAATCCCATTAACAAAAGAAGCATTGTATTTTAGTAATAAATGTTTCAACTCACGTATTTCCTCTTCATTCATCAGGTCGGTGTCCAAATTAACTAAAGTGTCTTCAGTAGCTTGAATGGTTGAAATAGGCGAGTTCCTCATTACTTTAGCGCTTTGTTCAGTAACCAGGACGTTTAAGCCAGTGCCTTTTACGATTTCAGCTCCAATCATAAGATCACATGGTGTTTCGTGATCTTCCACAATGTGAAACGTGATTTCAACGAAAACACTGTTAATCTTGCAAGTTGCGTTGATTTGTTGGCAAGATAAAATTGGCACACTACTGCTTCCAATGCCTTTCAACAGCAAAGAACAATCTTCGCGTTTTCCTGGTAGAGAACAGCTTATCGATCGTCTCATCAATGAACGTGCTGCTCCGCTGTCATACAATGCTGTAAATTTACGGGTACCAATGCTAACGGCCATCGGAGTAAGAATTTCGTCGTGTTCTTGTGCTAGATTGACTCTTTCAGCTGCGTCGTTCATTTTTTTAAAACATTTATTTTCAAAGTGGCCAGTTTTGTTGCAATAATTGCATTTGAGCTTTGGGCGTTCCGTTTGAATCGCATTCTCTCTACTGGTGGTTTCGGTCAGTAATGGATTTGGGTCACTTACCTTGTCACTTTCTTTGTTGCAATTTACTCGAACATGCTCAGTCTTGCCACACTTGAAGCACACTACAGATTCTTCTCGGTTGTTCCTAAGCCTGGACCGTTTGGCAGGTGGTTCGCCCTGACGTGGTTCTTGTGGCCTGATTGTGGCTGCAACAGAAATCAATTCTGGGACAGTTGTGCACTTACTAGACAATAATCGTAAGCGAAGATTCTCGTTATCCATGCATCCAATAACGGCTTCCACAGCGTGAGTATCTTTATTGCCGCTTACTACACGTTTCCAAATATGCCAGGCTTTGGTTATGGATTCTGCTGGATTTGACATATCAAATTTGAAGTTTCGTAACTTAATAATATCATTGGAGTAACGAGCTTCAGGTTCGAACATTTGTATTAATGCTTCTCGCATCTCACTCCATACAGGTGATTTTACAAGCCACGCATCACCAATAGTCTTGGCTCGCCCTTGCAGTAGACTAGCTATCTTAGTGCAAACTTCGTAGTCAGCCAACTCCCAGTGTGCTTTGGCCCGATCAACGTGCTCGCACCAGTCTCGAATTGGAACATCACCATCTGGATTGTAGGGTGCAATATAGATGTCGCACAATCTTGGTCTTCGCGTTGGAGCTACAGTCTGATTTATCAACCCTGTCAAAAACTCGTGATTAGTTTGCATACTTGCTTGCTGCTGTCTTGACAGGCTTTCCAGAATATTGGCTAGCGTGGACAGCATCTGATTTGAGCTGGAAGCATCTGTTCCTCCACCATTGAAGGCGGATGGAACCGAAGATATGCCTTGGTCGATCCCGCTTCTGATTTCGGCTCGAGTGGAGCCCGACTGGAAGATTGGTGAAGGAGACCGGCTCCTAACGGGGTCCTTGTTGTGTTGACGGTTGTTATACGCCATTGTTAAAAACACAGATTAAAAAACAACACTGATTTAAGATGCACACTATTTTAATAAGAATTAGAAATTATTATAAAGCAATAATAAAAGCAACACTGATTTAAGAACAACACTGATTTCAAAACAACACTAATTTAAAAACAGAACCTTTTCTAAAACACCACTAATTTAAAAGCAAAACTAATTCTAAAACACCACTGATTTAAAACCGAAACTGATTTTAAAAACAACACTGATTTAAAAACTATGCTTATTTTAGATGCACACTATTTTAATAATAACTAAAAATATTATAAAGTATTAACAAAAACAAACAATACTAAAACTATTTTTAAATGTAATTTGATTCAGGCGTGATCCGTAACACAATTTAGAGTTGTAGCCGGGGCGCTTGCTCGACTGAGACTGCCCACTGCACTCAGCGCTGCCCCCTTCCACAACTCGCTTGATTCACTGAGTGGTACGATGATGTCACAAAGCGTTCCGTTTCGTTTTACGTTGCAATTATCCGCTCGCGCCGACATGGTTCATTTGTTTTGGTTCGTACGAAGAGATATTAGGAAAAGGGCAATGACCGTAATTGCGATCTTAGAGCCTTATCATACCAGCAAGTTGCGAGCGAGTGGAACGCTGGGCGAGTGCGCAGTGAGCTCGCCACGCACGAGTTCGCAACATGTTCGCGGCGAAGATGCCTGAATTAGTCGGGAGTGTTCTTAGCTATGCGTGACATAAATCAGTCCAAGATGGCCACAAAATGGTAAATTACATATTTGTTCAACAACTCTCTCAATATGGGTATCAAATGAAAGGGCTTGACTAGTAGAATACTATATTACGATAAATTAAAAATCTAAGATGGCCGCCACCACAAAATGGCGAATTTAATTTTATTGGGTATATTGGGCGTGATAAGTCCTAACAACAAAACATAATACAATTTAGGTCCGCCAATTTAATTTTCCCGATACCTTGTTTGACGTTGATCATTTGATTTCCCGGGAGTGTCCATATTGATTTTGATGTTAATAATAAAATTATCCAGAAGTAATTAATTTGTGTTGCTTTGTTTTGACAGTATCCGGTACCTAATCTGATTTGTCGTGTCTCGAATAATATTGGGTTAAATTCCAGTTTAAACAAATATGGGTTGAATGTCAATGTTTGATCCAAAACCTTTGCTTTAGGGCGACTACAGGAGCTAAGTAAACGCGAGTTTTATAGTGCCTGAAAGTATATTAAATGTATGATTCAAGGCAATTACACAACCGTTCTGTGTGTATGCTAGTATGATAGTGTTTTGAAAACATAATACAGTTAATTTTACTCCATAAAAAAATCACGAACTTACCTCATATAATTTTTTTTAACGAGTGAGAACCATACATTCTGATTTTTTGACAGATAATTCTACAAGCAACATATTAGCATTACAGTGTTTTATTTTTTTTAGTCTAATCAATCGATTTTTTGTAAATCGATCGAAGAAACCACCCATTTATTTTAATTTCGTCATCGTTACCCTATCAGCCGAAAGACGCCCCACTGCTGGATATTTCCAGCAGTGGACTTTTGGCTTCTTTCGGTCTCCCCCAATTGACATTGACCGGTCCCGTTCTAATGGAACCTGTCCATTTCGTTCCGCCATCTCCTTCTTCGCCTGCTGAAACCCCATATCACTGTCTGAACCAAGGGTGCTATTTTGATCCACAGTTATACGGAAAATATGTACTGCACAGCCCCATTGGAGTTGATACTGAACTAAATAATAAAAAATATTGTTCCGTAGTGCAGAATATTTAGCACCGGCAGGCTTCGGCCCTTGCGAGCCCCTTCCATTTGCTGACATCTCTTTGAGGCGCGCGTGGAACACGAACGCGCCGTCGACACGGCCTGTCATCATAACACGGACGGACGGCGAACTAGCCCATAGCTCACCGTCCACAGGCCGCGCCTAGGAACTCAACTAGCTTAATTATCATCATCATCAAAATTTCAGCCAAAAGACGTCCACTGCTGGACATAGGCCTCCCCAAGTGTCGCCACATTTACCCGTTCCGTGCGATTCGCATTCAGCTGATTCCCGCAGCCCTCACCAGATCATCTGTCCACCTCGTAAGGGGTCTTCCAACAACACAACGTGTTCCGGTTCGCGGTCTGCAACAACTTATCTGCCCCATCAGCTATCCGTTCTGCGAGCAATGTCCCATTGCCACTTAAGTTAGGCAATTCTTCGGGCTACGTCATCGGTAAACTTGGTTCTGTTGCTTCATTTCTGATTCAATCACGCAAGGAAACTCCGAGCATAGCCCTCTCCATTGCCCTTTGTGTTACTCTTAATACTTTAATATAATAATAGAGCCATATTTAATATCGTTCTACACTGTTTTATGATTAAATGCCGAAAGAACGCAAATTTTAATTAATTCGGCTTAATTAATCAAAACCACGAAATATTTAACAGCCATTTCCGACGTTGCCAGCTTTCAAAAGAACCAACCTCTTGTGCGAAATTTATCATCCGGTTAAAACGCATTTCATTTGCGTCCAATTAAAAAACACGTGTTCTTCATTTCTTTGCGGGAAATACGAAAAAAAAAATTATAAAAAAAAGAAATTCGTCAAACGTGTAATAACTCCCATGTTAAATATTTTTCAGATAAAAAGACATTTCATCCTTTTTACTCCGCACTACCGGCGCATCCGTAAATCATAAATACAAACCTGAAACCAAACTGAAAGACAAACTTATTTCTATAAAAGTAAGGTTGAAAATCGCTTGTGTTTGTGTTGTCTAAAGTTAGTTATAAATAACTCGTGTCTTTGGCTTGTTTGTTGAGAATATAAGTTCCATTTTAGAATGCATTTTAAATCTTTCTACACCAGAGTAGATAAATCTGCTATAGAAAATGTTTTTTATTTTTTTTTGTTTGGGGATCTGTGAGCAGAATGCAGTAATATTTTTTTTTCATTCACGGGTGCTTGTGAAGCAAATACAGTAGACGACAAAAAAGCTATTTAGTCCTTCGTCAGTTAGGTTATCAGAAAATATTTGACCCGTATTTTTTTTTGTAACGTAAATCAAAATTAACGAAGATACGACTCTTTTAAAATTCTCAATACGTCACGTATCATTTTCTAGTGCGTTCTGACGTCACGACTCGTGAGTTTTGACGCGTGTTATCTTTGTCAATATTCATTGATTTACAAAAACTGAATATACGTGGCTTTTATTTTCCAATACTCAAACTGACGGACTAAATAGATTTGCAATTATTGTTTGATACTGTCGTCATGCATAACTTGGGACATTTTAACATTTGCAGGCTAAGTTAAACGGCAGCCATATCAGACCTTCTTCTTTGATGGCTATCAGAGGGTATAAGAGAAAATAGCACACATATCAAATCGGAAAGCGATAGTCAGCTGAGTTTGTCCCTAGGCGAGGCGATTACGATACGATTCCGATTAGTGTGCATTGCTGTAGGAAGTTTCATACAGAGAAATCTGAATGGATCGAGTTGATACGGTGAAGATCCCTTTCCGAGTTGATATTACTGTTTAAAAGCGTTTGGTATTCCTACAACGATTTTCGGTAGAATATTATGGCAGTCCCTGTTATGGCAATATTATGGCAGTCCGTCTTTGATTTTAGAATGCAAAATTAATTTCACCAAAAATCTTTAAAAAAACTCGCAGATTTGTATCCAACCATGACCTTCAGTTGACCTAATAATATAAAATACGTGTTTTTCGGCCCCAATAATGATTAGGGGTAACAAGTCGATGTAATTTCCGGTTTGGCCTTAATCCGGTTTGATCTGACCAGATTAAAATTATGCCTGATTCCAGAAATTGAAAAAAGTATGGATGCGAATCGCACGGAACCGATCACGACACTTGAGGGGCGCCTATGCCAAGCACTGGACGTCTTTCGGCTGATGATGTTCAGATTATTTGCCAATTTTGAGAGGTTCAGTGACCGGACTCCATCAAAGCGAGCGGAGAGGAGGCGTGCGGAAATCGACCAATCACATTGGTAAGATTCTACACCGCCTCACATCTCCTTTTCAATCCTGATGGAAAACCCAAACTTTTCGCGAACCAACTCAAGACCCCTTTTTTTTTTTTTTTTTTTTTTAAGGGTGGGAAATCATCAAATGACCCCCCCCACTCTGGGCGGAGCGGGAGGGAGTGTCAGACTCTTACTGACTAAAAACCATCCATGTTCCTTCCTCGCCTTTTACGTTCCGGGGCCGCGGTATCTCTTTCGAACAGGCCCGCAACCCCGGCAGGCTTCGGCCCTTGCGGGCCCCTCTCTTTTTGCTGACACTCTTTGAGGCGCGCGTGGAACACGAACGCGCCGTCGACACGGCCTGTCGTCGTCGTTAGACGGCCGGACGGCCAGCTATTGCCCATAGCCAGCCGTCCACAGGCCCGCATCTACGGTGGCCGGTAGCCACCACGTGGCCCCCGACGCCCGTTGCGTCTCCCGCGGCGGCCGGGAAGAGAGGATCTCTCCCTCTCTCGTTCCGCCACCTCCTTCGCTAGCATGACTGCTTCGCAGAAGGAGGCGACGGCTTCCCATTCCGTCTCGCTCCGGACCATGGATTGAACCAGGGCCGGACGCGAGAGGTCGCCGCCGCCGATCGCCGCCACGAGGACACGGCGGAGCTCCGCCCACGCAGGGCAGACTTCCACCGTGTGCTCCACCGTGTCCTCCGGTCGATCCTCGCAGTGGAGACACCCGGGCGATTCCTCCCGCCCGATTCGGTGCAGGTACCTCCCGAAACATCCGTGTCCGGTGAGGACCTGCGTCAGGCGGAAGGTGAGGACGCCGTGGCGCCTCTCCAGCCACTCCTCAAAGAGGGGACTTACCGCCACTATCGTGGCGTGCCCAACTCAGGGCCCCTTGCATGGAAGTTAGAAGTTGCGCTTGCAGCTATTAGACCAACGAGGGATTGTAGAAAAGTACTCTTACTAAAGGGTGTGAAAAATCTCTTACCGTATATATAGTCAAAAGGCATTTGTTCTAGATGATGGGAAACATTGCAATATTTTTTTTGTCCTACACCATACCTGGGAAGGTTCCCATACCAACCAACTTAGACCCCCAATATTGGGGGCCTAAGTTCCAACTTTTTGACAAGATTTTTTTGAACACAAGTTGTTGTAAGATTTTTAACTTTGAACACCTCTGAGACCCCTTTTTTTTTGGGATGGGATATCATCAAATGACTTCTCCCACTCTGGGTGGAGCGGAAGGGAGTGTCAGACTCTTACTGACTAAAACCCATTCATGTTCCTTCCTCGCCCTTGGTGTTCCGGGGCCGCGGTATCTCTTTCGAACAGGCCCGCCACTCCGGCAGGCTTCGGCATTTGCGGGCCCCTCCCCTTATGCTGACATCTCTTTGAGGCGCTCGTGGAACACGAACGCGCCGTCGACACGGCCTGTCGTCGTTGTTAGACGGAAGGACGGCTAGCTAGCCCAACCTCTGAGACCCCTGTACTATTCAATCCATCCATCAGCACAATGTTTTGTCTACCACATAACATGATTTTTCACCCTAAAAAAGGCGTTTCCTAGCAATAATTTTTGCGCCATTAACCATGCATTGTGTGATTTTCGTCATTTTCATTCCAAATAAACTTAAAGCTCGTGTTTAATGATGGTCAGAAATGTAAGTGGATTATTGTTAAATACCCTATACTGTTTTTAACCCCACTCGCAACTACCTTTTATAATATTAACCCCATATATAAGAATATACCCATACCTCCCATCTTTCTTGTAAGCGTGTTGAAAGCTTCGTGATTATTATTCAGAATCACGGAACGCGGCCGCGCTGTTGCGTATTAGACACGTTTTGATACGCTGCGTACTGGCGTACTGGCGTATACTGTCGCATCGTGGCGCGTATTATGTAAAGATGAAGGGTTAAGAATAATAACGGAAGTAAATGTTTTGAAGGGAAGTCTGAAGGTTGTTTGTTTGCTTTTCTGCTTGAGAGCAAGACTTGGTGTAGTGTTTTTATAGGAGCACCTTAGCATTTGCAGATTTGAGCATTGCGGATTTTAGGTACATGAAATAACTGCCTGACCTCCACCCACCGCCCAGTTAGTATTGGGTAATGATACCCTTTGGAAATAATGATTGTCAAACTTTTTGGGCCACTGACTACTTGTCAAACCGACAATAACTTGACAGTCAAAGATCTACTTTTATCTTTGATCGGTGTCTAATGGGTGGTTACCCATCCACAGACTAACCTAGGCAAGCACGGCTTTACTTGAAGATAGACCCGAGCGGCTATTATTATTCACATCAACAACTAACAAATCATAAGTCCAGACATCAGTCTGTTATTAGAGATAGTTATTGTAATTTATTATTTAGATAAATCTTAAACTAACATTAAAAATAGTTTTATATGAAAGAATTAAATTATGTTATGAAAGTTATTTGTTTATGCAAAGTATGTCTTTGTCCTTGTCTGCCATTGTGATCCCACAGCTAAGTTTAAATTATTCTAAACACAGAGAGTTTCAATTATACTTTCAGATTATAAGTAACTAGCTGACCCACGCAACTTCGTCTGCGTCACTAAGAGAGAAAAACGAAAGGAAAAAAACGTCCCCGTTTTTGCAACATTTTTCATTCCTGCTCCGCTCCTAATGATTGTAGCGTGATGTTATATAGCCTAAAGCCTTCCTCGATAAATGGACTATTCAACACAAAAATAATTTTTCAATTCGAGCCAGTAGTTCCTGAGATTAGCGCGTTCAACCAAACAAACAAACTCTTCTGCTTTATAATACTCGTATTAGTGTAGATAGTATTTAAAACATTTTTATTGTGAAGATAATCCTCTGCAATTTTAACTTGTGTTTAATAAAGCTTGTTTAAAACCTCTTAACGAAGCCAGAAGACACTACTGTTCTCCCCGTTACTGTGATCGTTCTATACCATACCTGGGAAACCTACTAGTCATGGAAATATTGGAGGTAAAATTTCCAACAACTTTTTGAGTTTCCAAGTTTTTTGTATGCTATTGCATAGCTCCTATCGCGGGCCATGAGCGTGGAGACCGAATCCAGAAATTCCGTAACGAAAATAACCTAACACCCCCCTAAAAAAACAAATGCAATAGCTTTACCGCGGCAGTCCCCGAGTGCCACACGTCTTTTTTTTATTAATAAATGCTTTTCGTGTGAAATTTTTACTTTAAACACCTCCACGACCCCCGTACCGTTCAATCCATCCACCATTATAATATATTTTATAATAATTGGGCGGGCCATGTCTGTAGAATGCATCAGGACCGATGGGCCAAAGTCGCCACTCAGTGGGTGCCAGAAGACGGGCAGCGTCGCCAAGGGAGGCCTAGAAAACGCTGGCGTGACGACTTAGAAGCGTATGCGATAGATAGGCCTGAGAGAGCCGCACGTAGAGAGGAGTGGAAGACTAAGAGGGAGGCCTTTGTCCAGCAGTGGGACAACACAGGCTAATAAAAAAATAAAAATAAAAACGAGTTCTGTGGTAGAACTCGTTTTTTTTTTTTATTTTTTTAATACATGATTTTCACCCCCAAAAAAAATCGTTTCCCAGCAACAATTTCTGCGTAAAGTTACTTAGTTTGATGTACATAATGCTTGGTTGACGGCTATTTGATGAGGTGGTTTACATCCTGTATAACCCGGTATGAGGTCTATGTTCACCGAAAAGATGACGGTCTGATTGTCTAAAACCGGCTGTTTAAAACACATTTTTGTATGGGAACATATCACAGTGACAGCTGTTTTTGGATAATCAGACCGTTATCTTTTCGGTGAACATAGACCTAGTCTTGAAGGTTAAGCCACCCTTGTCGAGGTCAATCTGTAGATAGGTGACCATTATGCATACTAAGATTTCTTCGTGCCTCGGAAAGCACTTTAAACTGTTGGTATCTGCTGACATTTGTAAATGTTTAACATTGTCACATGTCGTTACAGGTATTCAGTGGCCCGAAAATGTGACAATCAGTCTTACCAAGTGATGACGTATTACCCAGTACTAACTGGGTTGTGGAGGTCAGATAGGTGGTTACTCCATGTAAAACATTGGTATTCAGCTACGTCCGGGTTGACTAGAACCCGACCCCAACACAGTTGGGTAAAGGTCTGCAGGAGATTTACCATTGCCTTTATAAATATGACGGCGGGAGCGTGGGAGTAAGGATGATAGGGTCGTTTCTTGGTATAGGTTCCAGGAGGAAAATACCACTCGGGCAAACCAGTGAAAGTTTGGTTAAACACAAATTACAAATTATTTTTATTACTTGCACTATAATGTAGTAGCAGATATAACAAGTAATTACAAATAGTAGCAGATATTATAACAAAACTATGGCATGTACGGTCTACGTGAAAGGTTCGATCGTATGGTCTGATCATCTGTATGGTGTCAGCTAGAGGAAGGCCTGTCTAGAATTCTAGAAACGACTCAGTCTACATGAATGGCGGGAAAATAAAGCGCCATCACACGTCATCGACTGTACTACCCAATCAACCAATGAGAATCGAGTTACATAATGGTTCGATAATATCAAGAAATCAACAGGTAGATAGACAATCATTTGAAAATGTTGTCGTTTATAATCGCTTGCGACGACAAATTTATTTTTTCCAATACCGCATTTCCGAGATGCGTAATTTTCGTTGCTATTAAAAAAGTATAACCCTCTTTTTGAGCTTCACTACATTTCTACCTTTAAATTCTTTCATAAACCTTTTTTTTTGCCACAAAAAGGTTTACTTTGGACTATTTCCCCTTCCTTTTTTCTTTTGGTTGCGTAGATAATAAAATAACTTTATCTTGGGGAAGGAATTAAAAAACTAGATTACAACGAAGTGGAGTTCTTTGAAAAGAAAAGTACCTAATGTAAACCACATTAGGTACTTCTGTGTTGTTGTTTAATTATTGAACTAGCTAGGACTTCGCCCGCTACCTCATCTGCGAAAATTGTGATAGCTCGGCAAATTTCTTTTTGCTATTCGATCTATTGAAACTCGGTATTTTGAGAATAATAATTATAAACGTTAGGAACATTGACATTTTGGAATTATGAAAATAGAATTAATAATAAATCGGAGTTGATATATTTGGACTTTTGAACAATTCAGAATTATGAAAATCGGTATTATTATTATGAAAGTCGGATTTGTGGCTTTCGGAATAAAGTATTTCGTATGTATATAGTGTACCCGTTTCCGAGATAAGCGTTTACGATTAACATTATCCATGTTAATTTATGTGTAAAAATCTTGATTCTTTCGTTATTTCATATTATTACACATACCTACATATTTTTGGAGTGAAGTATCTGTGACGTTTAATAAATGAATTATACGTGCTGTGGTGGGGGATGCGCGTTGGTGGGAGCGCGGGGCGATGCGCCGCGCTCAGTCTACTACAAGCAGCCCTAGCGAGAGCACGCCTGACCCAGTAATATTGGAAACTGTGTTTTATTGTACAACCCTGAACAAAGACACCACCCTGATACGGTGGCCTTACTCCAAACCTTAACTAGTGTCGGAGTGAACACTACAGTATCCAAATTACAGTAAAAACCACACCCAATCCTGTTGCGCAGTTAAAAAGTACAGCGCAATCGCTCAGACAGACGCGTAGATCATGCTGAAAAATGTGTGAATGGGTTCGATTCAAACCTGTACGAATCCTTATCGTTTTGACGTAGAAATTGATAAAACAACGTCCTGTAGTTGATGTATGTTTCTATAAGCATGGTAAACTACCTGTCTCAAGTGTCACACAAATATTTACGACTATTTGTTGTCCGAGTAAAATTATTGTAACAATACTACCTGTTTCCCGGGACTTCGTTCGCAGGGTAATTTTGATGTGTTTGTGCAAGACTAAAAAATACCCCACGACCTATTCTCAGATCAAACAAATATACAAAAAAATAAAATGTAAATAGGTCTTAGCTGCAGTTTTGGAGGTGTTTTTAGATATTAGAGACTACTCCAATTTGAATCGGATTTTGTTAACAATTTCATGGGGTTTCTTTTGCATCCTTTTTCTAAAATAGCCTAAGTTACATCTAATATCAGCTTTTTTCCAGTAAAAATCTCGCCGTTTTGGAGCTTACCCGAAATAAAAAGACAAACAAACACATTTTCGGTATACGTACTGTATTAAAGGGTGTAAAACACCTCTTCACGAAGCCGAAAGGCACTTGTTTTCCCCATCATCGCGATTTTTTTTTTGTTATACACCATACCTGGGAACCGTCTAGTTACGGAGATATGGGGGTCAAAGTTACCACTTTTTGACAAGTTTTTTTTTGATACAAGTTTTTTTGTAAGATTTACCTATACGACCCCCGTACTATTCAATCTATCCATCAGCACAATGTTTTAAGCGCGTTATATTGAATTCTACCACAAAACATGATTTATAACCTCAAAAAAAAAAGTGGTTTCCCAGCAAAATTTTTTGCATAAAGTAACTCAGTTTGATGTACAGAATGCTTGGTTAACGGCTTTGTGATGAGGTGGTTTACACCCTGTATAACCCCAGGTATACCTATAAGGTCCATGTTCACCGAAAAGAACGACTGTTTAAAACACATTTTTGTATGGGAACATATCACAGTGACAGCTGTTTTTGGATAATCAGACCGTTATCTCTTCGGTGAACATAGACCTAAGTCTTCAAGGTTAAGCCACCCTTGTCGAGGTCGATCTGTAGATAGGTGACCATTATGCATACTAAGATTTCTTCGTGCCTCGGAAAGCACTTTAAGCTGTTGGTATTTGCTGACATTTGTAAATGTTTAACAGTCGTTACAGGTATTCAGTGGCCCGAAAATGTGACAATCAGTCTTACCAAGTGATGACGTATTACCCATTACTAACTGGGTTGTGGAGGTCAGATAGGTGGTTATTCCATGTGAAACATTGGTATTCAGCTGCGTCCGGGTTGACTAGAACCCGACCCCAACATAGTTGGGTAAAGGCTTTGCAGGAGATTTACCATTGCCTTAATAAATATGACGGCGGGAGCGTGGGAGTAACGATGATAGGGTCGTTTCTTGGTATAGGTTCCAGGAGGAAAATACCACTCGGGCAAACCAGTGAAAGTTTGGTTAAACACAAATTACAAATTATTTTTATTACTTACTCTGTAATGTAGTAGCAGATATAACAAGTAATTACAAATAGTAGCAGATATTATAACAAAACTATGGCTTGTACCGCGGACGTGACAGGTTCGATCGTATGGTCTGATCTTATGGTATCAGCTAGAGAAATGCCTGTCTAGAATTTTGGAAACCACTCAGTCCACATGAATGGCGGGAAAATAAAGCGCCATCATACGGCATCCACTGTACTACCCAATCAACCAATGAGAATCGAGTTACATTCATCATCATCATCATCATTATCTTGCCTTTATCCCAATGTATTTGGGGTCAGCGCAGCATGTCTTCTTCTTCCATACTCCTCTATTTTTCGTCATCTCATCAGACACTTCTTTTCTTACATTATGGTTCGATAATATCAAGAAATCAACAGGTAGATAGACAATCATTTGAAAATGTTGTCGTTTATAATCGCTTGCGACGACAAATACACACATCAAAAGTGTCTAGGGATCAAGCATTTTTATGCGGATTTCTTGAGATTGAGATGTGGCTTTGTAATAAATTTATGATTTTATAAATTTATATGGATCCTTTTTGGTGCATTTCATCATTTGAATCAGGAACTGTGAATCAAATTCGAGTAAAAGATGAAAATCAGCTGTCAATATTTTCCCTATAAAAACATACAACGCATTGAAGACATTATTAGTGCTACTGTTTCCCTACTACTGATTAAAACCAACATTATTATGGAGCGGCGACGTCATTTAAGCAGGGAAGAAATGCTCAGAGCCGTGGGAATGATAGAAGCTGGTTCCCGGCAACGTACTGTGGCTTTAGCTCTGAATACAAGTCAGAGTGTTATCAGTCGACTTTGGACACGTTACCGAAGCACTGGTACCGTGGCTGAGCGCCATGGAGGATGGTATCGCTGCACCACACGGAGACAAGACCGATACATTCAAATCTTAACTCGAAGAGCTCCAACAATAACCGCCATGATGTTAGCCGTGAGGCTTCATCACTCTTCAGGGAACTTAATTAGCGACCAAACAGTCAGAAACCGCTTGCATGAAGTGAACCTTCATTCCCGAAGACCGCTACGGGTACCACCTATAGTAATGCACAATCGTAGGATTCGATATCAATGGGCTCTTGAACACAGAAATTGGGCAGAAGAACAATGGCGTTTCGTGTGCTTTTCTGATGAGTCTCGTTTTGGTATGAGACCGGATACAAGACGTATACGACACTGAAGAACCCCTGGACGCCAACAGCGATTAAAATCCTGCCAGGAAGTCCATCCTTATAGTGGTGGAACCATCATGGTATGGGCGGGTATTTGGATCGGCGGAAGAACTGAGTTGATTTGGATCAGAGGCAACCTCAACGCTCAAATTTATGCTGAGACGATTGTATCAGACGTCATCGTTCCTCTACAAGTGCAAATCGGTCCCTTATTTCAGTTAATGCATGATAATGCACGACCGCACACCGCAAGAGTTGTAAGACAGACTCTCGCCGCAGCTAACATCAATGTCCTGCCCTGGCCTGCTCAGTCGCCAGACTTGAATCCGATTGAGCATGCATGGGATATGCTACAGAGAAGAGCTCTGCCGAATATGGAGGGTATCCAGTCGCAAGAAGACCTTTTTTTGTTGTTGCAACGAACATGGGCGGCCATTCCACAGCGTGATTTGGATGAACTCATTTTGAGTATGCTAAACCGATGTTCTTGTGTTGTTAGTGTTCGCGGTAGAAACACGGATTATTAATTGTTTAAGTTAAAATTTTAAAGAAAACTGTTATTTCAGTCTTTTTTTCCAACTTTTGTGTTAGTGGTTCAAATGTCAAAAATCCCTTTATTAGGATAATGGCAAATTTCTTTATTAATGCAAAGGTGACTTGGTTTATCGTTACTGTGACAAACGAAAACACTTTATTTGATGAATCCTTAAAGAAAATTTTAATTAATATCAATCAGGAGAAAAGTTATTGCAAAAATATATGTTGATCCCTAGACACTTTTGATGTGTGTATAATTTTTCTAATACCGCATTTCCGAGATGCGTAATTTTCGTTGCTATTAAAAAAGTATAACCCTCTTTTTGAGCTTCACTACATTTCTACCTTTAAATTCTTTCATAAACCTTTTTTTTTGCCACAAAAAGGTTTACTTTGGACTATTTCCCCTTCCTTTTTTCTTTTGGTTGCGTAGATAATAAAATAACTTTATCTTGGAGAAGGTATTAAAAAACTAAATTCCAACGAAGCGGAGTTCTTTGAAAAGAAAAGTACCTAATGTAAACCACATTAGGTACTTCTGTGTTGTTGTTTAATTATTGAACTAGCTAGGACTTCGCCCGCTACTTTATCTGCGAAAATTGTGACAGCTCGGCAAATTTACATGATGGAGTTGTATTAATCGGTATTTTAATAATCGTAATTCGTAATTTTGTGGTTTCGAATTATCATTAAGTCGGACTTTTTGTTATTCGATCTATTGAAACTCGGTATTTTGAGTATAATAATCATAAACGTTAGAAATATTGAAAATTCGGAATTATGAATATAGAATTAATGATAAGTTGATATATTTGGAATTTTGAACAATTCGGAATAATGAAAATCGGTATTAGGAAAATCGGATTTGTGACTTTCGGAATAAAGTATTTCGTATTTATATAGTGTACCCGTTTCCGAGATAAGCGTTTACGATTACCATTATCCATGTTGATTTATGTGTAAAAATCTTGATTTCGTTATTTCATATTATTACGCATACCTACATATTTTTGGAGTGAAGTATCTGTGACGTTTAATAAATGAATTATACGTGCTGTGGTGGGGGATGCGCGTTGGTGGGAGCGCGGGGCGATGCGCCGCGCTCAGTCTACTACAAGCAGCCCTAGCGACAGCACGCCTAACCCAGTAATATTGGAAACTGTGTTTTATTGTACAACCCTGAACAAAGACACCACCCTGATACGGTGGCCTTACTCCAAACCTTAACTAGTGTCGAAGTGAACACTACAGTATCCAAATGACAGTAAAAACCACACCCAATCCTGTTGCGCAGTTAAAAAGTACAGCGCAATCGCTCAGACAGACGCTCAGATCATGCTGAAAAATGTGTGAATGGGTTTCGATTCAAACCTGTACGAATCCCATACTGAATTGGGGTTTCGTATCGATATTCGATTTAATGTAAATAGGTACTAGAATAGCCCACACACTTGAATTTGACACCTGTTCCAAATTTAAACTCATAACCTACTGTTTTCTTATTTCTGCTGGTTGGTAATGCTAGTCATTGCCTATGGTTTTTGAACGCACTAGAGAGGGTTTATGATATTTGAATAGATAAAAATATTTATGACTATTTGTTGTCTGAGTAAAATTATTGTAACAATACTAGTTTCCCGGGACTTCGTTCGCGGGGTAATTTTGATGTGTTTGTGCAAGACTAAAAAATACCCCATGACCTATTCTCAGATCAAACAAATATACAAAAAAATAACATGTAAATAGGTCTTAGCTGTTTTGGATGAGTTTTTAGATATTAGAGACTACTCCAATTTGAATCGGATTTTTTTAACAAGGCCATGGGCTTTTTTTAGCATCCTTTTTCTAAAATAGCCTAAGTTACATCTAATATTAGCTTTTAGCCGGTAAAAATCTCGCCGTTTTTGAGCTTACCCGAAATAAAAAGATAGACAAACACATTTTTGGTATATTTTTTTTTAAATAAAAAAGCTGTTGTCATGTCATTTTGGGTATTGAGATCTAACGGCTAATCTAGCCTTGAATTGTAAATATACTTAAAATTTACCAGTAATTGACGTGCCGAGGTCAGGTGGTTGTTCTATGAAAATATTATATTAATAATTAATGCGGGTATTTGACAACGACATACAGGGTGTAAACCACCTCATCACAAAGCCGTTAACCAAGCGTTCTGTACTTACATCAAACTAAGTAGGTAACTTTACGCAAAAATTATTGCTGGGAAACAACTTTGTTTTTTTTAGGTTATAAATCATGTTTTGTGGTAGAATTCAATGTCACGCACTAAAAACATTGTTCTGATGAATGGATTGAATAATACTGGGGTCTTGGAGGTGTCAAAATCATACAAAAAAAAACATAAAAAAAAACTTGTCAAAAAGTTGTAACTTTGACCCCCCATATCTCCGTAACTAGAACGTTCACAGGAAAGGTGTAGAACAAAAAAATGATCGCAATGATAGACAGAACAAGAAGTGCCTTTCGGCTTCGTGAAGAAGTGTTTGACACCCTTTATAAAAATCACACCCTTGAGGAGCTCGAGGCTAAATAATAACAGCCGCTCGGGCCAACCTTTAGGTGCACCGTGCTAGCATGGTTTGGTCTGTGGGTGGGTGACTATCACCCTTACATACCAAGTTTCCTTCATGCCTCGGAAAGCACGTTAAGCTGTTGGTCCCGGCTGTCATTTGTCCATCGTTGGCAGTCGTTACAAGTAGTCTGTGGCCAAAAAGTCTGACAACCAGTCTTGCCAAGTGGTATCATACTATCCAGTATTAACTGGGTTGTGGAGGTCAGATAGGCAGTCGCTCCATGTAAAATACTGGTATTCAGCTGCATACGGTTCGACTGGAAGCCTACCTCAACATAGTTGGGAAAAGGCTATGCAGATGATGATGAAAATCATACCCTTCAAGAATGGTCATAGGAAAATCACTTATAATTCGCACGTCTTTACCAAAACGATCATTACGCGAACACGATTGTCGACCCGATCATCACCTGCTTCCAGTCTAACCGGATGCAGCTGAATACCAGCATTTTACATGAAGCGACTGTTTATTTGTTCGGCAACCTAAATCGTGTAATTTATTCATTTCACACTACAAACACAAAGTATTTCTTCGGGACTGTTCGAAAGAGATACCGTGGCCCTGTAACATAACGGGCGAGGAAGGAACATGGATGGGTTTTAATCAGTAAAAGTTTGACACTCCCTTTCGCTCTGCCCAGAGTGGGTGGAGTCATTTGATGATAATATCCCATCCAAAAAAAAAACACAAAGCATTTTGTACCAGTCAACGTTTGGTTGATGCAGAGACAAATACCGTTAAACTTATAAGTTAAATAAATCTCACCAACCGACTTTTCATTTTTGAAAAATTGTGACATGTAACCTCAACTATTGCGTACATGCAACAGATTGCTTTGGTTAGGATGTAGGATTTCTATATAACCTAAGAAAAACGTTTAAAACAGTCTCCTTAAATAAAAACAGCCTCAAATACATTACTACAATTTATTAGACAGACCACCGCACTCCAGATTTATTATAAAGTCTTGACCACAACTCGGAGCCTTTATTTATGCCGAAACCACATCAGGATAGCAACTGATGCTTTTGTTCGCTTGGATGTACTCACTGATTTGAGAAAGAAAATGTAGCGGGAACTGCTGTATATTTTAGGCTAAGTGTTTAATCTCGAACTGTGCTTTTTATTTCTTAACAATGAACTGAAGAATTTATTGAAGCAGTCATCTATCTGCCTAGCCTATTTTTAACTATGTTGAAAGCGGCTTTCAGTTTAACGGGATAAAGCTGAATGTATATGTCACCGTAAAATTGTCAAATACGTTATATTGTAATATCTCTAGCGATATTGTAAAGTCTCGAATATTGTCAAATGAACATACTGCTTACAACAAAACGCATTATTTTTCGTGAAATGCATGCGATGGTAGTCAACTTACGCGGTGTGGAGGGAAGGAGGGGTTTGCTTGCCCAGTGGCACAACTCTCATGAAAAGATAATGCACCATTCCTGAGAAATACCGATTAATATAACATAACCCTATTTCCGAGTGCAAGGTTTAAAGGAACCTTACTAACCTAACGGGGGGGTGCCCCAAGTCCCGATTATGGGGGCAGAGATACTTCCGTATGTTCAGTTGACAATAATTCGAGACATTACAATATCGCGAGAAAAAACACGATATATTGTAATATAACGTGTTTGACAATTTTACGGTGACATATATATGTCACCGTAAAATTGTCAAATACGTTATATTGTAATATATCTAGCAATATTGTAAAAAACTCGAAATATTGTCAAATGAACATACTGCTTACCACAAAACGCATTATTTTTCGTGAAATACATGCGATGGTAGTCAACTCACGCGGTGTGGAGGGAAGGAGGGGTCCTCCTTTCCCAGTGGTACAGTCTCATGAAAAGATATTACACCATTCCTGAGAAATACCGATTATTATAACCCAACACTAACCACTTCATATTCCCCTAAAAAGCGTAGTCGACGGAGCCCTACTAACCTAACGGGGGGGTGCCCCAAGTCCCGATTATGGGGGCAGAGATACTTCCGTATATTCAGTTAACCATAATTCGAGATATTACAATATCGCTAGAGAGAACGTTTAACGTTATATTGTAATATAACGTGTTTGACAATTTTACGGAGACATATATACATTGTGCGACTGCCTATCTGAAATTCACAACCCAATTAGTCCTGAGTAATACGACACCCCTCGGACTGGTTGTCAGACTTTTGGGATACTGACTACCTGTAACGACTGTCAAAGATTTACAAATGACAGCTGGGACCAACCCACAAAGGAAACTCGACAGTTCAGGGTGACTATCATAACAAACCGACCCTGGCAAGCACGGTATTAGATTGATAATCATCAAAGCCGTTAACCAAGCATTCTGTACATCAAACTAAGTAACTTTACGCAAATAATATTGTAGAACTCAATGTAACGCACTTAAAACATTGTGCTGATGGATGGATTGAATAGTACGGGGATCGCGGAGGTGTTAAAAGTTAAAATCTAACAAAAAAAACTTGTATTTAAAAAAAAAGCTGTCAAAAAGTTGTAACTCTGACCCTCCATACCTCCGTAACTAAAAGGTTCCCAGATATGGTGTAGAACAAAAAAATGATCGCAGTTATGGGCAGAACAAGTGCCTAATGGCTTCATGAAGAGGTGTTTTACACCCTTTATATGCTCAGTCTCCATTTTACGAGAGCAGTTCATAATCCACCACCACACCTCTACCGTTTTAAGAGCAGTGGTAATGAAATTGATCATTCAAAAAAATTAAACTCTGTTTAAGTTGTAACCCACCACTCTAAATCTCGCTGCACGATCTGTGATTTAGTACTTCTTTGATTTACCTCTCTAAAGTTTATTTTATTTTTACCATGTATAGTATGTACAGTAGAAACTGAAAGACTTCTCAGGAATTTTGGAGAATAAAAAACTCAGGATGTAGCACGCAGTGAGCCAACTAAGATTTATTGAATTTGACATTGAAAACGAAAGCAAGGACAGTGAAGTTAATGCCTGATAAAATACTTATAGCTAAAAACTTATAAACTACTAGCTGACCCACGCAACTTCGTCTGCGTCACATAAGAGAGAAAAACGAAAGGAAAAAAAAAACATTTTTGCAACTTTTTTCATTCCTGCTCCGCTCCTAATAATCGTAGCGTGATGTTATATAGCCTAAAGCCTTCCTCGATAAACGGACTATCCAACACAAAAATATTTTTCAATTCGAGCCGGTAGTTCCTGAGATTAGCGCGTTCAACCAAACAAACAAACAAACAAACTCTTCTGCTTTATAATATTAGTATAGATGAATTGCGCCGACTGGAACCAACGGTAGGACTGATGCTTGAACATGCCCCCGGCCGTTGGAAGCTCGCCTTTCAACAGTTGGTATCTTCCAATAACGGGCATATCTTGGTGAATATTTTTGACGTGACAACGTCTAATAAATCAATGAACGCCGGCTGCACGCACGAAAAAGTGTCCCGTTACGCTCATTGTAACGTTACGATCGGAGCGTATGTATGCAATCATTTCATCAATGTTTTGTTATGACGTTGTCACGTTAAACTATCGACTTTACAGAAAAGCTATTTTTTTGACCAAAAAGGTTTGTATTTGGCTGCAACTCACCTGATATGAAGTCTGACTTTTTGGGCGACTGACTACATGTGATGACTGAAATATTTTGATTTTGATTGACGATGCCCTTTGATAAAAGTAGTTGTCAGACTTTGGAGCCACTGACTGCTTATAACGACTGTCAAAGATGAAATGACAGCCGGGACCCACAGCTTAACCACCACAGACCAACCTAGGCAAGCACAACTTAACCTATAAATGGACTCAAGCGGTCGTTACTATTTGCCACGAGCTAGGACAGACATCCAGATTGTAATGATTAGAGAAGCTGCCATTGAATTCCATAAACTAACGGTTACTTAAGTAAACGATGGGCTTTTAAAGGGGTTATTGTACATTCGCCACAATATATCGACACAAAAATAGTGTGTGTAAACTCGCCAAAGCTCTGTCTATGTTTCACAGAGCCCTGATAAGTTCGAGTATCAGCGTATTCTAAATTCGAATAAAAACTGCGTGTTTATTTAACACAAAATTTGACACCAGCAACAAACTATGTTTTGACCGAAAAGCGCAGTTGCTCGAAAAATATCAAACCATTCCCGTAAAAAACTAAAAAATATACTAAAATTGTTACCACAAGAGCCTTCAACGGTCCATAAATAATCCCATGAGAGTTCCGTACATTTTTCGTGCGTCCAATTTCCGTCGTTCAATTTGGTTAGCTGAAAGTCTCTATCAGAACGTGGTAAGGTCCATAATTCTTTGCGCTCAGTATCAATATTGTAACCAATGGATTCAGTGATCGGGTTATGTTATATTGCATTGGCAATTTCTTGTGTGGAGAAAACTTGGGTCGTCAAGTTTTCGCAGTAAAGGTTGGGTTATATGTTATGGGTAAGATTTCTTTGGGAATTCGCGATTGGAATAAATCTCATTGCGAGGCTAAGTGTGTGAAAGGGGCAAAAAGGTAGGTAGGACTATGATGTGTTACTAAGACCAAACATAACCATTAAATTGTTTAAACACACATTGACGTGAGTTTTCGTAAAACCAGAGTTATACATAATACATTAGTTAAGGTGATAGCATCAGGGTGGCCTCAAAGTTCATAAAAGTCGAAGAAGGACTTTGACCGTGAAAAATTCGTTCATCGACTCTTATAAACTTGGAGGGTTGTATTGATGATTTTGATGATTATCATTCTGTTACTTAATACGTCTTACAGCCGTGACTGATATGTTTTTGGGTAATTAACCAAGGAAGTTAGTTTTAGACTGTCTAGGTCTTTATATACTGTATCGACCATGTCTATGGTTGCATAGTTTTCCATAATTGCTTGTGTCTCACTACGAAATAGCATAATGTCCTTCAGCAACTTCGTAACATTTATGTGATCCAAAGATATCGGGGGCAATTTTTTGAAAGAAAAAAGTTACAACTTTTTGACAATATTTTTTTTAAATACTAGTTTTTTTTTTTGTAAGATTTTAACTTTTAACACCTCCACGACCCCCGTACTATTCAATCCATCGATCAGTACAATGTTTTAAGTGCGTTACATTGAGTACTAACACAAAACATGATTTATAACCTCAAAAAAAAAAGTGGTTTCCCAGCAATATTTTTTGCGTAAAGTTACTTAGTTTGATGTACAGAATGCTTGGTAAACGGTTTTGTGATGAGGTGGTTCACACCCTGTATATTAGAACCTTGAGTTTAAAACTTAACTGGCAAAATAAACGTGTATAACTAAAACTCTTATTACAATTTGCTGGTATGATGTCATAAATTTAATTAATGTTACATACTTTCAAACAGTACCCAATAAAAACGTTCTACTTTTAGTACAACAAAATAATACAACAATGAGCTCGTTTAGTTGTTAGCCGACATCGGAGACTGAAGCCGGACCGCCGGCAACAATGGGGCAAAGAAGTGGCCCCTTTACTGCGCCAGTGATATATATTGTACTAGAACTGATAATGAAACAAGAAAGTCTAAAATATATAGTAATTTTAAGGGCACTGTACCTCACAGAGAAGAAGCCCCTTTACTGCTCACAGTGATGTAGATTGTACTAGAACTGATAATGTAACAAGAAAGTCTGAAATATAGAGTAATTTTAAGGGCACTGTACCTCACAGAGAAACGGCCCCTTTACTGCGTACAGTGATGGAGATTGTACTAGAACTGATCATGAAACAAGAAAGTCTAAAATATATAGTAATTTTTAGGACACTGTACCTTACAGAGAAGCGGCTTCTTTACTGCTCACAGTGAGGTAGATTGTACTAGATGATATTGAAACAAGAGAGAGTCTGAAATACAGAAAACTTAATTTTAAGGGCACTGTACCTCACAGAGATGTAGCCCCTATACTGCTCACAGTGATGTAGATCGTAGTAGAACTGATAATGTAACAAGAAAGTCTGAAATATAGAGTAATTTTAAGGGCACTGTACCTCCGGGGTTGCGGGCCTGTTCGAAAGAGATACCGCGGCCCCGGAACATAAAGGGCGAGGAAGGACCATGGATGGGTTTTAGTCAGTAAGAATCTGACACTCCCTCTCGCTCCGCCCAGAGTGGGAGAAGTCATTTGATGATAGCCAAACCAAAAAAAAAAGGGCACTGTACCTCACAGAGAAGTGGCCCCTTTATTGCGCACAGTAATGTAGATTGTACTAGAACTGATAATGTAACAAGAAAGTCTGAAATATAAAGTAATTTTAAGGGCACTGTACGTCGCAGAGAAACGGCCCCTTTACTGCTTACAGTGAGGTAGATTGTACTAGATGATATTGAAACAAGAGAGAGTCTGAAATATATAGTAATTTTAAGGGCACTGTACCTCACAGAGAAGTAGCCCCTTTACTGCTCACAGTGATGTAGATTGTACTAGAACTGATAATGAGACGAGAAAGTCTGAAATATGGAGTAATTCTTAGGGCACTGTACCTCAGACGGCAAAAACAGAACCCTCATACTTATGCAGCGTGCAAGCAGACTCTCCATGAAGCCGTTAACAAAGCATTCCGTACACCGAACTAAGTAACACTACGCAGAAATTGTTGCTGGGAAACCTTTTTCTTTGAGGTGGAAAATCACGTTTTACAGTAAAACTCGATGCAATGCACTCAAGACATTGTGCTTGTGGATGGTTTGATTTTGTGGGGGTCGTGGCGGTTTTTGAAGTAAAGTTCTTACGTTAAAAACATGAATTTCAAAACAAACTTGTGAGAAAATTGGAAATTTGACCCCCAATATCTCCGTAACTAGAAGGTTCCCAGGTATGGTCTACAACAAAAAAATTATGGCAATGACAGGGACAACAAGTGCCTTTCGGTTTCATTAAGAGTCTTTTTACACCCTTAAGGATCACTTTGCTGTCCATCTGTCTACCTGTCTGTGTCTCGCAGACTCTTCTTCTCTTCTCTTTTTTTTTTTTGAGAAGGGAAATCATCAAATGACTCCTCTCACTCTGGGTGGAGTGGGAGGGAGTGTCCGACTTTTACTGACTAAAACCTATCCATTTTCTTTCCTCGCTCTTTATGTTTTGGGGCCACGGTATCTCTTTCGAACAGTCCCGCAGCCCCGGCCGGAACTGCGACGTACAAGTTTGATTTTGAAATACAAGTTTGATTTTTTTCAAATCAACATTGTACGTAAACGCGATCAAAAGATATGACCGTTTATGTGGCATTTCTGCGATTTCACAAGGTAATAAAAACCTGCAGGGTGCTACTGTAAGTTGACCTAGAATCATATGAATGTATTTATTTTCATCATTATTCTAGTCAATGTAGCTTTTAAATATGACGTTTTTTCCCCAAACTTCGATCTTTGATTAGATAAATAATACTCGACGCAGAAGCTGTTAGTGAACGCATATTACTAAATAAATCAATCAATCTTAGTCAATTATTTCGTCGGCATCTATCACGGTGACATACGTATACGCTTAATATTTTTATCAAAAAATTTTTCGCCTGTGTTCTTTGGCAAGAAGCAATGTCTTAACATGTAAAGGAAAAATATCTGAAAACCGTAAATATGCATTTTAAACTACATTACACAAAAAACACTTACAGGCTCCTTGCGCTCAATTAAAAGAAAACAAAACTTTAAATGAATTCAATCTCCTCTGAAAGTTCCAATCAACTGCGGTACTTGCACTCTGCTTTTGATTAACAAAGTTGTGACAGCTAACGGATGGCACCGAATAGAGGATTGCTCAGTTGTCAGTAGCTAAGTGAGTTCTATTTTGAACCTTGGCGTTAATACGAAATAAGTTTATAGTGGCTCAAATTAAATTGTGCATCAGTGTTGATCAAGGCTGCAGTTATACATAGTTTGAATAAACGATATGTATGTATATTGTACTAGCTTCTGCTAGCGGCTCCGCCCGCGTGAAGTTTGATAATTGTCCCATGGGAAAGATCCCATAGTAAGACCTACCGGGATAAAAATAATCCTATGTGTTAATTCGCAAAATAACTTTGTCCTGATACCGAACTCAAGGTGGAATACAATAAATACCTTCTTGGATTCATGCCTGCCAAGTACTTTTTGTAAGGTCCTTAACTAACATAACACTAGACAATCATCATCATCATTCTCTTGCTCTTATCCCAATTTATTTGGGGTCGGCGCAGCATATCTTATTCTTCCATACTCCTCTATTTTTCGTCATCTCATCAGACACTTCTAGACAATGTTGTGATGATTATATATTTTAAAAGCAATTATTTTTCCGCACTAACACTTTTACTACTGATTGTACCTTTTTAGGGTTCTGTAGTCAACTTGGAACCCTTATGGTTTCGCCATGTCCGTCTGTCCGTCCGTCTGTCCGTCCTCGCTTAATCTCTGTTACCGTCAGCACTAGAAAGCTGAAATTCGGTACCAATATGTGTATCAATCACGCCAACAAAGTGGTAAAAAATTGGAAAAACAATGTTTTTTTAATTTCAAACCTAACGTGTGATATATTGTTGGAAAGGTATTTAAAAATGAATAGGGGTTTACTAACAACATTTTTTGATAATGTCAATAATTTCGGAAATAATCGCTCCAAAAGTAAAAAACAATGTGTGTGTCCCCTCTAACTTTTGAAATATGAAAAAAATCTGAAAAGTAGAACTTTGTAAGGATTTTCTAGGAAAATCATTTTGAACTTGGATGGAAACAACAGTTTTTGTACAAAAAAGACAAAAAGTTGTACAAAATAATTTCTGGACTAAGATTGTAGTATAATCGTATATGCAAGCATTTTTTAAACTTCGTTTACATATTTTATTATCCTGAACGTATTTCTTTTGTATTTCGTTTAACATGTCACCGTAAAATTGTCAAATACGTTATATTGTAATATCTCTAGCGATATTTTAAAGTCTCGAATTATTGTCAAATGAACATACTGCTTACAACAAAACGCATTATTTTTCGTGAAATGCATGCGATGGTAGCCAACTCACGCGGTGTGGAGGGAAGGAGGGGTCCACCTTGCCCAGTGGCACAACTCTCATGAAAAGATAATGCACCATTCCTGAGAAATACCGATTAATATAACATAACCTTAAAACACTTTATATTCCCCCTAAAAAGCGTAGTCGACGGAGCCCCGCTTCGCGGGGCCCCCTATTTCCGAGTGCAGGGTTTAAAGGAACCTAACTAACCTAACGGGGGGGTGCCCCAAGTCCCGATTATGGGGGCAGAGATACTTCCGTAACAATAATTCGAGACATTACAATATGGCGAGAAAAAACACGTTATATTGTAATATAACGTGTTTGACAATTTTACGGTGACAAACACTTATTGTGACGGGCGGGAAACTACGGAACCCTACACTGAGCGTGGCCCGACACGCTCTTGGCCGGTTTTTTTGATTTAGATAGTAACGTGGAACGAGTTATAGAATGAAAATATTATTTATTTCGAGTTTGATGAAACTCGAAATAAATAATATTTCTACTCGTCCCAAATGGGTCATGGACATGTGAGACGAGTTGCTAAATTATTCAACTATCTGTGTGCTAAATCCGTTCAGTAGTTTTTGCATGAAAGAGTAATTTGTTACTCTTTCACGCAAAAACTACTGAATCCATCCATCCATACTCACAAAATTTCGCATTTATAATATTAAGTATGATAACTAGCAGATGTCACTCGGTTTCACCAGCGTATAGTTTCCGTTCCCGTGGGAGTACGGAGATAAAATATAGCCTATGTTTTTCAATGGTGAAAGAAATCTTGCCATCTCTCAAATGCCAATTGAAAAAAAAAATAATCGGCTTAGTAGTTTTTGAGTTTAATCATTACAAACATACACACACATAAAAATATATTTTTTTTCCTCTTAATAATATTAGTGTAGGTGAGTTGATCAGGACATAAAATTGTAAAATTATACGTCGTCGTTACAGATACTCAGTGGTCTGTGTGTGTTATTATTTACCCATTCTCATTTAAAAGCATTTAATTAATTCACATATTATGTATCTCTAGCTGAAAACAGATCATTATTATGAATACGTAATTGCCCCAAGAGGCAGATTTATAAAAGAAAATCGTTTTCCATCCAGCATTTTTACATCTCTATTCGTCTCTAGAGATGCCACTAAGTGAAGTCCAAGTGCTCTCGAGAGCCAACAACGTTTTTCACATAGAAAACCTAGGAAGCATTCCGTCGAGTCTGTTTGTAATTAATTGAAACCGTTGACCCTTTGACATCAAAACCGCCGTTCTGGCTCGAGGTTGAGCAACGATTGTTGAGGTCAGTGTTTAAGAGGCTTGCGGAGCATGCGAAGTTCATACAAACGTAATACCAATAGTAACTCGGTTCCTATTTACTACCTCGGTGAAGCTCGGTAGTAAAACTACCTCGTCTATGATGGGTCATTTTAGCCCCTTGTATTACAATGTACTATTGTAAATCAAACATTTTCTTAAGGTAGTGTGTATTTATTTTGATTGGATTACAGAATATATAGGTTCTCAAACACATATTTTAATGTACACTGATTTTAACAAGATTTATGAGAAAAATAAATTTTGTTTTGAAATTTTAAATTCCTCATATCCCGTCTTTATATCATCGTCCTTTCAAAATATATATTTGGGAATATAGATGTTCTGTACGCACATGGATCTATAAAATCTGATTCAGAGGTGTGTCTTGGGTTTGAACTTGAAACATGACTTAGCAGAACAGACAAAACTACTAGTCCATTTTTTTTCAAATTGACGGTATTGTTGGCGCAGTGACTGAGCGATTGGTGTCTTGGGCTTTGTTGAGTGTATCGGGTTTGATTCCCGCACGTAACTAATGACCTACAGGTGGGTTTTCAGGTCTGGGTGTTTGTTATTGTGAGTTGAAATGTTTGGAAGCGCACTCACGATACAGAAGAAATTTCAAGCAGGACAAGGTTTAAAAGAAAAGTAGTCAAGGACAACAGCCTAAAATAAACACAGAAACAAAGATCCTCAAGACGAAATTCTTACAGCGACACAAGCAAATAGCTAATTAGAACCCCCAAGCACGTCGTACACTGATTTAATACCCAATAAAGCCGCTTTACGAAGTCTATTGGTAGCACTAACAGCGCTGGAGGATATAAAATGTAAACCTATTGTTTCATGCTTTTGCTTCCACAATTAAGGATTGGAAGAGAATATTGTGAGCGTATCGGATTAAACCGCGGAAATGGAGAATGGAATAACTTAGAAATAAAATGTGCTTGAATAATGGTAGAGGGTGAAATGATTAACCATAAAACGCCAGGTTTTTTGAAGTGAATACTTCTTTAGGTGCGTTGGGCACTTTGTAGATGAACAAAAATCATGGAACACGCGTGACCGTCACCTAATACTTCGTAGCACTCGTAGCCGATCAACTACGGTGTAGCACTACTTAGGGGTGCGGGGGACAAACCGAACTTATTTTTTACTTCTATCGGAAATTTATGGTTGATGAAATGGGATTCAATGTATGAATATTAAAATAGTTACCGTAACAACTGATTTTTCACCCAAAAAATAGTAATTACCCTGCAATAACTTTTGTGTATACTAAGTTACCTACGAGTACTTAGTTGGATGATCAGAATGTTTAGTTGGCGGCTTCGTGAACGGTCTATTTACACCTCTTATACGTTGTCGAAGTAAAAACCATGCACACGAACGATAACACGTAAGCATTCGAATGGAAAATGTTTACAATCCCACTTCTAGCAACATTTAACCTCCCGTATTTAACCCCATCAAATAGGGGATGAGCGTTTGTACGACAGTCCATCATATTTGACGGTGAGTATCCCCAGCCCATCTCATTTGGAACGAGGTAATTAGATAGAGTACCAGAGCCGTCGACATAGCTCAAAAAATAAGTAAGCTCAAGTGGCAATGGGCTAGCCACAGTTGCCATAAAACCGATGTCCTTTAGATTAATTAGACGTGTTCTTGAGTGAAGACCGCGAACTGCAAGCGTAAGGTAGCATGCCCTTAGGCTCGATAGAGCGATAATCTTCGCAGGGTAGCTGGTAGCAACTGGATGAGAGTTGCTGATAATCGAGATGAGTGGAGTACAATTGAGGAGAGGTATGTCATGATGTCATGTGTATAATGATGATGATGATCCTAAGCCGAATATTTGTCTAAATTAATTCAGTTGGCCCACCATCGGCTTAAAGTAGGATTGTTTTAAACTTTTTCCAGAGTAAGAAAGAGATGGCGCTAGACGTCCTATACAGCCTCGTCTTTTTACCACACTGGAGTGATATTAAAACAATCCTAGAGCAGCGGTGGCCCAGTGGTGACGGCCCCGACTTACGAACACTAAGTCGTGGGTTCAAACCCAGACAGGCGCATTACTTTGTGTAATTTATTTCATCACCGCTGCTCTCAAATCGGTGAAGGAAAACATCGTGAGGAAACCGGCATGTCCTAGAATCAAAAATTCGAAAACATGTGACATCTACCAATCCGCACTGGGCCCGCGTAGTAGATTATAGCCCATTCCCTCTCATTGAGAGGAGGCCGTGTCCCAGCAGTGGGAACATTATAGGCTGATGGTGGTGGATGTTGGTGGCATTAAGACGTTATGGTAACCCTCCAGGATAACCCACTAACCTAATTCTTTAGAAATGAGCTCATCCGAAAATAGATCGAAGTCGTGCCCATTATCTACCTAAATAACAAAGTAAGGCAGTGACACTCCTGTCTCGTTACTCAATTGATTCCCTAAGGAAGGATGACAACGAAACTTTTGGGTCCTCACATGGAGTAAGTAGAAAATGGAATGTCAATCACAGTCGCACACACTTCGCCTAGAACAACTTTTGTTGCTTCGTCATTGGTTAATCAATAGTGACAAGTTAATCCCACATAGCTGGCGGTATGTTTGTCGAAAAACGTTGTTTAATAAAATACTCTGCAGAAAAAAACAAAAGAAGGCGCCACACGCCAAAAGAAACATACTGCACTATGAATATTTTTACTGTCATTAGACCTTCCATGGTGTTTCTTGCTGAAAATTTTGCCGAGTATTTGTCCAGTTTGGATATGTCAAGTGGCTAAATGATTCTTAATATGACATAATTTTTTTTATAATGCGTCGGTCGATGGTCGGAAGCAATACTACAGAACGTGAGGTCCAGGTTTCGATTCCGACAGTATTACACTGCACACACACACTCGAATCCACTCTACTTCACTACATTGTCACTACGTTTTTCCATTAAGAATTTCGGAGTCTGGATTTGTGTCCGGTGGCAATAGGCTCGATTTCATCACATGAGACTTAAATATAAAGAAATAATAAACAAAAAAAAAAATGAAAAAAATGAGGGTGTGGGTGACCCTCATTTTTTCATTTTTTTTTTAAGCACAAACAGTATTTTTTTCTATAAAGTACAACTCTGCCCTTTAGGGATTACAAGCGTGATGTTATGTTATGCGTGAATGTTACAAGATTAATAACGTTACTAAGGTCTGAATTTCTGTTGCGTTGATGGTCGGTCGCGCACGGACGGTAACGCTCGGACGATCGCGTATACATTGTGTTCTATAGCATCATACCGCGACGCTGACGTCAGCGGCGACCGACCATTAATATTTTGTTTATTTTTTTAAACTTCATGAGCAAGAGTGGTACATAGACGTACTTAATGCTACAAGGCATTCTCTACCACTCAACCTTTGGGTCAAATAGGACAGTATTGTGTGTGATAGAGTACGACCGACCGACCGTCAGTGCGACAAGAATTCAGGCCTAATATATCATTGAAATGCAACCGCAACGGCAAACTGTAGCAGCAAAAACCACCCAATTCCACAAATAGACACGACTGATTTCCATGTAACTCAACGAACATATTTAGAAGTGGCAAAGTAGCAATCTACGTAAGCGTGTACGCCAAAAGTACGACCATCATGAACGAGAAGCTAACATCCGCACACAATCACTCCATTTCTACTTTATCCATGTCCACTTACGTCACGGTAAGTTCGGACCTTTTACCCCAGGTACATGTAGGCGCCTCCCAGAGGCATAGTACCAACTCGACTAGATTACACGTTTTGACAAACTTGGAATTGAATCTCGGCGTTTCGGAGTACTACAACGTTGGTTTGTTTTGTTTGTCTGTCAAAGTTAGGTTGGATGATGTTTTCTGGGATAGGTTTGTTGCTTTATTGAAGTTATTACAAAACTGCGAATTTGGAAAGTTGAAATAATAATTACGACTTTCAATTTTTATTCCAATAATTTATTAAATAGGGAATATGCACGAAATTTAAAACTTTTTACTCCTTTTTTATTTTTTTTTTAGGATGCGAAATCATCAAATGACTTCTACTCTGGGCGGAGCGGCCGGTCCTAGTTCAATCCATGGTCCGGAGCGAGACGGAGTGAGAGGGGAAACAGCAATTTAACTTTTAATTATTTTATTGAGTTGTTAGTACTGCACTTTATAGATATAAGGGAAGAAAAAATACATGAATATTCCCTATTACACATACCCGGTGCGTCTGGTGAGTGCAGCAGATATATATGTCACCGTAAAATTGTCAAACACGTTATATTACAATATAACGTGTTTTTCTCTAGCGATATTGTTAACTCGAAATATTGTCAACTGAACGTACGGAAGTATCTCTGCCCCCATAATCGGGACTTGGGCCACCCCCCGATAGGTTAGTTAGGTTCCTTTAAACCCTGCACTCGGAACTACTACTAATAGCGTACGCTTTTTAGGGGAATATAAAGTGTTTCAAGGTTTGGTTATATTAACCGGTATTTCTCAGGAATGGTACATTATCTTTTCATGAGAGTTGTACCACTGGGCAAGGGGGACCACTCCTTCCCTCCACACCGCGTGAGTTGACTACCATCGCATGTATTTCACGAAAAATAATGCGTTTTGTTGTAAGCAGTATGTTCGTTTGACAATATTACGAGATTTTACAATATCGCTAGAGATATTACAATATAACGTATTTGACAATTTTACGGTGACATATATATGAATTAAATCTTGTTTTGTTTTTACTAACATAGCTTATAAGTACCATTATATAGATCAAGGTCTGAAATAAAGTATTTTTATTTTATTTATTTATTGTCTTGTAAGTGTTTAGAAACTGCCTCGTTGGTCTACTGGTCGCAATTGTAACTACTGAGCATGAGACCGCCGACCCATCCACTTACTGACCTTGGAAAACGTTGCTTAACCTTGTCGCTGTTATTGTATAGCTCTCTATTTGTATTACTATCGTATTAAATCTAATTCAAGGCTTGATTAATTAGATCGCTCGCCATTGTTCGAAACATCATTAGTAATACTATTGTATTGTATTGATTGTCCGGATCAAATCTTAATTTATTGGACGCTGAGTGTGCAGTTTGGTTTAATACATAGTGAGCTCGGTAATGGTGTTAGTATGGAACAATGCGGGATACAATTTTGATACTGCAACACACAGATATACAGGTTGATTGGTAATTGGGTGCAAGCCTTGAAATGGAAGATACTAGATCTTATTTGGAACAATTTTGACCATATAATTTGGGGTCCAAACTGTGTGGTTTGTGAGAAATCGAAGATTTAAAGATTTCTTTTAATTTTTCCACTTCCGCTCCATAAAGTGCTGAATGTAAGAAATCTACGCCGTTCAGGATGTTAAACTGGTAGCTCATGAACGAATGTATTCTTTGAAAACCAATTTGTTAAAAAAGTACATCTGCCTTCGGAAAATAAGCGCTATAAAAATCATGTTCTGAAGTTGAAACTTTCCTTGATGTTTCGAGGCAGGTTTCTCAAGATAAATGTATGAAACTTGTCGTGCTAATTACAGAACCGAGTTTTTTGTCTCATTAGCTTCCTAAAATGGTACCCTTTTTTAGTAAGTAAATGAACATATCCTTCTTGGGACTTATTTAAGCAACGTTGAAGGACGTTGGAACCAGCGCGAAAGAATACAATATTATATCCAATGAGTGTCACCCTGACTTTCGAGAGTTGATTATTTCGACACAGTACTAATTTCGAATAACAATAGTTAGACTACTTATTGCCCATGTGGGTCAGTGGTAGTCACTTTTGGGCCTAGAACTAATCAATTTTGTCTGTTTATTTGAGACTAGCTGACCCACGCAACTTTCGTCACATAAGAGAGAAAAACGAAAGGAAAAAAATCCCCGTTTTTGCATCATTTTTCATTCCTGCTCCGCTCCTAATGGTAACAGTGTGATGTAATATAGCCTTCCTCGATAAATGGACTATCCAGCACAAGAAGAAATTTTTAATTTGAACCAGTAGTTCCTGAGATTAGCGCGTTCAACCAAACAAACAATCAAACAAACCAACAAACAAACTCTTCTGCTTTATAATATTATATAGTGTATTATATAGTGTTAGTATAGTATAGATTCCGGGACAACACAATAAAATAACATAGAAACATAGAATAACATAGAAAAACAATATATTTTATGCTTGTATTCAACAAACTAATGTGGCGCTTTCAGTTTTTGTCACTCATAGTTTATCACAATTACAGATAGACAGAATATACTTTATGTTAGGCACCAAAACTGCCATCAAAACGAAAACAAATGAGTATCCCAAATAACAAAAACAAAAAAGTGTGAACGCAAAAACGCTAAACAGAATGAATTTCAAAAAGTATACTTGTGCTGAAAATAAATAAAATACGAATTCAATTGCCAACTCAACTGTACTTCCGACGTCCGTTTCGAATGTGAAGTATTTTCCGGGCAAACAAGTCGAGATTGGACACAAAAAAATAGTTCGTTGCATTTTCGTCCAATCTCCTGATTTTAGGATAGGTTTCTCTCTCTGTGTCTGTCTATTTCGTGGCGCAGTTAAAGTAACAAATTGAGCTGTCTTATTTCCCCGTATGGGGGCTATAGAACTATTTTTGATTTCTCTTATTGGGTCGCTTCTATCCGGCTCGAAGGACCATTGACGTTTTGACAGAATTGGGAATATATATTTAGATTATTCGACGATTAACATGGAGTTATTTATGTTATGGAACTAATAAAGTTTTTTTTAATATTTATAAGTCCTCATATCTTAATCTAAATATATATAATTCAAAGGTGACTGACTGACTGACATAGTGATCTATCAACGCACAGCCCGAACCACTGGACGGATCGGGCTGAAATTTGGCATGCCGGTAGATGTTATGACGTAGGCATCCGCTAAGAAAGGATTTTGATCAATTCTACCCCCAAGGGTAAAAAAATAGGGGATGGAAGCTTATATGAAAGTCCGTCAGTTTTAAAGTTAGGATCTTCTAATTTTGTGTTTAGGCTGACGATTGAAAATTAATTTATGCGTGTTTCAGCGTTTTTGATAACTCCACCCCGAAGGCTTATAAAGGGGATGAAATTGTATGTGAAAAATCCTTAATTTTCGACGTAAAAAGTACAAAATTTGTTATCTGGGCTTATGATTGGAAGCTGACGCAACGGCTTTATTAGAATTTAAACCCTTGAGGGGTGAAAAAAGAGCAACATTTTGTTTATAATTAAAGTTTTTGTTTTTGAGTCACCAAAAAGTATCAAAGTTAGTAAGTCGTTAGTTTTTTTTTATTTCAACCCACAAAGGGGTAAAAGGGGGGATGAAGTTTTGCATTGTAGTTGTTCATTCGTTCACGAATAACAGCAGCAGGAGAGACCTTTTGCAGCAGTGCAAGTTAATAGTATAGGCCGTACACAAGTTAATAGCACACGTGACTTCGCGGCTGGCAGTACTTACCGATTCGTAGGGACCTAGGTAAGCCAAAGATTATGGACTTACGGCAGGAGCAGAAAAAGAAAGTATGGCAGCCGCCGCTCCTGTGGGTGCCGCCCGCTCGCACCAACTTGCTGCAGCACGCGCCGCTGACGCGCGCGCTGCGTGCACTCAATATGGTATCACAACAGATTGATTGCTTCAATTGTACACTGAGCGAATTCACACGGGCCGCATTTTGCGCAATTACTTTAGTTTGTCAATTTATTCAAACATAATTAATTTTGTATTAGGTACCTAAACCTGTAATAATAGTTGTATGTGTTGTTTAAATAAATAAATAAAAAAAATATGTATAGTAGAACGAGATAGAATGAGTTATTGTCGATATCGTATTTGATACTAACTGGATTTTTTTATTTTGTAGATTTCTGTTTTTTTTTTCTCTTCTGCATTTCTGATCTTACTTTTGATGAATGAAGATGAAGTCAAAATCAAAATCAAAAATGGCGCCGACGAAAGTTTTTGGATTTTTAATCATGGGTGTCGTTTCCGTGGTTTTTGGTGTCACTGATAGTGAAAATGAGGTCAAAATTAACACGGGAAAAAAGTTAACAGAAGCAAAAAAAACAGTTTTCCTTTTTTTTCTACGGCTTCCCCTGACACTATTTTCACCCTGCGCCACTGTTAGGTAGAGGTGTATCTAATCCTACACCCACATTTCGCACATGCACAGCTTAATCCCAACAACCGGGCACAAATAATACAATAACACTTTGCCCGTCCCGCAAATCGAACCCAGGACCTCATGCTCAGTAGCGCTTGCGACAACTCGAACAACGATGCAGTCTCACACATGACCCATCAAAATTTTCACGCGAACGAAGTCGCGGGCAACAGCTAGTTTCCACATAAAAGTCCAAGTATTTTTAGTAATTACACAATTTTGATACTGATGTTTTAAATGATTTTGATGTAGTTATTGTTCTAACATTATACATCTTTTACGCATACACAATCATATTTACTGTTTATTCAAGTTCGTTGATAGTTTGTTAATTGTATGTATTTAAGTAAAAGTTTTAAAATAACTAAACCAAGAAATAATACATGTGTTTTTTTATCAGTACTGCCAGTAATTTTAATTTGAATAAGTCAGAAACAATGCAGGATATTTTGAAATCAAAGAGCTACCTTGAAAAATCCCCCATACCATATATTTATTTGAAAAGCTCAAGAGTTTAAAAAAAAACCCAAAACACATTACGAAACGAATCACGAAAAGGCGCAAAATAAAATTCTCGCGTCACCAGACACTTTCAAGCGGAATTCCCAAGATATTCAAACCCTACAGCTAAAAGCGCTTTATACGTACCGAGTCGCTAAAAGGAAGAAATTTGTCCACTTTAGGTGTCGGAGAGATTTATGCAATGAGTTTCTTCGCTGCAGCCGCTAACTTTTTTATAGTTCGCGCAGATGTGGGTAGTGCAGTAAGTTTGGGAATCGTTTTGAATATTAGGATGGTACGCAAAATAAAATGAATATGAATTTATGAATATGAATATGAATATAGGGTAGTAGTCTTGACAAAGTATTGTCTTTTGATATTGAAACTGTGCAAAGTGATAAAAATAAAACTGTTAAAATAATTAAAAATAATTTCCGATTACATAATATGCATCAGTTTATTAGTGTTATTTATCCTGAAGATTTATGAAATCTACAATAGCGAAGTTGACCAAAATGCTTCGTCGGAAACAGAAGTTTTAGTAAAAAAACACATTTTCACGTTTTTGCTATAAGTTTTTCCAAAAGCATCGTCAGCATCATCTGACAGGCTTCCAATTTAACGTTAGCGAGAAAAATAGGCGTGTGAAGCCGGGACGTGCCACTCAAAATAATAAAAATTATAAACTTATTTTTTTATTAAACTTATTTCGAATCGAACCCGTATGAATCTAAATATTTTACATCGGTAGAAAGGTATTCGTTTAAATCTATTTCCGAGTTCAGACGTGCAGAGGAAGCTGGGTGTCATTAGAACATCCTCTCTTACTTACGACGCCGGATGTTCAAATAGCCCGCACCTCCCCTCGAGGGAAATGAGAAATGGACGGTCGCATGCGGAGTAAATAGTATTTTATTTATTTATCAACGATGTATGCATTTTAATTTTTTATTTATTCCGTACTCTTCGTTAACACAGTTTCTGCGGTTCTGCCTCGCACAGGTGTAAGTCTATTTTTTCTCATTTATGGGTAGTTATTTCTTCCATACTAATAAAAGAGGAAATATTTGATTTTTTGTTTGTATGTTACGACTTAACTTAAAAACCACCCAACCGATTTAAAAAATTCTTTAATTTAATAAATATCGCTGGACATTAACACACAGCGCCATCTAGTGACACACTAAGCAAGGCTTGTGTCGTAAACACCAGATAGTTGATATACTACATATATACTTTTTTGTTTGTAAATACATACTTATTATACATACAAACATCCATGACTCGGAAACAAATGTCCATGCTCATCACACAAACATTTGCTCCTACCGGGATTCGAACCCGAAGTGAAGCTGCCTTGCGTTCATAGGGTCCTATGAACGCAAGGCAGCTTCACTACCACTACGCCATTCGAGTCGTTTCACCATTAGAAAGTTACATCTTTACCAAGTAATAAAGGCTACAAATTAAATTGATATCATGTAAATTAGCCGAGTTATTACAATTTTTGCAGATGAAGTCGTGAGCGATGTGCTCGTCACAAATAAATATCGCACGGTACCAATTCGATTTTTCATAAAAATAATTATTGTTATGATTTTTACAGGATCTTGTTGTATTGTTGTTTAATAATAGTGTTGAGGTATTCGAGGTTTATTCAGTTTCTTTTATAATTATGTTTTATACGTGACAGTGCGTGCTTATTGTTAGCTCCGATGTGTCGGGGTTCTCAACGGAAAGGGAAGGGTGGCCAGCTAGATTGGGGTTGGCAGCTAACAAATAGTGTTGCCATTACACTTGCGACTTAGTAATAACAGCCGCTATGGTCTATCTTCAGCTTAAACCACGCTTGCCTGGGTTGGTCTGTGGGTGACCACCCATTACATACCGAGGTCGCGGCTGTCAATTGACGAACTTTGACAGTCATTACAGGTAGTCAGTGGCCCGAAGGTCTGACAGCTACAAGACAGATAGGCAAACGGTTCAAGTAAAATATTGGTACGCAGCTGCATCCGGTTAGAGTTAAAGCCGACCTTCACATAGTTGTAAAAAGCTAGGCAGATGTTATGTGTTTCACCGCACTAAATTTTGAGCAAAGAGAGTTTAAATTCCAACAACCATTATTACGGAACATACGAAAAATGTCAAAATCTAGTGATGGGTCTTTTCAAATTTTTGATGGACGAAACGCAACCATTTTCCCAACGACGAAAACGGTTGCAGAAAAAGGTCGTCGTAGCAACTGATGGTTTGAAGGAAGAAACTTATCCAACAGAATCGCGTTTAAAAGTCGACTGAAATAGTTGTGGTTGCTTACAACTTGCAAGGAATGTTTTGTAAACGAAAGTGGAACAATAACTACATTATAACGCGGAACGTTACGAACGACGACGCGACGACTCCAGTGAGAAAGATAGTTTTTTTTTTCAATCATTGCGTTTTCGACTCTTGTTTCATAGGTGTAAAATAAAAAATCACACCATCTAACTCGAAAACTGGTTTGTATAACAAAGACTGTTTGATAGGTGAATAGACTCGGTGGGACTTTGTAATAAAAGTAGTGGACTGTATTAAATAAATAAATAAATATCGCTGGATATTAAAACACAACGCCACCTAAGCAAAGCTTGTGTCGTGGATACTAGATAGTTTATATACTACATATATATACTTTTTTGTTTGTAAATACATACTTATTATACATATAAACATCCATGACTCGGAAACAAAATATGTCCGTGCTCATCACACAAACATTTGCTCGTACCGGGATTCAAACCCAGTACCCTAAGAACGTAAGGCAGCGTCACTACCATTACGCCAATCGGGTCGTATTAAAATAGGTGTAAGACCGTACAAAGAAATGCCCGGAGTGGCCGGCGTCTGTGTGCTCAGTGAGTGGTAGGGCGCGCAGCGGCGCTCGCGTATTCGGGCTCAGTAGCCCGAGCCCCGCGCCCTCCCCGCGGTCGTCCACGCATATGTGAAGCGCCGACATACTCCCCGGGTTGAAGAGAAGTCTTCAATCTTCGACTAGTAGGGGGCAGATGCAGTTGAAAGCACGGCGAATGGTCTTAAAACAGTTTCATCGTCGCAGAACACAAAATTGTCTTTGATAACGGTTTATCGTCGCAATGCCCACCACTAACAAATCCAACGCCCAACCAATCATGATAGTAGTAGCTAACCTACTTTTTACATAATCCCCACAAAACACAATCTAGACGTCCGTCGCTCGTCCTGCAACCGAATTTACGGGCGCTTTGACTGAAAACCAGAGAATTACTGCCCTGGCTAGAGATGGGAAACGAGGCTACGGAGTAGATAGGTACAGAGCACGATGTGACGCACTAAGAATGTAAAGAGGTTTGAATCAAATTACAATTATCATTTCCTTTTTCTTCTTATCAAGCCTATTATAACTCAAAGCCAAAAAAAAAGTGTCTCAAAGCCAAAAAATAAGTGACTCAAAGCCAAAAAATAAGTGAATATTTTGCGCTTATACTTTGACTTATTTTTTTTTATGTTTCGAATTAGGTTAACTATACCCAGTTTCCTAGGACCAAAGAACGATTCATACAAGAGGCCAAAACAGATATTAGCAATAGATGCAAATGGCTGTACCTACCTACTTACAAGATTTTTTTGAAGTGTAGTCAAAATCGAAACGCCATAACACCATAATTTCACAACCAACGAGGTTCAGGAGGGCAGTGGTGGCCCAGTGGTGGCGGCCCCAACTTACGAACAGTAAGTTGTGGGTTCGAACCCAGACAGGCGCATTACTTTGGGTTATTTATTTCATCACCACTGCTCTCAAAATGACGAAGACAGTGAAGAAACCGACATGTCTTCGAACCAAAAAAATTGATGACATGTGACATCTACCAATCCGTACCTACAGGGCCTGCGTGGCGAATTATAGCACATTCCTAGGGTGTAACATAAATAGGGTGATGATGATGGTGACGAACGAGGTTGATCTGCTAACATTATTTATACATAGGTAGATCAAGTGAAACCAATGCCAGTCGACTACAAGTGCGCTTGCACTCGATTTACGTGAAGCGTTTAGAGCGTGAATAATAACAAATCATTCATTTCATATTCATCCTAAGATAACATCTTTATTTGTTAGTAAAATTGCGAGCTTACACACTAATACCAACTTAATTTTATTCGAGGGAGTCACATTTTTTTTTGTTTGAAGACTAGAAACCTATTTTTTTTTAGGATGGGTAATCATCAAATAACTTCTCACTGTTTTAGGCTTTCACGGTCTAAAACTAAACTTATATTGTCACTTACGACCGACTTGTCGACTTGAGTGTCGAGTTCCAATAGTGCGCGTAGCAAAAGACAAAGAAAGAGGGTAGACAGATTTGTCTGCTCGTAACAATTTAATTTCCATCCATCCATCGAAATATTTATTTATTTATTTAACACCTCAAGAACATAGTACACAGGTGGATTTAATGCCATAGGCATATATCGGGAGCTCAACATAATAAATAATCACGGAAGATATCCCGTAAGTGACAATATAAGTTTAAATAACTTCTCTTACTCTGGGCGCAGCGGGTGGGAGTGTCAGACTTTTACAGACTAAAACCCATCCATGTTTCTTCCTCGCCCTTTATGTTCCGGGCCCGTGGTATCTCTTTCGAACAGGCCCACAACCCCGGCAGAAGACTAGCAACCTCCAGTACCTATTTATTCTGTGAAACGGCTTTAGGACCAGCATTCAAACGCACAGAAATGGAGACTGTTGGTCGTACATAATCTGCCCCCAACCCAAATGTTGCGCGGGCTGTTACTTAGCTTAGCGATCTGGGATTAAGAAGGATTGGAATTTTAATATGATTTCTTATTATTGTTGTCTTTTTTGTCATATATTGGTTTCTGAGATTTCAATATTGTGCTAAAAATCAGGACGATCATTAGTTTATTTTTGTTAGAGACTTAGAAACTTATATGCAATACGTACCTACATTATTATAGAAATCCTTTTATTAACAGACTTGCAATCATATTAGTATTAAAATCGTTTTTCATAAAAAGAAAACTAGAGAACTATTTCATCGAGGAACCATTTCCTAAAACTTGATAATGCTAGCAGGTACACTTTAAGATGGCTCTATACAAAACATCTGAAGAATTCTTATAATAACTTAAATGCTTCTAACAGAATCCTTAAAAACCAAGTACTATTATTAAGTGACTTCTTTGACGTCTTTAAATGGAATAATTTTTATCTAAGAAAAAGTTACAAGAGAAATACTAGGTCTTATCACTTGACATATCTTTTAATGGGCACGAGTTACTCCTACGCAGACTTTTTATTTTTAGTTCAGTAGATAGTTATGACACGTTTCGAAGTGATTTTTTGTACCGTAAAGTGTGTTCGCAAGTTGAAAGCGGAGCTCACGCCTAAATAACAAGAGCCACTTGGGTTTATCTTACTAGTTTCGGCTTGGTCCGCGGATGTGAGACCACTCAATTACAATCGTACCGAGTTTCCTCACGCCAAACGGGAAGCCAGCTGTCATTTGTAGATCTTTGACAGTCGGTAATATATTGACATTACCACCACAAATAGAAGAGAAAAATTATTGTTTATATAGTTATTCCTCAAACTTAGAACTTGGAATGAAGTGGTCAAAATTATTGATTGCCACCTAGATTCGTTTCAGGAAAATCTCTGTTGAAAAATATTTCTAAAATTCTTCGAAGATTCATCCATCACGAACAATCAAATGAGTCTACAAAGATCTGATCGATTCTGACACGTTCCCAACTCCCCATTCCTTTGAAAAATCATTATAATTAATAGCTCTGACATTCAAAAGGAGTATAATCTGTCATTTTATTCAATTAATTGAAACCTCGAAGAAAAAATTGTATTCCTTTTTTGGAATTTCGTGGGTCAAAGGAGGTTTCGAACTGGCCATCGAATTCGAAATTTTAAATTGTTTTTGTCATACTGGTCAAAGAGTTTTTAATAGGAAATCTTACAAAAAGCTGGTACTAGTTTCACATAAATATAAAAAACAGAAATAAATAGCAATTATTAGTAAAAAAAATTGGTTGCCTGTAAAGTCGGTATACGGGCGAAAGTTTTACGTGACAACGACTTTGAGTGGTAAAATAATTTTAATGTGCATATTCATTCGTATAGTAGGAAGAAGGATGAAATGAACCGGTGTGTATGCCTATCTCTCTCACTCTCTCTCTCTCGCTCTGTCTCTCTCGCTCTTAGGCGGGCTAACTGTGCTCGAGTGGAAGGGACGCGTGCCTTTCACTTTTTATGTCTGTCTCTCTCGCTCTTAGGCGGGCTAACCATGCCCGAGTGGAAGGGACGCGTGCCTCTCACTCGCTCTCATTGTGAGCGCATAACGTGAGCGGAGCGTAACGCAGTTTCTTGAAGTGTCACCCGGCAAATCAATTTATAAGACGTTGTCACGTCAAAATGCTTAAATTAACAGTACCTACATCATTTTTTTATGAAAATAAGTAAAAATAACAAAATTGATTCCATACGAGCCCTTATTTCATACGTAACGCAGCGCACGTTATAACGTAGTAGTTTAAAAAATTCTATTGAAATTAAATTAATACAAAAGAACTCGTGGCTAAATAATAACAGCCGCTCGGGTCGATCTTTAGGTTAAGCCGTGCTTGCCTAGGTTAGTCTGTGGATGGGTGACCATTCTTACATAGGTGAGTTTCCTCATTGACTCAGAAAGCACGCTCATCTGTTAGTCCCAGCTGTCATTTAGAGATCTTTGACAGTCGGTTACAGATAGTCATTGGCATAAAAAGTATGACGTATCGAGTTCTAACTGGGTTGTGGAGGTCAGATAGGTAGTCACTCCATGTAAAACACTGGTATTTAGCTGCATCTGGTTAGACTGCCGGTTAAAAGCCGACCCTAACACAGTGGCGATAGAATAAATGTAAAATTTTACACCTTTTGAAAACTCGTCGTTCTAAACACATCCTTAAACGTTCTGTAGTAAACAAAGTCGCTTAAAACACCCCGACCATATTACACTCCCTGTCCAAAAAACGAGACGTTCAGCAACACACGCAATCCTTTTACAGAAACATATGTAAACATCTAAAAATAACCCTTAATGGTCAACAAAATGTGCGAAATGTAATTAAAATTCCTTTCGCGAGAGATTTTCGTCGTAGCAGCCGTTTTCATTAAAAGTTTGGCGAAGCGAACGTTAAATTCGTCACGGAGTGCGCTCTCGGCTCACATACCGATGAACGGAACCTTTAATTCATGAGTTTAAGCCTTTGCATTCAGTTCATTTGTTTCTCGCTTCTGAACTAGTTCGGGCGAGAAACGTTCTAGTTTTGAACGCTTGATTTAAGGTTGGTGCAAGTTGTTTTTACAACCAGCTGTTCTCTGCGACTTATGACCACTTTTAATTAACCGACTTCCAAAAGGAGGAGGTTCTCAATTCGTTGGAACCTTTTTTATTTGTATGTTCCCCGATTACTCAAAGATGGCTGGACCGATTTGAATTATTTTTATTTTGTTTGAAGGGGTATACTTCACAGGTGGTCCCATGTTGATTAAGTCAGGATCTGGTGATGGAATCCTGGAGAACAGAGATGACTCTTCAAGTTGTATAGGCATATATGAAGCGATTTGAGTAGTTTTCGAAACAGTACTTTCTCGCAATGATTCCACTTCAATTTGGTGAAGATCTGATGAAGAACTTCGGAGGTAAGCAACGGAACTCTTCAATAAATGATAGCAAATTAACTGGGATTGCTGAAATCTCATGTCTGTCTATTTTTTACACCAGTTCATAACATAACATCACGCCAGTACGCTGTGAAGGGGTTAGCACATGTGAACCACTAAAAAGTGAAAAATAAAAACGTTTTTGCAAAACAGACAACCGACTTCTAAAAACATAAGTAAAAAATACCTTTATTTAGCTTCAGAAGTCGATGACAAAAAAAATAAACCAACCAAACAAAGGTCACCGATTTCTGAAGCTAATAAAGTTATTTTGCACTTTTTTTCTGTTTTTTTTTTAAATTAAAAATATTCTTTTCCTACTTTCAAGAGTTTAATTGTTTTGCACGGAACCGTAATTAATTTTAACCTAACATATTTAAGTTACTTTTTACGATATCTGCTATCGTCCCGTAAAGTCGAAATCGGTCCAACCGATTATAAAACATGTGAATATGGGTATTTATCGCGAATTTACCTTTAATTTAATCCCGACGTTTCGACCGGATTGCACCAGCCGTGGTCGCGGGGAGACTGAAGTATTGGAGGTACCGCGACAGCAAAGTGAAGGCGTTTATTCATCTACCCTCACTCATCTTCATAAATGTTAATTAGGGCCGGTTCACACTAGGACAGCACACTACACTAACAGTGTCCGTATATTGAGGCGATTTCACTTGACGAGTACACTTAGTGATCACTGGATTCCAAGCTGAAGAGAATTTGAAGCCGTCTTCGCGATTAAAATTAGGGTACTTCTTGATTTCAATCGCTTCCCGAACCATTCTCTTATAATAACAACCAACCGATTTAGAGATTAGCATTGTTTTAGTTGTATGAGTAGGTGTATTAGAATAAGAATAATTTATTTAGAAAATATTACAAATGTGTACATTTAGGCGCAGTAGTGTTATTTCACAAACAATGGTATAATTAGTGCATAAAAGTGAAATACAACTTAAATATATTTAACAGTTGCAAGTAACAATAATGTAGAATTCAAATTTTTGGTAGTGATCTGCCTGATCTAGGTTTATTTAAACCCGTGTCATTTAAATCAGGCCATCACCTTACAGGTACCTAAAGGTTGTAAAAAATCTCATCACGAAGCCGAAAGGCACTTGTTTCTATATCTGGGAACCTTCTAGTTATGGAGATATGGGGGTCAATGTTTCAACTTTTTGTCAATTTTTTATTGTTAGGGTACGCACTACGAAAATAAATCGTTGCGAAGAAAATTCGCCAATCTGTAAACAACAGAAATGTTCTAAAATCCGCGCACTGCGAAAATAAATCGTTTGCTTTTTTGGTTACTTTAATTCGCACTTTAAAAGTCACAACGATTTATTTTCGTAGTGCGCGCATACCCTTAGATTTGACTTTAAACACCTCCACGACCCCCGTACTTTTCATTCCATCCATCAGCAGGTGGTTATGAAGATTTTATAACCCTGGATTTGGCCTTAGGCTCCTACCAAATCAAAATAGCCCCTTCGTCGCAAGACAAATCTGCGTTTATAACGCCAGAGGGCCAGTATCAATTCACCCGCATGCCTTTTGGTTTGGCCAACGCACCATCTGTTTTTCAGAAAACTATTAATACCATTTTAACCGACGTCAAAGGCCAAGCTTTTGCATTTATGGACGATATTTATTATTCCAGCCCACAGTATTTCGCAAGGTATGAAGCGGTTAGAAACAGTGCTTGAACCTATTCAAGAAGCGGGGTTGACGTTAAAATTATCAAAGTGTGTATTTTTTTTTTCAAAAAAAGCGATTATCTTGGTTTCGAAGAAAGTAAACAGGGGGTGAGACCGGGTTCAGGCCCGTTCGAAAGAGATACCGCGGGCCCGGAACATAAAGGGCGAGGAAGGAACATGGATGGGTTTTAGTCAGTAAGAGTCTGACACTCCCTCCCGCTCCGCCCAGAGTGGGAGAAGTCATTTGATGATTTTCTATCCCAAAAAAAAATAAAAAAAATAAGACCGGGTTCAAAAAAGACTGCAGCAGTCGAAAATTTCAAGTGCCCCACTAACTGACGGCTGTTTTGGGTGTGTGGTTACATATTGAGTTCTACCACAAAACATGATTTTTCACCCAAATAAAATCGTTTCCCAGCAATAACTTTGCATAAAGTTACTTAGTTTGATTTACAGAATGCTTGGTTGACGGCTTCGTGATGAGGTTGTTTACCTATATAGAACTAGCGGACGTCACACAGTTTCACCCGCATAGTTCCCGTGCTCGTGAAAGTACGGGAATAAAATATAGTCTATGTTACTCGCTGATAATGTCCATCGCTGAAAGAATTTTTCAAATCGGTCCAGTAGTGTTTAAGTTTATTCTTAATATACTGTTATGAGCTGGGTATGAGATAAATTAATTAATACCGATTAAACAACACAATAACTTTATTAATCACAAAACAATTAGAACTTAATCACAAATACACTACTGTTCACTATTCACTTAGATATCGCACTTCTAGTTCACTACGAATCGCTTCGTTGTGTAGCCAAAACAAAACTGACCGTCGCGGGCCTGAGCGGTGTATTTATACTCGCCAATAGACACCCAAAAATTACCACGAATATTCTAGAGGGTTACAGAACTGCTTCATAAAAAACACTAACAAAAAAGTAGTAGGTAAAAGAGTAGTACCTAACTTTAGAACTAGTAATAATGGAAAGCACTCGAAATTCCAACGTACACATAGTGTAATCACGTGCTTTCTCGAATGTTCTAGTAGGTCCGATGTAACAATACAAAAAATAATAAATCTTTCCTCTTTATGACAAATGAATGATAGAAAGCTGTCATCTCTACCTGTAGAAGACAAAGTAACCCTTTCACAAATTCAACATAAATATCTAATGTCAAATAGTCTCCGCCACAATTTTTAAACACACATTCGGGTTCGCAACCTTTGGATCAAATTCAAAAATCAGCCTGATCTTACTTCAAAATACCAGCCCAAATGTTTAAGTTCCAAGATGTCAGATGCGTTCCAGTACCATAAAACATCAGACGACAGCTCTTTATATCGCTAAAATATATCACGAAGTAGTGAAATTGCTCGTTAGTTTCGTATTACACGTTTGATAATTTGAGTTGATTGAATTCGGTAGTATTTCTTGTTGATTGAATTGTCGCTACATATCTTGGTAGAAATTCTTGGTTTACAAAAATGATAGCTTCTCATGGCGCGGACTATAGGTGTTTCAGTTAATCCTTCTTCCTCGTGTTGTCTATAGGTCGTGGCTCACTTGACAAGCACCGCACCAGCACGGCACCAGCACAGCTCCTGACCGGCGCCGCCTCGAATATAGGCTAAGGCGCGCGGCCCGCGCGCCGCAAGCGAGGTGTAAGCACGCGGTCCCCTCGCTTGCGGCGCGCGGTCGCCTCGCTTGCGCCGCGCGGGCCGCGCGCGGTCCCCTCGCCGTCCGCAAGGCGCAAGCTCACAGTCCGCACGCTGGTAGTAATAGTCCAGGAGGTAGCATTGTATTTTAGGGAATTATCTCTAGTAATTATATTTTGTTGACGTGGATTATTGGTTTAATTTTTCTTTTCATTACAGTTCTGAGATTTTTTAAGTTCAGTATATGTAAATTATTTTTAAAAGTAGTTTCAGCCGGTGTACTGTAACGATTGGTTACAGACCGACCGACCGACCGATTGATATTGTTGTAATCGAAGGTTGATTTTATAAGATCATGGTCTCCAAGATCTTATAAGATCAACCTTCGATTACAACAGTATCAGTCGGTTTATTAGGGCATTTTTATTTGCACCGCTACCTCCCGGAATAAGAGCTTGCTGTCACCGCGAACACATTGTAAGGCATTTGTGATTGAACACGCGTAGGACTTGCACGCCTTTGGGAATAATCGGATTGGCTCCAGAGCTCTTAAGCAACTAGTTGCTACTTCGGTGTCAACAAGCTGTCGATTTGTACTGAATTTTACATAACTTAGGAGTCTTATCATAATAGTAATGGTTTTTTTAACAGCGCCACCAGGTTTATGCATTGCAGCATCGTGACCAATTATATATATAGATATTATCTGGGAGTCTAACCGAACTAGGTTTAGTGTCGTGGGCTCTCTAACTAAATTTGTAACTGGTCATACATTAAACAAAGAGTCCCCACGACGTAGAGAAGCACGACGGCGCAATGACGTTGTTTCGCGGGCCACTCGGCGTCCGCGCGCGGTCCCCTCGCTTGCGGCGCGCGGACCACGCGTGGTCCCCTCGCTTGCGGCGCGGCGTCCACGCGCGGGCCCCTAGCTTGCGGCGCGCGGACGGCGACGCGAGGCGTATGTTAGCGGCAAGCGCGTTGACCACCCGCCGTAAGCTTTTTCATATGGAAATTAAAAAATATGTTATGCGACACACGATTTAATGCTCTAATTTGAATGGCAAGTAAATTGCTGGGTTGGAGCGGTGCTGGTGCGGAGCTTGTCAAGTGAGCCACGACCTTATTTCTGTTGTAATTTGAACATCTGAGGCCATCAATTTCCTGCCACTCTTTGTTATAAATTATCACATTGATAAGGGTCGCCCTCTAATTATCTAAATTAAACAACATTTTAAATAGGATTCTGTTTATTTGCTCACTTAATAGGTAGACGGTTGTGAAATAACGAAATAATGAAGAAATCATTTGTTGTTCTTTATTTGAATGGAAAATTATGATTTTGTTTTATTTTCCATTGTTTTGTAATCAATTCAAGGATGAGACCATAATTATAAGTGTTTGTGAAGGACTGACCAACTTATCAAATAGACGTTTTGCTGGAGAGGTTTCTTCTACCACTTCTTTTTTTCCGTATTGGAAATCAATAAATGACTCTGACACTCTTAGCGAAGCGGAAAGGGGCGTCAGACTTGTACTGACTAAAACCCACCCATGTTCCTCTCAGCCCTTTGCGTTCCAGGGTCACGCCATTACTTGAGAACAGTATCGCAGCCTGGTCATCGGTCGTTGCGAACCCTTTCCAGTCTGCTGATAGCTCTTTGAAGCGCGTGAAACACGGATGCGCCATCGACATAGGCCACTTCTTCTCCTCAGATTCGTTCCTTAGGGAATGGACACGAGCAGTATGCGTTCAAAAGTGCTGATTTTCAGTAAATTTAATGACTTTTCTAGATGATTTTCAATTATGTCACTATCTGTATAGTATTTGCTCAACTGCGTTTAGGTCACTTTTCAGAGATTTATCACAGCAGCATTTGTGATTCGTGTCCCAGCGTTGGGGATATTACTGGCTGATGTGAAATTCGAAGACATGTGACATCTACCAATCCGCACTGGGCCCGCGTGGTGGATTATAGCCCAATCCTTCTCGTACAGAAGAGGTGGCTCAGCAGTGGCAACATTAATATGCTGATGATGATGATGATAATGTAAAATTTTATAATCAAAACCATAAAACTAAAACTACATCATTATCAACTGGCTCTTTAGACCTTGGCTAGGAAAAAGGTACCGGTGGCCCAGTGGTGGCGGTCCCGACATACGAACAGTAAGCGGCATTCTAACCCAGGCAGGCCCATTACCTTGTGTAATTTATTTCATCACCACTGCTCTCAATGTGGTGAAGGAAAGTATCGTGAGGAAACCGGCATGTTCAAGAACCAGAACATTCGAAGACATGTGACATCTACCAACCCGCATATTCCTTCTCATAGAGATGAGGCCTGTGTCCCAGCAGCGAGAACATTAATAGGATGATGATGATGATGATGAATGTTATGCCAACTACAAGACTGTTCGTGTCGACGCGTTGGGAATATCTCAGGCTAATTATGTTACGTTTCATAATCAAATTCAAAAAACCTAGCCTTTTTCTAATACGGTTGGTTTTTAGTTGGCAAGAGTTGGTTGGTTGGTTGTTTTGGCAGTTGGCAAGTCCAACCGTCTCTTTAGATCTATGGCTAGGATAAAGAAAACAAAAAACACTAATCTACTACAAAAATAATATTACTATAAAATAAATATCGCTGGACATTAACACACAGCGCCATCTAGTGCCACACTAAGCAAGGCTTGTGTCGTGGACACCAGATAGTTGATATACTACATAAATACTTTTTTGTTTGTAAATCCATACTTATTACATAGAAACATCCATGACTCGGAAACAAATGTCCATGCTCATCACACAAACATTTGCTCCTACAGGGATTCGAACCCAGGAACCTAAGAACATAAGGCAGCCTCACTACCACTACGCCAATCGGGTCGTCGATTATGTTACGTTTCATAATCAAATCCGAAAAACCTAGCCTTTTCCAATACGGTTGGTTTTTAGTTGGCAAGAGTTGGTTGGTTGGTTGTTTTGGCAGTTGGCAAGTCCAACCGTCTCTTTAGATCTATGGCTAGGATAAAGAAAAAAAAAACACTAATCTACTACAAAAATAATATTACTTTAAAATATTTATATTTAGTCAAGGATTTCGTTCTACGATACAGCCACACTACCAAACCGTAACTAACAACCGTTGAAAAAAAAACACATAAATCTAATACCTACATGAAAACATGATATCAAAACAAAAAATATTTTTTGTACACAGGCTTACCTTCACAAAATAGTTTCAGAATAAATCCTCTTTGCGGTTGATACATTTTTGCTGAAAGAGCCAACCGTAACCCCCTTCCCCCTTACGTCTTCCGTCGAGATATAGCTGTACACGGATCATTTAGCGTGTGGCCAAAATCAGAACTATAGCTGCCAACTTGTTTTTGCAAAACATTTTGCACTTTGAGGGACCAACTAGTTCAGCCAGGCTTTAGGCTCGCTAAAGTAGACTCATCTTTCATGGGGTACTGTTTGAGATGCTTTAATAAATTTCCACAAAGTATTCTTGAACTGAATGAGACAAAATTTAAAGCATGCATTAATCGCACACTATGTAAACAAGTTTATTACAAGTTAGGCGATTACGTCGCTGATAAAAATACCTGGCTAAATGCTGGTCCTGCCATTAGGACAGGGGCGCATAAATTGGTATTGTTGGAGCTGCTTAAGATTGTACAACTACCTTTGCATTGTATTGATTCAATCTCTTTAGTATTACATTACAATCGCAAAGCCCATATTGTGTGAGCAATAGAAAGCTATCATTCACTGAAAACCTGCGTCTTTTCTTGGCTTGAATGTGCCCTGGTGGTTGAGAGTATTTCATGTTCACTCAAATGTCTCACCGATTGATTTTACCAATACAATTGCTTGTAGAAGATTGTGAGGGCGGTCTAAGTGGCATCATTGAACAAGATTTTCTTTAAGCGTGTTGAACGAGATAATATGTTGCTGTGACAGCAACATATCTCGTTCAACACGCTTAAAGAAAATCTTGCCCAAGAACCCTGCAAAGAAATAAATGTTACCATAATCAGCCTTAAATGTCCCCACTGATGGAACACAGGCCCTCTCTATAAAAGGGAATGGGCTATAATCCTCCACGCCGCGCGGGCGCAGTGTGGGTTGGTAGATGTCATATATCTCCGAATTCTTTGTTCTAAGATATGCCGGCTTCCTAACGAACCTTTCTTTCGCCGTTTTGAGACCAGTGGTGATAAATAAATTACAAAAAGCGTCTCGTAAGTCGAGGCCGCCACCACTCAACCACCGCTGCTCTCCTAACTACTATTCGTTACATAACAACGGGTATTTCAAAATTCAGTCACATTTCTTTTGTTTCTAGAAAGTTCCCAAGCATTATTGCAGTCTTCAGATCCAATATGTTATGCAATTTTCAGCAGAATGTTGATGTGGGAACACCTCGCACGCCAAATTGAATTTTTCCCTATCGCATTTTGACAAACAGCTTGACTTTATACCTATTGTATTACCAACCCGCTCCTCTTTCGCACAGCTGCAATATAGTGATCAGGTGACATGTCAATGATATTGTCATGATATTCCTGTATAACTTAGTCAAATATATATAAGTAATAGATGTATAAAGGTGTTGTGACAATCTAATCTTGATTGCGGGGCGAACATAGCCAGATATCACATAGCACGACAGAGAGTTTTGGAAGCAGAAAGAGAATGCCTTTGCCGAGCAGTGAGACACTCAAAACGTAACAATTTCACGACGGGCTAAGATAAATTAAACCGTTAAGAAAAATAAGCCATCACAAGGACCTTTGGATATAAGTCCAAAGGTCCATGCGATGATTTCCTTCAGAGAAGCAAGTGATAATTATACAATATGCATATACTCGTAAATCCGTGTAAATCAGAAAGAAGAAAGAAAGAAAGAAGTTCTTGTAAACCACATCTCAAATTCATCATCTAATTAAGAAACACAAAACAAAGATGTAGTGTTAACAATTATATTATACACCGACTTAGAACAAGAAGCGATATGCCAACAGAAGTTATAACAAAAATAGCTACAAACGAAACAGTTCTAGAAAAATCTACAACCACTGACCAGGTTAACCCAACCCTTTAGACCAAAACACCTATAATGACGCACAAAAAGGGGTAAGTTATTCTTACCCAAAAAGTTCCAAACAAAAGAAAAACAAAGTTTGGCAAAACAACTTGTGTTAACAACATTGTTAGTACAGAGGACCACGCTTCGGTGAACAACGCTTATATTCCGAATATCCAATCAAAGGTCGAAATATCTGCTGTCAAAACTTCGGAGGAAACTAAGAAAAAGTTCGGCGATACACTAAAATAAAACGTAAATTACCTGCGAAGTTGGATAAGGGGCGTAATATACAGGATGCTTTTAGTATCAACCATCGGCGATTTTGCGACTGGAAAGAAAAAAAGAAAATGTATTTATTAGACTCGTACAAGACAAACAAACTAGTGCTGAATTAACAATAGAATACAATTATATAGAAAAAAAGTTATCAGTAGATAGAATCTGCCCAGCCATTTCCCAACTAAGTATATTAATTAGGGTCGGCCACCAGTCCGGATGCAGCTAAAAATAGAAACAAGGAATTGGTTCTGTACGTTGCCAAAACCCCCTATTTCTGCATGGTTATATAAGATTTAAGAAAATCGTAACAGTGGCGTCTATCAATGCTACTTTTGAGTGCTTCATTGGTGTCGTGGAACCGAAAGGAGGTCGTATCGCGTTTTAGATTCGATGCGTTTGAGCACACTATCAGAATTAATCGTTTTGGAACTGAGTCTTTCTGCGTTGGGATTAAGCGACTCAATGTATTTGACTACAGTATCAAAGTTACGTTATTTTCCACCAGTCACAGCATTAAACTTTTGAAAACTGAATCGTTGGTAATTGCTGACACTAACAATATGCGGGATTAAGAGACCAGATTTATAATCGTACCAATACAGAATTATTGTAACCCACTACTACCTTGAGCTCATGCCAGCCTGGTACTTTTTGGGGAACATAAATGTGTCAGCGGGAATACACCATAAACAAAAATCATTCTAGGTAGTAAAAGGATACGGACAGAATATTTTTTATAATCGGTAATTTTTTTCCCAATGAGTTACAGTGTAATACAAAATGGTGTAACTCAACGGACACAAACCGATTTATTGAAATTCTGAAAAGCGACGTACTGAGTGTGTTTAACGTTAAACATTTAAATGAGAAATCCTACTGTTTTCAACATTTAATTTTTCAAACGGTTGATAGAAACATGAAAATCGCTGATCACCGATGCTAAAAGTAGCATGTCTGCAAAACCCCTAAGACAAAGAAATGGAAAAAGGAAAAGGACAATGTTTAGGGAAGTAGGAAACAATATTGCAAGTTACAAAAAACTCTTAAAAGGTGGCCCTGGAGCGAATCGCGACATGAATGCGAATTTTGTTTCCTGTTACACTTTTATAGATACAGGAGGAATTGTTTACGAACATGTTCGACAATACAAGTTTTTATTTTTTTAATTTTTTATGAGCCTGTACTGTCCCACTGCTGGGCAAAGGACTCCCCCAATTCCTTCCATGTGCTTTTTTCCTGTGCCGCCTCGGACCAACCCTCGTGATGCGCGTCCAAGTCATCTCGCCACCTTTTCCTGGGTCGGCCTCGGCGGCGCTGTCCGTCTTCCGGCAACCATCGTGTCTGCCTTCGCCCAGCGGTCATCGCGCATGCGACTGACGTGACCCGCCCAATCCCATTTTAGCCTAGCAGCCTTCATGCCAACGTCCACTATGCCCGTTTTGGAACGCAGCGTGGTGTTTCGAACCCTATCTTGTCTTTTAAAAAATTTGGTCTTGGTATACCTAAGACCAAATTTTTAATAATACGTGTAGAAGATGAAGATAAGATGTAGAACGTATAGAAGATGTAGACGTTGTTTCCTGTAACACTGTTATAGATACACGAGGAATTGTTTACGAACATGTTCGACAACACAAGTTTACTATTAAAAATTTGGTCTTAGGTGTACACCTAAGAGCAAATTTTTAATAGTAAACTTGTATTGTCGAACCTAAGACCAAATTTTAATAATACGCGTAGAAGATGAAGATAAGATGTAGAACGTATAGAAGATGTAGATGTTGTTTCCTGTTACACTGTTATAGATACAGGAGGAATCGTTTACGAACATGTTCGACAATACAAGTTTACTATTAAAAATTTGGTCTTAGGTGTACACCTAAGAGCAAATTTTTAATAGTAAACTTGTATTGTCGAACCTAAGACCAAATTTTAATAATACGCGTAGAAGATGAAGATACGATGTAGAACGTATAGAAGATGTAGATGTTGTTTCCTGTTACACTGTTATAGATACAGGAGGATTTTTTTACGAACATGTTCGACAATACAAGTTTACTATTAAAAATTTGGTCTTAGGTGTACACCTAAGACCAAATTTTTAATAATACGTGTAGAAAATGAAGATAAGATATAGAACGTGTAGAAGATGTAGATGTACGTGTAAAAGATATTTACAATCAGTTGATAAAGATCCTCCTGGCAGGACACAGGACCCCCTATGAGAGGGAGCTCTAAGCTAACATGAATGGGTAATGCTTAATTATAATAAATAATATCGCTGGACATTAACACACAGCGCCACCTAGTGCCACACTAAGCAAAGCTTGTGTCGTGGTCTCTAGATAGTTGATATACTACATATATACTTTTTTGTTTGTAAATATATACTTATTATACAACATCCATGACTCGGAAACAAATGTCCGTGCTCATCACACAAACATTTTCTCCTACCGGGATTCGAACCCAGGACCTTAACAACGTAAGGCAGCGTACCACTACGCCAATTGGGTCGACGAATTATGATTCAATGAACATTCGACGGTTAGTCATTCGTCATAGTAAGCTTCCGATGTTTCGTACATCGCAATGATGAACATTCTTATTGACAAATCGTCATATCAAGTTTGTGAACATTCTCAGTTAAAACGGTAGTCTTAGCGTACCTCCTAACTAGCGAGTCGTCGAACAGGGGCCGTATTTTTGAATCAATAGAATTCCAAATCGTGTACGAAATCGCAGAATTCGTATGCGAATCCCTAAAATTGCTATTTTTAAATATTCATACCCGTGAATTTTGTAACGAGTGGTCCGACCCACTTGTTTCCGATATTCTACCAGTAGAAATGACGGAAATGACGTGAGAATGACACTGACAAGTGAAGAAATCTTCACTGACTGATTATTTTTTTTGTCGTTTTTCATTTTCTACGTATTTTCTTTAACAATTCACAAAAACAAATCCAACACAAATAACAACCGGGAAAAGTATGTGAAAACTAGAGAAAAAATATCGAAATCCCAAATGACAGACGTCAGACAATGACATTACAACTTTTTAATTAACGTTCCGTTCCACCGTAACTCATTACCGGTTTTTAAAATCAACGAGTTATGGCTTTCCGGTTTTTATTTTTCTACGTGAAATGAAAAATGTTATAAGATTCGAGTTTTAGGGCAACACTCATTTCTATTACTTCAAAAATACGTAAAATTTGGAGCAATCGAAATTCATTTCGTATACGTTTTGCTTTCGTGCATGAATTTAAGATTCACTTCGAGTGATTCAAAAATACGGCCCCAGGACCTCATGATCAGCGGTCGTTGCGACCACCAGATCACCGAAGCAACCACATCTACTAACTTTAAATATTGTTGGACGTAAGCAAACTCTTTGTGTAGTAGCATTATTGTTTATTAAACGATAAAAAAAAATAGAAAAATCAACATCAGAGTCACATTATCTTTTATTTGCCTTTTTAAAATAACATTAAAGATATTGCTTTTAATTTCATGCTAATTTCCTTAAGCAACTTGAAGACAAGGAAAAGGACAGTATTGTATTTTAAATAACAGAGTCTATTGCTTAGAGTGCCTTAGCCAGTAAGCAGCTTTAAAATACAGAAAGGACAGAAAGGACAGAAAGTATTAAAAACGCTCATAATTATGTCCTAGATCCAATAAAAAAATTAAAAACATTTTGTTGAGGATTCACTAGGAATTTTTCACTAGCATCCATTGAGTCTGGAATCTGGTCTTACCGAGTGGTATCGTATTACCCAGTATTAACTGGGTTGTGGAGGTCTGATAGGCAGTCCCTCCATGTGAAATACGGGTATTCAGTTGCATCTGGTTATACTGGAAGCTGACCCTTACATAGTTGGGAAAAGGCTAGGCAGATGATGATCCATTGAGTCTGGATTTGTGGCCGGTTGATAGCAATTGGCTCACTCTCTATTTGTGCGACTTTTACAAAACAAGCGTAATGTGGGTGCATTACCACACTTATCTCCAACGCTGTAAAAGATAGAAGAATTGCTGACTTGGCGTTTTTATTTAGAATCGCTAACGGTTCAATATTCCGATTCCTTCTACTTTTCGGCGCAATCCCCGGCTATTGCATACTCCTGTGGTAGGAACAAAATACAGACGAAACTCATACTTATTAAGGGCTAGTCACGTATAATACGGTTGGCCAAGGCGTCGACATCGATATTTTTAGATCTTTTTTGATAATGTTAACTAATTGAATGCAATTCGCGCTTTTTGAAACACTTTTTTACTTAGTTAGTCTTTACAAAAATACTGTCTGCCTTCGTAAATATTCTTGTTTTTGTTTATAAGCTCTTTTTTATCTGTATAAACTTTCAATTGGCCTTACTTTTTTAATCTTAATAGTGTGTAAATTTTTAGCTGTAAGTTTTCCTAAAACTGGAAAATAAAATAAATAAATAAATTATTAGATACTAAGTGTATCTAATAATTTAGTCTAACCCTACAAGATTACAGGCGCGATGCTATGTTATAAAAAAAACCCTAACTTTGGTCATTCAAACAAAAGCACGAGAAACACAAACATCAAATTTTATAGCATCTCCATCATCATCATCTGCCTAGCTTTTTCCCAACTACGTCGGGGTCGGCTTCCAGTCTTACCGGATGCAGCTGAATACCAGTATTATACATTTAGCGAATGCCTATCTGACCTCCACAATACAGTTAATACTGGGTTATACGATGCCCCTTGGTAAGACTGATTGTAAGACTATTTGGGCCACTGACTACCTGTAACGACTGCCAAAGACGGACAAATGACAGCCGGGACCAACAGCTTAACGTGCTTTCCGAGGCACCGAGGAAACTTAGTGAGTAAGGGTGGTCACCCATCCACAGACAAGTTTCGTCAGAACTGGAAGGAGGACGCTCGGTTTCGCGAGAAACAGAAAGAATGGAAGGAGGTCGACTTATTCGTCAACTGGTGAGTGAGAAACTCGCGAGTGTGCGCCAGTTCGCACCTTCCGATTTTTTTTTATCGTCAACTCGCTCGACCTTGAAAATCTGAAGTAGAATACGTCAGATGTACGTGAAGCTATTTGGTTGACAGTTTAACCCACAAATTACATTGTAAAATGTAAACCAAATAGCTTGTTCGACCATACATCTAAAATCGGAAGGTACCAATTCGCGCACCCCCCCGATTTTCTCAGTCGCCAGTTGATGAATAAGCCGGGCGACCTTAGTGCAGGAGTGAGACAGAGCAGGCTTTTAAAAAAACATACACATAATTAAAAACAGTAATTCATCTCATTGCGCAAATGACACTCCAATTAATTTTGATCTAGTGACCTTGACTCGATTTCCTTATCTCTTTCTCGTTATCAGATAAAATAATGGAAATATTTTGAAAGATTTGTTGTTACTCAATCAGTAATTGCTGCAATGAATGTGATTAGATAGTGAACTATTATGCATGCAAACAAAATTAGGTTGAGGAATTCGGTCAAAAGCAAGATTAGATTTTTTCAGTCAAGTGTTCCGTACATGATAATTAAAGTGATATCTTTTGTGTTTGGTGATTTAAACTTTTTGAATAATCTATACTAATATTATAAAGTAGAAGAGTTTGTTTGTTTGTTTGGTTGAACGCGCTAATCTCAAGAACTAATGGTTCAAATTGAAAAAAAAATATTTTTGTGATGGATAGTAAAATTATCGAGGAAGGCTTTAGGCTATATAACATCACGCTACAACCATTAAGGAAAGAAAAAAGCACAGGAAGGAAAATTGTTGCAAAAACGGGTATATTTTTTTCCTCTCATTTTTCTCTCTTATGTGACGCAGACGAAGTTGCGTGGGTCAGCTAGTATTATATAAAACATCTACATACCTCGTAATAGGGGAGTTTGTGGCTGAATACATAACAGCTATATGCGCCGATCTTCAAGGTTAAGCCGTGCTTGTCGAAGTTATTCCGTGCATGGGTAACCACCCATAATAAATCAAGTTTCCTCCGTGGCTCAGAAAGTATGTAAGTCGTAGTCATTTGGTTGGTCTCAAAAGTCATTTGTAGAACTGTCACAGTCGTTACTACTTAGTAGGTGGCCCGAAATTCTGACAACCAGTCTTACCAATGGATATCGTGTTATACAGAACTAACTTAAGAGGTCAGAAAGGCAATCGCTCCATGGATAGTACTGGTATTCAGCCGCATCCGGGTTCACTGAAAACTGACCTGACATAGTTGAGAAAAAGCAAGGCTGGTGATACACCATGATGATGTTATTAGATCATGATCTGCTTCAGGACTTAGGATACTAGCATTCGGGCTGCGGGACTGTTCGAAAGAGATACCGCAGCCCCGGAATGTAAAGGGCGAGGAAGGAACATGGATGGTTTTTAGTCAGTAAAAGACTCCCGTTCCGCCCAGAGTGGGAGGAGTCATTTAATAATATACCAATCGAAAAAAAAGAATTCTAGACTAAAGAGTACTTTTTCAATGTATAATTCCTGACCACCACACAACGTGTTACGGCCTTCAAAACGGAAACTGTTTTTCAACCCTAATTTTTCTTTTACTGAAAAATTCCCTGAGGCCATGACACTATGTATATCAATTTATTGTGCGAACCGTCAGTCAGTGGAATTCACTGTGGGCTTCTTTGTTCTTTGATCATAATTTTCGTCTAGATCTACTATTTAAAGTTAGATTTCTTCTAGAAAAGTGTGTCCTAGGCCGCATCATCGCTTTACTTCAGGCGAAATTCAAGAATAGAATCCTGAGCATAGCGGATCACGATTTTATTCTAAAATACAATCCTGAGCGTGGCGAGGGATTCAAAGTACATCGCCTGAGGGAAATATATTTCTGCTCTCGAGTCATACTCGTATACTCTACTTTTCATCTCCTTTTATGAGTTTTTAATATTAAAAACGTTCCTAAGAGTTACTTTTTTCGGCACAAGGCAATGTCAACCAATTTCGATGTATCCAATTGGCTGTCTGCCAATCAGGCAATACAATTTTGTGTTATTTCAGAAGAACCCTGTAACCGTATCAATAAATAAATAAATACTAAAACAATACACTTAATTGTAATAAGTCTATGTCCTCGACGAATCACGTAAACGAATCTACACGTTATTCGAACATGTATAAAGGCTTGAATTGTGTGGCAATTCATGTTTAGGTATTCTGTTAATGGATTTGTTGACTCAATTAGTCAATGGCGACCCTTGATAATGCTCCATTACTTTTAATTGCCACTTAACAAAGTGTTTGAGATATAAATAGATCCTAAGAAAATTATATGTCACCGTAAAATTGTCAAACAAATTAGATTGTAATCTCTCTAGCGAGGTTGTAAACTCTCGATATGTTGTTAACGGAAGTATCTCTGCCCCCATAATCGGGACTTGGGGCACCCTTTTTTTTTTTTTTTTTTTAAGGATGGGAAATCATCAAATGACCCCCCCCACTCTGGGCGGAGCGGGAGGGAGTGTCAGACTCTTACTGACTAAAAACCATCCATGTTCCTTCCTCGCCTTTTACGTTCCGGGGCCGCGGTATCTCTTTCGAACAGGCCCGCAACCACTTGGGGCACCCTTCCGTTAGGTTAGTTAGGTTCCTTTAAACCCTGCACTCGGAAATAGTCGACTACGCTTTTTAAGGGAATATGTTTTAAGGTTAGGTTATATTTATCGGTATTTCTCAGGAATGGTACATTATCTTTTCATAAGAGTGGTACCATTGGGCAAGGGGGACCCTCCTTCCCTCCACACCGCGTGAGTTGACTATCATCGCATGCGTTTCAAGAAAAATAATGCGATTTATTGTAAGCAGTATGTTCGTTTGACAATATTTCGAGAGTTTACAATCTGTCTCCCCGCGACCACGGCTGGTGCAATCCGGTCGAAACGTCGCTATTAAATTAAAGGTAAATTCACGATAAATACCCGTCTTCTTAAGTTTTATAATGTAGTTTACAATCTCTTTAGTTATTTTACAATCTAACGTCTTTGACAATACGGTGACATAAACATAACATCACATTAACAGAACAAGACGCTTGGAATGACATCCTTAATTCAATTTCTGGGTAAACTCTATTTAGTTTGTGTTGTTGTCATTAACATGTTAGCAAAAAGACCGCTTTTTCACCAGTTTTATTTCAATCCCATGGATGTGCGTCTCCTTTCTTCTGCCACTCTTCTAAGTACTGTATCACTTATCAATGATATATTTAACCTAACTCGCTGTTGATTGGCCTTGGTTTCTTAGTCCCAGCCATCAGTGATCTCCGTGTCTATCGCGATGTCCTGCACAATGAATCGCCTTACCCCGGCGTCGAAGACTTTCATCTGACGACGGATTTCGGTGTTACGCACTCGGACAAGTAGGATTGTGTCGAGCATAACCATACTAGACAGAGCACATCGACAACTGTTGAGAAATATCCCAGGCATGCTGGTTTGGTTTCCTCACGATAATTTTCTTCGGCGAAGCAAATTATACGCACATCATTCGAAAAAATAGAAGTCTTATGATCCATAATTTTTAGTTTCATAGACTCGTAAATAAAAATGTGGCAAAGAAAGAAAAAATAGTACCAAATTGCTTGCTATGTTTTTGGTTCGATAGCCAAATGGCAACGAAGTAATTAAGGTCACGAGCACCTCACAATTAGAATCGAAGCTGCAATATGTATGTCAAAATAATATTGAGGCATCACATTCCCATCTTTTGAACCCTAAAACACAATAACACGTATAAACTTCACCCACTTATGAATCATGTAATCCCCTTGCCTAAACAAATAATAATCTTGAGACACAGAATAAATACTACACAGAAGGTCGGCTCGAAACAATGAACGAAATCGCACGCACACATAGAAACACTTCACGTACAGTGAGTGCAATCACACTACAGTAGTGATAGTGCACGATGTGATACATCAGGATTCGATTCTCAGAATAATACCGGAATCGTGTTTGTATCGCATCGTCTTAAATTACATCATCATCTTTGGGGAATGCCGATAGAAGTGAAAACTCGTAGCCGATCCGCTACGGCGTAGCCGGGGCTACGAGCGCTACAAAAAGCGTACTTGACCGACACGCGAGTTCCATGTTTTTTTTTCAGTGAAAAAGTGCTCAATGCTCCTAAAGATGATTTCACTTTAAAAAAAAAAGTAATGGAGAGCACCAAAAGGTTTACGAAAAACAAATTATAGGGAACTCAAAACAAATAATTAAACATGGTGCTAACAAGCATGGTGCCGTTTTGAGTACTCATGATAGTACAAAAAATATCCAGAACTAAACTAAGACTCCAAGAAACTAAGACTCCAAAACATTGCTACAAATGCATGTATCAGTAGTAAAGATTTTTACATTTGAAGAATCGGATTGAATCTATGCGATACATTTCCTGAATCTAATTGCATAGTTGAAATACAAAATACGAATGCAAGTTTGTTTGAGATCGCCGTACGCACGCGTCTAAAGGGATGACCCTTAAGGGGCCGGCGGAGCATGCGTATTTCATACAGATGTAATACCAAAATAATTTGTAAATCAAACATATTCTTAAGGTAGTGTGTATTAATTTCGATTGGATTACAGATTATCTATGTTCCCAAATATATATTTTGAAAGGACATGAAGGATGTTTTTAGTTCCAAGCCATTCCTGACAACCTTCCACTTTCGGAGATTTTGGAGTCAAGTTCCAACTTTTCCACAAGATTTTTTTTTATATACATGTTTTTAATGTTACTTTATTTCACACACATCTCCGTGAAAAAAGTAAATTATCACCAAAAAAAATTCGTTTCTCAGCAATTATTTTTGCGTGGTGTTACTTAGTTTGACTTCGTGAAGAATTTATTTACACCCTGTTTGTGTGCGTACGCTGTTTTTTTACTCGTTGCATGGACCCGACCTTTTGTATTTATCTATTTTGTTCTTGAGATCCATCTTTATCAGTCGAGTATTCAGTGAAGGTAAACTATTATCAGTTAAATTACGATGACCTTAATAATCTTTTGTAATTTTCAGGTATAAATGTTCAATCATTACTATGAAGGGACAGTAGCTGTAATTAGTTCAACATGCTTTCGTTACTGTACTTTTTGGCGTTTGTCAGTTATGTCGGTGAGTTCCTTTTCTTTTAAACAGACTTTAAAAAAAGAAGTAGGTTGTCTATTCGTATGTATCCTTTCTTTTATTTTTTTTATTGGCATTTTGAAATTTGTGATGGAATTTTAATTTGTGTTGCACAGTGTAGTATATATATACTATGTAATTTTTACGGTTCAGACAACGTGACATTTTATCAATGATTGTGATTAATTCAGAAATGTGTTAGATGTTTTGTATTTATTGACTTTTGTAGAAAATATCTACCTCTTCTAAAGTTACTACCCGCTGTTGTGTCATCAAATTGGGTTAAATGACAGAGTCAATCGATATCTTTGAACGTTATCCGTCTTCCAAGATTGAGATTAAAAGCAGTCTCATTAGAAACTAACAAAGAAAAAATCTGGAGTTTCAAAATTAATGTTACAGTGTCTACACCCACGATAAAATCTCTAGAGGATCTTAAGATCGTTGGAGGAGAAGACATCGATATCACCGACGCTCCATACCAGGTGTCTCTAGTGAGAAGAGGCAGACATTCCTGCGGAGGAGCCATCGTGGCTAGAGATATAGTAGTAACTGCTGCTCATTGTGTTAGCGGGTGAGTGAGTATGTGTGTGATTTTTGTGACTGTGCGGAAAAAAACTATGTCAAAAATTCAGGATTTAGGATTTTACATCTTAGGTATCTTTTATAATATAAAAGATAACTAAGATATAAAATCCTTGCCAGGGGGTACCCGTATTAGGCTGCCTGTCCACTGAAGCGGAGATACGCTGCGGAGCGGAGAAAAGGATAAATATTAACCAATAAAATTGCATAAAATACCAGCTTCGCTCCAGTATGCTATCCTATTGGTTAAAATTTTCCCATTTCTCCGCTCTGCCACCTCGCTCCGCTTCAGTGGACAGGCAGCCTTACTCAGCACTAACTGGGTTATGAAGATCAGATAGGCAGTCGCTTCATGTATTGATACTGGTATTCAGCAGCATCTCGTTAGACTGGAAACCGAATCCAATAAATTTGGTAAAAGGCTAAGATGATGATGAACTAAGATGATAAAAACAACTGGTATCGTAGTGGTATTTCGAGGTTAGATTTGGTTAGACTGGAATCCAACCTGTCTGCTTAGCCTGGAGGCTCGGTTAAAGATGTTAAGAAAACGTTTACAACCCGTGAAGATCAAAATATGTTGTTCCTTGTCATTTGATCGTGTAATTGGTGCAAGATCTTGTCTTTATTTAATTTCTGGAAACTCAAGTTAAAATAAATTTTCTAATATTGGGAGCTGATTCAATATGAAAAGATTTTTTTTATGTCCCTCAAGCAGATATCTAACGCTTGCTTTTCCTTATTTTTTCATTCGATGTGAAACCTCATAACACAATTTAATCAAGAGTGAAAATTAATTCAGTGGATAATTTTGGCACTCCGTAAGCTTCCCCCCAAATAAACAAAAAAATATTCTATGAGCTGATAGATCCTGTGTCATTTTATCAAGGAGTGACTGTTGATCGTGGAACATAAATGAACGTTCACTTAATCTTTCGTCTTTCCTCAGGGCATACCCAGAAACGTTCCAGGTCCGTGTCGGTTCTTCATTCAGCCAAGGAGGTGGAGAATTATATCCCATCGGAGATTTAATATGGCATCCTGATTTCAACTACTCTAAAATGGACAGTGACATAGCTATACTGTGGCTCTCAAGACCCTTGACGTTCAGTGATCAAGTAGCACCAGTAGAAATGATGGCAAGGGGTGAAGAAATTAGTGATGGAGACCTGACTGAAGTGACTGGATGGGGAAATCTTTTTGTAAGTAACACAACCTTTTTAATAAGTTCTTGATCTCACAAATGCAAAAAAAGGACCTCTCTTTAACAAGTCAAATTAAATTAAAAATTTAAAAAAAACCCCGACACAATGTGCAAAAATTTAAATAGAAAACAATTCGATAATTCGACAGTTTGATGAAACTGAAAGGTCTGGAGTTCAGAAAATGACCAAAACTTGTAGTAAAACCATTTAAACATTTCAATAAACTGGTTTAGTTGCCATTATATGATGGCCCATTGATGATTTTAAATGTGTTTTGTTAAATTATACGACAAATTGGGTTTCCCACTTTTTTTTTAAATTTAATTTAGCCTGTACTGTCCCACTGCTGGGCAAAGGCCTCCGCCAATTCCTTCCATGTGCTCATTTCTTGTGCCGCGACCGCCTCGGACCAACCCTCGTGATGCGCGTCCAAATCGTCCCGCCACTTTTTTTCCACTAATATCTTAATATCGCAACACATTTAAAACTAATTAATTTTAAAAATAAACTTCCCAAGTCAAAGTAATAATGGGGAACCTCTCAATTTGTTTCATATTGCACAGAGTTTTCTTTGACATTTTACTTGTTTCTTGTAGGTTGCAAAGAATGAAGACAATTGACGTATGAACGAATGATTTCTGAAATAGTCCGCACAATGTTACCATACAGCGTCGTCCCTCAAAAACCAAAATGTTACCGTGTCGAAAAGTGCCCCAATTTAGTCGCAGCGACCGAAACAGTCGTAACAGCGACCAACAATGTTGTGTAGGTCGACTTTTTAGTGTCGACTTGTTTAGTAACGGCTACCAAAAAATGCTATCTGGTTTGATATTTCTGCCGATGGACATCATCCTAAGGTCTGCATAAACTGACGAGATTTTCCATAATGCAGAAACGTCAGGACGCCATCTAATGCGATTCTTACATTCTCCATTTTTGCTTCATCAACATTCGTACCGCTGGTCATAAATGCAAATTGGTCTAAGCACCAAGCGCCTTATATCCTAAAAAACACCCCTCTCTTAAAGATGATAAAGATTGTTGATCTCAACCAATTTTTTTACTTCTTTGCAGGAAAGTGGCGGTATCCCAACCACGTTGCAAAAAGTATCAGTACCGAAGGTGAATGAGAAGAAGTGCAATGCCCTATACCAGCCGGTGTACAGCATCACACGCAATATGCTCTGTGCTGGAGTCAGTGAAGGTGGAAAGGATGCTTGCCAGGTAATATTTGAGACCATTACGAGTAAGTCAGGAAACCGACAGGTCCCAGAACCAAAATAAACTAAGTCAAGTCACCATTTACCAACCACGTGGATTATAGCCCATTCCCTCTCATAGAGAGGAGGTCTATGTCCCAGTGCGAACATTCTTGGCAGGCTAGCTACACACATTTATAACGTCCGATTGTTATAAAGATCGAAATTACTGGAAAAATACCCTCCATTTAAAAATAATAACGAGCTGATAACTTTTGCTTATTGTATACCAATAGCCGCAGACGAAAAGATTTCGTCTGAACTTTTCTGTTGTCTAAATAAAGTTCAAAACTCAAAAATATCACAGTGGGTTAGTTAGATATCTCAGAAGCAGGCACGGTATCTGGATTGACGCCTGGTTGATAATAGATAGTTGATATACTACATAATATATACTTTTTTGTTTGTAAATACATACTTATTATACATTTAAACATCCATGACTCGGAAACAAATGTCCATGCTCATCACCCAAACATTCGCTCCTACCGGGATTCGAACCCAGGACCCTAAGAACGTAAGGAAGCGTCACTACCCTTCGATCAATAATAAGTCACTACCACTCGATTTTTGTCTTATGATAGATGTAAGCTCGTACCTTATTACCTGGGACTTCACATAAAATGTGAGGGTAGTATTAAATAAATAAATAAATGTCGCTGGAAATTACACACAGCGCCATCTGGTGCCACAATAAGCAAGTTAATTTCGTACCTCGGGCCGAAAACAAATCTTGTTTGAGAAGACGGTAAAATTTCTTACTAAAAGCATTTTACTTCCTCAGGGTGACAGCGGTGGTCCCTTGGTGCACGGCAGCAAACTAGCTGGTATCGTATCCTGGGGCCTAGGATGTGCCAGACCCGACTACCCTGGAGTGTACTCTAAGATCTCCGCCCTCAGACCCTGGCTAGACAAGAACATTGCTACTATACGTTGGAAGCATCTCTTCAGGCCGGCTGTTTAAAGAAATATTTATTTTTAAAGAAATCGTTCGTTGTTGGACCCGTCTGATTCTAATGCCGAGGCCTAATCAAAGTGAATGGTTGCGCAAACACAATAGTGGCCTATAAGAGATCTAAAGCACATTATCAGAAGCAACCGATAAAAGTACACTGCGAAAGCACCGTATACTACTCTACCGTTTGCTTTGGTTAGGACGCGGTTTATGAGTTTGACTTTCCGTTATTATGCTCGTGATTATATTATGTAAATTACTTTTTTTCGATGTGATCAAATTAAATTTACGTTAAAATTATAATGGGTTTTTTTTTTATCAAAAATGTTAGAACATAATAATATATTTTAGATAAGATTTTGTCTTAGCATTGTTTTACACGTATTTTTTGGGTTACGTAGACCAATGACAAAAAATAAACCCTTGTATTGTACTGTATTGTACAACGGGCTGGTGTTCGCAACTTCTCGTCAAAGCGCGTATTTTGTGTATGGGGTACCATTATAGGGTGTAAACCACCTCATCACGAAGTCGTTAACCAAGCATTCTGTACATAAAACTAAGTAACTTTACGTAAAAAATATTGCTGGGAAACAACTTTTTTTTTGAGGTTATAAATCGTGTTTAGTGGTAGAACTCAATGTGAAGCACTTAAAACATTCTGCCGATGGATGGATTGAATAGTACGAGGGTCGCGGATGTGTTCTAAAAATAAACAAAAAAAAACATGTATTAAAAAAAAATTGTCAAAAAGTTGTAACTTTGACCCCCATATCTCCGTAACTAGAAGGTTCCAAGGTATGGTGTAGAACAAAACAATGATTGCAATGATGGGGAGAGCAAGTGCCTTTCGGCTTCGTGAAGAGAACCCCTCTTCACGAAGCCGAACGGCACTTACACTCTTTATAATCCATCACGCGGGCCCAGTTCGGGTTGGTAGATGTCACATGTCTTCAAATTTTTGGTTCTAGGACATACCGGTTTCCTCACTATGTTTTCCTTTACCATTTTAAGAGCAGTGGTAATTAAATAAACTCTTGTTAATTTATCCCGTCCGTCAGTCCCTCTTTCTATTGTATCCATTTTTCTGCGAGACTGTTGGCACCATTCTGTTGCAGTCTAAAGAGTAGGTTTTCTATGTAGCAGTCTACAAAAAAATAAAAGGGTCAAATTATCATGAAAGAAAATATTAGAATAAAAAAAAAATACTTTTACAACATTGTAGGGTGTCTTGTAGACAGGTCTTGAAAGATGATAATTAGAGGTTCTGAAAAGTTTGTTTTCTTTAGTTAAATGGTTGATGAAATGTCCGTTTCAAGAGAGAAAAGCCTTACCTTTTTGGGACTTTTTCATGTAATTGCAGCAGTAACTTTGTTTTTCATTAACATTATTTATGCCAAACCAATTTTACTTTTTCTGTTGAGTGTAAATAGTAATATGTAACCGTTAACAATATTACTACTCGTATTATATTGTTTAGTGCTAAATAATCATTTATGCGACTTACCCGCTTTTTTTTAAAGATGATGACTGCGTTTTTCACTGACTCGTTATACCGAAAAGAATTCCGAAGATATTGTTTCTTTTAGGCCAAAACTGTTTTTTTTTTTAAGTTTTTTTTTTGTTTTTTTGTTTATCTCTATGGTTTCGTAAGCAATACATCAAAATGAAGTTTGCATGTATAGATGCAAAGGCAGACTAAAGCTCATTGGCGAGGACTCTCCAAAAGTTCAATCAACTGCACTGCATGCATTGAAAGACATAATCCGTTCCCATATCCAAATGGATCGCTCAGCAAACTAGCTAAAAATCGGCAAAGTGCGTTTTGGATCCTAGTGATGGGTTCTGCAGTCGGATTGCACAATATTGGTTTAAAAGTAAAGGAAGAACAAAGAAGCGATGGATCAATTACTGTGTAATGGATGATATTACGGCAAGAAAGGAGATGTCTGATAAGATGATGCGTGATAGTCTCCTTCTTCCATACTTCTCTCAAACCAAAATGAATTGGGATAAGAGAATGCAGATTCTCAGTTTTGATTTTATCAACACAAGTTATAAGTTTTACTTACAGTTATTAGGATTACCATCCATAATATTATGAAATCATTTTTAAAACATTCAAAATGATTCATAGTTACCCATTTTTTATTAATTGTTGGACGCAACGACATAATCCTATACGATAACGTGTATTGTTTTTCCATTATATTTTGACTTTATAGAATATGTGGATACACTTTTCGCCGATCCCAAATTATGGAAAAATTTAAGGGCATGAAGAAGCTAAGAACATTATAAAGGTACAGCATCTCTGTTATTTTCAACAGTGTAGTGCTTAAAACCTTCGAGTAAAATATATTTCTGCAATCCGGACAAACAGATATACACAGAAAATCATGAGGGTTCCTTTTTTGCGATTTGACTACAGAACCCTAAAAAGTAATGACGTCCCCAGTAACTCTTCAATCACCCAGGCAGGATTAACTCAATGTCCCAACTTTCCAATTTCCTACTATCGATGATGTGAGAAAAAGTTTTCCGATCGTGAAATGCAGTTTGAATCTAGCTAAGTGTATCCTTAAAGGGATGCCACACGATATCGTGCGTTGTCGATGCGATGACACTGCGTCGTTCTTCATGTAAATCAGAACGATATGCCAAAAATAAGGGGATACCATGGGGTTTCTTGCCGGTCCTTCTCAAAACTACCAATATTTTTTGACTTTTTAGCCTATAGCCAATGTAGGTTCAAACACTATTTTATTTAAGCTATCTCCTGCCAGGATTGCGGGACTGTTCGAAAGAGATACCGTGGCCCCGGAATATAAAGGGCGAGGAAGGAACATGGATGGGTTTTAGTCAGTAAAAGTCTGTGCGCTCCGCCCAGAGAGGGAGAAGTTATTTGATGATTTCCCATCCTAAAAAAAAGCTATCACGGTTCTAATTAAACTTAAAATGTCACTTACAGGATATCTTCCTTGATTGTTATTTGTATAGCGTCAGCGTCGGCGTCGGAGTTTGTTGTTTTGTTAGCGTTTGTGTAGCGTCGAAATATCGGGAGCTCAATACAAATAACAATCACCGAAGATATCCTGTAAGTGACATTTTAAGCCTATGTATGTAGGTTTAGGTGAAATAGAATTCTTTGATTGTGATAATACTCGAAGCGTTTCATAATAAGTAACGTGCGAGACTCGCGGCTGTAATTATAATAACAGCCACACGGTTTGATCGTCAGGTTAAGCCGCATTTGCATAGGTTGGTCCGTGGATGGGAGACTACTCATTACCAACCGAGTTTGGTTCGTGCCTCAGAAAAAACATTAAGGTCCATGTTCACCGAAAAGGTAACCGTCTGATGATCTAAAAACAGCTGTCACTGTGACATGTTCCCTTACAAAAATGCGTTTTAAACAGCTGTTTTAGATAATCAGACTGTCATCTTTTCGGTGAACATGGACCTAACTCGTTTGGTCCCAGCTATCAACTGTCGATGTTTGACTGTCGTTACAGGCAGTCAGTTGCCCAGAAACCTGACTACCAGTCTCGCCAAGGTGTTTCGTATCACCCAGTACTAACTGGGTGGTAGATTCAGATAGGCAGCCCCAACATACATCGTTGGGAAAAGGCTAGCGAGGATGATGCGGTGAAACGACATATTGCGCATTAGTCCGACAAGGGGACAGAGAGATGAAGCAAGGACGGGTGCTACGATACAACGCCGAAGCTGCAAAGCAGCGCAGTATTGTATAAAAGTTTTTTTTTAAACACTCCGATGTAGTAGTAGTTTTTAACCGACTTCTAAAAAAGGAGGAGGTTCTCAATTCGGATGTTTCTATTTTTTTTTTTTTGTTTGTTCGGGCATAACTCCGTCGCTTGCTAACCGATTTTAAAATTCTTTTTTTGTTGGAAAGGGTATTCTTTCCAAATGGTCCCATAGCCACCAAGTTGGGATCTGATGATGGAATCTTGGCGAAATCGAGGGAACTCTTCAAATTTTATATGAAAACGTGTTGCGATTTTGGTATTTTCTACAACAAGTGAAGCATTTGCGTTTGATAAGAACCATTCTACCATCAGATCTGATGATGAAGTCAAGAGTCACGGAACTTCAAAATGAGACAATGTACCATAACCCCGGATCTGAAGGACAATAATGACATAGAAAGGGAGCGTAGAGCGTTGTCTGTTCGTGCGAATATGATAGCACGCAGATTTGCTCGCTGTTCAAGAGACGTCAAGATCACCCTGTTCAGGGCATTCTGCACGTCCTTCTACACGAGCAGTCTGTGGGTGAATTATACGCAAAAGCAGTACAGCGCTCTACGCATCCAATACAATAATGCGTTCAGGGTGCTGTTGGGGCTGCCTCGCTTCTGCAGCGCTTCAGGGATGTTTGCTGAAGCGCGCGTGGATTGTTTTCACACTACCATGCGAAAGCGGTGCACATCCATGGTGCGCAGGGTGCGGGTGAGCCCGAACAGTATTCTGAAAGCCTTCGCCCAGCGTTTCGACTGCCAGTACGTGTATCACTGTGACATGGTACATGTACGGGCTAATGTGGAAATATTATTTTAATTAATGTCAATTGAGTTTTTAAAGTGTAATGTGACTGTGTTTTGATTGTATGTATTTGTATTGAAGTATTTTATGTTTTAATTTTAATTTTATCTTAGACTAATTTGAATGTTATAATTTCTATTTTATCTTATTTTAATTTGAATATTTTATCTTATTTTAAATCTGATTTTATGGTAATGTATTTTAGTTTGTTGATTTTAATGTTAATTTATTTTATTATTAATAATTTTGTTTATTTTAATTTTGCTCTTTATGGATCATGTTATCTGAAATAAATGAATATTATTATTATTATTATAGTAGTGTTTGGGCTTGTTGTAATTGTAACGGTATGCACTTTCCATGTATCAAGCACATGTGAACCACTAAAAAGTGAAAAATAAAAACTTTTTTGCAAAAAAAATAAAAACGACTTCAAAAAAAAACTAAAAAGTGAAAAATTACTTTATCTTCTGAAGTCGGTGACAAAAAAACTAAAGCAATCAAACAAAGGTCACCGACTTCAGAAGATAAAGTTATTTTTCACTTTTTAGTTTTTTTTTGAAGTCGGTTTTTGTGTTGCGACGTCACACATGCGTTTCGTTGCTATAATAGTACTTAGTGCGTTGAAATTAAAGCGCATCGCACTGGCAACGCCTGTGTGGCACTCCTCTTACCGTACACTTTCAATTTTTTTTTTAGTTTCTTTTTTGAACCTGCTCTTTTGTACCTAGCCAGAATGGCTAGTCTTTTGATTCCTCCCATTTTGTAAAGTTGAAAAGATAGCAGTACCCTGAAAAAGGCTTCGTTTGAAGTAACTAGGTAGTGAGCTGAAATATAAGTGGTTGGTACGGTTAGGGGAAAAAAATATCCTACTCGTAGTAACTCGAATGTAATTCAAACTATTTTCTGCATTCACGTGTACATTTAGTTGTTACATAAAGGGTGTAAAACACCTCTCAAAGAAGCCGAAAGGCATTTGTTCTCCCCAGCAATGTCTTTATTTTTTTTTATCTACACCATACTTGGGAAACCTTCTAGTTACGGAGATATTGGGGGTAAAAGTTCCAACTTTTAAACAAGTTTAAAAAAAAAACGATTTTTTTACTTCAAACACCTCTATGCTCCGTCCTATTCATCCATCCATCAGCACAATGTTTTAAGTGACGAGGTTGTGTAATAAAACCGTTGCACTCCAGTATAAAAGGTTTATTCCAAAGTTACAAAATGTTTCAAACAACTAGCAAACTTATATTTTATTTTAGTCAGTACTTTATAACAGATAATCAAACGACGAATTGTGCGTCCGACCTCAAGAGCGCCAAAACTAAATAGAACGTTTTTAAAAATGGTCGCCCGCCATTACAGCACACTGACAGCTTTACCACAGACAATCACACAAATTTAACCGTCAGTGTTGCGAGCACATTTAGTCGATGTAATAAATAATCGATTACAAAAATACATAAAATCCAATTCTCAATAATTTGCAATAAATCGTATTACATAATAATTATTCACATCGAAACCTTACAGTTGTTTACACTCTGATGTAAGTTCCAATGTGAAATCCGGCTAGATTGGACAAACAAGCATCTTATGAGTAGGTAAACTGAAACAATTAAGTATAATTAGACACTGTTTTAGGCTTTCACGGTTTAAAACTAAACTTATATTGTCACTTACGGGATATCTTCCGTGATTATTTTTAATGTTGAGCACCCGATATTTCGACGCTGTTGCAAGCGCCATGATCGCGGGTTGACTGGAGTATGCGGGTGGATGGATAATAAATTGTTACGAGCAGACAAATCTGTCTACCCTCTTTCTTTGTCTTTTGCTACGCGCACTATTGGAACTCGAAACTAAGTCACGACAAAACGCACTCACAGTATCACCAAGTTTTGTGGAGTTTTTTGTATGATGCCGGCTGCTACTTTTGAGCATACTCAAAACTGGATTCCACGTACTCGACAATTTGAAGCCATCCTCTCGATTGAAATTTTTGTACTTCCTTATTTCAATTGCTTCTCTTGTCAGCCTTGGTAGGTAATGTTTGTCCTTAGACAAAATACGTGGCTTGTGAAATTCGATCCAGTGATTGGGCCCTGACTGCAGTAGATGCTCCGCTATGGCAGACTTTTGCTCATCCTTATTTTTCACAGCCTTTATGTGTTCCTTGATGCGGCATGAAATGGTTCGCTTAGTTTGACCGATATATGAACTGCCGCAAATGCAGTCAATTTTATACACACCAGGATGTTCAAAAGGGATCTTGTCCTTCGGGGAACGCAGACTTTGCGCAATTTTCTCATGAGGAGTAAACACGGTCTTAATTGAGTATTTACTCAGTAAACGACCTATCTTGTCCGTTACCCCTCTCAGATATGGCAAGAAAGTTGGTTGACGTTCCACTGTAGATCTGCTGGATCGGTTCTTATTTGGTCTTCCTGCTCCAGTATTGGTATTGTAGCCATTCCTATTTAAAACCATTTTCACGTGGGATAATTCACCAGTGAGATGTTGGGAATCACACAGATCAAATGCGCGATTAGTGAGTGAGGTGACTACCGACTTGAGGTGACATGGGTGATGATGCGAGGTAGCGTGCAAGTAGCGGTCAGTGTGAGTTGGCTTCCTGAACACTGAATGGCCAAGGGTCCCATCACTCTTTACCATGACTTGAACGTCAAGGAAAGCCAATGTCCGACCTTTCTCTACTTCCGCTGTGAAACGCATGGCGGTATGGATATTGTTTAAATGGTTCAAACATCTCTCAACTTCCGGTAATCCACCTCTGAGGATGCAGAAAACGTCATCCACATACCGCTTCCAGACCTTGATAGGCACAGGACATGTCGAAATAGCCAGGTCTTCAAAGTGTTCCATCCACAAATTAGCAACCACTGGTGCCACTGGACTACCCATGGCTACACCATCAATCTGTTGATAAAACTGGCCATTGTATAGGAAGAAATTGGTGGACAAGCAGTGCTCCAGCAATTTAGCATAATCCATCGGGATATCGTTGTCTGGGAGCTTTTTTCCTATGACATCTACACATTCCAGTACTGGAACATTAGTGAAGAGGGATTCGACGTCAAAACTGACCATAATCTCATCCTCCTCAACCCTGGTATGTTTCAAAATACTCACAAAATGTCGGGAGTCCTTGACAAATGATGTAGTGTGGCCCACCAGTTTCTGAAGCGTGTCTGAAACGTGTCTCGCTAATTGACTAGATGGCGAATCAATCTGACTCACGATTGGGCGCAATGGGACATCCTTCTTATGAATTTTAGGTAATCCATAAATCTTTGGTGGCTGCGATACCTTAGGTCTAAGGAGCTTGCTTAAAACTTCATCAGAGAAAACATCGTGGCACTCATTAATAACCTGGATGGTGCGCCGTGAGACCCTCGCCGTTGGGTTGTAATTTATCGGTTTGTACGTTTTCTTGTCACTGAGCAGAGATCTTAACTTCTCGTCATACTCAGAGACATTCAACACAACCGTCGCATTACCTTTGTCCGCCTTTAGAACGAGGATGTCCAAATCTCCACGGAGTTCACGTAATGCAGAGCGTTCATCCGGCGTGATGTTGCTGCTAGGAGGTTTAGCATGTCGTAACACTACGGCAACATCTTGTCTAAGGGCGTCTGCATCGTACGGTGGTAATTTATTTTTGCTTATGGATTCTTCTATCCTGCCAATGATATCTTCGAAAGGCACACGCAACGGAGTGGGCGCAAAATTCAAACCTTTCTTCAGTGCGCTCAGTGCTGTCTCACTAAGTTCTTTACTCGATCTGTTAATCACCGTCTGTACCTCGGAATTATTAACATCAAAACTCTTCGAGTTTTTATTCCTTAGTAGGGCCTCAAATTTCTTCTGTTGTTTTGAGGCACTCAGTTCACGAGATCGTTGTGCTTGTAAGTATGTTATCCGGTCACATCGATCGAAATCATCTCTCTCTAGCACCGAACTGCACCATTGATGTAATTGATACAACTCACCCTGGTATTTGTCCAAATGATATCGATTTGTGCGGATCAGTTTACGTAGCAATTTCTCACTCGCTTTCCGTAGAACATACGCGGAACCGGGAATGTCTGGCCTAGATTTAATACGCACACATACGGGTAATAAGTCATTATCGCGACATTTAACTAAAAATATCAACGATTCCCGTAAACACTCACACTTCTTCCGCAAACGTTCAAGATGATGAACTTTTTTGCAAATTTCCGGCCCGTATCGGTTTTTTAAACACTGTTTTAGGCTTTCACGGTTTAAAACTAAACTTATATTGTCACTTACGGGATATCTTCCGTGATTATTTTTAATGTTGAGCACCCGATATTTCGACGCTGTTGCAAGCGCCATGATCGCGGGTTGACTGGAGTATGCGGGTGGATGGATAATAAATTGTTACGAGCAGACAAATCTGTCTACCCTCTTTCTTTGTCTTTTGCTACGCGCACTATTGGAACTCGAAACTAAGTCACGACAAAACGCACTCACAGTATCACCAAGTTTTGTGGAGTTTTTTGTATGATGCCGGCTGCTACTTTTGAGCATACTCAAAACTGGATTCCACGTACTCGACAATTTGAAGCCATCCTCTCGATTGAAATTTTTGTACTTCCTTATTTCAATTGCTTCTCTTGTCAGCCTTGGTAGGTAATGTTTGTCCTTAGACAAAATACGTGGCTTGTGAAATTCGATCCAGTGATTGGGCCCTGACTGCAGTAGATGCTCCGCTATGGCAGACTTTTGCTCATCCTTATTTTTCACAGCCTTTATGTGTTCCTTGATGCGGCATGAAATGGTTCGCTTAGTTTGACCGATATATGAACTGCCGCAACTGCAGTCAATTTTATACACACCAGGATGTTCAAAAGGGATCTTGTCCTTCGGGGAACGCAGACTTTGCGCAATTTTCTCATGAGGAGTAAACACGGTCTTAATTGAGTATTTACTCAGTAAACGACCTATCTTGTCCGTTACCCCTCTCAGATATGGCAAGAAAGTTGGTTGACGTTCCACTGTAGATCTGCTGGATCGGTTCTTATTTGGTCTTCCTGCTCCAGTATTGGTATTGTAGCCATTCCTATTTAAAACCATTTTCACGTGGGATAATTCACCAGTGAGATGTTGGGAATCACACAGATCAAATGCGCGATTAGTGAGTGAGGTGACTACCGACTTGAGGTGACATGGGTTGAGGGGACACAATTTATTATCCATCCACCCGCATACTCCAGTCAACCCGCGATCATGGCGCTTGCAACAGCGTCGAAATATCGGGTGCTCAACATTAAAAATAATCACGGAAGATATCCCGTAAGTGACAATATAAGTTTAAGTATAATTAGTATCAAAAATACGGGTCCACCCTTTATAGCAGAACTTTTTATGCCATATTATTACTTTGCATAACAGCGGATAGCATAAACTTCATTTCGCAGAAAATCGTTTGGCAGACACGCATTTATCATACATTCAAACTCATAATTTTGTAAGTCAGAATCATCTAAAGGCATACATTTCATATGCATAAAAATTAAAAGTCGAACCATCTTGTCGCATATAGTTGGAGGTCAGTATCATCGTTTTGCATAAATTTCATATGCATAAACATTAAACGTTGAACCATCCTATCGCAGAAAGTTTAGGGTTAGAATCATCTATTGGCATAAATTTCATATCAATAGTCATTGAATGGCAGAACTATCACATCTCAGGAAGTTTATAGTTTGTATAAACTATGAACTTACTTAACTTACTTTTGTTTTACTTAGTTGGTACTAGTGCAAAATCTTTCGACGATATTATGTGTTTCTTTATGTTTTTCGAGCGTATGGCACTCGTGGCCTGCAGGTGAAAATCATAATATTTTGGGTTTAACGGCTAAATAAACATAATTTTCTTTCTTTCTTTTATTAAAACAGTAGATTGAGATCATGTGGTTTTTATTTTCCTGTAAGAAGCAGGCAGACATGCAAACAAACATACACCATGCATGCAGCAAACATTCAAACCTGCATACACCATGCATGCAGTAAGCATACAGCAAGCATGCAGCAAGCCTGCAGCAAGCATGCATCAAACGTGCAGCAAACATGCAAACCCGCATATACCATGCATGCAATGAGCATGCAATGAGCATGCAGTAAGCATGCAGTAAGCATGCAGCAAGCATGCAGCAAGCATGCAGTAAGCATGCAGTAAGCATGCAGCAAGCATGCAGCAAGCATGCAGCAAACGAGAATGCAACATGCAGCAGGCATGGTTTCTGTCACGGCTCCGGCGCTGCGGGGTCCCGGCGGTCCCACGCGAGCTTCTCGTCGCAGATGTGTTTCAACGCTCACCACCGCAGCTTCGGCTTGCTGGCCGGCTAAGCCGGCCAGCCTCAGCCGCGGCGGCGAGTGTTAAAACCACCTGCTCCTCAGCTCGCGGCCCGCCTCGCCCCTCCGCGCCTACGCGATTTTAAATTACACTCTAGGGGTAGGGCAGACAAGACTACGTGGAGTCGGTTTTGGAGCGATTCGTTTCTGTCAATAACTTTTCTAGCACAACATATTGACTTTTTAAGATAATATTTTAATTTTAAATTAAGGTTAAAATGCTATTTTGTGGCATTAAAAAATGGCAATACTGCCAAATAAAATTATTCCAAATGAAATTCTGCAATCTTCATAGTATGCTAAACGAAATTATGCGAAATTTGAACAATGCCAAAGGTAATTATGCCAAATAAAAAACTGCCATCTAAAAGTATGCCATTCGAAATTTGGTCATACACACATTCACCCAAACAATAAGTATATTTGAAAAAAAATATGCCTTTAATATATTCGTTTAAAGAAAATTATGCCAAGTGTGTTATGCTAAATGAATTTCGGAGCAACAAGATTCTGCCAGATAAATGGAACCCCAAAAATACTGCTACTATTAAGGTTTAAGTCGTCGCTTTTTTTGACGTGACAACGTCTTATAATTCGATAGAACCGGCTGCACGCACGAAAAAACATGACTCATGCGGCGTTACCTCGCTGATTGCTCTGAGGCGTTCCATGTAAGGCTTTGAAGTGCAAGCGAGAGCGCGGAACGAGTGACAAAGAAGCACAATCGGCCTTTGCGTTCGGCAGCGTTCGACATCCGTCTCTCTCCTACTTGAGTGAGCGATGCGTCTGCGTGGACAGCTGCTATACTGTAGTACATTTACATGTTTTGATCGAGTATCAAGTGCAGTGAAAAGTGAATGTGGTGTCAAAAAATGTTACCATTCCATCAGTATTTTCTTAAGACGTTGTCACGTTCAACTATCGTCAGTAAACCGACTTAACAGACAACCAGTTTTTAATAGTATCGTAAGGTTATTCGATTTCTTTACGTGTAGTTATTATTATATTTTATTTTAATAACTAGCTGACCCACACAACTTCGTCTGCGTCACATAAGAAAGAAAAATTAAAGGAAAACAAAAACCCGTTTTTGCAACATTTTTCATTCCTGCTCCGCTTCTGGTGGTCATAGCGTGATGTTGTATAGCCTATAGCCTTCCTCGATAAATAATAAATAAAAAAAAATTATTTTAGTATAACAAAGATTTATGTGAGATTTTTCTTGATCTTAAATTTTTGCTAGTCAACATAAATATGGATGAAAAAAAGGACTATGCAAGTATGCATGCAACATGTGCCCTATGTTTTGATAGACTGCAAAGAAAGGGTTATGTTTTCATGTAATTATAATGATACCCTTACATAAGGCCATTTGAAGTCAAGATTGATAACCTTATCAGTAAAATGAAGTGCATTGATGAAACGTGCAATAATAACGATTATTCGAACACGTTATAAGGTGTTAAACGCGCTTGGTCTCCCAGCCATACCTGGGAACGTTCTAGTTACGGATATTATTGGAAGTCAAAGTTCCAACTTTTTTATATGTTTACACTTTTTATTGTATTTTTTTTACTTTAAACACCTCCACGATCCCTTGTGCTATTCAATCCATCCATCAGCACAATGTATTGAGCGAGATGTGCGTTACATTGAGTTGCACCGCAAAACATGACTGTATTCCTCAAAAAAAGTCGTTCCAAGCAAAAATTTTAGCTTAGAGTCGTTTCCAGCCTGTACAAGTTGCTTTTATCTTTATTTACTTAATATTATGCCTAACTGGGCTAACTAGTGGCTAAATAATAACAACCGCTCGGGTCAATCAAGGAACTTGTGGCTAAATAATAACAGCCGTTCGGGTTCATCTTTAGGTTAAGCCGCGCTTGCCTAGGTTGGTCTGTGGATGGGTTACCAACTTAAATTAACGAATTTCCTCCGTGCCTAGGAAAGCACGTTAAGTTGTTGATCCCTGTTGTCTTTTTTAGATCTTTGACTGTCGTTACACACCGGTCAGAGTGAGGTAGTTAGTGGCTCAAAGTTCTTACAACCAATCTTACCTAGGAGTATCGTATTACCCAGTACTAACTGGGTTGTGGAGGTCAGATAGACAGTCGCTCCATGTAAAATAGTGGTATTCAGCTGCATCTGGTTAGACTGTAAGAAGCTACATAGCTGAGATTAAGGCTAGGCAGATGATGAAATTATACCATTATTTTTCGGATGGGAAATCTTCAAATAATCTCTCCTACGCTGGCCGGAGCGGGCATTCAAGTTCCTTCCTCGCTCTTTATGTTATGGGGCTACGGTATCTCTTTCAAAGAGCCCTGCGGCATGAATATTATACTTAACACAGCAAAACTTAACTTATAAAACACAGTCCGCTGTCACTTAGTAATAGGGAAAAATAAACCTCACTTATTAACAAAACACTGGCACTAAATAAGCTGACTTCCTACAATTGCACTTTAATATGACGAAAACATTTGCTTTTTTTTTCTTCAAAGAATCTGCCAGTATCCAGCCGCATGTACGCGTCTCTAGAGGCACTTAATCAATTTTAATGAGGTCTTGAAAGCAAAGGCTTTGCGCAGACTTTTCCTCCATACTTTATTTAAATACAAGATCTTCTTATCAAGAAAATGCTTCCAGACCTGACGGGTTTTATGTATGAGAACATAGTACAATGTTCAAGGAAAACAAAGAAAAAGCGATACAATCATCATTGTTTTGTGCATCATAAAAATGTCAAATCTAATCCGGAGAAGTGATCTATACCACAAGATAGATCTTCCTACATCAGACATCTTTCTCTTTGTAAGATTGTAAATAATGTTAACCAGCGCCTGTAATTCATGATGTCGAAAAAAATAAAGATTTTATGATTATGATTAAGATTGCTGTAATCCCCAAACGGTTAAATAGAAGTGTACTCCTTTCACCGGTATGTTTTGTCCTATATATTAAAGGACGAGCCTATTGACACCAGCAGGGCACAGATGTGGATGCCGTGGCTGCTTCTATGAAATTACTGATGGAATAATTAAACACTTAAACACTTTGTCAGAAAATAGGCTTGTGTCCTGAAAAAGACCTAAATAAATAAATATTAATAAAAAAAATATATATAAAAAAAATAAAAAACATATACTTAGTCCGTTACTTTGATTTACAAAAAATATTTGACACGTATTTTTTCTTTTGTTTCGTAGACCGAAATTGACGAAGATACAACGCTTTTAAAATTCTCAATAGGTAAGTCACGCCGCGGCGTAGAATTTTGTGCGTTGTGGCGTCACGAGCCCCCACTACCGAGTTTTGACAATATTGATTGATTTACAAAATCAAAAAGCGGCCAAGTGCGAGTCGGACTCGCCCATGAAGGGTTTCGTAGCAGCCGGTAACATTTATTATTATTTATGATTAAATTCCGGTTTACGATTTATGACGTATTAAAAAAAAACCACAAACTAAATCTCGTTCAAATCAATTTTCAGTGGAAGTTTACATGGTAACGGACATCATATTTTTTTTTAGTTTTATCATTCTCTTACTTCAGAAGTTACAGGGGGGGGACACACATTTTACTACTTTGGAAGTATCTCTCGCGCAAGTCAGTTTAGAAAAAAATTAAATTAGAAACCTCAAGATCATTTAATTTTTTGAGGACCGGATACGTCCTCAAAAAATTAAACGTCCTAAAACCAATATTTCTAAGACATGTGACACTGGCAACCTCCACTAGGCCTGCGTGGTGGATTATATCCTTTTCAATACACCTCCTCGAAAACTGGTTCTTATCGCAAAATGCAATGTATTTCACACTATTTTTTGCTATTTTTTTCACATGTATACGGAAAGCAAAATTTCCACAAATTACTATATTAATTTATGCTTAGTCCAAATTGGTTCAAAAAAAAATATAAAAAAAGGAGAGGTCGATGTTTTTTTTAATTTCTAAAAAGCCATCTACGTCTGGACATTTGTTATAGCAGTTATCGGCTCAAAAACACCCTCGCCTACGGTTCGTGTTTTAATACCGCCTTGAACTACAATAACAATGTTTCCACGAGCGCCGACCAATGGGAGCATTAACATTTAGCATTTTTTTAATTTATTTGAATTCTATTGAGCATTTAATTTTGTAATATTAAATTCTGTGTAGTTATACCTATGATCCAATGTTGATTGAGATAAATAAATAAATAATTTACAGTTCTTTTCAAAATCTCGGGTGTGCTTCTCGCGTACATTATTGGTGAGGAGTGCTTTTTCTTCACAATGGACAGTTAAAGGTTTCACGAAACTCGTGAAGATACCCAGCAGTGATTTGAAAATCTGTTCCGTAAAAGTGCTTCACGGTGTGAGCTGCCGGCAATTGCTGTTGAGGCGTCCCTGAGCTGGTCTGAAGGTTAGTGGGCCAATAGTTTTCAGAGCTGACGTTGAAACCGTTTCTAGTTCCTCCGTTCACAGGGTGGGTTTCATAAGAATCAATTTAATTTAGATACAGGCTCGCCACGTCACCAGACACAGTTTTTATACTCTTTTATTATTATGTAAAGACACTAAAAAAAATTGCCATTATAGTATAGTATTAAACGAAATATTACATAGAAATGAAACCGGAATCTTAAAATCATAATAAATATGCTATTTTATGATATTTTCAATCATTCCTTTTGTGGTCAATGCAATTTGCATTCAATGCACTTCATATTACTGATAAGTCGTCTCAAATGCATCCTAAGCAAACCTAGCATTACGCAATTGTTTGTGTTTTTATTCTTTGGCCAAACTGAATGCGTGGTAAAATTTGCTATTGATGATTATTTTCTAAATGTTATGAACGTGACGATTGCGTTCCAGCGCGACCGATCACTTTTTGTTTTGGATAATAATAAGAGAAGTGAAGAAAAACGAAAACAGATAGTTTAGTTTGAAATACGAGTAATGTAGAAGCGAATCTACATACTTCTTCTTTTTATTGCCTTAACATGCTTATCACAGTTCTTTTCTATATTTATAATTTATAAGATATGATTTTTGTAAATTAATTCCTTTTAATTTTTATATGTTCTACGTTATCACTAAAATACTTCCATAACTTATACACAGTAAAAGATAATGCCAGAACAAAGCCTAGGGCAATTCCTAATAGAGTAAGGACTAGTTCTAGCTCTAGGTACTCCGCCCACGACATGTTGGCGGCGGGCGCGCGCAGATGTCTCGCTCCACCATGACGCAGCACGTGCTCCGTCCACCACACGGCGCGCTGTAGTGGAGGCTCAGGCTGATCACGCATCACGCTGCCTAGTTTTACTATATTGCGGCGATAACTGGAAATTATTGCAAATATTTGATAAGTATATTATCTGCATACATTTTATTATACTGTTATCATCGTATCGTTATCACTAGCCAACAGCTGTCCACCCACAGGTACCAGACGTTCTCTCTTTGCAAGAAATTCAACTCGATCCTCGACAATTCTCATACAGCTATAACCAGCCACTAGTGAATCGGGCCGTTGGACTCATGCTTGAATTTCACAGTCTGCAGATAGGACTTTTATATCATGAATTAATGCAATTTGATTTTCACTACAAAAAGATTCACTTCCTTAAATTACGGTTATAGTCATCATGCCCATTTAAAACAATGCAAATATAAAGTTATTTTATTTACGTACCTGTCGTCACCAATGACAGTTGTGATAGCATCCTTAAAGTCTTTTTCGGTCATTGTGGGCAAATCAATTTTGGCTCCAATCTTATGATGTACATACTTTTCAGCATTGTACCATTGATCACCCAACATTGGTACACCAATCAGAGGTACACCTGCAGTGATAGCTTCGTCTGTTGACTGTAGACCACATTGTGTTATGAACACTTTGATCTTTGGATGCCCTGAAAGTAATTAATGTTCACTTAGCTCCTCTGTAAGTATATTTGTTATAGTAGTACATATTTTAGTACCCAAAACTACACATTGTTCAATTCTTCTCATTATGATAATATTATCAATAAGAGAGCTTGCTCACAAAACTTAAGACTGACAGGATCTTATCCGCCAAACCGGAGCTACTGAAGGAGATCGAGAGCTTCTATGGACAGTTGTACACTTCAACCAGCCAACCCATTGTCGACATAGCAAACGACCCAAGAACTAGACTAACCCGACACTATACCGAAGACATCCCGGACGTCAGCCTGTACGAGATAAGGATGACAAAAACAACAAGGCACCGGGAGATGACGGAATTCCGGCCGAACTTCTGAAGGCGTTCGGCCTCCCGCTCCGCCCAGAGTGGGAGAAGATTTCATTTGATGATTTCCCACCCCAAAAAAAAATTGGACCTTCAGATGCTGTTCAATTCCGTCATACTCGAAGGGAAAATGCCACATGGATGGTGCAGGGGTGTGGCGGTACTCTACTTCAAGAAGAGTGCCCGGTTAAAGAATTACAGGCCCATCTCACTTCTAAGCCATGTCTACAAGTTGTTTTCAAGAGTCATCACGAATCATCTCGCGTGCAGGTTTGCCGATTTCCAGCCACCTGAACAAGCCGGTTTCCGAAAAGGACAACATACATAGGCTTTGGCAGGTTATACAGAAGACCGTAGAGTACAAATTGCCTCTCTGTTTAGCGATTGTGGACTGGTATGTCAGTCCGACTTCAGAACCAAGCCTCGGAACCTATCCTTCTGCAGCGAGGTGTAAGACAAGGTGACGTCGTATCTCCGAAACTGCTCACCGCTGCACTGGAGGATGTCTTTAAGGTTCTGGACTGGAGAGGGCTAGGCATCAACGGCAATGGCGAGTACATCACTCACCTTCGGTTTGCCAACGATATTGTGGTCATGGCTGAGACAATGGAGGACCTCAGTACAATGCTCGATGGCCTCAGTAGATCTTCCGAAAGAGTGGGTCTAAAAATGAACATGGACAAGACGAAAGTCATGTTGAATGCCCATGTCCCAACCATTCCTATCAAGATCGGGAACTTTTCAATCGAAATTATAGACAATTATGTACCTAAGACAAACGGTTCAGTTAGGTAGATCTAATTTCAAGAAAGAGGTCAATCGTTGAATCCGACTCGGCTGGGCAGCGTTCGGGAAGCTGCACAGTATCTTCCCGTCCAACTTACCACAGTGTTTCAAGACGAAAGTCTATGACCAGTGTGTGTTGCCAGTGATTACATACGGGACCGAAACGTGGTCGCTCACAATAGGCCTTATCAAAAAGCTTAAAGTCACCCAAAGGGCAATGGAGAGGGCTATGCTCGGAGTGTCCTTGCGTGATCGAATCAGAAATGAAGATATCCGCAAGAGAAAAAAGAATTGCTAAACTTAAGTGGCAGTGGGCAGGGCATATTGCTCGCAAAACGGATGGCCGATGGAGCCGAAAAGTTCTGGAATGGCGACCGCGAACCGGAACGAAGACTTTCCACTAGTTGGACCTGGTGAAGGTTGCGGGAATCTGTTGGATGCGAGTCGCAAGGGACCGGTCAATGTGGCGACTCTTGGGGGAGACTTATGTCTAGCAGTAGACGTCTTTCGGCTGAGATGATGATGATAGATCAGTTATATAACAGTTTCCCCTTTGCCTCGTGAAAGAACACGCGTTAAGTCACAGCTGCGCGTCAAGCAACGTTTGTCACAGCTGTAATTTCATCAAATCTTGTACAGTCGTTACAGGTAGTCAGTGGCCCCAATTCCCGCCTTCATCGAGCTTTATTGTCTAGGCGCTTTTCTGATCGTTGCTACTGTTGATTCTAGCTTTCAGGAGTAACAGTGGTTTGGAAATAGTGTGGCGAGCTTGTCCCATAAGAAAAAAAAGATAATGAAAATCAGTACTATAACTTACTCAGAAGATCTGACTGTGGTAGCCATTTGGATATCCTGATGTTCTTAGAGCGTCCTGGAAGCTCATCCGTGTCCCACTTCCACAATACATCGTAAGGTAACTCAGAGAAAACTTTGGCCATTACTTTTACCCTTTCCGGAGGAAGCAGTGAAGGTTTTACGTTTGTACCAAAGCTGATGTAGATCACGCCGTTCTTTGAGGAGTCCAGATACGTTTTGAGATCCTGCAAACGAAAGTATTTCACACGCTATCTTTAAAATCGAACACATTTTTTACGTAAAACGTACAATAAAATTTATATCTTTGTTGACTGAGACAATTTCAATTTCTTGCTGTTTATGTATTTCACAGTGATCAACAGTTTTATTTTTTATTTTTAGCATAGTTTTAGACGCCTTAAGACCCTGTTGTTTTATACAAATTAGTCCAATTATTTGTAATTATTTAGCTTCAATTCTATCGAATATAGCATAAAATTCCAATGTTGATTAAATTAATGTCACAATTTGAATAAAATCTTACCGATGGTAATTCTTTTTGTGGTTTTTGATGTAACCCACCCAGATACACAACACTTGGAGGAACTGGACGATTGTCTTCCTATGTAGGATACGTATTCAAAAACAGCATATCAACATTATTTTTTAGTTCACTTATAGTTGGCGCATTTGGCCCAAACATTCGTTTCGCTATTACATTTTCTTCGTCTTCAACTCCTTTAAAAACATTTTGTAACCTATAAAAATTCCACAGTTCCTTTAACTTCTCCCAATTTGACAAATTATATAAACGTTGGTTATAAGCGTCTGGGTACAATAAAAGATGCCACGCTGATCCAATAGTTTCCACATTGAAATTTACTGGACCAAGAGAAGACACAAGAATCACGGGAGCTTTAACTGCATGTGATAATAGTAACGCGGGTTTGACACAAGCTTCGAGCAACAGCAAATCAAACTTTTCTTCCTTTATCATTTTTTGGACTTCATCCACATTCATCTGCAACTCGACGAGCTTAGCCATCATGTGGTATGCTTTCTCCATTTGTAAGACCAAATCATTGTCGCCTGTAGAGGTATATTTATACAGAGTCCTCCAGTTCTCATAAGAAAAGTCGTGGACATCGATTTCTCTGAGATTTGCAGGAGTTTTTCCATCTGGGAAGGCAAGGTCTGTGGTGATGACTGTGACTTCATGTCCTCTCCTGGCCAGTTCTTCAGTTAGAGGACGAAACACAACTTGATGGCTGATGGACGGAAGTGGAAAAAAGGCTAGTATTCTTGCCGCATCGATGGATGGTATTGACAACGTTAAAAATAATAACAAGATCACCGGTGCTGTCATTTTCGCGTGGCGTCTCAGACCGATATGAATAACAAATAGATATATTGTTGATTATATACCGGCTGTTTAGGTAAAAACTTCACATAGGTACTGATAAAATTAGCGAAACATTTTTGTTTCACTTTTTTTTAGCTGGCGAAGTCAGTGCAGTAGTCCGCAAAATGGTGGCAATATTTTATCAAACTTAAAGTGACATATCGCAGTCCATATCAACAATAGATAAAAAACCAGATTATGCTGGTTTTATTTTCATCAACACCTACTATTACGTATTAATATTTCATAATATTGATTAATTGTTCTATGTGGTTCTCTATCGTATTACCGAACTTTTTAATCCATAATCTAAAATTTCATAATTGTTTTTGTCATAATCATCATTCGTCCGAATTATAATTTACCCGAACTTTAAATCTCATAATATCATATGCCATAAAGTTGAAACGCCTAAATATAATAAGCCCTACATCCGTTTGTCATAAGTATTACAATCAATAATATACAAAAGACATAAAATCGTTTTCAATAAAAGTCATAAGTCCTATTCTAAGTAAATGTTTAATCGTATGTAGGCGTTGACCTGCAATGCAAGCAATCATGCGGCATGCATGTAGCAAGCATACAGCAAGCAAGCAAGCATGTAGCATGCAGCAAGCAAGCATGCAACAAGCAAGCATGCAACAGGCAAGCATGCAAGCAAGCGTGCAGCATGCAAGCATATAGTATGCAAGCAAGCAGGTAGCATGCAAACGAGCAAGCATCATGCAGCAGGCGTGGTTTCTGTCACGGCTCCGGTGCTGCGGGGCTCCGGCGGCCTCACGCGACCTTATCGTCGCAGATGGGTTTAACGCTCACCACCGCAGCTTCGGCTTGCTGGCCGGGGAGTGTTACAACCACCTGCTCCTCAACTCGCGGCCCGCCTCGCCCCTCCGCGCCTACGCGATTTTAAATAACACTCTCGGGGTAGGGCAGACAAGACTGCGTAGAGTCGGATTTACAGCAATTCGTTTCTGTCACTAAAACTTAACTTTTAGGGATTTTTTTAGCGACTAACAATTTATAAATTACCATTCGGAATCATACACATTATGTGATACAATACTTAGGACTTACGACTTTATGTCATGTAAAATTAGGAGATTAAATTATTATAGTATTCGATATTATGACAAAATAGTATTAGAAGTAAAGTTAGTTATGTAAAACATAATTTCGGTGTTTTGAACATTATGGTTACTGAAGTTTATAGCAAACGTGTTATGGGTAATGATTTTCGGACAAAAAATTTTAGGAAAATCAAGGGAGTACCGTTCTATGTTTATGAAACCACTCATGCGCTGGTACTTTAAACTAAAAATAAATAAATAATAAATAAATATCGCTGGACATTAACACACAGCGCCACCTAGCGCGACGCTAAGCAAAGCTTGCGTACACTAGATTGTTGATATACTACATATATACTTTTTTGTTTGTAAATACATACTTAATTATACATATAAACATCCATGACTCGGAAACAAATGTCCATGCTCATCACACAAACATTTGCTCCTACCGGGATTCGAACCCAGGACCCTTAGATCGTAAAGCAGCCTCACTACCACTACGCCATCGGGTCGTCACTATCTTACCTGTCTATGAGAATAAAGTCGATTTTTATTTAAAAATAAACTCTGCATTACTACCGTATTTTAATCAAATAGGCAGTTATCAATTTTCTGTTATCTATTTCCCACCGTAGTACCTACTGCGATTAAACAGGTTCTTTGTAAGGTGACTCGATACAATTTTCGTAACTCAAACTCAAACTCAAACTCTTTATTGCATTCATGTGTACATTTAGTTGTTACATACTACATAAGGAAGTTCCAACATGAAACCCGGTTAGGGCACGGCAACATAATAGATTGGACAAAACAAGCATCCAGTGAGTATCCAAATATAATATAATTTATATAATTATCATCGGAAATATTCCTAGTATCTATTAGGTTTATGTAGTTATTATAATTAATATCTTGACGTCATAAAATTATTTTATTTACGTGTATTCATTATTATACTGTATTAATTTGTATCAGTAAATAAATTAATAATATCATTAATTTGTATGAATATATATGATATATTATATTTTATTACAAAGCATAGTTGTGCGCGAAACGTCAATTTCGGCTGAAGTACATTCCAATATTCTCGGTTTTACTTGTTTATAGGTAATGAAAATTATATTCTTGTTTAAAAATAATTATATTCTTATACAAAAATTATATAAAAATTATATTCTAATACAAAAAAAAAATCGGTTGCGAAATCATCAAATGACTTCTTCCACTATGGGCGGAGCCGTAGAGAGTGTCAGACTTTTACTGACTAAAACTCATCCATGTTCCTTTCTTGCCCTTTATGTTCCAGCGCTACGGTATCTCTTCGAACAGTCCCGCAGCCTGGGCCCAAAAATTAAGAATTCGTTGACAAAGAAAAACTCTGAATTAAAAAAAAAAAAACTTTTTAAATGTAACCTCAAAATATTACAGCATTGATATTTAAAGAATGTACAACTTTGGACGGATATACATATTACACAGATATTGCGCAAAATTGTGTAATATTTAGTTACGTGATCAGTTTTATCCGTTGTTAACAATAATATCTATCAGATAAACAAATTGCCTTCTCATCATGATATAGTAAAGTCGCGATAACCCGGAAGAAATGTTATCAAATCCGATTATAAATAAAAGAAAAACAAAAAAAAAACCGACTCACAGACGGGGCCCCTTGGGAAGATTTGATTGGTTAAATTTGAACGGGCCCCGACTGTGAGTCGTTCTGTTCTGCATTAGAGTTATGATTTGTTACAGAATTCTAAACTACTGGGCTGTTTCTTTCTTTTTAGTTTTTATTTAAATTAACTTTATCACGTATTTTTTTAAATTAGTTTTTACGCAGTGAGGTTTTTTGTTTTTCTTTAATTTTTTTAATTTTTATTGTATACTTTTTAGTTACGAATAAAAACTTAAATCAATAAGTACCAGAAAATTAGCGAGAATGATTGTTTTGTTAAACAACTTTAAATCGTTATATATGATAAACTTCTATTTAAAATGATAAATGACAAAGGAACCTAAAAATGATTTTAAATACCTGTTCAACGACACCCCACTTGACATAGTTCATCGACTTTTTTTTTTTAATTTTGACAGTATGGCGCCTGGTTATCGCTGTGGTGAATTTTGATTGCTGTCATGTCTTTAGTGACACTCGCAAGGTTAAGACGAATCGATTGACGACAAACATACATACATACGTACATAGACTCATAAACACGTTACCCTTCTTTGCGTCACGCAGTCGGGTAAAATACAAATAAATAAATGTTGTACTAATACGAGACACGACTACTATTATTGTAGGTTATTTCGAGGATGCGAGACAGCATAGCGAGCGATTGTTTCCCAGTTGTTGCTAAGCAATAAAGGAGGTGACTGCAGGTTCAGATGATCTTGCAGGGTAGCAGAAAGTAGTGGCGGTAAGTCCCCTCTTTGAGGAGTGGCTAGAGAGGCGCCACGGCGTCCTCACCTTCCGCCTGACGCAGGTCCTCACCGGACACGGATGTTTCGGGAGGTACCTGCACCGAATCGGGCGGGAGGAATCGCCCGGGTGTCTCCACTGCGAGGATCGACCGGAGGACACGGTGGAGCACACGGTGGAAGTCTGCCCTGCGTGGGCGGAGCTCCGCCGTGTCCTCGTGGCGGCGATCGGCGGCGGCGACCTCTCGCGTCCGGCCCTGGTTCAATCCATGGTCCGGAGCGAGACGGAATGGGAAGCCGTCGCCTCCTTCTGCGAAGCAGTCATGCTAGCGAAGGAGGTGGCGGAACGAGAGAGGGAGAGATGCTCTCTTCCCGGCCGCCGCGGGAGACGCAACGGGCGTCGGGGGCCACGTGGTGGCTACCGGCCACCGTAGATGCGGGCCTGTGGACGGCTGGCTATGGGCAATAGCTGGCCGTCCGGCCGTCTAACGACGACGACAGGCCGTGTCGACGGCGCGTTCGTGTTCCACGCGCGCCTCAAAGAGATGTCAGCAAAAGAAGAGGGGCCCGCAAGGGCCGAAGCCTGCCGGGGTTGCGGGCCTGTTCGAAAGAGATACCGCGACCCCGGAACGTAAAAGGCGAGGAAGGAACATGGATGGTTTTTAGTCAGTAAGAGTCTGACACTCCCTCCCGCTCCGCCCAGAGTGGGGGGGGTCATTTGATGATTTCCCATCCTTAAAAAAAAAAAAAAAAAAAAAAGGGTAGCAGAAAGTGAGCTGCAAAACAATAGTAGATTGTATCATAAGGGAGCAAAATAATATTTTTACGGCGAGGGCGCTTTTTTGAATCCAGAGCGAAGTGAGGGATTCTAGAGTAGAATCCCGAGCGTAGCGAGGGATTCTTTAGTAGAATCCTGAACGTAGCGAGGGATTCAAAGTACGTCGCCCGAGCCAAAAATATATTTTGCGCCCGAGTGATACACTCTACTTTTCATCACCCACTATGAGAAAATAAAAGGCGCCTCATATTTTATTGTAATATTGATATTTAATGAAACAGAGTAACAACTAAATTGAAATTAAGTAGTATCTAATAATAAAACAACTAAAAACTTATATTTACATTTGAGACATTTTCACAATTTTGAAAATTAATTGTTACAGTTTTATTAGGAATAGAGATTGTTGTAGATTTAATTTTATTCTGCGTGTTTGAAATAATGTCAGAATGTGGCTCATTTTGAGGAAAATGTGACGGTGAATCTCTTTGTTTGGATGTAGATGGGCGCGGCGACAGTGGCATGGATGGATTAACTGAAGGTTGCAATTTAATGTTTTCCACGATGCGTTCACATGTTTTCGCCTTGTTCTCAATGGAATCTTCTATATATCCCTCTGCTACAGCACTCGACTTCCATCCTCCATGTCGCTTGAGAACAGTTAAGTCCGCTCCAGAATCTGCCAACAGGGTAGCAGAAGTGCGACGAAAACAATGTCCTGTATATAGCTTGATATCTGGTAACTTCAAATAAGTAGCGATTTCTTGTGGCATGTAAGAAATTTTATTTTTTCCCATAACTTGTTTGAAGCACTTGCCATTTTGATAACGGATGAAAAACCGATTGGTCTTTATATCAGCAGGACGCAGGTCCAGGTATTTCTGTACAATAGTTTTGTATTCTCCTCGGATTACGAAGGATCGGTCAATTTTTGTTTTTGTGTCTGTCAGCTTTACTAACAGTAAATTATCCGAGTGATTTTCGACATCATCAACAGTTATTTTTAAAAGTTCATTGCCACGACAAGCTCCATGTACTCCGAAAATTAAAGCCACCTGTAACAAAACCGAATGTGAATAAGACAAGTACCTATCTATCGAAGTACAGGTTACAATAAAATGCGCATTTTAAAACACTGGTTATACTTTACTAATCCACCATTATATACATACATAGTTACTTACTTTTACGGCAAGAAAGATGTTGTCGGGTGCCTCATTAAGGAAAGTCTCCACGTTTTTGACTGAGAACACTTTGGATTTTTTAGGTTTAAATCCATCAGACATCCTCTTCAGATACGCTATTAATTTCGAATATGTGTCCAGTTTTACGTCGTTATTAGAACTGACTGTTGATTTTAGCATTGAGTAGGTACTCCAAAGTGTGGAAGGTTGTTTAGTTTTGGCTAAGTACTGGAAGTAGGCCAAAAACACAGATTCTGAAAAATTCTTGGCGCCTCTTGAATTTCTCCATTCAATAAAATTACCATAAGCTTTCATATATTTCTCCCGGGATTTTGCAGGTAGTAGATTATCCATCACATTTCTTGCGTCAGTTCTAATACTATCAGGAGTTAATTCTATACTTTCACTGTCACTTGAAGAACTCATTTTTCAAAACAAAATCATGAATTTCTATCAATCCGTGAAAATTGACGAAAACGCGGGCTATAGTTCGCGCGTTTTTAATTTTAGTTCTTTTTTTTTTTTGTATTCAGCCGGCGCGCGGCGCTACTATGGGCCGTCGCACCAGCCAGTCTTTATTCAAACAATATTTGCGTTCGATTTCTTGGGCGCTGAACACAAGATGTTCCAAATTCAAAAAGTGCGCGGCAAAGATAATTGCGGCGCACTTATAAAGAGGATTAAAAACTCATTACTGCCCGCTAAAAGTTTCTTATAGAAAACACCACCTTTGGGTGCACTTAAAGGCAAACCAAGTCGTCTTTTTCGAATAGATGGGATGAAAAAACAATTTGAATAGGCTTGTGTCCTGATAAATCTCATTAGTCCTCCAGTTAAACTAACAAAAAATATATGACACGTATTTTCTCTTTTGTTACGTAAACCAAAATTGAAGAAGATTCGACGCTTTTAAAATTCTCAATACGTCACGCCGTGATTTTTAGTGCGTTGTGTTGTCGCGAACCCCCCCCCCCCCCACTCTCAAGTTTTGTTGCGTTCTATCTTTGTCAATTTACATTGATTTGCAAAAACAAAAAATACGTGTCCATTATTTTCCAATACTATACCTAACGGAATAAATAGATTTGAAATTTATTGAAAACTAGCCTATTTGATTTGAATAAGACAGCTCATATTTACCACGTTGACTTTGTTGCTCAATGTTTCCAATTACGGGGAAGGTGAGCCTGATAATTCATGATATAAACCTTATTTTGTTAGTTTTGAAAACATGATTAGGTAACTTTTCTCACAGAGAAAAAATATCAAACATATCTCTTTTTCAACGACTTCTAAAAAAAGAGGAGGTTCTCAATTCAGATGTTTCTATTTTATTTTTTTATGTTTGTTCGGGCATAACTCCGTCGTTTGCCAACCGATTTGAAAAATTATTTTCTTGTTGGAAAGGGAATACTTTACAAATGGTCCCATAGTCACCAAGTTGGGATCTGATGATGGAATCTGGGTGAAATCGAGGAAACTCTTCAAATTTTATAGGATAACGTGCAGCGATTTTGATATTTTCTGAAACAAGTAAAGCATTTGCGTTTGATAAGAACCATTCTACCATCAGATCTGATTATGAAGCCAAGAGTCACGGAATTCCATAATGGGACAATGAATTCTAGTCGTGTTTGGGCTTGTTGTAATTGTAACGGTTTGCACTTTCCACGTGTACTAAGCACATGTAAACCACTAAAACGTGAAAAATAAAATATTTTTTGCAAAAAATAAAACCGACTTCAAAATAAAAACAAAAACGTGAAAAATAACTTTAGCTTCTGAAGTCGGTGACAAAAAAAATAACCGACTTCAGAAGCTAAAGTAATTTTTCAGTTTCTTTTTTTTATAAGTTTTTATATATTTTTAGTAAAAAGAGATTTTCGAGACAAAACGAGACCGATTTAAGTCCCTCAAGTTTCTCCGAAGCTGAGTCTATAATACTCTTTAAAATTTTTGATTTTCTCAGGTTATCGTTTTGAACAAAATTCGGAGTCCTTTAATGAAAATCCAGGGATCACAAAAATATCCTTTTCACGACCTGGGAAGGACTCAGAGATCACTTCCAAACACTTCCACACCACAATATCTCTGTAACTAGATATCCCAAATATGGTGTAGAACAAACAAAACATTGCAATGACGGGGAGAACAAGTGCCTTTCGGCTACTTCTTCGACTTTATTCTTAATGACAGATAAGACAGTTTAAAGTACCAACGTATGAGTGGGTCCATTAACATAGTACAATTAATCAATATTATGATATACTTATACTTAATAGTAGCAGGTGTTGATAAAATAAAACCAGTATAATCTGGTTTTTTAATATATTATTGATATGGACTGCGGTGGAAGTCTGCCCTGCGTGGGCGGAGCTCCGCCGTGTCCTCGTGGCGGCGATCGGCGGCGGCGACCTCTCGCGTCCGGCCCTGGTTCAATCCATGGTCCGGAGCGAGACGGAATGGGAAGCCGTCGCCTCCTTATGCGAAGCAGTGATGCTAGCGAAGGAGGTGGCGGAACGAGAGAGGGAGAGATCCTCTCTTCCCGGCCGCCGCGGGAGACGCAACGGACGTCGGGGGCCACGTGGTGGCTACCGGCCACCGTAGATGCGGGCCTGTGGACGGCTGGCTATGGGCTAGCTAGCCGTCCGGCCGTCTAACGACGACGACAGGCCGTGTCGACGGCGCGTTCGTGTTCCACGCGCGCCTCAAAGAGATGTCAGCAAAGGGAGAGGGGCCCGCAAGGGCCGAAGCCTGCCGGGGTTGCGGGCCTGTTCGAAAGAGATACCGCGGCCCCGGAACGTAAAAGGCGAGGAAGGAACATGGATGGTTTTTAGTCAGTAAGAGTCTGACACTCCCTCCCGCTCCGCCCAGAGTGGGGGGGGTCATTTGATGATTTCCCATCCCTAAAAAAAAAAAAAAAAAAAAAAAGGTCATTTTAAGTTCGATAAAATATTACCACCATTTTGCGGACTACTGCACTGACTTTGCCAGCAAATCCGTAATGGAAAGATAAAAAAAAAAACATTAACAACATCTTGGTTTTTTTTTGGTAGGCACATAAATAATATTCTATTTAAACTTCATGTGCAAGACTGGTACATATACGAACTCATATACAGGATGACTGGCTTGAGACCTGCCATAGCAAATTCGCATATAGAGGAGGTCATTAATGGAGCTAATTACTGAACCTTTCTTTCCCTAGCCATAGTTTTATAGTTTAGGAGATATGTATATGTGGATATGTGTATGTGTATTGAAAGCTTGACGGTAAAATTTTGGAAAAAATTCAATAAAGTATAGACCATATATAAGACCTCCTCTATATGCGAATTTGCTATGGCAGGTCCTGAGCCAGTCACCATGTATATCAAAAGATGGCCAATTTATGACAGTGAAACAAAAATGCTTCGATAATTTTATCAGTACTAATGTGAAGTTTTTATCTAAACAGCCGGTATATAATCAACGATATATCTATTTCTTGTTCATATCGGTCTGAGACGCCGCGCGAAAATGACGGCACCGGTGACCTTGTTGTTATTTTTAACGTTGTCAACAGCATCCATCGATGCGGCAAGAATACTAGCGTTTTTTCCACTTCCGTCCATCAGCCATCAAGTTGTGTTTCGTCCTCTAACTGAAGAACTGGCCAGGAGAGGACATGAAGTCACAGTCATCACAACAGACCTTGCCTTCCCAGATGGAAAAACTCCTGCAAATCTCAGAGAAATCGATGTCCACGACTTTTCTTATGAGAACTGGAGGACTCTGTATAAATATACCTCTACAGGCGACAATGATTTGGTCTTACAAATGGAGAAAGCATACCACATGATGGCTAAGCTCGTCGAGTTGCAGATGAACGTGGATGAAGTCCAGAAAATGATAAAGGAAGAAAAGTTTGATTTGCTGTTGCTCGAAGCTTGTGTCAAACCCGCGTTACTATTATCACATGCAGTTAAAGCCCCCGTGATTCTTGTGTCTTCTCTTGGTTCTGTGAATTTCAATGTGGAAACTATTGGATCAGCGTGGCATCCTTTATTGTACCCAGACGCCTTTAACCAACGTTTGTATGATTTGTCAAATTGGGAAAAGTTAAAGGAACTGTGGAATTTCTATAGGCTACAAAATGTTTTCAACGCAGTTGAAGACGAAGAAAATGTAATAGCAAAACGAATGTTTGGACCAAATGCGCCAACTATAAGTGAACTAAAAAATAATGTTGATATGCTGTTTTTGAATACGTATCCTACATGGGAAGACAATCGTCCAGTTCCTCCAAGTGTTGTGTATCTGGGTGGGTTACATCTGAAGCCACAAAAGGAATTACCCACGGTAAGATTTTATTTAAATTGTCAATTTAATCAACATTAGAATTTTATGTTTTATTCCATATAATTGAAGCTATAATTGAAACTATATATTTACAAAATAAGGGTACTAATTTGTATAAAACAACAAGGTCCTAAGCCGTCTAAAACAAAATAATAAAACTCTTATTCCCTTACCACTACCTAACATCGACAGAAAATTACAAAGAAACTCAATTGATGACACTGTCACAGATATATAAATTTAACACATTCATATTAGTACATAAGATTATAAATTAAAATATACACTCTTAAATAACATTTACAAAAAAAGACAAAGAAATATATACTATACGAAGGAGCAGAGTTGTATAGTAAATTGCCTAATGACATTAAAGAGATTACTACACAAAAAAACCATGAAGCATCACATCCTAAAAGATTTCTCTAGGTTTTAAATTTAAATTTTTATCTACTACAACAATTGAATATATTTATCTAGATCAATTGTCATTACTTACTAATTTGCAAAATACAAAATTAACTAGAATATTTAATATACACAAAATATATTTATATTTTGAATATTTTATGTATTTCCGAAACATTACAGCCAATATAAATAGTTTAATGTGTAATTGCTATTGACTTGCCTTCAAGAATCGATATGTAATAGTAACTTACTTTTTTCTTTTACCCACAATAATGTAAGAATTGTGTGACCAGTGTCTACTACTCAACTTATTTATTTACGAGTACAGTCACGTCTAATAATTATGTAAACACTTAAGGATGTTTCAAATTGTGTTACTCCTATTGTACTGATTAAAATTTAATGTTATTACGTACATAGTTTTCTGGAACTTATATTTTTATAAAAAAGATCCAATCTCCTAGTTACAATCGTCATTTCTCGCGAAAATAGCAATAATATTAAGGAAAGTGTATACATATTATTAGACGTGACTGTACCTACCTACGTTCTTCTTCATAAGTAATTCTTTTATTTAGTTTTAAAGATTACCTTGTAGTTCTCATTTTAAGTGAATTGTTTTCTTTTAAGAAATAAATGTCTTAAACCGTAAAACTACGCTAAAAAGTAAAATAAAAAAACTGTTGATCACTGTGAAATACATCAGCAGCTAGAAATTGACGTTGTCTTAGTCTTTTTGAACAAAGAAATACATTTTATTGTTCGTTGTACTAAAAAATGTGTTCGTTTTCAAGGAAAGCGTGTAAAAATAAAAAGTAAAATAAAAAAAAAACTGTTGATCACTGTGAAATACATCAGAAGCTAGAAATTGACGTTGTATTAGTCTTTTTGAACAAAGAAATACATTTTATTGTTCGTTGTACTAAAAAAATGTGTTCGTTTTTAAGGAAAGCGTGTAAAAAATATTTATTTAAAAACTTTCGTTTGCAGGATCTCAAAACGTATCTGGACTCCTCAAAGAACGGCGTGATCTACATTAGCTTTGGTACAAACGTACAACCTTCACTGCTTCCTCCAGAAAGGGTAAAAGTAATGGCCAAAGTTTTCTCTGAGTTACCTTACGATGTATTGTGGAAGTGGGACACGGATGAGCTTCCAGGACGCTCTAAGAACATCAGGATATCCAAATGGCTACCACAGTCAGATCTTCTGAGTAAGTTCTAATTATCTTCATTTTATTTTTGGGACAAGCCTGCCACACTATTCCCAAACCACTGTAAGTCCTGATAGCCAGAATCAACTGTGGCTACCACCAGAAAGCCGCCAAGACAATGAACTTCCATGAAGTCCCAGAGAATTGATTTAACTGTCTTGGATCCCACAAAGGAATTAATCAGAAAGTATAGCAGAGGAATAGGAAAATTATCATCATCTGCCTAGCCTTTTCCCAACTATGAGGGATGGCTTGGCTGTTGACTATATTGGACTGGTTGTCAGAATTTTGGGAAACTGTAACGACAATCAAAGATCTGATGAAATTTGAGCTGTGACTTAACGTGCTTTCACGAGACAAAGAGGAAACTGTTATTATTGATTATATTGTCATAATGATAATCAAAAAATGTGTAATTTTGGGTACAAAAATATGTACCACTATAACAAATGTACTTACAGACGAGCTAACTGAACATTAATTACTTTCAGGACATCCAAAGATCAAAGTGTTCATAACACAATGTGGTCTACAATCAACAGACGAGGCTATCACTGCAGGTGTACCTTTGATTGGTGTTCCAATGTTGGGCGATCAATGGTACAATGCTGAAAAGTATGTACATCATAAGATTGGAGTCAAAATTGATTTGCCTACAATGACTGAAAAAGACTTTAAGGATGCTATCACAACTGTCATTGGTGACAACAGGTACGTAAATAAAATAACTTTATATTTGCATTGTTTTAAATATGAATGATGACTATAACCGTAATTTAAGGAGTTGAATCTTTTTGTAGTGAAAATCGAATTGCATTAAGTCATGATATAAAAGTCCTATCTGCAGACTGTGAAATTCAAGCATGAGTCCAACGGCCCGATTCACTAGTGTCTGGTTATAGTTGTATGAGAATTGTCGATGATCGAGTTGAATTTCTTGCAAAGAGAGAACATCTGGTACCTGTCATGTGGTGGACAGCTGTTGGCTAGTGATAACGATACGATGATAAAAGTATAATAAAATGTATGCAGATAATATACTTATCAAATATTTGTAATACTTTCCAGTTATCGCCGCAATATAGTAAAACTAGGCAGCGTGATGCGAGATCAGCCTGAGCCTCCACTACAGCGCGCCGTGTGGTGGACGGAGCACGTGCTGCGTCATGGTGGAGCGAGACATCTGCGCGCGCCCGCCGCCAACATGTCGTGGGCGGAGTACCTAGAACTAGAACTAGTCCTTACTCTATTAGGAATTGCCCTAGGCTTTATTCTAGCATTATCTTTTACTGTGTATAAGTTAATGAAATATTTTAGCAATAACGTAGAACATAAAAAAATTAAAAGGAATTAATTTATAAAAATTCATGTCAAATTATAAATATAGTAAAAGACTGTGATAAGCATGTTAAGCCCATTAATAGAGGAAGAATGTAGATTTGCTTCTACATGATTTCAAACTTAACACTATAATTTTGTTTTTATTCACTTCTCTTTTATTATCCAAAACAAAAAGCGATCGATCGCGCGGGAACGCAATCGTCGCGTTCATAACATTTCGCCCGGTTGAAAAATCAAATTGCACCTCTTTCCACGCGTTCAGGTTCGCCAAAGAATAAAAACACAAACAATGAGAGGTTTTCGTTTTGAAAATTAAAAAAAAATAGTTTCCATGAACTAGATAGATGGCGTTGATCCAACTACGTCACTGGGTGCCTAAGCCAAAACGCTTGAAAAAACACACGTCACATACGCTTGTTGACTGACACTTTCGTTTGCATAAGCTTCCGAATATAATCATTAGGTAGAAGTGATATTAAGTGACGTTCTGTTCCTTGCAGTAACGTAGTCAGACCAGCGCCATCTATCCAGTGACTAGGGAAGCGTTGAATAAGAAAATCCCTAATTGCGTAATGCTCGCTTTACTTAGGATACGTAGCATTTGAGACTACTTATAGAGGTACGACGTGGGAGACGAAATTTTTTTGTTCATACTGTCTAGATTAGGGTCTTTTACTGTCAAGATCAAAATCAAAGCATTTATTTCAAGTAGGCCAGTTACAGGCATTTTTGAATTATCGAAACAAAAATGAACACTTAAAGTAGCAACAGTCCCAGTCCAGTCACAAGACATACAAACTGAAAGTACTGTAGTTGCCCATTCCCTAGCGTAGATCTCTATGGAGAAGAACGGGCAAGAAACTCCATGGACACTCTTTTAAATCAAATTATTGTTACAAAATCTTGGTTACATCATTCATGTTAAGATGGTATATTATGTGAGAACAATGTAGCAAGATGTGCACGTTGAAAGTGTCCATAGCAAAACAAAAACAAAGAACAACTCAAAAACAAAATAATTATTTCAAATAAATCATGGCGACTAAGATATGACCAGTCACAACTGACAGGGCCCGTTCACGAACATGACGCATGGATTAGCACCATTCAGCTCAACCATTTTGAAGGGAACTAAATGGTCCGACACACGCGACACCATCAGCGAGACATTTGAAAGAGCATGACATACTCTCAACCGCCAGAGCACATTCAAGTCAAGAACTGCCGTAGGTTTCCAGTGAATGATAGCTTACTAGTACATAGTACTCACACAAAATGGGCTATGCGATTATATAATACTAAAATTGAATCTATACAATGCAAATATAGTTACGTACAATCTTCAGCAGCTCCAACTATACCATTGAATGCTATCAATTGTTGCGTCCCTGTTCATGTGGAGCAGGACCAGCATTAAGCCAAGCATTTTTATCAGCGATATAATCGCTCAACTTGTAATATGCTTGTTTACATAGTGTGCGTTAAATGGATGTTTAAAATTTTGTCTCATTCAGTTCAAAAATACTTACATGAAATACAGTTACATGAAAGATGAGTCTACTTTAGTGAGTCTAAAGCCTGGCTGAACTACATAGTTGGTTCCATTTTCTAGTACTGTAATTATGTCTGTCACCTCTTTTACCAAAAAGATGCAAATTTTTCCTGGCGTACATTATGTTTTCGTAGATGTATTGACAATGTACCGTCATGATGCCAATATCGTTAAACAGTTCCCTTAGAAAATCGCGCCTACAAAGATTATATATGGCTCTGATGGCTCTTTTCTGCAGAATAAATATAGACTCAATATCTGCAGCCCGTCCCCATAACAAAATACCGTGAGACATTATACTATGGAAGTAACTAAAATAGACCAGTCTACCGGTATCTACATCAGTAAATTGAGGGATTTTTCTAATGGCATATGCTGCTGAACTAAGCCGCCCCGCAAGAGATGTTAAATGACAACCCCATTGTAGCCTTGAATCAAGTTTCTCATTATTCAATAATACACACATCAAAAGTGTCTAGGGATCAAGCATTTTTATGCGGATTTCTTGAGATTGAGATGTGGCTTTGTAATAAATTTATGATTTTATAAATTTATATGGATCCTTTTTGGTGCATTTCATAATTTGAATCAGGAACTGTGAATCAAATTCGAGTAAAAGATGAAAATCAGCTGTCAATATTTTCCCTATAAAAACATACAACGCATTGAAGACATTATTAGTGCTACTGTTTCCCTAATACTGATTAAAACCAACGTTATTATGGAGCGGCGACGTCATTTAAGCAGGGAAGAAATGCTCAGAGCCGTGGGAATGATAGAAGCTGGTTCCCGGCAACGTACTGTGGCTTTAGCTCTGAATACAAGTCAGAGTGTTATCAGTCGACTTTGGACACGTTACCGAAGCACTGGTACCGTGGCTGAGCGCCATGGAGGACGGTATCGCTGCACCACACGGAGACAAGACCGATACATTCAAATCTTAACTCGAAGAGCTCCAACAATAACCGCCATGATGTTAGCCGTGAGGCTTCATCACTCTTCAGGGAACTTAATTAGCGACCAAACAGTCAGAAACCGCTTGCATGAAGTGAACCTTCATTCCCGAAGACCGCTACGGGTACCACCTATAGTAATGCACAATCGTAGGATTCGATATCAATGGGCTCTTGAACACAGAAATTGGGCAGAAGAACAATGGCGTTTCGTGTGCTTTTCTGATGAGTCTCGTTTTGGTATGAGACCGGATACAAGACGTATACGACACTGGAGAACCCCTGGACGCCAACAGCGATTAAAATCCTGCCAGGAAGTCCATCCTTATAGTGGTGGAACCATCATGGTATGGGCGGGTATTTGGATCGGCGGAAGAACTGAGTTGATTTGGATCAGAGGCAACCTCAACGCTCAAATTTATGCTGAGACGATTGTATCAGACGTCATCGTTCCTCTACAAGTGCAAATCGGTCCCTTATTTCAGTTAATGCATGATAATGCACGACCGCACACCGCAAGAGTTGTAAGACAGACTCTCGCCGCAGCTAACATCAATGTCCTGCCCTGGCCTGCTCAGTCGCCAGACTTGAATCCGATTGAGCATGCATGGGATATGCTACAGAGAAGAGCTCTGCCGAATATGGAGGGTATCCAGTCGCAAGAAGACCTTTTTTTGTTGTTGCAACGAACATGGGCGGCCATTCCACAGCGTGATTTGGATGAACTCATTTTGAGTATGCCAAACCGATGTTCTTGTGTTGTTAGTGTTCGCGGTAGAAACACGGATTATTAATTGTTTAAGTTACCCAATAAAATTTTAAAGAAAACTGTTATTTCAGTCTTTTTTTCGAACTTTTGTGTTAGTGGTTCAAATGTCAAAAATCCCTTTATTAGGAAAATGGCAAATTTCTTTATTAATGCAAAGGTGACTTGGTTTATCGTTACTGTGACAAACGAAAACACTTTATTTGATGAATCCTTAAAGAAAATTTTAATTAATATCAATCAGGAGAAAAGTTATTGCAAAAATATATGTTGATCCCTAGACACTTTTGATGTGTGTATATCACAATCACTACCCTTAACATTCGGTAAAGCAAATCTCTAGCATTTGGTTTTTTTTATGCATTTGGTTTTTTGTTCCTCAAGAGTTTTTGTCTTCATTATATCTTCCTGATTGCTAGCAAACCATGAGTGCTGAACAAAATTGTTTTAACTGGTGCAACCTGGTAACTGGTGTGCCACAATTTGGTTTAGTCTCACCTTTCTTATTAAGCAAATAATTGCATTTGACATATTGACATTTTCTACGCATCTCATTTTTTTTAAATAATCCTGAGTGAAAAAAGAAATTAAAAAGAAAAGTATTTATTATTACGCAAAGGATCAAACAAAAAAAAGTGATAAATCAAGAGTTAAACCAAATTTTTATAATTCTGACTTTCTTCTGATTTTCTCTTTCATTGACATTTTCTACGAATCTCATTTTTTTTAAATATACCTCAATTAAAAAAGAAATAAAAATACATTTATTAGTCCGCAAAGGATCAAACAAAAAAAGGGATAAATTCAGAGTTATACCAAATTAATATAACTCTAACTTTCTGAATGCACTCCCTTAGATATAATAATTTTATTACTTATCTTTACAGTTTGCAACCAGAAAGTCAGCGTAAAAACTGTTTATTGTTATAAAAAGTAATCAGTGATTATATTTGCGTGACCGTTATTGAAATGGTTATAATAAACAAGGTTTTTTTCGCGACTTTAGTTTATTTAGGATCAATATAAGGATTTAATAAAATTATTATAGAGCCGTTGTACTCTAACAATAAAAAATATTAAGAACAACGCGATTTTATAAATCCTGAAGATTTTTGTGAACTTTTTGTTATTTATTACACTAGAACCTTCAATAAATATAATAATTAGGTTGATGTTACCGACATGCGGGATGTGGATTCAGCGACCACTGTGCTGACAGTCGTGTTAGCCAATAGCTAAATTGCCTAAAGCTTCGACCAAGATATAAGCACGCTCCCCTTGGGCAGTCTGATCAAGGGCTTGATTTAGAAAGCGGTACTCGTTTCAGCTGTTACTAATTCCGATGAGTTACCTTTTTGAACTTAAAAAAGTTATTACATTGATAGAAAATAATTAAAATTATCAAATTCATTTAGGAGACAAGCAAAATTTGTGTTATTTCTATAGCTTATGTTCTTAGTCAGCATAGTAACAGGACGAACGAAAAACACAACAATCTTTCTAACCAAAACTTAAGTAACATATTTCTAGTTGTTTCTTTGTTATCAAATCAGTATCAATAAGTATATTATGTGTATCTAAATAGTGTGACTTGTGAGCTTATATTTTCGCCACTTCGTACCGTATAGTGGCTCGTGCAGAAAGTAAAAAAATGGTGGTTCACTTTTTAACGTTATTGTTACTTAACTTCTCTGTTATGTACATCAATGCGGCACGAATACTGGCGTATATCGGATCCCCGTCTGTAAGTCATCAACTTGTGTTTCGGCCTCTCACAGAAGAACTGGCTAGGAGAGGACATAAAGTCACAGTTATCACCACAGACCCCGCCTTCCCAGATGGAAAAACACCAGCAAATCTAACAGAGATTGACGTCCACGACTTGTCTTATGCCATATTTAGAAAAATGTATGAATACAGTTCTTCAGGCAGAGGAGATTTTTTCTCTGTAATTAAAGTGACACTCGTACTTCTGGAAGAAATCATTGAACTGCAGCTAAAAGACGATAAAGTGCAGAAATTATTGAAAGAAGAAAAGTTTGATCTTCTTTTGCTAGAAGCTACTATTAGACCTGCGTTATTTCTGTCACACGTATTTAAGGCTCCTGTGATTCAAGTGTCTTCTTACGGTGCCCATAACATGAATGTGAAAATTATAGGCTCAACCTGGCATCCATTTTTATACCCGAATACTTTGGCCCAGCGTTTGTACAATTTGACAAGCTGGGAGAAATTATTGCACCTTTGGAATATTTACAGAATAGATAGCTTAATAGAGGAATATGAAGACGTAGAAAATGAAATGGGTAAAAGATTATTTGGACCAAATATACCGCCATTAAATGAATTGAAAAATAATGTTCACATGCTATTTTTAAATATTCATCCTCTTTGGGAAGGAAATCGTCCAGTGCCACCTAGTGTTATTTATTTGGGTGGATTACATCAAAAACCATTTAATAAATTGCCAACGGTAATATTTTATTGTTTTAACTTATTTTTCATAAAAATATCTTCTATAAAATTAACTAATAATCTCCGACGAATACAGGTTACCAAATTTAGTCAGAACATTCATTTTATTAAAATATTTGAATTACAGGATCTCCAAAGTTATCTAGACTCTTCAAAGTTCGGAGTGATCTACGTTAGCTTTGGTACTAACGTGCAAACTTCATTGCTTCCTAAAGAAATAGTTCTTTTGATGGCCAAAGTTTTTTCTGAGTTGCCTTACGATGTCTTATGGAAGTGGGACGCAGATGAACTACCAGGACGCTCTAACAACATCAGGACATCCAAATGGCTGCCGCAGTCAGACCTTCTGAGTAAGTTATATTACCATTGTTTACGAAAATCGAGCAACTCGTAAATAAAATTTATCATTGTTGGTGACATTGTTATTGTGACTAACATTAGTTCTTGCAGACGAACTTAGTAAATATTAATTACTTCCAGGACATCCAAAGATCAAAGTGTTCATAACACAATGTGGCCTACAATCAACAGACGAGGCTATCACTGCAGGTGTACCACTTATTGGTGTACCAATGTTAGGAGATCAATGGTACAATGCTGAAAAGTATGTACATCATAAGATTGGAGTCAAACTGGATTTGCCCACAATGTCAGAAAAAGACTTTAAGGAAGCTATCACAACTGTCATTGGTGACGACAGGTACTCTTATTAAATTACTATATTAGATAGAACTGTTGACTGTAAAGTACGAGTTTGAGTTGTTGGTGAAATGTTTTTTGAAAAACAATAATGTGAAAATCTATATTTAATTCTTGAATTTGAGTATGGTCCAATCCATGCGGGTGGATACAAAATTGAGGAGAATTACTAAGACTGCGTAGAAAGATCTGTGATTTGTGATGGACAGCTGTAAGCTGATAAAAATAATCCAAGCAGAATGAATGCTCGTATATGGCAGGGTATGTGATAAGGAGGGACAAAATGCATGTCACTAAAAGAGTGATGAATATGAAATATTGATAGATGGAGAAAAAGAAGCAGCCCAAGTTAACGATGGATGATTTGTGTGAGGAATGACGATGAAAGAATTAGGAGTAAGGAGTATTATACCCCAAGCAACATGAGACAACGGCAGGAAGATGATGATGATGAATTCTGATTTTAAACAGACAGACTTATCAAATATTTTCAATACTTTACAGCTACCGTCGCAATATAGCAAAACTCAACAGCGTGATGCATGATCAACCACAAACTTCTCTGCAGCGCGCCGTGTGGTGGACGGAGCACGTACTGCGTCACGGCGGTGCGAAACATCTGCGTTCACCAGCCGCAAACATGTCGTGGGCGCAGTATCTAGAACTAGAACTAATTCTTACTGTATTAGGCATTGCTTTAGGCTTTATTCTACTACTGTCTTTTGTTGTATTAAAGTTATGGAACTATTTTAATAATTTTGTCGCATTTGAAAAAATTAAAAGGAATTAACGTACAAAAATGCATCTTTTGTAAACCAATGTAAGAAACTGTTATTCACAAGAAATATAATGAAGATTTTTTTGGCCTGGATATTACCAGTTTTTAACATTAAATTTTACATTACTAGTTTTTAAGGTTCTATTTTAACTTTAAATACCTCCATAACCCGTTTATAAATGCGATCATAAGCACAATGTTTTGAGTGCATTACATTGAGTTTTACCGTAAAATTTGATTTTTCACCTCCAAGAAAAAAATTGTTACCCAGCAGTCATTTTAGCATAGAGTTTTGTTAAATAGTTTGATGTGCAAAATAATTGACGGTTTTTTTTAGTAGTCTTACAAAAGCAGTCCAGTTCATGTATCCAATGACTAGTTCATCAGACGTTCATAATAAATAAACAGGTATTTATGAGATTTAAATAAATAAAAAATAAAAAACTAATTCATTAATATGACGCAAGGCGTAGTTTTGTCTCGTTGAAAATGGTGAAGGAATGATCTGCTCGGCTCGTGCGCTAGGTAGGTATGATACGTAAACATTTTTAACAGGGTGTTTCATATTTCTAATGTATTATTTATTTTTCTTCGTACCTATTATCTTAATTACTTAATGATAAAAAAAACTCGCACCTATAGGTAGATATTTTATGTCGGGTACATTGAGTGGACTGCTTTTGTAAGACGACTAAAAAGTCACGGTGTATAGTGACTGGTAATTGCTGTACGAAACTTTAACACGTGATTGCGTGTTCATGATAACAAACAACTAATATTATGGGACCAGACCAGTCACCCTATAACACAAGATAGATGCGCAACTCTGATTTTTAAAACTGTGTACCAAAGCTGTTAGATGGCGCTGTTAGTTTTTATTCAACCAAATAAATATAAAAAGGAATTCTTGACTGAGGATTCAAACTTGGGATTTATTTTTCTCAAGGCAACCGCTGTCACCGCTAGGCTATCTGCTTCACTGACAAGTTGTCTAAAATAGCTGTTCTCGTTATGACAGTTGTAAGCTGTCAAATAGTTGAAAAGTTGTTTTCCCTAACCACACAGATGGCAGCACTATCAATAAAAATGTGGTTTGAAGCTAATGTACCCCCCCCACCTGCTCAGTGATTCGAAGTAGGTACCTATCCTCGAACGTACCGAGACGCCGCGCAGCCGCCACTGCCTCGACTAAGGCGCGTCGCTAACACGAACTAAAGTCGAGTCGGTATCAAAGCGCGGGCGCACAATTATATAGAATGTGAAGGAAGCACAGCTGTCTGCGCCTCGACTCCACGTAGAGACCTATCCTCGGACGGCGGCGGCGCCGGCGCCTCGACTTACCAGTGAGCGACGCGCCTTAGACCCTGTGTCCACCAAAGCGGAGAGGAGCTGAGCAAAAAGATGTGAAAGATTCAACCAATCACAGGAAAGACGAAGGACGCAATGTAGTCTTCAACAAATGTGATTGGTCGAATCTTGTACCTCTCCTTTCCACTACGCTCCTCTCCGCTTTGGTAGAAACCGGGCCTTACCATTGAGCGACGTGCTTAACGCGTTACATCGAGAAAGTAAGCGTATAATCTGTATATTGTTATAAATAAGTAATTAGTCATGAATAATTCTGTGACCATTATTGAAATAATAATAATAAAATATGTTTATCTTGTGACTTTGTTTGATTACGGATACGGTATTACCTAGCTACTGGGTTGTCGAGGTCAGATAGGCAATCGTAAAATTCTAAATACTTTGCACACTAAGATTTTTTCCTATATTATAGTGTCACACACTAACAGACAGATCCAAAACAACTACCTCTAGGTCAGTAAAGTAAAGTTCATACATTTAAAACATGTATTAAAAAACTTTCTAAAAGTTGGAACTTTGACCTACAATATCGTCGCAACTATAAGGTTCCGAGGTATGGTTTAGAACAAAAAAGTCCTCGCAATGACGGGAGAACAAGTGCCTTTTGGCTTCGTTAAGGTTTGTTCTGTGTGAGGATTGAACCTGTGAAACGCAGTGTAACAGCCAGTCGCTTAGCCATGGTCCCGTTATTTAACTTCCATTCTTTTCAACGTCAGTGATTTGACTGGATGCCTGATCGAAACCCATTCACGTGGCTAGCCACCTCAAAATTCCCTTCATCACCTCAACCCCGAGAATCGCCATAATAATATTTAGTTTATCATTACAAAATACCATAAATATTACAAGGTACTACTACTAAGCTGGTGGCATAACTAAGGGAATCTCTAATAAAGCCGCGACAATATTAGAACAGAAAACATCATCAAATTAATCCTAATAGCATTTTAGTGTTAATATTAATATGTGTGTAATGTCCATTTCAATAGCGTAGCGACTTTTAACTCATTTTTGTTGTATAGCGGCCTCAACAGACCATAAAAAATGGTCGCACAAATATCGTTCTTGTTACTTACATTCTCTGTAACGTCCAACAATGCAGCTAGAATACTCGCGTATTTTCCAGTACCGTCTCTCAGCCATCACATGGTGTTTCGCCCTCTGACAAAAGAACTGGCCAGAAGAGGACATGAAGTAACAGTCATCACTACAGACCCCGCCTTCCCAGATGGAAAAACGCCAGCAAATCTAACAGAGATTGACGTCCACGACTTGTCTTATGACATATATAGAAAAATGTATGAGTTCAGTGCTTCAGGCAAAGGTGATATGATCTATTTAGTGCGATTAGTGTCCATAATTTTTGAGGAGATTATTGAATTGCAGCTAAAAGATGATAAAGTGCAGAAAGTATTAAATGAAGAAAAATTTGATCTGCTTTTGTTAGAAGCTTGTGTTAGACCTACATTACTTCTGTCTCACGTTGTTAAGGCTCCTGTAATACAAGTATCATCTTTAGGTCCTCTAAACTTGAATGTGGAAATTATTGGGTCAGCGTGGCATCCTTTTCTATACCCGAATACTTTCGCCAAGCGTTTGTACAATTTGTCAAACTGGGAGAAATTATTGGAACTATGGAATTTTTACAGAATAGAGAGTATAATAAATGAATTTGAAGATGGAGAAAATGAAATGGCCGAAAGATTATTTGGACCAAATATTCCGCCTATAAGTGAATTAAAAAATAATGTTGAAATGTTGTTTTTAAATACTCATCCCATTTGGGAAGGAAATCGTCCAGTTCCACCTAGTGTTATTTATATGTGGGGACTGCATCAAAAACCAGTGAAAAAATTGCCAGTGGTAATGTTATATTTTGTTTCAGTTTATATTCAATCAATGCAGCTTTGTTCAACAACGTAGGTTTTAGAGCACAATTTGACTTTATTGAGTAATTGTAAAGATATAAAATAATTGGATTGTAGGAACTTCAAAGTTATTTAGACTCCTCAAAGAACGGAGTGATTTACATCAGCTTTGGTACAAACGTGCAACCTTCGATGCTTCCTAAAGAACGGGTTCTAATAATGGCCAAAGTCTTCTCTGAGTTACCTTATGATGTCCTGTGGAAGTGGGACAAAGATGAACTACCGGGACGCTCTAATAACATCAAGATATCCAAATGGTTGCCACAGTCAGACTTACTAAGTACGTGATAATACTTTAAAGAACAAAGATCCAACATAACATAGATTGCTAATTCTAATTTGTAGAAAATTTGAATTGTTGAAACAATTGTTTGAGACATTGCTGTCAATAAAACTAACAGTTGGTTAGACAAACTAAATGAAACTTGACTTTCAGGACATCCAAATGTTAAAGTTTTCATAACACAAGGAGGTCTACAATCAACAGACGAGGCTATCACAGCAGGAGTACCTTTGATTGGTATACCAATGCTGTCAGATCAATGGTACAATACTGAAAAATATATACACCATAGGATTGGAGTCCAACTTGATTTGCTTTCGATGACTGAGAAAGATTTTAAAAATACCATTAACACAGTCATTGATGATAAAAGGTAGGTAGCATAATTTCATGTTTTAAATATTTTAACGGTATAACGAACTTGCAGTTTTGATTAAGGTAGCCTAATCAGCCTTTTTTATGACTTCACTGCTGGTACAGTCAACAGCAAAAGTAGATGATCACGAATATATGGCAGCTGTACTAGTAGTAAATGCATGGTATAATTTACAAGCACATACTTTGATTCTGAAACATTTCTCCGACATTCGTTTCGCCGTTGATCGGTTCACCGACAGAACGATTCACTTTTCATTTTTTCTCCGACAGAACTTTTCAACGACGAACGATTCGCCGACAGATCGATTCACTTTTCATTTTTTCTCCGACAGAACTTTTCAAAGACGAACGATTCGCCGACAGAACGATTCACTTTTCATTTTTTCTCTGACAGAACTTTTCACCGGCGAGCGATTCGCCGACACAACTGTTCATCTGCTCCTGGGTTATAAAACATAGGTATTCGACATGTAGACCTGTTTCCGTTTATTGTTTTTAAAGAAACACACAAATACAATCAATAATACAATATAATACTAATACATAAAATTAAACACTGGACACCTCGCCCGCGCCCCTAGCCCGAATAAAACATATTTTTTTCTAAAAAATAGTTATTTTCATACATCTCTGTAAGTACCAAAATCCACCTAAGGGAGCCAGTCAAAAACGAAAACGTTGATATCTTCTATTCTAGACGTGCGATTTTGAAGCTGTTTTCGGCTTTTCTAGACCAAACTAGGCGTCCGCCTGTGTTCTGACCATATCGTGCGCACACGCGCGTCTGGACTCCATCCTTTATTTTCAGAGAAATTCCTTAAAATTAATGGTTTTTTCCAAATTTTCTTGCACATTTCAATTTAGATTATAGTTGCAATAGTCCTCACCCTTCTTCCCTGAATTCTGGTCCGCGTTCCATGTCCCGGTCTCCAGGTTGTGGGGTGAAATTCCAATTTTTTTCTTTCGAAAACTGGTTTTTTGACCAAAACTCAAAATTTTTGTTCGGCACCTAACAAGTTTTATTCCAAAATTCGCTAGCCCGTCTCTGGACACTTCGCCCGCGCCCCTAGCGCGAATAAAACATGCATTTTTCTTAAAAAAATGTTATTTTCATACATCTCTGTAAGTACCAATATCCACCTAAGGGAGCTAAACGGAGGGCACGCCACGATAGTGGCGGTAAGTCCCCTCTTTGAGGAGTAGCTGGAGAGGCGACACGGCGTCCTCACCTTCCGCCTGACGCAGGTCCTCACCGGACACGGATGTTTCGGGAGGTAACTGCACCGAATCGGGCGAGAGGAAACGCCCGGGTGTCTCCACTGCGAGGATCGACCGGAGGACACGGTGGAGCACACGGTGGAAGTCTACCCTGCGTGGGCGGAGCACCGCCGTGTCCTCGTAGCGGCGATCTCTCGCGTCCGGCCCTGGTTCAATCCATGGTCCGGAGCGAGACGGAATGGGAAGCCGTCACTTCCTTCTGCGAAGCAGTCATGCTAGCGAAGGAGGTGGCGGAACGAGAGAGAGAGAGAGATCCTCTCTTTCCGGCTGCCGCGGGAGACGCACCGGGCGTCGGGGCCACGTCGTGGCTACCGGCCACCGTAGATGCGGGCCTGTGGACGGTTGGCTATGGGCTAGCTAGCCGTCCGTCCGTCTAACGACGACGACAGGCCGTGTCGACGGCGCGTTCGTGTTCCACGCGCGCCTAAAAGAGATGTCAGCATAAGGGGAGGGGCCCGCAAGGGCCGAAGCCTGCCGGGGTTGCGGGCCTGTTCGAAAGAGATACCGCGGCCCCGAAACATAAAGGGCGAGGAAGGAACATGGATGGGTTTTAGTCAGTAAGAGTCTGACACTCCCTCCCGCTCCGCCCAGAGTGGGAGAAGTCATTTGATGATTTCCCATCCTAAAAAAAAAAGGGAGCTAAACGGAAACAGGTCTACATGTCGAATACCTATGTTTTATAACCCAGGAGCAGATGAACAGTTGTGTCGGCGAATCGCTCGCCGGTGAAAAGTTCTGTCGGAGAAAAAATGAAAAGTGAATCGTTCTGTCGGCGAATCGTTTGTCATTGAAAAGTTCTGTCGGAGAAAAAATGAAAAGTGAATCGTTCTGTCGGCGAATCGTACGTCGTTGAAAAGTTCTGTCGGAGAAAAAATGAAAAGTGAATCGTTCTGTCGGTGAACCGATCAACGGCGAAACGAATGTCGGAGAAATGTTTCAGAATCCATACTTTTGAATCACTTCGACGCCACACAGTTCTGACGCGAACTCCGTTCATTAGTATTGAATTTCTGATTTTGATCATCTACTTTTGATCATCTACTTTTGTTGTTGACTGTACACCTGCATCCCAGTAGTGAAACCATTATTATTCTCTTTGCAAGATTGAAGAAAGTCCTGCTTAAAAGTTTGACTCAATTTAATAATTTTAATAATTTAATAAATTTATTTCTTTCACAAAAAAACAGTACTTACAATAAATTACAAATAAAAAAGCTTTGATCAGCTGTTGTCGTACACAAAACTTTTAGCATCTAAAGCCAAACTAGGCAGAACCTGTATTTCGGCTTACAGCGCCAACCCCCTCGAGTTACATATCATAGGATTTATGTATGTATGCTTGCTTTGAACAATACTTTTGAATATTATGTAGGTACTCTTATATGAAACAATTATTACATTAGTGGTGTGATTCATGAATGATTCATTTAATTTCTAAGTGCACCGTACAGGTGACAAATATATTATAAAACATATATGACCAGAAGTTATGATATACCTACGTAAACAATTTTATATTTCTAATTATATATACTGACTGCCAATGTGATACCGATCTGATTAGTCAATACTAATGAGATCGGTATCAATTATTATCGTAATTTTACAGCTATCGTCAAAATGTAGTAAAACTTGGAAGCATAATGCGTGATCAGCTTCAGCCTCCACTGGAGCGCGCCGTGTGGTGGACGGAGCATGTGCTGCGTCATGGCGGAGCGAAACATTTGCGTGGGCCTGCAGCAAACATGTCGTGGGCGCAATATCTAGAACTTCAACTAGTATTTACTGTATTGGCAATTGTTTTAGGATTTATTCTTCTTTTATCATTTCTTTTGTATAAGATATGGAAGTATTTAAGTTGTCGTTTTAATCAAAACAAAGTGAAAGTGAAATAAGGACTATGTGCTTACAAATGGTAAGGTATAAAATACTGTACAGTTACGATATAATTACAAATTTAAATAAGTATGTAATTTTTTTCTCGTTCATCCATCAAACAGACAAAGCGAACACAAATCGCAACTGGCCCGTTTAATATAAGATATTAAAGTGGACAAGTTCAGACTTGTTATGGCAACACAAAAAAAAACACGCAAGCAAGTCACCATTCTTGTTTCAATCATGAAACTGAAATTGTGAGAAGTTTGAAGCTGACACTAGAGTAGGATTTATTAGGATTTATTAAATCCCTATTCTTATTATAGGTCTTTATTTCTAAAAATACAGGCAGCCGAGATGATAGTACCAGGAACACAGAGAGGAAGAGACCTATTATCAATAATTACTTCAAGGTTTTTCGGTAAAGGTGGTGCTTTGTCTTGATAACTGGCTCTGGATAAAACCCCTGTCTGGGCAAAAGTCTCCCAAATTGTCCATGTGTCGGTATTTTTTCGTTTTTACATTATGTTTTTGTAACCTAATTCTACAATTTTTTGTCCTGCTTGTCGATTGCAAAATTCAAACAACAACTCGCATCTCACATCACTATTCGCAATTTGAATCAGGTTCGAGTGTGAAGTGAGCAATGAAGTGATGGGGGAATTAACTTCAAGAATGCCACTTCTTACGTCATCTCATACTTTATCCGTCAAAATCTCTGTCAATTTAGTTAAGCTCGCTGAAACGCTCGCAAGGATGGCGCTAGTGTAAATTTGAATTATCAACCGAGTTCTTAGAACGCCAATCAAGAAACTCACAGTAGATTCAGATTCGAAGTTTAGAATGAGGAATGACTCCTGAAACCAAACAAGTACTTCCAAACAAAAAACTGAGGAGTCAAGCATCAGATTAATTCATAAAAAAAATCTAATGCTTCAATTTGAATTAACTTGTAAAAACTTGTCGGATCGTGACGATGATTAGACGTTACGCACTATCTGAATGATAGATAACGTCATGGACACAACAAGATATATAAACCAGCGTATGAATTTACTATCGGAGTAATTTTCAACGCGCGTGCAATCATGTCGGCTTTGGCAGTGTTTTTTTTATTAATTTTATCGGTAAATTTCAACGATGGAGCAAAAATACTGGCGTATTTTCCAACTCCGTCTATTAGTCATCAGGTTGCATTTCGTCCCCTAACTCAAGAACTTGCCAGACGAGGGCACGAAGTCACTGTTATCACAGCAGATCCCGCCTTTCCAAAAGGTGAAACGCCACCAAATCTCACGGAAATTGATGTCCACGACTTGTCCTACAACAAAGTGAAAGAACTGTACGAAATGACATCTACAGGCGACAGTGATGTTGTACTGCAAATGCGATCTTATTACCAACTGTTGGTGGAACTCGTTGAACTGCAGCTGAAAGTGGATAACGTGCCAAAAATGTTAAAAGAAGAAAATTTTGATTTGCTTATACTAGAAGCGTGCGCTACGATCGCGTTATTTCTGTCACACGTGGTGAAGGCACCAGTGATTCAAATGTCTTCTTTTGGTCCAATGAGCTTTAATACGCAAACGACAGGGTCAGCTTGGCACCCTTTATTGTACCCAGATACTTTAAGCATGCGTGTGTACAATTTGACAAAATGGGAGAAATTAAAGGAGTTGTGGAACTTTTATAAGTTAGAAAGAGCAGTTCAGGAATTTGCAGATGCAGAAAATGCAGTGGGCAAAAAAATGTTTGGACCAAATGTGCCGACTTTAAGTGAATTAAAAAATAACGTAGATATGTTGTTTTTAAATGTAAATCCGATTTGGGAGGGAAACCGACCTGTGCCTCCTAGCGTAATATATATGGGGGGATTGCATCAAAAACCAGAGAAAGAACTGCCAACTGTAAGTTAAGATACGTCACTAGTATCGCAAAGCTAGTAATAAACGACATCCTAAGAGTTTTAATGTTGCACAAAAGTATAAAGAAAGCTCATCATTCTAAGGGCAGGCCCTTATCTAAATTTATTTGGGGTTGTCGCAGCATGTCTTTTTCTTCGACACTTCTCTATCACTCGTTATGTCAGCAGTCACTTCGTTTCAGCCATAATATTATCTTTCACATATTCCATCCTTTTGGTCTTTCTCTACTTCTACAGTTATTTGACAGATATTCATGTATTAAACATTTTCCCCACTCTCACAAGCCAAATATTAATATTAAATTACAAAATTATACGCGTATACTTATTACATTTCAGGACCTCAAAACGTATCTGGACTCCTCAAAAAATGGCGTGATCTACATTAGTTTTGGTACAAACGTGCAACCTTCACTGCTTCCTTCAGACAGGACACAAATGATAGCAAAAGTCTTCTCCCAATTGCCATACGATGTACTTTGGAAGTGGGACAAGGATGAACTTCCTGGACGCTCCAAGAATATTAGAATATCGAAATGGCTACCACAGTCAGACCTTTTAAGTAAGAGACAACAACACAATCGATTTGAAAGCCCAAAAATTTATATTCATGGCTTAAACAACCGTTTAAGCAACTGCTTGGGGCAATATGTAAATTTTATTTCATTTCATAAACGTAGTTTTATGACTTTTCAGGGCATCCAAAAATAAAAGTATTTATAACACAAGGAGGTTTACAGTCAACAGACGAGGCTATCACAGCAGGAGTACCTTTGATTGGTATACCGATGTTGGGAGATCAATTCTACAATGTTGAAAAATATGTACATCATAAGATTGGAGTCCAACTTGATTTATTAACGATGACTGATGAAGAATTTAAGAATGCCATTAATACTGTGATTGGAGACAAAAGGTAGGTAGCGTTATTTTCAGACTTATAATATTTTAATGGTATTGTTGTAACTTGCTTTTCTTTTATCTGATTGACTTACTTAGATAACGAAAATGTTTGGTAAAATCATAGTTTGATCTTTGCACTGATATTTTGAACACGTTCGTTATCTTGTCGTGCTACAAATTAAGCAACGCTAGAAGATTAAAATAAATATACGGATCTATAAACTGATGAAGATTGTGGCGATCCATGGTATACAGACCTAGTCGTCTATCCAGGGAACAATTTAAATTCTGTAGCAGTTAATCCGAACAACAAGTTGATGTCGAATGACAAGACAAAAACCTCATGCAAAGCATCTTACGCCTTGCACCCACTCATAACCCATTCATGTTCCTTCATCAGCTTTTGTGTTCCGGGGCCATGGTATCTTTTTCGAACAGTCCCGCTGCCCCAGCAGGTAGAACAAGCTGCATATAATAATATTATTATACCCACGTTGTTAGTATTTGGATTTATATTGTATTTTACTTTCTGAGATTCAACTAAAGATTTATTATTTCCTTTGTTTATTATCTATACTTTTAATGTTACATTTTTAAATATTCCATGCTGATAATGATGATGATAAAATATACCATATGCATAGCGTTGGGAACTTGGCCCGAGCTTTCGATGGTCGGGGTTCTTGAGAGAAGAACCTCCTAACGATACGTGTCGTGTCATTGGCCGACACGACGACTATCGGCACAATGACTGCTGTACTTACGTCCCACATGTCGACAATTGCGAGCCAGATCAATGTATTATTGTAAAGTACTTTTTTTGTTTTTGTTGATAAGGCGATACCTAGAGAAATCTTATCGTGGTGTTAGCTAAACTCTAGATCAGCATTACAACGGGTGTCATTTACGTGTTTCAGCTATCGTGAAAATATAGTGAAACTTGGCCGTTTGATGCGTGATCAACCACAGCCTCCATTGGAGCGCGCCGTTTGGTGGACGGAGTACGTGCTGCGTCATGGCGGCGCAAAACATCTGCGAGGTCCTGCAGCAAACATGTCGTGGGCGCAGTACCTCGAACTTGAGCTTGTACTTATTCTTTTAGCAATTTCTCTTGGATTTGTTTCAGTACTCTCATTTATTGTGTATAAGTTGTGGAAATGTTTTAGTTTTAGTGAACATCATAAAAAAATTAAAAAGAATTGATAGGATTCCTACTAGTAATTTTGTTCAATGTGTAAAATATCGAATCTCGAATAAACTGTGAGATTGAAATCGTATTTCTTGCTGGGCTTGTTTTCCTTTGTGAACCTACATTTGTATAATTATTTTTACCCGATTTATTAGAATGAACCAATTACTAAATATTTATTTAGAATTTTGTCATATTACAAATTTTCTGTTATTCCTATACGAATATGTCCGAGTGGTAAATGTAATGCCACTCAGTTATAAAACTTTTTAATAAACTTATGAGAATACTGAGAGACACATTAGACGAGTAATAGCAAGTTAATGTAAAGAATAATCTAATCTGCGAACGATCATGTTGATACCCATGTGCAGTTTTTACAATCTTTTAAGCTATTTTTACTGGCAGGTTATGTGTGTCTGAATGTGTGTATGTATAGTATTTGAGGATGGAAAAGTTCGTTCCTGCTGTCTCCAAGAAGGCTGATTGAACACCACCTACCTCCGTTCTACCAGGGGGGCTGAAGCTCGGCTCTAGGCATGCACGGCACACTACAGAGTCCAGGGTGGGTTTCCAGGGGAAGCACGGCTGACCTAGGTTCAATAGGTCTCGGAAAAAGCACACTACACGGCAGTGAATCCACAAACACAATAAAGTTGTTAAAATGTCTAAAGATGAGGTTTTGATACGATCAAATAAAAAAACATCCGTTCAGTTCGACGCGCGAATGCTACCTGGCTCACGAGCGGCTCGCCGCTGGTGATGAGTTCAATGGTGAAAATCTACCCTCAATTCAACAGCATAGATATCGAACATACCCCTCACCGAAATCAATATGATTGATTTCCCTAAAATGAATGAAAAGTGAAGTATATAATATATGCAGATAACAAACATATGAGATAGAATTAAAATAAACTTACGAAGCTATAAATCAAAGTAATGTGTAAAATTTTCGAAAAGTAGGGTGTACCTAAAATTAAGTAAAAATTTATGTACTGTAATAAACTTAATGTAACTTAACTAATATATTTAATGCAATGTTATTAATTTGCGTAGGGTAATGGACAGACTTTATTAGTCGGTCTCTGAATTAAACCATTTTTGGTTCTTAAAGTTAAAACGCGGTTTACTCTGTCAACGCCACTATGTACTTTGTCAATTCGAGCTAGATTCCACTGAAGAGGTTTAGTCAGATTTGACTTGAGCAAAACTAAATCACCAATGTTTAAGTTTGGTGGAGATTCAAACCACTTCGCTCTCTGCTGGAGAGTGTGAAGGTAGTCATCTGACCAACGCCTCCAAAATGACTGGGAAGCCTTCTGAATGGATTGCCAACGTGACAATCTGTTCTGAGGAACATCACCCAAGTCGTATTCCGGGACAGCTAATAAACATTGACCTACTAGGAAATGACCCGCGGTTAGAACATCATACTCGTTTGGGTTGTCCGATAAGGAACACAGAGGCCGTGAATTTAAAACAGCTTCAACTCTGCAGAAAACAGTACTCAATTCTTCAAAGGTGAGTGACCGATCACCTACTACACGGTACAGGTGATGTTTGGCAGATTTTATTCCTGCCTCCCAAAGTCCACCCATACTTGCTGCATTGGGTGGGTTGTTACGCCATTCTACATGACGAGTTGTCAGTCCGTTGATAATCTTGTCATTGTTGTCTTGATTATTTAAAAAGTTCACGACTTCTTTCAAATGTTTGGCTGCCGCAATAAAATTAGTGCCACAATCTGAATATAGGCAACTGCAAAGACCGCGGCGAGCCACAAAACGATCGAATGCTGCTAAAAAACAATCGCAACTTAAATCGGTTAACACTTCTAAGTGGACAGCCTTTGTTGAGAAACAAACAAAAAGGCATAAGTACGACTTGTAGACCTTAGCGTTACGCCTCAAACTTTCTTTCACAAAAAAAGGCCCACCCAGATCACAACCAACGTGGTTGAAAACCTTATCTGGTTTAAGCCTAGGAGCGGGTAACGTACCCATAGCGGGCTGAATTGAGCTTGGACGGCATCGAAAACAAATCTTGCATTTAGATAACACGGATCGAATAATACTACGAGCACTAACTATCCAATAGTTTTTACATAGTAAGCCTTGTAACGTACGGGGCCCTATGTGTAGGTATAATCGATGAAAATATTCTATGATCAATTTGATCGTGTGGCATTTAGGTAAAAGCACGGGATGCTTCATATTGTAAGGTAGGTCGGACTGCACGAGCCTACCCCCCACCCTGAGGAATCCATTAGAATCTACGAAGGGTGAAAGCTTACGCAAGGAAGCTACGTATTTATTTTTACGCAACAATGCGATTTCATTGTGAAAATGATTCATTTGAACCACCCGAACGATGGTTTCATGAGCTGTCTTCAGCTCTGATGACCTGAGGGGTCCACCTGACCTATCAGTTTTTTTAGATTTTAAATTCGACACAAATCGATGGCACCATGCCATAAGACGTTGCAATTTACTAAAAGATGATACCTTTTTAAATGTTTCTTCTAAGTCATTTTTTAAAATCATATTTTTATCATCCCAGGAATTTAAAATAAACGTATCACAATTTGATTTAATGTCAGGAATTTTAAAACTGTCTTTTACAAAAAATGATTTAACTGGCCATTTTTGTCGATCGTCGTACAACCACTGGGGGCCATGAATCCACCCCGTAGCACCTTCCACGAAGCGAATCGGCATCGCACCTCGCGAACAAACATCGGCAGCGTTATTCTCGCTGTTCACGTGAAACCAACAATTTGATGGAACCACAGCGGTCACTTGACTAACACGGTTAGCCACAAAAGTTTTTAATTTGTAAGGTGGCGTTTGTAGCCACGCCAAAACGTTGTTCGAGTCACCCAACGCGATGATCGAAACTTTAAAATCGTATAAGTTTTGTACGACAAAACTAACAAGCTTAGAGAGGAGCACGGCTGCCTCAAGTTCAAGTCTTGGTATTGACAAAATTGGACTTAGAGGCGCGACTTTAGATTTACTCGTCAGCAACCTTACTTTCACATGACCATCCCTATCTACGCTACGTAGGTAGACACACGCTGCATAGCCGCGCGATGACGCATCGCAAAATGCTATCAGCTGAACTTCATTGAATTTCGATATTAAAACATGACGCTCAATTCGCAGGTTACCTAACGCTGATAACTCGATAATAAACCTGTTCCACTGGGAAGTCAATTCAGATGGTAACTGATCATCCCAACCCAATCCAAGTTTCCAGAGATCTTGCATTATACACTTCGCGACAAAAGTACAAGGTGATATAAAACCTACCGGGTCGAATATGCTTGCGAGCAATTTTAAAACAGAACGTTTAGTTTGTTTGGCGTCAGTCAAGTTGTAATTAAACGAGAATGAGTCACACGAGGGTAACCATGTCAAACCTAAAACTTTGAGAGATGACGATAACGTATCGTCTTGAAAGTTGATTGCAGTAACTTGGTCCGATTCCATTCTAGTTAGCAACTCAGGACAGTTACTTGCCCATTTTCGTAACTCAAAACCACCGCTTTTAAGTAGGGTGGTTAAATCGTCTTGCAACGTGCAAGCTTCTTCCTGGCTTTGACACGACCACAATACGTCATCAACGTAGGTCCCTTTCTTAAGTATCTCTGCTGCCTTGATTCTCGGCTGTTCAGAGTGAACCAGCTCACCCGAGGCTAGCTGAGGCGAGTTACTAATCGGCTGGTCAATGCGAGCCAGCTCATCCGACGCCAGCTGGTGTAAAGTGCGTACCGCGACAAATGGTGCACTACGGAGGCCATACGTATTTCGAGTAAGTTCGTAGGTACGTACTGGTTCCGTAGGATGGTTACGCCATAGTATGTGCTGGTACTTCCGGTCCACCGGATTTATTATCACAGCTCTATACATTTTAGAAACGTCAGCAGTGAAGCACACATCGTAAAGTCGGAAGTTAATTATTATTTTAAGTATGTCCTGATGTAACTTTCTGCCGGTTAAAAGTGTATCGTTGAGCGAAGCTCCGGAAGTAGTTTTGGCAGAACCATCGTAAACTACGCGCAAGGGCGTCGTAGTACTCGACGGACGTAACACACAGTGGTGTGGAATAAAATAACCTGAGGGTTCTGTTCCCTCATATGGTTCCATGTGCCCGAGGGTTTCGTACTCTGTCATGAATTCGACGTAGGCCTTACGAAGGTCCGGAGATCGAGCAAGTCGGCGTTCGACTTGAGTGAGTCGCTTCAGAGCTGTGTCATACGAGTCACCAAGTGGTTTATGCTCAGGGTTCAATAAAATCGGGGAAACATATCGGCCGGTTTCATCACGATAGTGTTGATCAACATAAATTCGTTCCGCTAGTTCTTCTAACGGATCAGTGGGAACTTCGCACGGAGAAGATTCCACCTCCCAAAAACGTTTGAGAGTTTCATGAAGTGAGTTCTCTTCAACGGTGTACGACACCAGCGATGTAGTAGCCGCTACAACATGGCAATTGTTGCTAGAAGATTGCATTTCTAGTCTTCCCGTCACGACATACCCAAAAACGCTACTTAACGCGATTGGAACATCGGGATTAATAATTAATTTTTTTCCATCATAAATATACGGAAAAATGTCAGCAGCTAAAATTATATCAATTGGGGATTTTTTATAGAACCACGGATCAGCTAATTCTAAATCCTTGTAATGATGAATAACATTGTTAGGTATTTCAACAGTAGGTAGCTCGGAAGTTAAGCGAGATAATATTACCGCATTTAAATTAAAAGAAGGAGTCACGCAGTTACGCGGCTTAATGGTACAAGATACCATCCCCTTTGTTTTTACATTTTCGCCACCTAGACCATAAATATTGTACGGGCAAATTTGAGCAAATAATCCTAATCTTTGAAAGCAGTCAAGTGTCATGAAATTCGATTGCGCGCCAGAATCAATTAGAACGCGGCAAGTTTGGTAGTTGTTAAACGAATCCATTACGTGTACAACGGCTGTCCCTAGAATAACTGCATAGTTATGTGTAGACGCAAGGTGGTTGTTACTACTGAGTGTGTGCGCTTGGTTATCGCATGGAGACTGCTCCGTCGCAGCGGACTCGGAATAGCAAACCGGTTTCGGTGCACTATCGCTCGCGCTCGGCTCACGATGCAATAGTGTATGATGCGATTGTTTACACACGTAACATTTAAATTCACTTTTGCATTCTTTTGTAGTGTGATTAGGTTTTAGGCAATTGTGGCATAGCTTCAGGTCATTAGCACGGCTAATGCGCTGAACGTTGCTCAGATTACGAAACTTATTACAACGGAAAATCATGTGATTGTCTCCACAATGCAAACACGCAAGTTTTGTGTTAGAAGAAGATGCATGCGAATAATTATTTTTACCCTGCCTAGGTACGGTGAATTTTCGTTGGTTAGTTTGTTGCACGCTTGAACTAGCTGAAAATGATGAAGAATGATCTAAGACTTTGATATGATTTTGCACGAAAATTATCAAATCATCAAAAGTTGGAATAGATTTTTGATCTAATTTCTGTTCAAAGCATTTACGAGTGTAGGGATCTAAAGCCCTCAGTGCAACGTGACACATTACGTAACTGCTCAAGTTATCAATATTTAATGCTTCTATAGCTTTGTATGAATGGTCAAAGTTCTCAATGAATGAGTTTAAATTATCAGCAGATTCTTTTTGAAGCGGCGAAAAGCTTAGCATTTTATCTAAATACCTACCGACCAACATTCTGTTATCTTGATATTTATCAAGGAGACTTTTCCAAACGAGTTCATAGTTACTAGCAGAAATAGGTACGCTTTTCACAATATTTAACGCAGCACCTTTTGTGCACGATAACAAATAGTGGAATTTATCTATTTGCGGAATACTCTTCTGATTATGAACCAGAGAACAGAACGTCTCGTAAAATGTATTGAAATTTTCAATGTTTCCATCAAATGTGAAGAGTTCTAACTTTGGAAGACGTGGTCGAGATTCTACTAAGCGAGTGGAAATTTCATCCTTATTGCTATATATACTAGGCTTACATTTCGATGCACTAAGCTTAACTCGAAAGTATAAATCATCAAAACTTTTTAGGTCATGACTACGAAGTGATGATTTCGGGTCATTTACAAGTTCTTCTTCTAGAATTTGGAAGATAATGCTTTCAAATGAGCTACGTAAATCATCGATTAGCTCCACGTGCATCAAAAAGAAATTAATCGACTCAGCATCCGAAATATTGGTTGACAAATCATATGCTTTTTGCATTTGCTCGAATATTCGTTGTTTCTTGTGAATTAACACGGTTAACTCATGACTATGGACCTCCTCCGGTTCATCAAGCTTTTTCAATCTCCTTGTACCGGGAGCCGCCATTTTGTTTGACTAACTACGCAGTTGGCGTGGACAAATAAATGTTTAAAATAATCTGAGATAAACGAATGAAACGATGCAAATGAATCACAAATACACTAAATAATATATGTACGACAAATATATGTGTGTGATATGTGAAAATATATAAGTATGAAGCTGCCAGTAACGAAAGGTTCTGAATGAGAGTTTTTTTTTTTTTTTTTTTTTTTTAATAAGGAGTTTTACAATGTAATTGTAACAAAATAAGGGCAGTAAAGAACGTCTTTACGTCGTATTGTCAAGCTAAGAGCTCGTTAATACACAATTATGTATCTGATGCGATAAGAAAGAGAAATATATGGAAATACAGAATGTCTGTACCTTACACTAACCACGTGTTAGGTATGAAAAATGAATGTAGAATAGAACTACGAGTTCTAGACACACAGAAACCTATCCGGCTATCGAAGGACCAATTTGATTGTGCAGTTTTTACAATCTTTTAAGCTATTTTTACTGGCAGGTTATGTGTGTCTGAATGTGTGTATGTATAGTATTTGAGGATGGAAAAGTTCGTTCCTGCTGTCTCCAAGAAGGCTGATTGAACACCACCTACCTCCGTTCTACCAGGGGGGCTGAAGCTCGGCTCTAGGCATGCACGGCACACTACAGAGTCCAGGGTGGGTTTCCAGGGGAAGCACGGCTGACCTAGGTTCAATAGGTCTCGGAAAAAGCACACTACACGGCAGTGAATCCACAAACACAATAAAGTTGTTAAAATGTCTAAAGATGAGGTTTTGATACGATCAAATAAAAAAACATCCGTTCAGTTCGACGCGCGAATGCTACCTGGCTCACGAGCGGCTCGCCGCTGGTGATGAGTTCAATGGTGAAAATCTACCCTCAATTCAACAGCATAGATATCGAACAACCCAAGAGACTTATATAGTACAGCGGACTGGTATCCGAAACACCACGTCCAAAGCGCGTATTTTGTGATATTTGGTTTAGACTATATTCAATACCCCAATATTGCTCAGCTTACAGTACCCATAACTGACACTGAAATTCATTTAGCACCCACCAAAATGAAAAATAGCATCACCAAGCTCTTTAACAGCATTCTACAACCAAGTAGCTTCCTAAAATGAAATTGTAAGTAGCTCAAATATAATTTTGCTCCACAGAAAGATAAATCAGAGATAAATACAGGCCCGTAACGAATTAGTCTCGTAACAATCATCCATTAAAGATTTATAAAATATCCTTTATTAAAGATTTATAGAAAATCCTGTAAATTAAATAAGCACTTTCTGAACTGAACAAACGGTCTTCCGCCCTGGCTTTTCAACTTCATATAGTCAACTGAGAGTATCCAAATGATAGAAAAACATCAAGAATACAAACTCCCACTATATATAGCATCTGTCGATAACTCCAAAACCTTCGACAGCATTTCACATACAGCTAGTTTTAAAGTTTTAAGCGACCAAAATATTGATTGCACTTACATCGACTACACAACATACAGAAACAGTACAGCCGCAATAAGCTAAATTATAATAGCGCTTAATTTATCTCTCATACAAAATTAGACCCCCTAAGCAGCGGCCTGCTATTGTTTTTATTCGTAATTTTGCAAGGTTGGATAGGGAAAAACTCAATGCTGATGCACAAGCTCTTGATTGGGACGACCTTGTCCAATCATCGACAGTGGAGGAGAAAATTGAAATATTTAATAAGTCTATTCTCCAGCTCATTGACACGCATGCTCCACTGAAGGCTGTCCGTGTTAAGCGCCCTCCGGCTCCATGGATAACCCCAGGAGTTAGGATGGCTATGAGACGGCGTGACAGGGCTTTCAGAAGATATAGACGGGATCGCAGTGAGGAGAACTGGAGCCTGTATAAGTTGGCTAGAAACCGATGCAATCAGATGGTAAGAGCATCTAAACGCCGATACATTTGTGAAAATGTCCACAATTCTTCGCCGGCTGATATTTGGAAGTTTCTTAAATCACTTGGCATAACTAAGTCCTCCTCTAGTACTTTACCTTCTAGTCTGTCCTTAAACGTTCTTAATAAACATTTCTCTACGTCAGCTTTGCTTTCTGTTGATGTTAGGAACCAAACTATTCACGATATTGCTTCCAAGCCACTGTTACCTCCTGACTCTTTTTCTTTCTCCCCCGTGACTAACGACGAGGTCTTTAAATGTTTTAAATCAATTAAGTCTAAGGCTGTGGGCTGTGATGGGATCAGCAGAGTAATGTTGTCTTTAATTATTGAAAACTTAATTCCTATTCTTACTCACATCATAAATTTTTCCCTATATACTGGCGTGTTTCCTGCTTTGTGGCGTAAGGCTTACATTATCCCTCTTCCTAAGATTCCCAATCCCAGTTTGCCAAATCACTACAGACCTATCTCCATTCTTCCTTTCCTTTCCAAGATCCTTGAAGCAGTGGCTCTTAGGCAAATAGCTTCCCATGTTCATAAGAACAGCCTGTTGTCCGAATTCCAATCTGGTTTTCGGCCGGGCCACAGCACAGCCACAGCCTTACTTAAGGTCACTGAAGATATTAGAGATGGCATGGAGAATTCAAGGGTCACGGTATTAGTTTTAATAGATTTTTCCAACGCTTTTAACACTGTTGACCACGATATCCTCCTCGCCATACTTTCTCAAATTGGGGTCTCGTCGTTGTCACGTGATTGGTTTTCTTCATATCTTCGTGGTCGCCAGCAGGCGGTGCGTGCCGATCAGGATTACTCCGACTGGTGCGACCTGGTAGCAGGCGTTCCACAAGGCGGTATACTCTCTCCTCTCTTATTTTCGTTATTTATAAATTCTATTACCACTATCCTCAAGTGCTCTTACCATCTATATGCTGACGACCTGCAACTTTACGCTCAATCGGACATTGCCAACCTTGATCATTGCATCTCGTTAGTCAATGCCGATCTCCGAGCTATCGGAGAATGGTCTGGCAAATTTGGGGTTGCTATCAACGTCGGGAAATGCCAGGCCATCCTCATTGGTAGCTCGTACTACCTGAGAAATTTGGACACTGGCCGATTGGTGCCGCTTATGTTCGACAACACCGTTATACCCCTCTCACCACACGTCAAAGATTTGGGTCTGTTCATTGACGGTACTTTCAGCTGGAATAAGCAGGTAGCTCAGGTTAGCCAGAAAGTCACTTACTCGCTGCGGTCTCTCTATAGATTCAAACATTTTCTCCCATCTAGCACTAAAATAACTTTGGTCCAGGCGCTTGTGCTTCCCATTATCGACTATGGTGATGTTTGTTACTCTGATTTAACCCAAGAACTTCTTAACAAATTGGATCGTCTTCTGAACAACTGTATTCGTTTCATTTTTGGTCTTCGTAAATACGATCACATCTCTTCTTATCGCTCTCAGCTTAAATGGCTGCCTATCAGACTCAGGAGGTCCCTCAGATCTCTCTGCTTACTTTTCACCACTATGAATGATCCATGTGCTCCTGAATACTTAAAAACCTATTTCAAGGTGTTGGGTAGTTCTCACAGTCGGAACCTTCGAGCTTCCAAAAACCTAATCCTTCAAATTCCCTCTCACCGTACAGGTTTTATGTCCTCTTCTTATGCTGTCTCCACTATTAAGCTCTGGAACGCGTTACCCCTTGGCATTAAAAAAACCGAAAGCAAATTGGCTTTCAAAAGAGCAATTCGGAAGTTTTATTTAAAGTCTGTCTAAATTGTTTACCAACTAGCCTATATTAGAGTTGTAATAATTATCATAAGGTTTCTCGTATTTCGGACTATTTGTATGTATTTTAATATATATTAGTTTATTTTATATGCTTATTTATGTATTAGTATGTAGGTACCCATTTATGTGTTTGATTTTATTCTTGCAAAATGGCATGTTTATTTTTATTGTACTTTATCACAATGCTGTCTTATTTGACCCAATGGTTGACTGGTAGAGAATGCCTTGTGGCATTAAGTCCGCCTATGTACCACTATTGTACATGAAGTTTAAATAAATAAATAAATAAATACAACAAGACAAACATTTTGAATAGAGAAATGAGTCAAACAGGGTGACCCTTATCACCTTAACTATTCTCCAGTACCCTCATAGAAAGTTGGCTGCCATTTGGAGGGATAGTGGCGTTGTTCTTGCCGAAACGAGACTGTCTAATCTAAGTCACGCCGACGACATCGTTCCCTTCGCATCCTCAGCCACCGAACTACAGCTTATTCTTCATTTAGATCTAAGCTATGCAAACCTTGAGGTTAAACTTAAGGTGAATGTATGGAAGACCAAAACTATATTTGTATTAAGTGTGAGTGAAACACCAAAAATAATAAAATAGTTTGGGAGTGCATGCGTACCTTTTTTTTCGGATGGGAAATCATCAAATGACTTCTGCCACTCTGGAAGGAGCGAGAGGGATTGTCAGACTTTTGCTGACTAAAAGCAATCCCTGTTCTTTCCTCGCCCTTTATGTTCCGAGGCCACAGTATATATCTCTTTCGAACAGTCCCATAGCCCTGGCAGGCTTCGGCCCTTTCGATTTGCTGACATTTCTTTGAGGTGCTCGTGGAACACGAAAGCGCCTTCGACACGGCCTACCATCATATGACGGATAGCCCGCGTCTACGGTAGCCGGTAGCCTCCACGTGGCCCGAGGCGGACCCACATGCATACCTTAAGTTGTGAAAAGTAGTGCCTTTCCAGGCGACGCAAGACGAACAGGATGCACCTGGAACAGCTACTGGTCTATTCAAAAACTATTCAAAGGTGAGTTACCTATGGCATTGAAACACTCGTATTCCCTCCGTCTAACCAACGGTGCACATACTTGGTCTTTGATTGTATTCAGAATCACACACTCTAGGATTGCCAACGAGCAATGAAGCGCATTATACTATGTGTTAATTAACGGATAAAGTAGAGGACGCACGGCTTTTTATAGTTCCCTCAAGGCCATCTTAGTTTTCGGTAAAGATGGTGTTGAGTCTTGATCACTGACCCAAGATAAAGACTAGTCCTTGCACTGATTGCAGTTTCGTTTGCATTTTATCGTGACGAGAAAAATCAAGTTCTACGAAAACGGGGACTACTAGTCACTGCTGGGCTGAAGGCCCTAATTGGTCCGTGACCTTTCCTTTTCGTACGATTGTTCATTATTAAATTAAATTAATTTTGTGCAAAGCAATTTCGTGAGGTTTTGTGTTTCATCAAAACTACCTCTTAACAAAAAAAATTATCATTGGTATCTAAAGCTTTTTGTTTTAAAAATACTACGTTTAAACTCTAATGACTTTGTAAAAATATGTCGGGTCATGACGATGATTGGACGTAAACCACTATCTAAATGAAAGATAACTTTATGGACACAACCAGATATATAAGACAGTGTATGAATTAATTTTAATAGTAATTGAAACCGCACGTACAATCATGTCAATCTTGACAGTGTTTTTTTTGTTAACTTTATCAGCAAAGTTCAACGATGGAGCAAAAATACTGGCTTATTTACCAACTCCGTCTATTAGTCATCAGGTTGCCTTTCGTCCCTTAACTCAAGAACTTGTCAGACGAGGGCATGAAGTCACAGTCATCACAACAGATCCCGCCTTTCCAAAAGGTGAAACGCCAGCAAATTTCACAGAAATTGACGTCCACAAATTGTCCTACAACAAATGGATGGAACTGTATGAAATAACATCTACAGGCGATGGTGATTTGATATTACAAATGCGTTCTTTTTTACAAACGATTGGGGAGATTGTTGAACTGCAGCTGACAGTGGATAACGTGCCAAAAATGTTAAAAGAAGAAAAGTTTGATTTGCTTTTAATAGAAGCGTGTGTCAGGCCCGCGTTAGTACTGTCACATGTTGTAAAAGCACCAGTAATTCTTGTATCTTCTTATGGTCCAATGAGCTATAATACGCAAACGATAGGGTCAGCTTGGCATCCCTTATTGTATCCAGACACTGTAAGCCAGCGTGTGTACAATTTAACAAAATGGGAGAAATTAACGGCGCTGTGGACACAATACAAATTACAAAAAGCATTCAACGAAGTTGAAGATTCAGAAAATGCAATGGGCAAAAGATTGTTTGGACCGAATGTGCCAACTATAAGTGAGTTAAAAAATAACGTAGATATGTTGTTTTTAAATATTAACCCAATTTGGGAAGATAATCGTCCTGTGCCTCCTAGTGTTATTTATATGGGGGGATTGCATCAGAAACCAGAGAAAGATTTACGTACGGTAAGTTACGACATTTCACTCCTCCTCGCAGTATGTTTAATATTTACTATACGGTAATTTTTTAAGCATGTTACATTCATACCTATTCTCTTTTGTTCCGATGTTTACCCTTATTTTTGTGTGTTGTTTAACTATAATATCTCTTCTTTAGATGTGTAGCATGTCTTTTGGCAAAGGCCTCCTCTAATTGTTTCTATTGTGTCTATCTTGAGCCACTCTTCTCCATTAACAGCTTGTACGCTAGTAGTAACATTCATGTCATATCGTTGTTACAAAAGTATAAATAGATATATTTTGAATTTTAGGATCTCAAAACGTACCTGGACTCCTCAAAGAACGGCGTGATCTACATAAGCTTTGGTACAAACGTGCAACCATCACTGCTTCCTTTAGACAGGACAAAACTGATGACTCAAGTCTTCTCTGAGTTACCATACAATGTTCTTTGGAAGTGGGACAAGGATGAACTTCCTGGACGCTCCAAAAATATAAGGATATCGAAATGGCTGCCACAGTCAGACCTTTTGAGGCATCCTAACGTCAAAGTGTTTATAACCCAAGGAGGTCTACAGTCAACAGACGAGGCTATCACAGCAGGAGTACCTCTGATCGGTGTACCAATGTTGGGAGATCAGTGGTACAATGTTGAAAAATATGTACATCACAAGATTGGACTGCAACTAGATCTACTAACGATGACTGCTGAAGAATTTAAGACTGCTATAAACACTGTCATTGAAGATAAAAGGTGAGTTACATAATAACACCTAACATTTAGTTTATTTTTTTTTATCAGGTAGTTTTACTTATAGAAACAAATGTCCAAGTACTGATTGATTTACATAGATATGTATATTTGCACGCAAGGAGATTAAAAATATATTAAGAACTACGAACTGAAGCACAATTTTTTTGCGGTCGTGCGATGCCTAATTTTGAGTATGAATGTGGATGGATATAAGATTAGAAGAAGACCAAAGAAACGATGATATGGAACGAAAGGAGTTATCCGATGCGATGACCAATAATAGAGAAGTATGAAAGAATAAGACATGCTGCGCCGACCCAAAATGAATCGAATAGGGAAAAGAGAATGTTAAAGATGATTATGATATGGCGATGGCTTAGTTAGAATCCAGATCAGCTAGTTATAACCTCAATTTATAAAACCTAGTGTAATTTATGTTACAGCTTTCGTGAAAATATAGGTAAACTTGGCCGTTTGATGCGTGATCAGCCGCAGCCTTCACTTGAGCGCGCCGTGTGGTGGACGGAGTACGTGCTGCGTCATGGCGGCGCGAAACACTTGCGTGGGCCTGCCGCTAACATGTCGTGGGCGCGGTATCTAGAACTAGATCTTGTATTTATTCTATTAGCAATTGCTCTTGGATTTATTTCAGTATTTTCATTTATTGTGTATCAATTGTGGAAGTATTATGGTTTTAGAGTAGAACCTAAGAAACTTAAAAATAATTGATTGAAACTTGTCAATGTTTCTTTTAAATGTGTGAAACATCGAATAAACTGTGATATTGAAATCGATTTTATTTTTGAGCCTGGTTTTTCTTTGTGTACATTCGTATAGTTACGATACATCCATGCTATAAAGATAGTTATTTAGTTTTTAATCCTTATACATGCCACCCGGATATAAAACTATACGATAAAATGGTAGCGGTGCTCGTTCATAAAGATAAATTATGATATAGCAATCTAGTACAAACAATAATCTTATCTGTTTCACTGCTTACATAAGAACAAGCTGATTTATAAATAAAACAAAGTCAAGGCCAGACATACCGGTAAAATTACCACGCAAACTGTAGACGATTTTGTGAATGATTTTATTATACAACTGAGAACTGTGAATGGTTCACTAAACTGAAGCAAATAAAAATATACATTTTAATTTGTTACGCGCTCACTTTCGTATACATTTATGTTAAATCTTTTTATTTGTATTAAAAGATATCGCATGAATCGATACATTTTGATAACTAATTAATAACTAATTGTCCGCGTACAAATTAATACTAGAACCTTGCTCGAGAACCATTCTATCTATTGGTGAAAACAGCATGAAGCTCGGTGCAAAGGTAGTGCAGTTTTTCAGTTTATCGCAAACAGACAGACAGGCAGACAGAAAGACGCAGCGCGGCGGCGGAGGAATTTGTCTATCTTCTTCTATACTTATAATAAATCTGTAGAGAGGTCAATTCTGTACATGAAATATATTTACAAAATAACTATCGGGGGGTGATTAGTGATCGATACTGATGCCAAAAATGCAATCAGTAAAATTTTTGTCTGTCTGTCTGTCTGTCTGTCTGTCTGTCTGTATGTTATTTATAGAAAAAAAAACTACTCGACGGATTTTAACGAAACTTGGTACAATTATTCTACATACTCCTGAGCAGGTAATAGTATACTTTTCATCACGCTACCATTAATAGGAGCAGAGCAGTGAAAGGAAATGTTGGGAAAACGGGAGAAGTTACTTGGTTTTTTTAGCTTCCGTCGCGTGTGCAGCCTTAATGGTTAAAGCTACATAGAAATCATGTATAACGGAAATATTCCACATAAAATTATATAAAAAATATCCCAAGACAGCATATGTCTATCTTTTATAGTTGACTCACAATAACACGTGTAACTCCCGATAGCTTAGCAGTTCGGAGATTTGTTATTATTATATTTGTTTACTCTTACGTTTATATCATCACGCTATGACCCACATAAAACATAGGATACATTTTATTCCGGTAGTAAGATCCCATGGGACAATAATCAAACTTCACGCGGGCGAAGCCGCTGGCAGAAGCTAGTTTTATAATATGTAGTTATAGTGTTAAGCTTAAGACTATTACTTCCACGGCTTCGTTGGTGGCAAGCGCAGAAGTCACCCCAGTTGCATGTTTTGGGGCTCAGTGGGCGGGATAAAAGGTGCAGAATAATTTGCGACACAGCTCCCTACATCACGCCGTTAATCCGTAGGGGTAACCCCACTTCAGGTTGGAGTTACACCTTACCACTTGTGTCTGAGGAGTTATATTACTTTTACGTAGATCACCGGAGGTTGGACGCTCCGGAAAGATGCTTACTAGGTGGTAGATAGTGAAAAGGAAAGGGGACAGGTATTTTGCCTTAATTTGCGTAGGCCAGGTTTCCTGGTAGAGTAACCCTACAAAAGATCATGGCAAAAATTGGATAAGAGTCGCATAGACCAGGGAAGGTAGAAAAGGAAAAAGGCCTTTACCAAGCAGTGGGTCCAACAAAGCTATCAATGATGATGACTATGAAGTCAACCCTACCTGTATATTTGTCTTACAAGCTACACTCTTACTTTATAACTTCCGAAATTGCTTACAAAAACTAAATAACATAGAATATTATGAATTTTATTTGTGCCCTAATTTAGGGCTACAAGTGTTCCGCATTTCTTAATATTGTGTGTATAGTTTTATCTAAAACAAACTTGGTATAAAAGGAAACGTTTTCAACAATCTTGCATCATATCAATATTTGAAACACTCGCACGAATATGTCCGCACCGATAGTACTATTGATAATATCGTTATCATTAACTTCGAACGAGGCAGCTAGAATACTGGCATTGTTCCCAGTTCCGTCTATCAGTCATCAAGTTGTGTTTCGACCTCTAACCCAAGAACTTGCTAAGCGAGGTCACGAAGTCACAGTCATCACCCCAGATCCCGCCTTTCCAAATGGAGAAACACCTGCAAATTTCAGAGAAATCGACGTCCACGATTTCTCTTACGAGAATTGGAGAACACTATATGAATTCACGTCTACAGGTGATAGTGATTTGCTCTTACAAATGAAATTAGCTTACGACATGTTAGTTAAGCTCGTCGAAATGCAGCTTAAAGTGGATAAAGTGCAGAAGATATTAAAGGAAGAAAAGTTCGATTTGCTTTTCTTAGAAGCTTGTGTAAGACCCGCGTTAATTCTGTCTCATATTGTAAAGGCACCCGTGATTTTAGTGTCTTCTTTTGGTCCTATGAGGTTCAATACACAAACGCTAGGATCGGCGTGGCATCCCTTACTATACCCAGACTCTATGAGCCAGCGTTTGTACAATTTGACAAAATGGGAAAAACTTGTAGAATTATGGAACTTTTATAAGCTAGAAAATGTTATGAACACAGTTGAAATGACGGAAAATGAATTGGCTAAACGAATGTTTGGACCGAATGCGCCGACTATAAGTGAGTTAAAAAACAATGTTGATTTGCTGTTCTTGAACGTGAATCCTGTATGGGAGGGAAATCGTCCAGTGCCTCCTAGTGTTATTTATATGGGAGGGCTACATCAGGAACCAGAGAAAGAATTGCCAACAGTAAGATATTTCAACGCTGGTTTTTTCATAAATTAACCGAGAAATCATAAAACTGTGATAAAATTTTATAAATTGCAGGATCTCAAAAATTATCTAGACTCTTCTAAAAATGGCGTAATATATCTGAGCTTTGGTACAAATGTTCTACCCTCTTTGCTACCAGTAGACAAGATCAAGATGATTGCCAGAGTCTTCTCTCAACTACCTTACGATGTGGTATGGAAGTGGAACAATAATGAACTTCCAGGACAGTCAAAGAACATCAGAATATCAAAATGGCTGCCACAATCAGATCTTTTGAGTAAGTTATTACAATTTTACAGACCGTAAGTAGCCTCACCAATGATTTACTTGCTACTTATTTTGGTTAAAATATATTTGAACACCTTGCAATATTACCGTAGTTTGAAAAACTGTTTATACTGACGAACTACTTAGTAAAATGATATGGAATTTCAGGACATCCGAAGATCAAACTGTTCGTAACTCAAGGAGGTCTTCAATCAACAGACGAAGCTCTCACTGCAGGTGTACCTTTAATTGGTATACCAATGTTAGGTGATCAATGGTACAATGCAGAAAAGTATGAACATCATGGCATCGGAGTCAAACTTGATTTGATCACAATGACAGAAGAACAATTTAATAATGCTGTAGAGTCTGTTATTAATGATGAAAGGTGGGTGAATAAAATCCCTGTTTGTTTTGATTTATAATCTTTTACGTGCTTACCTGAGCTGAAACGCAATTGACTCGTATGTTGCGACAAATGTTGTGGAAGAACACAAATGGCACAGGCGCACGCGATAGAAACAACTGACACAAGCCATCACCGCTAGACCACGTAAAGTCTTGGTCTGTGTCTGTTAGGCATCAACAGATTTCATACAAGCTTATACGAAGTGAGATCGGCTTCACCGCGAGACAAGTGTGTATGAGAATAGACTCGGACGTTTTGCCTTAGTTTCATTTTAGTAGCATTATCAGAACCTAAATTAGGTGATTTACGGTAATAACAAATTGATATTGGTCTTCAAATTGGACTTAGATAACATAAACAAATATTATATTTGACGACAGTCCAACTTTCATTACAATCAAGGGGTTAAACTTAATCGTCACTTACGGGATATCTTCCGTGATTATTTGTCATATTGAACTCCCGATAATCACGGAAGATATCCCGTAAGTGACAATATAAATTTAGTTTAAAACCGTGAAAGCCTAAAACAGTGTTTAATCAAGGGGTTGTTTAGAACCAATGACATATTTCTTTTCACCATAAATATGTCACGTTGTCATTTGTCTTTCATCGTCAAAATCCGTTTCAACGGTAGACATGCTACGCATTCTGATGTAGTTATCAATTATGTTATTTTATTTTCAGCTATCGACAAAATATTATAAAACTTCGTAACAAGATGCGTGACGAACCGCAGCCTCCACTGGAGCACGCCGTGTGGTGGACGGAGTACGTGCTGCGTCACGGTGGTGCGAAACATCTGCGTGCAACCGCAGCCAACATGTCGTGGGCGCAGTATCTTGAACTAGAACTAGTGCTTACTTTATTGGCAATTGCTTTGGGATTTTTCATATTTGTTTCATTTCTTCTTTATCGGTTACTGAAGTATTTTTTTTCAAAAGGAAGATCGATTCTTTGATAGTTTATAGTAAAATAACATTATGTATACCTTGTACAAAACTGTTATAGATTAAGAATGAGCCAATTTTAAGGAGACGTTGAGTTTTTTTTTAACTAAGAAAAAAAAAATTACTTTACAGTAAACATAAAAACCAAGGTATCGACAAACGTCATTGAAAATAAGTGTTGAGTAACATCTAGCATCACGGAATGCACTTTTGTATGCCCCTTTCTTTCTCTCTCATTATTGCCAGCTATCGATTGATACACTTTTTATTTTGTGACAAGACAAGTCTTGTCACAAAATATCCAGATATCTCGAAACCATTACTGTTTAGAACATTTTGTCTCTCGCAAAACGTGTTTGTATTGATACCAACTATCGATTTACATAGATTTCATGCGTGACTTTACTTTAAAAGAAATGGCTGAAGAAATTCAAAGCCTTTTGGACCCATGACGAAAGTGACCCATACAAAATGGGCTCATTTCTGGTGACGCGGCGCGTCCTAGTTGTATATTTTAAATCATCAATCAAGTGTAAAACGTGTTATTTAAGGGCCCGGTAGTTGTCTATTAAGACGTCGCCTTAAGTTTAAGGGCAAGTGTTGTAAACAGTAAACCAAAAGGCAATGTCTCAATCACATACAGCATATGACACACACACACAGCATGTGACATAGAGCATGTAACTTGTGTCTGACACTTTAACGTGTCTTTGTTTTTTTTTGCTAACATAACGCTTGTTTACTTTCAAATATATCTTTTTACATCTTACTGTAAACTTTTACCAAAGTAAAATCCAATAGTTTTGACCTTCATCAAAACTACCTCTCAACAAAAACAATAATCATTGGTACCTAAAGCTTTTTTGCTTAAAAACACGCTATGCTTAAATTCTAATGACTTTGTAAAAATAATTTGTCGGGTCATCATGATTTTTGGACGACAACTAGCTGAATGTGAGATGACTAAACTTCATGGACACAACAAGATATATAAGACAGCGTATGAATTCATTTTCATAGTAATTTAAACCACGCGCACAATCATGTCAGTCTTGACGGTGTTGTTTTTGTTAACTTTATCAGGAAAGTTCAACGATGGAGCAAAAATACTAGCTTATTTACCAACTCCGTCTATTAGTCATCAAGTTGCCTTTCGTCCCCTAACTCAAGAACTGGCCAGACGAGGGCATGAAGTCACAGTCATCACAACGGATCCCGCCTTTCCGAAAGGTGAAACGCCAGCAAATCTTACAGAAATTGACGTCCACGACTTATCCTACAACAAATGGAAGGAACTGTATGAAATAACATCTACGGGCGATGGTGATGTGGTATTACAAATGCGTTCTTTTTTCGAAATGGTTGTGAAGATCGTTGAACTGCAACTGAAAGTGGATAATGTGCCAAAAATGTTAAAAGAAGAAAAGTTTGATTTGCTTTTTATAGAAGCGATTGTCAGACCTGCGTTAGTACTGTCACACGTTGTAAAGGCACCAGTAATTCAAGTGTCTTCTTTTGGTCCAATGAGCCATAATACGCAAACGATAGGGTCAGCTTGGCATCCTTTATTGTATCCAGACACTTTAAGCCAGCGTGTGTACAATTTAACAAAATGGGAGAAATTAACGGCGCTTTGGACACAATATAAATTACAAAAAGCATTCCACGAAGTTGAAGATTCAGAAAATGCAATGGGCAAAAGATTGTTTGGACCAAATGTGCCAACTATAAGTGAATTAAAAAATAACGTAGATATGTTGTTTTTAAATGTTAATCCGATTTGGGAAGAAAACCGTCCTGTGCCTCCTAGCGTTATTTATATGGGTGGATTGCATCAGAAGCCAGAGAAAAAATTACCTACGGTAAGTTATGACATTTCACTGGTGCCTCGCGGTATGTTTAATATTCACTATACGGTACCTTTAAGCCACGTTATATTTATATTCTCTTTAATTTGATGTTTGCCCTTATTTTTGTGTGTTGTTTAAATATATTATCTTCTCATTAGATATGTATCGTGTCTTTTGGCAAAGGCCTCCTCTAATTGTTTCTATCATGAGCTACTCTTCTACATTTATAGCTTGTACGCTAGTAGTAACATTTATTTCATATCGCTGTTGTGTAAAAAAGTATAAAAAGATATTTTTTTAAATTTCAGGATCTCAAAACGTTCCTGGACTCCTCAAAGAACGGCGTGATTTACATTAGCTTTGGTACAAACGTACAACCTTCACTGCTTCCTTCAGACAGGACAAAACTGATGACTCAAGTCTTCTCTGAGTTGCCGTACGATGTCCTTTGGAAGTGGGACAAGGATGAACTTCCTGGACGCTCTAAGAATATTAGGATATCAAAATGGCTACCACAGTCAGACCTTTTGAGGCATCCTAACGTCAAAGTGTTTATAACACAAGGAGGTCTACAATCAACAGACGAGGCTATCACAGCAGGAGTACCTTTGATCGGTGTGCCAATGTTGGGAGATCAGTGGTACAATGTTGAAAAATATGTAAATCACAGGATTGGACTGCAACTAGACCTACTGACGATGACTGCTGAAGAATTTAAGACTGCTATTAACACTGTGATTGGAGATAAAAGGTGAGTTTTTTGATTAGGTACTCTGTTTTTTAAACAAGTGTTCTAGTACTTAGTTAACGAAAATACTTCTGGACAAATAATCTGTATGTTCAGACGCAAGGAGATTTAAAATTATATTAAGACATATGAACTGAAGGACTTATTTTTTGCGGTCGGGCGATGCCTAGTTTCGAGTGTGAATGGGGGGGGTATAAGATTAGAAGAAGACCAAAGAAACGATGATATGGAACGAAAGGGGTTGTCTGATGAGAGGCCGAATAATAGAGAAGTATGGCAGAATAAGACATGCTGCACCGACCTCAAATGAATCGTATATGGACAAGACAATGTTAAAGATGATTATGATATGGCGATGGCTTACCTAGAATCTAGATTAGCTAGTTATAACCTCAATTAATAAAAACTGATGTCATCCATGTGTTTCAGCTTTCGTGAAAATACAGGTAAACTTGGCCGTTTGATGCGTGATCAGCCGCAGCCTTCACTTGAGCGCGCCGTGTGGTGGACGGAGCACGTGCTGCGTCATGGTGGCGCGAAACACTTGCGTGGGCCCGCCGCTAACATGTCGTGGGCGCAGTATCTAGAACTAGATCTTGTACTTATTCTATCAGCAATTGCTCTTGGATTTGTTTCAGTTATCTCATTTGTTGTGTATAAGTTGTGGAAGTATTTTGGTTTTAAAGTAGAACTTAAAAAACTTAAAAATAATTGATGAATACTTGTAAACGTTTCTTTCTGGGCCCGAGTTTTCTTCATGCACATTCGCATAGTTACGATACAACCATGCCAAAAGATATTTTAGGTATTTAGATTTTAATCCTGATACATTGCCACCCGGACAAAAAACTATACTAAAAAATTGTAATTGTGCTCGTTCATAGAGTTAAATTATAATATAGCAATCGAATACAATGAACAAAAAAAAAATGACCCCAAATAAAATGGGACAAGGGCAGGAAGATGATGATGATGATGATAGCAATCGAATACAAACAATAATCTTATCTGTTTCACTGCTTACACAAGAACAAGCTGATTTATAAAAAAAGCATAGTCACGGCCAGACATACCGGTAAAATTACCTCGCAAACTGTAGACGATTTTGTGAATTGTTTGGTATACAACTGATCTGTGAATGGTGCACTAGGGTGAAGCGAATACAAATATTAATTTTTAGTTAGTTACGTTCTCACTTTCGAATTAGTTTATGTTCAATCTTTTCAGTTGTATTAAAAGTAATAAATAAATAAAATAAATAAAATGTTTTATTGTTTCTCATACGATTGTTCTACAGCACAAAATTGAGGCAGCCCCGTTAAGTTATAAGGATACTTGTGATGGGGTTACCTCGCAGCTTCCCATGGGTTACAATTTTCAATAACAATGTACAATGTTGACGCAGAATTAAAAAAAATTAAAAAGAAAAAAAAAGTTTGTGGGTGTATGTGGTGTGTGAGTGTGTGTGTGGTGTGTGAGTGTTTGAATGTGTGTGGAAGGTAGTTGTGCGAGGTGTGTGGGTGTGAGTAGGTGTGTGTGTGTGTTTATGATTGACCGGTTGATGTATGTTAAAATTTGTTGCAGGCTCTACTTTAGCAAATTCTAGTCAGTAAAAGTTCAATTTCGTCGTACGTTTGAGATTTCAAAAGATAACGAATGTTACATTTTGTTATTGAAAAACAATTAACTAACAACATTCGTTGTCCGTTAAATGTTTTCCAAAAGCTAAAGTTTTCCGTCTTGCGTTTTTGAGATATCTCAGACATATTTTTATGATCTGTATACGTGAACTTTGTTGTACAGAACATTAAGTATTATTAAATTATTTGATAGTTTTAAATAAAATAACAAAACAAAACAGTGTACAAAACTGATATAGATTAAAAATGAGGCAATTAAAAATTTCAGGAGATATTGTGTTTTTTTTTTTTCCCATAAAAAAAAACTACACTGTAAACAAACAAACCCAAGTATCGACAAACGTCATTGAAAGTAAGGGTTGAGCAACATCTAGCATCACGGAATGCCCTTTTGTATGCCCCTTTCCTTTTCTGTCGCTTAGAATCGTAATTTAATAGATAGGGAACATGCGACATGTCAGGTTGAACTACACAATGACTATGAGATCTAGTAAGGGATTTGATTTTTTTGGCCGGATTTCCTGCCGCCATTTTGATTTTTACAAAGTAACAGCCACACATATGACCTATATCATAATAATAATAATATCGCTGGACATTAACACACAGTGCCACCTAGTGCCACACTAGACAAAGCTTGTGTCGTGGACACTGGATAGTTGATGTACAACATATTATACTTTCTTGTTTGTAAATACATACTTATTATACATTTATAAACATCCATGACTCGGAAACAATTAATGTCTATGCTCAACACACAAACATTTGCTCCTACCGGGATTCGAACCCAGGACCCTAAGAACGTAAGGCAGCGTCACTACCACTACGCCATTTGGGTCGTCAATATATTTACATAAAGCTGGAATCAATACAAACAAGTTTTGTTAGGGGCAAAATGTCTAGTGTCACGTTTCCGAGATATGAGCTATTTAATTTAAAATACGTTCACTGATTGCATGTTCAGCACAAATTTGACTTGATCAGACACGCATAAAACGTGTATCAATTGAAAGCTGGCATCAATACAAACAAGTTTTGTCTGAGATGAAATGTTCGAAAGTGTCAAGTTTCCGAAATATATGGTGTTGTGATCGCTACCTTGCACCACTTAGATAACTTAAGGTCTATGTTCACCGAACAGATAACGGTCTGATTATCTAAAAACAGCTGTCACTGTGACATGTTCCGATACATAAATGTGTTTTAAACAGCCGTTTTAAGATAATCAGACCGTCATCTTGTTGATGAACATGGACCTTATTCTCGAAAAAACCTTGTTTGTATTATTGCCAGCTATCGATTAATACACTTTTTATGCTTGTCTTGTCACAAAATATCCAGATATCTCGAAATTGTGACAGTTTATAACATTTTGTCTCTCTCAAAACTTGGTTGTTTTGATACCAGCTATCGATTAACATAGGTCTCAGACGTGGTTTCACTTTAAAAAAAATGGCTGAAGAAAATACGGCCAAAAAATATGACGAAAGTGAAGACAAACGCTATGACATGAATGGCCGCGACGGTCACGGACATTTTAATTATCGTAGAAAATTATGGAAGTATTTTATTTTAACTACCTACAAGTACTCGTAGTTGTTGAATTTTACTTTTTTTTTGGGTTGTTAATCCTGTACTTTATTGATTAAAGTAAAGAAAAAATATATGCATATTACCTATTACTATTGATATAATCAGAATTAACAAGGGCAAGAAACTTTTCAAGGAAACTTTGGCAAGGGTACCTACATTATAAAGGACCGCAACACATAACGAATCCCTGCGAAGTCATAACAATGAAAGCAAAATGGAGCAGCTCAATAGCAAACAGGAGCCGTTATCATCAAATTTAATCATGGAAATAGTCCATATGATAGGAGATGGAAACTACTTGTGTAAAGCCTTCGATCACCACATGATAAGAAGAGACCTGGCCAAGACCAGCCGAACATGGCACTGGCGCTTGCTGGAATCCTGCCTGCCACCACAAACCAATTAAACGCAGATGAGCAAAGGAAAAATATATCGAACCTCAACAGCGTGATTCAGATTCGAATGATAGTTTTCATACAGGCGTAACTTCCTATAGTCTCCTGACTGCTTCTGCGTCTTTAGTAAAACGCACTTTTCATACAAGTAGCTAATATTTTGGGTAGTTAAAGTTTCAAGGTACATTGAAAAATATGGAAACAAGATCTTTTGATTTTTGTGCCGAGCAACCGAGCGGAAAAAAAATTGTCAAGCATGTCAGTTTTTACAATATAAAAAACATTGCTAGTCCAAAGTCTGCAAAATGTGATGGGAAAGTTAGAACCAGCTGTCTGCGTTTGCGCTGTCGCAGGGGTGAACGGCCATGCGCGCGGCGCCCTGCACAGTGCAGTCACAGTACAGTCAAGCGCATTGTCAATAATTTTGTGCGCAGTGAAAATATTGCATATCTTTGAAACGGATCGTTACTTTTAGATTTTTTTCATGATTATTTTTTATTTGTGATTCCAAACAACTCCTCAAGTTTCTTGCAGTTAATTATTAACACCTTATATAAATGTCACCGTAAAATTGTCAAACACGTTAAATTTTGATCTCTCTAGCGACGCGACGTTGTAAACTCTCGAAATATTGTCAACTGAACAGACTGAAGTATCTCTGCCCCCATAATTGGGACTTGGGGCACCCCTACGTTAGGTTAGTTAGGTTCCTTTAAACCCTGAAACCAAACCAACCTGAACCATTTCTCAGGAATGGTACATTATCTTTCATGAGAGAGGTACCATTGGACAAAGAGGACCCCTCCTTCCCTTCTCTTCCTCCACACCGCGTGAGTTGACTACCATCGCGTGCATTTCACGAAAAATGATGCGTTTTATTGTAAGCAGTATGTTAGTTTGACAATATTTCGAGACTTTGCAATCTCTCTAGTTATTTTACAATCTAACGTGTTTGACAATTTTATGGTGACATATATATCACTTTTATCAGTCTCACGTGTAATAAACCTGACTTCTATTTATCATAAATTACGTAGCGTTTTTTTGCCAAGACCGTCCTTATTATCAATTAAACTCATCCTGATAAACTTGATACTTATTTATAATGTAGATTTTTGTCTGGTATCTGTCTGTTCAAATGAAAGTCGAGGACTAAATATTTAGTATTCTTTTTTATTTTCAACTGTACAAAACACTTATTAGCTAGTTTTTTTTTTAATTATAATTATTATCACAACAATTCATTTTATTTAAATTTGCCTATGACCGTGTACTAACCAAAGCCATCATGGCACAATCGTCGCGTTCAGTTTGTTTAGTGAACAAGTTTTCCGATCATATTCGATCACGTCGAATACGTGATCGAATATGTTTGGAAAACTTGTTCACTGACTAACACTCGACTGATCGCTTTGATTAGGACGCATGTTTCGACGCGGCTTTTAATATTATACGGCTATAATAATGACTTCTACATTTTTTTGCTAAATGACATCTGCGAACCCTCAAAGATTTTAAACGTTAATTAGCCACGTTATTTCTATATTTGTCTTATTACAAATGATAGACAGAGACAGGAACATCTTCACGTAACATCACAAATTAAGTGACGTGTAAGGTCTCGGCCTCAAATTCCAAGACTGAACAAATATTAAATCATAAAATACCAGTATAACCTGGCCTCACCATGTTCAAATTTCTACTACAATGAAAGATAAACTATATTTTGTAGCTTGATGGGTCGTCATGCGTACTAAACAAAACTGTTCATACTCGAACAATTATTTAACCTTTGACAGCAGTAATCTAAAAGTAACCTTATCTTATCGGGAATAAAGATCACTGCCATTTTGACAGTATCGTTATAAGCAGAAACCCGATCGCAACTTAAATAGAACGAAAGATAGAATGACGGCGAAAGGCCTACATCAACAAAATTTTAAACTATACTAAGTACTCTTAACTTTAGCCTTAATAATATAGTTATTAGTAACAAACTTATACAAACTATAGGTAATACCGGCTAGGACTAATAATGCAGAGAGTAAAGCTCCTAAAACAATAGCAATGAGTTCAAATTCGAGGTACTCTGCCCACGACATGTTGGCGGCAGGCGCGCGCAGATGTTTCGCACCACCGTGACGTATCACGTGCTCGATCCACCAGATTGCTTTGTCTAAAGGCTGCATTGGCTGGTCCTGCATTAGAGTCCTTAAACGGGCAATGTTCTTGCGGTAGCTGAAAGTAAAAATGAATTGGTTATGCATTCATTGTACAAGCTGTATTAAAATCCTTGTTGTTTCACACTCTACATTGCGCCCAAGTCTAAACTACGAGGATGTAATTAAAAGTTTCTGTTGAAAAACAAACCTAATAAAACTCTGCCCGGCAAGAGAATCGAACCTAAGGCCTGTAGCGTTTGCAAACACTAGACCAAAGCCATAATGACCATTTATCCAACTAAAAAAAACTTTGTTATTTTACCTGTCATCTCCAATAACTGTTTGAACAGCATTCGTAAACAATTCTTCACTCAGCGATTCCAATTCAACTTTTTTTCCAATTCTGTGATGTTCATATTTTTCGACGTTGTACCACTGGTCTCCCAACATTGGTACACCGACCAGTGGTACTCCTGCTGTGATAGCCTCGTCAGTCGATTGTAGACCTCCCTGGGTTACAAATAGTTTAATCTTGGGGTGTTCTGCAAGGGAAGATGTAATAAATAAATAAATTTTGCCGTTGAAGGTCATTCGATTTTTGATGTGCTTTATTTATTTATTCAACAATTTATGTACACACTGAATACAGAAAATAAGAAAGGAATAGAAAATAGGTACAAAGATGATGCTTATTTCTTTCTTTAATCTGATAATTTTTAATAAGTTTTCGATTTTGAGTTCCAACATGAGTCCACGTCCTAATCAAAGCGATCCGTCACACGAATATACGATAGACGATTCATGTTGTACAAGTATCTTCGCGAAAGTAGAAAGTGTGTTACTAAGGCCCAGATTCTCAATCCTGAATTTACTTTACAGCAAAGGAGTCTTCACAAAGTAAGCTTTGTATTACCGAAATATACTTTCAATTTCAGGGACAGTTGCTTGGCTTTCCTTAGAAAAGTAAGTTCTTTAGTAAAGACGTGTGGCTGTCACGTTACACGTACAAATGTTTTGGAGAACATATTTTAAATCAAGTTTTATTTTCTTAAAAAAAAAAGTGTTATTAACATATTATATAACGTGCACTTGCTTAGATTTATAATAATAATATAAAATTAGAATCGCTCATTCCAAAGTGATGAAAGGTGGGTATATAGGGCTTGGGAACGACCGGACCAAGGTGTGACTGACACGCGTCTACCGGATGATGATGCCATGTGTTCATTCTGGCGCAGCATCTGGTCGGTGCCTGTCAGTCACACTGAGGGCGATTGGATCCGGAAGGTTGAACAAGTGTGTGATCAAATACAGGAAATGGGGGCAATCATCATCAGCCCCCAAGACGTAGCTTGTGCAGTTCGTCCGCTGCCTAACTGGAAATCTCCAGGGCCGGACGGACTGCACAACTTCTGGATCAAGTGGTTCCAAAGATCACACGCTCGCTTGGCGTCCCAGTTTCAATCAGCCTTAGAGTCAGGGTCACTACCCCAGTTTATGACTACAGGAATTACCCACCTGCTCCATAAATCAGGTAGTACTGCGGAACCCAAAAATTATAGACCAATCACTTGTTTACCAACGGTCTATAAAGTTCTTACATCCATTTTGAGAGCAAAAATCAACAAACATATTGAGAGTAATTCTATCATGTCTACCTCTCAAAATGGATGTAGGAACGGGTCCCGTGGTACTAAGGAGCTGCTCCTCATTGATATGGCCATTAGCCAACAGGTTCGCCGCTCCCGAAAGAATCTGTCTACATGTTGGATAGATTATAAGAAGGCCTATGATTCTGTGCCTCATACATGGCTCATGAGGGTGCTGGAGTTGTACAAAATAAATGCAACTCTACGCGCCTTCCTTGAGTCATGTATGGGGCAATGGAAAACGATCCTTCGATATCCAGGATGTCGACAGATCCAGGGGAGCGATGAACCTGTATGGATTAAACGGGGAATATTCCAGGGCGACAGTCTGAGTCCACTTTGGTTCTGCTTAGCCCTGAATCCTCTAAGCACATTGCTGGAGAATTCAGGACTAGGCTACCGGTTGAGGAAAGATGGTCAGGTTATATCTCACCTGCTTTACATGGATGATCTGAAACTCTTTGCCCCCAACAAATTGCAACTGTTGGAGCTACTAAAAGTAACTGAAACTTTTAGTAACGCCATCAGGATGGAATTTGGTGTGGACAAATGTGCAGTAATGTATGTAAAGCGAGGGGAGATTATGGAATCCGAGGGACTTCAGCTCTCGGATTCCATACACCTAAGATCTCTTTCCTCATCCGAAAGCTATAAGTATTTGGGTATGTCGGAAGCGTTAGGCATTAACGTAACTGACATGAAGCAATCGTTGAAGGAGCGCTTCTTCGGTCGTCTGAAGAAGGTTTTAAATAGCCTTCTTTCAGGTGGAAACAAGGTGCGCGCCTTCAATGGTTGGGTCATGCCGGTTTTAATGTACTCTTTTGGCATACTCAAATGGACTCAGACGGAACTTGATGCCCTGGATAGGAGGGTACGCACACTGCTGACCGCAAATCGAATGCATCACCCACGGTCGTCGATGATGAGACTGTATATCCCTCGGAAGTGCGGGGGTCGAGGCTTCTTAAATGCTAAGAACCTGCACAACCGAGAGGTATGCAGTCTCAGGGAATATTTCCTGGAAGCCGACGTGGGGATGCACCGAGATGTGGTCTCAGTGGACAAGGGCCTCACCCCGCTCTCCCTGGCTAACGGGAACTGGCGCAAACCTAAAGTATTGGACACTAATGACCGCAGGGAAGAATGGCAAGGCAAGGAGCTTCACGGACGCTTTTACCGGGCCCTACATGGCCCTGATGTAGACTTTTTAGCGTCTGTATCCTGGCTACGCTTTGGTGACCTCTTCGGGGAAACCGAAGGTTTTGTTTGTGCAATTATGGACGAAGTTATGATGACGAATAACTACCGCAAATACATTGTGAAGGACGGCACGGTTGACATATGTCGGGCATGCCACCGTCCGGGAGAGTCGATCCGACACATTATTTCTGGGTGTTCTAGTCTGGCTAACGGAGAGTACTTGCATAGACACAACCTTGTTGCCAGGATTATCCACCAGCAACTTGCTTTGAAATACAACCTTGTGGAATCAGAAGTGCCATACTATAAGTATACGCCCGACCCAGTTCTCGTAAATGGTAATATCACGTTGTATTGGGACCGACCTATCACCACCGACAGGACTGTTGTTGCCAATAGGCCTGACATTGTGGTGATAGATCGATTGGAGCGTCGCACAATGATTGTTGATATAACGGTCCCACATGATGAGAACCTCGTGAAAGCAGAGCAAGATAAAATAAACAAATATCTAGATCTGGCTCGCGAGGTTGTCGACATGTGGGATGTGAGTACAGCAATCATTGTGCCGATAGTCGTGTCGGCCAATGGCTTAATAGCCAAGAGCCTCGACCAACACCTTAGGAGGCTCTCGCTTGGCAGCTGGATCAAGGGCTTGATTCAGAAAGCAGTACTTCTCGACACGGCACGTATTGTTAGGAGGTTCCTCTCTCAAGAGCCCTGACCACCGGCAGCTCGGACCCTGTCCCCAGCGCTAGTGAGCTACTGTTTTTATATTTTTAAATGTTTTTTTTTAAATTTAGTTTTGTAAATAAATATTTAAAAATGTAAAAAATATGTAAAATAATGAATAAAGGATATAAAATATATATATATATTTTTTTTTATTAAATTTTACATGAAAAGTGTTGGTGGAAAGGTCTTTGGAAAAAACAATATGTATTAGTTACGTGGAACGGAACGGAACATCGCTGACGTGAGGTTGACGTTCTGTTTCCTACTTGTACGTAAAAATGTTTTTCATGATTATTTATTAACTTAATTCGATCTATGCATTACTTTTGGTCTCCCGATACTGCCTCCCCTGTTAACTTGTAGTCTTTGACCTGCTGCTTGATATGGATAACGTCGTAAAAATTGTACAACTTTTCAATCAAATTGAAAATATCAGAAACCGGTAGTAGATACAGCAAAATTCGTTAGAAAAATAAGTAAGAAATTAAACGATGCGACGCAAAAACCAACACAATACAAACAATAAAAAAATCACTCAAATCGACATGACTTTTCGAGCTTATAAACCAACCCAACCATAATAAAATGTGTTCCTTTTCTAGGAAATTAGTTTAACATGAAGGACTACATTATTTAAACGCATAGTAATGCACAGTTTACTTTGAGGCCAAAGTCATGATTCTCGACTACTTAGCCTTTACTAAGCAAAGTATAATTTTTGGAAAATAAAGTAGAGCTTGACAGGACCAAGAAATATATTTTTGGGTGAAAGTAGACTTTTGCATCAAAGTATAGTTTAAGTGCGGTCTGTGAATCTCAGCCTAAGTATAAAGTAAAGAATACTTGGTTGACGGCTTTGTGAAGAGTCTCTTTACACCCTGTTTAATTTATGTGCATAGATATAGTACCGTATCGTCTATAGCACGATCAAGGTCACATAGCTGGGTTGTTTTGCGACAAAAACGAGCTCCAAGCATAAGCGTGCATTTATATCAGTGGAACAGGTTATTTTGCAAAATTACTCTAGGTTGTCAATATTATTATTGATAATTTTTAATTAATTTCTGTTCTTGGTTATTTTAGCAGCAACACAAATATTCAAGTGTTGGTAAAAGGAGACAATTTTTTTTGTTCGAGGATTAGTTTCCCACATAAATTCTAGCATATAATAATGAAACGTACATTGATTTCTTCCTTATAACCTCTAGATTCCAGTGGTTTAATTAGCTTAGCATTGTCTAACCGGAATAAATGCGAAAAATCTGCAAAAACACTTACGAAAACCAAAATAAACAGAAAAAGTAAATGTCAAAATAATGAAGTTGTCTGTCAATCACAAAAAAGTGGGTTTATAACGTTTCATGCCACGTTGATTGTTTAAACCACCTATGCGATTTTAGTGTAAACCTATAAAAATGGCATTAAAAATGCTCATAGTTTAATAATATTTATTTTTATATTCTTTCTGATTCTATAATAATTATATAGCACATATGATTTCCAACGGATAGGTACCGTACTTTTTTTAGTAAACAGAAAAACGCCCCTATTCACGTAAGTATTTGCTGTCAAATGACATTGACCACAACAGGAATGATTTGACTCGCAAAAAAAATCATAACATAGCTTATTTATTATGATTTTAAGATTCCGTTTTCATTTCTACGTAATATTTCCTTTAAAACCATAGTAAAATGGTTACTTTTTTTTGGTGTTATTATGAATAATAAATGCAACGACCAGGTGGGCCCAAAAAAAACTATCTCCTTTCGACACTCAACCTTTTATGGATAATGAGATGCAACCCGCTGACAGACAGACAGACGAACGGACGGACAACGGGGGCTTAGTAATAGGGTTCCGTTGATTACCCCTTCGGGTACGGAACCCTGACAAGAATAAAATCAAAATAAATAAATAAATGAATAAATAAATAAAAAAATAAATAAAAAATAAATAAATAAATAAATAAATAAATAAATAATAAATAAATAAATAAATAAATAAGTAAATAAATAAATAAATAAATAAATAAATAAATAAATAAATAAATAAATAAATAAATAAATAAATCAATAATTCAATAAATCAATAAATCAATAAATCAATAAAATCAAAGCATTTATTTCAAGTTGGCCAATTACAGGCTCTTTTGAATTTTCGAAATAAAGATGAAAATTAAATGTAGCTACAGTCCCAGTAGCAAGACATAAAAACTGTGAAAGTACTGTACTTGCCCATTCCCTAGCGTAGATCTCTATGGGGATATAAAAAACAACGAATCAGTTTTACTTACTCAGCAGATCTGACTGAGGCAACCACTTGGATATCCTGATGTTAGCTGACTTCCCAGGCAGTACATCTTTGTCCCACTTCCAGAGGACATCATAAGGCATCTTAGAGAAGGCTCTGATGAGTGTTTGTATCTTCTCTGCTGGTAGAAGACTTGGTTTCACATTTGTACCAAAACTTATGTATATGACGCCGTTTTTGGATGAATCCAAATATGATTTTAGGTCCTGGAAATGGGAATAAATTAAAGATTTCTGATGATTTATTATGTAAGCTGTAAGGTTTGATAAAAGTTATGCCAAGAATGCTGGGGTCAGTCGTACATGAGTTGGAACCATAAGATACTAAATTCCTTCTGTCCTCAAAAAAACACCCTAAACGGCTCACACGCCAGTGTTGTTGAGCGAGTGGGAAGAGCTTAGCAATTGCATTTACCCGTACGTGAGAATGGTCAGCGATTCAATGCCGCCCATCTTCGATAGCCGCAAGAGCATTTAGAGTACTTTTATATAATTAATTTAAAAATAACAGTAGCTATTAATATTATGAAAACAATTGTTGGTCGTTTCATTTGTACCTTTGGTGACAGTAGGACATGCCTTGCCTTATGATAGTATGAAAAATCGAACGTCGTGAAACGTAATGATTTTACACAAGTCGAAATTTTAACATCGACAAACGTACTGTCGAATAACTTTTAACGCCTTGACGCCTCGGTACTGTCCGTCAACGTGTTAAAGCAAATGTTGAAGAATGTTCTGGTATATTATGTCAAAATGATGTACAACTCCTAAGTTGTATATCCGAATATATCGTATGTTTCGAAGCCTTTTCGGACAATAATTGCAATAGGTCCATTTTTTTTTTCACTATTTACATTAAACGATTATAGTACAAGTTATCTATGTATTTTGGGTATCTATGATTGGTAAAGTATGTTATTATTTCATGCAACTAAGCAAAAGCATACAATTTCAACGAGGAAACTTTGCTATTTCGCGTTTTTTTTAAACAGTCCTTTAAGGTCCATGTTCACCAAAAAGATGACGAGCTGATTATCTAAAAACAGCTGTTTAAAACACATTTCTGTATGGGAAAATGTCAAAGTGACAGCTGTTTTTAGAAAATCAGACTGTTATCTTTTCGGTGAACATGGACCTAAGTCATTGATCTCAACTGTTAGATAGTCTTTACGGGTTATCAAAATCCCGAAAATCTGACAACACGTGTTGCTAGAATTTTTTTAAACTTTGCCCTTCTAGGAGTTTTCTTGTATCGTGGGTGCGTTTACAAACATTTAGACTCACATACACAAAAATCTGGAAGAAGTAGCAAGTATTTGTAGGCCATACAAATGTTTGCTACGTACGTGAACCGAACCCCATACACGTTACAACCAATCCGTTGCGTAAAAGTTGTGTTACCTACCCAGTAAATTAGTTGTAGATGTCAAATAAGTAATCAATCTGTGTTAATATTGGTATTCCTCTATGTTAAAGATGTATTATAAATAACTCAATGAAATGCAAATAATGCTTGTAATAGGAATTTATACATTAATACATTTACTGTTTGAATATAAAGGGTGTAGACCATCTCATCACAAAGCCGTCAACCAAGCATTCTGTACATCAAAATAAGTTACTTTACGCAAAAATTGCTGGGAAATATCTTTTTTTTTGGAATGAAAAAAGATGTTTTGAGGTATAACTCAATGTAACGCACTCAAAATATTGTGCTGGTGGATGGATTGAACAATACGAGGTTCGTGAAGTCGTTTCAAGTAAATATCGTACAATAAAAGCTTGTATTAAAAAAAAAAATGTCAAAAACTTGTAACTTTGAACCCCAATATCTCCGTAACTAGATTGGTGTATAACAAAAAAAACATCGGAAAGACTAGGAAAACAAGTGCCGTTCGGCTTCATTAGGAGGTGTTTTAAGCCCTTTATTTATCTTGTATTAAAATCCTTGTTGTTTCTTTCTATTTTGACATATTCCCTATCTTCACCATTGATAGCATTCTACGAGCAGTGGTAGCGGTCTAATCTAAAATTAGTCTTAAAAACAGAGTGAAACATTACATCTTGCCAGTAATCCCCGAAGGAATAAGCACTGAGAAATCACTTAATATAATTACTGTCACTTGTAAAACTTACACTGCTAAAAGAACTAACTGGTTTTGATAGTCTTGTAAATCAGCCACTACATTTGTGACTCTTCACCGCTATCTATTTATCAATTGTCACGATGACTCAGTAAGTTGAAACGAGATAAAAGTCTCCGTAATTAGTCAAGTGATAAGATCGTAGAACGTTCCTGTCCCCGAAGGATGAGACTGAATTGTACTGAGAGTACACTCACTTTTCGACAGTTATGTTTAAGTACCTTTTAATAGAGAGTCAATCTATTGCCACCAACTGGACAAAAATCTTAACACATGCTACCGAGAAATTGCAAACAGAAAAACCAAAACAAACTTTGTCCAACCTAGGAATCAAACCCAAGACCTCACGCTAACTCAATAGTGTTTGCAAGAGAAAGTAGGTTTACCTGAGGCAACTCCTTATGCGGTTTCTGGGGCAGGCCTCCTAGATGGATGACACTCGGAGGCACTGGCCGAATTCCTTCCCAAATCGGGTTGATATTCAAAAACAGCATTTCAACATTATTTTGTAGCTCAATTACATCAGGAACATCAGCTCCAAAATGTTTCCTGTTCAGTATATTTTCGTCTTCTGCCATGCTTGTGGATAAACCATCTATCATGTAGTTGTTGTATAATTCGTACAACTTTTCGTACGTTGTTAGATTGTAAAGCTTCTGGTTTACGCTGCCCGGGTACAAAAACGGATGTGAAGGTGCTCCAATCACTTTGTAGTTCTCCCAGAAAGCTCCAAATGAAGAAACTTGAATCAAAGGTGCTTTGAACACATGTGAAAATGCTAGCACTGGTCGAATACATGCTTCTGTCATCAGAAGATCGAACTTCCCTTTTCCTTTGATCAAATCTTTCACTTCTTTCGTTTGCAGCTGTGCGTCCACTGTATTCATAACAACTTCCACTGCAACCCTCATTTGTGATATAAGATCTTCTTTGTTCCCTCTCGCTGTAGCCATGAATGCTTGCCAAACATTGTAAGAGATGTCGTGTACGTCGATTTCCGTAAGATTCTTCGGTGCTTCACCTTTCTTGAACATTGGATCTGTTGTTATTACCACTACTTCGTGTCCACGTTTTATCAGCTCCATGGTTATTGGTCTGAAAGCGACCTGGTGACTGATGGACGGGACTGGGTATACCGAGAGGATCCTCGCCGCATTTGCGACGCAAATCGTCAACAGAAGGCACAAAACTACACGTCCTAACATCGCTATTGTAAAGCCAGCGTACAACTAAATCAGACAAGTGCATGTTTTGGTGTTATATACGGAAATCAGTCGAGATAAATATAGTCGGTATAATTAAGATTGACTCGTTTGTTATTTTATTAATTCGTCCGTTCTGTAAGTCAGTCACGCTTCTAACGTGATAGAAATATTTGTGTTTCTAGTTTTAGGTTATGCACGGCCCAGTATGTTATAAAGGAATCGTTTCAGGAATACTCCTGTGCCTAGTTGTTGGTTAATAAAATTGGTTTCGCATAACTGATTAGGTTGAAATTTAGCTATTCATCCTTGAAATCTTTATTTATTTTTAGGGGTCAAAAATAAATTTATATCCGAACTGAACATAAAAAATTATAGTCAGCCCGACTAAGCCTCACTCATTTTTTTGTAGCATGGGAAATCATCAAATAACTTCTCCCACTCTGGGAGGAGCGGGAGGGAGTGTCAGACTTTTACTGACTAAAACCCATCCATGTCCCTTCCTCGCCCTTCATGTTCCGGGGCCACGGTATCTCTTTCGAACAGGCCCACAACCCCGGCAGACTTAGGCTCTTGCGGGCCCCTCTCCTTATGTTGACATCTCTTTGAGGCGCGCGTGGAACACGAACTCGCCGTCGACACGGCCTGTCGTCATTAGACGGACGAACGGCTAGCTAGCCTATAGCTAACCGTCCACAGGCCCGCGTCTACGGTGGCCGGTAGCCACGCGACGTGGCCCCCGACGCCCAGTGCGTCTCACGCGGCGGCTGGAAAGACAAGCTCTTTCCCTCTCTCGTTCCGCCACCTCCCATTCCGTCTTGCTCCGGACTTGGTTTGCCTGTTCGGACACGCACTTGGCCGTTATCTTTTAATTATATAATAATTTTATTGTAATAAGATATTGAATGTGTCGAGTCACTGCGAGTCGACAATTTTGTTATCACGCTTTGCCTTGTGCAGTATCGGTATCCAAGTGACGGTTTCGACGACGCGGTGTGCTCGCACTCACTACCATTCATTTTATTAGTGTACTCGTAGAACTTGTGTTCACTAGTATGGAGGTGTTGTCGAGTTTGTTGGGTATGCTGTAGCATCCATAAAAGGCACTACCCAGTAGTAGTCATAGTTCTTTTTGGAGTAAGGTCATCAAAACAAAAAAGGGGAGAACAAAGGTAATAGGTTACAGTCACAGTCACAGTATACACAGAAAAGGAATGTAAGGTTTATCTATACGAATATTATAAGGTGGTAAAAGGACTCGGGCTGAATTTGATCAGGATTTTTTTTTTGGCGTCCATAGATTTCATATAAAAGGTCCCATTCGATGACAAATTCCCATGAGATGTACAGTTCACATTAGTTATATGGTTTTTGGTCTCATTTAATACACCTTCTTGAGAACTTTCAATGTACCAAGAGTAAGACTTTCATCGAAGGTGTGATGATGAAGACTGAAGGCAGTTGCAAGAGGTCAGCAACAGTTTACAGCAGTTACATTAGTATTGGGCTCATTACATTCACCTTGGTGAGAACTTTAAACCTAACTTGAGTATGAATTTCATCGAAGGAATGATGATGAAGACGGAAGGCAGTCGCAAGAGATCCACAACAGTTTGCTGCACTGCGTCATCACAGAGTGGATCGCGTACGATCTTGCGTTTATGAATGGAGTATTAAAAGCGCTACTAACATTTAATTGAGATTAAGATTTATTGATTTCGACTTGAGTTACTGTGTTTCGGTTACAAAACTACGTAAAATTAACCATATATGTGATGGTGATTATAGTGTAATAAGTGATTATTGTTAATACATACGAATAAATCTATTTGTATGTAAATGTGTTGTGTGATCTATGTACAATACAAATATGTAAACTAAATGTAAGGTGTATATCCTACTCGCTCACTGATTGTAGACCAATTTTCAACCTTATGACTCAGGACATGGAGTTGAAAAATGAACATATAAGTGAAGTTTCATAATATATTACTTATCAGTCCCGCGTGTAATAAATATTACTTCTATTAATCAACAATGATGTCGCGTTTCTTTGCCAAGATCATCCTTATTATTAATTAAACACTTCCTGATAAACTTGATTGATGGATTTATAATAATGAGATTATTGTCTGGTATCTGTCTGTTCAAATGAAAATCGGGGATAAAATATTTAGTATTCTTTTTATTTTCAACTACAAAACACTTATTAGCTAGATTTTTTTTTAAATTATAATTATTATCACAACAATGCACTATATACATTTATTTATTATTTATTTATTTATTACTGTAAAATAATGACTCCTACATCTTAAGTGCATCAATTTATGATTGCCCTTGCAAAATAAAAACGTTAATTAGTTGCGTTGTTTCTGTCTTTGCCTCACAACTGTTTTAGTACAAGAGCAAAACATGGACAAAACATCTCTAGGTGAAATTTTGAGATATTTGTCAGCGGCAATAATCCGATAGCAACCTTATAGGAATCAGTTAGAGAACAGTTTGCAAAAGGCCTAACATCAACAACATTTTACACTAAATTAAGTACTTTTAACTTTAGCCTTAATAATATAGTTATTAGTAACGAACTTGTACAAACTATAAGCAATACCGGCAACAACTAATAATGCAGATAGTAAAGCTGATAATACGATGGCAACGAGTTCAAATTCGAGGTACTCTGCCCACGACATGTTGGCAGCGGGCGCGCGCAGATGTTTCGCACCACCATGACGGATCACGTGCTCGATCCACCAGATTGCTTTGTCTAAAGGCTTCATTGGCTGGTCCAGCATTAGAGTCCTTAGGTGGGCGATGTTCTTGCGGTAGCTGAAAATTAAAAAAAAAAGGAATTATTGAGCATTTGCTGTACTAAACTCCTAGTTGTCGTACTGAGTAAAAACACCTTTGGTATATTTTACCTGTCATCTCCAATAACTGTTTGAACAGCATTCGTAAAAGATTCTTCACTCAAAGATTCCAATTCAAGTTTCTTTCCAATTCTGTGATGTTCATATTTTTCAACATTGTACCATTGATCTCCCAACATTGGTACACCGACCAGAGGTACTCCTGCTGTGATAGCTTCGTCTGTTGATTGTAGACCTCCTTGTGTTACGAACAGTTTGATCTTGGGGTGTTCTGTAAGGAAAGAAGGGATAAATTCAATAATTTTACCGTTTATCCTTCGATATGTTTACCTTGTCAAATTCATTTGATATAATCATCATCAATCATCGCTTCTGTGTTCAAGCATTTATCTACATCCTAACCAAAGCGATCGGTTAGCGTCAGTTTGCATCAAGACGCAACGGGACACGACACTGAAAGAAGCCAGTAAATTCTCGCTGCGTAGCGAGACGCCACGTAGCACAGTAAGGCATCTCGAGGTGCAGTGCTGCATAGTGCAACATATTCTTAATTGAGTCGCACTATTAAAATATGTGCGTAGCGTCGCGGCGTGTCGTGTCTCGCTGTACACTTCTAAACACGATTTGTGTATTTATGTTAAACTCATACGTTCACTATAGGCATGCATTTCGGGTCCGCTGAACAAACAGAAGCCGATGGTCGCGTGTTCACACAACGATCGCTTTGGTTAGGACGCGGCCTCAGCTTCGACTTCGAAGTTAACTAGGAAACAAAGTAAACATCAGATAATCGACTTGTTTCTAGGTACATAATCTACTAATATAATTACTATAATTTTGTACGTCTGTATTTATGGTACAGTCTGTACTCGTTGGTACGGCCAAGGTCACATAGGTGCGATATTTTTGCTGAAGAAACGAGTTCCATTTAACATCAACTTTTTGTTGACATTTTACCTAAACTTGTTTTTGTATGGTAACATGGATTCACATGTTAAGACTGGTTCCACTGTCATTAGCGTATATCGATGACTTTGCGACTTTTTTATAATAATATTATACTCATAATGTTCTGTTCACCATGAGTCGGCGATATTTAGATGAACAACACTATTTAAATACCTATTATACTTGACAAAACAGGTTGATTTGAACAAAAAATAACTTGTAGTCGTAAACTCATAATGTGATACAGATTAAAACATTATGTAATACTAACTGAGATCATGATCATGTATAAACATGTACGAATACCATAAAGAACCATTGAGTACGTGCCTAAAATAATGTTGCTTACTTTTTGATAAGAATCTAGCCGTTTATTTTATAAATAGCCGTTTAAAAAAATTGTTCATAAGGCATCTGTTCCACCGAAAACGAAAAGCGAGTGAGGTAACAACTTAAAAATTGTTAGAGCAACAAGAAATAACTTGTGTGTTTTCTCTGGCAGTGTGAACAGGCATGATCATCATCATCAGCCTACAACAGTCTGATGGTGCTCTAATTCAGTTGCTATTAGCTATCCTCAAAAAACCCCGTGATCTTCGCTCCACCGATTCTTAGGGCTTCCCACCTGTTGGCCGATTCGCGTGACTCCACTCCAGAACATGTCTACCTGAACGGTAACCGGTTTATGGCTAATAAGGTATAAACAGTCAGCAATCAACTATTCTTACAAATAAATTATATCTCTATAACTGACACAGCACCTACATTTATTTGGATGTTTAATGAGCGAGAACATAGTCGATAGCAAATCGCTCTCCGTCAGCAGTGCGACGTCAGCCTTAGAGAGTGGATTTTTCAAAACTTCGCTTCTGAGTAACGACTTTTATTTACGCATCTGTCAAGTAATTAGAGAGATTCTTCATTACCAATTGGTAATATTGAAGCCAAAAACAACGGCAGTGAACCAAAAATAATAAGAATCAGTTTAACTTACTCAGTAGATCTGACTGAGGCAGCCACTTGGATATCCTGATGTTATCTGACTTCCCAGGCAGTACATCTTTGTCCCACTTCCAGAGGACATCATAAGGCATCTTAGAGAAGGCTTTGATGAGTGTCTGTATCTTCTCTGCTGGTAGAAGACTTGGTTTCACATTTGTACCAAAACTGATGTATATGACGCCATTTTTGGATGAATCCAAGTATGATTTTAGATCCTGGAAACAAGAATATATTCAAGATTTGTGATAATATCAGGATAAGTGACTCGTGGCTAACTTATGTTAGCTGTTAGGTTCGATAAAGATTATGTTAAGGTTCCTGGGGTCAATATAGTATAGTATGGATGGAACCATAAGACGCTGAGAGCAACGGTGGCCCAGTGGTGGCGGTCCCGACTTATGAGCATTAAGTCTGGGGTTCAAACCCAGACAGGCGCATTACTTTGTGTAATTTGTACCATCTTAAAACGGTGAAGGAAAACATCGTGAGGAAACCGGCATGTCTTAGAACCAAAAATTTGAAGACTTAATGACATCTACCAATCCTCATAGAGAAGAGGCCTGACCTAGCAGTGGTAACATTAAAAGGCTGATGATGATGATGATGATAAGACACTGAGTTCCTTCTTTACTTTAGGAAACACCTTAACCCTTTGGTTTCAACTGGCATCATATTTCTTAGGTAGTCGTAACAGGTTTAACAGAAGCCTGAAAGTTTTAAAGTCTGAAAGAAGACTTGTATTCAATCACGATATGAAAACAATTGAAATAGCTATAAAACATGCCAATCATACACTTGATATAATTTATTGTCTCTTGTTCAATTACTCTATCAGCTAAATGAACTCAACTGATTTCAACGGTCGTGTAACTTTAGTGACTCTTCACCGCAATCTATTTATCAATTTTATTGTCATGATGACTTGACATGAATTGAAACGAAGTAAAATCACAGCAAAACTCTTCACGATTAGTTTAAAAAAAAAATACACAACTTTTGATAGATACTTGTTTTATAGGGTGTAAAAAAACGTCTCACGGACGCAGAGAAAAATTTTCTCCCCATCATTGCCTTCATTTACTTGTACCTAGAAACCTTGTAGTTACGGAAATCGAAGTTCCAACTTTTTCACAAGTTTGTTTTTTTTAAATACAGGTTGCTAATGTAAGACTTTTACTTTAAACACCTCAATTTATCTGTCAGCACAATGTTTTGAGTGCGTTATATTGAGTTCTAACACAAAACATGATTTGTCACCCCAAAAATAAATGTCGTTTCCCAGGAATAAAATCGTAAAGGTACTTATTATGATGTACATAATACTTGTTTGGCGGCTTTGTGATAAGTCTGTTTACATTTTGTAATATATATCGTGAGTAGGTACTTGAGGACCTCTATAGTACAAAGACATAGTACTAAAGAGGTCCTCAAGTACCTACGTAAAATAATGTAATTACTATAAACTACACAGTCTTTTTCTATTAATTGAAGGCATATTATGCTATGGAAATCGTTGCTGCCATAAAGCATTTAATTTTCCTGCTATTATACATGACTGTGTCATAGAAGGAAATAATGAAAAATCTTACACTGTTAAAAAACCCTTTCTACGGTATTTAACCTAGAGTCTTGCAGTGATATAATTACAGTTATCTTTACGAATGAACAGGAATCATTTCGGTCCAATAATGGAGAGATACGTTACGGTTTTATCCAATACTATAAAATGAGGATATTTTTAAATCCCTACACATTATATCATTTAAAATTATGCTCTCGAAAACGGTTCTTACGACTTCGATGAAAGGTGCAATATTACGGGTATAACCCGTAATAAGGGCATGAGCCTTTACACTTAATGTTAAATGTTAATGAAATAAATGTTAATGTTCAAAGGTATTTAATCCGAAACTGCATTAAAATAATGTAATAAGAAAATAATAAAAAATGTTAGAAAAAGTCACAAAATGTTGTATGTTGCGCGAGCTCGATATTAAACCGAAGACTGACGTACTTGCGTACGTGACGATACTACATTTTTATAGAATAACAAAATTTGCAGTATCTTAACTAGGCTAACTAAAGTACAATGTGCGGTTGCTGACCGTACATTGCACCTGCAAAAACTGCTGACTTTTTTGGGGGCAAAAACTGCTGACTTTTTCGTTTGTTGGTTTCAGTCTCAACAAAAGCCTCTTATTTAAATTGTGTCATAAACTATCTTTGCACTACTAGAGAATACTTCAACTGACATAACATCATATTATCACGCTTCTTCCCTCAAAGGATAAGGTATCATTTATCAATTAGCACCGAGAAATTCCATATGCAGATATCCAGAAGCACTTTGTTCAAAAGAAGTATTTAGGATAGATCCCCGGACATCACCCTCATTGAAAAGTGTATGCAAGTACTAGACTAGAGGTAATTAACCGAGCATACTCTTAATAAAACATCTTACGTGATAGGTTTGCGAGTATGGATGGATGTTAATTTCACGCAAAAACTATTTACGGGAGCTTTACTAGAAAATCAGTTTAATTAACCAAGAAAGTAGGCTTACCTGAGGCAGCTCCTTATGCGGTTTCTGGGGCAGTCCTCCTAGATGGATGACACTCGTAGGCACTGGCCGACTACCTTCCCATATTGGGTTGACATTCAAAAACAACATTTCAACTTTATTATTAAGCTCCTTCACATCAGGAACATCTGCTCCAAAATGTTTCCTGATCATTTTATTTTCGGCTTCTTCCATGCTAGCGAATAGACCTTCTAACATGTAGTTGTTGTATATTTCGTACATTTTTTCGTACATTGTCAAATTGTAAAGTTTCTGGTTCATGCTGCCCGGGTACAAGAATGGATGTGAAGGTGCTCCAATCACTTTGTAGTTCTCCCAAACCGCTCCAAATGAAGAAACTTGAATCAAAGGTGCTTTAAACACATGTGAAAAAGCTAGCACTGGTCGAACACATGCTTCTGTCATTAGAAGATCGAACTTCCCCTTTCCTTTGATCAAATCTTTCACTTCTTTTGTTTGCAACTGTGCCTCCACAGTCTTAATAAACACTTCTACTCCAACCCGCATTTGTGATATAAGATCTTCTTTATTTCCTCTTGCTGAATCCATGAATGCCTTCCAAACATTGTAAGAAATGTCGTGGACATCGATTTCCGTAAGATTCTTTGGTGCTTCACCTTTCTTGAACATTGGATCTGCTGTTATCACTACCACTTCGTGTCCACGTTTTATCAACTCCATGGTTATTGGTCTGAAGGCGACCTGGTGACTGATGGATGGGACAGGATATACCGAGAGAATCCTCGCCGCATCAGCGACGAAAATCGTCAAGAGAAGGCACAATGGTACACGTCCTAACATCGCCATTGTGAAGCCGTAGTACAACTAATTTAGATGAATTGATGTTCGGGTATTATATACGGATATCAGTTGAGATAAGTATAGTCAATATTATTCTGAATGACTCGTGTGTTTTTTTTTAATTCGTCTGTTCATTATGTCAGTCTTTAGAAGCGTGATAGAAATATTATTATTTCAAGTTTTTAAGGTCTGGTATGGCAAATAAATAACAAAGGATTCGATTCGTGTGTTTGTTTGTTTGGCTGTCCGTCGATCAGAGACAATTTATTACAATTTGTTTCTACTACTGAAATTAAGAACAAATAAAAAAATATAACTTAGATACGGACGTGTAACGTTAATTGAACTAATTTTTATCAGATTAATTTTGAAAATTTTGACAGGATCAATTTAAGGACAAATCGGAAAATAAAAAAATGTCTTCAAACTAAAACTAGTATTTAATGACTGGCTTCTGCTCGCGACTTCGTACGTGGATCCTATTGCTTATGCCAGCGGCAACCGTATGGGGTCGTCAAAATCGGAGATCTGAATCGTCAGATATCGAGTTCTAAGAGCCCGTGGACGGGAAAATAACGGATCTTTCCAACCTGAGCAACACATACCGTTTGTTTCTTTTTGTCATTTAACAGCTTCACAAAAAGTACAATTTTGAACCATACCTCCGATGGTGGAATATGTGGCGTATTCAATCATAAGAGTATACGTAAATGCACTCCGTTCCTTATCAATCCGGGGAAGGTCGCCACGCCCTACGGCTATATCCTGAGACACATCCGATTCTTCAAAATGATATCGACATTTTGTTCAGAGAATGGTGAAGTCGATCAGAATTCAAACATTTTCTTCTGTCTCTTCATGCCGTACTCCAGCAATTCTTTCTCTCTCACTTTCTAACTGATTATGAATATTTGGTTGTGTACCTGTTTGGGACAATGTATAAAAATCTCGATCAGCAGTTAGTCGCGCATCACGTTCATCACTCGTTTCAAAAGATCTGTAAGTAGATGTGCGAATACGCTGAGAACTCACGCGTGATTCTGTATCGTTAAAAGTTTTCGATCCGCGAGACAATGCATGTCGCTTACGATCAGCGGACAGGCGCGCATCACGTTCCACACTTGTCTCTTGAGACCTAGAAGCAGATACGTAGATACGCTGAGAACTCAAGCGCAATTCTCTATCCATGCAAGTCTCCGACTCGCGAGACAATGCGTGACGTTCACGATCAACGGTCAGTCACGCATCTATTCTTCACTGGTCTCTAGAGACCTGTATGTAGATGCGTAAATACGCTGAAAACGCAGGGGTTTCCACGGAACAAATTACAGCCTGATGTCTCTCTTGACGCTCTTCGGTAGATTCTTGGGATCATATGATCCCCAATCTTTTAGCTCCTTTGGAACATTGGGAAAGATTTGACCACTTTCTAGGCATGGTTAAAGTTTTGTTGTGAAGATACTTGATCAATTAAAATCCAAGTGACTGCTTGTTACCGGGTAGGCTAATGTTTATTCAATAAAATAAAATAAAAATGGGAGTTTTGGCCAGTAGAGTCAAATTTTCAATGATATACCATCGTCATCGAAAATCAGTCCTAAACTGTTACCGCCTTCTCTGCGAGGAGGTATTTCCAGCTTATGTTATTTTATAATTATACAGTGAAATAAGTGATAGCTTTGCAATAATTTTCACAACAGGTGTTCCAGATATTTGATTTTATAAGTCAATAGAGAATGCTCATCAGATTGAACAACTTTTGCTAAGACGTCATTCCTATATGTGTTATAGTGTAGCTGGGATCTTGGAGTTCCACATCAGGTGTTTCAGAACTTCAAATGTATTCTCTCAGCAGAAAATTGCTCATCACGTGGAACAATTTTTGCAATGGTGTCATTTAAGTATTTGTTATGGTTTAGCTGGTCTGTTGCGGTTCTGCAGCAGGTGTTCAAGTTTCCAAGATAAATTATAGCCTATATGTGTTGCCTAGACTTAATATCGATACAACAAAATAAATCCAAATCTGTTCAGTAGTTCCGAAGATTAGCGTGTCCAAACAAAAAGACAGACAGTTTTTTTTTTGGATTCGTGCTCTAATACTGTTTCTAAATGACCCTTAATTTTTTTTTAAATATATTACTATTTTATTATATGTATATATAGATATAGATATGTATAGATATAGGTATTTCCCGATCACGGATCTTCATTGTGCCTGTTTGAACACGTTCTTGCCTGTTTTTTTAATGATTTCGTTTTAGTTACATATTATTGAATGTGTCGAGTCACTGTGAGTAGTCACTTTTGCCCGCCCAATATTTTATCCAAATGGCCATGATGTAATTTAAGTTAATCATTCCTCAGAGCGCACCTATTTCTAAGCGCAATCAACTAAGGGCAACTAAATCATTGTTTATCATTGTTTTGTGGCTACCTATTCGTCAGCGTCGAGATTGTCACATTCTTTCTTTTCTCTTTTCCATTCTTCATAATTCTAAGGCTCCTTCCTATCTTCGTGAACGCTTTCAGTATCTCGTACCTAGAGGTAAACCTTGTCGCTCATCATCATCTCTTCTCCTTCGTTTTCCTCCCCACTCCTCAAGTCGGTATGATGGATCATTCACTGTTCGTGCTGTGCGCCTTTGGAATTCACTTCCACACTCCTTGCGGGATAGCCCGTCGTTAGAGGTGTTCAAGAAGGGAATAAAGGACCATTTCCTGTCTACTTGATCAATATGTATGTATATAAGTATCGGATTTTATAGGTATGTATAATATATATCTATGCTGTATGTATTACATATATTTTATTGTATGTATGTAGTTTTTTATTTTTAAGTTTATTTAGAATGTAATGTTAATGCACATACGTAAGTATATCCTCTTTTGCAAATCTCGCTTTCAAAAATTAGGTTTGCTGTAAGAAAACCCAACTCTGGGTTAAGCTCGCCTTTGTACATAAGCTATATTATTGCAAGTTATATGTATATTTGATGTTTTTTTGTGTGCAATAAAGAATAAGAATAAGAATAAGAATAGTATGATTTAGTTAGTAGATGTCAGCATAAGGGGAGGGGCCCGCAAGGGCCGAAGTCTGCCGGGGTTGCGGGCCTATTCGATGGAGATATTGCGGCCCCGGAACATAAAGGGCGAGGAAGGAACATGGATGGGTTTTAGTCAGTAAAAGTCTGACACTCCCTCCCGCTCCACCCAGAGTGGGAGAAGTCATCTGATGACTTCCCATCCTAAAAAAAAAGGGCAACTTAATCATTCCTCAAAGCGCAACCATAATAGAACTGCTATTTTAGACAATTTGTCACTGACGCGCGACGTAGCCCATTGGTATCAGCAACCAGCCTGTGAACAACTTCGAGCCTCTCCTTGGATATTCTATAGGAAATATAGAAATATATTCTCTTTAGTATTTATTTATAATTTTTGAATACTAAGATTTAAGGAGGACTTCAAAAGAGACTATGACCTCTGAGTTTGTTTCGGCTGTTTCTTCTCAGAGTAGTCAGGTACGAAACACCGGCCCCATCTAGTTTAAAAAAAAGACGCATAAAAGTGTTTGTGAAAACCTACTTACAAAATAAACATCATTTGTCATTGATCGTTCATTTATCATTTAACAAATATTAGCTAAGGGTCTTACGACCCTTTCGATCCCCAGTTGGATTTCAATTTTTTAAGTAGGTATTTTGATTTTTTTAAAGCTTCAAATTTCTAAAGCATTACAAAATAGTTTTCTACTTACAGACTTTTAGGTTTTTGTAAGTATCCAAACGTTGAAATTCAAAAGATGTAATCGTTACTATCGTGTAATCGATATCTATGTAACCGTATTTTAAATTGTTGTATTTATAATTTTTATGGTGTACATAATAAAGAGTATTCTATTCTTAGTCTATTCTATTCTATCTATCAAAAGAAAATCTCTGGTTTTTGAAGAGAAGACTTCTTTACTTTACATAAAAACATCATATTTGGGCTCATAGAATGCATCGTGATGAGAACCGCAGACAGCTAGCTAGAGTATGACTGTTACCAAAGGTCTGACTTTGGACACAAAAGACAGTTGCAAGAGGTCCGCAACAGTTTACGGCCGCTTTTATTGTTATTAGGGCTCATTTCATGCAATTTGGTGAGAACTTTTAAAAGGCCGGCGGAGCATGCGTTTTTCATACAAAACGTAATATCAAAATAATTTGATAACCAAACATGTTCTTAAGGTAGTGTTTATTTATTTGGATTGGATTACAGAATATCTATGTTCCCAAATATATATTTTAAAAGGACTTATTTTTCTCATAACTCTTGTTTATCAGTATCCATTCAAAATATATTTTTGGGAACCTAGATATTCTATAACTCAATCGAAATAAATCCACACTACCTTTAACCCTTTTCCTGTTTGATTCACAAATATTATTTTGGTATTACGTTTATATGAACGACGCACGCTCCGCCAGCCCCTTAACCTAACTAGAGTATGACTTTCATCGGAGTCTGTCGATGTAGACGGAAGTCAGTCGCAAGAGGTCTGCAACTCCTGCCGGGGTTGCGGGCCTGTTTGAAAGAGATACCGCAGCCCCGGAACATAAAAGGCGAGGAAGGAACATGGATGGGTTTTAGTCAGTAAGAGTCTGACACTCCCTCCCGCTCCGCCCAGAGTGGGAGAAGTCATTTGATGATTTCCCACCCCAAAAAAAAAGAGGTCTGCAACCGTTTGGCACGCTACGCCATCACCGAGCGGATCGCGTACGATCTTTCGTTTATGAATGAAGGAAGCGCTACTAAGATTTTACTCGAACGATAGAATAAAAATGGTAAACTTCCTAATTCTTTGACTGGAGTTACTGTTTCCTTTCCAAAACGACGTAAAATTAACCATCTAATTATAAAACTTAAGAAGACGGGTATTTATCGCGAATTTACCTTTAATTTATTCCCGACGTTTCGACCGGATTGCACCAGCCGTGGTCGCGGGGCACCATCTATGTGATAGTGATTAATGTGACATAAGTGATTATCTATATAAATAAAAATGAATTGTTGTTCGTTAGTCTGATTGAAACTCGAGAACGGCTGGGCCGATTGAGCTGATTTTGGTTTTAAAATGTTTGTCGTAGTCCAGGGAAGGTTTAAACGGTGAGAAGTAGACAGGTAGGTAGGTAGGTAGTAGTAGGTAGGTAGGAAAAAATGCATTGCAACGCATGCCGGGTACAGCTAGTTGTATATAGATATATCTGTTTGTGTTGTGTAAAATCAAGTTCGTAGTGGAAAATGCGAAAAGGACTTCGTGACGCTCGACCGCTCACTCTCACTGTCTCACAAATATGGCGGACATTTTGCGTTCTTACAGGTTGCCAACACTAAAAAAATACACTTAGTTCATTCATGTTTCTATTTAAAATCAGTAAACCAGTGTCGCGTATATGGAATTTTCCACGATCGTTATTTTGAGGGACAAGATAAAACGTCTTTTTCAAATAATTTTATACTCTAGTCCCTTATGAATTAAGTTTATTGTTCAATTTAGATCATAAAGGGTGTAAAACACCTCTTAACGAATACGAAAGGCACTTGTTCTCCTCGTCATTTTGATCATAATTTTGTTCTACACTATACCTGGGAACCTTCTAGTTACGGAGATATTGGGGGTCAAAGTTACAAGATTTTGACAAGTTTTTTTCTAAATACCACTTTTTATCGCATGATTTTTACTTTAAATATCTCTACCACAAAACATGATTTATAACCTCAAAAAAAAAAGTTGTTTCCCAGCAATATTTTTTGCGTAAAGTTACTTAGTTTGATATACAGAATGCTTGGTTAACGGCTTTGTGATGAGGTGAAATACACCCTGTATAATCCTGCCAAATTACATAAAATTATTGAACAAAAGGTCGGATAACAGTGATTTTTTACGTTCGGAACTTTACAAAACCTGCGTGGGACACGTCAAAATTCATCTTTCATCTTCCTGATAATGATTGATTTAATCAATATTACACAGATTTTCGTACTTCTGAACATGTTAATTATAAATTATGAACGTATTTTGTTGTTTTCTAGTTAAAACTCTAACTTTGAACTGCATTTGGCTTAAAGTCGTAGGACACGCAATTTTCTTATGAACATTTTTTTTTTTTAAAAGACCCGTATATATGTCGCTGTAAAATTGTCAAACACGTTATATTACAATATAACGTGTTCCTCTCGAATTATTGTCAACTGAATATACTTAAGTATCTCTGCCCCCATAATCGGGACTTGGGGCACCCCCCGTTAGGTTGGTTAGGTTCCTTTAAACCCTGCACCCGGAAATAGGGGCCCCGCGAAGCGGGGCTCCGTAGACTAAGCTTTTAAGGGGAATATAAAGTGTTTTAAGGTTAGGTTATATTAATCGGTATTTCTCAGAAATGATACAGTATCTTTTCATGAGAGTGGTACCACTGGGCAAGGGGAACCCCTCCTTCCCTCCACACCGCGTGAGTTGATTACCATCGCATGCATTTCACGAAAAAGAAGGCGTTTTATTGTAAGCAATATGTACGTTTGACAATAATTCGAGAATTTACAATATCACTAGAGATATTACAATATAACGTATTTATCAATTTTACGGTGACATATACAATACAAATATGTAAACTAAATATTAGTTGTATTGTCCTACACGCTCACTGATTGTCGATCAGTTTTAGGCCTTATACCTCAAGGCTTAAGGTTGAAAAGTGTTAGATCGTCGTGGTCATGTGTGCTATGTTTTATAAGTACTCTCGGGATTACATCCGTAACTTTCTTGGTTTCTATGAAAAACCGTAAAAGTCTAATAAAATCGTGAACATGACTTATATTTATCAACAATGACGTCGTCTTTCTTTGCCAAGACCATCCTTTTTAATAATTGAACTCTTCGTGATAACTTTGAATGACTAATGATTATTGTCTGGTATCTGTCTGTTCAAATGAAAGTCGAGGACTAAATATTTAGTATTCTTTTTATTTTCAACTGTACAAAACACTTATTAGCTATTATTTTTATAAATTATAATTCACACAATGCAATTTACTCAATTTTGTCTAAGACCGTGTACTAACCAAAGCTATCATCGCACAGTAGTCGCACTCATCGTTAGTTCAGCGAACAAGTTTTCCGGACAGTTTCGATCACGTATTCGCCCGACTTGATGCTTTGGTTAGGATGCACGGTTCAACGGGGCTTATAATATTATTATACAATAGTTACTCTTACATCTTATGTGTAATTACAAGAAGTCTTAACTAACATCCGCAAACCCTCAAAGATATGAACGTTAATTAGGCGCGTTGTTTCTATCTCTGACTATCGACTGTCTTAGTACAGGTGCAAAACAGATACAAAAATATCTCTAAGTCAAATCGGACACTAAGTGACGCATAAGATCATGGCCCCAAATACAAAGACTGTAAAGTGCACACACGGCGACAAATCAACTCATACAATCCAGCGTAACATGGCCTGGCCATGTATAGATTTCCAATACAATAAGAGATCCGCTTATACTGGTTTCGTAGGTATAGGTTGACTGGTCGCCGTGTGCACAAAAGAGGAGTGTGTTTACTTACACATTTATTAGGTATATCTCTGACAATAGCAAACCAAAAGAAACCTCATCTCATAACGAATTAAGATCACTGTCGTTTTGACATACTCGTCATAGGCAGTAACCCGATAGCAACCTTATTGGAACAAAATATAGAATGACTGCAAAAGGCTTACATCAACAACATTTTAAACTTAATTAAGTACTCTTAACTTTAGCCCTCACAATATAGTTATTAGTAACAAACTTATACAAACTATAAACAATACCGGCTACAACTAATAATACGGAAAGTAAAACACCTGAAACAATGGCAATGAGTTCAAATTCGAGGTATTCCGCCCACGATATGTTGGCGGCGGGCGCGCGCAGATGTTTTGCACCACCATGACGTATCACGTGCTCGATCCACCAGATTGCTTTGTCTAGAGGCTTCATTGGCTGGTCCTGCATTAGAGTCCTTAAACGGGCAATGTTGTTTCGGTAGCTGCAAGTAAAATACAAGTTCTTATGCATTTGTTGTACTTAAAAGTCCAAGTTTTTTATAACTAATTATATTTTGTCCATGTAAACTTTCAATTCGGTTTTGGCTTCTTCATTATGTTCACCACTGTTAGAATGTGAGTTTGTTACCACTCTACGGTCTTTTGTAACCTTGGTCTTTATTGTATATTGAATAAAACACAACATTAGATGTGCAATCCCCGAAAAGATTCACTGCTGGACATAGCACCCCCCCCTAAGTATCTCCATATTGACCGGCCCGTGCAACTCTCCAGAAAATCTTCTGAGGTCATCGAGCATTGTACTGAGTTCCTCTAAAGTTTCAGTCGTGACGACTATATCGTCGCCACGCAGAAGGTTAATGATGTTCTCTACCACTGACGTTGATGCCTAGCACTCTCAAGTCCAGAACCCTGAATACATCCACCAGTGCAACGGTGAAGAGTTCTGGAGATATAACGTCTCCCTGTCTCATACCTCGCTGCAGAAGCATAGGTTCTGAGGCTTGGTCCTGAAGTCGTACTGACATGGTGGCGTTTTTCTACAAACACTTCAACACCTCGATGAACCGGTAATCGAAGGCTTTCTCGTAATTCACAAACGATAAACAAAGAGGCTTCTTATACTGTTCGGTATTCTGTATAACCTACCGCAGCGTGTGTATGTAGTTTACGGTGCTACAATCTTTTCGGAAACTAAGTTATTCGGCAGGCTGAGTCGTCAATCCTGCGTGCGAGACGATTCGTGAAAACTCTTGAAAACAACTTGCAGATATGGCTTCGATGTAAGAACAGTACCACTACAGACTTGCTCCATGCCTGTGGCGTTTTCCCCTCGAGTATGGAATGGAATTAAATCGCTTCTGAAGTCCTTTAAGTATCGGTTTTTTTTTCCGCCTTAATTCTGTCATCACCCGGTGCCTGGTGTTCTAATAGTGCATCGAAATTTGCCAGTTAATTTCTTGTCCGCTATATAAAAGAACGAGGCTATTGCCCTTATTTAGACTCCTAGGGTGCTGCAAAAATTTTCTGTTGAAAAAAAACCTAATAAATCCTTGTTCAGCCTGAGAATCGAACCCAAGACGTGTTGTTCAGGAATAGCGTTTGCAATCACTAGACCAAACTCATGACATAAAAACTTAAAAAATTCTTTGTTTATTTTACCTGTCATCTCCAATAACTGTTTGAACAGTTTTCGTAAAAGATTCTTCACTCAACGATTCCAATTCAACTTTCTTTCCGATTCTGTGATGTTCATATTTTTCAACATTGTACCATTGGTCTCCCAACATTGGTACACCGACCAGAGGTACTCCTGCTGTGATAGCCTCGTCTGTTGATTGTAGACCTCCTTGTGTTACGAACAGTTTGATCTTGGGGTGTTCTGCAAGGGAAGAAGACATAAATAAAATTATTTTGCTTTTGAAGGTCATTTGATTTTTAATATGCTTACATTAATATGCGATTTTTTTAGGCGTTTCTGTGTTACAACGTCCACGTCCTAATCAAAGCGATTGGTCACGCAAATATACGATTGGCGATTCGTGTTGCACAAGTATCCTCATAAAAGTAGAAAGTGTGTGACATTGTCGTATTGCCATTATTATAAAACCCTTACCACTAATAATTTTCAAAATCTACTACGAAATGCGAACATGTACATGCCATTTCATTTAGGTATAATATATTTTAACACATTTGTCATTAAGTTCGAGATTACAATTCTATGACATTTTTTTCAGTGTAGGAGTGTCAGTGGTTGACCATTGGAAAGTCATAATGGCGCTATTATATTAGTAGATTACCCAAGTTGTCAAAACTTGACAGAACTTGACCATTATGAAATCAATGATCGACTATTCTGACACTTTTGTAATAGCAGAATTGGGGCCCTGGTCTACTGATATAAGCGTGTATTTATGTCAGTGGAACAGTTTACTTTGTAAAATTACTCTTTGTTGTTACATTAATAACTCTAATATTGGTAAGCTTTTTAATTTTTAATTCATTTCTATTCTTACTTATTTTAGCGGCAACAGAAATATACAAATGCTGTTAAAATTTCAACTCTCCAGCTGTTACGGATCACCGACATCCATATACAGATACAGCCCGCTGGCAGATGGACAGACAGACCGACAGACCACGGAGGCTTTAGGTATATGGTCACGTTGATTTACTCTTCGGGTACGGAACCCTGACCATAAATTTATTAAGAATCAGTTTTCCTTACTCAGCAGATCTGACTGAGGCAGCCACTTGGATAACTTGATGTTAGCTGACTTCCCAGGCAGTACATCTTTGTCCCACTTCCAAAGGACATCATAAGGCATCTTAGAGAAGGCTCTGATGAGTGTCTGTATCTTCTCTGCGGGTAGAAGACTTGGTTTCACATTTGTACCAAAACTGATGTATATGACGCCATTTTTCGATGAATCTAAATATGATTTTAGGTCCTGGAAACGGGAATAAATTAAAGATTTGTGAAGATATCAGGAAAGGGGCTTGTGGCTAACTTTTCTTAGCTGTCAGGTTCAATAAAGGTTATGTTAAGCCTGTTGTGGGAAGGCGTAGATGGGTTGGAACCATAAGATAATGTGTTCCTTCTGTACTTCAGAAAACACTTTAAGCCTTTGATCTCAACTTTCATTCGTAGGTATTAGGTAGTCTTTACAAGACCCCAAAAAGCTTTTTTTGAACTTTGCTCCACTCTAGATTTCTTGTATTGTTGGTGCATTTACAGGCATTTAAACTCACAAACACAAGAATCTGGAACGTACTAAAAATATACTAAGGCGTGACGTAATGAAAATTTTAAAAGCGACGTATCGCTGTCAATTTTGGTTAACGTCACAACAGAAAAATACGACCCAAATGTTTTAATTTTGATTATCTAACTGACAGATTAATTACTGACTGATTAATCTACTGACAGATTTTTTAGGGATTTCAATTAAGCAATCAATCTGTGTTAATAATGATCTGATCTGATGATCTGATCTGATAATCTGTGTATTCAATAAAGTTAAAAATTAATTAAAAATAACTCAATTAAAATGCAAATAATCCTTGAAATGGGAATTTATACCTACGAATTTTCTGTATGAATATCTTGCATTAATATCCTTGTTGTTTCATTTTATTTCGACTTTTTTACTATCTTCAACATTGAGTGGTCGCGGCTTTTGTAATCTTAATATTATAAACTGAGCTTGCCTGTTTTCCCCAAAAGGATAGGCACTGATATCTCTCAGAGTCTATTCTTTTGGGGAACAGGCAAGCTCAGAATGCAGATCATGCACGTCTTAATATAATTATTTAATAACTCTCACTTGTTCAATAACTCTATCAGCTAATTGAACAAACTGGTTTCAATGGTCGTGTAAATCAGCCACTAATTTAGTGACTGATCACTTTCTTGTCACGATGACTCGATAAATTAAAACGAGATAAAAGTCTTCGTAATTAGTCAAGTGATAAGATAGCAGAACGCTTTTGTCTCCGAGGGATGACATTTAATTGTACCGATAGTACACATTTGAACAATTATGTTTAAGTACCAAGTAATAGAGTCGGGTCACTCTATTGCCAACAAGTTGACAAAAATCCCAAAATATGCTACTGAGACATTGCTAATAGAAAAACCCGAAAACACTTTGTCTATCCCAGGAATCGTATCATCGGTAGTGTTAGAGTACTAGACCAACGATGCAATTAGCAGCCAACTTTAAAAATAAAACATAAATCATACAAAAAACGCTTACCTCCGGCAATTCCTTATGCGGTTTCTGGGGCAGTCCTCCTAGATGGATTACACTGGGAGGCACTGGCCGACTTCCCTCCCAAATCGGGTTGATATTCAAAAACAACATTTCAACATTATTTTGTAGCTCCGTTACACCAGGAACATCTGCTCCAAAATGTTTCCTGTTCAGTTTATTCTCATCTTCTTCTATGATTGCGGATATACCGTCTACCATGTAGTAGTTGTATAATTCGTACAACTTTTCGTACGTTGTCAGATTATAAAGCCTCTGGTTTACGCTGCTCGGGTACAACAATGGATGTAAAGGTGCTCCAATCACTTTGTAGTTTTCCCAAGCAGCTCCAAATGAAGAAATTTGAATCAAAGGTGCTTTGAACACATGTGAAAAAGCTAGCACTGGTCGAACACATGCTTCTGTCATCAGAAGATCGAACTTCCCCTTTCCTTTGATCAAATCTTTCACTTCTTTTGTTTGCAGCTGTGCATCCAAAGTACTAATAACAACTTCCACTATAACCTTCATTTGTGATACAAGATCTTCTTTGTTCCCTTTAGCTATAGCCATGAATGTTTCCCAAACATTGTAAGAGATGTCGTGGACGTCGATTTCCGTAAGATTCTTCGGTGCTTCACCTTTCTTGAACATTGGATCTGCTGTAATGACCACTACTTCGTGTCCGCGTTTTATCAGCTCCATAGTAATTGGTCTGAAGGCGACCTGGTGACTGATGGATGGGACTGGATATACCGCGAGAATCCTGGCCGCATCTGCGACGCAAATAGTCAAGAGAAGGCACAGTACTAAACGCACTAACATCGCCATTGTGAACCCGTTGCTCAACTTAGTCAGACAAGTTGATGTTCGGTTATTATATACAGAAATCAGTAGAGATAATTTTGAATGACTCGTTTGTTTTTAATTAATTCGTTCGTAGTAGACAAGCCAATCGTAAGAAGCGTGATAGAAATATGTCTAAGTGTTTCGAGTTTTAGGGTTATGTTCGGCCAATTAAGAATATTATAAAATAATCGTTTCAGGAATACCCGTGTGCCTTACTGTCGATCCGATAGTTACAGCCAATTGATTCCGGATCTACTGGACCAATTAAGTTGAAATTTTGTACAAATAAGTTTTTTTTTTTTAACTCGTACACGGACGCGTGACGTAAATATTAAAAGCAATCCATTCCTAATTTTTTTTATTTGTCTTTAAGGGTTATATACAAAACTGTCTCTTAAACTGAAAATAAAAATTATAGTCACCTCCATTAAAGACCCTTCGGTTCGCCTGTTCCGACACGTCCTTGGCCGTTATCTTTTAAGTATATAATAATTTTATCGCAATAAAATGTTATTGAATAGTCACTGCGAGTAGACAGTTTTGTTATTACGCTTTGCCTTGTGCGGTATCGGTATCTGAGTGACGTTTTTGACAATTCGGTGTGCGCGCACTCACTACCACTCATTAAAAAAAAATCAAAGCATATATTTCAAGTAGCCGAATTGTGGTCGAATCGAAGATGAACATTAAATGTAGCTACAGTCCCAGTCACAAGACATAATGCAGAAGCCATTCAGATAAGCCATGCAAGCAGAATTCAGGAAAACCATGGCAACTAAGAGATAATCAGTCACAACTGACATCGCCCATTCAAGAGCATGACGCATAGATCACCACCATTCAGCTCAACGATTTTTAAAGGGAACTCAATGATCCGACACGCCCACCACCTCAGCGAGACATTTAAGTGAGCATGACATAGTCTCAATCACTGGGGCACATTCAGGCAAGAGAAAAAAAACGACGAAGGTTTCCAGTGAACAATAGCTTTCAAGTACTCACACAATATGCGCTATGCTATTAAATAATACTTAAGAGATTAAATGTATATGTCAGCGTCACATTGTAAAAACCGTTAGATTGTAATATAACTAGAGAGATTGTAAACTCTCGAAAAATTGTCAAACGAACACACTGCTTACAATATGACGCATTATTTTTCAGTAGGTTATAATCTAACGAAGTGAAACCGTAATATCGTGAAATGTATGCGACGATTACAATCTACCAATAATAATGCGTTACATTGTAAGTAGTATGTTCAATTGACTAAATTTCAGGAGTTTGTAATCTCGCTAGAGAGATTACAATCTAACGTGTTTGTTAATTTTACGGTGACATAATATAATGCAAAGATAGTTGTACAATCTTCAGCAGCTCTAATAATACCATTAAATTCAATCAATTTATGCGCCCCTGTCCTTGTGGAGCTGGCTGGTCCACAAGGACAGGAGCAGGACCAGCATTGAGCCAAGCATTTTTATCAGCGATATAATCGCTCAATTTGTTATATACTTTCTGTTAACCGTACTGGTTCAACACTCAGAAGCAGGGACATAGAATTTAAAATACTTGATAATAACTTCAAAATTCAGCTTTATTATTATAGTTACAGCAGTACATTAATTCAGTTAATACAGTTGATTATAAAGTTGCAAGGCAAGTGACTGGCACCGAGGTCGAAGTACGAATGGCCGAGGATGGCCGGTCTAACGCTCAAATGCACGTCGACTATTAATTTAATTCCCGCCATTCTACTTGCTTGTGATTGGTCGAGACATTGACATTTGACGAGCCAATCACATGAAGTTCCTAGAAATTATTGTAAATAGTTGCCAACATAAATAATTATTAAAGGTATGATTTAAATATTTATAACAGCTCGGCCATCCGGCTTCCAACGAGTCCCTCGTTGTTGTGCAGTACAAAAACAATACTCTATATTCCCTAATATAAATGTAACTTAATGAACATAAATTATCTCGTTAGTCCTTAATAATACAATAGTACATTACATAATTATAATCTAAATAAAGCTTAATAGGTGTTACTCAATAGTAGATTTACTCCTAAATTTATTCATTAATCCATGACCTTGATTAACAAAACACTTATAGGTACTTAACCTGTAGGGTGTCGGTTACCTGACACTCCTAACTTAACATATATCTTATATAGATAGTACATGTACTGGTCCATGACCTTGACCAGTAGATTTTGCTAAAGTGAGAGGCATCCGTTACCTGATACCACTCACTAACTCATGAGTACATGACTCTAACCAATGAGTTGGGTGTCGGTTACCTGACACTCCTAACTTAATATGTCTTATATCGACAGTACATCTACTGGTCCGTGACCTTGACCAGTAGATATTTGTTAAAATGAGAGGCATCCGTTACCTGATACCACTCACCAACTCATTAGTACATGACTCTAACCAATGGGTTCTTTAGGGTGTCGGTTACCTGACACTCCTAACTTAATATGTCTAATATCAATAGTACATCTACTGGTCCGTGACCTTGACCAGTAGATATTTGTTAAAATGAGAGGCATCCGTTACCTGATACCACTCACCAACTCATTAGTACATGACTCTAACCAATGAGTTGGGTGTCGGTTACCTGACACTCCTAACTTAATATGTCTTATATCGACAGTACATCTACTGGTCCGTGACCTTGACCAGTAGATATTTGTTAAAATGAGAGGCATCCGTTACCTGATACCACTCACCAACTCATTAGTACATGACTCTAACCAATGAGTTCTTTAGGGTGTCGGTTACCTGACACTACTGACTTAATATATATCTTATATCGACAGTACATGTACTGGTCCATGACCTTGACCAGTAGATATTTGCTAAAGTGAGAGGCATCCGTTACCTGATACCACTCACTAACTCATTAGTACATGACTCTAACCAATGAGTTCTTTAGGGTGTCGGTTACCTGACACTCGTAACTTAACATATATCTTATATCGACAGTATATGTACTGGTCCATGACCTTGACCAGTAGATATACTGATACACCAATTGCTAAAATGAGAGGCATCCGTTACCTGATACCATTAACCAACTCATTAGTACAATATAACTAACCAATGAATTAGTATTTACTAGTCCATGACTTTGACTAGCAAATACTTCAGTACTTAATACACGGAATAATCTAGATGATACATGACATTAATCATCGTAACTAAGAACCTATATTAATTAGCATTGGATACTTTTTACTATGGCATCGAATTACTTGGTTCTTTATGTACTAATAAGTATTAGAAATACACAATGTATTTTGATGCTATAATCAATAGAATTTTACAGCTCTTCACATTAAAATACATCTATCACAACGTACATAAGCATCTATTTACAACTCTTCACATTCAGATTCATAAACATTAAGCTCAGGTTCACAATCAGTTGATACGGGTTCGTTAAAGCAGATCCATGGGAATATTTTATCAATGGCTACCACAGCCTCGTACCTCTTACTAGTCTTTGTGAGGGGTGTGTCCTCGACCACGAACCTATCGTTGGGGAGTACCTTCTTAATTCTGTAAGGACCTTTACATTTAGGTTCGAGCTTCTTAGACTGCCCCTCTATTCCTGTCGCAGCTCTTACTACTCTAACCAAATCACCTTCTTTGAAACGCATTCCTACTTTCCTGTACCTATCATATCGTTCCTTGTCCTTACTCTGTTGTGTCCTAATAAGCCCACCGGCCGTAGCCCTAACATCGTCTAGGCTTTCCCCGACCTCAGAAGTAACTTCGTTAATTACGTCATTTAGCAAACCTTCAGATGGGTTAGTTAGATTTCGCCCGAAAAGAAGCTCCGCTGGAGTCTTTTTGGTTGTTGCGTGTATAGTGGTATTGATACCCAACTGTATGTCTGGTAAATGTTCATCCCATAAACCATTTGGTTTGTCGTGGTTCATCGCCCCGAGTGCTGCCAAAATGGTGCGGTTGTACCGTTCCACTTGGCCATTCGCTCGGGGTGTGGCGACAGCATTGAGCACGTGCTTTATACCGCATGATTGTACAAACGTCTTAAACAGCCTACTAGTGAAGCTTGTCCCCTGGTCCGTAATCAAACGAGTCGGCACACCGAAGTAACTAAAATGCTTTCTGAATACCCTAATGCTTGTGGCCGATTTGGTATTTCGAACAGCGGTGATATCAACAAATTTAGTGAACGAGTCTATGATAACAAGGATGAATGTATTGCCACGCTTGGTGCGGATAAAAGGACCGAGATGATCCGCATGTATAGTATGAAATGGTATGATGGCTTTAGGGATGGGGTGTAGTTCACCGGGCCTGGCACCACTTGGCAGCTTGTGATGTGCGCACTGAAGGCAAGCCGAGACGTATTTTTTTACAAACCGTCTCATCTTTGGGAACCAATAAGTAGTTTGTAAGCGCGCCAAAGTTTTGTCAAACCCGAAGTGTCCCACATCATCATGATTGGCTTTCAGCAGTTGCCATCTGGTGCCACTTGGAACAACCCAACGGATAGTATTTTCGTCAATTATACGATATACCCGCCCATTAACAAGCTTGTAATTTTTGAATATGTCAACGGCATCTTTACATTTGGGATCGCCTAAAATATTCGCGATATTTTTAATGTCTTCGTCTGTCTGTTGCACTGTTGCAAGCCAATCATCGGTACCTATTGAAAGTACGTCTAACACGTGATCAACGTCTGGACTACCGTCTATTGCACCCCTACTAAGGGCATCTACGTGAGCCATTTTGTCACCAGGGCGGTATTCTATTGAGCAGTCGTATTCCAAGAACTGCAGCCACCAACGAGCAATTCGTGGGACTAAGTCGCGTTTACTCAAAGTTGTACGTAAGGCGTTGCAGTCTGTGACTATAGTGAATCTAATACCAAGTAAGTAATGCCTGAACCTATTCAATGAGGCTATAATAGCGAGGGTCTCTAACTCGAAGGAGTGTAGTTTTTGCTCATCCGGACTGGTTTGCCTGCTGTAATAAGCGATAGGTTTGAATACCCCAGACTTGTCCTGTTGCATTAAAATGCCGGCTACCCCGTACTTGCTAGCGTCGGTATGGAGTTGGGTCAGTGCACTAGGGTCATAAAGTCCCAGAACCGGTCTTTGTACTAAGACCTGTTTTAATTTTTCAAACGATTTCAGTTCTTCACTACCCCAATTCCAAGAAGAATCCTTCTTCAACAGACAAGTCAGAGGGCGTGCTATTAAGGCAAATCCCGCGACAAACCTCCTGAAGAAGCTAGCAAGGCCTAAAAACCTCCTAACTTCGTGAACATTTGTTGGCGTAGGGAATTTGGATATAGCGTCCGTTTTGAGCGACCCTGGTCTAACACCCTCTGAACTGACTTCGTACCCCAGGTAGTCTATGTTATCATAAAAGAAATTACATTTACTCATTTTGAGTGTTAGACCACTTTTTGCCAGTAACTGCAACACCTCCTCCAAACGTACCATCCCCTCATCAAATGACTTGGCAGGAATCAGGATATCATCCATGTATACCAGTGCATACGATGAAGCAGGTGAATTGTGAATGATCTTATTCATTGTACGCTGGAAGACTGACGGTGCGTTTACTAACCCGAAAGGCATTCTATTGTACTCGTATTGACCATTAGGGGTCACAAACGCGGTCTTCTCTCGAGAACTTTCAGCTATTGGAATTTGATAGTATCCAGACGCTAAATCGAGAGTAACAAATACTGAACTGCCTGATAATAAGTCCAACTGATCCTCGATACGAGGGAGAGGGTAGTGCTCTTTCTTTGTTTTACTATTCAGGGCACGGTAGTCTACACATAACCTCTTTTCCCCAGACTTTTTGTTAACTAGTACTATAGGGCTCGCGTATGGACTGTTAGACTCCCTTATAATGCCGTTTTCTAACATTTCCTTAATCATATCTTGAACTAGTTGGCGTTCAGTAAAGGATAACCGGTATGGGCGGTAAACGACTGGATTAGGATCGTCTAGTTGAATCACCATTTCAGTTTCTGTTGTAAACCCAAGATCTTTTAAACCACTGGAGAAACAACGTTTAAATTTACCCAACAAGACCCTTAACAACTCTTTTTGATCTTTTGTTAAATTTTCTCCACAGCTGATTGATGATTCATCTGGTGACTGGTCACTAAAAACTAGTTTTTGAATTTGTAGGCTCTCAGTTAAAGCACGACTCCTAGTTATGAGACTACCCTTCTCTATAACCAGCTGGTTGTCGCTAATATTCTGAATGAGAATCCTACCCGTGCCTTGTGTTAATTGATACTCGCCGGGCAATAAGTAATGTTCATGACCTTCAATATTGCGTACGGTTCCATTCACGTAAATTTTTCCCGAGAAAGAATTACGCGAGCTAACTGGGATCGCCTTTAATACGCCTCGACCTATACGTGTCTCCTCCATGGATAAAAGAGGACAAATCAAAACAGACTCCTCACTAATCCGCTGAAAAATGACATCCGACTCGGTCTTTACTATTTTGACGGAGGGCCTTTCGGTGAAAGTGTGACCTAGTAGTACGGGGCAATTGATTAAGTAATCACCAACTACATAGATCTCCACGTGATTTTCGACTATACCCTGCACTTCGATTGTGACGTTAGCCTTGCCAAGGGGGTTATGTGGTACATTACCTATACCTCTTAATAGAGCTACTTCCCCTGCCTTCCAGTCTAATCCTAAACGCTGAGCTTCACTGAGACGGACCAAAGTACCTTCGCTTCCCAAATCAACGAGACATTCTGAAAACAACCCATTTATTTTAATAGGCATTCTATACTTGGCACTTGAATCGCCTGTGTTTTCAACTTTCAATATTGCCTTTGGTTTATCGTTGGTACTTTGTTTTGTCCCAGGACACTCAGTGTCCTTATGTCCTATCAAATTACATTTAGAACATTGAATCTTCGGTTTTGTGCATCGATAGAATGGGTGACCGGTTTCTTTACAATTGTAGCAGACCATGCGGGATCCGCTCGGCTTCTGGGAATTGGGACCTACTTTAGTACTGGTAAATGTGTTATTTTGTGATCGCCTATCTCTATCCTTAACCTTCTGCTGCTCGTTTGTGGACCTATCTTGACCTACTTTTACAGTCTTCAAAAATTTAAGTAGCAATTCCGGTTCCGTAAATTCAGCTCCTTGTGCTCCCAACCTAACACCACGATCTTCTATACCTGCTATGACACAGTCAACTGCACGTTTTCCTGATATTTCGCAACGATTTAGAAGATTGATTTTAGCATAGTAATATACCTCCAATGGCTCTCCATAGCGTACTTTTTTATTGAGCATTTCCGTTAGTAAGTCTGCGTAATTATCCCTGGTTGGAAAGGATTCCTTCAGCTTGGACTTCCACTCTGACCAAGAAAATAGGAGTGAGGGTAGACCCTGATACCAGATTTTAGCTACCCCTGTTAATTTCGGTAGGGCATAGTGGACTACTTGTTTATCGTTCCAACCATAAATCTGTGCACATTCGTCAACCTTATGAAGCCACGTATCAACCGATTGTTCCTTACACAGAGGGTCAAAATCAGGAATTACATTATTTAAGACAGGAAACCTTTCGCGATCACTTGAACTATTTATACCCTTAAGCGCATTAATAAAGTTCTCGATAAACAGATTACTTGACTCACGCTCACGATGGGTTTCTCCACGGGACGGCGTACGAAGGCGAGAAGCTCTGCTCCTTGGTGAATGTATGGATTCCACGTGGCGCATCTCGTGCCGCTCTGGAGTGCACGGCCGTGTCCTTGAGCGACGAGCACGATGACTTGCCCTTCTTGAAGAGCGTGGCCTGGAAGGAGACCGACTGATCGTCGGTCGCGATCGTCTTCTTTTCGACCGCCTGGACCGCGACAGACGGCTTCGGCTGCCACAATTCTCTTCGGTTGAACGCGTATGCCCTCGACCTCGGCTGCGGCTTCGAGTCGCATCACGAGATCTTAGCGGCGGCGTCAGCGTCTCGCGGGTGGTCCGCCTAGGTCTATCACAGTCTCTTCGAGAACTAGACCTACTTTCATCCATGTTCTCGGGCTTCAACATGTAAAACGAAAAAGAAATGCCCGATTTAATAAACATCGCTATATTATACTTGCAAACAAGGTTATTAGCTTGCACATACTTTATTATAAACCATCAAACATGTCCAACTCCAGGGAGTACCCTGGCAAGATAAACATGCATGACTAACCATATAAACCTCCGGAATATTTCCGTTACGGAAAATACAGTTTAGTTTTCCAAATTACAAATCATAATAATTATCATACATGTACATCTCCAGGGAGTACCCTGGCAAGATAAACATGCATGACTAACCATATAAACCTCCGGAATATTTCCGTTACGGAAAATACAGTTCAGTTTTCCAAATTACAAATCATAATTATCATACATGTACATCTCCAGGGAGTACCCTGGCAAGATAAACATGCATGACTAACCATATAAACCTCCGGAATGTCTCCGTTACGGTAAATACAGTTTTATTTTTCAAATTACAAATCGAAATTATCAAACATGTACATCTCCAGGGAGTACCCTGGCAAGATAAACATGCATGACTAACCATGTAAACCTCCGGAATGTCTCCGTTACGGTAAATACAGTTCAATTTCTGAAGTAATTGGAAAAGAACTAGCGACTAATTTATTAGTCCGGTAAAGTAAGGTAGGCAGAAGAAAAAATTAAAACAAAATCGTTAAGTACAGGAATAACCTTGTAGCCTACTTTCTTTACTTCGGTAATGCAAATTGCAGTAAAAGAAAATTAAACAAAATAAAATGAACAAATAACACTTACGTTTTCTACGTACGCCAAATATTTAAGCGTATCTCCGATCCTTTTGTGGGCACTAGGTTGCTAATCCCACTTCTGAGATGTTAACCGTACTGGTTCAACACTCAGAAGCAGGGACATAGAATTTAAAATACTTGATAATAACTTCAAAATTCAGCTTTATTATTATAGTTACAGCAGTACATTAATTCAGTTAATACAGTTGATTATAAAGTTGCAAGGCAAGTGACTGGCACCGAGGTCGAAGTACGAATGGCCGAGGATGGCCGGTCTAACGCTCAAATGCACGTCGACTATTAATTTAATTCCCGCCATTCTACTTGCTTGTGATTGGTCGAGACATTGACATTTGACGAGCCAATCACATGAAGTTCCTAGAAATTATTGTAAATAGTTGCCAACATAAATAATTATTAAAGGTATGATTTAAATATTTATAACATTTCTTACGTAGTGTACGTTTATTGCATGTTTTAAATTTCGTATCATTCCATTCAAGACCACTTTGTGGAATTTTATTATATTAGCATCTCAAACAGTACCCCATGAAAGATGAGAACTTCATTGTAGCCTTGAATCAAGCGTAATTCCTAGAAAAACCGTATAATCTACGAATTCGAGTTTCTCTTTATTCAATATTATCTCATAATCACTACTTTTAACATTCGATAAAGCAAATCTTATGCATTTCATTTTTTTTTCATTTAATAACAAATTGTTTGCTGTGAGCCAATTTTGGACCTGAATTAAGGCATTTTTCACGTCATCTAGATTTTGTGCACGTCTATTTATTTTAAAAATTAGGGAAGGGTCATCAGCAAGTAACACCATATTTTGAGGTTGATTTTCCAATAAATAGGGTACATCATTAATATATTACTATACTAGAAAAAGGAAAGGACCCAATATTCAGCCTCACAAAACCACAGATGACAGATAACTCACTCCATACAAACTGTTCAATACCTACCGCTATAATAGCCTACACTTTTAAGTCAATAGACGCTGCGAACCAAAATGTACCTCACCTTACAAACGTAAAATGGGTTTTGCTTTGTAGATCGCGCAGTCGCGTGGATATTGCGGATTGCTAGGGCTGCCTCTGTCGACGAAGATGTTAGTAGGGATTTTTAGTAAAGGTGGACGTTATAAAATAAAACATGTTTAAAATGTGTCAGAATTTATAATTATTTTAACGGAATATATAAAAAAGAATTGTTAAAAAAAATTGCATAGAGGTGTTTTATTTTGATGTAATGATTAATATTTTTTTCCCTTCTTTAAATTCCCGATTGTTAACGTAGAGAATATTCGAAATCGGTCAAATAGTTTTAATAAGTTATCTTTAGGGAATATGCGTAGGTACGTGCGCGCCGCGCGGCTGTTGACAACCCACTGCGCTATGGGTTACCGGTTACCCGGCGCTCGGTAGGTGATTAGCGCGTTTAAGTACATGGAGTGTAGTATCTGTAATCTGTGACAAAACCCCCATTTTTACTTTCAAACCCTGTGAATTAACACTCTTTATTTGAACATGATGTTTTCTATCACTCAAATAAGATTTTATCAGGCTAAGTGCATGTTCACCCAGTCCGTAATGCTCCAGTTTGAAAAGTAATGTCGTGATTTACGCAATCAAATGCTTTGGATGGGTATCAGAAAATTCCAATTGCGTCTCTCCTCACGCAGCAAATATGGGCTTTATTAAGGTTACACCGGCGTCAGTTAGACGAAGGACGTTGGAGTCTTTTGGTGAAACCAAAAATACGAGTATATTCGTATTTTTTTATTTAATACAATTATTGAATCAATTTACAAACTGCATACATGAATCAAATTTTTTTTTTTCTTTTGTGTTAACTATTTGTATAAAATTTGAACGCCGCAGAATTAGATAAATATATTTTATCTATTGGATCCTCCTGTACCTTATTTACGCTACTAAGTGATTTTGATTTTGTAAAATTGTTCTTTCATGCCCCGTTCCAAATGGTTCAAGCGTGAGGTGCCTACCTCGAGAAATGGGCTATCCAACACTAAAATATTTTTTTAATTCAACAACTCAAACGAATAAACTCTTGAGCTTTTTACATTAGTATACAATCAAGTAAATGTTGGGCTAAGTATACAGGGTTTCTCATTGAAATCGGTCAGTATGGGAAAGTCTGAAACTATAAGACATACGAAGATCTGTTCTGAGGAACCATGTCATCGATTTTAATAACAAGAAAAACTGCATTCATACATTTTAAAAAATACCAAGATTCACCTATCAAGATTCAGATAACACAGTTCAAGCACCTACTAAAATAAATTAAAGTATGTGGAAACAATGCATTTTATTCATTTTAGACATCATGTTTCATACAGACATTTGCTGCTTAAGACCTACACAATCGATATCTAAATAGAAATAGAGTAGAATCGAATCGAACCCGGTTATTTTGAAAAAAAAAAACTTTTTTTCAAAATAACCGGGTTCGATTCCCGAACGGAGTACAGATGTTTTTTAAAATGTATGAATGCAGTTTTTCTTGTTATTAAAATCGATGACATGGTTCCTCAGAATAGATCTTCGTATGTCTTATAGTTTCAGACTTTCCCATACTGACCGATTTGAATGAGACACCCTGTATACAGGACTTCCCTCGACACCTTTTTTTTTTTTTTTTTTTTTAGGTTGGCTAATCATCAAATGACTTCTCCCACTCTGGGCGGAGCGGGAGGGAGTGTCAGACTCTTACTGACTAAAACCCATCCATGTTCCTTCCTCGCCCTTTATGTTCCAGGGCCGCGGTATCTCTTTCGAACAGGCCCGCAACCCCGGCAGGCTTCAGCTCTTGCGGGCCCCTCCCCTATGCTGACATCTCTTTGAGGCGCGCGTGGAACACGAGCGCGCCGTCGACATGGCCTGTCGTTGTCGTTACGGACGGACGGACGGCTAGCTAGCCCATAGCCAACCGTCCACAGGCCCGCATCTACGGTGGCCGGTAGCCACCACGTGGCCTCCGACGCCCGGTGCGTCTCCCGCGGCGGCCGGGAAGAGAGGCTCTCTCCCTCTCTCACTCCGCCACCTCCTTTGCTAGCACGACTGCTTCGCAGAAGGAGGTGACGGGTTCCCATTCCGTCTCACTCTGAACCATGGATTGAACCAGGGCCGGACGCGAGAGGTCGCCGCCACCGATCGCTGCTACGAGGACACGGCGGAGCTCCGCCCACGCAGGGCAGACTTCCACCGTGTGCTCCACCGTGTGCTCCACCGTGTCCTCCGGTCGATCCTCGCAGTAGAGACACCCGGGCATTTCCTCCCGCCCGATTCGGTGCAGGTACCTCCCGAAACATCTGTGTCCGGTGAGGACCTGCGTCAGGCGGAAAGTGAGGACGCCGTGGCGCCTCTCCAGCCACTCCTCAAAGAGGGGACTTAACGCCACTATCGTGGCGTGGCAATTTGCCGCGGCAGCGGAGTTTCCCCCCGGCGTAGTACCTCAACGCGCCCATTCGTGTAGGCGTACGAGGACTATCGCCTCCAGATCCCATGGCGGCAATCCGACAAGCAGGCCCGCCGCCTCGCGAAAGATCGTGCGGTACCCACGGACCATCTTTACGGCCACCACTTTTTGGGGCGGGTTCAGATAATGAGCGGCACGCCGCACGAACGTGCCCACACTGGGGCCCCGTAAAGACCCCCGCGTAGAGCCTGCGGCAGGAGGCGTTTGGCCCCCCAAGGTTGGGCAGGAACCGCCTGAAGGCAGCCCCGGTCCGTTCCAGCCTGGGAGCCAAACGTCGGAAGTGCTCCACGAAGTTCCACCGGCTGTCGAGGACGAGTCCTAGGTACTTCAACGTCGACTCCTTAAGTCTTTATCCATAGACGCTAGATAACAGTCATACTCTAGCTAGGTCGAAAGTTCTCATCAAGGTGCATAAAATGAGCCCAACACGATAAAACTGCTGTAAACTCTTGAGTACCTGATGATGCTGCCTTGCATCTTCATTGTTAGGCCTTCGATAACCGTCATACTCCAAGCATGTTTTGAGATCTCACCAAAGTGCATGAAATGAGTCCAATAACAATATAGCTGCTGCAAAACTGTTGAGGACTTTTTACAACACTGCCTTTTGTCACCATCGTTAGACCAAGTACGATTTTCATACTCCAGACCGGTCTTGAGTTCTCATCAAGGAGCATTAAATGAATCTAAACACGATAAAGATGCTGTAAGCTTCTGAGGACCTCTTGCAACTACCTGTGTTTCCATGGTCAAATTGAAAAACTAAAAAAAAAAGTTGTAATAGGACTCTTAAAGAGCCATTTATTTATTTCTGCCTAGCTAGACAAAAACTGTGATAGCTCGATTAATATCGATAAAGTTTATACCCTATAGCACTCACGAATAATGTAGCTTTCTAGCAGTGAAACATTTTTTAAATTGGATTATTATTAGTACCAGAGATTACCCCCTGCATTAAAAACTACAAACTCATAAACAAAATTTACCTCTTTGTTATATTAAAAAGTATAGATGGGTCTGTCAAGTTAAAACAAAATAGTTTTCTAACAACATACTTTTCGATTTTTATCCATTCATACGATCGAATCCAAACGGTTTAATCGGTACTATCTATCAAAGGATAGTTACCGGGTATTTTTTCGGTAAAACATCACCTGTAAACGGTGTTCTATTAAAATTAACAAAATTAAAATTTTTCAACAAAAACTTTTTAGCATTTATGTAATATACACATACAGTTATTTATTCTATTAATACAAAATTGTACTTTTTAGATAAAATTCCGATTTGCATGTTTTTTCTATTAATGAAAAGCCACACAACACCATCAAGCTTGGTCACTTTTAAAATGAAAAATAACGTGCTTTGGCTTATAGAATACATCGTGATGAGAAGTACAGACAGCTAGCTGGATTATGACTGTCACCAAAAGTCTGACGAGAGACAAGGAATACAGTTGCAAGAGGTCCACAACAGTTTATGGCAGCTATAGTAACTATTGACATAACACGCTCACAGACTGTCGGTGATCAATTTTAAGCCTTATAACTCAGGGCATAAAGTTGAAAAGTGGTCGACCATCAGTGAATAGTACGGTCAAACAAGATATTTGGTTTACAGTTTAACCCACAAATTATATTGTAAAATGTAAACCAAATAGCTTGTTCAAGTATGTAAGTAGTAGTAAGTATATCAGTTTTATCAGTACCACGTGCAATAAACATGACTTATACCGGGTGTAAACCACCTCATCACAAAGCCGTTAACCAAGCATTCTGTACATCAAACTAAGTAACTACGCAAAAATTATTGCTGGGGAACAACATTTTTTTTTGAGGTTATACATCATGTTTCGTGATAGAACTCAATGTAATGCACTTAAAACATTGTGCTGATGGTATTGTAATGAATAGTACGGGGGTCGTGGAGGTGTTCAAAATCTTACAACACAAACTAGTATTTAAAAAAAACTCGTCAAAAAGTTGTAACTTTGACCCCCCATATCTCCGTAACTAGAAGGTTTCCAGCTATGGTGAAGAACAAAAAATGATCGCAATGATGGGGAAAACAAGTGCCTTTCGGCTTCGTGAAGAGGTATTTTACACCCTTTATTTATCAACAATGACGTCGCGGTTTTTTGCCAAGACTTTTATTAGTAATTAAACCCTTCCTGATAAGCCTGATTCACTAATCCATAATGTAGATTATTGTCTGGTAATTGACTGTTCAAATGAAAATCGGGGATTACATATAAAGTATTGTTTTTATTGTCAACTATACAAAACTCTTATTAGCTATTTTATTTTAAATTATATTAATTTATTATCACTACAATGCATTTTATTCAATTTTGAGAAGACTACTAAGACCGCGAAGTAACCAAAGCTATCATCGTACAATTGTCGGCGAAAAAGCTTTTAGATGGTTCTAAAAGCTTTTTCGCCGATCCGATCACGTATCCGCGCGATTGATCGCTTTGGTTAGGACGCACGGTTCGACGCTGCTTAGAATATTATTATACAATAATGACTTCTACATCTTATCTGTATTTACAAGTGTCAAAGTAACTGACATACACGAACCCTCAAAGATTTGCAACGTTAATTGGCCGCGTTATTCCTATCTCTGTCTCACGACTGTCTTACTACCAGTGCAAAACAGAGACCGAAAGCTCTCTAAGTTAAATCACGCATTAAGAGACATTTGAGACACGAAGACTCTACAGTGCACACACGGGGACACATCAACCCTTATTTTTCCAGTATAACATGGCCTCGCCCTATATAGATTTCCCATACAATAAGAGATTCGCATGAACTGGTTTTATAGGTCTAGCTTGATTGGTCGCCGTGTGTACAAAAGAGGTCTGTCCTTACTTACACTTTTACTATATATCCTACAGCAGCAAAACCAGAAGTAACCTTATCTCATACGGAATTAACATCACTGTCTTTTTGAAATACTGCAAAAGACCTTTTTATTTTTAACTAAACTAGGATATCTTAACTTTAGCCTTAATTATGTACTTATTAGTAACAAACTTGAACAAACTGTACGCAATACCAGTTACAACTAATAATGCAGATAGTAAAGCTGCTAATACAATAGCAATGAGTTCAAATTCGAGGTACTCTGCCCACGACATGTTGGCAGCGGGTGCGCGCAGATGTTTTGCACCACCATGACGTATCACGTGCTCGATCCACCAGATTGCTTTGTCTAAAGGTTTCATTGGCTGGTCCAGCATTAGAGTCCTTAATTGAGCAATGTTCTTGCGGTAACTGAAAGAAAATTAAGAATTGTCATGCATTTGCAGTGCTGAAACTCCCTGGTTGTTATTGCCTCATAAACATTCAATCCGTGGTTCCCGAAGTATAGAACTATAGACTGGTGCACTAAGTTCTAGTTCAATGTAATTTAGGGCAAGGCTATGAAATCAGTCTCGACTCCTAAGCTTAAGAAAGTTCCTGTTGGAAAAAACCCTATGATACTGTGCCAGCCAGGCCTGAGAATCGAACCCAAGACTGTTCAGCAGTAGCGTTTGCGAAATGCTGTTGGTACTACCTCGCAGCTGTTTGAATAATGACGCCACTCTCTTACGCATTATAGCTTGAAAGCCATCAACGCGCGCATTCGTGAACATTTGCGACGCACTACAATACCGCGGCAACCCCAACAGTATTCCGAATGGATTATTGTACTGAACGTGCAAGACGTTGTAGGCTCGTTGCGTATACCGAACCTATAGGCCGCTCGGGTAAAAGGATTGGAAATATGCCCTAAAAAGCATTGTCTTAACTTCCTTAGTACATACGAGCAAACCTACGCTCCTTACAGCTAACGCCCTGCGTTCCTTTTCTATATCTGGATCATCCTCCGTGACTAGATGGCCCAGATATTTATAATTCTGCCCAATTTTCGGTGCCGCTCCCCCGACCATGATCGGAGGCACTGTACTGGGTCTCTGTTTCACTGCTCTAAAAATCAGTACCTCACATTTCTGTGAGTTGTACCTAAGACCATGCTCGGGTGCATAGCGTTCACAAATATTGACCAATCTCCTCAAGGCGTTGACCGAGGGGGGCAGCAGAACCATGTCATTAGCATAGCTTATGTTGTTGACACATGTTCCGTCAATGTAAAATCCGACATGTGTCCTGCTGAGCTCCTCTATCAACTGGTTCACATACAGGCTGAAGAGACCGGTTGATGTGTGGCCGCCCTTCCTCACACCACATTCCAATTTATATTCATCAGATAGCGTATCCACCCATCTCACCTGGTTAGTTTGGTTCTTATACCAGAATTTTAGGATGCTGTTATACTCCGTTGGCATACCTACCGGTTTTCTCTAGCTTTCGCCACAGCATGTCTACACTAATTACTGTGTCAAAAGCTTTGAACAATCGAGGAAACAGGCATAGATCGGTGTCTTTCTCTCCGTGTAATTATAAAGTAGATCTAGAGTTTCATATATTAAGTAGATAAATAAGTTAGTATATTTTACCTGTCATCTCCAATAACGGTTTGAACAGCATTCGTAAAAGATTCTTCACTCAGCGATTCCAATTCAAGTTTCTTTCCAATTCTGTGATGTTCATATTTTTCAACATTGTACCACTGGTCTCCTAACATTGGTACACCAACCAGAGGTACTCCTGCTGTGATAGCCTCGTCTGTTGATTGTAGACCTCCTTGCGTTACGAACAGTTTGATCTTGGGGTGTTCTGCAAGGAAAGAAGGGATAAATTTAATAATTTTACCGTTTATTTATTTCTTCGAAATGCTTAAGTTGTCAAAAATCATGATCAATTATCGCTCATCGCTTCTGTGTTCAACCATGTGTAACCTAACCAAAGCGAAGGCCTTAGGCCTTAGGTTCCAAGTTAACTAGGCAGAATAGAGTGAACATCAGATAATCAACTTGTTTCTAGGTACTTATTCTCCTAATATAATTACTACAATTTTGTACGTCAGTATTTATGGTACCGTCTTTACTCGTTAGCACGGGCAAGATCACATAGATGCGATATTTGTACTATTGAAACGAGTTCCATCGAATATCAACTTAAATTGGACCTAAACTTGTTTTGTACGGTAACAGAGATACAAATGACATATTTTGACCTGTTCCACTGTCATTACATCGATGACTTTGCGGCTTCTATAATTATATCGTCTCACTCAATTAATGTTCTGTTCATCCTAAGTCGGCAATATTTAGATGAACAACACTACTTAAGTACTTAGTATGCTTGGCAACAGGTTGGCTTACATAAAAAAAAATGTAGTCGCATCTCAATTTTTATTGTTTGATACTGAATAAAACATTAATTGTAATACTACCTGAGATTATGATCAAAAACAATCATGTACGTGTATCTTATGGAACCATTGAGTACGCGCCTAAAATATTTATTCTAAGTTTCAAGTAGAATCTAGCTATTTATTTATAAACAGCTATTAAAAATTGTTCATAAGTCTCACCGATATAAAACGCAACAGAAATAACAGCTACAAAAATTGTTAAAGCAACAACAAAAAATTTGTAAGTTTTCTCTGGCAGAGTGAACAATCATAATCATCATCATCAACCAAGTCTCCTGGTTCTAGCAGTCTCATTCAGTTGCTACCAGCAACCCTCAAAAAACCATAGTGATCCGATCCACTGACTCTGAGGGCGTCCAACCAACCGGTGGCCGACTCGTAGGACTCCAATCTAGGACGTGTTTACCCCAACGGTGATCGGTTTTACGGCTAGTATGGTATAAACAGTCGGCATTCAACTATTCCTATAAATATATCTCTCGAACTAACACCGTACCCACATCGATTTGTATGTTTCATGAGCGAGGATATAGTCGATCGCAAATCTCTCACCGTCAGCAATGGGACGTGAGCTTTAGATAGTGGATTTTCCGAAACTTCTTTTTAGTAACGACTTCCATTTATCCATCTGTCAAGTAATCTGAAAGGTTCTATAATACTCGTACCTACAGGTATTATTGAAGCCGAAGACAACGCCAGCGATAAAAAAAGGATAATGAAAATCAGACATACTCAGCAGATCTGACTGAGGCAGCCACTTGGATATCCTGATGTTAGCTGACTTCCCAGGCAGTACATCTTTGTCCCACTTCCAGAGGACATCATAGGGCATCTTAGAGAAGGCTTTGATGAGTGTCTGTATCTACTCTGCTGGTAGAAGACTTGGTTTCACATTTGTACCAAAACTGATGTATATGACGCCATTTTTGGATGAATCTAAATATGATTTTAGATCCTGGAAACAAGCATAAACTTGAGATAAGTGATAATATCAGGATAAGTGGCTCGTGGCTAACGTATGTTAGCTGTTAGGTTCGATAAAGATTATGCTAAGGTTGCTGGGGTTGATCTTGGATAGGTAAGCTAAGATCTTTTATACTTTAAACGCCTTATACCTTTGGTCTCTATCATTGAGATCATTAATTAGAAGGTAGGCTTCGGCCCTTGCGGGCCCCTGCCCTTATGCTGACATCTCTCTCATAAAATCTTTACACAACTAGAGAATATTTTAACTGACATAACATCATAATATTACGCTTCTTTCGACAAAAGATAAGGCATCATTTATCACTGAGAAATTCCAAATGCTGAAATCCAGAAATACTTTGTCCAACCTAGGAATTTTGAATCGATCCGTGGACCCCACGCTCACTGAATAGTGTGTGCAAGTACAAAAACAACGTGACAATTACATCTTACGTAATAGGTTTGCGACGATGGATGGATGTTTAAAGTCAATGATACAAAAAAGTACATTTACCTGAGGCAACTCCTTATGCGGTTTCTGGGGCAGTCCTCCTAGATGGATGACACTCGGAGGCACTGGCCGACTTCCTTCCCAAATCGGGTTGACATTCAAAAACAACATTTCAACTTTATTTAGAAGCTCCTTTACACCAGGAACATCTGCTCCAAAATGTTTTCTGATAATTTTATTCTCATCTTCTTCCATGCTTTCGAAGAGACCTTCTATCATGTAGTTGTTGTATAATTCGTACAACTTTTCGTACATTGTCAGATTGTAAAGCTTCTGGTTCATGCTGCTTGGGTACAAGAATGGATGTGTAGGTGCTCCAATCACTTTGTAGTTATCCCAAACAGCTCCAAATGAAGAAATTTGAATCAAAGGTGCTTTGAACACATGTGAAAAAGCTAGCATTGGTCGAACACCTGCTTCTAATGTCAGAAGATCAAACTTCCCGTTTCCTTTGATCAAATCTTTCACTTCTTTTGTTTGCAACTGTGCCTCCACAGTTTTAGTAAACACTTCTACTGCAACCCTTATTTGTGATATAAGATCTTCTTTGTTTCCTCTTGCTGATTCCATGAATTCCTTCCAAACGTTATAAGAGATGTCGTGGACATCGATTTCCGTAAGATTCTTCGGTGCTTCACCTTTTTTGAACATTGGATCTGCTGTTATTACCACTACTTCGTGTCCGCGTTTTATCAGCTCCATGGTTATTGGTCTGAAGGTTACCTGGTGACTGATGGACGGGACTGGGTACACCGAGAGGATCCTCGCCGCATCTGCGACGAAAACCGTCAAGAGAAGGCACATTGCTACTCGTCTTAACATCTCCATTGTGAAGCCGTTGTACAACTAATTCAGACAAGTTGATGTTCAGGTGTTATATACGAAAATCAGTCCAGATAAATATGATCAGTGTAATTGTGAATGATACGTTGGTTTTTATTTTATCTTGTCCTCTCTATGAGTCAGTCTTTAGAAGCGTGATAGAAATATTAGCATTTCAAGTTATGTATGGCCAATTGATGATATTATAAAGGAATCGTTTCATAATTGTCGGTATGTCAGTCATAGCCAATTGGTTCCGGATGTACTTGACGAATTAATTTGAAATTTAGTACAAATAAATATTTTTGTAACCTAAGCACGGACACGTGACGTAAATATTAAAAAAGCAATCCTCCCTAGACATTTTTGTTTATTTATTTATTTATTTATTTATTTATTTATTTATTTATTTATTTATTTATTTATTTATTTATTTATTTATTTATTTATTTATTTATTTATTTATTTATTTATTTATTTATTTATTTATTTATTTATTTATTTATTTATTTATTTATTTATTTATTTATTTATTTATTTATTTATTTATTTTAACTTTATGCACTTAATGTGCAAAGGCGGACTTAGGGTGATGCAGAGATAAAACTGTAGGTGCAAGAGTAATGAAAATTTATCTTTTGGGAAAAAAAAAGTTGTTTCCAAACTGAAAATGATTATATAATAGTATAGACCCTACGTTTGCCTGTCCCGACACGCACTTGGCCGTTGTCTTTTAATGATTAAACTTTAAGTAGATAGTATTGAATGTGTCGAGTCACTGCAAGTAGACACTTTTTTTATATCGCTTCGCCTTGTGTGGTATTGGTATCGGAGTGACGTTTTCGACGACGCGGTGTGCTTGGACTCACTATCACTCATTTTATGAGTGTTCAACTCGGGGCCACCAGTACAGAGGTGGTGTCGAGTGTGTTGGGTAGGCAGGAGCTTCAGTAAAAGTCACTACCCAGTAGTACTCACAGTTCTATTTGGAGTACAATTCACAAAACAGAAGAAGAGAAGGAAGTCACAAGTCGCAGTAAACACGATAAATTATATACAGGGTGGAATTTGCAATGCCACGGAAGGAAAGTACTCGAAATACTGGAGATAGCATTTTTTTTACTTTCTCTAGCTCTTTTTGAGTTTGAAGGTATCGATTATAGCCCATGATTGGACAATTCATTTTCATTCAGTCATTCAGACAACCCATACCTAACCGTCCACAGGCCCGCGTCTACGGTGGCCGGTAGCCATCACGTGGCCCCTGACGCCTGGTGCGTCTCCCGCGACGTCTGGGGCGAGAGGTTCTCTCCCTCTCGCGTTCCGCCACCTCCTTTGCTAGCAAGACTGCTTTGCAGAAGGAGGTAACGGCTTCCCATTCCATTTGAGTACAACTCACCTTTTCTGAGCTACGGCGGAGAAAATAAAAACATGCTATCTCCAGTATTTCAAGTACTTTCCTTCCAGATGGCATTGCAAATTCCACCCTGTATATAATTTATCTTTGACTTGTGACTTCCTCCTCTTCTTCTGTTTTGTGAATTGTACTCCAAATAGAACTGTGAGTACTACTGGGTAGTGACTTTTACTGAAGCTCCTGCCTACCCAACACACTCGACACCACCTCTGTACCGGTGGCCCCGAGTTGAACACTCATAAAATGAGTGATAGTGAGTCCAAGCACATCGTCGAAAACGTCACTCGGATACCAATACCACACAAGGCGAAGCGAAATAAAAAAAGTGTCTACTTGCAGTGACTCGACACATTCAATACTATCTACTTAAAGTTTAATCATTAAAAGACAACGGCCAAGTGCGTGTCAGGACAGGCCAACCGTAGGGTCTGTACTATTATATTATCATTTTCAGTTTGGAAACAATTTTTTTTCCCCCATAAGGTAAACAAAAATGTCTGGGGTGGATTGCTTTTTTTAATATTTACGTCACGTGTCCGTGCTTAGGTTTCAAAAATATCTTATTTGTAATTAATTTCAAATTAATTCGTCAAGTAGATCCGGAACCAATTGGCTATGACTGACATACCGACAGTATATGAAACGATTCCTTTATAATATCATCAAATGGCCGTACGTAACCCTAAAACTTGAAATGCTAATACCTATTTCAATCACGCTTCTAAAGACTGACTCATAGAAAGGAAAAAAAAAAAATAACAACGTATCATTTTCAATTACACTGATAATGTTTATCTGAACTGATTTTCGTATATAACACCTGAACATCAACTTGTCTGAATTAGTTCTACCACGGCTTCACAATGGAGATGTTCGAATTTTGTCGCAGATGCGGTGAGGATCCTCTCGGTGTACCCAGTCCCGTCTATCAGTCACCAGGTAACCTTCAGACCAATAACTATGGAGCTGATAAAACGCGGACACGAAGTAGTGGTATAACAGCAGATCCAACATGTTCAAAAAAGGTGAAGCACCGAAGAATCTTACGGAAATCGATGTCCACGACATCTCTTAGAATGTTTGGAAAGAATTCATGGATTCAACAAGAGGAAACAAAGAAGATCTTATATCACAAATGAGGGTTGCAGTAGAAGTGTTTACTAATACTGTGGAGGCACAGTTGCATACAAAAGAAGTGAAAGATTTGATCAAAGGAAAGGGAAAGTTTGATCTTCTGATATTAGAAGCAGGTGTTCGATAATAAAACAATTTAAATACGACACTGCGCAGACGTAACAAGGGAAAAAAGTGTTTATTTTATTTTGACGTCTGTCGATGCATTATGAGTATGGAGTTGGGAAATATTGTTGAGAAGGTAGTGTAGACGATTAATGCATGGCCAAAGTAAGTACAGTCGAGTTTTAATGCATTTTTTGAAGGCGGGTATTTAAAATGCGACCGGGGAATATTTGTCCCCAGCCGCGGGCATTTGGAAAATGAAACTGGGTCGCACGACTCCCCACACGCGGGTCAAAGGGTCGTGTGGGGCGCTGGGGGGACGGTCGCAGCGGCGGCGGCCGAGGTGCCGACGGCGCTGGCCCACTCGCCACTGGTGGTGGCCCAGTCGCCACCTGCGCCGCTGCCTTGCCGTTGTTTTTAGCCGGCGCTGCCGCCTGTTTGGCTGTCGCCGCCGCCTGTTTGGTCGGTTTCCCGGCAGAAGGCTGGCTGGACGGCCCCGGTCCAGATGCAGCAGCCGCATACGAGACCGTGCACGGGCGCACGGCCGTCTTGTTTTATTTTCACTAAAATCACTAAAGTAAAAAAATAGATAGGTAAGTAAATAAAACCAATAAGTAATTTATAATTGTATGTAGCATTGTTCTTTTAATGAAATAAGCCAGATATCACATCTTCGGGTGTCGAAGACAATCCAAATTGAGCCCAAAATTTAGCGTCGAGTTTACCACTTTCAGTAGCATCCATCAGCTCCTGTGACGTGTGAACTACAGAACAGGCAGGAAACGGTATCAAGTATTTCATCGTGTTGAGAGTTTGGTCAATTGACAGAATCCAACCTCGACCTTATTCTACTTTACACTTTATTTGTTTTGTTATAAATAGTTTAAAAAGTTGACATCTTCGTGTGACAGCATCAAAGTGAAATAGAATGGCGAAAAGAAAATGTGCTCCGAATAATTGTAAATCTTGTTTGTTTAAAAGTGCGAGAGTTTGGTTTCACAAGTAGTGTCAAAATGTTCAAAAGGTATGTTAAAATTGTATCCCATTAAGCTGTATTTTTTGTATTCAAAAACTCGTCGCCACGTGTAAAATTTGGTTCATTTGTTTCTTCACAAAATTATTAGAATTGCAAACTGAATGTTTTTCTTTAGTGTAATTGTCAATTTGGATACTGATTCTTTTGTATATTGACAGGTACTTTTTTGAAGCACTTGAATAAAGGAAAGATTTGACAACTTTGGACTGAGTTTATTTGCAACAACAAACCCAAACCCACTCAAATTAACATCACATCGTTTATGGGGTAATAACTAACACCGCATTTACACTCACAATCTTACTTATTTCTCATGCAAGTTTTGCTCATGCAGAACAACGATTTCTGACGTTTTGAACATTGATAATTGTTGCATGGTTGGATCCACCGAAAAATCTGCACACGAATATAAGTCTTGTTATCAATAAAATCATAACGCAAATACTTGTATATTGACAATTAAGAACGCTTAAGTTTTTCAAATGAACGTGTTTGAAAATAATATTTATAAATTGGCGGTAGTTATATTCTTAAGCTTTCCGTGGTTGCCTCAAACGTTACAAACTTCATAACTCATCCACGAACAGGATCGAGTCGTAATAAATTCTACTTTAAGTAATGTTTCAACAAAATAATGAATACAAAAAGTAAAGAGTACTATTTATTCTAGGCTGCACCGAGGTTTGACCTTACGACTTCTTATTTACTAACCTAAGACGATAACCATTGCGCCAAACATGTTATAAGAGCGTTAAGCGAAATATTATACGTCATTCAGTAACGATGAATGATTACTATTATACGTTGGTATACGTTATTGATGTGCCATACGCACACTATAGCTCGCTCGTTTTAAACCAATGATAATATATAAAACTATAGATACGTTGCCCGCGCTCTGTAGTGGCAACGTGAATGCAAGGCAATTGCCGGACTTTCATTTAGTCGCGTACCAACCAGTGCCGCGGCAGTACGTGACATTAAAATAACTTTTGTGTATAACTTCTTCAAACAACGAAAAAAAAATGACGTCCTGTGTTTTTAGGACATGTAAAACTATACTTTAACTGTGAAAGATAGAAAAGTATCATTTCATGCGTAAGTATCTAGAAAAATGTATTTTATTTTACTTTTTTCGATGCCTTCTAATGGCGGCTGGCGCCTTTTATTCACGCTCGGCCGCTGAGCATGCACCATAGAATGACAACGGAATTAAAGAAATATATTTATCTCTCTCTAACAACAAAAATTCCGTAGATGAAGTTTAGTTTTCTTTCCCTTTCTTCGTGCGTCTAAGTATTTATCTAGCTACCGACAGTATTTACGCTGTTTTTGACAGCCGTGATGTTCATGCATGACGCGTCTATTTATAATACGTCATTGTTTTAAACAGTGTCTGTGTGCATAGCTATGACTTCACGCACCAGTGTGCGATGTAAATCAATTAACTTGTTCTACCGTGCATGACTGTGTCCTATGAATTATAAGTAAGTATATCACTTTTATCAGTCCCACGTGCAATAAACATGACTTATATTTATCAACAGTGACGTCGCGTTTTTTTGCCAAGACATTTATTATTAATTAAACCCTTCCTGATAAACTTGATATTAATCTGTAATATAGATTATGTCTGGTATTTGTCTGTTCAAATGAAAATCTGGGATTAAATATATCATAGTATTACTTTTATTTTCAACTGTACAAAACTCTTATTAGCTATTTTTTTTACTACATTTACTATCACAACAATGCATTCTCGTAATTCAATTTTTGTCAGACCGTGTACTAACAAAAGCTATCATAGTCGTACAATTGTCGCGTTTTGTTTGATCGGCGAACAAGCTTTTCAAACAAATCCGATCACGTATTCGCGCGACTGATTGCTTTTGTTAGGACGCACGGTTCGACGCGGCTTACTAGCCGCACTACATATTACTAGCTGACCCACGAAACTTCATCTGCGTCAAATAGGTATGTATAAGAGCGAAAAACGAAAGAAAAAAAACCCGTATATGCAATATTTTTCATTCATGCTCCGCTCCTACCTAATGGTCGTGGCGTGATGATACTCATATAAATAAAATCTTCCTCAATAAACAACCAACACAAAAATAATTTTTCATCTCGAGCGTTCCAACAAACAAACAAACTCTTCTTCTTTATAATATTATAAATAATAAATATAGTAACGATTATCCAATAATGACTTCTACATCTTATGTGTGTTTACAAATGTCAAAGTGTCAAAGTAATTGACATACGTGAACCCTCAAAGATTTATAAACGTTAAGTAGCCGCGTTATTCCTATCTCTGTCTCACGACTGTCTTAGTACAAGTGCAAAACAGAGACTAAAACATCTTTATGTCAAATCACGCAAAAAGTGACATTTAAGATCTTAGCCCCAAATACAAAGACTCTACAGTGCACACACGGGGACACATCAACCCTTTCTTATCTTTTATGGCCTCGCCCTGTATAGATTTCCTATACAATAAGAGATTCGCATGAACTGGTTTTGTAGGTCTAGCTTGATAGGTCGCCGTGTGTACAAAAGAGGACTTTCCTTATTTACACTTTTATTATATCTCTTACAGCAGCAAACCAAAAGAAACCTTATCTCATACGGAATGAGCATCACTGTCATTTTGAAATACTGCAAAAGGCCTTTAACAACATTATTACTAAACAAACTAGGAACTCTTAACTTTAGCCTTAATTATGTAGTTATTAGTAACAAACTTGAAGAAACTGTATGCAATACCAGCAACAACTAATAATGCAGAGAGTAAAGCTGATAATACGATAGCAATGAGTTCAAATTCGAGGTACTCTGCCCACGACATGTTGGCGGCGGGCGCACGCAGATGTTTCGCGCCACCATGACGTATCACGTGCTCGATCCACCAGATTGCTTTGTCTAAAGGCTTCATTGGCTGGTCCTGCATTAGAGTCCTTAGGTGGGCGATGTTCTTGCGGTAGCTGAAAATTAAAAAGGAAATATTGAGCATTTGCTGTACTAAACTACTAGTATTGAGTAAAATAAAACCTTTGATATATTTTACCTGTCATCTCCAATAACTGTTTGAACAGCATTCGTAAAAGATTCTTCACTCAATGATTCCAATTCAAGTTTTTTTCCAATTCTGTGATGTTCATATTTTTCAACATTGTACCATTGGTCTCCCAACATTGGTACACCGACCAGAGGTACTCCTGCTGTGATAGCCTCGTCTGTTGATTGTAGACCTCCTTGTGTTACAAACAGTTTGATCTTGGGGTGTTCTACAAGGAAAGAAGGGATAAAGTTACTAACGTTACTAAAGTTGCTTACGTTAAATCATCAGCAATCATCGCTCATCGCTTCTGTGTTCAAGCATGTTTCCACGTCCTAACCAAAGCGATCGATTAACGTCGTTTACACCGAGACGCAACTGGACGTGACATTGCGCGCCGATACTGGAAGAGGCCAATGATTTCTCGCTGCGTCGCGAAACGCATCGCGACGTCATGAGGTGCAGCTTAGAATCGTAGACAGCATGACGTCTCGCTGTGTAACGGGACGCCACGCAACGCCGCCGCGCCGTGAGGCATTTCAAGGCGCAGCGCTAGGTGCAACATATTCTGAGTTGAGTCGCTCTATTAAAATCCGCGCGCAGCATCGCGTCCTTACCTTACTTCAAAACACGATTATTGGATTTTTGTTATACTCATATGTCTGTAAAACCACAAGGCGTCCGCTGAACAAAATGAAAGCGATAGTCCCGTGTTCACACAATGATCGCTTTGGTTAGGACGCGGCCTTAGGTTCGAAGTTAACATGGCAAACAAAGTAAACATCAGATAATCAACTTGTTTCTTAAATACTTATTCTACTATTATAATTACTATAATTTTGTCCGTCAGTATTTATGGTACCGTTTTTACTCGTTAGCACGAACAAGATCACATAGGTGCGATATTTGTGCTATTGAAACGAGTTCCATCGAATATCAAGTTTTTGTTCACATTGGACCTAAACTTGTTTTGTACGGTAACAGAGATACACATGACATGTTTTGACCTGTTTCACTGTTATTAGCGTACATCGATGACTTTGCGGCTTCTATAATTATACCGCTTTACTCATAATGTTCTGTTCATCATGACTCCGCGATATTAAGATGAAGAACACTACTTACGTACCTATTATGCTTGACAAAACAGGTTGATTTAAACATAAAAACTTGTAGTCGTACATGATACAGAATGTAACAATATTAATACAATCTGTAGTCATGATCATGTTAATACAACTAAACGATGTGCATAAAACAATATTTGTGTTTGATTTCAGATTTTACTCCTAGATGAAATAAATCACAGTGAGTAAAAAAATATGCGAAAAAAAGATAAGAGAAAAGCGAGTAGAACTAGCATCTAGAAAAATCTTTGAGTAACAAGAAACATTACAAAGATTTTGCAATCGACAGTCAACGATTATCCGTTCATATGAATGTTTATCTTTTACTGACACCCGACCTACATTAATTGTACGTTTCAGGATCAAGAAAACAGTCGATGGCAAGTCGATTGGGACGAGGGCCATAGAGGGTAGATTTTCCAAAACTGCACTTCTGAGTGACGACTGCAATTTAACCGTCTATCAAGTAATCAGAAAGACTACATTAGCGATTGGTAAAATTGAAGACGAAGACCACGGCAGCGAAAAAATGCACTGATAAATTGTTAAACTTACTCAGCAGATCTGACTGAGGCAGCCACTTGGATATCCTGATGTTAGCTGACTTTCCAGGCAGTACATCTTTGTCCCACTTCCAGAGGACATCATAAGGCATCTTAGAGAAAGCTTTGATGAATGTCTGTATCTTCTCTGCTGGTAGAAGACTTGGTTTCACGTTTGTACCAAAACTGATATATATGACGCCATTTTTGGATGAATGCAAATACGATTATAGATCCTGGAAACAAGCATAAACTTGAGATAAGTGATAATATCGGAATGGGTGGCTCATGGATAACTTAAATTAGCTGCGATAAGGGTTATGCTAAGGTTGCGAGGGCCGATCGTGGATGGGTTGTAACCATAAAATACTGAGATTTCTCTGTACTTTGTAAACATGTGAAGCCTATGATCTTAACTATCATTTCTATACATATGTCTTAGGTGTTCATTACAGGTTATTCGAATCTGACAACAAGTCTTGCCAAAGTAAATTGTGTTACCCATTTTGTTGGTTGTGGATTTCTAATAGATTTTTCACTCCGTGTTAAATACTCGTATTCAATGAGGTAGACATTGCCTAGGGGTTGACCGTTGGTCAGCCAGATCATAATGTATGACTCAGGATCAAACTAGAGACAGGTACTTATCAGTTGCTTGGGTAATGGAAAATATCTTAGAAAAACAAACATTTCTGAGTGGTATTTCTCCACAGCATGTTAAGCCAAATTAGAGATCCATTGGGGACCTAAAACCTCTGACACCAGGTTAAGTTCTAACCACACAAAAAAGAAAAGAAGACTGGTATTGAATCACGATAAAAATTAATTAAAATTACTCAAAAGCATGCAAATCATGCATTGGGTATAACTTTGAACACTTGTTCAATAACTCTATCAGCTAATTGAACTCAAGTGGTCGTGTAAATCAGACACCACTTAAGTGACTCTTCACCGCAATCTTTTCATCAATTGTCACGATGACTTGGCAATAAATTGAAACGAAGTAAAATCGCAGCAAAACTCTCCGTAATCAGTTTAATGATAAGATAAAACATGATTGCATGAGTTTTGAAACTTGCTGAGATTTTTCAAGTAATTTTGTATGAGAAAATCTCCTAACGAAGCAGAAGGCACCCGTCACTGCGATCATGTTTTGGTTTAATAACATACTTGAGAACCTTCTAGTTATGGAGATATTGGGGTCAAAGTTCCAAATAATTCACTTTTATTTTTTTAATACAGGTTTTAATGTAAGATTTATATTTTACACACCTCCACGACCCCCGTACTATTCGTACTATTATTTTCGGTCAGGTGTTTAAGTATGAATTACGCGAATTGGAAATACTCGCAATGTTACGATAAGGATGAAACGCTTTGTAATGTTTATTTACATTAAAATCCAATATCTAATAATAGCTAGTATTGATTGCAATAAAGTATATTATAAAATAAGATATAATATTATTAATAACTATATATTATAAATCCAATTTTTCGTGAGTTTGGATTTATGGATGTTTATTACTGTGTCACGCAAAAACTTCAGAACAGATTTGGATTACATTTTGCACACAGATAGTATGTAACTTAGATTAAGACAAATTTTACTTTTTGCCTCGGTAGTAAAATCCCAAGGGACAGCTATCAAATCCACGCGGGTGGCAGAAGCTAGTATAATTATAATATACTAGCAGGACAGCGTGTAGTATTACAGTATTATACATGAAGTGACTGACTATCTGACCTCCACAACCCAGTAATTATATAACACTGTACCTCCAAGTAAGACTGATTGCCATACTTTCGGGCTTCTTGTTCCTCGCAATGTTTATCAAAGATCAACGAATGTCACCCAAAACTGAATCAATTCTCGACCAAGGCCTCTTTCTAAAATAGTCTCTGTCTGTTTACTCTTCTAGATCATACAATTAACCATGTCATAAAATGATAATATCACAGTTGTTTGCCCGATTTTATGTAAACCCAAGTTTAGCAAAAACATGTCCCAAGAATATGAAGAAGATGAGTCTGTTGCTATCAACTATGCAAACATCCAGACTCCTGTTACTGAGAAATTCTAAATGTGAAAATTATAAATAAATAGCTTACCTCCGGCAATTCCTTATGCGGTTTCTGAGGGAGTCCTCCTAGATGGATGACACTCGGAGGCACTGGCCGACTTCCTTCCCAAATCGGGTTGATATTCAAAAACAGCATTTCAACATTATTTTGTAGCTCCGATACATCAGGAACATCTGCTCCAAAATGTTTCCTGATCATTTCATTCTCGTTTTCTTCTATGCTCGCCTGAAGACTTTCTATCATGTAGTTGTTGTATAATTCGTACAACTTTTCGTACATTGTCAGATTGTATAGCTTCTGGTTTACGCTGGTCGGGTACAAAAATGGATGTGTAGGTGCTCCAATCACTTTGTAGTTATCCCATATAGCTCCAAATGAAGAAACTTGAATCAAAGGTGCTTTGAACACATGTGAAAATGCTAGCACTGGTCGAATACATGCTTCTGTCATCAAAAGGTCGAACTTCTCCTTTCCTTTGATCAAGTTTTTCACTTCTTTTGTTTGCAGCTCTGCCTCCACAGTATTAATAATCACTTCTACTCCAACTCTCATTTGTGATATAAGATCTTCTTTGTTTCCTCTTGCTGTAGCCATGAATGCTTCCCAAACATTGTAAGCGACGTCGTGGACGTCGATTTCCGTAAGATTCTTCGGTGCTTCACCTTTCTTGAACATTGGATCTGCTGTTATTACCACTACTTCGTGTCCGCGTTTTATCAGCTCCATGGTAATTGGTCTGAAGGCGACCTGGTGACTGATGGACGGGACTGGGTATATCGAGAGGATCCTCGCCGCATCTGCGACGAAAATCGTCAAAACAAGGCACAACACTACACGTCCTAACATCGCCATTGTGAAGCCGTTGTTCAACTAATTCAGACGAGTTGATGTTTGGGTGTTATATACGGAAATCAGACGAGATAAGGTATAGTCAGTATTGTTGTGAATGACTCGTTTGTTTTTTTTATTCGTCCGTTCTTAATGCCAGTCTTTAATAACGTGACAGAAATATTATTGTTTTAAGTTTTTACGGCCAATAAAGAATAAAGGATCCGATTTGTATTTGTTTGTCCGTCAGTCACAGTCAATTTGTTTCTAATCTACTGAACTGATTAAGCTGAAATTTGGAACACATAATTTTATTTTGTAACCCGGATACGGACTTATAACGGTAATTGAATTAATTATTAACCGATTAATTTTGAGAATTTTGACAGGATCATTAAAGGGTCAACTTAGAAAAATAAAAAATGTCTCCAAACTAAAAATATGTTTTGTATTGCTACTAACTTAGTCTTAAGATATTTAATTTGTATGCTACTAACAAAGTATGGACATCACTTAGTCTGAAATATTTTTATTTTTTTGTTTTTATTCAATATTTCCCGATTATGGATCTTCAGTGTCCAACAAGTTCTTAGTTGTTTTTTTTAATAATTTTGTCTTAGTAACATATTATCTATTGAATGTTTCGAGATTAGACACTTTAGTAATTACCCAATATTTCATTAGAATGGCCATGATTTAACGATTGTATTTTTTTTGTTGTTTTGTGTCTAGTCAATTAAAATTAGAAACAGGTATTATAGTTTGTGTTTATTAATATTTGTATGCTATTTTTATGGCGAAATGTGTAATCGCACTACAAGTTTTCTACCACCTTTTGTACCACAAAACTCCAAATAAATTATTTTGACTTTTGACTTTGACTTTGAAATTAATCTGTTTACTATCAGTTAAGTTTTCGGGAGATACGTTCACGGACGTCCTACGAGGGCTTTCTGTCCTTCGTCCTCATGGTGGAGTAGCCATACTGTGACGAAAGACCGCCTACGATAATGTAATGTCTGTACAATGCAAATTTGTGCGTCTTGTGGCTATAAAATTACAGTAGGCGGTAAATCTCTATTAATGTTCTCGGTCTATATGCCGACGGAGTCAATGGATAATCTTGGAGAATTTGTTGAATGTCTTTGTGAGATGCATAATTTATGTTTATGTCTTCTTTTCGAAAATAAATTACAGTAACTTCGAAAACTTTATAACGATATTATGAAATGTGTCTTTTAGATATCACAGGAAAATAAAGAGATGGGCTTGCAAAATAAAGTTTTGACAGACATGAGAGAGCTTTCAACTTTACAGCCCAAACACTTTTAGTTAATTGACTGGGTGTTACCTGTTTCATAAATGTTGGAGATAGAACACAATGTTGATCATTAATTTATTATAAAAGACCCATTACTACGCCAATTACACAGATTCTTCGTGATTTCAGACTAGTGCATTTTTCGGTGCATATAACTCGTATCACATTACGCGCTTACATGTCCTCGCACTTAGCGCTTCAAAATATTAAACGCGTATCCACACTCCTGCGAGTAGCGCGAGTGTCGCTAAAGTCGCACGTTTACATGCCTAGACGCACTGTTTGATTTGCTCGCTAATCTGAAACCGCGAAGCACTGCGATTTGTGATAGAACATGCAGTGCCTCTTTAACCATAAAGTTCGGTACGGGCCCCATTCGGGGCCGGGCACTGAAACCTACGCTGGCTCGGTACTGGCCCCGAATGGGGCCGGCGGTTAAGTCATACGACATCCTTATTTTTTATGTAAATATTTAATGTTCTGATTATGAAAGACTATGAGTGTGCGTTAATTAAGAGAGTTGGAGAAAAATATCATAATATGTTAGAGCCATTCAAACTTCTGTATTTAGCGCGCAACATTCTTAATTTACTCTAATAAAATCCAAATGCGTAAATACGTTCATCGCCATTTTGCCGGCAGTGCTAGCCGACGCTAAAATCATAAAAATTGGGGTTTTTGGGCATCCAAGCTCCATTATGTTGAGAAATAATAACTCGTCATTTAATTATGTGACGAATTCATCCATAGTTCAATTTTAATAAGCAGTGGTAATGATATATTTTTATATACAAAGTCAAAGTTTCGCGCCAATCTTGTTTGTTTACATTTTATTTTTCACATTTTAACACACAGACACGTTTAGATTCGACAACAGATATGACAAATATCAATTCAAATATTATAAACAACATGAGAATACCCAGATCTTAGCGTAATTTACTAATATAGGACCAATAACACGTAATATTCATTACCACTACGTAATTTTGTATTCGAAAATGGACATCCATTTTTTTTTTCTTTTTTTTTTCTATTTGTGATGTGTGAAAGCGATTATTCAAATCGATTCTTTTTTGTAAAGTTCGATTAACTCGAGTAATTTATTTACGGAATTAAGCAAATCGATAGATGGAAAGTAAAACAATTTTGTTTAGGTATATATTATATTGTAACATTGTTAAAAAGCTTTAGTTAGGAAATCTTAATAGTTTTTCGTACATTGTACCAACCCAACAATAAACAGCACAGATTGACCAAAGGCTAAATTCGCGCCGATTTTTTTTCCTTACCAAAATTTAAATTAAGAATGCACTCGCTGTTCAAAATTACATTGTACTTCAATGTAGGTAATTTATTGTGATTTTCTTTTCGTTGGTTGTCAGTGCACCCGGGATGAAAGGTTATAATATACTCTATGCCAGGGATCTTGGTACTGATTTTTTAGGTGTGGTGAAAATTGGTTTGGTTCCTACCATGATAATTGTATTTAGTAAACAAAATGGGAAATAGTATGATTATTTTACTGTGTTCGGTTGGATTAGTTATTGGGATACACCATTTTATTTTCAAATACTTTTTTTAACACCCTTTTCTATCGCATTGGTGGGCAAAGGCCTTCCCAAGACTTTTTAATTTTATTTATTTCTCGCCTTTTACGAACAATAATTTTAATCGTCTATTTTCATTTAATTTTGAAAGAGAGGCCGAGGGGAGGAGCTAGTTGTTAAATAACAGCGGCCGCTGGGGTCGACGTTTAGGTTAAGCCTTGCTTGCCTAGGTTGGTCTGTGGATGGGTGACCCATTACATACCGAGTTTCCTCCGTGCCTCTGAAAGCACGTTAAGCAGTTGGTTCCGGCTGTCATTTGTAGTTCTTTGAAAGTCGTAACTGGTAGTCAGCGACCCAATATGTTAGACAACCAGTCTCGTACTAAGGGGTATCGTATCGTCACCCAGTACCAACTGGGTTGTGGAGGTCAGATAGGCAGTCGCTCCATGTAAAATACTGGTTTTCAGTTAGACTGGAAGTCGACCCCATAAAAGATGGGAAAAGGCAAGGTAGATTATGAATTTCCATTTGATTTTGGATACTTAGATAAGCTTGGTTTTAGAATCCGTAATATTTATATATCATTCAATTTTTCCGATCCTTGGCGCATCATATCCAACCTTCAGACATAACAAAACCAAATTCACAATAAATGATTAAAGTAAATAAAAATACTTTATAAATTTGAATGTATGTGTATAGTCACAATTACATTCCTAATTTAACTTTGAATTTAAAAATTCGACGCGAATTTAGCAAGAGGTTGTCCGTTTGTACGGTTGAAAATATTAATAATTCAGTTTCAGATTTTGTCTTTGCTTAAACTGTGAGACCTCATATATTGCCACACGGTGCTAGTTCGGCAACGGCGTTTCTCCAAATTCTCCAATCCATAAGTTTTTAAAGGAAAGATTATCATTAAAATGTTGACTTGAAGCAAGAATTTCGTTATTTGTTTAGAGTTTAGAGAGTTCTGTGTTTATTAACTACTAATAAGTCAACCAAAAGCAACGAATAATTACTATTCTACATGATATTATTAAAAAGTAGTATAAAAGGATTCATTTCAGAATTTAAATATAATTATTTGAAATTATACCAAGGAGTTTTCATTGTGTCTCAAAACTTTTTTCCAAACTTAATTTTATTGCGAGTATCGATTAGGCTGAATGCAACATTTTAATCGTTATGATGAAACCCGGGTTTACGGTCAGCACTACAAAGTGGCATGTCATGTGATAAGTTGGTTGCAACATTGTTTTTTTTTAGTAATATTTGTCAAGACTTTGATCGTAATTTTTTATGAAATGATGTATGAATATGGGCAAAAATAAGAACGCAGATAGAAAGTTACTGTTTTTATTTAGCTTTTTCCAGTTTGTTTAGCGAACGAGAAGCTTGCATATGTACATTATTTCCAGCGCATCTACGTTACCTAGTTTTTGGAAGGGTGCAGTAATATGTGTTTTATAAATATTTAGCAATACAATGACGCCGTTTTACCGACCTAAACACGTTTCTGGAGATATTTACCACAAAAGTATGGGTATGGAACAGCTTCCTAGACATATTTTTCATAAAAAAATCGAATGCTGAAAGTTCACGAAAATTCTGTAAATTTTTGACAAATTCGCATCACCTCGCCGATTCAGCTGATGTGTCATGTGTCAAAATCTTGTCGTGCATAGTGGTTAACCATTTTTCATTTGTTTTCACCATAATCAAGTAACAAATGACGTGAGCACTTAATTTGTGTTTTTCTCATATACGCGCTTAGTCTTGGTGACGTGTAGTATGCTCTTAAGCCTCAATTCCTGTCACACCAGGGGGGTGAAACTTCCAGACATTGGTTTCAAACAAAATTTTCATAGATAGTGCCGCCATCTGTGTGTTTAGGTACACCAACTTTTCAATTGTAATAACGAGAACAGCTATTTTAGACTACTTGCTAGTGAAGTAGATAGCCCAGTGGTGACAGCGGTTGCCCTTGTGACTAATAGTTCACAAGTTTGAATCCTCAGAATTTATTTTTGTATTTATTTGGTTGAACAAAAACTAACAGTGCCATCTAACAGTTTGGGTACACAGTTTTAAAAACGAAAACCAGAGTTGCGCACCTATCTTGTATTAAATAGTGTATTATCCATGTGTCACACTAACACCGGTCGCGTGCGTCGGTCGCGCGTACGAGTATACATATTGTTCTAAATAGCACGATACTGCGACGCTGACGTCAGCAGTGCGTATTTGCTACTGTTTTTCTCACTGGCGCACGCGACCGACCGTGTGTGATCGACCAATAGCGTGACAGGAATTCAGGCCTTAACGTGGTCTAAAGAGGCCTGCGCAGCATGCGTTTTTCTTACAGACGTAATACATGTCCATTCAAAATATGTGTTTGAGAACCTAGATATTCTTTATTCCAATTGAAGTACATACACACTACCTTAAGAATATGTTAGATTTTTTCAGCTATATTGTTATTGGGCTTATTTCATACACCTTGGTAAGTTTGAATGTAACTAAAGTATGACTTTCATTGAAGGTCTGCCGATGTATACGGAAAGCAACGGCTAGAGGTGCGCAGACGATTACAGCAGCTTTATCGTGTTTAGGATCATTACATGATCATTACCTTGATAACTTTCATCGACGTTCTGACGATGCAGACGAAAGGCACTCGCAAGAAGTCCGCAAAAGTTTACAGCAGCTATATTGTTATTAGGCTCATTGTATGCACCTTGCTGAGAAATTTAGACCTGTCTTGAGTATGAGTGTCACCAAAGGTCTGATGATGGAGATTTCCATCTCCATCATCAAACCGGCAGACGCAGGAAGTCCGTAACAGTTTGTCACGCTACGTCATTGCGAAGTGGATTGCGTACGACATAGCGTTTATGAATGAAGTAGTACTAAGATTTAACTCGAACGATTTCAGAAAAAAGTGATAAACTTCTATATCAGACGTCTTAAAATAACAATACCTCTAATAACTATTAAAATAACACGCTCACTCACTGTCGATCAGTTTTCAGCCTAATAACTCAGGGCATAAGGTTGAAAAGTGGTCGACCGTCAGTGAACTCAATAGAACATTGTGTCCTATGATTGAAAAGTATATCACTTTTATCAGTCCCACGTGCAATAAACATGACTTATATTAATCAACTTTGACGTCGCGTTTTTCTGCCAACACTTATTATTAATTAAACCCTACCTGATAAGCTTGATTGACTAATCTATAATAATGATTATTGTCTGGTATTTGTCTGTTCAAATGAAAGTCGGGGATTAATATAATGTATAGTATTATTTTTATTTTCAACTGTACAAAACTCTTACTAGCTAATTTATTTAATTATATTTATTATCACAACAATGCATTTTATTCCATTTTGTCTAATACCGTATACTAACCAAAGCTATCAACGAACAGTTCAGTTTGGTCGGCGAACAAGCTTTTTGAACAAATCCGATCACGTAGTCGCGCGACTGATCGCTTTGGTTCGGACGCACGGTTTAACGCGGCTTAATGACTTCCACATCTTATCTGTATTTACATGTGTCAAAGTAACTGACATACGCGAACCCTCAAAGATTTAGAAACGTTATTGGCCGCGTTGTTCCTATCTCAGTCTCACGACTGTCTTAGTACCTACAAGTGCAAAACGGAGACAGAAACCTCTCTAAGTCAAATCACGCACTAAGTGACTTTTAAGATCTTGGCCCCAAATACAAAGACTCTACAGTGCACACACGGGGACACATCAAGCCTAACTATTCCAGTATAACATGGCCTCACCATGTAAAGATTTTTCATACAGTAAGAGATCCGCATAAACTTTTGGTTGCCGTGGTCTGGTCTTGATTGGTCGCTGTGTGTACAACTTACACTTTATTAAATCTCTTACAGCAGCAAACCAAAAAAAACCTTATCTCATATGGAATAAACATCACTGCAATTTTGAAATACTGCAAAAGGCCTTTATCAAAATTATTTAAAACCAAACTAGGAAGTCTTAACTTTAGCCTTAACTATGTAGTTATTAGTAACAAACTTGAACAAACTGTATGCAATACCAGCTACAACTAATAATGCAGAGAGTAAAGCTGCTAATACGATAGCAATGAGTTCAAATTCGAGGTATTCTGCCCACGACATGTTGGCGGCGGGCGCACGCAGATGTTTCGCACCACCATGACGTATCACGTGCTCGATCCACCAGATGGCTTTGTCTAAAGGCTGCATTGGCTGGTCCAACATTAGAGTCCTTAAGTGAGCAATGTTCTTGCGGTAGCTGAAAGAAAATTAGGAATGGTCATGCATTTGCTGTACTTAAAGTCTTAGTTGTTTCCAAGAATAAACGGACTGTTTAAATGTTATTTAGTAAATGTATTACACTTATGATTCTTTACAGGTGCATTTGGTTCAGTATGTCCGGGGTATATCTTTTGCGACCGATTATGTAATTCTTTTCACACACGGTTGAATTATATAAAACAAGTGTGAGAAGTTTTGGATTTAGGATTCCTAGACCTGTAGTTACTTATTAACTAGCAGTGACTGTACGAGTCACAGCCAGTGTTGACGGGGATGGGCGATCTCTTATGGCGCGGTTTATCCCTCTCCGATTTATTTATGTACTCAATATCTCCTGTTATTCTATTAGAGAAAAGCAATGGGTTGAACTGTCCATATCTCGTAAATGCGGTCTCGTAAATATAGTTGTTTCCAACTGTTGTTACCTTATTAACATTCAATCTGTGGTTTCCGAAGTAAAGACTGGTGCACTAAGTTCTAGTTCAATGTAATTGAGGGTAAGGCTATTGACATCAGTCGAGACTTCTAGGCTTCTGAAAGTTCCCGTTGGAAAAAAAAACCCTATGAAAATATGCCAGGCCTGAGGATCGAACCCAAGACTTGTTCAGCAGTAGCGTTTGAGAACACTAGACCAAAGCCTTGACCATATATTAAGTAAATAAATATCTTAGCATAGTTTACCTGTCATCTCCAATAACTGTTTGAACAGCATTCGTAAAAGATTCTTCGCTCAGCGATTCCAATTCAAGTTTCTTTCCAATTCTGTGATGTTCATATTTTTCAACATTGTACCATTGGTCTCCTAACATTGGTACACCGACCAGAGGTACTCCTGCTGTGATAGCCTCGTCTGTTGATTGTAGACCTCCTTGTGTTACGAACAGTTTGATTTTGGGGTGTTCTACAAGGAAAGAAGGGATAAATTAAATAATTTTACCGTTTATTCTTCGATATGTTTACGTTATCAAAAATCATCGTCAATCATCGCTCATCTCAGAACACAGAAGTGTTCAAGCATATTTACACGTCCTAACCAAAGTGATCTGTTAGCGTCAGTTCACGCCGAGACGCAACGGGACGCATCGTTGCGCGCCGATACTGGAAGAGGCCAGTGATTTCTCGCCAGTGACGTCCCGAGGTCCCGACTGGATACTCGTAATTCAGTCACCGCGAGGCATTTCTGCGCGTGCGGCGCTGCGTGGTGCAACATATTCTGAATTGAGTCGCTCTTTCAAAATCTGCGCGCACGGTGTATCGGTGTGACTAGCCTCTACGCTAGGATTCCCTGTGTCGTAGAGACTAGTCTCCTTCGTCTTATAAAAAGAAATAAACAGGAGGTAAGCTGTACTATACAAAACAATATACAGGTAAGATTTCTAAGACTACAGAAAAAAAAGGTATGCATTTTCAGAGCAATATTAAAAGCTAAAAAAACTTATAAACTAATTGTAATTGTGTCGTGGTTATGATCATTCTATAAACATGAATCGTTGGAACCATTGACGACGTGCTTAATGTTAAGTTTCAGATTTTACTCCTAGATGAAATAAATCACAGTGAGTTAAAAAATAAGCAAAAAGCGAGTAGAACTATCAACTAGAAAAATCTCAGAGCAACAACCAAGAAATACAAAGCTTTTGCAATCGACAGTCAACGATTAATTTATTACTGTTCATATGACCTACATGAATTGTACGTTTCAGGATCAAGAAAACAGTCGATGGCAAGTGGTTTGGGACGAGAGCCATTGAGGGTAGATTTTCCAAAACTTCAGTTCTGAGTGCCGACTGCAATTTAATAATAATAAAAAAATAATATCCTTTTATTATCAGGCAACTAAGGCCCATAGATAAAATACACAAATAACAAAACAACAAAAACAATAAACTAATACATATTCTAACTTATAAAAACTATTATTAAACACGTAACGTGGTCGGCGTCGTGTTTCGCTGCGTGGTGTCGCGTAACCGTCCACGGAAACGTCGATACACGACACCCATCGGCCAAAAGTCCTCCTTCATGCAGGTCTGTAGATGGTCGGTCGGAACTCGTACCACGAATGATTTGAAGTTGATGTTGTGGCGCGATTCCAACCTTTCGACCCGCAGAATGAAGTTGATCTTCACTTTCTTTAACCGTCTATCAAGTAATCCGAAAGGCTACATTACCGATTGGTAAAATTGAAGACAAAGACAACGGCAGCGAAAAAAATGCACTGATAACTTGTTTTACTTACTCAACATATCTGACTGTGGCAGCCACTTGGATATCCTGATGTTAGCTGACTTGCCAGGCAGTACATCTTTGTCCCACTTCCAGAGCACATCATAAGGCATCTTGGAGAAGGCTTTGATGAATGTCTGTATCTTCTCTGCTGGGAGAAGACTTGGTTTCACATTTGTACCAAAACTGATGTATATGACGCCATTTTTGGAAGAATCTAAATATGATTTTAGATCCTGGAAACAAGCATAAATATAAGGTTAGTGATGATATCGGAATGGCTAGTTCGTGGTTAACTTAAATTAGCTGCAAAGTTTGATAAGGGTTATGCCAAGGTTGCTGAGACTGAACGTGGATGGGCTGAAACCATAAGGTACTGTGTTCCCTCTATACTTGGAAAAACACTTTAAGCTTTTGATCTTAACTGTCATTACTATGCATAGATCTTATCGTTACGTGTTATCAGAAACCCGAAAGTACTCATTTGGCTGGTTGTGGATTTCAAAAAAACTTTCACTTTGTTTTTAAATACTGGGATTCAATGAGGTAGGAATATCCTAGTGGTTTGACAGTCCGACTGCCAATCTATCTATACTTATAATAAATCTGTAGAGAGGTCAATTCTGTACATGAAATATATTTACAAAATAACTATCGGGGGGTGATTAGTGATCGATACTGATGCCAAAAATGCAATCAGTAAAATTTTTGTCTGTCTGTCTGTCTTTCTGTCTGTCTGTCTGTCTGTCTGTATGTTATTTATAGAAAAAAAAACTACTCGACGGATTTTAACGAAACTTGGTACAATTATTTTACATACTCCTGAGCAGGTAATAGTATACTTTTCATCACGCTACCATTAATAGGAGCAGAGCAGTGAAAGGAAATGTTGGGAAAACGGGAGAAGTTACTTGGTTTTTTTAGCTTCCGTCGCGTGTGCAGCCTTAATGGTTAAAGCTACATAGAAATCATGTATAACGGAAATATTCCACATAAAATTATATAAAAAATATCCCAAGACAGCATATGTCTATCTTTTATAGTTGACTCACAATAACACGTGTAACTCCCGATAGCTTAGCAGTTCGGAGATTTGTTATTATTATATTTGTTTACTCTTACGTTTATAATATTCTCACTCAACCCCAATTTTGAAACTTCACGCGGACGAAGCCGCTGGCAGAAGCTAGTTCATAATATATGTTTCAATATCGAACCAAAGACAGACTAATCAGTTGCTTCGGTGAAGGAAAATATCCTGAGAAAAACAAAAAAAACCGAACAAACAATCAAAAAACTCAGAAGCATGCAAATCACGCACTTGGTATAAATCTGATCTTTGGCAAGACTTGTTCAATAACTCTATCAGCTAATTAATCTCAAATGGTGTCAATGCTAAATCAGACACCACTTTAGGGACTCTTCACCGCAATCTATTCATCAATTATCACGATGACTTGGCAATAAATTGAAACGAACTAAAATCAGTTTAGTGATAAGATGAAACATAATTGCATGACTTTTGATTCTTGCTGGGATTTTACGAGTGCCGTTGTATTGTAAGGGTGTAAAAAACTCCACTGCGAGGATCGACCGGAGGACACGGTGGAGCATACTGCGGAGGTCTGCCCTGCGTGGGCGGAGTACCGCCGTGTCCTCGTAGCGGCGATCGGCGGTGGCGACCTCTCGCGTCCGGCCCTGGTTCAATCCATGGTCCGGAGCGAGACGGAATGGGAAGCCGTCACCTCCTTCTGCGAAGCTATCATGCTAGCGAAGGAGGTGGCGAAACGCGGGAGGGATACAGCCTCTCGCCCCAGTCACCGCGGGAGACGCACCGGGCGTCGGAGGCCACGTGTTGGCTACCGGTCGTAGACGCGGGCCTGTGGACCGTTAGCTATGGGCTAGCTAGCCATCCGTCCGTCTAACAACGACAGGCCGTGTCGACGGCGTGTTTGTGTTCCACGCGCGCCTCAAGGAGATTGCAGCAAAAAGAGAGGGGCCCGCAAAGCCGAAGCCTGCCGGGGCTGCGGGACTGTTCGAAAGAGATACCGCGGTCCCGGAACGTAAAGGGCGAGGAAGGAACATGGATGGGTTTTAGTCAGTAAAAGTCTGACACTCCCTCCCGCTCCGCCCAGAGTGGGAGAAGTTATTTGATGATTTCCCACCCTAAAAAAAGGGTGTAAAAAACCTCTTAACGAAGCCGAAAGGCATTTGTTCTCCCCGTCATTGAAATTTTTTTTTTGTTCTACACCACACGTGGGAACCTTCGAGTCATGAAGAAATGGGGGGTCAAAGTTACAACTTTTTCACAAGTTTTTGTTTTTTTAATACACGTTTTTAATATTAGTTTAACTTAACACACCTCCATGACTCCCCTACTATTCGATCCATCCAGCAGCACAATGTTTTAAATGTATTATTTCATTGAGTGCTACCACAAAACATGATTTTTCACCCCAAAAAAACAAGTTGTTTCCCTGCAATAATTTTGCACATACTCGTTTATTATTTAAAATAATGCTCTCGAAAACGGCTTTAACGATTTCGATGAAAGTTGCAACATACGTTTTATCGGGGCGAAAACTACTATCATTTGTAGATCTTTGACAGTCGTTACAGATAATCAGTGACCCAAAACGACTGACAATCAATCTTACCAAGTGGTATCGTATTGCTCAGAACTAACTGGGTTGTTGAGGTAAATATAAATAAATAAATAAATATCGCTGGACATTAACACACAGTGCCACCTAGTGCCACACTAAGCAAAGCTTGTGTCGTGGACACTAGATAGTTGATATACTACACATATACTTCTTTGTTTGTAAATACATACTTATTATACATATAAACATCCATGACTCGGAAACAAATGTCCGTGCTCATCACACAAGCATCTGCTCCTACCGGGATTCGAACCCAGGACCCTAAGAACGTAAGGCAGCGTCACTACCACTACGCCAATAGGGATGTCAAAGGTCGGGCAGGCATTCTCTCCATTTTGAAAATACTACAAGATAGTTAGGAAAAGGCTAGGCAGATGATGATGATGGGGTCGAAGACACGATCTAACTAGGTGTTATATGTGGGAAAATTATTTTCGGTCAGGTGCTTAGGTATAAATAAATTATGCAATTCATTGATAATACTCGTAATGATACGATAAGGATAAAACGCTTTGTAATGTTTATTTACATTAAAATCCAATACCTAAAAATAGCTAGTAATGATAGCAGTCAATTTCTTAAACATATAAAATAATATGTGCCAAAATACCAACAAAATACCTGTGCAAAAGATTATGAATGGATGTTTATAAATCTTTCACGCAAAAACTGCAGAACTAATTTGGATCAAATTTTGCACACAGATAGTATATAACTTAGATTAAGAGAGCAGCGGTGGCCCAGTGGTGGCGGCCCCGATTTACAAACAGTAAGTCGTGGGTTCGAACCCAGGCAGGTGCATTACTTTGTGTGATTTATTTTATAACCATATTGAGGAAGCTGTTGAATAAATATGTAATCCGCCATTTTGTGGCGGCGGCCATCTTGGACTGATTTTCATCACACAGCTTTGAATCCGACTAATTCACCTTTCAAAGAAATAACAAAATTGGAAAAAACAAGTTTGGGGATCTACGATGCCGCAGACATACACACACTAAGACACGTCAAACTTTGAACACCCCGTCGTCTTTGTCGGAGTTAATAAATTAAACATTAACTATACAAAATAAAGCTTACCTGAGGCAATTCCTTATGCGGTTTCTGGGGCAGTCCTCCTAGATGGATGACACTCGGAGGCACTGGCCGACTTCCTTCCCAAATTGGGTTGATATTCAAAAACAACATTTCAACATTATTTTGTAGCTCCTTTACATCAGGAACATCTGCCCCAAAATGATTCCTGAGCATTTCATTCTCCTCTTTATCCATGCTTGCGTAAACACTCTCTACCATGTGGTTGTGGTATAATTCGTACAACTTTTCATACATTGTCAGATTGTAAAGTTTTTGCCTCATGGTGCCTGGGTACAAGAATGGATGTGAAGGTGCTCCAATTACTTTGTAGTTATCCCACATAGCTCCGAATGAAGAAATTTGAATCAAAGGTGCCTTGAACACATGTGAAAAAGCTAGCACTGGTCGAATGCATGCTTCTGTCATCAGAAGATCGAACTTTCCCTTCCCTTTGATCAAATCTTTTACTTCATCTGTTTTCAGCTCTGCATCAACAGTATTAAGAACTACTTCTACTCCAACCCTCATTAGTGATATAAGATCTTCCTTGGTTCCTTTTGCTGAATCCATGAATGCTTCCCAAGCATTGTAAGCGACGTCGTGGACGTCGATTTCCGTAAGATTCTTTGGAGCTTCACCTTTCTTGAACATTGGATCTGCTGTAATTACCACTACTTCGTGTCCGCGTTTTATCAGCTCCATGGTAATTGGTCTGAAGGCGACCTGGTGACTGATGGACGGTACTGGGTATACCGAGAGGATTCTCGCCGAATCTGCGACGAAAATCGTCAAAAAAAGGCTTAATACTACACGTCCTAACATCGCCATTGTGAAGCCGTTGTAGGTATTACTAATTCAGACAGGTTGATGTTCGGGTGTTATATACGGTAATCAGTCGAGATAAGGTATCGTCAGTATTGTTGTGAATGACTCGTTTGTTTTTTTTAATTCGTCCGTTTTTTATGCCAGTCTTTAATAACGTGACAGAAATATTATTATTTTGAGTTTTTATGGCCAATATATGAAGAATAAAGGATCCGATTTGTATTTGTTTGTACTTCAGCCACAGTCAATTTGTTTCTAATCTACTGGACTGATAAAGCTGAAATTTTTAACATAAAATAAGAATTTTTGCTACCCGGATACGGACGTCTACTTAACGTTAATGGAATTTTTTGAACAGATTAATTTTGAGAATTTTAACAGGATCACATTAGGGGCAAATACGAGACTTAAAAAATGTCTCCAAACTAAAAATGTTATTTAAAGAAAGTGCTCTGTCATGAAAGTAACGGGCTAAAATCAATAATACACAAAATTTTTGTTATTCATTTTATCACCTTCAAAGTATGCTCCCTCAGAAACGATACACTTTAGCCAACGAATAATCCAATCATTAAAACGTTTTTTAAACGCTGTTTCCGGAATTCAGTTCAGTTCTCGCCGCGAATTCTTTTAGGTAGATTACCTTTAAAAAAATCTACCTATTGGTCTCTCACCTAAAGAGGAGGATATACGTATACGTATGTATGTGGGTGACAAGCAAAATTTAGCCACACTCTACAGGTCGCGATTATGAACCGATTGCTTTCAAACTTGGCAAAAAAATCAAAAAGGTCAAAACTTAGGTAAAGCAACTGAAACTTTGCACCAAAATTGAAAATAGTTGTGCCAATCTAACAACAAAAACAAACAAATTTGAATTTGAACCATAAACAAAATATCATGGATTCCCGATACCTTTTGACTAAATGTAAATTTCCCGATTACGGATCTTCAGTGTAGGTACACTGAAGATCCGTAATCGGGAAATTTACATTGTGTTGGAACAGGTGTTCCAACACGTTCTTGGCTGTATTTTTTATAATTTTGTTTTAGTAACATATTATGGAATGTTTCAAGTAAAAAAAATATAAATAAATATCGCTGGACATTAACACACAGCGCCACCTAGTGCCACACTAAGCAAAGCTTGTGTCGTGGTTACTAGATAGTTGATGTACTACATATATACTTTTTTGTTTGTAAATACATACTTAATATACATATAAACATCCATGACTCGGAAACAAATGACGTAAGGCAGCGTCACTACCACTACGCCAATCGGGTCGTCAAGTCATTGCGATTAGACACTTCTGTTATTACCCAATATTTTATTCTTATGGCCACGATGTAATTTTAAGCTAATCTGTTTATCATCAGCTTTTTCGCCCTGCCTGTCTTTTTAAACAACAAAAATACATTTTATTTATGAAAACAGGAAAGTAATAAATCAGGATATTGATGTCCGAGACATCGTACAGGACAAGAATTAAATATTTTCCCTTTTTTCAACCGACTTCCACAAAGAGGAGGTTCTCAATTCGTCTGTATTTTTTTTTTTTTTTTGTGTTTGTGATGGTTATTTTTTTGTTTGAAAGCTGGTGCTTCCCGTGTGGTCCCATATTCTTTTATGAGCGTTTGACACCCAGCATATTATGCTGAGTGGGGTACCCTTTCGTTATGGGCGTGCTCAGCGCAGTTGAGCTGTTTGAATTAATTGTTAAGCTGTTTGTTGTTGGGTAATATGTATATGTATGTGCTGCTCTATGGTGTTGTGCTGTCCATTAACGGATAAATTATTATTCTATTCTATTCTGATCATATCAGAGACACTTCAACCGAAAATAATCGAGTGAATGATTATGAAGTCGCAGCGTAAATCATCGCGTGCGCTGGTATTATGCAATGAATGGATTATGACGCGCGCAACAGCTGTTATTATTTACCCACGAGGTACGCCTCGTGGTGAAATACTAAAATTGACATAAGAGGATTATGTCTGTATATCATTTTAATTAAAGCGCAGTATTTAGATACTAATATTGTCTTATCTATCCTATGAACCTCATTTAACAATGCATGCCGTTTTATCCCGTAACAATTATCGATAAAATCTACCAATATAGTCTAGAGGTATTCGTCATCGTCATCTTATTACCTAGAATGAACATCACAATAATGAAAGATGCATTTATAAAATAAATAACTAGAATTATAAAAAAATAAATTTAATATTTTATTTAATAAATGGATCTTTAATTTGTGATGTAATCTAATAGGTGTGCAAAAAAGGGAAAATATTTAATTCTTGTCCTGTACGATGTCTCGGACATCAATATCCTGATTTATTACTTTCTTGTTTTCATAAATAAAATGTATTTTTGTTTAAAAAGACAGGCAGGTCGAAAAAGCTGATAATAAACAGATTAGCTTAAAATTACATCGTGGCCATAAGAATAAAATATTGGGTAATAACAGAAGTGTCTTATCGCAATGACTTGACACATTCCATAAATATGTATGTTACTAAAACAAAATGATAATAAAAAAAACAGCCAAGAACGTGTTGGAACAGGTACACTGAAGATCCGTAATCGGGAAATTTAGATTCCCGGGTGCTGTTTAACTTTTGTTAAATATTCCTTTTGTTTTACATTTTTTGTATAGCAAGCAACGACCTATTGTCGGGCCTACGCTGTCCCACTATACTTTAGTACTAATGCTGTAATGAAACATAATAATATTGTAAAACCAAATGATTTGAAAAGAGTAACCATGGAGTCTCTTGCCGGTCCTTCATAAAAATGAAAAACGGTTCAAAAAAATACCATAGGGAAAAAGTTATGGCCAAAAACCTGTTTTTAGGAAAACCCGCCGCCCGCCATGGACGAATTCCGCCCATTCACGAACTTAGTCTAAGTTTTGACCTTCTCGATTTTTTGGCCAAGTTTGAAAGCAATCAGTTCATAATTGCGACCTGTAGAGTGTGGCTAAATTTTGTTTGTCACCCATATACAAACGTAAACATATATACCCTCGTAGGTGAGAGACCAATAGGTAGATTTAAAACAAAAAAAAAAAGGAAATCTACTTAAAACGTCATTTGATACACGTTGGACATTTGTTATTGCAGTTCTCGGCTCAAAATCACCTTCACTTATGGCTCGTGTGATAATTCCGCCACGAATATAATAACAAACTTTCTCCACTTGTATCAAAATGTCCAGTCACCAAAAGAGTTAGGTATGCAGGCTAGCAATCTTCTTACGACTATTATAAAAGAAAAAGTCTTTAAAGATCGATTTTTGTTATTCATTCACGCAGAAACTACTGAAAGGATTTGGATGAAATTGCAAACAGATTAATTATAAGCCTTTTCCATTTATATTAGTATTAAGAAGATTGTTAGCCTGTAAACCTAACTGTTTTTCTGACTATACTATTTCCACATTCATCCGCATCACATACCACCATAATCATCTAATACTTTCCAAGACCATTCCATTCCTCGGAAAGTCAGTCTTTCTTGTTATTTATTTTGAAATTTCTACGGAAAATAAAACAGCATCCTGCAAGGAGTAAATGTATTTTCTTTTCATCCTCAAATTACCATATAAATTACGTGCTTGAAAAAGTTTTTAATATTAAAATTCTAGACAACACTACTCTTTTACGATGCGCCGCGACTAAGGTAAGCTACGTTATTCTTCTTCCTAAGATCGTTGTAAAGTAGTGCTTTTATTTAAAACTGCCAGGGTGATATTTAAAACAGCTCGCACCCTGTGTAAAAACGAGTGTAATTATTTTCCGAAATACACCTACCACTACATGTCAAATGTGAATGGATCAATATGAACGGACCGCGGTCCGTTCAGACGTTGACAAAAATGTTTACGTCCAAACGGACCTATGTCAAAAAAAGAAACAAATGAATAAACTTCATCAAGTAGTAAGTTGAACTCATGTCAGCCTAGTGTTTTTGGGATACGTAGAGCGATTCTTAAAATACATACTACCTCTATGCCAGCCTAGTACTTTTCGGGGTGTTTAGAACGTGGGTTTCGGGCTCGGGAGCCTTAACTGGTCTGCAGCTCAGCGCATCAATATGCTTGAACAATGACAACAACAACGATGTATGCGACTGTCCCTTTAAACATATTATTGTTTATTCCTTTGGTTTTTTTTGTCACCGGTCCGTTTGGACGTAGACATTTTTTGTCTACGTCTGAACGGTCTACAGCTGGGTCAGAATGGATTTGCATGGTGCAGGGTAGTGATGCTTACACGCTGATGTGGATGTCCAACGGTGGACCTTAATCGACTGAGTTGATTGTATTATCGGGAGTAGGGTCCAAGCTACCAGTGCTAAAGATATAGGAGAACTTGGCTGATAATTTTCCTGCAGAGTAAAAATAAATGTGCTATTCGTATGAGACTGATTACTAGAGTGATGGTTCTGATATTTTATAAAAAACATTATAGTCTAACTTCACTTCCTTTTGGGTCTCTCGCGACACTGGATCCTATTTATTATTATTACGAGTACGTAAATATATTTTCTTCGTTTTAGTAATAAACTACAAAAGTTTGAATATAAGATATTTATTAATAAATAAATTATTTAAATATTTACTAGAGGTACATACAAATACAATGTGCTATCTAAAAAAAATACGAAACTGGCTGTCTAATTTTCTTTGATTTTTTTGTGATTCTGACTCAGACTAAAAAGTTTCCACAAGATAATTGAAATAAATGATAAAAGTAAAATACAGCCTAAAACAATTGCACATACAGTGAATACAAGTTCTAGTTCAAAATACTGCGCCCACGACATGTTGGCTGCAGGCGCACGCATATGTCTCGCACCGCCGTGACGCAGCACGTGCTCCGTCCACCACACGGCGCGCTCCAGTGCAGGCATTGGCTGGTCATGCATGACACTACGAAGTTTCACGATGTTGTGACGAAAACTGCAATCAATCAAATCCGTGATAAGTATATCACAGTCATTACCATCACGGATGTCGACGATGACTTTTGTTTTTATCGAATGTCTGGAGATAACAAAAGTAATATGATTTTCTTTTGAAAACATTCTGTATGTAACGTTATTATTATTGAAAATTTGTAACAAATCTGTGTATAAAGGGACTGTAATTAATGTGCGAAACTTAAGCACGTGATTGTACTCATGATCACAAACAACAAAACTTGTATTCGAGATAAACAAAATCAGCATCTCTTTGTTTGTGTTAAGAGGGAAACAAATACAAACGATTTCCTCTTTTTTCTTTCTGAATAATGCAACAAGAGCAATCATTTTTTTCTTAAAAAAAACCAAGTTCTACTACTATAGACACGTCTCTCTCATTTCCTTTTTTTTTCAGCAACTAACAGATAAAACGAAAACTAAAAAAAATACCCACATTTACGACAGTGATTAGAGGGAAATTCCAAAAGATTTTAACATAACAGATATTGATAGGACCTTAGACATGCTTGTTCTAAAAATTCAATGTCTAAAATGAATAATGGGTTCAGCTCTCCTGACCCCGTATTCACAAACGTTCGACTCGTTTCCGATTCGACAACTCATACATCTGTCTTCTTCTGGCATTACGAAAGTGACCAAGATAGACATACGACTTCCCGAATCGGAAGCGAATCGAAGCGTTGTGAATACGGGGGCAGGAGAAAAAGGAGGAATGCTAAACGTCGATCTCGTCTCAAACTTTACGATACCATCGGTCTGAGCTGCAGCTGTATCAAGTAGCTGTGGGGTAGTTTCCGTCCAAAAAGCGAGCAAAGCCGCGGGAAAAAGTTTTTTTATTCATCAAATCAATCATCGTTATAGATAGTATAAACTTATTTTTTATCATTAATGACAAGGCTAATGACATTTTTAAATAGTTCCCCAGTCATCGTTTCGTCAGCAAGTCCAGTTTGATTCAAAAACGATTATTAATCTATACTACGAGTAATATTATAAAGCAGAAGAGTTTGTTTGTTTGTTTGGTTTAACGCGCTAATCTCAGGAACTACCGGCTCGAATTGAAAACTTATTTTTGTGTTGGATAGTCCATTTATCGATGAAGGCTCTAGGCTATATATCATCACGCTACAATCAGTAATAGCGGAGCAGGAATGAAAAATGTTGCAAAAACGGGGACGTTTTTTTCCTTTCGTTTTTCTCTCAGTGACGCAGACGAAGTTGCGTGGGTCAGCTAGTTTTCTAACTTTGTCCGTGTCAAATATTTAAAAAAATGTAACTTCGCAATTTGAATCAGATTTTGTTTACAATTTCAAAGGTTTCATATTTTTTGCACGGGACATTATTATTTTCGTGAAATAAAAGCTAGCCTTATATACTCTTTATAACATCAGCTATCTGCTAGTAAAAGTCCCAACAAAGTCGATTCAGCCGTTTTTGAGATTAGTCGGAACAAACAGACAGACAAAAAAATTGGTTGTCTGTAAAGTCGGTTTACGGACGATAGATTTACGTGATAACGTCATAATCATTATTTTATGTAATAAAACACGTGGAACGGTGGAACGTTACTATGGAACGTTACTATTTTTCATGAGTGTTGCTGGTATTATCAATTTATAAGACGTCAAAATCACGTCAAAATGACGTGTAAAAGTGTTTGAGAAAACCTACTTGCTGAATAAATATCATTTATCATATATCATTTATCATTTATCATTTATCATTTATCATTTATCATTTATCATTTATCATTTATCATTTATCATTTATCATTTATCATTTATCATTTATCATTTATCATTTATCATTTATCATTTATCATTTATCATTTATCATTTATCATTTATCATTTATCATTTATCATTTATCATTTATCATTTATCATTTATCATTTATCATTTATCATTTATCATTTATCATTTATCATTTATCATTTATCATTTATCATTTATCATTTATCATTTATCATTTATTCATTTATCATTTATCATTTATCATTTATCATTTATCATTTATCATTTATCGTTTACCGTTTGAGATGTTACGTAACAAGGACACTTTTGAGTCGGCCTGTTTTAAAACTCCGCAAAAAACGTCATAATCATTATTTTATGTAATAAAACACGTGGAACGGTGGAACGTTACTATGGAACATGGAACGTTACTATTTTTCATGAGTGTTGCTGGTATTATCAATTTATAAGACGTTATCACGTCAAAAATTGGTTGTCTGTAAAGTCGGTTTACGGACGATAGATTTACGTGATAACGTCATAATCATTATTTTATGTAATAAAACACGTGGAACGGTGGAACGTTACTATGGAACGTTACTATTTTTCATGAGTGTTGCTGGTATTATCAATTTATAAGACGTTTTCACGTCAAAATGACGTGTAAAAGTGTTTGAGAAAACCTACTTGCTGAATAAATATCATTTATCATATATCATTTATCATTTATCATTTATCATTTATCATTTATCATTTATCATTTATCATTTATCATTTATCATTTATCATTTATCATTTATCATTTATCATTTATCATTTATCATTTATCATTTATCATTTATCATTTATCATTTATCATTTATCATTTATCATTTATCATTTATCATTTATCATTTATCATTTATCATTTATCATTTATCATTTATCATTTATCATTTATCATTTATCATTTATCATTTATCATTTATCATTTATCATTTATCATTTATCATTTATCGTTTATCATTTATCATTTACCGTTTGAGATGTTACGTAACAAGGACACTTTTGAGTCGGCCTGTTTTAAAACTCCGCAAAAAACGTCATAATCATTATTTTATGTAATAAAACACGTGGAACGGTGGAACGTTACTATGGAACATGGAACGTTACTATTTTTCATGAGTGTTGCTGGTATTATCAATTTATAAGACGTTATCACGTCAAAAACTTTTATTGTTATTAGTTCTGTGTTATAGTATAGTCATAAAACATACATTCATTAATGAAAGACTGTACAGTACATAGTGATATGTTTATTTTAAACCAGATGAGCAATGCAAAAATAAAATAACCTATTTAATTAAAAAAAGACGTGTGGCATTCGGGGACTGGCCGCGGAAAAGCTATTGCATTAATTTTTTACGGGGGGTGTTAGGTTATTTTTGTTACGGAATTTCTGGATTCGGTATCCACGCTCAAGGCCCGCGATAGAAGCTATGCAATAGCTTAAAAGAAGAGATGCAATAGAAAAAATAGCATACCTTTTGTCTCCAATCACAGTTTTAATGGCATTCTTAAATTCTTCATTACTCATCGTAACTAAATCTAGTTTGACTCCAATCTTATGATGTACATATTTTTCAACATTGTACCACTGATCTCCCAACATTGGGACACCAACTAAAGGCACTCCGGCTGTGATAGCCTCGTCTGTTGATTGTAGACCTCCTTGTGTTATAAATACTTTTATCTTTGGATGTCCTGAAAATATATGTTTTAATGTTAATCTTCTGTAAATGTGAAGGTTGCCCCCGATCCACTAGATGCCAGTCGTACGGGACCGGTCAATGTGGCGACACTTGGGAGCGGCCTTTGTCTAGCAGTGGACGTCTGTTGGCTAGAATTATGATGATGATGATGATGAAATGCTAGTAGGTATGGATATTTTCTTTTTAACCGACTTCTAGAAAAGGAGGAGGTTCTCAATTCGGATGTTTCTATTTTTTTTTCTTTTATGTTTGTTCGCGCACAACTTAATCGCTTGCCAACCGATTTATATTTTTTTTTTTGGAAAAGGTATACTTTCCGAATGACCCCATAGTCACCAAGTCGGGATCTGATGATGGAATCTTGGCGAAATTGAGGGAAATCTTCAATTTTTTTAGGATAACGTACAGCGATTTTGGTATTTTCTACAACAAGTGAAAAATTTGCGTTCAATAAAAACCATTCTACCATCAGATCTGATGAAGAATATGAATTTGATTTTGAATTTGAATTGTAACGGTGTGCACTTTCCATGTGTACCAAGTTTATGTAAACCACTAAAAAGTGAAAAATAAAAACTTTTTTGCAAAACATAAAACCGACGTCAAAAAAAGTCGGTGATCTTTGTTTGATTGATTTAATTTTTTTGTCACCGACTTCAGAAGCTAAAGTTACTTTTCACTTTTTTGTTTTTTTTTTAAGTCTGTTTTATTTTTTGCAAAAAAGTTTTATTTAAGTTTTTTAAGTGTCATGGTCACAAACAGAGTATAATATCCCGTGTTTAGTGTAAATGATATTTGTTTCTTAGTTTCGGCTTTTAAGATTAATAAAAATAACCCAAAGTTAATTTGCCCCGATTTAGGTTGGTATATGAGTTTCATATGTATGTATTTAAACGTAATTATGTATACTCCTAAACGGACGATTCGATTTTTCATGTTATAAACATTGTTACAATTACTTTGGTGGCGCGAGTGTTCAGTCATTTTTTATTTTTTTTTCATAAAAACCTGGTGGATTTATAGCGCGCAAAAACAGTGGGTAAATTAAGCCGTTGTTAAAACACCACACCGATTTAAACACGAATCAGTTTCAATTATTTCCAAACCCTAATGAGTTTACGTTTAATTAATTTTGGGACGAAAACCCCGAAATTAGCAATAACAGTTAGCGACCCATATGCGAGGCCATTTCCCTTAAAACTATTACCACTTAGGTACTTAGAAGGCCTTTAGCAGTTCACTATCCTATAGACTTCCCTTGATTTAAATCATAAAGGGGGTAAACGACCTCATCAAAAAGCCGTCACCCAAGCATTCTGTGTATCAAACTAAGTAACGTGAAAAATTATTGCTGGGAAACAACTTTTTTCTTGGGGTGTAATGTCTTATTTTGTGGTAGAACTCAAGAGAGATGTTTAAATTAAACATCTTACAATAAAATCTTGTATAAGAAAAAAATATAAAAAAGTTAAAAGTATGGGGTAGAACAAAAAAAATATCGCAATGACGGGGACAAAAAGTACCTTTCGACTCTGTTAAGAGGTTGTTAATACCATTTTTTATATTTTTTGTGCTCTTACAATGAGCATAATAGTGTGGCGGTTCCCAAGAACAGGGACCAAGCTACTTAATATCAAGGCTTCAGAATTAACTCCTAAAAATACAAGCCGTGACTTTCTGAATCAAGCCCTTGATCCAGCTGCCTACCGAGACCCTTCTCAGTTATGATCGAGGCTCTTACCAATTGAGATATTAGCTGATACGACTATGGGCACAATGATCGCTGAGTCCACATTAAAGATGTCGACAACCTCGCGGATCAAGTCAAAATACTTGACAGTCTTGTCTTTCTCGGCTTTTACGAGGTATTTTGTAATGCTGGACCGATTATCTGGTCCCACCGCGGGTAAAGGTCAACGCTCTCAAGCTATTTGAGACCAATCCATTTGGGAGTAGACCAGCTCATCGGTCTTTCGAACCTACCGCGTCACGAATTCCTGTGGTTCAGAACTCATTCAGCAGATAATGGTGTCGATTCTGTTGTGCACAAATTAAACTTAATTTAGGCTATTGCTATCTTTTACTAAAAACCAGAGCGCGAAGAGGACGGCTATAGCTATGAACTAAGTTAGAGATGTCAAACTAGTTTATGCCTTGCAAGCGCAAGGCATAAACTAGTTTTTAGTCGACATGTTTTTACGTGCACCCTTCATTTGTATGGAAATATTAGTTCCAATTAAATTTGACAGCTCTAAATTATGTCCGTCTCTTTCTCATTATAATAGAGAGAAAAAAAGATAGCAACAGCCTAAATTAAGTTTAGTTTGTGCACAACAGAATCGACACCATGATCGTCCAATTCTAATGGGACATGCCATGGCTTTCCATAAGGTAAGACAACTAATGTCACAAGACTTACTAAGTAGATCTGATTGAGGCACCCATTTGGTTATCTTGATATTCTTAGAGCGTCCTGGAAGTTCATCCTTGTCCCACTTCCACAGGACGTCGTAGGGCAACTCAGAGAAGACTTTAGCCATCAGCTGTACGCTTTTCGGAGGAAGCAGTGAAGGTTGCACGTTTGTACCAAAGCTGATGTAGATCACGCCGTTCTTTGAGGAGTCCAGATACGTTTTCAGATCCTGGAACACATTTTCTTTTCTTATTTTGCTACCACAACAGAATCAATAATGATACAATACTCTCTAAAATGGAAATATGATATTATGGCCTTCAAAAATGCTTCTTATAATGAATCTAGCAGGGAAACCAATATTAGCTTTTAACCGCGGATTTGGTCGATTTAAATTTCCCAACTGTTCCACAAAAAAGTACTATAGGAATAAAAAGTATAATGAAAAACACAATAACTGTTGAAAATTGTCTTATGTAGGTAGTAGGGGACGGGGATTCAGGATGATGTACTGAAGACTTGTTAACCATATTCGCGTCAGTATCCTTTCCACCCCGTACCTGACCGGTCACCGATTACATAGTACAAGTACCTCCGGTTGGCCGTTACCCATCCACAGACCAACTTAGGCAAGCGGTGCCGAGCGCTGCTGGGTGCTGAGTCCCTTGGATATTGGACATAGTGTACTTTTTCAACTTAAAACCTCACCGAGTAGAGGTATAGCATTCATTACGATTCGAGTAATATGGCAGGTACTCGTAGGTGATATAAAATCAAATTTAGATAGATTTCCAAACAAATTCGGACACATTTTTTTTTCACGTAAATAAAATTGAAGAAGATACAGTGCGTAGAAAACTCGTGTGATGTCAGATTTGAGTACATTTTTACAGAAAAGTACTCGTGATCTTTTACGCAATTAATTTTCGTCGATTTTATTAATTTGTTAAACAAAAAAAAAGAATACAATATTTTTGGATAACCTAACTGACGAAATAGAATCATATTTTCTTAGTCAGCAATTATCCCTATTGACCCTAAATTTGGCAGCCGAGCGGTTCACACAAAAGGAGACCGCATGGCTTGGAGACGTGTCACTTGAGGTCGACCCTCAGCAGTAAGGGAACGATGAAGAAAAAAAGAGCCTATATTTATTTATTATTCCGTCTGTATCCAGTCTAGGAGGACCTCGTGGCGAAATGATAACAGCCGCTCGGAACCGCTTGCCTAGGGTGGTCTGTGGATGGGTAACGGCCAACCGGAGGTACTCATGAACTACGTAATGGGTGGCCGGTGGTCACTCATGACATATTGAGTTTCCTTCGTGCTTCGGAAAGCACGTTCAGCCGTTGGTCCCGGCTGTCATTTGTAGATCTTTAACAGTCGTTACAGGTAGTCAGTGGGCCGAAAGTCTGACAAACTAGTCTTACAAAGGGGTATCGTATAACCCAGTACTAGTCAGTAAGCAGTCGCTTCATGTAAAATACTGATATTCAGCTGCATCCGTTTAGACTGGAAGTTGACCCCAACATAGTTGAGAAAAAGCTACACAGATAATAATCCAGTATAAAAACAGTTTCAAAACAGCAAATGGAATGGACACTTGAAAGATAAATAATCACTTGAAAGATAATTTTTCTATTGTGATTGTATCAAAGTAATTCAGGAAGCAATCAATTTATTGAATGCTGACCTTAAAGATAATCGTTGAGTAAGTATGCACGTACACGTGTAGATTCTTCGACATCAACAGCGAGAAATGTAATAAACGTAGAGATCTTAATCATTACACTATCGTACCGTGCCTTAAGTCACTTGACTCTCTTTTGTTTTTTTTTATAAAAAAATAATTAAACAAAATTAAAAAACCGGGTGCGTAAAAAATAATTTTAATAAAAACTGAAGAGAAAAAAAATCGGTTTCAATAATAGATTCGATTAGACTGCATCAATCGGGACCCATTAAATAATCTAGACTAAAATCATTACATCCGATATGCACTCCTTTTTTTTGGCATTTGTGTAAAACACAATTATCTGCATGATCCTCATGTGACATTATCCGTCCAATAAAAATATTGGATGATCTTGATTTTTAGTAAAATTTCACGTAGCCAAAAGGTTATTTTTCTAGTTACTCAACGCTATTTTCATTATTCGTAGACTTCGAGACAGTAGATAGATTGTAATAATTAATATAAACATGTTTTTGTTTGCTTAACTAACCGACTTTTTGATAAAACAATTTTGATTGTTTCATAATTTATCTTCGACTGACAACCTACAGGCATGACAAGACGAAGACAAGAAATTGACATTCTATATCAGCGAAAACGATAGTGGAAAAGTCAAAAATCTATTGCATTGACATCATCAAGCTACCGAAAACTTATGTACCCTGTTGAAAGTTGTTGTTGAATTAATACAAACGCTTGAAAGCGATAGCCACTTGTGTAGGTCTTCGAGTCTTTATAACTTTACGACGCATGTAAGTGATTTATTTTAAAAAATAGGCTCTCTTGCCATTCTTTTTAATAACCTGATCTGTCCCACTTCTGTGCAAAGGCCTCCCCAAATTTTTTCCACTTTTTTGTCTCTTTTTGTGTTGTGCCTCTTCTCTCCAATCAATGATGACGAAAGAGCCATGCAAGCGTCCCGCCATCTTCTCCTTAGTCTGCCGCGACCCGGTGAAACTATCTCAGGACTCTAGGTGAGCTGTGGGCAGGCATGGCCTGTCCCATTTTAGTTTAGCGGCTTTTAATAAAATTTAATGTAGAATTATTTTTAGAACAAGAAACGCACTAATGGACTGACAGAGAAACGTTGCAGTTTATAAAGTATAAGGGTAAATCGGTAGATTCTACTTTGTGTCACATAAAAAATCAAAAGCAAATAAAAAAAAAACTTACCACTGGCAAATCTTTCACTTGCTTCTGATGCAGTCCACCCATGAATATAACACTAGGAGGCACTGGACGGTTCCCTTCCCAAACGGGATGTGTATTCAAAAACAACATTTCAGCATTATTTTTCAATTTACTTATAGTCGGCACAGTTGGTCCAAACATTCTTCTGCCCATTTCATTTTCAACTACTTCAACTTCTTGCATAACATTCTCTAACCTATAAAAGTTCCATAACTCCTGTACTTTCTCCCACTTTGTTAGATTGTACAAACGCTTGCCCAAACTGTCTGGGTATAATAAGGGGTGCCAGGTAGATCCCATAGTTTCCACATTAAAGTTCATGTGACCGAAGGACGACACGAGAATCAGAGGCGCCTTCACAACGTGCGATAGAAGTAATGCTGGCCTAACACAAGCCTCTAACATAAGCAGATCAAACACTTCTTCCTTTAAGACTTTTTGAACTTCATCCACTTTCATCTGCATTTCAACGACTTCAACCATCATATGGAAAGCTTCTCTCATTTGTAGAATTAAATCATTGTCTCCAGTCGACGTCACTTCGTATATTGTTGTCCACATCTTGTAAGATAAGTCGTGGACGTCAATTTCGGTAAGGTTTGCAGGCGTACCTCCATTTGGAAAGGCGGGATCTGGTGTGATGACTGTGACTTCGTGCCCTCGTTTGGCAAGTTCTTGAGTTAGAGGTCGAAACACAACTTGATGACTGATTGATGGTACTGGGAAGAAGGCTAGTATTTTTGCCGCGTCGTTAGAGGTAATTGATAATATTAATAATATAAAGGCTATCATCGATGGCGACATTATTCTACGTGCGAATGCCAGTTGCTGTGAGAGATAAATGAATACTAACATAGCATAATATACCACGTTCTTATATAAAACTATCCTATTAGATGACACTAGTAAAACTCGCGACTTCGTTTGCGTCGCATTATCTTTAGTCCGTCTGAAGTGTTCATAGGTACGACGAAATTTAAAAAATAATAAATAGTTCAAATTGTCAATTCTTTAATACATACATTTTTATTCTCGATTAACACACAGTATAACAGCAAAATATAGCTACAAAGAAACATTTTCTACACTTTTTTTAACATTGATTTCAAACAACATTACACGACCATTAATTTGCTTTTACTTTATTTTGACTTTGATTTACAGAATAATACTTCCATAAGTAATACGCAATCAATGAAAATACTAAAACGAAGCCTAGAATAATCGCAGATAGAGTTAGTACTAGTTCTAGTTCTAGATACTCCGCCCACGATATGTTGGCTGCGGGTGCACGCAGATGTCTCGCTCCGCCGTGACGCAGTACGTGCTCCGTCCACCACACGGCGCGCTCCAGTGCAGGCTGTGGCTGATCACGCATCATGCTGCCAAGTTTCACTATATTTTGTCGATAGCTGAAAATTAGAGATAAATCATTTAAGTCAGTTTCGCACAAATAGTATTTCTTTTAGAAGAATGCAGCTTGTACCTATCATTACTTGAACCCTCATTACAAAGAAGTAAAACAACTGTATCATGCAACCCTGAGTAAGGCAGCAGTATATACGGCATGTGTCGAAAATGCCCATATCATTGCACTGAACCACTTTCTCCATGGTTCCATTCATTTGGATCGAGTTGGTTTCCGTTCATTCTGTATAGAACAGCTGACTGACACGTCATAGAACAAACTGACCTCTCGCAAATACTGACTTCACTTTCGTACAAGCTTGGCTCGCACTTATATCCAACGACTATTCATGATGTTAGACCCTAAGGGGTTTGCAATATTGTTGGCCCCTAGGCACTGCACTGATTTTATTAATATATTGAGTTTCCCAACCTGCGCTGGCTCTTTGACTATACATCAAAATGATATTGTGACAAATGAAACCAATTGATCGGTGCTTTCATCATTTACTCACCTTTTATCACCGATTATAGTTTCAATAGCGTTCTTAAGCTGTTCTTCAGTTAACGTCATTAAATCAATTTGAACACCGATCTTATGGTGTACATATTTTTCAACATTGTACCATTGATCACCAAACATTGGTACACCGATTAAAGGTACTCCTCCTGTGATAGCCTCGTCTGTTGATTGTAAACCTCCTTGTGTTATGAATGCTTTAACCTTTGGATGCCCTTTAAGTACACAATATTCATTTAGTTCATCTGTTTGTTTATTATATCACCAGCGGCTTCGCCCGCGTGAAGTTTGATTATTGTCCCATGGGATCTTACTACCGGAATAAAATGTATCCTATGTTTTATGTGGGTCATAGCGTGATGATATAAACGTAAGAGTAAACAAATATAATAATAACAAATCTCCGAACTGCTAAGCTATCGGGAGTTACACGTGTTATTGTGAGTCAACTATAAAAGATAGACATATGCTGTCTTGGGATATTTTTTATATAATTTTATGTGGAATATTTCCGTTATACATGATTTCTATGTAGCTTTAACCATTAAGGCTGCACACGCGACGGAAGCTAAAAAAACCAAGTAACTTCTCCCGTTTTCCCAACATTTCCTTTCACTGCTCTGCTCCTATTAATGGTAGCGTGATGAAAAGTATACTATTACCTGCTCAGGAGTATGTAGAATAATTGTAACAAGTTTCGTTAAAATCCGTCGAGTAGTTTTTTTTTCTATAAATAACATACAGACAGACAGACAGACAGACAGACAGACAAAAATTTTACTGATTGCATTTTTGGCATCAGTATCGATCACTAATCACCCCCCGATAGTTATTTTGTAAATATATTTCATGTACAGAATTGACCTCTCTACAGATTTATTATAAGTATATAGATAGATATAGATAGCGTATGATTGTATTTTTTATTGGTCGCTGCTGATGAGCTTGCATGAGTACGATGCCTGGGTTGGGAAAATGTTAATGGGTTTTCCTATCAGAATTTTCTGAGTAGCTGCACCGAATACATGACTTAGTATCCTGAATCTAGAACTCAAGTCAATAGCCTCGTCCCTTTTACAGTGAACCCCAAAAAGATATTAAGACGGACAAAGAACCATTTCATTGTATACGACCCTGCCCTACCCTGTTAGAGACTTCACCTTGTTTACCAGATGGTACAAAAGCCAACAATTTGGTCATGCAGCAAAAACATGCAGAGATGTAAACTCCACGTGTGGTCACTGCGGATAAGCAGGACACTCGATGTCTGAGTGCGTGAAGAAAGCGAACAGCCCTAAATGTGCGACGTGCTCGCGTTTTAAAAAGCCAAACAACCACAAGACGGGAGATGTTGAGTGCCCAGCTAAGAAATTGGCCGAATATAGGTACATCAACTCCATCAACTACGAGGGCGCGTAGAGCGTCATACTCTAGGTCAGACTTCCGCGTTTAACGCGTATTGTTGGAAAAACATGGCAATAACGGACCATTGCGCTGACATACTAACCAACGATTTTATTTATTGTAAACATATTAGTTGCTAGAAGCAATTTTCGAACAAGAACGCCTCGAATGTGTTTTGCTACCTTTAATAAATTCTGCTGACGCTAATATTTTCATGTTACAATGATGTGTTTAGTTCTAAGTTGTTACAGTATAAGTTAATGAAAATTACTTTGTCACTATGTCGTTTTAAATATTAAACAAAAACCTACTGTCCTACATATAGCATGTTGTTAGAGGTCCTGCAGCCTGTGATACAGGATTATCCTAGTACAGGCATTCTTTCACCTTCATTGTTAGTTTTTATCTTCATATTTCATTGTACCTTTTGAAATTCTGAATAAAGATTTATTTTTATTATTATAACCATGATCCATAATAACATTGTGTATCCAATGTAAAACTACAAAATGTAGCAGCACTAACGCAGCAGCAAGACTAGAGAAACAATGAATGGAATTATTCCAGAATCCCCACCGACAAATCCCTACCAGTGGGGACTGTGAGAAGAATGATAAGGCTAGAAATGAGGTTACTACTGAAATGACCAATAATGAAGTAGAAGATACGCTGTGCCAACCCCAAACAAACTGGGATAAGGGCAGGAGAATCATGAAGAAAACTAATATCACTTACTTAGAAGGTCTGACTGCGGTAGCCATTTTGATATCCTGATGTTCTTGGAACGTCCTGGAAGTTCATCTTTGTCCCACTTCCACAGGACGTCGTAGGGTAATTCAGAAAAGACCTTGACCATCAATTGAACTCTTTCTGGAGGAAGCAGTGATGGTTTCACATTTGAACCAAAGCTCAGGTATATCACGCCATTCTTTGAGGAATCTAAATATTTTTGAATGTCCTGCAATACAATTAGAGAAGAAAAAATTACAATGACAAGAGAAGAAATAGAAGCTAGCCTTATGAAGTAGACCATGAATGAATTAAACCATTACAAAAATGAAAAAAAAAAACGATTTAAAGCTACGGGAGAGACATGGAGAAATATTGAGAAGTCAGGGGTAAGCATAAGTTAAATAGTAAAACAATTTGGAATCTCTTAATGGCAATGTAAAACATTAATTTTTTGTATTGTTATTTGATATAATGTAATACCATTATAGAAAGATTTCCTTCTACAGCTCAGAAGAATTTTGTAATCATACATATCTACCTCCATTGAATTTCTTCATCATGAACGAGTTTAAAAAAAACACTAATAAAGTATTCAAAGCAACAGATTACCATAGCTTCAAAACTAACCGTTGGCAAGTCTTTTACTGGATTCTGATGTATACCTCCCATAAAAACGACACTTGGAGGTACTGGACGGTTACCTTCCCATACAGGATATGTGTTCAGAAAGAGCATATGAACATTATTCTTTAATTCATTAACTGTAGGTGCATTTGGACCAAACAATTTAATAGACAGTTGATTCTCTGCGACTTCAACATCTTTGAAAATGTTTTCTAATTTATTAAAGTTCCACAGTTCAACGAGTTTCTCCCAATTCGTTGTGTTGTACAAACGCTTACTTAGACTGTCAGGGTATATTAAAGGATGCCAGGCCGATCCAATCGTTTGCACATTGAAGGTCATGGGACCGAAAGAAGACACTAGAATCACTGGCACCTTAATTATGTGAGACAAGAGGAGTGCAGGCTTAACACAAGCTTCTAACAAGAGTAAATCGAACTTTTCTTCTTTCAACACCTTTTGTACTGCATCTACTTTCAACTGCATTTCAAGTAAATCAACCATCATGAGGAATGGTATTCTTATAAGTTCTATTGGATCAGTATTGCCTTTAGATGTTAATTTATACAGTTCTTGCCATTTCTCATAAGATATATCGTGGACGCTGATTTCTGTTAGATTCGCAGGCGTTTCTCCATTTGGAAAGGCGGGATCTGGTGTGATCACTGTGACTTCATGCCCTCGCCTCGCAAGTTCTTGAGTAAGAGGTCGAAACACAACTTGGTGACTGACAGAAGGGCTGGGAAACAGGGCCAGTATTCTTGCTCCATCATTGCAAGTAATTAATAACAATAATAGGATCACCGTTATCAATACTGACATGATTGTATGTAAATAAATATGTTTCCACTGTGAATGGGTTATGCAAACTACCGTCTTATGTCAAACTAGCGCTGACCGCGGCTTGGTTTACGTCGAATGATTCACATGTATACATCTTGTGTCAATTTTATTTGTACTGAAACATAAGAAATGTTAAAAGAAGACATATAATCTACATACTTTATGTTTGATATTGCTGTAGGGTGGTTAGTAAGTAATTAATAGATTAGGTAATAAGTAGAAACATCAAGTACGGTTACACATTATGAGAGTTTTACCCTATCTCAAGGGGCAGAAGGGGGGTTTCGGCAAATAACACTTATTTATTTCCCTATAGTAACAACGCGTTTGTAAAAACTGGGTTAAATAAAGTAAAACACAAGCTTCGCTTAGTGTGGCACTAGGTGGCGCTGTGTGTTAATGTTCTGCGATATTTATTATTTTTTTATTTATTTAAAACATGTTTATATGCTCGGAGTTTCCTTGCGTGATCGAATCAGAAATGAAGACATCCGCAACAGAACTAAGGTCACCGACGTAGCCCGAAGAATTGCTAAACTTAAGTGGCAGTGGGCAGGGCACATTGCTTGCAGAACGGATGGCCGATGGGGCTGAAAATTTCTGGAGTGGCGACCGCGTAACGGAAGACGATGCGTTGGTAAACCTACTAGGTGGACCGATGACCTGGTGAAGGTCGCGGCAATCCGGTGGACGCGAGTCATGCGAATCGCAAGGGACCGATCAATGTGGCGACACTTGGGGGAGGCCTATGTCCAGCAGTGGACGTCTTCCGACTGAGATGGTGACGATCATGATGATATTTATATAACATCACCCCCGGTAATACCTGATGGGTTGGGCATCTTCAACCAGTCACAAATACAAACTCCTTGGCTGCCCCAAAGACCATAGGTCATTGCAAATAATACAAAAAAAATACAATATAAATATTTAACATATTAGTTAAACAGCATCTGGGAATTTAAAATTGCCTCATGTAATGAATGAACCCCACCAAGATTTACGGTAGCTATATCAATGCAATATATTGCTAACTTTTCCATCAGCATTATCTTCAGAACTATCCTTGGTCTAGACCCACATATCAACAACGACCTTGACACCTAGTTGACCGCTCAATAAATATACGTCAAGAACTCATGAATCGTGACGTATATAAAACACACGCCTAACTACACTTAACTGTAAACACTGTTATTTGTGTTTGATATACAACTTTTTTACATTACCAATAGTTTTTTTTCTGCATTAAGATCACTTTTAATACAACTGATTTACATAATAAATATTTGTTATCTGTATTAAGCTCACTTTCACAAACACGTTTGTACGCCGTCTAGCTCTATGTTTAGTGACAGAGTCCTTCCCTACAGCGCATGTGCGTTACGTCATTTTAGAGCCGCCGCGGCGCCGTCTGGTCTATTCACAGTAATTGTTAACCTTCACCCTTGCATCGCTGTACAATAAACCAAAATGTTTTTTTTTCGATAGACCTAAGGTTGTCGTCTGGCCACCATTGAATATCTGTCAAAATTATAATGTTTTTTTTTATATGATTGTAAGGTTACTGATGAACTGCAGGTCTCTATATAATAATAAAACATAACATATTAAAAAAAAAACAGTCAGTCAGTACTTTTATATCTCGTATTTTTATCAGCAAACCCTTTCATTTGAGACCCATGACGCGGTAATGCAGAGTCCGCCAGAGCGGATTTAAAATGACGTCAATTAGTTAACCCTGAACTGTCATTCAAACTATAGTTAGTGCCAGTTTGCCAGTGACGCAATAGCGGACATTACCCTTTCTGTAGGGAAACCTCTGACGGTAACCTCCCTATGGTGGGCAGTTAGCGCACCCTTCTTCGAAGCTTCAGAGCTATGTTGTGTGGACTGTATTTTATTGTGTTTGTAGCAATATGCCTTTGATAACGCGGCTGGTGGTGAGTGCTACTTAGAGATTTGAGGTGCGAGGTGCGTTTATAACACAGAAGTTTGTGCAGAGTACGTGCCGGGGGTGTTGAGTCAGGAGGAGGTGAAATTATACGCAGATTCCACATAAACACACTTGTATTTTTGAATATTACTATGACGCTAACACATGATTATCACACATATCGGAGCCAGAGTTAACAATATTACGTGAACCTTTAAACTTTATTTACTTTACACTACGTACTTTTCTATGTCAATCTGACTGATGTAACTAAGCTAATTTAACAAGAATATCACACTTAATACAGAAAATATATACAATTGTTTTACGCGACGCACTGGCCAGACATTACGACCACTAAAGCGGGCTAAGTTTTGCGGGAACAAGACTCGTTCATCCCTCGTGTCCAGGGCTTTTAAACTGGTGAGAGGGGCATGAGGCGAGGGAGCGGGTGCATTTCCATATCGACCTATGACATCGATCCGCACCCCCGCTCATGCCCTTCACCCCCGCGTGACACGGCGTTGGCGACGAATTTACTTCATGAACCTTCGCGGGACACGGCGCTGGCCACAATTGTATTTCACGAGCTCCCGATCTTGACCAATAGCATTGCACAGCACTGCTCCGTCACCATATTTGGTAATGAATTTACAAAAAGTAAACTTGTCCGCGCGTCATCAGGTAGGTGTGGCCTACACTCTTACGTCACAGTGCTGTACATAGAGATAGGTCGGGGGCCCGGGAACGCTAGAAAGATTTAATCACAGGTTGGACTTAACATTACGTCCTAAAAAATCTTATCACTGCTTATCAACTAAGTTTACGTGAACGCGATCGTGCCTCCGTAACATTCCCACCCCCTGTAAGAGGATCCCAACCGATTACAACTTTGGAGTAGTAGGAAGCACGATCACCTTCACGACGGGTCGACGCAGGACCCCATGTCGTGTCCTTATATCTACCACACGGATAACATTGTCTTTCGCGGGATACACTTTGCACACTACACCTTTCGTCCACTGATTTCGCGGCCGGAGTTCGTCCACCACTATCACTATGTCGCCTTCCTTGATCCTCGACGCGCCCTCGGTCCACTTTTGACGGACCTGCAGCGTCGGCAGGTACTCCCGGAGCCACCGCCGCCAGAACGTATCAGCCAGTGCGCTGACTCGGCGCCACTGACTGCGCGCGTCCACGTCGCGCGGCTGGCTGTCGGCGAACGGTGTGTCGCCCGATGCTGTCCCCAGGAGCAAATGGTTGGGCGTCAGGACCACTGGATGCTCGCTGTCGCTGGACACGTAGCAGAGTGGCCGGCTGTTAATCACCAGCTCGGCCTCCGCGAGCAGCGTGAGCAAAGTCTCTTCTCTGGGTGCTCTCTCGCACAGCGTGGCTCGCAGCGCGATCTTCACGGAGCGCACTAGTCGCTCCCAGCACCCTCCCATGTGTGGTGCGGCAGGAGGGTTAAAATGCCACTCGATGCCGCGTGATGTGGCTTCGTCTTGCAGTTTGCGCTTGTCGAGCGCCCGAAACGCCGCCCTCAGCTCGTTGTCGGCGCCGACGAAGTTCGTACCCCGGTCGGAGTAAAGGTGTGCAGGGCGCCCGCGGCGCGCGATCAGGCGTCGCAGGGCCAGGATGGCCGAGTCTGTGTTAAGGCTGGCAGTTAGTTCTAGGTGCACGGCGCGTGTGGCGAGGCAAGTGAATAGTGCCCCCCACCGTTTTTCTCGACGTCGCCCGATGGTCACCTCCATGGGCCCGAAGTAGTCGACGCCCACGTGGACGAAGGCACGCCTGGTGCTGGTAAGGCGCGCGCTCGGAAGGTCGGCCATCTTCGGTTGTGACGGCTGCGCCCGGCGTAGGCGGCAGACTTGACAGTTGGTTGCCGCTCGGCGCACCGTCGGCCTCAAGTGGAGCACCCAGAACTTCTCTCGAACATTGTTTACGACGGTCTCATGGTTGGCATGCAGGGCTGCCACGTGATAGGTCATCACCAGCTTCACAGTCAGCGGGTGTCTCCCGTCCAGGATTACGGGGTGTCGTGCGCCAAAGGGGAGCTCTTCGCACGCTCCCAGTCTGCCTCTGACGCGCAGCAGACCGTCGTCAGTTAGTATGGGGTCGACGCCACGCAGCTTGCTGCCTCGCGACACAGGCCGCGCCGCACGAAGGTCTCGCAGCTCATCCGCAAAGGAGTCCATCTGCATCTCGCGCAGCAGAAGGAGCTCGGCGTCTCGCAGGTCTTGCGCGACGAGCTGCGTCGTCTCGCGGCGACGGCGGCAGCGGTTGATGAATGCCAGCGCGCGCGCAAGCGAGCGCACGGCCAGCGTCCACGTCGACACCCTCTCGTGGTCCAGCAGGGGCGGCGCACGCTGTGGCGCCGCGACGAGTACTCGCTGGACCCGTTCTCTGGCCGCTTCCGGAGACTCCTCCTCAGCCGCCGGTAGTCCGGTTCCTTGACTAGCCGGCCATTGAGACTCTGGAAAACGCAAAAACAAGGGGCCAGTACACCATTCTTTGCTATTTTTAGGCCAGTCCAGCCTGGTCGCCTTATCTGCCGGATTCTCCGCAGAAGGGACCCAGCGCCAGCTGCCTCTTTCAGTTAGTCTATCAATTTCAGCTAACCGATGTGAAACATACTTTTGGAATTCATACGCGTTCGAATTTATCCAGGTGAGGACTGTTTTACTGTCAGTCCAATAGACTTTCCTACTGATGGGCAACCCTAATTCCTTCTCAACGGTGTCACCCAGTCTACTTGCTAATACTGCGGCCTGCAGCTCCAGCCGGGGAATGGACACAACCTTTCGAGGCGCCACCCTAGCTTTGCCCAACAGCATGGCGACCTCCCTTTCCCCGGCCGCGTTGGTACCTACCAGATACGTCACCGCGGCGTATGCGGCCTCACTAGCATCACCGAAAGTATGCAATTCTAATTTACAATCTACTCTAATATTGTACCACCGTGGTACCTTAAAATCTGGTAAATAAATTAGGCTACCTAACCATTCAAACCACAAGGCCGCCTCTTTTTCTCTGAGCGGTTCATCCCATCCAATCCCTGTGCCCCAAACCCGTTGCATCAACATCCTAGATTGTATTATGCATGGGTACAATAATCCTAGGGGGTCAAAAATTGACATTATGAAACTTAAAAATTGCCTTTTTGTAGGTACAATTGTTCCTGAAACAAGTTCCGTAGGTAACCTTTTAAACGAGAGGTCAAACGCGAGCGAGTCCGGCCCTGGAGCCCATATCATACCTAATGTTCGCTCGACGTCACCCTTATCTAGCGCTACTCTATCCGGCATGGTAACCCTAAGCTTTGTTTTCAACTCAGGTGAGTTAGTGACCCACCCCCGTATGTTGAACCCGCCCGAGGCGTTTATCCGGGTCACTGACTCGATGAGGTCATTGGCCTCTTCCATCGACCAAGCGCTATCTAAGTAATCGTCCATATAAAATTTGGACTCTATCGCTTTGACTGCCCTAGGACAACCGTCCTCGTACTCCCTCGCGTTCCTATTGAGGACATAGATGGCGGACGTCGGAGACGAGACAGCACCGAAGATCATAGAGGTCATCACGTACACGTCTGGCGGCTCCCTGGACCGGGCGGGACCGCCCCACAGGAAGCGTTGCGCGTGTTGATCCTCAGGTCTTATTTTAACTCGCAGAAACATGTCGGCGATGTCTCCCGCGAACGCCACTGGGCCTATCCTAAACCTCAACAGAACCCCTATCAGTGAGTTGAGTAGATCCGGACCAGTCAACAAATTGTCATTAAGACACGTACCATTAAATGACGCCGCTGCGTCAAAGACCAATCGTAACTTTCCCGGTTTGTTGGGATTCGTTACACCAAAATGCGGTAGGTGCCACACTGCCTTACTATCCGTTTTTATCTCGTTTGCCTCTAACTTCCGAGCATAGCCCTCTGTTATCAACCGATCAATCTGTTTACAATATGTCTCCGCGAACGTTTCATCTCGGCGCATACGTTTTTCAATACCGCATAAACGTTGCAACGCCTGCCCGTAATTGTCAGGCAACGTCGTTGAGTCGCGTTTCCACAAGAGGCCTATCTGCCACTGATTGCCTTCATTTATTCGACAGGCGGTCGAATCTAAAATAGTCACAGCTCGCGTGACGTCATCGTGCTGACGTAATTTAGCTGATATACCTATTGACTCTAAATCAAACTGTGACTTCACTAAGTTATGAAGGTCGGGGAGGGAGGCCGCCATACAGTTTATACTTTCCCCGCTACTGAAGGAATTACTTGGTCCGTGAATGACCCAACCTAGTTTAGTTAGAGAGGCAACTGGCTTACCGGATCTTCCTCTTCGGATCTCCCGGCTGACCAACAGCTCCCAGTTGTCCTGGCCCAACAGCAGCAGCGGCTTGGCGTCCCTCATTTCTGCGCATCCCAGGTCGCGCAGGTGGGCGTTGTCCCGGATTACCGAAACACCGACGGTCTGAGGAGGTAAATCGAGATTAGAAATAGTGCGGCACCTTATCTTCCGTTTCTCACCGCTTGGTCCAGTGACGTCACAGCTCACCAGCCGTGATCGTTTATCACATACGCTGTGCCCGCGTGCTGTCTTCAGCAACAGCGGCATAGTGGGCCCCGCCATATCCTTTGCGAGCTCACTATCGATAAGTGATACCGTCGCGCCGTCATCCAGGAGCGCGTAACACTCGATATCTTCACCGCCCTTGCTACCTACTGATACCGGTAACACCTTCAATAGGGCCGATGTGTGCATGCCACTGATATTAGTTACACGTTCCTGCTTGCCCTCACTCTTTTCACTGACGTCGCTCTTATCAGTGCTGTCCTTCTTATCAAAGTGAAGCAATGTGTGATGACTGTAATCGCATTCCTTGCAGCGAGGCGCTTTACAAAACTTTTTAGCATGAGATGACGATAAACACTTAAAACACAGTTTATTTGTTTTTATGAGTTCCCACCGTTTGTTTACATTTTCACTAAGAAACTTATCACATTTTGATAACACGTGAGATTGCTGGCACAAAACGCACTTTATGTCCTTGATTTTAGGTTCACTTTTGCTTGACTTTGTCGAGTCACTTTGCACATGCACTCGGTGCGTCTTTGAGTGCTCGGAGCCGGTAGGTAATTTGCGAGTTGTTTTATTTGTTGCTTTCGTAGTTGACGCGCTATTATCCAACTGGTTGTGATACGATGATACGCGGGCTTGATATGCTAGGTAATCTGATAATATGCGCATATTAGGTGATATTCTCAAGTCTATCCCGATATTGTCGTCTAATTTCATTGCGTATTCACCGTATTTCGCTCTCTGGGTCGGGGTTAGTTTTTCTAGCAGTTCGTTAACTAACTGGGGGTTATTAATGTATCCCTCCGCGCGTATATGTTTCAACAGAGATACGCAATTACGCACTGTGGTTGCCAACTGTCTGAACTCGCGACCGCTCTCACTGACTTTAGGTAGATTTCTTATTTTACCTAGCGCGCACTGTAAAATCAAGATAGGGTGGCCGTATTCCTCGTCTTACACTTTCATTATTTCTGACGGGTCAATCGACGTACGTAATAAGTCTTCTACGGCCGCCTTTGCGTCGCCTCGCAACGATGTTCTTAATCTAGCTAAGTTTTCGTATGGTTTGAACTCATAATTTTTAGTGGTTTCCCAGTACATACTTTTGAATGATAACCTCTCTGCGGGATCTCCAGAAAAATGCGGTAGCTCATATGCTTGCCTCGTACTTGGTCTCGGGTGCGCTAGTTGTCTGATCGCGTCCGCCAGCTGGCTCACCTCGTCTCTTCTTCCAGGTCCTAGTGAACCGCGCAACATAGGTTGGTCGACCTCTCCGTACTTCAACTGCCGCGCTCTGGCGACCGGAGTGGCGTGACCTGCGTGATCGCTAGGTGGACGAAAGTGGGCCCCTTGACAAGCCGGCGTGGCACTCGCCGACGCGACCGGAACGGTGTGCACGAATCTGCCCGATATAGGCGCGCATTCTACACTGTTTTCACATTTATCAGTAATCTGGATTGTACTCACATTTTGATCCCGTACCGGCTCCGACGCACTGTGGAGTTGTGCTCCTGTTACCTGACCCGGAGCACTCACGGCCGGCGCGCATGGCGGGGTTGTGTCGACCCACTCCGCCACGCGCCGCGTCGTTCCCTCGTCGGACCCGCAGCTCACCGAATCGTCAATCTCCTCGTCCGCGTCTATCTCGGCGAGGTCGGCTTCGAGCTTCTTCCTGATGAGCTGTTCCCGCAACTTCACCAGTTCGCGCTCCGCTTCGTATTCCACCTTCTTCCGTAGGCACTCCGCGCTTCTGCGGCTGTGCCTGGTGGACGCTCTGCTGTGTGCCGACGACCGTCGCTCACCCGTTTCAGCCCGCGCCGCCGACGGTGCCATTGTGGTTCTTCGATCAGTGTGGTCTATGACGCGGCCATCCAACGATGGTATGCGCGGCGCCGGCGTGGACGACCCCGTCGGCACGACGGACGGCGAGCATGGCATGCCCGAGTCCGTGATCGTGACGTCCCCATCATCTCGTGACGTCATTCTTCTGGTCTGACTCCTTGTCGTCATAGTACACCTCTGACTCATGGTACTTGCACTCTGGGGTACTCTGCACTTATAAACCGGATCCGGCTCGCAAGGACCAAAAATTGTAGGGAAACCTCTGACGGTAACCTCCCTATGGTGGGCAGTTAGCGCACCCTTCTTCGAAGCTTCAGAGCTATGTTGTGTGGACTGTATTTTATTGTGTTTGTAGCAATATGCCTTTGATAACGCGGCTGGTGGTGAGTGCTACTTAGAGATTTGAGGTGCGAGGTGCGTTTATAACACAGAAGTTTGTGCAGAGTACGTGCCGGGGGTGTTGAGTCAGGAGGAGGTGAAATTATACGCAGATTCCACATAAACACACTTGTATTTTTGAATATTACTATGACGCTAACACATGATTATCACACATATCGGAGCCAGAGTTAACAATATTACGTGAACCTTTAAACTTTATTTACTTTACACTACGTACTTTTCTATGTCAATCTGACTGATGTAACTAAGCTAATTTAACAAGAATATCACACTTAATACAGAAAATATATACAATTGTTTTACGCGACGCACTGGCCAGACATTACGACCACTAAAGCGGGCTAAGTTTTGCGGGAACAAGACTCGTTCATCCCTCGTGTCCAGGGCTTTTAAACTGGTGAGAGGGGCATGAGGCGAGGGAGCGGGTGCATTTCCATATCGACCTATGACATCGATCCGCACCCCCGCTCATGCCCTTCACCCCCGCGTGACACGGCGTTGGCGACGAATTTACTTCATGAACCTTCGCGGGACACGGCGCTGGCCACAATTGTATTTCACGAGCTCCCGATCTTGACCAATAGCATTGCACAGCACTGCTCCGTCACCATATTTGGTAATGAATTTACAAAAAGTAAACTTGTCCGCGCGTCATCAGGTAGGTGTGGCCTACACTCTTACGTCACAGTGCTGTACATAGAGATAGGTCGGGGGCCCGGGAACGCTAGAAAGATTTAATCACAGGTTGGACTTAACATTACGTCCTAAAAAATCTTATCACTGCTTATCAACTAAGTTTACGTGAACGCGATCGTGCCTCCGTAACACTTTCAGTAATATTTCTTCGTACGAACCAAAACAAAATGAACCAGTTTTTATTGACGACCCGAATGGCGTAGTGGTAATGACGCTGCCTTACGTTCTTAGGGCCCTGGATTCGAATCCCGGTAGGAGCAAATGTTTGTGTGATGAGCATGGATATTTGCTTCCGAGTCATGGATGATGGCAATAATGATGACAAATAAAATTATTCCAAAGGAATTTCTTCATATTATGCCTATATTAAATAATAGTCGCTATAAGTAAACGTAATAACGTTTATTTAGAGCGACAATTAAACGACATTAGGCGGAATTTGAACATTGCCAAAGGTTATCGTGCCAAACAAAATTCAAAATCTTAAAAGTATGCCAATGTCAATTCGGAGATACAAACATTTGGCCAAAATTAATTATATTTAAAAATAAAATATGCCTTAAAAAACTTTTAGATCGGATTTATTGTTTGAAAAAAGTTTAATTTTTCCCTTTTTAGTGGTTTACTAGTGCTTACCCCTTTACATTTTTGCTATCATTTATTGAGGAAATCCATTGCCTATCTCCGAAGTTTTTCATCAGATCTTCACAAATTGAAATGAGACCACTTTAAGAAAGTACTCTTCTTAATACTACCCAAATCGCATCCACTGTGCCTATAACATTTGAAGAGTTATCTCTATTTCTCCAGGATCCCATCAGATCCTGACTTGATAATTATGGGACCTCTTGGGAAACTTTTAAACAAAAGAATAATAATTCAAATCTTCGAGTAATCGGGAAACATGCATAAAAAATAAAAAAGGTTCCGAAGAATTGAGAGAGAATTTCCTTTTTGAAGTCCATTAAAAATATTCATTTAATGAAAATTATGCCAATTGTGTTATATTAAATACGTTTCGGAGCATCAAAATCTTGCCAGATAGAAGGAACCCCTTTTCTTTGTGCTCAGCCTGCCTTCATCAGGTCTAGCCAAGGTACAGATCACATAAAATATTCTGTTCAACGATATACAGGAATACAGATCAGCGTCAGACAGAATCACCTGTCTGGCATGAATGCTGAAATTGACATTTTTGGCGCAGCCGTGAGGCACACAGCACATTCTTTGTATTTTTGTCCTTTTTGTAATTTTTGATAAATATTATTGTGTGTGTGCTTAATGTCATCATCATCATCATCATCAGCCTATAATGTTCCCACTGCTGGGACACAGCCTCCTCTCAATGCTTAATGTACTGACGTCAAATAAACATTTTTTCTTTCTTCTTCTTTCTTTCTTTCTAGATCATTGGAATATGTTTGAGAATAAATACGGAATACGGAGAACTTTCGTTTTTGAAAAACATTAAACGAACAACAAATGTTGGTAGTTATTTTTTTTTTTACGTTTAGTTTTATTTTTGTAATTATATGTAGTTTTAGATGTAGTATGTTAATATTGTACATAATAACCTATTCATAAATTTATAGTGAAAAGATTGCGCGTAAACTAACTCGACAGTGAGCATGTAATGCTCACAAAAATGGATTTATATATTTGTATTCGCTTCACTCTTCTGAACCATTCACAGTTATCAGTTGTATACAAAATCATTCACAAAATCGTCTACAGTTTGTGTGCCACTAATTTTACCGGTATGTCTGGCCTTGACTATATTTTATTAATATGTCAGCTTGCTCTTGTGTAAGCATGATCATTTGTAGTGAAACAGACTATATTGTTGTTAATATTAGATTGTTGTTGATTCTTATAATTTAATAGCACGAGCGAGCACTGTTGTAATTTCTTTGCATAGTTTTGTCCGGGTGGCACTCTTGCCACTCGGACAAAACTATGCAAAGAACAGAAAATTTGTATTAGGACTAAAATCTAAATAAAATATCTATAAAGCATAGACGTATCGTAATTATACGAATGTAAATCAGGCCCAAAAAGAAAATCTATTTTAATATCAGTTTATTCGATGTTTTACACATTTAAAAGAAACAATGTCAAGTATCCAATCAATTCTTTTTAAGTTTTTTAAGTTCTACACTAAAACTAAAATACTTCCACAACTTATACACACTAAATGAGAATACTAAAACAAATCCAAGAACAATAGCTGTAACAATAAATACAAGTTCTAGTTCTAGATACTGCGCCCACGACATGTTGGCGGCGGGCCCACGCAGATGTTTCGCACCACCATGACGCAGCACGTACTCCGTCCACCACACGGCGCGCTCCAGTGGAGTCTGCGGTTGATCACGCATCAAACGGCCAAGTTTAACTATATTTTCACGATAGCTGTAACACATAAATGACACTGGTTTTTACGGATTGATGTTATAACTAGCTGATTTAGATGCTTATCATCAATATCATTCTCTGGCTTATCCTAATTCATTTGTGATCGGCGCAGCATATCTTATTCTTTGATCTTTCTCTATTACTTTTCATCTCATCAGACAACTTCTTTCGTACCATATCATTGTTTACACATCCTATCCATTGTTTCTTTGGTCTTTTTCTAATCTTACCAACCATCCACATTCATATTCAAAACTGGGCATCGCCTGATCTTAACATAATTATTTTAAATCTCCTAGCGTGCAAAGGTCAGGATCACTTTACCAAAAGTATTTTCGTTAACTAAGTAAATCAATCAGAACTTGGACACTTGTTTAAAAAAAGAGTCCCCAATAATACAGTATTTAAAAGTAAAAGATAAGTAACTCACCTATTATCTTCAATCACAGTGTTAATGGCACTCTTAAATTCTTCAGCAGTCATCGTTAGTAAATCTAGTTGCAGTCCAATCTTATGATGTACATATTTTTCAACATTGTACCACTGATCTCCCAACATTGGTACACCAATCAGAGGAACTCCTGCTGTGATAGCCTCGTCTGTTGACTGTAGACCTCCTTGTGTTATAAACACTTTGACCTTAGGATGCCTCAAAAGGTCTGACTGTGGTAGCCATTTCGATATCCTTATATTCTTGGAGCGTCCAGGAAGTTCATCCTTGTCCCACTTCCAAAGTACATCGTATGGTAAGTCAGAGAAGACTTGAGCCATCAGTTTTGTCCTGTTTGGAGGAAGCAGTGAAGGTTGCACGTTTGTTCCAAAGCTAATGTAGATCACACCATTCTTTGAGGAGTCCAGATACGTTTTAAGATCCTGAAATTAAAAAAATATCTATTTATACTTTTGCACACAATAATGTTATCAGATGATGTTTACTACGAACGTACAAGCTTTAAATGGAGAAGAGTGGTTCAAGATAGAAAACAATAGAATTAATTAACCTTTGCAAAGACGCATATCTAATTAAGAGATATTACGAGTATTATACTTAAAATAACACACAAGAAAAATGATAAACATCAGAATAAAAGAAAGTATAAATAAAACAAGGTTTAAAAATTACAGTACAGTAAGTATTAGACGTACCGCGAGGTACCACTAAAGTGTCATAACTTACTGTTGGTAAATCTTTCTCTGGCTTCTGATGCAATCCACCCATATAAATAACGCTAGGAGGCACAGGATGGTTTTCTTCCCAAATCGGATTTATATTTAAAAACAACATATCTACGTTATTTCTTAATTCATTTATAGTTGGCACATTCGGTCCAAACAATCTTTTTCCCATCGCATTTTCTGAATCTTCAACTTCGTTGAATACTTTGTGTATTTTATAGTGTGTCCACAGCTCCGTTAATTTCTCCCATTTTGTTAAATTGTACAAACGCATGCTTGCAGTGTCTGGGTACAATAAAGGATGCCAATCTGACCCCATCGTTTGCGTATTATAGCTCATTGGACCAAAAGAAGACACTAGAATTACTGGTGCCTTTACAACGTGTGACAGTACTAACGCGGGCCTAATACACGCTTCAATTAAAAGCAAATCAAACTTTTCTTCTTTTAACATTTTTGGCACGTTATCCACTGTCAGTTGCATTTCAACGATCTCCACTGGTTGCGCCAACATTCAAATATCAATTGACATCCGCTATTTCCTATTCCCATCCCTTTCCCGCACATACCTCGCGAGTGAAATGCATTGATTCGCGATTTTTTCCGCCGCTCACGCACTTCCGAAACGCACCGCGACAAGTGTGCATTGGCGTCGGACCGCTCCGCTAGAAATTGCAAAACTGAACTGAATCTCCGCATTTTCCATATACCTACTCGTAATAAGACTCTCAATAAACTTGTGTGTGAGTGAGGACAGTGTCTTGAAGCCCAACAGCCCCCTGGACCAGGAACGTGAACCGGTGCACCGGCGACGACGCGGCGACTCGAGCACGTGGCTCCTGTAAAGGTTTGTGCTTCCCTCCCTTACTATTTCGGGTTGTACTCCATGATCCTACACCCACCGCAACTCGAACCTCCTATCGCCAAAGCGTTTGTCAATTGTTTTTGTTTCGCAACACAGTATAATAAAATTACAGTCCACTAAATTCGCCTTTCGCGCCACCATTTTATTTGGTCCCTCTCACCGGATAGTTAAGTATTTGAATTAGGTACATATTTCTTGTAGTTATCGTATTAGTATTTATTCCATAGGGAATAAACGCACCGCACCGCAGTCTTATACCTAACGCAATTCGTTGTTTGTTTCGCGCGCATTGTTCATCTATTAACTACGTACAGGTACCTACCTACATAGTCGTAGCTATAGATCGCTCATATTACATACATTCGGAAGTCTACAAGTATTATAACAGAGATACATCCTAGTGGGTAAATTAGGATCGAGTTAAAATTACCTACAGCTCGTTTTATCAGCTTACCCACTTTAGGTATTTAGAAATTGTCCGCGTCACTGTTTTCCTTCACATAATCGTAAAAATAACTTGATTTGTTTGTTTACCGCATTGATTGTGTGTAGTAAGTTGTTCACAATGCCTCCAAAGGACAGCAAAGTTCAATTGAAACTTTTATATGCCAAAAGAGACATGCTATTTTCTCGCGTGCAATCTATTTGTGATAATGCACTTAAAACAAATGATCTAGCCATAAGGGATTCGTTCTTATGTTCTATAGAAAACTTAGATAGTTTGCGCACGGAATTTGAATCCGTAATTCATGAAATTAACGTTTTCGAGTTAGAATTAAATCCAGAATACGCTGTGAGTTACCAAGCTTTGGCGTCATTTGATGATTTATTTTGTCGCATCAAACGCGTCGCGAGAAGCTTGGAGAAGTTGTCTGCACCTCAGAGCCAGGCAATTCACACTCGCGATCGACCTAAATTACCGCCTATTCAGATACCTGAATTTAATGGTGATATTCGCAACTGGAATCAGTTTATAGATAGTTTTGAAAACACTATAGATAATAACGTCTCTTTGACAGATCATGAAAAATTACACTATCTGGTTGAAAAGTTAACTGGTAAAGCTAAAACTGTTTGTGCCGGCATCACTTTTAGTGCCGACAATTATCCATTAATCTTACAAACTTTAAAGTCGAAATACGAAGACAAAAGATTAGTAGCTACCGCATATTTAGATCAGTTATTCGACTTGAAAAATATCACAGTTTGTAATGAATATAATTTAGAGAAGTTTTTAGATACTTTTGCATCATCTGTTCGCGCAGTAAAGAACCTGAAGGTCGATGACCTCTGCGACTTTTTGTTTTTATATTTAGGTTTAAAGAAGTTAGACAGTGAAACTGTTCGTTTATTTGAAATGAACCATCGTAGTAGTAAACTGCCAAAATTCAATGATTTAGAATGTTTTGTTCGCGATCATATTAAAATATTGCAACGCACTTCGTCAAACCATGAAGTTACGAAGAAAGTAGTCACTAAGTCCGACCGTCGAATGGATGCGCCTTCGAAGTCACAAAAGTCGACACATACGTATGTGAATACCGCACCTACACCTGTACAATCTAATTGCTCTTTGTGTAATAGTCAACATCCGCAATTGTACAAGTGTTCTGGTTTCTTAAAATTAATGCCTTATGATCGTTATAAGTTTGTTCGCGAAAACAATTTATGTTTTAACTGCCTAAGTGACAAGCATCGGGTTACGTCTTGTAATAGTAGTCAAAGTTGTCGTAAGTGCACTTCAAAGCACCACACTTTACTTCACTTAGAGAAAAATAATAATAATGCCGCATCCAATGTGAGCACAGTTGGTTTATCAAGCGGTGACTCGTCGTCGCAGACAGTCAGTGCGAACTCTGCGGTCGCTTCGCAGCCGCAGCCGCAGCCAGCGCGCGACGTTGCCCGCTCGCAGACCGCCGTGAGCGACGTCACGTTGTGTTCGATGTCCGCAAGCAGTGCGTGTACTACCGTGGTGCTCGCGACCGCTCACGTTGTTGTTGATGATGCTTTAGGTAATCCGTGTCTTGTTCGTGCATTGTTAGATAGCGCTTCGCAGAGTAATTTTTTGACTCAAAATTGTTGTCAACGCCTTGGGTTTAGTATTAATAACCGGCAAGCCCGATCAGTTGTAAAGGGGTTCGGTGGTTTAAAATCAACCATTCATGGTTCGATTAAAATTAAATTTACATCGCGTTTTAATTCCGACATTTGTTTCGATATGGATTCGCTTGTTGTAGATAAAATTACGGAACAATTGCCTACTGTCCCGGTTGACACGTCTTTATTGACTAAATTTAAAGATCTACCGCTGGCAGATGAATCTTATGGTGTCCCTGGAGACGTCGATATGTTGATCGGCGCTTCGATTCTCCCGCACCTTCAGTTATCGCGTAAGGTTCAAGGTCATTCGTCGTACCCCGCACCGCACGCCCTAGAAACAGTTCTAGGTTTTGTTATTGTTGGTTCCGCACCCGCACATTTAGATAATTACTCGACTGTGTCACACTGCTGCACTGTTGAGCCGCCGCTGGAGTCTACCATCCGCAGGTTTTGGGAAATTGAAGAGGTCAATGTCCCGCCTATCCTAAGCCCTGATGATAAGGTGGCCGAGGAGATTTATTGTCGCACGACTACTCGAGATAATGATGGTCGTTATGTTGTCGCGCTTCCATTCAAGGGAGATATTTTTTCGCTCGGTGACTCCTACGCTTCCGCTCAAAAACGCTTTTCTTGTTTAGAACGTAAGATGCAAGCATCTCCGAAGTTGAAGCAAGCCTATGATGAGGTAGTTATCGAATACCTAGATAAAGGATACATCTCACCTGCGCCCATCGCCGAAACTGACGAGACTCGAGATCATCCATCTTACATCATCCCGCACCACGGAGTGGTTAGAGAAGACAAGCTTACTACTAAGCTTCGCGTGGTTTTGGACGGCAGTGCTAAGACTAGCACTTCTGTATCGCTTAATGACATTTTGTATTGTGGTCAAAACCTTCAAGGTAACTTATTTGACATAATTGTAAATTTCCGCTTGTTTGCTGTCGCGCTTTCCGCCGACATAAGGCAAATGTTTCTTTCCATTGGTATTCGCGACTGCGACCGCAAATTTCAACGTTTTTTGTATAGATTTTCGCCTCAAGAACCTTTAAAAGTTTACGAGTTTAATCGTGTGTGTTTTGGGCTTAAGTCCAGTCCTTTCCATGCACTTCGCACTATCAAGCAATTAGCCGCTGATGAGGGTGAAAGATTCCCGAAAGCGAAAGACACTATTGAGACTGGGCTATACATGGATGACTTTGTTTATAGTGTAGCCAGCGAAGCAGAGGCCGTTGAGACCGCCGCTCAAGTAATAAATCTTATGAAAGCCGGTCAGTTTGATCTGGTGAAGTGGACAAGTAACTCGCAAACCGCTCTTGATTCGATTCCACTATCTCATCAATTATCTTCAGTGAAGGAATTCGATGGTGATGATACGCACAAGGTTCTAGGCTTAAGTTGGTCACCCGCGTCTGACATGTTCAGTCTTAAAGTTAGTTCGACTCCGCAAATTTGTACTAAGCGCATTATCCTTTCGTGTGTAGCACGTATATGGGATGTTATGGGATTTGTAGCTCCTGTCGTTTTATATGCCAAGTTGCTTATAAAGGAACTTTGGCTTTCCAATAGTGATTGGGACGACCCCGCGCCCGACAATATTGTGAAATTGTGGGCTCGCTTTCGGAACGAGCTTCCATTGCTCGATCAAATAAAAATTCCTCGCCATGTTGGTATATGGTTGGACAGTATAGTTACTGTTGTAGGCTTCGCAGACGCTAGTGAAAAGGCTTACGGGGGAGTAGTTTACTTCCACGTTTTGAATGCTGACAAGGTCTCGGTTAGTCTTATAAGCGCTAAATCCAAGGTCTCCCCTCGCAAGGTCGTTTCTCTGGCACGCCTGGAGCTGTGCGCTATACTTTTGTTAGTGCAACTAATTAGCTCTATTGTTAATGCTTGTAGGCACCGCATTGTTATAAATAGAATTATGGCTTTTTCTGACTCTACTGTTGCTTTGTGTTGGGCACATTCTTCGCCCCATCGCTGGGACACATTCGTCGCTAATAGAGTGGCTAAAATTCAGTCCGAATTGCCACCAGAAAATCTCTTTCACGTTGCTGGCACAGATAACCCCGCCGATTGTCTCTCCCGTGGATTGCTCCCTTCGCAAATCTTAGATCATCCATTGTGGTTCTGCGCTCCGCCTTGGATTCATAGAGTGCTTGAGGAATGGCCGGTTAAGCCTTTTAACCCAGCTGCTATTTCAGAACCACCCGAAGAGAAGAAGCATTCGCTTGTAATTTCAGTTCCACGTGAAGAGTCGATTATTTTATTGTTGTCTGATCGCGTCTCGTCTTGGTCGAGACTTTTGCGTTGTGTGGTGTATGTCTGTCGTTTTCTAAAACTGTTACCCACGCACGGTAATATAACCGCCGCTGATCTGGATAAAGCTGAGTCAGTCGTGATTCGTGAATTGCAAAGATTTTATTTCGCATCAGAATTTAGTAGTTTAGAGTCCAATAAAACTTGTAGCCGCGCTTTTCAACATTTGAAACCCTTTTTGCAGAATGGTCTCATTCGAGTAGGTGGTCGGTTGAGAAATTCCGAATTAGGATTTGAACAAAAGCATCCAGTAGTTTTACCCCGCAAGGACCATATTTTAGATTTGATTGTAGATTATCATCATAAGGTGAATTGTCACGCAGGTCCGGACTTGTTGATGTCTATCCTAAGACAGAAGTATTGGATACTTTCCGCTCGCAATTTGATTCGCGCTAGAGTGCACAAATGTGTGCCCTGCTTTAAGCTTCGCCCGCGTTTTATCACGCCTGAAATGGCTGATCATCGCTCATGTCGTGTTGTTCAATCTGCTAAACCTTTCGTACACACCGGAACAGACTTCGCCGGCCCGTTTAGGGTAACTATTGCTCGTGGTCGTGGTATACGCTCCACAAAAGCTTACGTTTGTCTATTTATTTGTATGACCACTCGTGCGGTTCACATAGAACTGACCGGTGATTTAAGTACGCAAAGTTTTATGTCCGCGTTTAAACGTTTTTTGTCACGCCGTGGTCCGGTGAAACGTTTATATTCGGACAACGGTACTAATTATGTTGGAGCTCGCCGTAGTATCTCGGAATTACACGCATTCTTGCGGTCAAAGTATTATCAGAGTGAATTCGCTCATGTTTTGGCTGAAAATCGTATTGAATGGCATTTTAATACGCCCGCTGCTAGTCATTTTGGTGGTAATTGGGAGACTAATATTAAGAGCCTCAAGTCGCATCTGTTCCGCGTTATAGGCGTACAGATTCTCTCTTATGAGGAGCTGAGTACTGTACTCGCTCAGGTAGAGGCAGTAATGAATACTCGTCCACTGTGTCGAACTCTATCTAGTGACCCGTCAGAGTCTTTAGCTTTAACGCCGGCTCACTTCTTAACCACGACTCCTCTTAAGTATTTGCCCGCTATGGATGTTGATGAAGACAGACTGCATCTCCTAAAGCGTCACGCTCTTTTGGATAGATTGGTTCAATCCTTTTGGAGGCGTTGGAGAACAGATTATTTGCACACGCTGCAGTCGCGTCAAAAATGGAATACTCCATCGAATCCAGTCACCGCTGGTACTGTGGTAGTTTTAATGACCGAGAGTGCGCCCCCTCTACACTGGCCTCTAGGTGTAGTGGAGGAAGTTTTCCCTGATCAAAGGGGAGTAACGCGTATAGTACGAGTTAAAACCGCAACCGGTTCGTATTTACGTCCGGTTATTCGCCTCTGTCCTCTGCCTAATCAGCAGCAGGTTTCATCTTAGTTTTGTAGTTTTAGTTACGCTTTATATATAGTTTAGGAATAAGTTAGCAGTTAGAGGTTACAACAGATTTTAGTTATTTGATTAGTTTCGCTTATTGTTTTGAAGGTGACCCTTCAAACCCGGGGGGAATGGTTGCGCCAACATTCAAATATCAATTGACATCCGCTATTTCCTATTCCCATCCCTTTCCCGCACATACCTCGCGAGTGAAATGCATTGATTCGCGATTTTTTCCGCCGCTCACGCACTTCCGAAACGCACCGCGACAAGTGTGCATTGGCGTCGGACCGCTCCGCTAGAAATTGCAAAACTGAACTGAATCTCCGCATTTTCCATATACCTACTCGTAATAAGACTCTCAATAAACTTGTGTGTGAGTGAGGACAGTGTCTTGAAGCCCAACAGCCCCCTGGACCAGGAACGTGAACCGGTGCACCGGCGACGACGCGGCGACTCGAGCACGTGGCTCCTGTAAAGGTTTGTGCTTCCCTCCCTTACTATTTCGGGTTGTACTCCATGATCCTACACCCACCGCAACTCGAACCTCCTATCGCCAAAGCGTTTGTCAATTGTTTTTGTTTCGCAACACAGTATAATAAAATTACAGTCCACTAAATTCGCCTTTCGCGCCACCATCCACTATCACTTGCAAAAAAGAACGCATTTGTAATTCCAAATCACCATCACCTGTAGATGTTACTTCATACAGTTTTTTCCATTTGTCGTAGGACAAGTCGTGGATATCAATTTCTGTGAGATTGGCTGGCGTTTCACCTTTTGGAAAGGCGGGATCTGTTGTGATGACTGTGACTTCATGCCCTCGTCTGGCAAGTTCTTGAGTTAGAGGACGAAATGCAACTTGGTGACTAATAGACGGAGTTGGAAAATAAGCCAATATTTTTGCTCCATCGTTAAACTTTGCTGATAAAGTTAATAAAAGAAACAATGCCAATATTGACATGATTGTACGCGTGGTTTTAATTACTATAAAAATTAATTCATATGCTGTCTTATATATCTTGTTGTGTCCATGAAGTTATCTTTCATTTAGATAGTAGGTTACATCCAATCATCATTATTAGCCGACATATTTTTACAAGTTCATTGCAATTCAAGCATATCAATTTGTTATAGCAAAAAAGGTTTTACTGTTGGTTGATTCCTGTTTTTGTTTAGATGAAGGACATTATGAAATTGGGTTGCAATGTGTATTTAATGTTAAACAAATAGATAGGAAAGATAAGGTCACGTGCGAAATGGGGGACTTTTGCCTAGCAGCGCCTAGTAGTCTCCTTTTTTGGTGGTCGGTTAAGAATCACAAAACTTGATTTATCTTAATGATAAAAATGCAACTGAAACTATAATCAGTGCAAGTACTTTATCCTGTGTCAGTGGTCAAGATTAAACACCACCTCTACCGAAAAAAAGATGACTCATAAAACATAACAATTAGGTTTTTTTTGAGTTTTTGGCACTAGTCCGTATTGATCCATGTTTTAAACTGACTTAAAAAATGAGGAGGTGACTCAATTCGATCGTATATTTATAATTTTTAATGAGTGTTTGAGGATAGCTTCGTCGTTTATGAACCGATTTTGATGTAATCATCAAAATCGGCATCGTAATTTTCACGTTGGAATGGATTTTTTTTTATTAAATATTTAAAAGCATTACTTATTAATTAAGTCGAACTGATGATGGGGCCGAAAGACAGCCGAGGAAACCATTTAGGCTTGATTAATTTGTATTACTGAGAACTTTACACCTAGATGGGTTGTGACTGCCATTAGGGGTCTGATGATGAAGACGAAAGTCAGTCAAGGGAACTCTTCAACGTTTCACGGTAGCTACCTTATGTATGGACTTAATTCATTTCTATTGATGAGAACTTCGTACCCACATGGCTTAGAAGTGCCATTACAGGTCTGGTGATGGAGACCATAGACAGCCGAGGGAATTCCTCAACGATATACAGAAATTATTTGTACACTTAAACAAAAATATATTTTAATATTAAAAAAAACGAAAAAAAAATAACTTTTTGCATACTTAATGCAAAAAAGTGACTTAAAAAAAAAACACAAAACATAAAGCATAAAAGCTTCAGAAGCCGGTGACAAAAACACCAAATCAATCCAAAAAAGGATAACTTTCTTGTGTTTTTTTTAAAGTCGGTTTTATTCAAATACACAAATGCACATAAGGAATATGTTTCTCGGATTGTTTAAATCGTACCGATAGGCACCGATGTTTTACATATATTCTATTCTTAAAACGTTACATTCAGAATGTTTTCAAAAGAAAAACATATTACTTTTGCTATCTCCAGACACACGATCAAATTAAGAATCGTCGACGACATCCGTGATGGTAACGAGTGTGATAGACTTATCATGAATTTGATTGATTGCATTGTCTTCATATCAACGTGAAACTTTGTAGTGTCATGCTTGACCAGTCTTTACAACCACTGGAGCACGCCATGTGGTGGACGGAGCACGTGCTGCACGTGCACGGCGGCACGAGTAATAATATCGTGAAACTTCGTAGTGTCATGCTTGACCAGTCTTTACACCGACTGGAGTGCGCCGTGTGGTGGACGGAGCACGTGCTGCGTCCCGGCGGCACGAAACATCTGCGCGCGCCCTACGCCAGCATTTCGTGGGCGCAGTATCTAGAACTAGAACTGGTATTCACTGCATAAGCAATTGTTTTGGGCTGTATTTTGCTTTTATCTTTTATTTCAATTACCTTGTAGAAACATTTTAGAATGAATCAACTTCTAAAAAAATACAAGGCAATAAGACAGCTAGATTTTTGTGCGGACCAGCGCTAATTGGAAGTTGTCTGTCACTCCTTTCCATAGAAATAACAAAAAAAAATCATGTCTGTCTATTGTTTACACCAGTTCATAAAAAAAGCCGTGTTGCACTCGGAGACTGCAACGGTAAAGCTACTGCATAGCATTTTTTATCAACTCATGCAATTATAGTTATTTATGTATTTTATTTTTCCGCTTGTTGCCGGCTCGACGACCAAACGCAGATTGAATACGGAGTACTTTAGTTTTTGTAAAACTTTAAACGAACAACAAATGTTGTTAGTTATCTTTTTAAATAACAAAATGTAATATTCAGTGTCTTTTAATACATGTAAAAAGATTGTGCATAAACTAACTCGACAGTGAGCATGTTACACTCACAAAAATGAATTTATATATTTGTATTCGCTTCACTCTTCTGAACCATTCACAGTTATCAGTTGTATACAAAATTATTCACAAAATTGTCTACAGTTTGTGTGCCACTAATTTTACCGGTATGTCTGGCCTTGACTATATTTTATTAATATGTCAGCTTGCTCTTGTGTAAGCATGATCGTTTGTTGTGAAACAGACTATATTGTTGTTAATATTAGATTCCTATATTATAACTTAATAGCATGAGCAAGCACTGTTATAATTTCTTCGCATAGGTTTTTCCAGGTGGCATTACTCTTGCCACTCGGACAAAACTGTACACATTACAGAAAATTTGTATTAGGACTAAAATCTAAATAAAATATCTTTATAGCATGGACGTATCGTAATTATACGAATGTAAATCGGACCTAAAAAGAAAATCGATTTAAATATCAGTTTATTCGATGTTTTACACATTTAAAAGAAACAATGTCAAGTATCCAATCAATTCTTTTTCAGTTTTTTAATTTCTACACTAAAACTAAAATACTTCCACAACTTATACACACTAAATGAGAATACTGAAACAAATCCAAGAACAATAGCTGTAACAATAAATACAAGTTCTAGTTCTAGATACTGCGCCCACGACATGTTGGCGGCAGGCCCACGCAGATGTTTCGCACCGCCATGACGCAGCACGTACTCCGTCCACCACACGGCGCGCTCCAGTGGAGTCTGCGGTTGATCACGCATCAAACGGCCAAGTTTAACTATATTTTCACGATAGCTGTAACACATAAATGAAACTGGTTTTTACGGATTGATGTTATAACTAGCTGATTTAGATACTTATCATCAATATCATTCTCTGGCTTATCCTAATTCATTTGTGATCGGCGCAGCATATCTTATTCTTTGATCTTTCTCTATTACTTGTCATCTCATCAGACAACTTCTTTCGTACCATATCATTGTTTACACATCCTATCCATTGTTTCTTTGGTATTTTTCTAATCTTACCACCCATCCACATTCATATTCAAAACTGGGCATCGCCTGATCTTAACATTACTATTTTAAATCTCCTAGCGTGCAAAGGTCAGGATCACTTTATCAAAAGTATTTTCGTTAACTAAGTAAATCAATCAGAACTTGGACACTTGTTTAAAAAAGAGTCCCCAATAATACAATATTTCAAAGTAAAAGATAAGTAACTCACCTATTATCTTCAATCACAGTGTTTATGGCACTCTTAAATTCTTCAGCAGACATCGTTAGTAAATCTAGTTGCAGTCCAATCTTATGATGTACATATTTTTCAACATTGTACCACTGATCTCCCACCATTGGTACACCGATCAGAGGTACTCCTGCTGTGATAGCCTCGTCTGTTGATTGTAGACCTCCTTGTGTTATAAACACTTTGACCTTAGGATGCCTCAAGAGGTCTGACTGTGGTAGCCATTTCGATATCCTAATATTCTTGGAGCGTCCAGGAAATTCATCCTTGTCCCACTTCCAAAGTACATCATATGGTAAATCAGAGAAGACTTTAGCCATCAGGTTTATCCTGTCTGGAGGAAGCAGTGAAGGTTGCACGTTTGTACCAAAGCTAATGTAGACCACGCCATTTTTTGAGGAGTCCAGATAGGTTTTAAGATCCTGAAATTCAAAAAATATCTATTTGTCGCATCGTGGGTGGCCGAGATGCGAAGTATCGGGTCTTCTTTACGATCCGACATAGTTTCAAATAAATGTGGGCATTGACGTGGGCACTCGAACGAAAGATAATTTAAATTAAAATAACTTTATTCAACCAACGGTTTTACAATACGAGAAACAAACACGTGCGTTGGTACTGAGCGTCTGCCAAGGCTGTCGGAGCTCGACTGTCGCAACACTCCGTCCCTTCTACAGCCTTCACTGCATCCCCTCTACCGACGATCGTGTCCAAGCGGTAGGCGCTTGCGTTTCCGGTATTGTTAGTTCGCAATACTAATTGATAGATGGCGCTGCTAGTTGCACTATGGCGCCTTCAATCCACGACACGGCCATCTCTGACTAGCACCCGTCCTCGGGTGTAGTACCTGTGGACAAAATACTCCGAGAGTAATCTCGCTCGGCTATCCTGCCAAACGTAACAAAGTTGTTTCTACATGGTACTCTATACTAAAATCACCTGTCGTGATTGACAATGCCCTGTTATTAAGGCTTCGTACACAGTGCTTCCTGCACAACATGATTCATTGGAAAAGGTCCGATCAACAAGGTAATCAACGGAAAACTATTTCCACAAATCTGAAACTAATTTCATAGGCAATGCATACTCAACTCATCAAACTTTCGTCACAATCTGTGCACCAACACAGATCAGAATCGCACCAACGATTCATTGCATACTCACTGCCACATGTGCTACAACACATGAGACACTCTTTACACCAGCACAGACCAGAATCGCACCAACGATTCTCAAAACATCTTGCGCAAAATGTGCTACAACACATAAAGCGCTCCGTGCACCAACACAGACAGAAATCGCACCAACGACTTCTCATAGAGCCATCGCCACATGTTACTCATGAGGTGCGGTCAAGAGTTTCGAGTATGAGTACACACGCCATTCTTAATCGGTTGTGGTTTCACTACCACTGCCATCACTATGACATCTAACTCTCGAGGCACTTGGTGATCGGGGATCTTTCTTACAAAAGCTAGGGATCTTTCTCACAAAAGCTATAATTTTCGAAATAGCATTACTGAACCTTGGTCTATACCAGTTAGAGTACGACAGCATCAATATGCTCACTCTTGAGTCAAGACAAAACTGAATTGGCTCTCTGCAGTCATAACAAAATGAAATCGACTCACCAGAGTGATGAAAAATCCCAGTAGATGCTCATGCGGTAATATTCACACACATGTACACGCGACGTTACTCAGGAGCTGCGCTCGTTGCACTACCGCTGCTAGTACCGCCATTCAAATTCAGGTAGCCTTATGTCCTTACTTGAACCTCCTGGTATATGTCCTCGTGTGATGGTAACCCTGCAAACAAATACTCCACAACAGAAATTTGTTCCACTCGGTCACTCCTGACCACATCTTTAAGGAAACGCATAACTTGATAATAATTTTACAAAAAAAAAACAGTTATCAATAACAAAAGATTCCTCTAAGTCTCAATCATAATTACTCAGCTAAACTCAACTAAATCAACTTCGATCACATACAACGCTCATGGCCCGGCTGCCGCAGCAGCTAGTGACACTCATGCCACCCATTTCGTCATCACTTCATGTGATACGACCACACACATCATAGAGTCTACGACTCCCAGGTCATTACAAGACCAAAACAACAATAGTCTCCATTGAGACCCAGGTCCCCGCCATACCACCAGCTGCCCATCGCCCCCTGAACAACTCACAAGTGAGTTGCAGTTACGACTACAGACAAGTGCGTACAGTGCGACCAAATAGCCATGGTATGTGTCTACTACTCGGTGGAGGTACTTTCATCACCGTCCTCTACATTGAACTCATTAGGTACACTACTTAGAGGCATCTTTCGTATACGATCGTGAGCGTACTTGTACGTTCTATTACCATTCAAAGAATTCAAAAGATAGCGATCACCATCAAGTACGTCCACAACTTTAAAAGGTCCCTTATATTTAGGGTCTAACTTAGTCTGATTCCGTTCTTCATCTTGAATTAAAACTAAATCACCAACATCAAATTTTACCAACTTAGCTAACTCATCAATATGAAAATAAACACCAACATTATTCAATATCTACTGGTACGTGACCCGCTGGCATCTTTCTTAACCTACACTGTGCTTGTAGGCACGATTAAAATTCAAAACTTTCAGTTTATGATAATCATCATCATCACCATCGTCATCATCATCATCTACCTAGCATTCTCCCAATTATGTTGGGGTCGGCTTCCAGTACAACCGGATGCAGCCGAATACCAGAATTCTACACGGAGCGACTGCCTATCTGACCTCCACAACCCAGTTAATTATGGGTAATACGATACCATTTGGTAAGACTGGTTGTCAGATGTTTTGGGCCACCGACTACTAACCTAGGCAAGCATGGCCCAACCCAAAGATCGGCCCCAGCGGCTGTTATTATTTAGTCACGAATTTATGACGATCATCGTCTAAAATCTCAATCACTAATTTAACAAGCAACAGTAATTTCCAGGAACATTCAGTTCCAGAATCAAAATCAAACTTAAAACACTCACCAAAGGGCTTTACGGTTCCTGACTGTTCGACAATGCAAAGGTCGACTCACTTCACCACCAGTACTGTAGCACTGTACCAGCACTGGCCTGCTGTCCAGCGACTGGCGATGTGATCCAGTGTGCCACACTTGAAGCACAACACTGAGCCGTTGCTGGCCTGCGGGGGGTGCGAGGGCTGCCCAACGCCTGTAGCAGCCGGCACAGGCATCCACTTCTTGATGGCGATCGACTTCGTCCAAAAGAAAACAGTCTGTGATAACACACCACAAGCACGCATCGGACTCGGTCTATCGGTATCGAATTCCGGCAACGATTGTAAACGATACAAACTCTAAACGATACCAAGTCTTTGTCTTGCATTTCAAACAGTTACAGTCACTAATCACATTCGCACTTTTCACTGATAGTCTTTAACACTAAAAACGACGTGTATCCCGGTTTTTCTTTCACATGGTAAATAACACTTGTTTAGTGTCTGTTTACGAGCACTATGATCACTGATAAACTAAAGCTATTGCGGGTGGGTGTTTATAAGCACACTAATCAATCTACCCTCTTTCTTTTTCATTTTTGTGCACTCGGTACCCGACACACAAATCTCATCGCGAATATTTTTACCCGACTACGGCGAAGCCAAAAAGGAGGGTTATGATTTTATTTAAAGCACTTTTTCGGTTACACACTTGATACCGATTGTTATTGACACTTTATGCGCGACATACGCGGGGTATGATCTCATTAGCACGGTTTGATCTCAATTCAGATGTTGAGGAGCCATCAGCGTCCGAAGTAAGTTCTCGTCGCATCGTCACGTCATCGCTGAATTTTCCGTATTTTCTTTAGCTCGAGTGAATCCCAATTCTGATGTCGCATCGTGGGTGGCCGAGATGCGAAGTATCGGGTCTTCTTTACGATCCGACATAGTTTCAAATAAATGTGGGCATTGACGTGGGCACTCGAACGAAAGATAATTTAAATTAAAATAACTTTATTCAACCAACGGTTTTACAATACGAGAAACAAACACGTGCGTTGGTACTGAGCGTCTGCCAAGGCTGTCGGAGCTCGACTGTCGCAACACTCCGTCCCTTCTACAGCCTTCACTGCATCCCCTCTACCGACGATCGTGTCCAAGCGGTAGGCGCTTGCGTTTCCGGTATTGTTAGTTCGCAATACTAATTGATAGATGGCGCTGCTAGTTGCACTATGGCGCCTTCAATCCACGACATATTTATACTTTTGTACACAATAATGTTATAGATGATGGTTACTACTAACGTACAAGCTTTAAATGGAGAAGAGTGGCTCAAGATAGAAAAAAGTAGAAACAATGAGAATAAAAGAGAGGATAAATAAAGCAAGCTTTTAAATTACCGTATAGTAAGTATTAAATATACCGCGAGATACCATTGAAATGTCATAACTTACCGTTGGTAAATCTTTCTCTGGTTTCTGATGCAATCCACCCATATAAATAACGCTAGGAGGCACGGGACGGTTTTCTTCCCAAATCGGATTTATATTTATAAACAACATATCTACGTTATTTTTTAATTCATTTATAGTTGGCACATTCGGTCCAAACAATCTTTTGCCCATTGCATTTTCTGAATCTTCAACTTCGTGAATTGCTTTTTGTATTTTATATTGTGTCCACAGCTCCGTTAATTTCTCCCATTTTGTTAAATTGTACAAACGCATGCTTGCAGTGTCTGGGTACAATAAAGGATGCCAATCTGACCCTATAGTTTGCGAATTATAGCTCATGGGACCATAAGAAGACACTAGAATTACTGGTGCCTTTACAACGTGTGACAGTACTAACGCGGGCCTAATACACGCTTCAATTAAAAGCAAATCAAACTTTTCTTCTTTTAACATTTTTGGCACGTTATCCACTGTCAGTTGCATTTCAACGATCTCCACTATCACTTGCAAAAAAGAACGCATTTGTAATTCCAAATCACCATCACCTGTAGATGTTACTTCATACAGTTTTTTCCATTTGTCGTAGGACAAGTCGTGGATATCAATTTCTGTGAGATTGGCTGGCGTTTCACCTTTTGGAAAGGCGGAATCTGTTGTGATGACTGTGACTTCATGCCCTCGTCTGGCAAGTTCTTGAGTTAGGGGACGAAATGCAACTTGGTGACTAATAGACGGAGTTGGAAAATAAGCCAATATTTTTGCTCCATCGTTAAACTTTGCTGATAAAGTTAATAAAAGAAACAATGCCAATATTGACATGATTGTACGCGTGGTTTTAATTACTATAAAAATTAATTCATATGCTGTCTTATATATCTTGTTGTGTCCATGAAGTTATCTTTCATTTAGATAGTAGGTAACGTCCAATCATCATTATTAGCCGACATATTTTTACAAGTTCATTGGAATTCAAGCATATCAATTTGTTATAGCAAAAAAGGTTTTACTGTTGGTTGATTCCTGTTTTTGTTTAGATGAAGGACATTATGAAATTTGGTTGCAATGTGTATTTAATGTTAAACAAATAGATAGACTTTACTATCTATTTGTTTTGTTTGTTTGTTTGTGTTGAAATGGGGGACTTTTGCCTAGCAGCGCCTAGTAGTCTCTTTTTTTAGTGGTCGGTTAAGAATCACAGAACTTGATTTATCTTCATGATAAAAATGCAACTGAAACTATAATCAGTGCAAGTACTTTATCCTGTGTCAGTGGTCAAGACTAAACACCACCTCTACCGAAAAAAAGATGACTCATAAAACATAACAATTAGGTTTTTTTTTGAGGTTTTGGCACTAGTCCGTATGGATCCATGTTTTAAACCGACTTAAAAAATGAGGAGGTGACTCAATCCGTTCGTATATTTATAATTTTTAATGAGTATTCGTGCATAACTTCGTCGTTTATAAACCGATTTTATAATTATTTTCACGTTGGAAAGGCAATTTTTTGATTAAATATTTAAAAGCATTACTTACTAATGAAGGTCTGAAGTCGAACTGATGATGGGGCCGAAAGACAGTCGAGGAAACCCCATTTGGGCTTGATTAATTTGTATTACTGAGAACTTTACACCTAAATGGGTTGTGACTGCCATTAGGGGTCTGATGATGAAGACGAAAGTCAGTCAAGGGAACTCCTCAACGTTTCACAGTAGCTACCTTATGCTTGGACTTAATTCATTTCTATTGATGAGAACTTCGTACCCACATGGCTTATAAGTGCTATTACAGGTCTGGTGATGGAGACTATAGACAGCCGAGGGAATTCCTCAACGATATACAGCAAATATTTGTACATTAAAACAAAAACATATTTTAATATTTGAAAAAATGAAAAAAAAAAACTTTTAAGTATGCAAAAAGTGACTTAAAAAAACACAAAACATTAAGCATAAAAGCTTCAGAAGCCGGTGACAAAAATACCAAATCAATCAAACAAAGGTTCACATTCTTGTGTTTTTTTTTTCAAAGTCGGTTTTATTCAAATACACAAATGCACATAAGGAATGTGTTTCTCTGATTGTTTAAATCGTACCGATAGGCACCGATGTTTTACAAATTTTCTATTCTGAAAACATAACATACAGAATGTTTTCAAAAGAAAAACATATTTCTTTTGCTATCTCCAGACACGCGATCAAATTAAGAATCGTCGACGACATCCGTGATGGTAATGAGTGTGATAGACTTATCACGAATTTGATTGATTGCATTGTCTTCATATCAACGTAAAACTTTGTAGTGTCATGCTTGACCAGTCTTTTCACCCACTGAAGCACGCCGTGTGGTAGACGGAGCACGTGCTGCACGTGCACGGCGGCACGAGTCATAATATCGTGAAACTTCGTAGTGTCATGCTTCACCAGTCTTTACCCCCAATGGAGTGCGCCGTGTGGTGGACGGAGCACGTGCTGCGTCACGGCGGCACGAAACATCTATGCGTGCCCTCCGCCAGCATGTCGTGGGCGCAGTATCTAGAACTAGAACTGGTATTCACTGCTTATGCAATTGTTTTGGGCTATTTTTCAACCGACTTCCAAAAAGAGGAGGTTATCAATTCGTCTGTATTTTTTTTTTTTTTTTTTTTTTGTGTTTGTTACCTCAGTGCTCTTGACTGGGTGAACCGATTTTGATGGTTCTTTTTTTGTTTGAAAGCTGGTGCTTCCCGTTTGGTCCCATTTTAGTTTGTTGAAGACCTGACGCTGATCTTCGGAGATATACAACGGAACTCTTCAAAAATACACAGCAAATCTGCAGTGATTGCTGCCATCGCTTGTAGGTTCATTGTTTATACTATATTATGACGTAACATCACGCCTGTATGCTCTGAGGGGGTACGCACATGTGTAAAATACACCCGATTTCGAAAATATTTGTTACCTCAGTACTTTCTACTGGGTGAACCGATTTTGACCGTTCTTTTTTTATTTGAAAGCTGGTGCTTCCTTTGTGGTCTTATAATCACCAAACCAGTAGCTGATGATGGAATTCTGGAGAAATAGAGAGAATTCTTCACATTTTATAGGCACACTAGAAGCTGTTTGGGTAGTTTTAGGAATTGTACTTTCTCGAAGTGTTCCCAATTCAATTTGATGAAGATCTGATGAAGAACTTCGGAGATATGCAACGGAACTCCTCAATAAATGATAGCAAATATACTGGGATTGCCGAAATCTCATATCTGTCTATTGTTTACACCAGTTCATGACCTAAAATCACGCCGGTACGCTGTGAAGGGGTAAGCACAAGTGAACCACTAAAAAGTGAAAAATAAAAACTTTTTTACAAAAAATAAAACCGACTTCAGAGAAAACAAAAAAGTGAAAAATAACTTCAGAAAAAACGCTTCAGAAGTCGGTGACAAAAAAACTAAATCAATCAAAAAAAGGTCACCGACTTGTGAAGCGTTTTTTCTGAAGTTATTTTTCACTTTTTTGTTTTCTCTGAAGTCGGTTTTATTTTTTGTAAAAAAGTTTTTTGCTTTTATCTTTTATTTCAATTACCTTGTTGAAACATTTTAGAATGAATCAACTTCTCAGAAAATACAAGGCAATAAGACAGCTAGTTTTTTGTGCGGACCAGCGCTAATTGGAAGTTGTCTGTCACTCCTTTCCGTAGAAATAACATGGGTTTTTTATCAACTTATGCAATTTTTTTTTCCGCTTGTTGCCGGCTCGACGACCAAACGCAGACTAAATGTTCTGGCGATTGACGATGAAATTTGAAATTCTAATAAGTAAATAAAAAATGGTTACAAAGAAGGTCTAACATCAAATGCATACAACCTACAACTCCTAGTTACAGCAATAAATTAAAAAGAAAACTAGCTTGTCATTGTCATTACCTGACATGGGGTGTTAGGTTATTTTCATTAGGTTTTTTTCGTTACGGAGAACTGTGCTACGGAATTTCTGGATTCGGTCTCCACCATTGAGCTATATATACTAGAGATGCAAACCTTAACAAAATTGTCAAAAAAAGTGTAACCACCATTTAAACGCGACGACGTAGCTTTGAAACCATTAACATTTCAAAGTGAACGTATATTTGTCTCGCTTACACAAGTCACAAGAACAATACCGTCGCCTTAATTAGACAAAGACGGCAATATAAACTTCCAATGGTGGGATGGGGTGGCCTACTTATGCGAAATTTTACCCAACTTTTTAAGCCTCAAAAATATTTAATACATTTATAAATTAAATTAACTTCAAAATATTCGAATTGCAAATTACTTTTTGGATATATCAAAAGTTTTTAACTAACTAGCACTTCACCTGTGACTTCATCCGCGAAAATAATTAAAGCCTTTGTTACTGGCTAAAGATGTAGGTGTGTGTGAAATAATTTTTAAAATCGGGTGAGTAGTACTCGAGTTAAATCGTAACAAACACACAAACAAACAGTAAAAACCTTTTATCTTTATAACATTACTATTTCGTTTATTATTTTATATACACATTCGCTTTTTGGATCTATTTTGTCTTGATCACGGAAGTGCTTCGAAAATGAGAAAAATCAAAATCAAAGCATTTATTGCAAGTAGGCCCATTACAGGCACTTTTGAATATTGAAACAAAGATGAAAATTAAATATAGCTACAGTCCCAGTCACAAGATATAAAAACTGTGAAAGTACTGTAGTTGCCCATTCCCTAGCGTTGATCTCTATGGAGAAGAACGGGCAAGAAACTCCATGGACAATCTCTGAAATCGAAATTATTGTTACAAAATCTTGTTTACATGTTGAGATGGTATATTATGTGAGAACAATGTAGAAAGGTGTGCACGTTTAAAGTGTCCATAGTAAAAACAAAATAATTCGTTCAAATTAGCCATGGCAATTAAGAGGGTACTCCCTTGATTTTCCTAAAAATTTTTGTCCGAAAATCATTACCCATAACACGTTTGCTATAAACTTCAATAACCATAATGTTCAAAACACCGAAATTATGTCTTACATAACTAACTTTACTTCTAATACTATTTGGTCATAATATCGAATACTATAATAATTGAATCTCCTAATTTTATATGACATAAAGTCGTATGTCCTAAGTATTGTATCACATAATGTGTATGATTCCGAATGGTCATTTATAAATTGTTAGTCGCGAAAAAAAACCCTAAGAGTTAGGTTTTAGTGACAGAAACGAATTGCTGTAAATCCGACTCCACGCAGTCTTGTCTGCCCTACCCCAAGAGTGTTATTTAAAATCGCGTAGGCGCGGAGGGGCGAGGCGGGCCGCGAGTTGAGGAGCAGGTGGTTGTAACACTCCCCGCCGCGGCTGAGGCTGGCCGGCGAAGCCGGCCAGCAAGCCGAAGCTGCGGTGGTGAGCGTTAAACCCATCTGCGACGATAAGCTCGCGTGAGGCCGCCGGAGCCCCGCAGCACCGGAGCCGTGACAGAAACCATGCCTGCTGCATGATGCTTGCTGTTTCATGCTTGCTTGCTTGCTGTGTACTTGCCGCATGTTTGCTACATGCGTGCTGCATGCTTGCTTGCATTACATGCTTGCTACATGCGTGTTGCATGCTTGCTGCATGCTTGCTTGCTACATGCTTGCTTGCTTGCTGTATGCTTGCCGCATGCTTGCTACATGTATGCCGCATGCTTGCTGCATGCTTGTTTGCATTGCAGGTCAACGCCTACATACGATTAAAAATTTACTTAGAATAGGACTTATGACTTTTATTGAAAACGATTTTATGTCTTTTGTATATTATTGATTGTAATACTTATGACAAACGGATGTAGGGCTTATTATATTTAGGCGTTTCAACTTTATTGCATATGATATTATGTGATTTAAAGTTCGGGTAAATTATCATTCGGAAGAATGATGATTATGACAAAAACAATTATGTAATTTTAGATTATGGATTAAAAAGTTAGGTAATACGATAGAGAACCAATTAAGAGATGTCCAGTCACAACTGACAGCGCCCGTTCACGAACATGACGCATGGATCAGCACCATTCAGCTCAACCATTTTGAAGGGAACTAAATGGTCCGACACACGCGCCACTATCAGCGATACATTTCAGCGAGCATGACATACTCTGAACCGCCAGGGCACATTCTATTCAAGAAATGACGTAGGTTTCCAGTGAATGATAGCTTTCTAGTACATAGTACTCACACAATATGGGCTATGCGATTACATAAAAGGTAAATGAAAAGTCAGTCAGTCTCTTTTTTCAGCTATTGGATTATTTCCACCCACTAAACACGGCGTGTTACATCTTTAGGCACCCTACAGCGTTGTTATAAAAAAAATACAAATCACTTATTTCATCAATTAAAAATTCTCCAACAAATGTTGGAAACTAAAACTAAGTTTTACTGGTAACACTGAACCTAATTGTCAAAATTCAAAATGTAAATTAATAATTTGCGTATTTACGTTGATGTAAACCATTATAAAAACTCAGAAACAATACAATTAAAGTATGGAAAGTAATTCCGGTTAATTTATTATGTGTTTGTGATTTTAAATCGCACTCTTTCAATACGCATTTACCCATTTTTTGTCCTGTGTCACTTCCGTAGGCATCTAACAGAACACTGAACTGACGTTAGCGACGCATATGTATCCGTACATATGTCCCGTGGCAACGCCTTGGCGTGGTAATTGCTAATCTAGTTACATATATATCTATGGTCTCCACGCTCAAGGCCCGCGATAGAAACTATTCAATAGCTTAAAATCACGCCGTTACGCTGTTAAAGGGTCAGCACAGTCATAACCACTAAAAAGTGAAAATTAAAAACTCTTTTGCAAAAACTAAAACCGAAACAAAAAATTGAAATTTAACTTTAGCTTCAGAAGACGGTGATAAAAACTAAAATCATCTCTTTTATGTGACGCAGACGAAGTTGCGTGGGTCAGCTAGTAACTAATAATTCGCATGTTACTTTTAATACAGATGATATTAACTCCGTTTCATTATTGGTAAAAATCTCCTGTGGGATACCATATCGTAAAATAAAGTTATTGACGAATGGATTTAACACTGTAACCGGGTCTTATTGTTATATAGGGTATATTTCGACATTGTTTCGTAATTCGCACTGTACCGTGGGGATATATTTATTGTTATTAAGATATTCTAATTAATATTATCTAGTTCTAAAGGGCCCGTTGAGTCTCAACTAATCCTATCAAAAGCGGAACTAGGTGTTGCCATTTTGGTAATAATACCATTGGTTCCTTAACGATCTTATTAGAACACAGGGTCTAAAAAATCTAATCACGAAGCCGTCAACCAAGCATTCTGTACATCAAAGAAAGTAACTTTACTCAAAAATTATTGCTGAGAAACAACTTTTTTTTGGGAAAGATATCATGTTTTGTGGTAGACCTCAATGTAACACACACAAAACATTGTACTGATGGATGGATTGAATAGTACTCATACGGGGGTCATGGAGGTGTTTAAAAATCTTACAATAATATCTTGTATTAAAAAAAAAAACTTGTCAATTAGATAGAAGTTTGACCCCCAATATCTCCGTACCTAGAAGATTCCCAGGTATGGTGTACAGCATAAAAATGAGCGCAATGACCGGAAGAACCAGCTTTCGGCATCGTTAAGAGGTGTTCTACACCCTATATTCCTGTAACTGACATATTTTATTATTTATTTAACATACAATTACTTCACTGCTGGGCAATAGGCGAAATCGTTAAATATAACTTTTTTGTCATCATAAATAAGCGAGTGCTTATTCATGATGACAAAAAAGTTACATAAAAAATCTAGATAAAAGTAAAAGATTAGAGATAACAACTTTGTTATCTCTAATCTTTTACAAATTTTATCTAGACCCCTCATTATTACTTCTGTGGTATCGACCACAGAAGTAATAATAGGGGTCTAGATAACGGTCGGGAGTTTAAATGTATTGCGAAATGCGATGGTACAAAAATATAAAACTTACATTTCATTAAAATTAAATGTTATACTTATTGCTCCATTTATTTTCCTCGCGCACAAGTGTTAAGTATAAACGCGGTACCAGTCTGGTATCATTCTAGAACCAAACGCGGTTAGTCCAAAACAATGCATTTAGATCGTGGTCGATACCACAGAAGTAATAATGAGGGGTCTAGATAAAATTTGTAAAAGATTAGAGATAACAGAGTTGTTATCTCTAATCTTTTACAAATTTTATCTAGATTTTTATATAACTTTTTTGTCATCATGAATAAGCACTCGCTTATTCATGATGACAAAAAAGTTATATTTAACGATTTCGCCTATTGCCCAGCAGTGAAGTAATTGTATGTTAAATAAATAATAAAATATGCCAGTTACAGGAATATAGGGTGTTGGACACCTCTTAACGATGCCGAAAGCTGGTTCTTCCGGTCATTGCGCTCATTTTTATGCTGTATACCATACCTGGGAACCTTCTAGGGACGGAGATATTGGGGGTCAAACTTCTAACTTATTGACAAGTTTTTTTTTTTAATACAAGATATTATTGTAAGATTTTTAAACACCTCCATGACCCCCGTATGAGTACTATTCAATCCATCCATCAGTACAATGTTTTGTGTGTGTTACATTGAGGTCTACCACAAAACATGATATCTTTCCCAAAAAAAAGTTGTTTCTCAGCAATAATTTTTGAGTAAAGTTACTTTCTTTGATGTACAGAATGCTTGGTTGACGGCTTCGTGATGAGGTTTTTTACACCCTGTGTTCTAATAAGATCGTTAAGGAACCAATGGTATTATTACCATAATGGCAACACCTAGTTCCGCTTTTGATAGGATTAGTTGAGACTCAACGGGCCCTTTAGAACTAGATAATATTAATTAGAATATCTTAATAACAATAAATATATCCCCACGGTACAGTGCGAATTATCAAACAATGTCGAAACATACCCTATATAACAATAAGACCCGGTTACAGTGTTAAAACCATCCGTCAATAATTTTATTTTACGATATGGTATCCCACAGGAGATTTTTACCAATAATTAATAAATTTCGACGGTACGATTGTTCCTTTTAGCACCAATGTAAAGGATCTAGGCTTGCACATTTTTGCTTTAAATTTTTGTGTGTGTAAATTGCTCTAGCGCCTCTCAAGGGATAAGGTCCCATTTAAATAGATGGACAAACTTTTAGTAATCATTCAGATCACCAAAATAAAAACACTGGTAAAAAAATAGTAAGAAAAACGCATCAGATACATAAAAGAAAAATAAACCAGCTAACGAAAACACACTAAAAAATATGGTTTTCCAATGCGTAAGCACTTACATGTCTTTGTTATCTTAATGTTTTTTGGATGGATACCTTTGGTTAGACGAACTGAACGCTGTATTAAAAGAGATTTACAAATTTCTCTAAATCTCGGAAACGGCTCCAACAATTTTCATTTTCATTTCCAGTATACAGGAAGTATAAGGGGCAGTAAATCGATCTAGCTGGGTTTCATTATAAGAAAACGTAAATCACAAAAAAAAGCACGGCTCGGTCAAGATATAGCTCTATTTTGGCTATAAATAACCCTTAAAAACTCAGAATAATAATATTTTTGTAACGTTATTAAAGATTGACATAAAGAACCGACGAATTTAAAAAAACAAACGAGTCATTCATAACAATACTGACAAACCTTATCTCGACTGATTCTCGTATAAAACACCCAAAACATAACTCGTCTGACTTAGTTGTACAACGGCTTCACAATGGCGATGTTAGTGCGTTTAGCATTATGCCTTCCCTTGACCGTTTTCGTTGCAGATGCGGCGAGGATCCTCTCGGTATACCCAGCCCCATCTATCAGTCACCAGGTCACTTTCAGACCAATAACCATGGAGCTGATAAAACGTGGACACGAAGTGGTGGTGATAACAGCAGATCCAATGTTCAAGAAAGGTGAAGCACCAAAGAATCTTACGGAAATCGACGTCCACGACGTCTCTTACAATGCTTGGGAGACATTCATAGCTGCAGCGAGAGGGAACAAAGAAGATCTTCTATCACAAATGAGGGTTATTGTGGAAGTTGTTAATCATACTGTGGACGCACAACTGCAAGCAAAAGAAGTGCAAGATTTGATCAAAGGAAAAGGGAAATTCGATCTCTTGATGACAGAAGCATGTTTTCGACCAATGCTAGCTTTTTCACATGTGTACAAAGCACCTTTGATTCAAGTTTCTTCATTTGGAGCTATTTGGGAGAACTACAGAGTGATTGGAGCACCTACACATCCATTATTGTACCCGACCAGCGTAAATCAGAAGCTTTATAATCTGACAATGTACGAAAAGTTTTACGAATTATACAACAACTACGTGGTAGACGGTTTATCCGCAATCATGGCAGAAGACGAGAATAAACTGATTAGGAAATATTTTGGAGCAGATGTTCCTGATGTAACGGAGCTACAAAATAATGTTGAAATGCTGTTTTTGAATATCAATCCGATTTGGGAAGGAAGTCGGCCAGTGCCTCCGAGTGTCATCCATCTAGGTGGACTGCCCCAGAAGCCGCAAAAGGAATTGCCGCAGGTAAGAGTTTTTGTATGATTTATGTTTTATTTATAGTTTACTCAGTTAATTGCCTCGTTTGTATAGCACTTGCACTACTACTAAGTGAAGTTCTAGATTTTAGATAGAGAGGAGATTCGTTGGTTGGACAAAGTGTTTCTGATATTTTTACATTTAATCTAAAAAAAAAGCGGCCAAGTGCGAGTAGGATTTGCCCATGAAGGGCTCGCACAAACTATTAAGCTTTAAAAAAAATGATATTAGAAACCTCAATATCATTTTTGATGACCTATCTATAGATACCCCCACACGTATGGGTTTGATGAAAAAAAAAATTATGAGTTTCAGTTCTATGTATGGCGAACCCCTAAATTTATTGTATTTTTCTATTTTTGTGTAAAAATCTTAACGCAACGGAACCTTAAGAATTAGCTGCACCTTACATTTGGTCGAGTAGGTATTGGAATTTTGTATGGGGCTCTTGATTAATTTTTCACGGTAACGGTTGTGATGAAGGAAGTTGTTCAGTTTGATGGTCTGTAGCAAACCTTTCATATAACTACACCCGTTCTGTAAAATAAAATGTTGAAAGAAGAACGGTCACGTCCCATATAAAAAAAACCCAGATCCGACAGAAAAGTGACATATCTCAGTTTTTTTGTGATTATTTATATAATCATATTATATAGTTTTTATATTCGAAATCAATGGCTAACACCAAAATATTGCCTTATGCTTTTGTTCAGGGTTTACACTAAAAAAATACAAAATGCCTACTTATCTACACAATTCGTAATGTATGTAACTAAATGACGATAAATAGTTATGGGATGTATCCAGGAGACCTGGAGATACAGCTGTATTATATAATTTTTGTACTCCTAGTACGACATTCAACTTACGATTTTTTTTTTTAAGGTGGTTTCAAATCATCTAATGACATCTCTCGCCCTTGGGTGGAGCGAGAGGGCGTGTCAGACTCTTACTGACAAAAAAAAAAAAAAATTAAAATAACTTCCTATACGTTTTTTTTTTTATAATACGGGATGTATTATAACTACTTACTTTTCTACGTCATTTAGTTACATGTATATTTACAAATTGTGTAGATACGTAGGCATTTTGTACTTTTTTAGTGTAAAGCCTGAACAAAAACATAAGGCAATATTTTGGTGTTAGCCATTGATTTCGAATTTAAAAACTATATAATATGATTATATAAATAATAACAAAAAAACTAAGGTATGTTACTTTTCTGTCGGGTCTGGGTTTTTTTTTGCCTGTTCTTCTTTTAAAAAACCGTTACATTGTCATCCATCTAGCAAGATTATAAATTCTCGAAAGATTGTTAACCGAACATCTGCTTCCAATTTATAGAGTTATTTTTCTATAGGTTACAATTTATTGAAGTAAACCGTAAAATTGTGAAATGTATGCCACACACACGCTGATTGTTTGAACGGAAAATATATTTAATTTAGGTTATTTTCAGTGTCTAACACTAACTTATTTATTATGTAAACGGAATCAAGTGGCGACGAGAAAAAAAAAACGGTTTTTCCGTCATTGGTATCATTTTAGTGGTTTTCGAGGTGATGAGGTGGTGGTGATTGAAAACGAAAATGAGGTCAAAATGAAAATCCAAAATGACAACGAGTAAAATTTCTGGATTTTCCGTCGTGGGTGTCGCTTTCGTGGTATTCGGGGTCACTAATAACGAAAATGAGGTCAAAATGAAAATCCGAGATGGACGCTCAAGAACCTACTCAGTGATATTTACATCTACACTAATATTATAAACAGGAAAAAATTGTATTTTTGTGTGTATGTTTGTAATGAATTAACTCAAAAACTACTGTGCCGATTTAAAAAATTCTTTCACTATTGGAAAGCTACATTCACCCTAGGTAACGTAGGGTACATTTTATCTCCGTACTTCCACGTGAATGGGAACTACGCGGGTGAGACCGAGTGACGTCCGCTAGTGCTAAGCTAGCTAATAAAGGGTGTAAAACACCTCTTAATGACGCCGAAAAGCACTTGTTCTCCTCGTCACTATGATATGTTTTTTGTTCAACACCATACCTGGGAACCTTCTAGTGACAGTGATATTGGGGGTCAAAGTTACAACTTTTTGACAAGTTTTGATAGATTTGGTTAATTTAACACCTCTACGACCCCTGTATTATTCAATCCATCCAACAGTCACAATGTTTTAATTGCGTTTTGTGATTGAGTTCTACCACAAAACATGATTTTTTACCCCAAAATAAGTCGTTTCCCAACAATATTTTTTGCATAAAGCTACTTAGTTTGATGCACAGAATAGGTACTTGGTTGACGGCTTCGTCATGAGGTTGTTTACACCCTGTATAGAACAGCCCTCAAAAAATCTCGACAAGTATCAAATTTAGAACGAGGCACATGTTATCAAAAGTCATGTTATGGTGTTCTTCTATCTTATCACTTGTCTAATTACGGAGACTTATATCTCGTTTCAATTTATCGAGTCATCGTGACAATTGAGTAATTTTAATTACTTTTTTTTATCATTGTAGAATACCAATATTTAACACACAGTGATTGCATAATATTTTGAAACCCACAACCAATTATTAATTGGTTAGGTAACACAATTTTGACGGCACGGTATGGCTACAGCATGATAGGGGTTCGAATCCCGTACGGAACAAATATTTGTATGGCATACAGGTAGTTGTTCTTGGTCCGGCTTTTAGTGTATGTGAGTTTAAATTCTTGAAAACGCATTAATGATACAAGAAAAAAATGCTAGAGTGGGGTAAGGTTTAAAAAAAGGTCCGGGAAGACGGTTTGGCTTCTGATATCTTGTAATGACTATCAAAGATCTACGAACGACAATTGATACCAATGGCTTGAGGTGTTTTCTGAAGTACAGAAGGAACTCAGTATCTCATGGTTTTAACCCATCCACGATAAAACCCAGCATGACCTTTATCGAACCTCACAGCTTACATTAGTTAGCCACGAGCCAATTATACCGATATTATCATCATCATCATCATTTCAGCCAAAAGACGTCATATGGTGACACTGCTGGAAATAAACTTCCACCAAGTGTCACCATATTGATCGGTCCCGTGCGTCGCATCCAGCGGATTCCCGCAGCTTTCACCAAGTCATCGGTCCACCTAGTGGGAGACCTTCTAAAGCAGCGTCTTTCGGGTCGCGGCCGTCACTCCAGAACACCAATATCATAACTAATCTTTAATTTGTGTTTGTTTCCAGGACCTAAAATCTTATTTAGATTCATCCAAAAATGGCGTCATATACATCAGTTTTGGTACAAATGTGAAACCAAGTCTTCTACCAGCAGAAAAGATACAGACACTCATCAAAGCCTTCTCTAAGATGCCTTATGATGTCCTCTGGAAGTGGGACAAAGATGTATTGCCTGGAAAGTCAGCTAACATCAAGATATCCAAGTGGCTGCCTCAGCCAGATCTGCTGAGTAAGTAAAACGAATTCTCATTTTTGTTAGTTTAGGTCGCTGCAGCTGTCTTCTTCAGCAAGATATCGGTAATGTAAAACCGTTCTGATTGCTTGACAGCTGGGTAAATTGCAATCGTCACTCAGAAGTGAAGTTAAAACCGCCGCCGCGCCGCGCCGTCTGGTTTTCCTAACATGAACACGCAAATGGAATTTTAATGTGACCGGTCGCTTTGGTTAGGTCAGGCTGGAACTCCGAAACAAAGTTTTTTTTAATTCATTCTCGAAATATCCAACTTGGTTTGTACATCACAAAATCTAGCTAAAGTAAGCATGTTATTGTAAGTTATCAAAGAATCAATTTAAGTCCAACGGCAAAATTATTAATTTATATCCCTTTCTCCCTTGCAGGACACCCCAAAATCAAACTGTTCATAACACAAGGAGGTCTACAATCGACTGACGAGGCTATCACAGCAGGAGTACCACTGGTCGGTGTACCAATGTTGGGAGACCAGTGGTACAACGTTGAAAAATATGAACATCACAGAATTGGAAAGAAAGTTGAATTGGAATCGCTGAGTGAAGAATCTTTTACGAATGCTGTTCAAACAGTTATTGGAGATGACAGGTAAAATATACTAAGGATTGTATATTACTAAATACGTGATCATGGCTTTGGTCTTGTGGTCGCAAACGCTTCTGCTAAACCGCCTGCTGCTCAGACCTGGCAGAGTATCAAAGGGTTTATTCCAGCAGGAACTTTCAGCAGCATTCTAAATTTGTGCCCGGTTGATCGCAATATTGCATTGGACTAGAACTTAGTGCACCTCTGGCTATCCTTCAGGAATCACAGGCGTGATGTTTTATTGGTCTATTAGTTACAAACGCGACTGCGAAAAAGAGGTTCTGAATTTTTCACTTCGGAATTTGTTTGTAAAAGCTATTGAGTTTGGATAATTATGTGCCTGGTTGATGGCAATGGCCTCGTCCTTTATTAAATCGCTCTATGCTAATGACGGATGGTCAACGGGGCCGAAAAGTTCTGTAGTGGCAACCGTGAACCGGAAGACGTTTCGTGTTGCGTTGGAAGACCTCCCACTAGGTGGACCGATGATCTGGTGAAGGTTGCAGAAAACCGCTTGATGCGGATCGAGCGGGACCAGTCAATGTGATGACACTTGAGGGAGGTCTATCTCCGGCAGTGGACATCTTTCGGTTGAAATGATGATGATGATGATAATGCAAAATGTGGATCCACTATTAGTACACTTTCAGGGATAACAGGCAACTATAAGGTAACAAAAGATCGAAAAGGGGCAACAAACTCAAATTCTAGCAGTGGTGAAGACGATAAAGTAGCCATAAACGGATTGAAAGTTTATGGAGAAATAAGAACCAGTTGGAAACATCAAGGATTGTAGTACAGCAAATACTCAATAATTTCCATTTTGCTTTCAGCTACCGCAAGAACATCGTACACCTAAGGACTCTAATGGAGGACCAACCAATGAAGCCTTTAGACAAAGCAATCTGGTGGATCGAGTACGTGATACGTCATGGTGGCGCGAAACATCTGCGGGCGCCTGCCGCAAACATGTCATCGGCAGAGTACTTCGAATTTGAACTCATTGCTATCGTATTAGGAGCTTTACTTTCAGCATTATTAGTTTTATCCGGTATAGTTTATAGTTTATACAAGTTTGTTACTAAAAAGAACATTAGTAAGGCTAAAGTTAAGCTTTCTTAGTTTGGTTTAAAATTATGTTGATACAGGTCTTTTGCAGTTATTCTATCTCTGAATCAACTTGACTTTTATTGTGTTACCAATAAAAGTTTGTTTTCCGGGTTTTAACCGCTGACAAATATTAATTCCAAATGACAGTGAGCTTTATTCCCGATGTAGTAATGTTTGTTTTAATTTGCAGTTGTCAGAGGTAAAATAGTTGTGCTAGTAAGGACAGTCCTGTTTTGTGGCCAATCAACCTATGCAAAACCAGTTTATGTGGATCTCTTATTGTAGGGAAGTTTATAAAGATAATGGTTATGTCATACTGGTATTTTATGGCTCGAAATGTCAGTGTACAATCTCCGTATTAGAGGCCAAGAACTTAAACGGCACTTAGAGAGTGATTTGGCGTAGAGATGTTCCTGGGTTAAAATTTCGATTATGGGCCATTGATTTATGGGTCGGGGAGGGCGGGGGGAGGGAGGGGGGGAGAGGGGCTACCCCCCTGTCCCATCCCCACACCGCGGAGCCCCATGGTTATGGAGATATCTATGGTTAAAGTTTTGATGTTAAGTTGGGTTAAAACACAAATTTCCATCAATTTGAACTCTAATTTCCATAGATTTATGGGGCGGGGAGGGCGAAGGTGGGAGGTACCTACCCCCTGTCCCATCCCCACCCCGCAGAGACCCATGGTTATGGAGATATTCGTGGTTAAAATTTTGAGGTTAGGTTAGCGTATTTTTCGACACCTGCCAAGATAGCTGAGCGGGGCTCCAACTTCTGGGTGGTTTAAAAAAAAATAACCTCGAAGGAGGTGGCGGGGTCTGTGTTCGCTCGCTTCGCTCGCTCACTTCGACCCCGCCACCTCCTTCTAACCTAACCTGTGGGGTGCCCTAAAATTCCATTGTACTGTTATGGTCTTGCATCCGAGTCGAGGCAGAACCGGTCGACGGAGCCCCGCTTCGCGGGGCTCCTACTTCTGAGTGGTTTATAAAAAAATAACCACGAAGGGTATGGCGGGGTCTATTCGCTCGCTTCGCTCGCTCATTTGACCCCGCCATACCCTTCTAACCTAATCTATCCGTGTCGGGGTGCCCCAAGTCGGCTTAGGCAAAACTAGCTTGTCATCAAACACCCCATTATAATTTGGTGCTCAATTTACTGGTGATCAATACGACATAATTGAATGAAACACTTTTTATCGGTCAACGGAACGTGAAACGTCAAATTTGACATCTAATCTACATAAATTGCGTTTTATTTTTCAATTTAAATGGAAAATTTAAAAAATTATATCTCGTAAACTGTGAGCCTCCGCAACTTAAAAATTTGTGAAAAGCCTCCTGTTAATGAGTACTATCTACAAAAAAAAAATGAACCTACCTTCCTACTCCTTGGCCCATAATGGAAATTCTAGCCTGTTCCTGTCTCTATCTTGCACTTGTAGTTAGATAGTCGTGAGACAGAGATAGGAATAAAGCATAGCCGAAGAAATAAGAAAATGTTAATAAGTGTTTGGTTCTTTGTCTATGTAGGTTACTAGCTTGTAAATAGACGTAAGATTTTGGAGTTATAATTGTATAGTACTCGTAATATTATGGACCGCGTCAAACCGTTAGATCTAACCAAAGCGAATGGTTGTTCAAATACGTGATCGAATTTGTTCGGAAAACTTGTTCGCTGAACAAAATTAACACAAGTATTGTGCGATGATTGCTTTGGTTAGTGCGTGGTCATGGACATGAATGTGAAGACCAGCTGGACCTTGAGGGTCGTGAAGATGGAGCCGCGTCATAACACTAACTTCAAGTCATTTTGTGGTGCGAGTTCCGACACAATATCTCGACAATTCAAAAGTGCCTGTTATTGGCCTACTTGAAATAAATGCTTTGATTTTGATTTTGATTTTGATTTTGACAAGTTTGTCAAGGAAGAGTTTTGGCCGAAGGGTGTTGTCTACCGACGTTTTCGCGGCAGGCTATGTAACACTTCGTGTGTCATAGTGTCATAGTTCATAAGTTATGTTTTGTATGTATTAGTATATTTTTAAGCTGTAATGTATTTGAGTGTATTTTATCTGTGGGCCTTAAGTTGCCTGATAATAAAATGATTGATTGATTGAAAATTTAATAAAAGCATTATTGTATTGCCTCAGAAAGCACGTTAAGCTGTTGGTCCCGGCTGTAATTTTTCCATCTTTCGCAGTCGTTACAAGTAGTCAGTGACCCAAAAAGTCTGACAACGAGTCTACCAATTGGTATCGTATTACCCAGTATTAACAGAGTTGCGGAGGTCACAAAGGCAGTCGCTCCATGTAAAATACTAGTATTCAGCTCCATCCGGTTAGACTGGAAGCCAACCCCAACATAGTTGGGAAAAGGCTAGGCAGATGATGATTGTGATAACAATTATAATCAAAAAAATATGAATTCTTAAGGAAATCGTGAGGAAACCTGGACTATAAATATAAGTCTGATGTTGCCAACACGTTTTGAGCAAACCTGGTGATCAATGCTCGTACCTTCTCAGTATGAGAAGAGGCCTTTGCTCAGCAGTTGAACAATAGGTTGATATTATTACTTTTATATTTAAGTGTTCTAGACAGTTGAAAATAAAACATTTTACATAATCCCCGGCTTTTATTTAAACAGACAGATACCAGACAATAATCTTTATTATAAATAAGTCAATCAAGTTTATCAGGAAGGGATTATTAATAAGCTTATTATTATATCATTATTAGTTACATCACAGATAAGGATGGTCTTGGCAAAGAAACGCGCGGTCATTGAAGATAAATAGAAGTCATGTACATTACACGTGTGACTGATAAAGTGGATATTTATAGAATATAAGAGGCATGTTCCTGAAAGTCATAGAATGGAAATTTGCAGAAGCGACACTCCAAACTTAGTACTTTTAGAGGGTGGAAAGAACATCGATGCTCAAACGGGTTCCACCATGGTGATGAAAATGTGACTAACTACTAAAATAATTCGTAAACCAAACATATTCGTAAGGAAGTGTGTATTTATTTCGATTTGCCCCTTCATTTACAAGCTTCAGGACAATTCAATCTGTCTTCAAATGCAGACAAGGAAAGTTATGCAGAGACAGTTTGTTGTACGTGCAATGAGGGATTATCTTTTTCAACTCTTCCTTAGACGCTGGTTAGATGTCGCGGATCTCGGCACGTTACTGCAAGGAATTCCGTCACATAATTCACTTGGACCTAATTAATAATAATTGCAAACGAAAGTGTTAGTCAACGAGCGAATGCAACATGAGTTTTTTCAAGCGTTTTGGCGTCTATCTTTTATACTTTAAGTTTTAGTAAGAAAACACGTGTGTCACTTCTTCCGAGTTCACTGACGGTCGACTTTTGACTTTCATGCCCTCAGTTATAAGGTTGAAAATTGATCGACCGTCAGTGAGCGTGGTAGTCCATAACAAAGAAACATAGATCAATCATGTCAAGACGTCAGACGTCAGTCTATGGACAAGTGGAATTAATAAGCAAGAAACGAATTGCACGGCCAATAAACAACATATTTAGTTTTATTAATCAAGAAAACCTACCTCACAAATAATAATAAAATGTACGATTGAATAAATAAAATTCAGTATCTAACAGACTGTGTAATTATAATAATTGTGTACAATCATGCAGAGAAATATACTGTTACAAAATTGCAGTAATATAAACATTATAAGAAATACATTCTGTACGATATTCTGTTTCTTAGCATTTATAAAGATTTTATTGTTTTTTTAGTAAACTTAAAAGCAAGCGAAAAATTTACAATATATACTTTAGTCCCTTGTGAATAGTCACATAAGGTAAATTTTAAGCTGCAACGTTTCACGACAGAGATGCGCTAGTTATCTACAACTACACTAATCTATACTAATATTATAAAGCAGAAGAGTTTGTTTGGTTGAACGCGCTAATCTCAGGAACTACCGAGTCAAATTGAAATATTCTTTTTGCGTTGGATAGTCCATTTATTGAGGAAGGCTTAAAGCTATATAACATCACGCTACAATGATAAGGAGCGGAGCAGGAATGAAAAATTTACAAAAACGGGGATTTTTTTCCTTTTGTTTTTCTCTCTTATGTGACGCAGACGAAGTGGCGTGGGTCAGCTAGTAATATTATACTGAGGAAACCACCATTTTAAACCTTTTTACTTTTAAAAACGAAATTATCAGAAAGCAACATTGGTTGTAGATTATATTTATATCATGCAAATTATCACAATTTTCGCGGACGAAGTCGCTGGCGAAGTGCTAGTATATTATAAAGAGGAAATTTAGACGTTTGCAAAGAAAAAGACCAAGATAAAATGCATCTAAACTCGGGAGTGGGGGTTTGTGACGTCAGTAACTTACAGGACTCTCTATAAATTAAACCTAGGCGTGACGTATAGAACATTTTACAATCGTCGTATCTTTGTCAATTTTGGTTTACGTAAGAAAAGAATAAATAGTATCCCAACAGTAGGAATAGATGCAGCAAGCCCGTTGTTAGTTGACCCAATGTTGTTATAATAACTGAAATCCCTGCAAAAACCACCCAACAGTAGGGATAGTAGTTAAAGGCCCTTTGTTGGCTATTCGTTGGGCAAATAGTGCATGTTTATGACAATGGGCCTATTTTAAGTTTAGGTTTGCGGAACAACTAACCGTCTGCCAATACATTCCCAACTTTTGGCATAAGGAAGCTAACGGCAATTGCTACTAGGGATACAATAGCAAACCTTACTATTGAGAGTTTACTTAACTAAAGAAACATAATACAAAGAAAAACATACGCTACGAGTGATTAACTAGGTAATTACAATTAAAATGCAATGAGGGATTATCTTTTTCAACTCTTCCCTAGTCGCTGGATAGATGTCGCTGATCTCGGTATGTTACTGCAAGGAACAGAACGTCACATAATTTCACTTCGACCTAATTATTATATTCGGAAGCTTATGCAAACGAAAGTGTTAGTCAACGAGCGAATGCAACATGAGTTTTTTCAAGCGTTTTGGCGTCTATCTTTTATACTTAAAGTTCGTGAGTACATTCGGAAGAAGCTGGCAGTTTCGTCACAACGGTAATATTTTCCCAATTGTCTGTCTTTTCCGTGCAAATGTCTATTTACTTTAATTTAAATACATATTTATAGTACTTGATATAATTATATGTATTGTATTTTATATATCTTTGTAGTTTATCATAGTGTTAATAAAATTATTCGTGAAGTTTCAGGAATGACACCTACCATTGCTTGTCTCTGCATCACCTAAAGGTTGACTGGTAGAGAATTCCTTTGGCATTAAGTCCGCCTCTGTAGTTTGTGCTTGAAGTGTTAACGTAGTCGGTTCAACGTCATCTACCGAGTTCTTTGAAACTTTTTTTTTTATTCTCAAAAAGAAAATCTCTCATTGCGAAAATTGTGGATTGAATTTTGTTTTGGTTTTCGGCTATAAAAATGAACAAATTTCTAGGTAGGTTCGTATTAAAATAAATAAATAGATAAATATCGCTGGACATTAAACACAGCGCCATCTAGTGCCACACTACGCAAGGCTTGTGTCGTGGACACCAGATAGTTGATATACTACATAATATATACTTTTTTATTTGCAAATACATACTTATTACATGTCTTAATACCTTTGGTATTAAGTCCGCCTCTGTACTATGTGCTTGAAGTGTTAAATAAATAAATAAATATCATACATACAAACATCCATGACTCGGAATCAGGTGCCCATGCTCATCACACAAACATTTGCCCCTACCGGGATTCGAACCCAAGACCCTATGAACGCAAGGCAGCTTCACTATTACTACGCCATTCGAGTCGTATTGTAGCTATAAAACTATGAAAGCGTTTATAAATCAAATTGTCCAATAAATTACAAGCGAGTTCAACAGTCAAACACGAACCCAACTACGTGACAATTTTAAACATTGCGTTGGAAAAATAAAATAGTTTTTGTTTTAAGAAAAATATAGCTAAAGAAATGGGTCGTAGACCCGTTGAGTTCGATGACCGTTGAGATAGACGAGTTCTTGAGTTGAGACTGCAAATCGGCAAGCGTAAGGTGGGACGCCCTCGGGCTCGATGGAGGGACGATCTTCGCAGGATGGCTGGTAGCAACTGAGACGTTATCAGTAGCGAAGGGTTCGTTTTTGTCTACACTAATATTATAAAGAGGAAAACTTTGTTTGTTTGTTTGTAATGAATAGGCTTAAAAACTACTGGACCGTTTTTAAAAATTCTTTCACCATTCGAAAGCTACATTATCCACGAGTAACATAGGATATATTTTATCCCCGTACTCCCACGGGAACGGGAATTACGCGGGTGAAACCGCGTGGCGGGCGCTAGTGGCAGATAAACCGAAGTACTAGACGTGGAGACGGCCGATGGAGCAAAGCTTTGACCGAGTGGTGACCTAAGTTTGGCCAAAGAAACCAGGGCCGTCCTAAAGCTGGTTAGGTTGACGATATTGTCAGGATCGCAGGGAACACCTGGATCAGGGAGGCACAGAACCGGATACTGTGTCGAAAGAATAGGGAGGCCTATATCCAGCAGTGGGTGATTTGCTGATATTATTATGATAATGAGGATGAAATCGGAGTACATAATGATGTTCAGTTTGTTTGTATTATTTGTCTACAGAATACTGATTGTGCCTTTTTATTTAAAGATAATCCTGTAAGAATCGATAATCTTGTTGGAATCGAGTTTTTTGAAAGCTTCGCCACTGGTCGTTGCTTTTTATAAAATACGCCTTCTGCCAGTAAAATTCCGTCAAAATCGGTCAGCTATTTTGTAAATAACCCAACCCAAAAACACAGATAGACATTAGGAAATAAGACAAATTAATAGTGCTACAAGCAGAACTGAGCATCGGTGGCCCAGTGGTGGCGGCCCCGACTTACGAACAGTAAGTCATGGGTTCAAACCTTGGCAGGTACATCAGTTTGTGTAATTTATTTCATCACTGCCGCTCTCTAAACGCTGTAAAAAACGGCAGGAAACCGGCATGTCCTAGAATACCTACCAATCCATACTGGGCCCACGTGGTGGATTATAACCCATTCCTGAGGAGCTTTGTGTCCCAGCAGTGGGAAAATTAATAGGTTGATGATGATGACGACAAACAGGAATCGAACTCACTACATCTAGCAAAATAACTGTTTTGACATTGTTTCTGAACAAAATCTAAAAAGAGAAATTCTATCTCTCTTTTAGAGGCTCTTAAAGGACCCTACAGTTCAATTCAGGCGTAACGTAACAATGCTATTTATATCAAGCGTATCTCAAGATTCATTTTCGATTGACTCTTCATACTAACTCAGTTATCGATAACTTATGTTAAGTGTACACGACGTATATCAATTTGATTATATACGTAACTAGCTGACCCACGCAACTTCGTCTGCGTCACATAAGAGAAAAAAACGAAAGGAAAAAACATCCCCGTGTTTGCAACATTTTTCATTCCTGCTCCGCTCCTAATGGTCGTAGCGTGATGTTATATAGTCTAAAGCCTTCCTCGATAAATGGACTATCCAACAAAAAAAGAATTTTCAATTCGAACCAATAGTTCCTGAGATTAGCGCGTTCAACCAAACAAACAAACTAACAAACAAACAAACTCTTCTGCTTTATAATATTAGTATAGATAATAGTCACCGCCACGAGAAGCTATACATTTTGTAAACATACTTTCGGGTTCGCAACCTTTGGACCAAAATTCAAAAATGACAGCGTCAGCGTGAACTTACTTCAAAATGGCGGCCCAAATGTTTACGTTCCATGATGTCAGATGCGTTCCAGTACCGCGAAACATTAGACGACAGCGCTTTATATCGTCAAAATATAACCCGACCAAGTGAAGTTGCTCGTTAGTTTCGTATTACACGTATGATAATTTGAGTTGATTGAAATTGGGAGTATTTTTTGTTGATTGAATTTTCGCACATAAGCGCAGTCATGTTGACAAACAATAGAAGTCACTCTATATTCAAAAACACTATGACAGTGACTGTAAAACGAAGGATACATTCAACAAAATGTGTTTTTCCGGCGGTTTTGTCTAATGTTGTGTAAAAATAGTACGGAACCGTGCGCGATTCCGATTAGCACTTGACTGGTTTTTTTATTTATTATTTGTTGTTATAGCGGCAACAGAAATACACATTTTATGAAAATTCTACTAAATCATTGACCGATCATGAGATACAGACCATATACAGACCAATGACAGCAGAGCATCGGACGGACAGTTAAATGCATCATTCATTCATCCATTCATTCATTCGTTCATTAATTCATTCATTCATTCGTTATTCATTCATTCATTCAAAAGGTTTAGGTCTGAATTTTTGTCGCGCTGACGCTAAGTGGCGAACGAGTATCCTACACTGTGTTCTATATAGCACCATACTGCAATGCCGACGTTAGCGGCGACAGTCTGCCGTATTTTGTTCTCATTGACTTCACGACCAACCGTACGCGACCGACCGTCATCGTCAGCGCAACAAGAATCCAGGTCTTAGCAACAGGGGACCCTGTTGCTAAGATCGTTGGTTATCCTTTGAGTGCGGACCCCTATAAAGGTAAGAGAAGCAAGCGACGGCGACAAACAAACACACCACTCCGCCAAAAAGTTTCTTATCAGACACTCGTATATCATATTTATGTGAAAATTAAGAAACACCTATACGCCATTTAACTGCCGATGTCGTATCGTGAAGTTTTTGCGGAGAACTTTTGGCAAAATGTGATTTATTAACAAAATCTTATCGGAGCAGAGCTACTACCACCTACATTTTTTACTTATAATATTTTTTTTGGTTGAAGGAATTCCGTTTTGGGCCTCGATTCTGCTATTACAATAGTGTCAGAGTAGTCGATCATTGATTTCATAAATAATGTTCAAGTTCTGTAAAATTTTGATAAGTTTTTTAATTCTACTATCATAATGGCGCCATTATGACTTTTCAATGGTCAAACACTGACACTTTATTGAAATAAATGTCATAGAATAATAATCTCGTTCATGAAATCTGGCATGAATAAATGTTCGCATTTAGTAGTAGATTTCGAAAACCATTTGTACTAAGGGTTTTATAATAATAACAATACAACAATGCCATTAAAACACAATTTTATTACGAGACCATTGACCGACCATTGTGAATTTAGCAGATGACGAACTTTAAGCAAAATGACAATGGGATGCCAATGGAATCGTCTTGGAGTGACGAATTTATTAAAATAGTAGAATTAGGCCCCTGGACTATTAACAGTACTAATGTGCTCGCGATTTAGTTTTCTATTGTAAACCAAAATTATGTTTTGTTTATGTTTTAGGGAGGCACTTTTTAAATAATAACAGCCGCTCGGGTTAATATTTCGCTTAAGCCGTGCTTGCGTAGGGTGGTCTGTGGATGGTTCACTACCCATTAAAAAGAAAGAAAAAGGCATAAAATGTCTGACGACCAGTCTGACCAAGGGATATCGTATTGCCCAGTACTAACTGGGTTGTGGAAGTCAGATAGGCGGTCGCTCCATGTACAAAACTGGGATTCAGCTGCATCCGATTAGACTGGAACCAGCCATGGAATGGAAAAGAACATAACCAGATATTGCAAAGGATAGAGAGATTTAGGCGGAGAAAGTGGAAGCGTTTGCCAAGAAGTCGGACACTATACAGGCTAACCATAAATCATCTTTAAGGCGCTTAAGGTGGGTACAGATTGGTGCAATGCAACATGTAATGTAATATTCTGCCTTACATTGCATGTTCCCTGCTGCCTTGGACGTGTGGCGCGCGCGGTACGCGCATTGACTACGAATCATTCGAAAACATCTGTTCCCGCATTTCGTTACAAACACTAGCCCTCGTCACACGTGTTCTTTTCTTTGCCCACATCACTACTTAAGTCGATATACACGAATCATGGAGTCTGAAGACAGCCTTCTTGCTCTGACGATTATCAGTGCTTCATTGTTCGAATTCATCATCATTCATCAACTTTAAAAAAAACGCCAAAGACCCCGACGTTGGTGGCTTACAGAATTATATAAACGGAGAGAAGGCAGAGAACTGCTTACAGATATGAATTTCCAGCATATAAGTGGCCTATAAGGGTGGCATATAAAGTGACTCGTCATCACTTACCGCCATGATCGTTGCGCATGCGAACGAAACGAACGACCGTCCACGGCTGAGTCCTGCGCACACTGCGCGCCCCTTTGTGTTCGTACTAAAAACCGACAAATCTCGGATCGAGCCGCGCATGAGTTGTAACGCTCGGAGCGTGCGCGACCCAGGCGCAGTTCGTGCGCGCGAGGCGTCCACACTATGGGAATCCTGTTACATTACATGATACATTGCAGCAATGTGGACCTCAAATTCTTGCATTGCATGTTGCATTACATGTTGCATTGCACCAATCTGTACCCACCTTTAGACGAGCTAAATTAGCAACTCTATTTGTGATGGTTCAAACTTCGTTTGAAATGCTGTTAGAATAAAGTTCTAATCAGCTTGCACTACAAAGTGGTTGATACGTCAGCCACTGCGGGCGAAATAGCGCGAAATGAGTGGTTTCGATCGATTTACAAAAAAACTATTGATTAGATTAAAAAATTTAATCAGTATCATGCTAATATATTGCTTGTAGAATTATTTGCCAAAAAATTAGAATGATCGCGTGTATATTAGTATGTTTATTTATTGTTTGAAAGATATTTTTAGAGATAACTTCGTAATTTCTTTTTATCGAGCCAAATTAATTGTATTATGTTTTCAAAACAGTATCATGCTAGCATATATCCTGAAAAATATCATATATTTTTCTCGTCTGGTTTTTAGCAGTGAATCATATACTTTTAGTAATTATAAAACTCGCGTTTAGCTCATGTAATCGCCTTAAAGCCTATGTTAAAAAGCTCAGTTTGTGTTACAACTACATAAGAAAAATGAGGCCTATACCAAACAGTGGTTGAAGTCGGGTTGTGGATGATGATGACGATGTATCGGTCCCAAGTGTGTACAATATTGAAGGTGGACACTATACAGGCTAACCAAAAATCATCTTTAAAGCCTATGTTAAAAAGCTCAGTTTGTGTTACAACTACATAAGAAAAAAGAGGCCTATACCAAACAGTGGTTGAAGTCGGGTTGTGGATGATGATGATGATGTATTAGTCACAAGTGTGTACAATACTGAAGGTGGACACTATACAGGCTAACCAAAAATCATCTTTAAAGCCTATGTTAAAAAGCTCAGTTTGTGTTACAACTACATAAGAAAAAAGAGGCCTATACCAAACAGTGGTTGAAGTCGGGTTGTGGTGATGATGATGTATCAGTCACAAGTGTGTACAATATTGAAGGTGGACACTAAACAAGCTAACAAAAATCATCTTTAAAGCATATGTTAAAAAGCTCAGTTTGTGTTAAAACTACATAAGAAAAAAGAGGCCTATATACCAAACAGTGGTTGAAGTCGGGTTGTGGATGATGATGATGATGTATCAGTCACAAGTGTGTACAATATTGAAGGTGGACACTAAACAAGCTAACCAAAAATCATCTTTAAAGCCTATGTTAAAAAGCTCAGTTTGTGTTACAACTACATAAGAAAACAGAGGCTTATACCAAGCAGTGGTTGAAGTCGGGTTATGGATGATGATGACGATGTATCAGTCACAAGTGTGTACAATATTGAAGGTGGACACTATACAGGCTAACCAAAAATCATCTTTAAAGCCTATGTTAAAAAGCTCAGTTTGTGTTACAACTACATAAGAAAAAAGAGGCCTATACCAAACAGTGGTTGAAGTCGGGTTGTGGATGATGATGACGATGTGTCAGTCGCAAGTGTGTACAATATTAAAGGTATAAGTCTTTCTAAATCGATTGAAGTTAGGTAGATTTAGAGATGAGATGTATTTTAAAGTTGAAATATGTAATATAGTTATAAACTAGAATAGATTTAGTACTGGGCTCTGAAAATATTTAAAGAAAATTATGATTGAGTTGCGTTGATTGTGGTGCAGGTTGCGGGAATCTGTGGGATGCAAATGTATGACACAGCGCTGGAAGCGAGTCGCATAGGACTGGTCAATGTGGCGACACTTGGGGGAGGTCAATCTCCAGCAGTGGACGTCTTTCGGCTGAAATTATAACTCAAAAAGCGTTTCATATTGCACCATGTAAATTCCCAACAATTCTACATCAGCAGTCACAACTTTCGATGTAGTTCCTAACATAAGTCAGTACTCTCTGTAAAAATTCAGAAACTAATTTACTATTCACAAAAACTTTGAAGTTATTGCAAATTCACCTCAAGTTTCAATCCAGAGTTTTATTTGAGCTAGAAGCAGATTACTTTTTGTGACATTGTTATTTTTAAGTCAGAACTTCAAAAAAGTAATTCAGACCTAACTTAAAATTTCACACCAGTGTAATAATAAAAAAAGTTTTATCTATAAAAGTTTTAAGCCTTACAAACACAAACAAAGACCATAGTGCTATCTCGTCCAAAAATAAAAGTTCTTTCTAGGGCTGCGTTTCAACTGGGGCTGCGGGACTGTTTGCAAGAGATACCGTGGCCCCGGAAAACGAGCGAAGGGCAAAGAAAGAACATGGATGGGTTTAAGTCAGCAAAAGTCAGTAAAAGTCTGACACTCCCTACCGCACCGCCCAGAGCGGGAGGGGTAATTGATGATTCCCCAAAATAAAACCGACTTAAAAAAAACACAAAGGTGCAAAATTACTTTAGCTTCTGAAGTCGGTGACCCTTGATTGATTGATTAAATTTTTTTGTCACCGTCTTCAGAAGCTAAAGTTGTTTTTCACATTTTTGTTTTTTTTTTAAGTCGGATTTAATTTTTGGAAAAAATATATTTAAGACTTTTTCATTTTGACCCCAACTTAGTTGGGAAAAGGCTAGGCAGATGATGATACTGAGTGAGCGGGGTATCGCGTGCCAGAGTTTCGCTAAGAAGTAGAATTCGTCCGTTGATTTTTTGTATGTTGAACCATCATCTGCGTAGCCTTTTCCCAACTATGTTGGAGTTGGCTTCCAGTCTAACCGGATGCAGCTGAATTTCAGTATTTTACATGGAGCGACTGCCTATCTGACCTCCACAACCCAGTTTGTACTGGGTAATACGATACCTCCTAGTAAGACTGGTTGTCAGGTTATTTGGGCCACTGATTACCCGCAACGACTGCCAAAGATCTACAAATGCCAGCCGGGACCAACAGCTTAACGTGCTTTTCGAGGCAATTCGATATAACGATGGGTGGTCACCCATCCACCGACTAACCTAGGCAAGTATGGCTTAACCTAAACATTGACAGCGGCTATTATTTTGCTACAAGCTCCTCGAGCAATAACAAAGATTAAGATTATACTCGCAATGGGACCGCGCCCTAAGGATGGTGGTGTAAATATCCTCGGCGCACTATAAAATGTCGCTTCTAGCATTATATCCTGAAAAATATTACGGCACATTACACAAAGTGCAACGCCGCTGTGAAATCTTTGTTATGACACAACTACGAAACGCCCTTGCTTTGCACGAGTTTACGACTTCAAAAAATCTACATTTTTAAATTATATGGTTGTTCTCCCCGTCATTGCAATCCTGTTTTTGTTCTAGACCATATCTACCGTGGAACTTTCGAATTACGGAGATATTAGGGTCAAGGTCCTCATGTATTTTTTTAAATACATGTTTTATTGTAAGATTTTGACTTAAGACACTTTCACGACCCCCGTACTATTCAATCGATCTATCAATCAACACATTTTTTTGAGTGCGTTACATTGAGTCCTGCCGAAATACTTTTTTTCACCTCAAATAAAAGTCATTTCCCAACAACGATTTTTGTGTAGACTCATAGTTTGAAGTACAGAATGCTAGGTGATGAGTTTGTTTGCGCCCTGCAAGTTCAAGGTTTTCTATTATTATTCAATGACAGCGCGGAGTTTGAATGCTCGTATCAAAAAAAAAAAAAAAAAACTTTTATTCATTCGTTTTTTTTATACCTCATTTTTTTTTTTTTTCTCGTTTTTTTTTTTCATTACTTAAATCTTTGGTCCTACGTCTGATGTCTATTTGATCTTGTCAAGTTGCTGTTCCATATTTGACTGAAGCCTCGTTCGTCTAGTGGTAGCAAACGCGACTAGTAAACGAGAAGTCCTAGGTACAATTCCCAGGTCAATTGGGGTTTTCCATCAGGAATTTCTCAGAAGCAGCCACGGAGACTAGATTTGTGCACGGTTAAGGCAATAGGCTCTATTACATGGGGCTTGAATATAACCGACAAAATATAGGGTTTACTGGCAGATAGGCCTGTGCATAACCTTTTGGGGATTACAGGAATTATTTTATATTTTATTATTTTATATTTTAATATTTAATGTTTATTTTTGTTGCACTATAATATCTTCTGCGTCGATGGCTCATCTCTACTAAAATTTGGAGCCATAGTCGAAATTCAGTCTGAAAGACTTTTCGTATTGTTATACACAAAAACTTTTTGGAATAAGTTTTCTAAATGTGGTGACAACCTGTTCAAGTTTCGATTCATAACGAAGATCTAAGCATTCACACAGACAGACACGAAAACCGACCTTATGTCATACTACGCATAGATGTGAAAATAGCATTAGATGAAATATAATATGTACTCACAGTAATTTTATAGGAGCAGGGTTTAGACGAGATAGATGTTGAACATTTTTAAACAAAGAACCTGAACAGTTTCGAAGGTGACGCCTCGTTGGTTCTGAATAGGTTTCGAAATATTGTTCATGTTTTTGTGAAAGGAAATTAGACTTAAATTTGTAATTGGTAAAAGCTGTTTTGGGGTGTAATCACGCGGTTTAAGATCAATGAGTTGATTTCGTAGAATAGTTATGCCTTTAAAACATATTTAAAACGCACTGGGCTTAGGGGATGTGTGCTGTTTACGTAGATGGATAAAGTAAGAATAAGAGAAAGACGAAAGAGTATTTAAGAGAAAGACTAAAACTGGTGACTCAAAAGTTGTGGGGTAATCGGTTGTCGTGGTGTGAGCATGTGATGCGGAGGAATGAATGTCGTGAGCAATCTTTTGAGTAAGTACGAATGTGGTTAAGAGTAGAGGGCGATCAAAGAAATGATGGATAGACTGTGTTAAAAATGAAATGGAAAGAAAAGAAGTGTTTGATGAGATGACGAAAAACAGAGAAGTATGGAAAAATAAGACAAGCTGCGCCGACCCCAAATGAATTGGCATAAGGGTAAAATAATGATGATGATGTCGTACTGGGGTCCTAACACGACCTTTAACAATAGCAATAGCTATGCCCCGCGGTATTCCACTCATTTGGCTATGGTCTGCCAATATTTTTTCCTCTTATTGCAGAACTCGACAGCACTAGAAAGTACCCACCGATATCAAAGCAGAGGTTTCTTTTTTTAAAAGCCATGTTGTATTCATTTTTTCTACACGATTTTTTTTTTATTTTCGGAGAAAATCTTGAAGACATCCATCTATTTATGCAGATCATCCTCGACATTGCTCAATAAACACGGAGTGACTGACAAATTCCTAGGCTTGACACAAAGCCACATCATTACAACCCATTTACAACCTAACCGGATTTTATTCCTCACTCCTCACAAAAAAACGGTCTAGTGCCAAGTATATACTACTTTACAAACAATATTTATTACTTGGTATTTGAAGAAAAATCAAACGTTAATCTCAGAAAATACCTTACCGATTTCAATGCACCCTTGCACTAAATTCGACGTTTTATAAGTGCCCATCGCGGCCTATGTTAATACAAATATTTTGATTTTGTTTTTTTTTTATTTTGTATGAAATTGATGAATTTGTACGAAAGTTCTAGATGGAAATTTTTGGATCATAAAAGTAGTGCCGTATTGACACGCTCAGGGAAAATATCAAATGTCTAACTCCAACAGTTCAAAAGATACAGCCCTGTGACGAACAGACATACAGTAGAGCCTTTGTAGAAATGGTCCCGTTGGCAACATTTGACTACGGAGTTACGGACCCCTAAAAAGAATTCATCTCATCAACGCAAATTTTGTTTACTTTAACAAAAAACCAATCAAATTCATAATTATGTTCCGCAAACAAGGATATAAACAAAATTTCTTTTAGGAACATTTTGTGCTATCTTTCGGAGTTTGAAAACATGCTCCTTCGGGCGCCATTTCTATTCAGTTAAAGTTTGTAACTTCATTAGTAAGGTCATCAGAGGCCCTAAGACGAACGAGCGTCGAAAACGTAATGTTTAAAGCCAATGAGGTTTATTCGAACAAAATAATAAGACATTCTGGTTATTTTTGCGACAATAACTATTTCAATTTTAAAATGGGTGGTCTTGGTCCCAAGTTGCAAGCGTAACCGCTTGGCACGCAGTCTTGGGCTCGATGACTAGATCAAACTGTGTTATTTGGTTTTTGATTAAGTCTGGTTTTTAAAAACGCATATACTGCGTATTCGTGCGTGTTTAGGGTTTCGTAGCCAAATGGCAAAAACGGAACCATTATGGATTCATCATGTCTGTCTGTCTATCCGTCCGTATGTCACAGCCACTTTGTTCCGAAACTATACAATCTATGCTGTTGAAACTTGGTAAGCAGATGTATTCTGTAAATCGCATGAAGATTTTTACACAAAAATAGAAAGGTAACTATTAATTTTGGGGGTTCCCCATACATAGAACTGGAATTCAAAAAACATTTTTCATAGAACCCATATAAATGTAGGGTATCTGTGAATAGGTCTTCAAAAATGATATTTTTTCTAAACTGAAATGTTTGTGCGAGAGACACTCCCAAAGTGATAAAATGTCCCCCCCCCCCCTCTGTAACTTTCAAAATAAGAGAATGATAAAACTAAAATAAAATATATGATGTACACTTCCACCGAAAATTGGTTTGAACGAGATCTAATAAGTACTTGTCTTTTTTTTACTAGTTAATTTTTTATATTATGTTACTTGCTGCTACGGAACCCTTGGCCGTTTTTTGTTTCACATGTGACTCTTACAAACGAGAAACGTGAATTAGTAAACGCGTGAACCAGCATTTGATTTTTGAAAACGCGTAGTGTGGCTTGCGCTTTTTCGCACATAAAATAAATCAGCAGTTCCATACCTTTTGTTGAGTTAATCTATCTATATAATTATATGTCACCGTAAAATTGACAAATACGTTATATTGTAATATCTCTAGCGATATTGTAAACTCTCGAATTATTGTCAAATGAACATACTTGGGTTTTTTTTTTTTTTTAGCCTGAACCGCTCTGTATTGTTCGTGCTCACGTTACGTTACAACCGCGCGCTTGCGCTGCTGCCTTTAGTTATTGGGTTCCAGCTGGAGCCGTTTGCGTGGAACTCGTTAGTGTTACAGAGTTGCATTATGTTGTGAACGCGAATGGGTGAAGTTGGGAAGAGTGTTCAGATTAGGCTGTAAGTTTTCGCAAAGTTCGTGTGAATGGCCTCCTTCGTGGTAACTAAGACCCTTTCTGGGAACGGAACGAGTAATGACCTTGCGTTTGTGATATGCTACCGTTTTTGTAATGAAGTTTAAGGGTCGAGAAAGAGCATATGGGATTCCGTACGCGTCTTTGAGCGTCCATACTTTTAAGGTGGTACTTTCTGGTTCTGCCTACACAGGCAGACCACACGGGTCTGGTGGCTTTCCAGGGTTCTTTCTTGGTGGTTTTTCTCTTTCTTTTTTTTTCTCTTTTTGTTAGGACAAACCATCGAACACTGTCGAACAATATGTAGGCGTTTCTAAAAGTTGATATCTTTTTTATTATTATCTTTTCGGATGGGAAATTATCAAATGTCTTCTTGCCCTCTGGGCGGAGCGGGAGGAAGTGTCAGACTTTTACTGACTAAAACTCATCGATGTTCCTTCCTCACCCTTTATGTTCCGGGGTCACGGTATCTCTTTCGAACAGTCCCACAGCCCCAGAAGGCTTCGGCCCTTGCGGGCCCCTCCCCTTATGCTGACATCTCTTTGAGACGCGCCGTCGCGTCGACACGGGCTTTCGTCATAAGACGGACGGACGGCGGTGCGTAATTTGGTATCTGAATCACTGATTTCCTACGTTTTTTACATGAATTTTACGTCTAACGGAGGAGAATGGAATAAGGATGCGCTGACCTCTAGTAGAATTAGGAATAAGATTTGGGGGAAGATGATTGTGATGACAGTCATTCCAAAAGCTGTCTGGAAAATATCGCTAGCGGCGATATAACTGCCATGGAATAAACAATGTTGTTACAGCTTACTAGTATGTATCATCTTGAGAGCAGCGCTCAGGTGTTGACGAAAGAAGAAAGAATGTAAAAGAACTATAACGCATTATCAATTGTTTCATTTATGGTATCAATATATTGACAGTTGAACTGAACTTCCTCCGTAGGTAATTGAAAAAGTTGAACGAATCACTTTCAATATAAGTTGAACTAGAAGCTAAGTTAAAAGTTTAGTTTAGATTTGTAGCAGTTCGGTTTTCAGTTACAATCAAGTACAAGTCGAGCTACACGATAACTGACAACTGACTGGATCGGTCTACTCAAATTTGTGCGGTTCTTTCTTCTAAAGGCTATCTGAGACACTAATCTGCATAGTCCTCATGTGAGTAGAGTTTGTCTGGACCTTATAAGAGACTAGTTTGTTCCAGCTATTTTTTTCTCAGTAAAGTCAGGTACGAAACAACGGCCCAATAATTTAGTTTTAAAAATAGACCTGAAAAACTTTTAGCATTTAGTACTAACTAATATGGCGCATTCAGTGGATACTTAATACAACTATTTCATCCTGGTTCCTCTTTCTTTTCATAGGCATTATTCTAGGTATTATATACACGTAGGTATATATACGTAGGTAATTGAAAAAGTTGAACGAATCACTTTCAATATAAGTTGAACTAGAAACTAAGTTAAAAGTTTAGTTTAGATTTGTAGCAGTTCGGTTTTCAGTTACGATCAAGTACAAGTTTTGCTTTTTTCAGTTATAAGTCGAGCTACAAGATAACTGACAAATGCTTGCACTGACTGGATCGGTCTACTCAAATTTGTGCGGTTCTTTCTTCTAAAGGCTATGTCCTCATGTGAGTAGAGTTTGTCTGGACCTTATAAGAGACTAGTTTGTTCCAGCTATTTTTTTCTCAGTAAAGTCAGGTACGAAACAACGGCCCAATAATTTAGTTTTAAAAATAGACCTGAAAAACTTTTAGCATTTACTACGAACTAATATGCCGCATTCAGTGGATACTTAATACAACTCTTTCATCCTGGTTCCTCTTTCTTTTCGTGAGCATTATTCTAAAAAAGCCCTCAAAGGTTTTCTAAGCTAAGAATGAGTAACATTTCAGTCAAAACTCCAAGAGATACGAACAAAAACATTTGTAAGTCCAAATTACCGTAAAATGCGGTTAAAAAGATAGCAAAATTTTGCACGCTCTAAAATTTTCCCGTATTTGTCGAAAACATCAGAAACCCTTTACTATTACGAGGCTTAACCTGAAAATTCTAGGCTTTTACGCTTTCAAATGAGTGCTCGAAACGGCTCAGAACACTCGCCCCTTTAATATCTTAATTACTGTAAAATGTACTCTCTTTTACTTTGGGTACGGTTTAAATTACAAAAGATCGGTTTCAGAATGATAATTTCAAGGAAATATTCAAACGAGGTTTGTCTCATTCTTTTTATTCATTTGGTAGGAAACTAATAAATAAGCAGAGTGGAACAAATCTCTCTGATTTCTGAAACATTGAAATTTTGAAAGACAAGAATACAAATTTTATTGGCCATCAATTTCATATATTTCTCCTTGTATTTTTCAAGGTGATTCTAACCCATAGTGATTGTTACTCTACAACTGTTTTCTTGGTCAATTGGTCCCTTTTTGGGGTCGGTTTCTAGTTTAATCGGATGCAGCTGAGTACCAGTTTTTTACAAGGAGTAGCTGCCTATCTGACCTCCAAAACCTAGATAGTACTGGTCGACCGCTAAGGCACAGGATTTGCGTCTTGTGCAAAAGCCGTAAGCAAACAGGACTAGTGCGCATTTGCTATGCCTCTGACTTCGCTTTAAATACAGTCAAAACGCATGCTGGTTTAGTCAAAGCAAGGCAAGTGATAATTATACGATACACACATGAATCCCTGAAGTATAAGTGTGAACTTACGACGTACAACTCCTTCTTTGAGAATATTCCCACTGCTCCACATACGCCCCTTAAGTCCCAAATGCATATAAATGGATAGTCATCCGGTCCGTCTGTTTATTTCATGTCCTTAGCTCTGCCATCTGAAATCCCAAACCACTGCCTGTCTTGGCTGAGATTGCTTACAAAACATTAATCCGTTGCCCATGTGTACTCTGTGCATCAAAGGAGACTGCGCAAAATGTGTCTGTTTACGTATCGTGATGTTGTTTTCATATTTGTTTAAGATATCTTTTTTCAACTGCAAAGGAATATAAAAATTTGAGCAATTTAAAAAAATACTCTTTAGAACGTGAATATTTGTCTTTTTTAAACTTTCACGATCAGAACACATTATAAAACATATGAACCCCCCGCGATCACGGCTGGTGCAATCCGGCTGAAACTTCGGGATTAAATTAAAGGTAAATTCGCGATAAATACCCGTATTCATATGTTTTATCAACCGACTTCCAAAAAGAGGAGGTTATCAATTCGTCTGTTTTTTTGTTTGTTTTTTTTTTTTTTTTTGTGTTTGTTACCTCAGTACTCTCGACTGGGTGAACCGATTTTGATGGTTCTTTTTTTGGTTGAAAGCTGGTGCTTCCCGTGTGGTCCCATTTTAGTTTGCTGAAGACCTGATGCTGATCTTCTGAGATATACAACGGAACTCTTCAAAAATACACAGCAAATCTGCAGTGATTGCTGCCATCGCTTGTAGGTTCATTGTTTATACTATATTATGACGTAACATCACGCCTGTATGCTCTGAGGGGGTACGCACATGTGTAAAATACACCCGATTTCGAAAATATTTGTTACCTCAATACTTTCTACTGGGTGAACCGATTTTGATCGTTCTTATTTTATTTGAAAGCTGGTGCTTCCTGTGTGGTCTTATAAACATCAATTCAGTAGCTGATGATGGGATTCTGGAGAAATAGAGAGAATTCTTCACATTTTATAGGCACACTAGAAGCGGTTTGGGTAGTTTTAGGAATTGTACTTTCTCGAAGTGATCCCAATTCAATTTGATGAAGATCTGATGAAGAACTTCGGAGAAATGCAACGGAACTCCTCAATAAATGATAGCAAATGTACTGGGGTTGCCGAAATCTCATATCTGTCCATTGTTTACACCAGTTCATAACCTAAAATCACGCCGGTACGCTGTGAAGGGGTAAGCACATGTTAGCCACAAAAAAGTGAAAAATAAAAACTTTTTTACAAAAAATAAAACCGACTTCAGAGAAAACAAAAAAGTGAAAAATAACTTCATAAAAAACGCTTCAGAAGTCGGTGACAAAAAAACTAAATCAATCAAAAAAAGGTCACCGACTTCTGAAGCGTTTTACTGAAGTTATTTTTTAACGTGAATATTTATACGGAGAGGAATGCCAGGTAGCTTAACCGTTATAAATATAAGCTTCCATTCAAATAGATGGACAAATTTGAAAACAGCGTTTACTACGTCTAACCAAAGACATCCAATGACATCAAAAGACATGGATGTGTTTATGCATTGGATAACCAACATTAAATAGAGTATTTTTGTTGGCTGTTTTTTTTGTAAGTTTCTAAAGCGTTTTTCTTATTTTTTTTTTACCATTGTCCTTATTTTCGTGGTTAGAATAATTCTAATACGTTTTTCCATCTTTTTTAATAGGACCTTATATTTCAAGTGACTTTATTTACGTTTGAAACTAAACGATCTACATTTACAGATCTACATTTATTCAGACATGGAAATTTTTATTGTCAAGCTTGGAAACCAAGTTCATTCTTAGAGTATGTTTTTTCTCAAAATTCCTGGAACAGGTTATTTACAAATGTGCCAAGTCGCTTTTCTTGAAAAAGTCTTGCATCTAAAGTATAATTTTAAACAGTGCAAAAAAATCAAGTCCTTCTGAAAGAACTTACAATTCATAGAAAATCCTTGCCAATGAGGAGCACTATTATAACGGGGTTTTTTTTTTCCTTTCGTTTTTCTCTCTTATGTGACGCAGACGAAGTTTCGTGGGTCAGCTAGTTAATTTGATAAAATTACACGTATCCAACATTTTTCGATAATAGAACTGACGAACTAAACAGAATAACACTTTTTTGTCAGTCATCATCTCTGTTTCACGAAAAATTATGGATAGTTTCCTAACTAGGTACCGTTATCCTAATAAACTCGTTTTTGCAACATTTTTCATTCCTGCTCCGCTCCCAATGGTCGCAGCGTGATGTTATATAGCCTAAAACCTTCCTCAATAAATGGACTATCTAACACAATCGTAATTTTTTAAATTTGAACCAGTAGTTCCTGAGTTTAGCGCGTTCAACCAAACAAACTCTTCTGCTTTATAATATTAGTATAGATTAACTGGGTTGTAGAGGTCAGATGCCTATCTGACCTATCTGAATTCTTTCACCATAAGTAAGCTACATCTTTACCAAGTAATTTAAACTATAAATTATAAAGATATCATGCCAAACAGTTGAGCTATCACAATTTTCGTAGACAAAGTCGCAAGCGAAGTGTTAGTTTTTGGGAAGACGGGGGTCTTCTTCTTCGGAACTGTTAATACAATCCCGAAAATTGTTTAGATAATGTGAAGCTACATTATCCACAATTGACAAGCTATAATTGACGACCCGATTGGCGTAGTGGTAGTGTTGCTGCCTTACGTTCTTAGGGTTCTGGGTTCGAATCCCGGTAGGAACAAATGTTTGTGTGATGAGCATGGACATTTGTTTCCGAGTCATGGATGTTTATATGTTTAATAAGTATGGATTTACAAACAAAAAAGTATAATGTAGTATATCAACTATCTAGTGTCCACGACACAAGCTTTACTTAGTGTGGCACTAGGTGGCGCTGTGTGTTAATGTCCAGCGATATTTATTTATTTATTTTATTTATATTTGAAATGTTTCCAATGGGATATCTCTTAACCGTAGCGGGAACGAAGCAGCGGGCAGAAATCAGTTATTTGTATCCCTCCAACCGCTTATGATTTGACCCTCAAAACCCTCTTGGTTGTGTGTTTATAATTTTTAAGCCAGCTTTGCACTTTCTGACGACTTCTGTGCCACATATTTTCCCGTTAATGCCGTGCTTACCTAGTCAAATCATTGCTGAAATTAGAAGTCAACACACCTGAAAGGCGTGCCTAATGATTCATTACATTTTTAACGATGTTTGTGCAAAGATATTTTATTACGAATGTAATTAGAGAGATTGATTAATTTTGATGGATGGAAAAGTAGAGGAAGAATAAAGAAAAGATGGATGGATGAATTGTGTGAGGAATGATATGAAGGACAGGGCATGAGGATTAACAGAGCAGAATGGACGAAAAAAAACCTGTAGCGACCTCAAATAACATGGGCATGGGCTCGATTAAAGAAATAAATAAGAGAGATTAGGGATGAAGATTCATAATAGAAGAGAAATAAACGCACTAACCACGTTACAATAAATCTATCATAGGTTATAAAATAAAACATTGTTTCCCACAAAAGTAGAATACCTACATGAAAAACATTTTTTTTTTGTAACGTGATCAGAACTTTTTCTTATTTGAAAATTCTCAGATACTTTTAAAAACTGAAGGGCGAGTAAATGTTTGTCCTCTGAGACACAAATCCAACTGCGTACATTACACGACTCTGTGACTTCTGAAAGTTATTTATCGTGGTTTGATGTTTTTTCTTTATTCTAGAACTTTATCGAATTTAAACGAGAGGTGAGCTTGATGGAATGCTTCACTAGATTTTGCTTGAAGTGTATTTATCGGTAAATTTTCTTTTCTAAGTTAGAACTTTTCGTATTGTTAGGTCTAGTGGAAACGGCGAGAGGGATTTCTTTAGAAACTTTACCCTTTTTGATGTTATTATTATTAAAATTGAGTAATCAATTTTATCCATTACTTATTCGGCCCTTGGCCTGACTCTCATTTGCAGATCTTTGGTATTCGATGCAGCTGACAACCAATTTTACCTAGAGGTTTTGTTTTACCCAAAACTTAACTAGGTAAGAAGTTAGATCGCTGGATGTGAAACACTGATATTCAGCTGCATTTGGAGAGACTGGAAGCCAACCCCAAACATTATTGAAAAAAGCGGCTAAGTGCGAGTCGGACTCGCCCATGAAGGGTTCCGTAGCAGATTGAATGAACTTAGATAAATTGCTGTGTACGATTTATGACGTTTTAAAAAAAAGCTACCGAATAGATCTCGTTTAAACCAATTTTCGGTGGAAGTTTACAATGTACATCACATCAACAGTATTACGAACATATTATTACAAAGCAAATCATTTGACGGATAGAATCTTGTTTGTACAACAAAATATACTTATAATATTCTCGGTTCATAACTTTTCCATCCAATAACAACCCTTTTTAGCGTTGTTATTTTCCATGTTCTTCAAAACACGTTAAGTTCGAGCAAAACTCATTACAATTCACCAAGAAACATTGCTTGTAGTCTCGTCACGTACTGCTTGGGACGAAGGCGACAATAATTGCAATATTCAAAGCCTTCAAGTACTTTCTCCGGGAATAGATTGAGCTTGCAGTTAACGACTGCAGCAAAATGAGTCTGACCTCAATTATTACGTCAAGGGAGAGAGAAGTTGGTCTTCAACTGCTATAAATATTCCTTCTTAGGTCTTTGCTTTTTAAGCTAGTTCGCCGTCCGTCTGTCTTATGACGACAGGCCGTGTCGACGGCGCGTTCGTGTTCCACGCGCGCCTCAAATAGATGTCAGCATAACGGAGGGGCCTGCAAGGACCGAAGCTTGCCGGGGTGCGGGAATGTTCGAAAGAGATACCGTTGTCCCGAAACATAAAGGGCGAGAAAAATGGATGGGGGGAAAAGTCATTTGAAGATTTAACATACCAAAAAAAAACGGTCTTTGCTTTTTAGGTCACTATGGCCGTGTATAAGTCTGAAAACGCCAACCAGTCTTGAGCAAATGTTGTCTCCTGCTGATATGGAGGGAAGTGGAAATAACGGTTTTTTTCCTAATAATCCGCTATAGTTTTTAATTGGTTTCGTTGCGGGATCCAAGACAGCTGAATTCATTCTCTGGGACTTCGTCGAGCTTTATTGTCTCGGCGCTTTTCTGGTGGTCACCGCCATTCTGCTTTCAGGAGTAACACAGCGATGATGATGAATAGCTTTACCGCGGCAGTCCTGGAGTGCCATACGTCTTTTTTTATTGTTATTTAATGGCCATGGAGTAACAGAGAAGTATGGCAGAAGAAGTCATGCTGCCCCGACCGCAAATGCCTTGGAATTGGTGCAATGATGATTAATAAATGTGTTTACATTGTAAATCGCCTATAATTCTATTCACCTCATCTGGTGTCTGCTATTTTAATAAATTTGTCACTCCAACACGATCCCATACCCACCCCATTGTCATTTTGTTAAAAGTTCGTAATTTGCTAAATTGGTCATAATGGTCGATCATTGGTCGGTCAGTGATAGCCTAGTGGTGTGACCGTCGGACTGCCAAGTCAAAGGTCTCGAGTCCGAACCCAAAGCACGCACCTCTAATTTTTATAATTCATGTGCGTATTGTATAATTATCAGTTGCTTCGGTGAAGATAAACATCGTGAGGAAACCAGCATTCCTGAGAGATATTTCTGGACGGCATGTTAAGCCAAGTCAGAGGCCCATGGGGGGCGGTTTAAGAACTCTGGATCCACGTTAGGTAACTAAATAAATACACACGATAAATAAATAAATTGGTCGGTCAATGGTCTCGTAATAGAATTGCGTTTTTATGACATTGTGGTATTGCCTTTATAGATTCCGTTAGTACAAATGGTTTTCAAAATCAACTACTGAATTTGAACATTAATTCATGCCAGATTTCATTGCTAAATATATTTTTACACATTTGTAATATGTACGAGATAACCATTCTATGACATTTCTTTCAATGGAGTGTCAGTGGTTGACCATTAGATTGTCAGGATGGTGCCATAATATTAGTAGATTACCAAACTTGTTCAAACTTGACAGAACTTGACCATTATGAAATCAATGACCGACTATTCTGACACTATTATAATAGCAGACTTGAGGCCCTGTCTGACACAAAAACAGTTGAAGTGAATTTTCTTCAACTTTCAAGCAACCACGTGATAACGTGAACCAATTACTCAAATTTAATCAAGGAAATGAAACAGATTGCAAACATTTAGCAACTAACTGAATCTCACGAAAGCTTTAATGAACAACCCGGTTTAACTAATCTCGGCGAAGGGAAACACTCACGGATTTCAGTTCAAACTTCGATAAGATTCATTTTCTGCCATCTGTTCATCAAATGAATACAACGATATAAAGACGTGATATGAAAAAATTAAAAATTTCTAGAGAAAACTTATTTTTCTAATATCTCTTATTTAAATCATTGTCCATTAAAAATATATATTTGTGAACCTAGATATTATGTAATTCAATCAAAATAAATACACACTAACTTAAGAATATGCATGATTTACAAAATATTTTGGTTTTAAGTTTGCATGAAATACGCATGCCCGCAGGCGTCTTAATGCATGAACAAACGTATACCAAATCGCTTACCTGATAATTTTTTTGAAGTGAAAGCTTTAGGTGCGTAGAGCACTTTTTGGGTGAACCAAAATCATGGAATTAGCGTGACCGTCACCTAACGCTTCTTAGCACTCGTAGCCGATCCGCTACACTGCAACACAACGTGGTAGGTGGTAGGTTTGCGTGGGGCACAACCCGCAGCAGATATAGATTACTTAGTTTTCACTTCTATCGACAGTCCCCAAAGGTCCGCATTTTTTTTTTGTTTTGTGTCTGTGTTACCGATTGTATTTAGATCATCTAATACATTCGTCTAACAATTATCTGTAAATAAATATAATATGTTTACATAAAGGGTGTAAAACACTTCTTCACGAAACCGAAAGGCACTTGTTCTCCCCGTCATTGCGATCATTTTTTACACCATACCTGGGAACCTTCTAGTTACGAAGATATGGGGGGGGGGTCAAAGTTACAACTTTTTGACAGGTTTTTTAAATGCAGTTTTTTTGTAAGATTTGACTTTAAGCGCAGCTCCACGATCCCCGCACTATTCAATCCATCCATCAGCACAATGTTTTAAGTGGGTTACGTGATTGAGTTCTACCACAAAACATGATTTATAACCTCAAAAAAAAGTTGTTTCCCCGCATTTTTGCGTTAAGTTACTTAGTTTGGTGTTCAGAATGCTTGGTTAACGGCTTTGTGATGAGGTGGTTTACACCCTGTATTAAATTAAGGATTTGCCATTGACTCGTTACGAAGATGTGTAGTGAATTGATATCAAATTGAAATGAGAAAGATAAGGTAATAGGATAGGTGAAGGTCGATTTTACACCGTTTCTTAGACTATTCAATCCAAAAAGTTTAGGAAAATACTTCGAAAAATATAAAATGTCTCAATTTTTGAGATCCCTCGGTATTGCAGTGTAAACAGGCAATTTGACCTTAATTAAGAATCTCTGGAGGATCGAACAAGGGCCAATGAGGTTTACGGAAAAGTTTGGGATCAGTATATTGAAATAAAATGAAAAGGATATTTCCTAATTTTTTGCGAACGCAATATTGAAATTAAAGTAAGTGTTGGCTAGAAAAGAGACTGTTGAGATGTTGAGTAATAGAGAAAAAAGAATGGAAGAAGAGAAGAAGGAGTTCCATCTATCTGGCAGAATCTTGATGCTCTGAAATTCACTTAGCGTAACACACTTGGCATAATTTTCTTCAAACGAACATATTAGAAGCATATTTTTTTAATGTAATTATTGTTTGGCTGAATGTTTGTACCTATGTCCAAAAGATGATTCTGACTGTGAACTTTCTGCGATAAGATGGTTCTACTTTTAAATCTTATGCATATGAAATTTATGCCTAAAGATGATTCTGACTTACAAAATTATGAGCAAGTAATTGAACGTATGATAAATGTGTGTCTGCCAAACTATTTTCTGCGAAATGAAGTTTATGCTATCAGTTGGTATGCAAAATAATATTATGATAATAATATAAAAGTTCTGCTATAAAGGGTAAGAAGTAGACATGCGGCAGGGCAGTGATGATGATGATTCATAATTGTTTTTCCATTGTTGACGCCTAGCATTTCTGCGCATAGACATCTTACGCACCTATGCACACGACGTAGCATCGATCCAGTTTCTATAATCTGTGCCATAGTCTATGGACTTGACAGCCGCGCGCATTGCGACAGAGACAACTCATCAAAGACCGCGTTCGAATCAACACGCGCTCACTATTATATTTTTTATTACGAGTATTTTAACATTGTAAACGTTAATAAACGTGTTCTCCAGTAAATCTGTCGCATCATTCTTCAACCTGGCCAAATATCCACAAGAAGCAAAGTACCGGCGTTCCCCCTAAGGGGGATTATCAGGGGGGAATTGTAGACTTTTCTTTTTAGATTCCTCTTTTCCCCCTTTTTTTTTTTTTTTTTTTTTTTTTTTTGGATGGGAAATCATCAAATGACTTCTCCCACTCTGGGCGGAGCGGGAGGGAGTGTCAGACTCTTACTGACTAAAACCCATCCATGTTCCTTCCTCGCCCTTTATGTTCCGGGGCCGCGGTATCTCTTTCGAACAGGCCCGCAACCCCGGCAGGCTTCGGCCCTTGCGGGCCCCTCTCCTTTTGCTGACATCTCTTTGAGGCGCGCGTGGAACACGAACGCGCCGTCGACACGGCCTGTCGTCGTCGTTAGACGGCCGGACGGCCAGCTATTGCCCATAGCCAGCCGTCCACAGGCCCGCATCTACGGTGGCCGGTAGCCACCACGTGGCCCCCGACGCCCGTTGCGTCTCCCGCGGCGGCCGGGAAGAGAGGATCTCTCCCTCTCTCGTTCCGCCACCTCCTTCGCTAGCATCACTGCTTCGCAGAAGGAGGCGACGGCTTCCCATTCCGTCTCGCTCCGGACCATGGATTGAACCAGGGCCGGACGCGAGAGGTCGCCGCCGCCGATCGCCGCCACGAGGACACGGCGGAGCTCCGCCCACGCAGGGCAGACTTCCACCGTGTGCTCCACCGTGTCCTCCGGTCGATCCTTGCAGTGGAGACACCCGGGCGATTCCTCCCGCCCGATTCGGTGCAGGTACCTCCCGAAACATCCGTGTCCGGTGAGGACCTGCGTCAGGCGGAAGGTGAGGACGCCGTGGCGCCTCTCCAGCCACTCCTCAAAGAGGGGACTTACCGCCACTATCGTGGCGTGCCCTCCACTTTTCCCCCTTAGGGGGACTTTTAGGGGGGATTTCAGGAATAAGCCGTTCACATCCATTGTACTCTTAAAAAAGGAGCTCGTAGAAAAATAAAAACAGCCTCGCGTAGATCTGTAGGTTTAGTCATTATTGGGGCGTAATTCCCAACACTAAAAATGTTATGTACTTGTTGTTTTGTCTTGTTGTTAAGTCGACTTGTAAGCTATGTTATGTTATGTAAATGAGTAGACGATTGTTTCCCTTGATGGATTTACTGCTAATGAATTATAATGATACGATTATGAACACAGAAATGCACACCTAAACAACTTCTTGGTTTTTGAATATGTATTTAAAAAATATTTGTTTAAATAGTGTAATTGGCTTCAGTTCATTTAATTGAATGGAAGGGTCCATTCAATTAAATGAACAAAGATTTTTCGCAAGAGTCAGGTTTTGAAAGAAGATTTTTAGTCGCCAGTTTTTGGGCAAATCACACACGTCAATATTTTACTAACGAATTAGCAGGTTCGTAGTCAGGGTTTGTATTTGGGGGAGAGGAGCATGAACAATTCCAGCAAGAGGCTAGTCAGGTAGCAGAATAGCCACGAATTAATAGCGGTAAAAAAATCTCTCGAGACGCTACGGAAGCAAAGTCCGCATTTACATGACCAACTAACATGACAAGACTACTGACTTATTGACCGGGACACAACGTTCCCAACTAGGACATGGCCCAGTGTAACGGGACGTATGGAAACCCTACAGCAGCATTATAAGCTGATTATGCAAATCGATACCTAAAAACTGACAAAGTAAAATCCAACCACCTTGCAATGTCCTTCAAGAAAAGAGGTTCGTGACACGACTACCAAAAAAAACTATTTTAAGACCCAAGATGAAAGGTTTAACGAAAATTATTGAAAAAATCAAACTAAGTTGTCGTTTTAAAAGAAAATTTTCTCGAATTCATTTCAGAATCTTTTTTTTTCTGCTTTCAGACACCGGTTGGTTAAACTTCTTGAAAGTAGGTATTGTAAAACAAAGCATTCAGGTTAATTTTACCTGTTACAGAGTAAGTGAAGTGCTTTGGCTTGTATAAAAAGTTGCCTTTTGTATTTTCAAAGGAGAAGATATTTTCTGGCAGTCATCGGACCGTGAATTTGTTGAAAGAGAATATTAGATATGCGTTCCATAATTGTTGAAGGAAGACTCACTTTAAAGTTACAATGAAATTTTAAGACTCGTCTTAGTTACGACTAAATGAGGAATCCTACAATAGTGTTGATTCTGTTGTGCACAAACTATGCTTAATTTAAGCTATTGCTATCTTTTACTCAAAGGCAGTGCGCGAAAAGGAAGGCTATAGCTATGAACTAAGTTAGAGATGTCAAACTAGTTTATGCCTTGCGCTACACCGTGTTTTTAGTCGACATGTTTCTACGCGCACCCTTCAATTGTATGGAAATATTAGTTCCAATTAAATTTGACAGCTCTAAATTACGTCCGTCTCTTTCTCGTTTTATTAAAGAGAAAAAAGACGTGTGATACTCGGGGACTGCGCGGGCCGCGGTTAAGTTATTGCATAGCATTTTTTATCAACTTAAGCAATTATAATTATTTTTTTTATTTTATTTTTCCGCTTGGTGCCGGCTCGAGGACCAAACGCAGCAACCACCAACCAACCAACCACAACCAACCAACCAACCGCAACCTACAACTCCTAGTTACGGCAATATATTAAAAAGAAAACTAGTTTGTCATTGACATTATGCATTATGCAGCTATGCAATAGCTTAAAAATATAGCAATAGTCTAAATTAAGTATGTTTTGTGCACAACAGAATCGACACCATTGTCTGTTAATCCTATTATAGAGAGTTGCTATTATAGACACACACACGACACGACACAACACACGGACACAGGACATGACTGATTAAGTTGCTTGTAACGGTTTCCATATAAAGATATAATATTCAGTCTATCATAGCGATTGAGTTCGGCTTCATCATCATTTAAACCCCGACTTCACCTATTGCTGAACATATTACTACGACTACTACCGCATAGACCTCGTTTTGCTTGTGCCAAGTTTTATAGTTCTTGTGCCAGTCCCATTCAGAATATTCTCGCGATGGCAACAATGTCGTCTGCCCATCTGGTCGCTAGCTGACCAACACTTCCATCTTCATTTATTGGGCCGTGACCGAGTGGCAACTCGGTCACGGCTTTATTCCACGCCATCACCACGCACCTTTGGGCGCCACCTGCCATCACTGTGCCTTGTTTGCATCAGCTCATCGCAATTAAATTTAACAAAAGACGGTGTGATACTCCAAAAGCTTGCATTTTGCAATTGTTCCAGCAAAATTTATGAAATTATGTGGAAGGTTTTTTAATGTGGTCCACTCAAATCTGCATCCGCATTTAGTGTTATTGCAATGGTTTTACATTCACTGGCTACCCAGGCAGAAATGATGGCAAAACATCACTTGCTAAGATCCTCACTTGTTCCTTTCGCCTGGTCCAAACACCGTACACCATTACCAAATACATCCACAAATACAGCCATCTGTCTTACCAACTTATCGTACTTTTTCAAGGCCATCTCTTTATCTTGATACCATCAATCATAAGGCATTAAAACCTTGCCAGTCGTATGTCCTCAAAAAACGACCTCAACCAAAAGGGTGCTAGTTGAGTTGTCAACGGAAAACTGGCCAAGTTCGAGTCCGTATCATCATATATTCGCGGAGTTCCGTACCAATCTATCACCGTACATCCTTTACCATCGTGCCATTATACCAACTATTAATATGCCAAGTTTAAGGAGCAGCGGTGATCCAGTGTTGGCGGAACAGTAAGTCACGGGTTTGGACCCGGGCAGGCGCATTACTTTGTGTGGTATAATTCATCAGGCTACTCTCAAAAACGGTGAAAGAAAACTTCGTGAGGAAACCTATATGTCCTAGAACCAAAAAAACGAAGACATGTGACATCTACCAATCCGTACTGGACCCGCGTGGTAGATTATAGCTCATTCCCTCTTAGAGAGAGGAGGCCTGTGTTCAACACGTGGGAACATTAATAAGATGATGATGATGAATAAGTCAAGTAGTACCCGAAGGTTGAGGCAAGGTGTACTTTATAATACACCTTGTTCGTTGGTTTTGTTTCAAGTCCTATATAATAGGGGGTAAACTTATTGCTGTCGACCTGGCACAAATCCCGACTCCGTGTCTACTAGGTACTGATAAAATTCTAGATGGAAAAGCCCAATTACTTTTTGCCCTACCCGGGAATCGAAATCAAGACCTCTTGAGCAGCAGTCGCTGTTGCAAATACTCGTCCAATGAAGCAAATATAACGTATCGCCATTTTTAAGATCAGGTGAAACACGCCGACTTTCGTAAAGGGATCCCTTTTCAACAGTATTTTTTTTTTTCAAGCTCGCCGTTCTACATCTTAATCTTAATATATATAAATCTCGTGTCACAATGTTTGTCCTCAATGGACTCCTAAACCACTTAACCGATTATAATAAAATTCGCACACCATGTGCAGTTCGATCCAACTTGAGAGATAGGATAGTTTAAATCTCAAATTATGAGACGCAGACGAAGTTGCGCGAGTCAGCTAGTAAGCTATAAATTTTAATTTTGTGTATATTTTTGTGTGCAATAAAGAATACAAATGAGAAACAATTTTAGATGTCTACCTAGCAAGGGTGAACAGACACAGCCTTGTGATAGACGGACAGACAGCGAGCGATGCTTTAGCAATGAGGTCCCGTCGGCACCCTTAGGATACGGGACCCTAGAAAAGGTCAAGGTTGCACATCATTCATGTTGTCCCATAGACTCGATTACAAGCCATCAATCTCGAATGACGAAGGGTAGTCGAAGGGACGTCGGTAAGGATATGTCGTTACCATGATCTGTTGAAAGTAAAATGTGGGGTAAATCAGTCATTTGACAAGTTTGAGATCAAGAAAGGATTTGGTGAGATGGAGTTTTTGTCGAAACCAAATACGTATCGTTGAAAATAGTGAACTTTGTCAGCTTAAGAGGCCTGCGGAGCATGCGAATTTGATACAAACGTAATACCAAAATAATTTGTAAATCAAACATATTCTTAAGGTAATGTGTATTTATTTTGATTGGATTACAAAACATATAGGTTCCCAAACACATATTTTGAATTTATTTATTTCTATAGAAATATATTTTTTCTATAGAAATATTAAATTCCTCATGTCTCGTCTTTATATCATCGTCATTGCAAAATATTTATTTGGGAATATAGATATAATATAATACAATCGAAACACATACACACTGCCTTAAGAATGTGTTTGATTTTCATATTATTTTGGTATTACGTTTGTATGAAAAACGCATGCTCCGCCGGCCCCTTAACCTTTTCCCAAACTATGTAGGTGACGGTTTAGTCCCACCAAACGCCGCTGATATTCAACATTTAACATCCCTGGAGCGACTGCAAACCTGACCTAGTCATCCCAGTAACTGGGGAATACAATGCCCCAATTTTTTTCTTTTTTTTTTGGGATGGGAAATCATCAAATGACTTCTCCCACTCTGGGCGGAGCGGGAGGGAGTGTCAGACTCTTACTGACTAAAACCCATCCTTGTTCCTTCCTCGCCCTTTATGTTCCAGGGCCGCGGTATCTCTTTCGAACAAGCCCGCAACCCCGGCAGGCTTCGGCCCTTGCGGGCCCCTCCAATACAATACCCCTTGGTAAGAGTATTTGTTGGAATCCCAGGCTAATGACTACGTTGGGGGAAGTGTTATTGAGTTTTTCCTTACAATATTACTCAGTAGCAATCCGTCATATAAATTTGTGCCCATCTGGGGGTCTAAAAATCATAAAGGTCTAGTTTTAAGAATTTTAAATTTTGTGTAACAAAATGAATCACGGAAAATTTTAAATTCTTAAAATGGACTTTATTTCAATGGTAACAGATACCATTTTAAGATTTTTTTTTACGTGATTCATTTACGATTCCGCTAAAGCGGCCATTTTAGACCCTCTGATGTCGATAGAATCATCCCTCCCGCTCTTTGTCGGAGCGGAAGGGAGTGTCAGACTTTCACTGACTAAAACCCATCTATGCTTCATCATAGATAGCCCTAGCGCAATAGGATCATCTCTTATTACATGGTTTTTAAATTTACAGCGTGAAATATGGGTGGTAGGTACACGCCCCTGTCCTACCCTTCGTGGTTTTCAAGTATCATGTCCTGTCACATAATTAAAACTTTTCTAGAGAAGCAACAGAAATCTTGACATACTGCAAATCAACAAAATCAACTTCAACATTCGTGGTACGAGTTCCAACCCCACCATCTACAGACCTGAATGAAGGAGGACTTTTGGCCGAAGGGTGTCGTATATCGTCGCTTCCGAGGATGGTTACGCGACACCACGCAGCGAAACACGACGTCGACAACGTTGTGTGTATAGATAAAGTTTTATAGGGTTTAAAATATGCTTTAAATATTTTTTTTTTTAATGTAATCTATCTTCTATATATGTATATAAAAATCAATTATTAGCTGTTCGTTAGTCTCGTTAAAACTCGAGAACGGCTGGACCAATTTGGCTCATTTTGATTTTGAATTATTTGTGACAGTCCAGGGAAGGTTTAAAAGGTGAGAAATAGGTAAGTAGGAAGGTAATATTAGGTAGGTAGTAGTAGGGAAGTAGTAGGTAGGTAGTAGTAGGTAGGTAGTAGTAGGTAGGTAGTAGTAGGTAGGTAGTAGTAGGTAGATAGTAGTAGGTAGGTAGTAGTAGGTAGGTAATAGTAGGTAGGTAGTAGTAGGTAGGTAGTAGTAGGTAGGTAGTAGTAGGTAGGTAGTAGTAGGTAGGTAGTTGTAGGGAGGTAGCAGTAGGTAGTAGTAGGTAGGTAGTAGTAGGTAGGTAGTAGTAGGCAGGTAGTAGAAGGTAGGTAGTAGTACGTAGCTTTTTCCCTCTTATATGACGCAGACGAAGTTGCGTAGGTCAGCTAGTTTCATATATTTTTTCTATGGGCCTTAGTTGCCTGCAAATAAAATGATTAGTTGATTGAAAAACCGGCCATAACAGCTATTAACGCTATTTATGGCGTCAAACTATCAAATCGACAGTTAAAATGGCCACACCATCATCATCATCATCATCATCAGCCTATAATGTTCCCACTGCTGGGACACGGCCTCCTCTCAATGAGAGGGAATGGGCTATAATCTACCACGCGGGCCCAGTGCGGATTGGTAGATGTCACATGTCTTCGAATTTTTGGTTCTAGGACATGCCGGTTTCCTCACGATGTTTTCCTTCACCGTTTTGAGAGCAGCGGTGATACACGCACGACTTACTGCTCGTAAGTTGGGGCCGCCACCACTGGGCCACCGCTGCTCTCACACAAATGGCCACACAATATTCAATATCCTACCATATTATACAAAACATACCCTCGTCAAAACGAGCCTAACAACAAATAAATCCGCTTCGCTTCACTGAGTTAACAAGTGGACTGTGTAGTCATTTGTCAATATGTTTGTTAGCCATATTGGCCTGGAGCCAAGGCCCCAAGTGAGGCCTGGAAGTACTCAGGGTGCCTAGTCCAATCCTTAAGATAATGGCTTCTCAGAAAGGGTGTAAACAAACTCATCACGAAGCCGTCAAAAAAGCATTCTGTGCTTGTGTTTAAAGTAAAAAACTTACATTAAAAACATGTGTTTATAAAATAAAGTAATTCTTTATTCTTTATTGCGTACCACATAGTGTATAAAGATGGAAGGAACATAAATATAATCACAATTATGGACCCTGTTGGGAAAATTACTTGGGGAAAAGTTGGAACTTTTTTCTTCCAATATCTCTGTAACTAGAAGGTTCCCAGGTATGGTCTAGAACAAATGTCTCAGATTGACAGTAACTTCTCGTAAAATACAGTAAATGTCACATACTACTAGCAAACTACTTAAATCTTATCCGAAATTCCTTGCCTCTACTGTAAGAGCCCCACTTAGCATTGATTGATCTTAATTCCTTCAAGGTTTAAGAGCACTCGATCCAGAAATTAGCAGTAATTTGATTTATTATTTATTTTACTTGTTGTACTTAGCCAGGCTCACGTGGAGGTCGAAAATTTTCCACGAGATTCCACTGGGGAAAAATTATTCTTCATCCTAAAGTCAATAGTGTACCCGTAAACTGAATTTCGTTAAGGAAAAAAAAGGGCCAAGTTCGACGTAAAGGATTTCAACATCGTAGTAGGGGAGCCACTTTAATTTATTATGTTGTGACCACAGAAACACAATCTGTGAAAATTTATATAACAGTCTATCTATTAAAGATCATGAGATAAAACCCGATGACAGACAGACGGACGGACTGCGGAGGCGGTCCCGTTGATCTCCTTTGGGTACAGACCCCTTAAAGCAAGATTAAAAAAAAATAAACGGACTTACTTTCACATTAATATTAGGATTGGGTAATCCCCAATCAATCACGAATACCACCCCCCCCCTTTCATAATTGTTCTCATGATGATTGATTGGGTCGTAAAAAAAACATCAAGAAACGTAATTATTAAAGTAAGCACAAAAAAACATAATTTCATCGAAAATGTAACAATGAATACCTTTACAATTGATAAATGTATCTTAAACGATTAAAAATAAACAGTTCATCTAAAACCGAACAACTATCCCCTAAAAGATTGTAACAAATGGATCCTAAAACGGAACGGCATAAAAAACCCAGCAATGATTCTTTTATAAAAATATAAATATGTAATGAGGGTACTAAAACTCCTCGCAATCGGTTTTATTCGCAACTATTTACTTAAGCTTTAGGGTTAAGATAAAGCAATAATATTTAGATTTGGGCGTTTAGTTGAGTTGAAGGTCGTAGTTGTATTCAGAAGGCTAATTCACGTAATTTTATGACACATCGATGTAGTTGTAGTGCAGCTGCAGTTAAGTTTAAGTTCGAGTGACAAACGGTATTCTTGTAATCTTTGAATTGCGCGTAAGCTGCGCGTGAACTGCACGTCAGCTGAACGTCAACCAAACTCAACCAATCTACTTATAGTGTGGCCATATGAGAGAAAAAATAGTACTTACTAAATAATCGAAAAGAATCGATTACATTTCAATAAAAATTACGTTATTTTAATATTAAAATAATACCCTAGTTGCGATTTTAGTGCTTTTTCTTACTATATAGACAAATTATAATTATTTAATTCACAATTTAACTCATATTTTACTAAAATTAGGCTGAATGATGCTTTGTCATTGCCCCATGATGACGAAACCAAACCTGTCAAAATAACAGACCCGCCAATGACGAGAAAATTGAAAAACAAGACAGCAGTGTAAGGAAAACTCAAAAGATTTATACTTTAATAGACGGTAAGCATGTATTATATTATAATAAAATTATGTTTAAGAATGTAACTAGATAAACGATGAAGTAGCAGTATAAATATATTTCATAGTGTTTCATCCTGATTCCTCAATAGATAATTATGACTTCACGCAAAAGAGTTTCCCTGCGGCAAATGGAACTGCTGGTGGAATATCTAGAGGGTCACAGGGACCTTGCCCGTGGCAGACTTCGATCAAGGGAGGGGAGTGCCCTCACATCGCGCCTTTGGGCAGAGTGCGCAAATATATTAAATGCCGAGGGAGACGGTGATCAAAGAACTCCCAAAGAGTGGAGTAAGGTCTGTTAGATTCTATCAATATTGTACCTACGTGTATTGGTACATTCTACTTGGGTAAATAACCAGTTTTGTAATATTTTTAGTGGTATACTGACTATAAGTGCCGCTTACTCAACCGCATCAAGCAGATTCGGCATAACCAAAGGGGTACAGGTGGAGGGCCAGGCGTACCCATATCGATACCTATCCCCTTTGGATGAGAGAATCGCCGCTCTGCTTGATGCAGGCACGGAAGCTGTAGGGAAGAGTGGCACGCCCCAAAATGTGGTGCAAATCAATCCCTTGTTGGTGAGTTATAGAACACCTTTCTTGTCCATACTATATTCATGCTTTGCAGTCATAGTCAATGATTTTTTCTTTTTGCTTTGCTAGCCTGCACCCCACGCAGTTTCTCCGTTGCCTGCTCTGCCCGATAATTTACCAGTTCCAATTCCCTCATTTGCTGAATTACTGTCAGACGGTATGGAACCTGCACCTATACCCAACAATAGTATTAATATTATGTGAGTTTCAATTTATGTCAAGCACTATTAACATTTTATAATAGCTGTGCTATTACTAACCAGTTAATATTCATGTTATTTATTTTTTCAGAGATGAAGATAATATTATTGTTGATGGTACACCCGCTATGACACAAGACATCACGCATTTTACTGAAAGGTAATTATAGAAATTTGTCACATTAGGAAATAAATAACAGTCTGATATCCATAATATAATATTTTTATTTTATTTCAGTGCGCAAGAGGCTTCTGCAGCTAGACAGTGTCGCAGAAACAACCCTCGTCGTCGTGGACAGCTCGACCTTCCAATAAATCCCTGTTTGGCCGCCTATTGCTTTGGGCAAGAATACTCTGTGTCTCCGTACGCACATCCTCCTCAGCAGCTCTACGCCGTACACGCATTCTCTCCTCTTGCTCACGCTCTTGATGTGTCAGTTGGGGTACTGGCAAACTATACTGCACAGGCATTCACTATTTGGCCTGCAAAAACAGGATCATAGTGAAGCATGCGTGCAGCTAACAAACACCTGTAACAAAGACATTTAGAAACTAAAATAAATACCTAACAATAAATAGAAGATGGCCTTCAATACATTCATTTGGTTTGACTTCTTGAGCTAAAGATAATAAAAAAGAGTATGATTATGAAAAGGAAACTTAGAGAAAACTAGTTTTACCCAAAAACATACCTGAATCGAGCTTTCAAGACACCAATGCATCTCTCTATTGCGGGCCGAGACTTACAGCTTATAGTAATGCTCTTCAGGGGAGCCTGGTATTGCGTTCAACACCAGTGTTGAACGCAATACCAGGCTCCCCCAGGCTGACCCCAGGGTCATCATAATCTTCCTCAATGCATAACCGCTGTCACCTGGAAGAATAATTATTAAAATAAAAATATAATTCAAAATATTTAATGTAAGCATAATTAAATGAATGATTATACTTTTTTAGTATGTATTATAAGGAAGGACATTCACCAAGCAAATATATTTCCTCTTCAGCATATTTTTCGTTGAGATAGGCCTGTAATGGGTGATCACGCCATACTGACGAATCATGGGTTGCCCCAGGTTTACTGGGGTCAATACATAAAATGTTGAGATCTGCATCACATATCTAAAACAATAATTTTCAAATGTAGAAACAGGTTTTTTTATGACATAATATTAATAGCTACCTAAGTATTGCTTGTTTTTTAAAGTAGATTCATTTTGATTACATACAATCATCACATTCAGGGAATGATATCCTTTTCTATTAAAATAGCGTTCTTCATGTTGGCTGGGTCTTATAATGGCAACATGGGTGCCATCAATACAGCCAATTACCCCTGGCAACTTGAACTTTCTATAAAAACTGAAAAAAAAACAGATATTTTGTTAATAGATAAAAATAAATTAAACTAACAATAACTCTAAAAGTAAGATTCCATAAATTTTTATTTTACCATCTTTTTACTTATTTATTTATTAACACTTCAAGCACAAAAGTACAGAGGCGGACTTAATGCCATAGGTACTTCATCACGGGCTTCCCTTGTCATGGGAAACTTAACATAGTCGGTAAATAAGTTTCTCATGTTCAGGGCTTTTGTGACTTGCCGGATCGCTCTCGACACAGTGGGCTGTGATACTCCATGGCACCATGCTTTGGCCAACCAGAGTCTGATATGATCCAGTTGCCAAGAAAGCTAGTGTTATGAGAACCTGAAAGTCACTCAATTTTTAGACTACCTATTGTAAAATAGGTATAATGTATTTTGCATTATTTAATTCCAATACTAATTGTACCTCACGGTTTCATAGCGTAATGTTAAATGGCCTATAACCTTCAAGTAACTTTGAATTGACTACTTATTAGTTCTAGTGATTAGCCCGTTCAAACTAACAAACTCTTCAGCTTGATTAAATTACAATAGATTACAATAGTAGTATGGTTCGACTAACCTTTGCCTGTACACTCAAACTATCTTTCCTTCTCTCCTTCGGAATATAATTATGTTGATAATTTCGCTATCAATTGTCGAGTCAAGCTTTTGCTCAGACGATAGGTTTTCTGGAATTCTCGATCAGAAATATGGAATGGATCCACAGAAAACCTGTGTCTTCTCAAAGCTTGACGACGTTCGACTTCATCAACTTCGGCAGCGAGGGATAAAATTCTCAATCCAAGTTGGAAACTCATTATTCACTAAAAAGGTAAAAAACATTTAGGATTTCATTGAAAATGACTTGTGGTTAACTTGTCTAAATACATTAATCAATTTAAAACACTTACATCTTCAAAAAATACAATTTGATGCCAACAAAAGTAAATAAAGAGGAACTTATGTTGTGCGTAAACAAAACTGCACGTTGATCGAATTTAAAAGCTGTCATTTTGACACGTCAAATGAATAGTAGAATACCGATCATGTTTCGTTCCAAAGTACGCACCAAAGACGCGCAACAGTAGAATACCGTTATTGCGCTCGCGTGACGCGAACTTGACGCGAGCGTGTCTGACAGCGGTAGAGAATACGAAAAGCGTTGTTTTGATCGAAACTTAACTGCAGCTGCACTGCAACCGCACGTCTTTAGTTACGTGAATTAGCCTACAGAGATGAATAACAATTTAATTGATGTTGCAAAACGGTCTTAAAGAAGAAGATCATCTGAATGTCACCGTAAATTTGTCAAATACGTTATATTGTAATCTCTCTAGCGATATTGTAAACTCTTGAATTATTATCAAACGAACATACCGCTTACAATAAAAAACATTATTTTTCGTTAAATGCATGCGATGGTAGTCAACTCACGTGGAGTGGAGGGAAGGAGGGGTCCCCCTTGCCCAATGGTACCACTCTCATGAAAAGATACTATACCATTCCTGAGAAATATTGATTAATATAACCTAACCTTAAATTACTTTATATTCCCCTAAAAAGCGTTTGTCGACGGAGCCCCGTTTGCGGGGCCCTTTTTCCGAGTGCAGGGTTTAAAGGAACCTAACTAACCTAACGGAGGGGTGCCCCAAGTCCCGATTACGGGGGCAGAGATACTTCCGCATGCTCAGTTGACAATAATTCGAGAGTTTACAATATCGCTAGAGATAAACACGTTATATTGTAATGTAACGTGTTTGACAATTTTACGGTGACATGAATAATAACAGCTGCACAGTTCTAAAAGAAAGTCATGTTAACCTTGTCGAAGCCGGTCTATGGATGGGTGACCATAAGCATGATGGCAGTATCAAAAAATTACAAATCTATTTAGTCCGTCAGTTAGAGTATTGAACTATAATGGACACGTACACACACACGCATCAGAGAAGATTCAATCAAAGAACAGCCGATGATGGCATCACCTATCTACAGAACCCTAAAGACCCGCTTCTTCAAAAAACACAACAACATAGAGCTCATAGAGGAGTTGTGTTACTACTCAGGCACAAAAGAGGTAAAGATCTACACCAACGATGGGACAGGCGTCGGGGTGTTCTTCGACGACCTAAACATTAAAATATGCAAATCTCTTGGAATGTTCAACTCTGTTTACCAAGCAGAGTGTGTTGGTATTATCCAAGCAGCACACGCTATAGAGGCCAGGGAGGTTACGGATACCAACATCCGAATACTCTCCGACAGTGCCTCAGTTCTTCAATCCCTAAACAGTAACCAGATCACGTCGATACTAACACTAGAATGCCACAAGGCCCTAGAACGAATTACGGTGCTTAATCACAACACGGTAACGCTGCAATGAATTAGAGGTCACAGTGAATCACTCGGTAATGATGCGGCTGACGAACTTGCCAGAAGAGGATCCAACACAAAACCCTACGGACCCGAACCCATTGTGCCCATTCCCTTCAAGCAACTAAGAAGCTGGTTAAAGGATCACACCCAAATATAAGCGAAATGGTGGACCTCGACACCAGGATTTAGGCAATCCAAGGAAGCTATGCCATCCCTGTAAACCCTTCCACACTCAAGGAATCACTGACAGTCCCCTGTGCAGAGCGTGCATGGAGGCGGTGGAGACGGTAGCGCATGTGCTCCTTGAGTGCACATGCGTTATCAAGATTCGAGAGGAGATCCTGGGAACGCCAAGATCACTTTCGGATGTCCTGAGGAGACCGGGAAGTTTGATCTGCTTCTGGAGGGAGGTGGGCTGGTTGGAGTAACCGGCCACCATGGCTCACGCACAATGGTCCACCTCAAGGACTAAGTGCGGAAATCTAATCCCCATGATAATAGATAGACAGATGGCCACGTAGTTTTTGTTTTTGTAAATCAATGAATGTTGACATAGATTAAACGCATCGAAACTCGGGATTGGGGGCTCGTGACGTCAGAACTTACTTTAAATTATACCAAAGTGTGACGTATTGAGATTTTTATAGCGTCGTATCTTCCTCAAGTTTTGTTTACGTAACGAAAGAAAAAATACTGTTCAAATATTTTTTGAAAATCTAAATGATGGACTAATCATATTCTTTTGTCGTCTTAAAAAAAAATCGTTTACCAACAATATTTTTTGCGTAAAGTTACTTAGTTTGATGTACAGACTGCTTGGTGAACGGCTTTGTGATGCACTTAGTATACTAATGTTATAAATAGAAAAGATTTGTATTTTTGTATGCAACGAGTACTTAAAAACTACCGCACGATTTTAATAATTCTTTTAGCAATAGATAGCTACTTTATCAGCAAGTAACATAAGCTATATTTTTTCCACGTACTCCCACGGAAACGGGAACTAAGCATGTGTGTGCACAACCGCACAGCGTGAACAGTAAGAGAGTAGGAGTAGAAATCGGTAAATGGGGGAGGAGACTTAAGGAGGTTCCTAAGATGCTACCGGCCAGATATATCAAAGGGACGGGAGTAGGAAAAACGTTGCCATAAATAGGATGGTGTTTTAGGGTTATGGAGGATGTTGAAAAGCTGACACAATATCCGAGAGTTAACATAATTGTGGGAACGGAATGTTATGATAGAGAGTGGAATGAAACGTAAAGATGAACGGCAGATGTAAAGCATGTTGAATGAAAGAGATGAAAGTATAAAATAGTCTAGGAGTGGTAGAATAAGCAAGTGAATGTTAAGAAAGGTGAAAAATTAAGAGACTGGAATACGGAGAAAAAAAGACTAAGGACGTTAGCTACGAAGACGTGTAAAAGTAAATTAAAGTTTATAATAATCATCAGTGCTTTTATTTGACCCAAATCGAACAAATCCCACATAATTAGTAAGAGTTGGTGGTTAAGAAGGAAAACATCGTGAGAAAACCGACATATCCTAGAACCAAGATTCGAAAAAATGTGACATCTACCAATCCGCACTGGGCCTGTGTTGTGGATTTACTCTCATAAAGAGGAGTCCTGCGTCTCAACAGTGGGAACATTAATAGACTGAAGAAAATCAACTAAACCACATGGTTTATTTATTTATTAAAAGGAGAACCAACAGCTAAAATAAGTGAGTAACAATTGATTAAGCGACACAGAGCCGATTACAGGTTCTCACGAGTAGACACAGAGATAATAGTAGAGGATCACAAAATAGCAAGCACGATAATAATACAAATTAAGGGTATTAAAAATAAGCAATAAGCACTAAATACACTCACTTAGTTTATTTTGGCAGATGAAAGGCCAGTTCATGAATGCAATACGGTCTAAATTCACAATAACTGAAGGGGTTCTGTACAAACATAAGCCTTTTGAAGAATTACTTTATTAAAGTGCGGAACCCAAAACGGGTATAACTCATGATACATCGGCTGCCCGTTGATGTTACTAACATTTTTGGTAACTAGGGTAGTGGGTAATATGCTATCCCTAAAGTTGGGTTTTCATTTGCAGCGGGAATTTTCTTTTGGTAGTCTTAAACAATCATCATCTGCCTAGCCTTTTCCCAACTATGTTGGGGTCAACCCAGTTAATACTAGGAAATACGATACCACTTGGTAAGACTGGTGTCAGACATTTTGGGGCCACTGACTACCTGTAACGACTGGCAAAGATGGACAAATGACAGCCGGGACCAACAGCTTAACGTGCTTTCCGACGGTATGTAAAGGTGGTCACCCATCCACAGACCAACCTAGGCAAGCATGGCTTAACCTAAAGATCGACCCGAGCGGCTAATGTTATTTAGCCATGAGCTCTTCAATAACAAAAATCCAAAAACCTGTATATACTGGTCTTCTCAAAACCTCAAAATACTAACGAAATAAAGCTTTATTTATTGATTTACTTATTTACTAGCTAATGCCAAAGCATTATGAATTTCGTACTGGCGTTTCAATTCACTATTGGTCAGCCTTTTTGTACTATTTTAAGATATTTGTGTTTAGTTTTAGTTAAAGTTTGACGACCCGAATGGCATAATGGTATTGACGCTGCCTTACGTTTATTTCGGAAATAATCGCTCCAAAAGTAAAAAACAATGGGAAAATATGAAAAAAATCTGAAAAGTAGAACTTTTTAAGGACTTTCTAGGAAAATAATTTTGAACTTGGATGGAAACAACAGATTTTGTACAAAAAAGACAAAAAGTTTTACAAAATAATTTCTGGACTAAGTTTGTAGTATAATCGTATATGCAAGCATTTTTTTATTGTGACGGACGGGAAACTACGGAACCCTACACTGAGCGTGGCCCGACACGCTCTTGGCCGGTTTTTTGTTACTTAACCGTACAACAAGAAGTACCTCAAAACAACCAATCCTCTCTCGTCAGTCAAACTCTCGATGTCCTAACTTGTAAGGCAAGAAGACGTTGCTGAGAAAACAAGTTAATTACTGTTTCTAAACAAGTTAGGAGATGTAATTAGTCTCTAACTTGCTCCACAACTTTGTGTGCGTCAGTCAGGATGAGTACAATCGATATTACTTAAATGTACGAGTGTTCCTGCTGTCAGAGTGTATGCTTTACACGACATAGGTGTCGATTCTGTTGTGCACAAACTAAACTTAATTTAGGCTCTTACTATCTTTTTCTCACTAATAAAATGAGAAAGAACGGACGTAATTTAGAGCTGTCAAATTTAATTCGAACTAATATTTCCATACCAATGAAGGGTGCACGTAAAAACATGTCGACTAAAAACACGGTGAAGCGCAAGGCATAAACTAGTTTGACATCTCTAACTTAGTTGATAGCTATTGCAGTCCTTTTCTCGCACTGCCTTTTAGTAAAAGATAGCAATAGCCTAAATTAAGTTAAGTTTGTGCACAACAGAATCGACACCATTGTCGAGATATATTGACGGCTCGAATGGCGTAGTGGTAGTGAGGCTGCCTTACGTTCATAGAGTCCTGGGTTCGAATCCCGGTAGGAGCAAACGTTTGTGTGATGAGCATGGACATTTGTTTCAGAGTCATGGATGTTTATATGTATAATAAGTATGTATTTACAAACAAAAAAGTATAAATGTAGTATATCAACTAGCTGGTGTCCACGACACAAGCCTTGCTTAGTGTGGCACTAGATGGCGCTGTGTGTTAATGTCCAGTGATATTATATTGTATTAATATATTATTTAAAAGCAGGAAAATGCCTAAGAAACGATGGAATGGTTTACTATTTAGGCTATTTCTGCCTAGCATTCCAGAAACAAAAAGTGTGTTGTGTCCACGACACGCCTTGCTTAGTGTGACACTAGATGGCGCTGTGTGTTAATGTCGAGTGATATTTATTTATTATTTATTTATTTGTTATTATCTCTCAGCCATGCTGGATTGGTATCCTCACGATATTTTCTTTCACCGAAGCTAGTGGTGAAAAACACATGAATTAAAAAAAATGAGGTTTGTGTCTTAAGTTTGACCTCGAGACTCATGACCTGATACCGAGACAGTCGCAACATTAGGTTGCCTTCTATGTACAAATACACACTGAGAAAAACTGAATAGCGATGTTCTCTTGGACTAAGGATTGCATGACTCATAACTAGACAAAACAAAAAACAGGGGCATAATTCTGCTATTTTTATAAATTCGTCACTTCAACACGATTCCATTCTCATCCCATTGTCATTTTGCTTAAAGTTCGTAATCTGCTAAATTCACAATGGTCGATCATTGGTCGGTCGATGGTCTCGTAATAAAATTGGCATTTCCGTGTTGCCATTATTATGAAACCATTCGTACAAATGGTTTTCGAAATCTACTACTAAATGCGAACATTTATTCATGCCAGATTTCATGTCATCATCATCATCATCATCATCTCAGCCGAAAGACGTCCACTGCTGGACATAGGCCTCCCCCAAGTGTCGCCACATTGACCGGTCCCTTGCTACTCGCATCCACCGGATTCCCGCTACCTTCACCAGGTCATCGGTCCACCTAGTGGGAGGTCTTCCAACGCATCGTCTTCCGGTCAGCCTTTGATTCGATCGAAACCTGGGCTGTACTGCAGTCTCTCCAACGGTGCCAAATTGACTATCACAACATCGAGGTGTTGAAGTGTTTGTACAAAAACGCCACCATGTCAGTCCGACTTCAGGACCAAGCCTCGGAACCTATCCTTCTGCAGCGAGGTGTAAGACAGGGAGACGTCATATCTCCGAAACTGTTCACCGCTGCACTGGAGGATGTCTTCAAGGTTCTGGACTGGAGAGGGCTAGGCATCAACGTCAATGGCGAGTACATCACTCACCTTCGGTTTGCCGACGATATTGTGGTCATGGCTGAGACCATGGAGGACCTCAGTACAATGCTCGATGACCTCAGTAGAGCCTCCAAAAGAGTGGGTCTAAAAATGAACATGGACAAGACGAAGGTCATGTTGAATGCCCATGTCACACCCATTCCTATCAAGATCGGAGACTCTACACTCGAAATTGTAGACGATTATGTATACCTAGGACAAACGGTCCAGTTAGGTAGGTCTAACTTCGAGAAAGAGGTCAATCGTCGAATCCGACTCGGCTGGGCAGCGTTCGGGAAGCTGCGCGGTATCTTCTCGTCCAACTTACCGCAGTGTCTCAAGACGAAAGTCTATGACCAGTGTGTGTTGCCAGTGATTACATACGGGACCGAAACGTGGTCGCTCACAATGGGCCTTATCAAAAGGCTTAAAGTCACCCAAAGGGCAATGGAGAGGGCTATGCTCGGAGTTTCCTTGCGTGATCGAATCAGAAATGAGGACATCCGCAAGAGAACCAAGGTCACCGACGTAGCCCGAAGAATTGCTAAACTTAAATGGCAGTGGGCAGGGCACATTGCTCGCAGAACGGATGGCCGATGGGGCCGAAAAGTTCTGGAGTGGCGACCGCGAACCGGAAGATTTCATGTACGAGATTAATATTCTATGACATTTCTTTCAATGGAGTGTCAGTGGTTGTTCATTGAGAAGTCATAATGACGCCATTATATTAGTAGATTACCAAACTTGTCAAAACTTGACAGAACTTGATCATTATGAAATCAATGATTGACTATTCCGACACTATTATAATAGTAGAATTGAGGCCCTGTAAACTTGTACCAAAAACTCACAATTATAACCAAATTTATATCACGCGTATCATAGTACAAAGGTCCCGCATCAAAATGTGCCTTTGCACATTTTGATGCCCCAACATTGTTGGGAAAGCCCAACAATGTTGGGGCCAAGGTCTAGTCAAACTAGATGCAGCTGAATAATAGTAATTTAAATGAAGCGACTCCCTATCTGACCTCGACAACCCAGTTAGTAGTGGGTAATACGATACCCTTTGGTGACTGGTTGTCAGAATTACGGACCACTGACTTCCTGTCCCTCTCATTGAGAGGAGGCCGTGTCCCAGCAGTGGGAACATTATAGGCTGATGATGATGATGATGATGATGACTTCCTGTAAAGACTGACAGGAATGATAACTGGGACCAGTCAAAGGCTTAACGTTCTTTCTGAGACACGGAGGAACAACACAGGTCCTGTATACCATTACAATTAAATTTTTTTCTTCATGCAAACTAGAACAGTCATGAAACTAATTCCTCTGTCACTGGGCCCCAACCTTCGCACGTCAACACAAACTATCCACATTTCCCTTTTATCAAATAGCCCGACATCAATATTTATTTCAATCTATCTCAAAAAAGGGAAGCATTTAGATGGCATGATTTTCATTTTTTTAGCTTTTTAAGGATGGTTCTTGTAAAAGCCGAATGAACACCTTGTTATTTTTTGTGAAGATAATAAATGAAAATAGCCGCTCTGGTGTTTTTCGGGTTAAGCCGCCCTTTCGTAGGTTAGTGCGAGGATGGGTCCAGTAAGTGGGTTACCACCTCGACCTCCAAAAGCACGTTAAGCTCCCGCGTCATTATCTTTGACAGTGTTGTTATATGTAGTTAGAAGACGAATGTCAAAGCAATGTTCAAACTAATATGGCAACACGAAGTTTTTCGAAGCACATTTCTATTCAAGTTTTTCTGTCCGTTGTTATTTTAAAGTGACTTCTATTTTTGGTGTCAAAAGGTTGGTCTAAACAGGGTTATCTGAAAAACACCAACAACCTAGCAGGTAGGTTACTAACATTATAAACAACAACATTTGTTCTACAACTTTATCAAAAACAGGCAAAAAAAACGACTTTTCATAAAAAAAACTCGATCAGCTGTTCAGACATTTGTATGGGGAGTTGGTTCTTTTTTTTTGTTTTCGGAAAAGTGGTAGAACAAATGTAGTTGTTCATGATGTTAGTAATCCACTCCTGCGAGAATGTTGGTGTTTTACAACTATCCCTGTACAATATAACGAGTATCGATCTGTGAGCTGCCACGTACTCCAGCAAATCTTCGTTTCTGAGCTAAGATATTAAATTAATTAAGGATAATAATTTATCATAAATTACGTCAACTACAACATCAACGGTTCCCAGTATATTGTAAGCTCATAATCTGTTTATTAATATTATGGAAATAAAGTCTACAGAGGCGGTCTTAATACTCAATGCGATAGAGTTTTTGAACACTGATGCAGTAGCAAATGGATTACGAACTGTTGATAGAAAAGGTGTTTATCTCAATAAGGAAGGGCAGAAAAAAACCTTGCACTAGACTATCACACAAGGTAAACACTATTATAAACTACTACGGTTCATAACTAAACTAAATAAGTAATTTCCGTAATTTCTGTTTATTTTGAGCAGTTGCAAGCACCATGATCGCAGTTTTACTGGAGAATGCGAGTGGATAGTAAAAAAATATCAGGAGTAGACAATTCTGTAACCACACACTCACCAGGTTTTGAGAAAGTCTTTATTATGTTACCGGCTGTTACTTTTGAGCATACTCAAAACTGGATTCTACGTACTTGACAGCATGAAACCATCCTCTCAATTGAAATTATTATTACAAAATAAACATAAAAAAAAATGTTAATAAAGAAAGCGTGTGTGTCTATCCAAAGTTAAAAATGTCGTATTCTAGCTATTAATCGTTGAGGAGCTGTCTCGTGAAGACGATCCTAGATCAGGTCATGTATGTTGCAAAAATGTATTATAAACAGAGCCCATGATATGTGCATCATTTAATTTATTCGGTTGGGTGACTCAATTTTTATACTATGAAATACATATATTAAGCCGTCCACGCGATCTATAAAATGGGACCTCGCGAGTCACTCAGAGAAAAATTCAAGAGATCTATATTCTCACTCTGCCTTCACTTTATCTTTTTATGTATTTTATCCGTCCAAGAAAATCGAGGGCTATTCAAAATTAAAAGCGACCTACATAATTAAAATACACGTATGAAACTTGAAATTGTAATACCAAAATTCAGATTACCAAAAACTAGCAAGTCTTTTATTAAAAACAGTATATGCATTTATAACAAGATGCCAAATAGTCAGTTATAGAACTGTCAGTTATTAAACGTGTCCTTATGAAAAAAGCATGTTACAGAATTAAAGACTACGTTGAAGACAAAGAAGTTTGGCCATAGTTCCTTCTGCGCATGCGGCAGTTGTTTTTGTCCCTGGTAGCTCAAAAACAACAAAGATTTGTGGATGTCTCTAACTATTCACAATCTATTTTTGTTTAATTCAGATTTGTACAATAGTTCTCAAATATTTTTTTATCGTCTTTTGCTCAGAATAGTTACAGCACTGATGATAAAATTTGTGTAGCTTGTTTAATTTACCACCACCATTTCTTGCAAGTTAAATACAAACTTGTAACTAACGGTGGATTCATATCGGACGCAATATTTGTGTTTGCAATGAGAGGTTTTCTTTTTGACAGTTAAAAAGAAAATATTTTCCATGAACTCAATAGATGGCGTTGATCCGACTACGTTACTGGGTGCCAAAGCCAAAACGCTTGAAAAAAAACACGTCACATACGCTCGTTGACTGACACTTTCGTCTGCATAAGCTTCCGAATATAATCATTAGGTCCAAGTGATTATTATGTGACGTCATACCAGCGTCATCTATCCAGCGACTAGAGAAGAGTTGAAAAAGAAAATCCCTCATTAAAGGTCATTCTGTTGGCACTCCATTTAGCGACTACGACTACTCCTTGTTCTAAAACGTAGGCTTTAAGTGAAATTCTGTGGGAAATGAGTCGGTTTGTAATTACTGAGCGCTCCAATACCCGTTTGTAGAAATCTTAAGAGTCTGAAAACGAGGTCAGTTGTGGCGCAGATCGTTTTCTTTTCAATTTAAACTTCTGAACGATTAAGGGTTGATTGCTTCGTGTGGTACTTATTTGTTATTGTATTGCTATTCAGTGATAGAACTGGCGAGGTCTCTGTCTGTCTGCGGGTAACTGTTTCTCTTCCAAACAGCTGCACGGATTAGGATGGATTGCCTTAGCACAGACCATGGACACTGTAATAACTTAAAAAAAAAAATACAATATCAAACTATTTCATTTCACATAGGCCTAGATGGGCACTTATAAAACGTCGACAAAGGTGCACGGTTCGCGTTGGCCAATTTCATGGAGAAGAACCGGCAAGAAACTCTATGGTTAAATAAATAAATAAAATAAAAAGCCTTTTATTTCTTGCATTACAAATAAATTAATAAATAACATAACATGCATGCAATCACAAACAGATCGTATTAAACAATTCAATTCAGTTCAATTCATTATTTATAAAATGTTTTTTTTTTTATTATAAATAATAGCAATTAAAATAATAAACAAACACAATTAAAAAAATCAAATAATCAATCATTCATTCAAATTTTTGTAGTAATTATTCATTATTATAATTGTTATGAATCTAAATGTCGATTAAAATAAGAAAAGTTAATTAGAATTTGATTACAGAAAATTGATTAATAAATTAGATTACATAGAATTGATAAACGATTTGATTTAAAAGAAATGATTAAAAATTCGATTACAAAAAACTCTATGGTTACTCTTTTCAAATCATTTGGAATTACAATATTTTTATGTTACAGCATTAGTGCTAAAGTATGGGGGGACATTGTAGCCCCGACCAGGGACTTAAAAACATCTTTCATAAAGGTTACAGAATTATAAGTGTTACATGTTGAAATGGTAACAGAACCAAATATGTAACACTTATAAATGTGTTTTCAATGTGTTACCCCAAACCCCACTTACAAAAGTGTAAGCGTAACATATCTGTAACAGATATAAAAGGTTTAACAGTGTTAATAAGTGTTTAACAGGTAAACTCAGCGTTGCCATTGGATAGCCAAAATCTAGTCACAGTCTGTTGTAAAACTGATTATTTCAGTTACACATATTAACACTTCTAACACATATAAAAGGTTACAGTTTGATTCGGTAACACTATTGTATCTGTTACATCTAAAAGTGTTTTTCTGTTGAAAATGTTTTATTAAAAATACCTTATTACAGTTGGTTACAGTTTGAGTCCCTGGACCCGACAATAGGTCGTTGCTTACTTATACATTGTGGAATAATCTCGTACTTCAAGGCAGTTGAAATCAACTTTATATAATTTCTATAGATGACTAGCTTTTTCCCGCGGCGTTGCTCGCGTTCATCATCTGCCGAGTCATTTTCAAACGAAGTTAGGATCGACTTCCAGTATTACCAGATGCAGCTAAATATCAGTATTTTACTTGGAGAAATTGCCTATCTGACCTCCAAAACTTTTTTAGTACTGGGTAATATGATATCCCTTGTTAAGATGGGTAGTCTGACTCTTGACCACTGATTACTTGTAACAGCTGTCAAAGATCTACAATTGACAGAGAAGACCAACGGCCTTTTTTGTTTTACACCATACCTGGGAACCTTCTAATTATTGAGACGGGTCAAAGTTACAACATTTTGACAAGTTTTTTTTTTAAATACAAGTTTTTTTTGTAATATTTTGACACCTCCATGACCCCCGTACTATTCAATCCATCCAACAGCACAATGTTTTAAGTGCGTTACATTGAGTTCTACCACAAAACATGATATTTAATAACCTCAAAAAAAAAGTTGTTTCCCAGCAATAACTTTTGCGTTATGTTACTTAGTTTTATGTACAGAATGCTTGGTTAATGGCTTTGTGATGAGGTGGTTTATACCCTGTATAGTTATGACAATCAGGGATACACTAGCTTACCATTAGTGAAAGAATTTTAGAAAAAGAAAGAAAGAAAAGAAAAAGCATTTATTAGCCCGACAGGACAACACATAAATAAAAAAATAATAGTAAAATTGTGATTATAACACTAGTTTAAAGTAAACATAATGAGAGAATAAAAAAATAAGATAATAATAATAACGAAATCATAAGAAAATACAAAAACAGAATTTATCCTGTACAAGACCAAAAGGCTCCTATCTCAGCATGGTGCTGTAACATTTAAAAAAAAAAGTCACAGCGCTGATATTCTGATAGGGCCCAAAGTGATGCCACGATCAGATACGGCTAAGAATAAAAAATAAATAAGTATAAACAAAGTATAAACAAGCAAATATAATTAAAAATAAATAGAAAAGCAAAACAAAATTAATAGTTACATCGACACCCCACGTAACCGTAATGTTCGTCAATCTGTGCCATAACTTTTACTGGCAACACAGACAAACAGAGACGCGGGCGCAGACTTCACTATGTAATCTGTGGCGCAGACATACTTGTTTTGTTTGGGTACAATGTCATCTCAAAGAGAATTCAAACGTAATAATTAAATTTTAAACTCTGTAATTCACAACACTACTCGTGTATTCTGTTACTGTAATCATAATCCCAGATGGTGTGCAGTGATTGTGTAACCTAAGTACTAGTATTTTATTTTATTATAGTGGTGCTGTCAACACGTTCACAACAAGAAATAATAATTTTATTAATACATAACCGTAGTGTAGTCGTGAGTTATCGAAGGACAAAGTATAAAAGGACAAAGTATATATAATTTTAGGAATCGAGTCAGCAGATCTGATGACCTTACATCCAAATTTACGTACTGTACCTCTGTACAATACTAAAACGTGTAGTTGAAGAGAACCGATTTAAATAAATTTAACGGTTTGCACGAGTACCCAATTATTTGTAACATCACTAAGTCTAGAGTCTAGACTCTCATAATTGAACTCAAATATTGGCCGAGAATTCCGACAATGGTAAATCTTCAGTTGTTATTGGACTTTAACATATTATAATATTTTACATAATATACCTATATAGCTCTTTTACATTTTAGTGTTACTCTAATTTAAAATTGTGTAATTTATTTAACAAGGAAAACTATTTTTTTTTTTAATACTCAGAAAATATATTGTTAATCGTTAGGTCCTTGGTACCAGTCATCACTACATTTTCCTCATCTCGTTTCGTTAGTTAGTATCCCTCATTCCCTTTCGATATATTGTACGTTATTGTACTAGTCAAGCACTTTCATTTGATACCCATATTGAGGGAGTTATGAAAAAAAAATTAATCCGCCATTTTTTGGAGGCGCGCGGCGGCCATCTTGAACCGATTTTCATCAAACATAGCTAAAAATACTTCTGACTAATTCACCTATCAAACAAAAGGAACATATTCAAAATCGGTTCATCTGTTCGGAAGCTACGATGCCACAGACACACACACACCCAAACACACATACACACACACACAGGCACATCAAACTTATTATTATAACAACCCGTCGTTTTTGCGTTGGGGGTTAAATTGGCATATAACGAAAAAAAGTATTATATTATCATGGAAGTATAGGAGATTAATGTTGATTGTCTGTTGATAGGATCTACAAATTAGATGTCGAAAATCATGAAATCAGATTTCCGTGAGTTTTTGCTTAAACATGCATCGGGAGATTGATTATTTTTAAATAAAAAAATAACTTGTCTAAAATTCGTTATATTATTATTAAAGTAAATGAAACGAACCATTTGCAACAAGTAATTGTTTTAGACTTTTTAACCATACGTGATCGTGCTAGGATTTCTAGATTATTCAAACCACAGACCGACGTCTGGGAGGAACTTTTATCTGAATGGCAATGTAGGTGGGACAATTCCATCCAGGGCAGACACCTCCACCATCCGTTCGTGAGCGGCTGGACAGGACATGGCTGGAGGTGGATCACTGTGTCACACAAGCCTAGCTTAGTGTGGCACTGGATGGCGCTCTGTGTCAATGTCCAGCGATATTTTATTTATTGATAACCCTTATAATTGAAATTTAATTTACAATCTAAAACAGATGCGTTCAAGGAATTCCTGTCATGTTACTTTGAAACGATTTTTTTTTCAATAGAAGACGAGTTTCCTAAAGATTTCCAACAAAGAAATGTCGGTTGATAGCCCAAGGTTGACACTTGAAATTCAGGAGAGGGATTGACAAATATCTTGTGCCCATTTTCACAAACACTAAGCGACACCTAAATCAGTTGCAAGATTTTGCTGGATTTCCAAGTTTTGGCTAAGCGTCGAGAGCTTATATTCCAACGGACTTATTTACATTTAGGCAATCGTTTTCTGTGTTTGTGAGAAAAGGCATCAGTGTCTAATGCCTTTTCTGTTTGCACCTTTCTAAAGTTCGGGATGACAAGATGAGGAAATGATTCAAAGACTTTGTGCGGCGTTTCCTTGTTTTCGATTTATTTCCAAAGGCTATTTCAAGATGTATTTCGTGATAAGTTAAGCCTTAATTATGTTAATTTCTAACCGACTGCTAAACAAGGTGGCTTCTTTCATGTTTGTATTCCGCCTGATTTCATCATCTCAGCCGAAAGACGTCCACTGCTGGACATAGGCCTCCCCCAAGTGTCGCCACATTGACCGGCCCCTTGCTACTCGCATCCACCGGATTCCCGCAACCTTCACCAGGTCATCGGTCCACCTAGTGGGAGGTCTTCCAACGCATCGTCTTCCGGTTCGCGGTCGCCACTCCAGAACTTTTCGGCCCCATCGGCCATCCGTTCTGCGAGCAATGTGCCCTGCCCACTGCCACTTAAGTTTAGCAATTCTTCGGGCTACGTCGGTGACCTTGGTTCTCTTGCGGATGTCTTCATTTCTGATTCGATCACGCAAGGAAACTCCGAGCATAGCCCTCTCCATTGCCCTTTGGGTTACTTTAAGTCTTTTGATAAGGCCCATTGTGAGCGACCACGTTTCGGTCCCGTATGTAATCACTGGCAACACACACTGGTCATAGACTTTCGTCTTGAGACACTGCGGTAAGTTGGACGAGAAGATACCGCGCAGCTTCCCGAACGCTGCCCAGCCGAGTCGGATTCGACGATTGACCTCTTTCTCGAAGTTAGACCTACCTAACTGGACCGTTTGTCCTAGGTATACATAATCGTCTACAATTTCGAGTGAAGAGTCTCCGATCTTGATAGGAATGGGTGTGACATGGGCATTCAACATGACCTTCGTCTTGTCCATGTTCATTTTTAGACCCACTCTTTTGGAGGCTCTACTGAGGTCATCGAGCATTGATGCCTGATTTACGAGAAAAAAAATGAGTTTGGAAGTCATTATCATTCATCATCATCTGCCCAGCTCGTTTCCAACTACGGTCAGCTTCCAGTCTTACCGGATGACGCTGAATACCAGATTTTTACATTTTACACTCCTCCTCTGGATGGACCTCGATTTTGCTATTACGATAGTGTCATAATAGGCGATCATTGAAGTCATAATGATCAAGTTATGTCAAGTTTTGACAAGTTTGGTAATCTACTAATACAATAACGTCATTATGACTTCTCAATGAAACAACAACCACTGACACTCCATTGAAAGAAATGTCATAGAATATTAATTTCGTACATGAAATCTGGCATGAATAAATGTTCGCATTTAGTAGTAGATTTCGAAAACCATTTGTACGAATTGTTTTATACTAATGGCAATACGGAAATGCCATTAAAACACAATTTTATTACGAGACCATCGACCGACCATTGCGAATTTAGCAGATTACGAACTTTAAGCAAAATTACAATAGGATGAGAATGGAATCGTGTTGGAGTGACGAATTTATTAAAATAGCAGTATTAGGCCCCAAACAATACAGTTAGTACTGGGTAATAAGATACCCCTTGGTAAGATTGGTTCCTACCTATAGGCCAATACAAAAGCGTTGTAATATGCATGACATTTCACATGTTTATACCGATTTTACGAAATTAGTGCCTCGGAGGAAAGGAACACTGATGTCAGCCATGTGCCACTTACTCCAATACGATCAAGGCAGACGGAGACTTTTTCCTCATCATCTGCCGAGTTTGCTCCCAGCTGTTTTGGAGAAATGCTGCTGTAACTAGTGTATTGGAGGGGCATCATATCAAAACTCGTAAAGTCTGTAATACGACAGGAAGAATTTTGATATATACAACTTTTATGAAAGTACTAGCTGACCCACGCAACTTCGTCTGTGTCACATAAGAGACAAAAACGAAAGGAAAAAAAAAACCCGTTTTTGCAACTATTTTCATTCCTGTTCCGCTCCTCATGGCCGTAGCGTGTTGTTATATAGCCTTAAGCCTTCCTCGGTAAATGGACTATCCAACACAAAAATAATTTTTCAATTTGAACCAGTAGTTCCTGGGATTAGCGCGTTCAACCAAACAAACATACAAACTCTTCTGCTTTGTAATATTAGTATAGATTTATTGCAATTTGAGACATTAGTTCCTCTTTAAACTGCTGTATCTCGATAAGTGTTGGAGGGGAAATTAATTTTGAAAGATGAAAATAATACAATCTAAAACTCTAAAACTTCGTACATCGTTTTCCAGGAAAATGCATAGGTTAAAAGATATAAGTGAAAACCCAAAAACAGTCCGAAACGAAGTTTTTTGCTCTCCACCAAGTTAGTACAGGCTCCTTGAGGTCGAAAACTCAGATCCCACACCCCGCACCGCCCCGAAACAGTGTCCCAAAATTTCGTTAACTTAGGAATTCTCTCCTAATAAGGCACCTAATTTTTACTTGCCGACTGGACTAAAAACATCAAGACCGCTCGTCATTTGTCATGGCTTCATGGGGGCGATGCGATAAGTTAATCGCATCGCCCAAAGCCATGAGCGGATCCTTAAGATCAGCATACCGCCATGATAGCACACACTAAACCTTCCCATAACAGTAAACATAAAATAATAGGTCTTAAAATTAATTCAATAATACTCATTACTGAGACAATTCCGTACAGGAATAAGCCACTAGGTACCCAAAACAGCTACATACATATTTATAAGGGTGTTGGAGTATCGGCACTTCAAACCCAAAGAGCGTTAGCGACATTAGCTTTATTGGCGCTTAGCTCGTTGACATTATTATAATAAACAATAATTTTATAAGTAATTAAGTAAGGAATACGGTTATTATTTGATAGTTAACGTACTTATTCTGAACTAAAAAAATAAACAAAAAAAAAAATACGGACGTATTTTTTTTTTGTTTATTTTTTTAGTTTACTCATCATCTGTAGCTGTATAGTGTCACAAAAACTATTCTACTGACCATAACATAAAACTAAACTTGTCATCACGAGCTATTGTGCACAACCAAAGCGATACCATCACCAGAACTTGACCAAAAAGATAAGTTCGGAGGACGCCTACTCCAATACTTTTCGACAGAACAACGTCTGTCGGGTCAGCTTAAGCCAGTAATTAAGTAAGGAATCAAACATTAGGTTCAGTATTAGGTATGCGCTTTAGGTATAGCTATGTTAGTGAACGTTTTTACATATACAACGTGTAACAGAAAGGGGATAGTCATAATAGAGTGTGCTACATACCATCAAACTAAACAACTTTCTCCATGGAACCACAATCGTAATCGCGAAAAAATTTTCATCGGCCCCATACTAAATTAACTACTCGACCAAATGTATGAAACAGCTGATTTTTTTTTTACGATTACGATGGTGGTCCCATAGAGAAAGTTGTTTAGTTTGATGGTCTGTAGCACACCCTTTTATATGATTATACCCTTTTTGTTACACGTTGTATAAACTCACACCTTGTACGTCTAATAATATTTATACACTTTCCTTAATATTATAGCTATTTTCGCGAGAAATAACGATTGTAAGTAGAAGATTGGATCTTTTTCATATAAATATGAGTTCCAGAATTCTACCTACGTAAAAACATTAAATTTTAATCAGTACTTTATGAGAAACACAATTTAAAAAATCTTAAGTGTTTACATAATTATTATTAGACGTGACTGTACCCATGGACCTCCATGGGTACAGTCACGTCTAATAATAATTAGGCAGAACTTGCATAACACCATCTGTTACAATTCTTACGTAGTTCTCTTCTTCGCCAAAGTCAGTTGCAGCAGTAAATGTAACGTATAAAACCTGTTAACGAAACCGAAAGGCACTTTTTTCCCCATCATTGTGATCTTTTTTTTTTCTACACCATACCTGGGAACCTTCTAGTTACGGAAATAATGGGGCCATAGTTTCAACTTTTTGATAAGTTTTTAACGTAAGATTTTTACTTTAAACACCCTTGCCGGGTACTATTCAATCCATCCATCTACATTGCCTAGGTTGGTCTGTGGATGGGTGATCACCATTACGTACCAAGTTTCCTCCGTCCCTCGGAAAGCACGATAAGCTGTTGGTTGGTTAAACCTAGTCAGTGGTGCAAAGTCCTAGGACCAGTTTCACCGGTTGCGGATAAAGTGTCGGTTAGCCTATTAGGAACTTATCTGCCAGATAAACTAACACTTTTGGTTTCACAGGTGTCGGATAGCGATATCTGGTAGATATAGTATTAGTTATAACCAGCATTTAAGTGGTAGATAGTATTAACTATAAGATAACTAACCAACACTTTATCCGGAACCGGTGAAACTGGCCCTTATACTCGTAATACGTTACTACTACTCACTACTTACTCTACTTCTATACTAAACTGACTTAGTTTAATGTAAAGAATGCTTGGGTGTCGGTTTCGAGATGATTGTGTTTTACACCCTGTATACGAGTAATGACAAGATTTTCATTATTCATTATTTTCATAAATTAATGAAGAATCGGTGGGTAGCTATAGAATAATTGTATTTTCAATTCTATAATCGATGTATTTAAGTTTCGTTTTCAATACGTGCTCGTTTTAGACACTCTGGTCGTTCAGGCTTGGCGGTTGCGTGGTAATAATACCATTCTCAAGAGCATAAATAAATATTTATTTATTTCAAGTAGGCCAGTTACAGGCACTTTTGAATTGTCGAAACAAAAATGAACATTTAAAGTAGCTACAGTCCCAGTCACAAGACATAAAAACTGTGAAAGTACTGTAGTTGCACATTCCCTAACGTAGATCTCTATAGAGAACAACGGGCAAGAAACTCCATGGACACTCTTTTAAATCAAAATATTGCTACAAAATCTTGGTTTCATCATTCATGTTGAGATGGTATATTATGTGAGAACAATGTAGCAAGATGTGCAAGTTTATATTTAAATGATGCTTGCTTGAATTATCAAGCTAGATAACCTTAAGAATTATTACAGGAAGAGACAATAATCACTGTGACTTTCATAGTCACTGTCATAAGGTTTATTTTACAATAGCAACATGCTCTTGAATTGCGACTGGTACTGTACAATATCTCCTTATACATTCCATCTGAGTATTCCCCTCGCTTACCTTGATTACACGCTGCAGGAGATTCCACCTTTTACCTTTAACTTTTCAGTTTTTTCTCCTGCATTAAAAGGTATTGCTGCGTTTTAAGTTCAGTTGTGCAATGTTTTCTCCTCTAGCTGTGCCCATGACTTTGCTCGCGATATTTAGAAGTTAACCCAAGAGAATGTTTTGTATATGATGAAAAGTAGTTTATCCACAGTTAATTTTTCTTGCTTATAGATTACTCTTTTGGTCGTATCTGACAAAACAGTCTTACCAAGGGGTATCGTATAACCCAGTACTAAATGGATTGTAGAGGTCAAATTGGCATTCGCTCCATGTAAAATACGAGTTTTCATACAACTGGTGGCAGCTAGTTACATGGGAAACTGACCTCGACAGGAATAAGGCCAGGCAGATGATGCCTATCTGACGTCGACGAAGTGGAAGAAAGAATGAAAGAAAAAAAAGCATATATTGGCCCTTGTCTTTTTTAAACTTTCACGATCAGAACACATTATAAAACTTAAGGAGACGGGTATTTATCGCGAATTTACCTTTAATTTTTTTTTACGATTGAGATCAAGAAATACCCTAATTTCAATCGCGAAGACGGCTTCAAACTCTCTTCAGCTTGGAATCCAGTAATCACTAAGTGTACTCGTCAAGTGAAATAGCCTCAATATACGGACACTGTTAGTGTAGTGTGCTGTCCTAGTGTGAACTGGCCCTAATTAACATTTATGAAGATGAGTGAGGGTAGTTGAATAAACGCCTTCACTTTGCTGTCGCGGTACCTCCAATACTTCAGTCTCCCCGCGACAACGGCTGGTGCAATCCGGTCGAAACGTCGGGATTAAATTAAAGGTAAATTCGCGATAAATATCCGTCTTCTTAAGTTTCATAATATTGGCCCGACAAATTACAGTAAAAAATGGTTTAATTGTAATTATAAGTAATAAAAAGTAAACGTAGAGCGAAAAATAATAAAATTGGTCTTGTGCTGTGTGTTGGTTGTGTTCTTATCTCAGCATGGTGCTGTAACATTTAAAAAAAAACCTCACAGCGCTGATAACGAAAAAAGTTGAAAAGATACCATGGTCAGATACGGATAAGAATAAAAAATAAATAAAGTGTAAACGAGCAAATGTAAATATATTATGTGAAGTATAATAAATTCAAAAAACAAAAATAATATTCCCCACGTAACCATATTGTTCGTCAATCTGTGCCTCATGACTCATGACATGATTTGGGGACAAGTGCGGTTTAACCTTGAGGAACGACCCGTGCGACTGTTATTATTTAGCCACGAGTTACTTCTACATTTTATAATAATATTATAGATCGTATTAGGAGCTCTAAAAACAGCCGCTCGGGCCGATCTTTAGGTTAAGCCGTGCTTGTCTAGGTTGGTCTGTAGATGGGTGACCGCCATTACATACCGAGTTTCGTCCGTGTCTCGGAAAGCACTTTAAGCAGTTGGTCCCGGCTGTCATTTGTTCATCTTTGGCAGTCGTTACAAGTAGTCAGTGGCCCAAAAAGTCTGACAACCAGTCTTACCAAGTGGTATCGTATTACTCAGTATTAACTGGGTTGTGGAGGTCAGATAGGCAGTCGCTCCATGTAAAATACTGGTATTCAGCTGCATTCAGTTAGACTGGAAGCCGACCCCAACATAGTTGGGAAAAAGCTAGGCAAATGATACCCAGACTTTTTGAATCGAGCGAGTGCCATGGAATTGGCTACACAATTCGATGCCGTGACGTTGGCCACCGTTCATTACCGAACGCAATTGGTTGAAAACAATCGAATGCTCGTATCGATGCTGTAACTAGGTATCGATATTGAAAGTACAATTCTTTAGTCGGTTTAGGAACTGCCTTTTTGGAATGAAATAATTGTTGGCCAGTTAAGAACTACATTTAACTATGGAATTTTCGTTTTCAGAGTTCAACTTATTTTGTACAACACCATGACGTTGTACATCATGTAAATTTTTTGTTTTTTCATTCTCTTATTTTAGAAGTTACAGCGGGGGGGGGGCACACATTTTACCACTTTAGAAGTGTCTCTCCCGCAAACTATTCAGTTTAGTAAAAACAATGATATTTGAAACCTCAATTTCATTTTTGAAGACATGTAAACTTCCACCGGAAATTGGTTTGAACGAGATCTAGTTAGTACTTTTTTTTAATACGTCATAAATCGTAAACAGCAATTTACCGTTCATTAAATCTGCTACGGAACCCTTCATGGGCGAGTCAGACTCGCACTTGGCCACTTTTTAGATAATCAGACCGTTATCTATGAACCTAAATAGATTTAAAATTGATTGATACTAAACACTGTTTTAGGCTTTCACGGTTTAAAACTAAACTTATATTGTCACTTACGGGACATCTTCCGTGATTATTTATTGAGTTGAGCTCCCGATATTTCGACGCTGTTGCAAGCGCCATGATCGCAGGTTGACTGGAGTATGCGGGTGGATGGAAATTAAATTGTTACAAGCAGACAAATCTGTCTACCTTCTTTCTTTGTCTTTTGCTACGCGCACTATTTGGAACTCGACACTAAGTCACGACAAAACGCACTCACAGTATCACCAAGCTTTTTAGAGTTTTTTGTATGATGCCGGCTGCTACTTTTGAGCATACTCAAAACTGGATTCCACGTACTCGACAATTTGAAGCCATCCTCTCGATTGAAATTTTTGTACTTCCTTATTTCAATTGCTTCTCTTGTCAGCCTTGGTAGGTAATGTTTGTCCTTTGATTGATACTATCATCACGCCTACTACGTTCTCTTCAGACTCTCACAAGCTAAAACACAAGAAAATATTATAAATTCCACACACATTCAAGTCATTGCTAGTACACTTACAAATTGAAGATGCTTTCCTTGTTTCCGTATTCTGTTTAGATCGGTACGTTAAATGGCTGCTACGGAGTATCGCATGGTAAGTGGCAATTTCAGATTCGTATTTCGTATTTGAATTTCCAATTGGTGCATCTGTTCGTCGGAGGTGTGTTGTGTTTGGCGTGATTGACTATAGAGTTTGAGATTTATATTTTGAGAGTTTGATTGTTGTAATGTGTTTTTTGCCTCAAAAGCTGAACAGATCATTATGAAATTTTGATTTTATAGATCATTTCAGAATATGCATTTGGTTTTATAGTGGTAATATAAAAAAAGCTGTTCAATAGATTTCGATCGTATATTTTTAGCAGCTTTGTATAAAATAGGCATTGACAAAAAAATTACCAACGAAGGTTTAGAATGCAGATGTGCTGATAACGTGGTAACCGTTTTAGCGCCGGTGCCAGCCTGTACACATAATTATGTTCTTTCATGTCCACCAATAAGACTTTTTTTTGCATGCACTGTTTTAGACTTTCACGGTTTTTCACTACACTTAAAGCACTTATGGTAATTTTTTTGTTGCATTTCGAAATAGGCACAGGTTTTTTTTTCTCCTTTATTTTTTCCTGTTTAATACAAGGTTGGGGCCGACGTTACTTACCAAATTCTTATTCACAGTAACACAGACATGAGTTCCTTTACTAAATGAGCTGTGAATTAAATCAATTACTACGGGAATGAGGTAACCTTACTCTGCGCCTTAATTCCATAAGGTCTTAATACTCATCACATTGCCTTATGATCATCACGATGCTTTTGATTCTGAAACTTATCTCCGACAAACGTTTTCGCCGAATGAGATTCCCGACAGAATGTTTCGTTTAAAAGTTTTTCAACGACAGAACCTTTCCGCTACGACTGTTTCGCCGACAGAACGATTAATTTTTGAGGTCGACACACCTTGTCTTATTTTTCTATACTTCTCTGTTACTTGTAATCTTAGCAGTCACCTCCTTTCTAGGAATATCGTTCTTCAAACCGTCCGTCAGTTCCGTCCTCAAAATGTATCGTTTTTTACACAGCATTTATCTTCAGATGCAAGTTTAAACGAGAAAGCGTAATTTTTTCTCATTTAAATTCGAAATCTTCTTTATGTATTAAAAATTAAAAATCAATTGCTGTTCGTTAGTCTCGCTGAAACTCGAGAATGGCGGGACCGATTTGGTTCATTTTGGTCTTGGATTATTTGTGGAAGTCCAGGGAAGGTTTAATAGGTGAGAAATAGGTAGGTAGGTAGGTAGGTAGCTAGGTAGGTAGGTGGTAGTAGGTAAGTAGTAGGTAGTAGTAGGTAAGTAGAAGGTAGTAGTAGGTAGTAGTAGGTAAGTAGAAGGTAGTAGTAAGTAAGTAGTAGGTAATGGTAGGTAGACAGTAGTAGATAACTAGCAGATATGCAGGTAGGAACAAATGCATTACAACGCATGCCGGGGTACAGCTAGTTGTAAATAAATAAGACATTCTTAAACTAAACTCGTCCTTTAAAAGCTCAAAAGGCATCATAATAAATCTCAGCACAGTGCTGCAACATTGAAAAAAAAACCGACAAAACAGTTATTTCTTACAGAATAAGAAACTGAAATGGCAATGGGCCGGCCATATTAACCTTAGAACCGATGACCGTTTAAGTTGACATGTTCTTGAGTGGAGACCACGAATCGGTATAAGGTGGCTTGCTTTTTGGCTAGGTGAAGCGACGGACTCTGCAGGGTGGATCGAAGGAGCTGAATCATCATCATCTCAGCCGAAACACGTCCACTGCTAGACATAGGCCTCCCCAAAGTGTCGCCACATTGACCGGTCTTCCGGATTCCCGCAAGCAATGTGCCCTGCCCACTGCCATTTATGTTTAGCAATTCTTCGGGCTACGTCGGTGACCTTGGTTCTGCAGCTGAATATAGAGCAATAATAATCTATATAATTAATAAAACAATATTATTTACTAAGTGCTATAAACAGCCAGTATTCTTCCTCCTCTCTCCTACTAAATCTACGCTGTGCCCGACAGGGTCCATAATTGTGACTATATTTTTCTTTCCATCTTTATACATTATGGTACGCAATAAAGAATTGAAAATTGAGAATCGGATAGTTGTTGTCGTCCACCAGCGGACTACTACAGGCTGATGATGATGATGATATGGCAAAGAGCCCGGTTTCAAGAATTGGTCCTACCAAGCAAAAAGGATCACTTACTAAATGTCGGCTTCCACAACTGAATATCAGTATTTTTAACCTGTCTATCTGACCTCCATAACTCATTTAGAACTTGGTAATACGATATCACTTAGCTCCACCATTTACTAAGTAAATAAATAAATATCACTGGACATTAACACACAGCGTCATCTAATGCCACACTAAGCAAGGCTTGTTTGGTGGACACCAGATAGTTGACATACTACTTATATACTTTTTTTTTTTGCAAATGCATACATGTACTTAATCACACAAAAAAATGCTTCTACAGGGAGTTGAACCCAGTAGTAAGTAAACATCGATATTTTATTAAATAAATTAACACAATGTTAATTAATATCAACACTCTGTCTTTAACAGCTAAAAACCGATGCAAACTAACATTATAAAACGTTTGAATATTCATGCATTTCGGTAACACCTAATTTTGTTTGCAAATATAACCCCGGGGGTTTATTTATTACGCTGAATTATTTAAAGCGTTTATTGTGGTAGGTAGATTTTTGTAGGCAAATAATTATGTTAAAGTATGGAAATATAATATAATCTATAATATAAAAATGAATCGCAAAATGTGTTGGTAAGCGCATAACTCAACAACGCCTGGACCGATTTCACTATTTTTTTTTGTTGTTGTTTGTTATTGTCAGGAGAAGGTCCTTCCCCAAAAAGTGGTGGCCGTAAAGATGGTCCGTGGGTACCGCACGATCTCTCGCGAGGCGGCGGGCCTGCTTGCCGGATTGCCGCCGTGGGATCTGGAGGCGATAGTCCTCGCGCGCCTGCATGAGTGGCGCGCGGAGGTACTACGCCGGGGGGAAACTCCGCTGCCGCGGCAAATTGCCGCTCAGCGGACTGACCTCCGGCGCGATCTCATGGCGACATGGAGAGAGCGACTGTCGCAACCCCGTGCAGGGCACGCCACGATAGTGGCGGTAAGTCCCCTCTTTGAGGAGTGGCTGGAGAGGCGCCACGGCGTCCTCACCTTCCGCCTGACGCAGGTCCTCACCGGACACGGATGTTTCGGGAGGTACCTGCACCGAATCGGGCGGAAGGAATCGCCCGGGTGTCTCCACTGCGAGGATCGACCGGAGGACACGGTGGAGCACACGGTGGAAGTCTGCCCTGCGTGGGCGGAGCTCCGCCGTGTCCTCGTGGCGGCGATCGGCGGCGGCGACCTCTCGCGTCCGGCCCTGGTTCAATCCATGGTCCGGAGCGAGACGGAATGGGAAGCCGTCGCCTCCTTCTGCGAAGCAGTCATGTTAGCGAAGGAGGTGGCGGAACGAGAGAGGGAGAGATCCTCTCTTCCCGGCCGCCGCGGGAGACGCAACGGGCGTCGGGGGCCATGTGGTGGCTACCGGCCACCGTAGATGCGGGCCTGTGGACGGTTGGCTATGGGCTAGCTAGCCGTCCGTCCGTCTAACGACGACGACAGGCCGTGTCGACGGCGCGTTCGTGTTCCACGCGCGCCTCAAAGAGATGTCAGCATAAGGGGAGGGGCCCGCAAGGGCCGAAGCCTGCCGGGGTTGCGGGCCTGTTCGAAAGAGATACCGCGGCCCCGGAACATAAAGGGCGAGGAAGGGACATGGATGGGTTTTAGTCAGTAAGAGTCTGACACTCCCTCCCGCTCCGCCCAGAGTGGGAGAAGTCATTTGATGATTTCCCATCCTAAAAAAAAAAAAAAAAAAAAAAAAAAAAAAAGGAGAAGGTCCTTATGAAAAAATAATGTAGTAGTAGGTAGGTAGGTAGTAGTATGTCAGTAGTAGTAGGTAGGTAGTAGTGGGTCGGTAGTAGTAGGTAGGTAGTAGTAGGTAGGTAGTAGTAGGTAGGTAGTAGTAGGTAGGTAGTAGTAGGTAGGTTGTAGTAGGTAGGTAGTAGTAGGTAGGTTGTAGTAGGTAGGTAGTAGTAGCCACTGTGCCTAGTTTTATTGTGTGAAAGTGTTAGGCCAAGTAATTTGTTAGTTTACTCAGTGTAGAAACCTTTTTGAAAAAAAATATTTTCTAATCACAAATCCCATTTTTATTTTAACACATTCTGAAATACAGCTGCGAACAGTGTTAAACTTTCATACCGGTGGGTGACAAAAAGAAAATACTGAAAAACGTTTTAAAAACAATGTGACGGGCTCTTCAACAGTGTTACGGAATGCCATTGGTATAAAAATATACTTTTTCATATTCATGTATTCATCCACATTGGTACATATTTGTTAAGCTCCCACCGAATCTATTTCAGATATGGAAATATTTTTTTAAAAACGTTGAAATCCCTTTATGGTTTCAAAAGACATAAAAACTGTGTAAACTAGGGTGGACACTCTTTGTTTTATTAATTAGAAAGGCTAATACTAGCGCACACACCATAATGAAACAAAAAATAATAACCGACAAAAACAGAAATTGGAAACTGAAAGCCTTTAGAGTAACTAAATAAGCTAAGTACCAAAATGTTCAACAAACAACTACTACACTACCATTTCTTGCAATGCAATAATACAGTATTTTTCTAAATTTGCACCGATATAGTACCGTTAGTGTCGGAGTAAAACAGCTGTGACATAAGGACAGACAGACAGGGCCATTTATAAAGGTTCTAAGTTTTCTGTTGAGTCTATCAGAAGCGTACCAAAGCTTTATTATTTCATAGAGTAGATAAGATCGCTCACTGTTCTATGTTTACTTCTTGTTATGCCAGTAACTTGAATGAATAAAAAAAAACTATTCCAAAATGTTCTCAAATAAGAAACTTAGTCACATCACTTTCAACTACTGAATTTCATAAACCACGTTTTTAAACGGACAGTATTCAAAATTGCTTTAACATTTTGTACTTTCTAAACAAAATTGTCCAGCAAAACTAAATCTCGAGTTCCCACACTTCACGTCTGTAATTGGGCCGCTACTCAACAACGAGACCTGTTTTAGTCTATTCAGTTTTAGGGTTCTTTGTCTCAACTGAAGAAATGGCACCCGAATAGGATCACTAGAGTCGACGAAATCTAAGAAGTCCGTTTTGACAGCCGTCAAATCCATAGTGAATTCACAACGCTATTGGAAAATGAACTTTATTACTACTACGCTAACAAATATCATAACTGGCTTTTTGTTTTAACAAAACTTTACCTGGTTAGTCTGTCAGGATAATATTGTTTTCTTAAAAACGGATTTAAGGTGTCATGCTGGAATAAAATAAAAAGGCCTGCTACGGGGTGTAATGAAAAACACAAACTCAGATTTAGAAAGTAAAAGACACGGTAAATTTTATATTACACTTCATGATTATCTCTTTTTTCAGAACCTACTGAGTACTTCTTGTTTAAGGAAATAATCAACAACAAGCAATCTCAAACTCATCTATAAAATAAAAAAATCTGTTGCCACAAGTATGATGGGGCATCACTTGGCTAATTTGGTCATTTTGAGATTAGTCTGAAAATTTCGTATTGTTTTTGTTACACTCAAAAATAAAATCTAAAATTATTATTAAATAGCGTACGTCACGTGGTTTTACTCGTATAGTTCCCCTTCCTGTGGGAGTACGGGAATAAAATATAGCCTATGTTATTTGCAGGTAATGTAGCTATCCATTGCTGAAAGAATTTTTCAAATCGATCAAGTAGTTTTTAAGTTTATTCGTTACATGCAAAATATACAAATACAAAAATTTCCTCTTTAAATAGGTTTATTAGTATAGATTGATTAGTTAAATGCCAAATTAAGATTGTCTATCAACCAGGTATTGTAGATTCGGGCATTAGGGCCTAGTTTTGAGACGGAACCCCTAGGATGTGACTCATAATCGTTGTTTTTCGTTTTATTTTACTGACCGCTCTCATTTGCTTGTGAGTTGTGGTAGGAAAAAAGACAGGACTGTCAGTCTTTTCGCTTTTTGTCCAGCTTCTGTTTGTCCAAATTTCTGGCATTCGTTCGGCTGGGAATTTAGACATTATCAAGAATAATTTTAACACAATAAAGAGGGTGGAACGATTTGTCGTTTCATAAACACCCTCCCGCAATAACATCAGTTTTTCCTTGATAATGGTGCTTGCCAAAATATCGGGAACACGTTTTTAGTGTTAATAGTAACCATGACAGTTTATAATTTGAACACAAATCTAATCCTCTTAAAAAAACTTTAAATTGACTAAAATAAAATTTCAACCATCCAACTAAGTTTTAATTTACTTGAATACAAAGAAATAGTTTGTAGATATTCATTCGGGTGGATGCTCTGATATTACGCTTCATTTCGCTCAGTGCTTTTCAAAGGCGAAGTTAGAGCATCTAATGCGGATAACATACGACACTACTCGTTAGCGCGGTCGAAGTGGTTGTTTGGGCAGTGTGCAGTGCTGGGTGTGCGCCGCTCGCCCGCGCGTTCATCTCACACATGCACATCTCCAGGCCGCGCGGGTGAGCGGCGCCAACGCCTGCACGCACTGCGTACTGCCCATAAATCCGCTTCGCCGTCTACGTCTACCTTTTTGTTCTCCTTTGGTTTATTTATTTAGTCTTTATTTGCTTTACAATTACATTTTTACACTACAATTTATGTAACATTACGTTTAGTACCTATATTATTTCTTTAAACTATATAATACTAGCCGACCCGACAGACGTTGTCCTGTCAACTATGAATATTTAATTCGAATTGACCTACTATCTACCACCTACTCACTACTTACCTACCACCTACCCACTACCTACATACTAACTACCCACTACCTACCTACCACCTACCCACTACCTACCTACAAACTACCTACCAACTACCCACTACCTACCTACCACCTACCCCTACCTACCCAATACCTATCCACCACTACCTAACGACGAAAAAAAAAAAAAAAAAAAATGGTATCCTATGTCCTTTTCCTGGTTCTAAGCTACCTCCCCACCAATTTTCTGCCAAATCGGTTCAGCCGTTCTTGAGTTATAAATAGTGTAACTAACACGACTTTCTTTTATTATATATAATATATTCTTCTTTCTTTGCAGATAGCAAGCAGTACCGAAAACCGTATGAAGGTAGAAGGAGATGGCGGGATAATTTTGATGTCTTCCTTCAGAATTAGGCAGAAGTGATCTAGTTTCCTACAACGACTACCATCATCTGCCTAGCCTTTTCCCAACTATGTTGGGGTCAGCTTTTAGTCTAACCGGATGAAGCTGAAGATTAGCAGTTCAGTGATTTGATCACCGCGACCCAGTTAGTACTGGATAATACGATAACCCCATAGGTAAGACTGGTTGACACACTTTTTGGGCCATTGTACCTATAACGACTGTCAAAGATCCACAAATGACAGCTGAGACCAACAGCTTAACGTGCCCTCCGAGGCACGAGGAAACTCGATACGTAATGAGCGGTCACCCATCCACAGACCAACCTACCTACCTACTGCAACCAAAGAAAAACAAGAGGGTGAACTGGGGAAAAGGGATCAGAATTGAAGTCACCAAAGGAGATCACCCAGATTGGGCTATTTTCAAATATAAACTTATCATTTGGATGGAGCCGGAGCATCACATAATAAACATTTTTTATTATTAAACCTAAGTCGTAAGTCAATTCACCGTAGACTACAATCACACGACGTACCACCGAGGAGGAGGGGGAGGGGGTTATAAAAGTGGCCTAAAAACCTAACGAAGTTAAAGGTTGTCGATGAAAACTGATCATTTTATATCGAATAGTCGTGCAGAGAGAATAACAAAATCAATGAAGTGGCAGTTAACAAATATAAAATCCTGTGGGAAAGTGAAAAAGAGCAACAGGTATCGAAAAACAATAACGAAGATAAAAGGACCAAAAAAAAATGTTGCAGGAAGGACCAGAACAGAAATAGCAACAAAAACCAACCGTTTTGAACGCAGATCAAAATCAATTCGAGGTTTTTTATCAATTCATACCGCTGATAGCAATGGAGAGATAAATTAATAAAACACATTCATTGTAAATTACGAACTTGATCACGCTGTTGGATTTAAATGAATGAAGAACATACATAAGCCACGTGTAACGTTAAATTGGTCATTTAAAAAACTTCATTAAAAACGTTGCCCTGTCTATTAATAGATCAAGCCATCACGTGCCCAAACCCGCCAAAATAGGTAAACAAACAAACACAAATGCTGGTCGTCTAATTTAAATTTTCTTATACGCGGGATAATAAAAGTTCTTGACAATAAATCTAATTGCAAGTAAAACTAAAACAGCACAAAACCCTTAAATTTTTTAATATTTTTTTTTCTCTCGTAATTAGGTCAATTGAATTAAAAATCATTTGGGGTGTCGGTTAAGGTTGAGCATTAAACGTTACACGTTGTATTTGTTCATTGAATTCCAGCAGTCATCATCATCATCATCATCATCATTTGCCTTTAATGTTCCCACTGCTGGGACACGGCCTCCTCTCAACGAGAGGGAATGGGCTATAATCTACGACACGGGCCCAGTGCGGATTGGTAGATGTCACATGTCTTCGAATTTTTGGTTCTAGGACATGCCGGTTTCCTCACGATGTTTCTCTTCACCGTTTTGAGAGCAGCGGTGATGAAATAAATTACTTACACAAAGTAATGCGCCTGTCTGGGTTCAAACCCACGACTGGCAGCAGTAACAAAAACTAATCGATTACTATTGATTAACATATTCGCCCCTGGGTGCGCGAACCCAACTCCAGTTTTTCATCTAAAACTGATTATTCGGTGTTACTATATTAATTACCGGAACAGATGGCTGATGGGGCCGAAAAGTTTTGGAGTGGCGACCCGGAAGACGATGCGTTGGAAGATCTCCCACTAGGTGGACCGATGACCTGGTGAAGGTTGCGGGAATGAGTTGGATGCGAGCATAGATATAAAGTTTTGGAGTGGCAACCCGGAAGACGATGCGTTGGAAGATCTCCCACTAGGTGGACCGATGACCTGGTGAAGGTTGCGGGAATGAGTTGGATGCGAGCATAGATATATTTAATATTTCTGTGGATGCGAGTCACAAGGGACCGGTTAATGTGGCGACACTTGGGGGAGGCCTATGTCCAGCAGTGGAGCCTCAGCCGCGGCGAGTATTAAAGACAACTGCTCCTCAGCTCGCGGCCCGCCTCGCCTCTACGCGCCTACGCGTGCTTAAGTTACACTCTAGGGGTAGGGCAGAAAAGACTACGTGGAGTCGGTTCTGCAGCGTTTCATTTCTGTCACAAAATTTGTGCTTATATGAAACCAAAACCATTTATTTCTTTTTTTTTCTGGGATGGCACAATCAATATGTGTAATGTCTTTGTTTCAATCTTTGTTTTATGACATAAAACGAAAAATAATGAATTGTTTGTCTAATAATATGTTATTAAATAAAAGTTTTTGTCCATTCGGTATTTCATCCATCGATATTTCGTCCATTATGGATGTCGTCCTTTCGGGCATTTGAACATCGGTATTTTGTGTTTCGATATAACAACTATCGGCACATAAAACTTTCGGTATTTTGAATTTCGATGTTTTGGACGTCGGTATTTCAATCATAAGTATTGTGAACTTTCGGGATTATGATACGTACCCACTTGATACTTATTTGACTTTCTGATGCGAAGTCCCAGAGTAGACCGCAAAAACCAAGTTTTCCCACGTTTTTTTTGCAATTGGAAGGTCACTTTCTGATGAAAATATGATTAGCGCTCATAAACTGTGCGTAGAAGGAATTATAATAATTAAAATCATTAATACAACCCTCTTAGTTCATTTACCCTAGTCGAAAACCTTTTGTATAAAATATTTTAATTGCATTCATTTGTTCAAAGCCAGACTTTTAGTCTCGAGCTTAAAATTTTAGTTTGGTCTATAAGATAATAAATAAAACTTCTTTGGGACTTAAAATATCTCTGTGTATTTACTAAATTGAATTTAAATGTGCAAAAATAGATTGAATTATTTATTTGTAGTTGTTTTATAGAAAGCCAAACACACAGTGACAGTGTTCCAACACGTGTGCGGGAATAAAAAATTGCAACAGATAACTATACCTATTAAAAAAATGTTTATATTAAGCTGTTTAGCGCCTTCATACCTTTGCTTCTCCTTTTGGAAAAAGTTAAACACGGAAAAAAAGAAAATTAAAATCATAGTTTCGTAATACTTCATGACAAAAATATTTTCATTCATTTATTTTATTTCTTCAAAAATGTGTTGAAAAACGTCGTTTAATACGAGTGAACATTTTTGTTGCTGCAATTATCAAAAACACCCTCGCCTACGGCTCATGTGTTAATTCGGCCTCAAACACAATAACAAACTTTCTCCACCTCGATCATAATGTTCTATTTTAGGATTTTGATGCGGTTTTACTCATAATTTAAATAATATTCGTTGCAAAACGTTTGCATGAAGAAATAACTTAATTTACATCAAATTGTTATTCACACTCCATGGCAATTCAGAGAACTAAATTAGATACTAGGAAAAGAACAGATATTTTTTTATTTTCTCTGCTACAAGGGGTAGCAGTCATTTAGTATTTGATATTAATTTCAGCTTGATACCTTCACTCGTTCTTGGGAAAAAGGGTTTACAGAACAGAGGCAGAAGGACAACAAAGTTTTCATACAAGAGTTCCGCTTTTGCTAACTGAGGTACGGAACTCAAAAAACTAACTACATTTATCACCAAAAAAAAAATTATTCATAATCCAAAATTTAAGTTTCAAAAAGTTATTTACATTCACAATGAATTCCCATTTAACTTTGACCATTACAGTAATTCTGCTTTTTATTGCTTCCAATTTCAACAAACTGTTATCTAGGAATGAAATTGTAACGCAAAACCAGGATTTACATAGATAACGAACTTTTTAGGGTTCCGTAGCGAAAATGCAAAAATGGAACCCAATTTCGTCATCTCCGTCTGTTTGGATGTCAAACAATAATTTTACTTTGAGGGTCATCATCAGCTTCCAGTTAAACTAGGTTCAGCTGAATACCAATATTTTACATAGAACGACTGGTTGTCTGAGGTCCACAACCCAGTTGATACTGGATAAAACGATACCACTTGGTAATACTGGTTGTCAACCAGTGATACCACTTGGTAATACTGGTGGTCAACCAGTGATACCACTTGGTAATACTGGTTGTCAACCCGTCTTACAAAGGGACAGGTAGTCACCTGTAACGACTGTCAAAGATCTAGGAATGGCAGCCAGGGCCATGATTTATCGTGTCTTCCGAGGCTCGACGATAACTGGGGATGTAATAGAAGGTCGACCATCCACGGACCAAACTAGGCAACCCTGGAGATGGACCCGGGGCCTGCCATTACTATGCCTGTTATTTTATGTTTGCTGATGCGCACACTGATGGCTTCGTAGCTATCAGACGCAAGCGTGCTGCGTCGCTACTGCAGAGGGTCCAGGGCAGCTCAAACAGTCTCCTGAATGTCATTGCGGAGAAATTTGATTCCCCCTTTATGCATTGTTTGTCAAACTATGTCTTATATTTTTTAAGGTCATGTTTAGTAACAATTAATTGTTATGGATATGTTTTTTTTCTGAAATAAAATGATTATTATTATTATTATTACTTGGCCACCAATTCCTTTCTATTTAACCGAATACAAAAAGGTGGAGGTTCTCAATACGTCGGAACGATTTTTTTAGGTATATAGGTATGTTCCTCGATTACTCGATTATGGCTGGAACGGTTTGAATTTATAGTTTTTTGTTTGAAAAGATACACTTTTCAGGTGGTCCCATGATCATCAAGTCAGGATCTGATGATGGGATCCTGGAGTAATCTCCAAATTTTATAGGCATACTTGTAGCAATCAATAAAACATTAAAAATAAATAAGGCTTTAATTCTACCATAAATACATAGCACCTATAAACCTAAGTAATCGTAATTATAACAAATCATAGTGACATTACAGTATTAACATTCATTCCATTACATCAATTTAATTGATGTAATGTGATTAAATGTAATTGTTGTTATTAAATGAATGTTATGTAATGTTATTAACATGTTGTAACATAACTACTACAAAATTTTAACTAAGACGAAATTTTGCTGTCTGCAACAAATGGTTGTCATATTTGATAATAAGTATTTATTTTGTAGACCAGTATGTCAGTACTTGATTTTGTACTCCTGTCTTTCTTTATCGGTGCTAAAGCAACTTTTTTAAGTGTATTCTTGTTGAGACATTAGTTTCCAACTTGGCTTACAATTTAAAGAACAACAGTATATTTAAGATGTTTCAAAGACAACTGCAACTCGTTGTTCATGAGAGTTCTTTTCTTACTTTTAATTGCTGAGTTTAAGCCGGAAAGATAAATTGTTCCTGTTCATACAAAGTGGGTTCTTGAACATTTTCATTGTTGAAGTTTGACGTTATTTGCACTTTCCTTCCTGACACCACTTTCACGAGCCGTGGTTTTGTAAATGAACGTACTGCATTCCTAAATACGCTCGTAAGGAGCTCGTGGCTTTCACTGCGAGTATCAACCGGAGGACACGGTTGAGCACACGGTGGAAGTCTGCCCTGCGTGGGCAGAGCACCGCCGTGTTGTCGTAGCGGCGATCGGCGGCGGCGACCTCTCGCGTCCGGCCCTCGTTCAATGTAGGTTCGGAGCGAGATGGAATGGGAAGCCGTCACCTCCTTCTGCGAAGGAGGCGAAGGAGGAGGTGGAACGTGAAAGGGACAGAGCCTCTCTTCCCAGCTGCCGCGGGAGACGCCCGGGCGTCGGGAGCCACGTGGTAACTACCGGCCACTGTAGACGCGGGCCTGTGGACGGTTAGCTACTGGCTAGCTAGCCGTCCGTCCGTCTAAGGACGACAGGCCGTGTCGACGGCGCGTCGGTGTTCCACGCGCGCCTCAAAGATATGGGGAGGGGCCCGCAAGGGCCAAAGCCTGCCGGGGTTGCGGGCCTATTCGAAAGAGATACCGCGGAACATACAGTCTGACACTCCCTCCCGCTCCGCCTAGAGTGGGAGAAGTCATTTGATGATTTCTCATCCCACAAAAAAAAGGAGCTCGTGGCTAAATAATAACAGCCGCTCGGGCCGAGTTTTAGGTTAAGCCGTGCTTGCCTAGGTTGGCCTGTGGATGGGTGTCTACCCTAACATACCGAGTTTCCTCCGTGCCTCGGAAAGCACGTTAAACTGTTGTTCGCAGCTGACATTTGTCCATCTTTGGCAGTCGTTACATGTAATGGCCCAAAAAGTCTGACAATCAGTCTTACCAAGTGGTATCGTATTCCCCAGTATTACGGAGGTCAGATAGGCAGTCACTCCATGTTAAATACTGACATTCAGCTGCATCCGGGTAGACTGGAAGTCGACTCCAACATAGTTGGGAAAAGGCTAGGCAGATGATGTTATGAAGTACGCCTCAACAACCTATGCTCTGCCTTCCAAATCCACTCTGACTCAGCCGCCTTCATTGTATAGTGGGCATGCGGTCTCATAGTATAACTCCGGAAACACCAGTTTTAATAAGGGACCGACATTAACCGACATTGGCAGCGGTGGCCCAGTGGTGGCGGCCCCGACTTACGAACAGTAAGTCGTGGGTTTGAACCCAGACAGGCGCATTACTTTGTGTAATTTATTCCATCACCGCTGCTCTCAAAAACGGTGAAGGAAAACATCGTGAGGAAACCGGCATGTCCTAGAACCAAAAATTCGAAGACATGTGACATCTACCAATCCGCACTGGGCCGCGTGGTAGATTATAGCCCTTTCCCTCTCATTGAGAGGAGGCCGTGTCCCAGCAGTGGGAACATTATAGGCTGATGATGATGATGATTGACCGACATGCTCACATGCTCTATTTCTTGGAATAGTTGGACCATCTAGCTGGGGGGCCTCATATGTAACGCATACCGATATGCGGTCTCCACACTCCGCGCTGTAATGCAGTGCCCCGAGATCCGTGCAGAGAGGCGAATGTGGTGCGATGGCCGCTCGTCCACGCGGTCAGGCTGTGTACTTGTGAGAATAATATGCGACAGATGCCGCAAATGCCACCTTAAATAAAATCAGACGTTACATACACTGCTAGGTTGAAGTAGTGGGGAATCTAACTGTACAACTAGCTCTGACGACCCGAATGGCGCAGCGGTAGTGAGGCTGCCTTACGTTCTTGGGTCCCGGATTCGAATCCCGGTAGGAGTAAATGTTTGTGTGATGAGCATGGACATTTGTTTTCGAGTCATGGATGTATATGTATAATAAATATGTATTTACAAATAAAAAAATCTATAATACGTATTATATCAACTGTCTGGAGACCACGACACAAGCCTTGCTTAGTGTGGCACTAGATGGCGCTGTGTGTAATGTCCAGCGATATTTATTTATTTTAAAGTATATACAGCCTAATCAGAGGCGCAAAAAAGCTTTGACATCAGATAAGACACTAATCACACAATAAATAGGAATCTTGCTTTTCTGAAAAAACTATTCTATATTTTTAATGTTCATTTTGAACTCCTTCATGAAATTACTAAATGGATCATCATCTGTTTATCCTTTACTGGGAGTCGTAAACGTCTATTAAACGAAAACGTTCTCACAGAAACAGTTCTTTCGCGACGAACTAGCAACCTTATTGCACTGGAATAAAGAGCACTGTGAGGTCTCTGGTAGCTTTCTTCTAATGCGAAGCCGTCTTTAAACGATACAATTACTATTAAAGGAAAACACTGACCTAATGGGTACTGTCCTTCAGAATGGCCAAGACTCTGTGAGTTAATTACTAAAAACCTTCCTCGAAAACCACACTGTCCATTGATGAAAACAATGAGAACAGTTCATTGAATATGTCCGTTTTGGTAGTTTTTGTAACCCTCCTATGTTACATTAACTTAAGGGACAGCTATTTACTATGAATACCAAAAAGGTGGGCGTTTTAGAAAAGAACAACATTTAAGCCCACTTTCAATGATTTTTTTTAATGAATGGAACCTTTTCAATAGACAAGTTGATAAATAACCTAAGGGTACTCGAATACTTTTATGTATTTTTAGAAACAGAATATAGGGGTATAAACATAAAGTACTTTTGCTAAACGGTTCACTAAAGTTTCACCAAAAATCCATTGATAAATGCTCATTTTACAATCAACGTTTCATATACTATTTATTTCACAAACAATTTACTCCGCAATTATGCTTGATTTAAAAAAAAAATGTTTTACAAACCAACATTTATTAGACAAATACTTCTTTTATCGAATGCATCAGATAATATTTATTCATTTATAAATACGTGATAAATCACAACCGTCACCGTAAAATTGTCAAACACGTTATATTACAATATAACGTGTTTCTCTCTAGTGATATTGTAAACTCGCGAATTATTGTCAACTGAACATACGGAAGTATCTCTGCCCCCATAATCGGGACTTGGGGTACCCCCCGTTAGGTTAGTTAGGTTCCTTTAAACCCTGCACTCGGAAATAGGGGCCCCGCGAAGCGGGGCTCCGTCGACTACGCTTTTTAGGGCAATACAAAGTGTTTTAAGGTTTGGTTATAAAAATCGGTATTTCTCAGGAATGGTACAATATCTTTTCTTGAGAGTTGTACCACTGGGCAAGCGGGACCACTCCTTCCCTCCTTACCGCGTGAGTTGACTACCATCGCATGCATTTCACGAAAAATAATGCGTTTTGTTGGAAGCAGTATGTTCATTTGGCAATATTTCGAGATCGCTAGAGATATTACAATATAACGTATTTGACAGTTTTACGGTGACACATATACAGGGTTACTGGTTAAGTCGACCTAGATCCATTAAGGGGTTGAAGTGTGCTTCATTTCTGACTGATTTGACTATCAAACATCATTCCCCGAACTGAACCGTTTTTTAAACAAGAAGTTTAAAGTTTTTTCATAAAATTGACGATTTTTTTGTCTATTGTCCAATTATTTTCTAATGTGTGCCTTAATTTATTTGATTTATCATTTTTTGTGAAGTAGATAAGTGTTATATCTTTGGAGGATATAATGGTGCCAATTAAAAGTCCCAAGAATCGATAATTACATATATTCAATAAAAAAAGATTTTGACATGGATGAGGTTATGAGGCAAGTGAATCAAGACATTTGAATTCCATTTTGACAGATGAAAGATGCGCCCTCTAGAGTTTTAGAGTTGTAATAGGACGCATCGTGTGATTGCAGTTATTATTCTTGAAGGCGTTAAGGCCTGAACAATAAGTTATTTCATTTCATCTGCTCGTGATTCTGATCAAACTATTTTCAGGTTTTGCGCAATTAACATTACCCGTTGTTTAAATATGGGAATCATCGACACGAAGAAGAAGACTTATTTGCACTAGTTTAGTACAAAACAACAACAAAAAATCTCTTCGGATGTTTTTATGTTGTTTTGTAGGAGGAGGTAGATTTCGGAGAAAGTGCTGGAGCGTCGGACTATTGAAAATTTGTATAAAGTACTTATGTGTACTTTTGTGTACAATCTACAAAAAAAATATGATTTCAAAATCGTTGTCTTGTAATGGAAAGTTTATCCTTTTTAAATCCTCTTATAAGACTTTAGCACGGAAACGGCCTCAATTTTAAGTAATATTTTTTTATTTCGAAAACTATACGTTTTATCACTAAACTTTAAAAGTATCAATTTTAGAGTACACAATTTTCTTTCAATAAAAAATATTTGCGACGCTCAAAATGTTTACTGTTTCGGAGATATGATTTTTTTACGAAAAAAAATTGGAAATATCAGCCCCCTCCCTTAATTTAGGGGTTGCATCAAAAAAGTTTTAATTTAAAGTTGTCCGTAGTTTTACACAGAATGATAGAAATGAAAAACGGTTCAAAAATTTTCCATAGGAAAAAAGTTATGGCCAAAAAACTGATGTTATAAAAACTGCCCCCCGCCGCCCCCCATGGACGAATTCCGCCCATTCACGAACTTAGCCAAAGTTTTGACCTTTTCGATTTTTTGGCCAAGTTTGAAAGCAATCGGTTGATAATTGCGACCTGTAGAGTGTGGCTAAATTTTGCTTGTCACCCATATACATTCATAAACATATATATCCCAGTAGGTGAGAGACCAATAGGTATATTTAAAAAAAAAAAGGAAATCTACCTAATAATGGGTGACAGCAAACCTTAAATCATCCCCTAATCCACCATAAGGCGTAACTAAGTCGTTTTCCCCTTATAAAAGTTTCCCTAGTAATATTATTTTCGTAAATTAACTTGTTTTTTAACAAACTCTAGCGTGACCACGTCGACATTAATTTTGGATAAATTATTAACAAGGAAGTCTTGGGACTTCGTTCGAAAAAAAGTATTTTTTAAGAAAAGAATTGTTAACAGGGGGGGTCAGTTTTGTTTGGTAACATCTGCCTGCCCTTTGACAAACTAAGTTTGAGTCCGTTTCCATTCATAGATGTAGCCAAATACCAAGTCAAATTCAAAGTAGTAGTCATAGATGTATTTAACATGCAGTGACTGCCTCTTAGTCCTCCACTACCCAGTAAATGAGTAACACGTAACTCATTGGTAAGACTTTTTGTCAGACTTTCGGGCCACTGACTGCCTGATACGACTGTCAGAGATCTAATAATGTCAGCCGGGACCAACGGCTTAACGTGATCTCCGAGTCACGGAAGGAAGTCAGTTTGTCATGATGGTAATAATTATAAAGAATGACCTCCGAAAGCACTGTTTTACCTTGAATCGAAAGCGAAGAGCAGGCATTTTGGCTATCTGCTTTATGTCATTGACGATAAAAAAATAAATAAAATTCATGAAATTGATAAAATAAATAAAATAAATAAAATAAACAAAATAAATAAAATAAATAAAATAAATAAAATAAATAAAATAAATAAAATAAATAAAATAAATAAAATAAATAAAATAAATAAAATAAATAAAATAAATAAAATAAATAAAATAAACAAAATAAATGAAATAAATGAAATAAATGAAATAAACAAGATTAATAAAATAAACAAGATTAATAAAATAAATTAATATTGCTGGTCATTTATTTTTGCTGGTTTTAGTTTGTTGATTTTAATGTTAATTTATTTTATTATAAATAATTTTGTTTATTTTAATTTTGCTCTTTATGGATCATGTTATCTGAAATAAATGAATATTATTATTATTATTTTCTTTATTTAATTATATACAAATCTTTTACATTTTTAAATATTATTATAAAACTATATATAAAAAACATTTAAAAATATAAAAAATTGTAGCCCACCGGTATCGGGAACAGGGTCCAAGCTACCGGCAGTCAGGGCTCCAGAGAGAAGAACCTCCTAACAATACGGGCCGTGTCCAAGAGTACCGCTTTCTGAATCAAGCCCTTGATCCAGCTGCCTAACGAGAGCCTCCTCAGGTGTTGGTCGAGGCTCTTGGCAATTAAGCCATGCGCTGACACAACTATCGGCACAATGATCGCTGAGTCCACTTCCCACATGTCGACAACCTCGCGAGCCAAGTCAAGATACTTTATTTGCTTATCTTTCTCGGCTTTCACGAGGTTCTCATCATGCGGGACCGTTATGTCAACAATCATTGCGCGCCGCTCTGATCGATCCATCACCACTATATCAGGCCTATTGGCTATAACAGTCCTGTCAGTGATGATGGATTGATCCCAGTACAGTGTGATATTGCCATTAACGAGAACTGGGTCGGGCACATACCTATAGTAGGGCACTTCCGATTCCACAAGATTGTATTTTAGAGCAAGTTGCTGATGGATTATCCTGGCTACAAGGTTGTGTCTGTGCAAGTACTCTCCGTTAGCTAGACGAGAACACCCGGAGATAATGTGACGGATTGATTCGCCTGGACGGTGGCATGCCCGACATATGTCAACCGTACCGTCCTTCACAATAAATCTCCGGTAGTTATTCGTCATCATTACTTCATCCATAATTGCACAGACAAAACCTTCGGTTTCTCCGAAGAGGTCCCCGGAACGTAGCCAGGACACGGACGCTAGAAAATCTACATCGGGCCCATGAAGAGCCCGGTAAAAGCGCCCGTGAAGCTCCTTGCCCTGCCATTCTTTCCTGCGGTCATCAGTAGTTAGTACTATAGGTTTGCGCCAGTTCTCCTTAGCCAAGGAGAGCGGGGTGAGGCCCTTGTCCATCGCGACCACATCTCGATGCATCTCCACGTCGGCTTCTTGGAAATATTCCCTGAGACTGCATATCTCGCGATTGTGGAGAGTCTTAGCGTTTAAAAAGCCACGACCCCCACACTTCCGCGGGATATACAGTCTCATAACTGAAGAACGTGGGTGATGCATTCGAAATGCCGTCAACAATTTACGGACCTTCGTATCCAGGGCGTCTAGTTCAGTTTGAGTCCATTTGAGTATGCCGAAAGAGTACATCAAAACTGGCATGACCCAACCGTTGAAGGCACGCACCTTATTTCCGCCCGATAAAAGACTATTAAATACTTTTTTCAGGCGGCCAAAGAAGTGCTCCTTCAACGATTGCTTCATGTCAGCCACATTGATGCCCAGCGCTTCCGACATACCCAAATACTTGTAGGTTTCGGTTGCTGAGAGAGATCTAAGATTTATGGAATCTAAGAGCTGGGTTCCCACAGATTCCACAATCTCCCCTCGCTTTACATGCATGACCGCACATTTGTCCACACCAAATTCCATCCTGATGGCGCTACTGAAGGTTTCAGTTACCTTCAGTAGCTCCATCAGTTGCAAATCGTTGGGGGCAAAGAGTTTCAAGTCATCCATGTAAAGGAGGTGAGATATAACCCGACCATCTTTCTGCAACTGATAGCCTAGACCTGAATCCTCCAGCAATGTGCTCAGAGGATTCAAGGCTAAGCAGAACCAAAGTGGACTCAAACTATCGCCCTGAAATATTCCTCGCTCTATCCTTATCGGCTCGCTATTCCTCTGAATTTGCCGACATCCTGGATAGCGAAGGACTGTCCTCCATTGCCGCATACACGACATCAGGAAGGTGCGCAGAGTTGCATCAACTTTATACAACTCTAGCACCCTCATGAGCCATGTATGTGGCACTGAGTCATAGGCCTTCTTATAGTCTATCCAACATGTCGACAGATCCTTTCGGGAACGACGAACCTGTTGACTAATGGCCATATCAATGAGGTAATGAGGAGGAGTAGCTCCTTAGTACCACGGGACCCATTCCTACATCCATTTTGGGAAGCGGACATGACAGAATTGTCATCTATATGTTTACAAATTTTTGTTCTCAAAATGGATGTAAGAACTTTATAGACTGTCGGGAGACAGGTGATTGGTCTATAATTTTTGGGTTCCGCAGTACTACCCGATTTATGGAGCAGGTGGGTTAAACCTGTTGTCAGGAACTCTGGCAGCAACCCCGACTCTAAGGCTGACTGGAATAGGGTCGCCAAGCGAGCATGCGACCCTGTGAACCATTTAATATAGAAATTGTGCAGCCCATCCGGCCCTGGAGATTTCCAATTAGGCAACGGACGGACTGCACAAGCTACGTCTTGGGGGCTGATGGTAATTGCCCCCATTTCTGGTACAGGATCGCACGCTCGCTCAATAACCCGAGTCCATTCACCCTCAGCATGGCTGACAGGCACCGACCAGATGCTGCGCCAGAACGAACACATTGCATCATCATCCGGCAGGTGCGTGTCAGCCACGCCTTGGTCCGGTCGCTCCCAAGCCCTATAAACCCACCTTTCATCTCTTTGGAATGTGCGATTCTGAGTGTATCGATCCACCCGCCGCTTATACCTACGTATACGGCTTGCCCATGCATACACTTTCTGCTTCAGGAAGTCGATGCGCTCTGTGACACGGGACATGTAGTCTCGAGGACTGATATCAGTCCCCGAGAACGCCCGCCTCACAAAACGCATCACCCTAGGGCGAGTATTGCCCTCCCTGAAGCAGATCAATTTGCCGATGAGTGCTCTGGCCCCACCAATACGTTGTTCAATCCTGTACTGCCATGCCGGTACGGCTGGTTTTGGCCGTGTAACTCTGTTATCAGAAAATTTGACACGTGCTACACGACATGCCGCTACGGCCGCACAATACAGGACTGAATGAACATCGGTGAGGTCTTCGCAGTCATCAAAATAATTTGACAACTGCGAATCCAGAACAGCCACCAGCATCCTATTTTTGTTATTCATGGGCAAACGAGGTAAACGCGGTCTAAGCTCTGGTGTCACGAACCGATATTCTCGAATCGCACCCTCCAAAGCACTCCTCATATCCTCACTACAGTGGGTAGCTACATTAGTAATCATGTCACTACACACGTCGTCATCACGATCTGTTATTACGGTTGACTGTGGTGGAACCACAGCCTGTGACGGCGGCGTGGCAGTGACATGGCTACTCTGCACTTCAGTCCGCAAGCGATCAAGTACGGTGTCATCCAGCATACGATTACGCTGGATGACTCGCACCTGATCCGAAAGTCGTTGTGCCGACACGTTGACAGCTGGCTCAAGCACCTGAAACAGAGAGAGCATCCTAACACGGTACGCAGTCAGGTTGTTTCCCCCCTCTGTAGCCCCATAGTATGCGCGCATGACGTTTTCATTGTTTGATTGCGTCCATCGCATGCGCTGCACACTTCCGCCGGGAGCTGGGACCCTATCAGAAGCCGGTGGGCCTCGAGGTCCTAAGCCGTCCGGCGGCCGGCGTCCTCCCCGTCGACGAGCAGGTGTAGGCGTCGTGGGCGGAGAGAAATACTCGTCACTCGAGCTCGAAGCAACTGCCACGGCCGGTGTCATAGCACTCACGATGGGGCTGGGTTCCGGCGGCGGCGAGGCGGAGCTGAGCGACGGGTCCGGAGGTGGTAAGAGTGCGCGACGAGCTGCTGATCTCGTCAACATAGTCGTATTATTATTATTATTAACACACAGCGCCATCTAGTGCCTCACTAAGGCAAGGCTTGTTTCGTGGACACCAGATAGTTGATGTAATACTTTTTTGTTTGTAAATACGTACTTGTTATACATATAAACATCCATGAGTCGGAAACAAATGTCCATACTCATCACACAAACATTTGCTCCGTATATTATGAACGTAAGGCAGCCTCACTACCACTACGCCATTCGAATCGTCAAAAAGTGACATTTAGGCTAGTTTGAATAAATGGCTTGATTTTGGCGTTTTTCATTTTGAGGCCTTATACTCAACAGTACCACCAAACAAACTTTTGGTCTTATCTAACAAAAAAAACTAAGTTGTACAATGTTATCTTCTTCTGATTACTGGATTGTTTTTTTTAATAAACCTTTAGTACAAAAAGCCATTTTATTTTTCATAACAAAGTGCTTTTAATCATAGATCAAAACTACTAGGAGCACAACAATCTCAAAGAGATCGATGTAAGTACATTCGTATAAAGATTAAGAGAAAGCATAATTTATTATAAGTACACATAAAACTTAATTAACTTCCGTGGAATGAAGTCCGAGATTATAAGAAGGACTCGCTAAAACTGGTTTACAATTGCGAGAAAGATGTGTCGTGCGACTAAGCAGAGTTAACGCGATCCTCACACCCTAAGTCCGCGCTGTGGGGTGGTCAAGCAGACCTGACGTCGCATTGGGTTGTATAAAATCCGTGGATACCTAACAGACATACACCGCCCGACCACGCGGTCCAGCGGAGTCCAGTAAGAATTGCCGAAGCTGGTCATATTGTCCTTAAAGAGACTCAAGTTTGGCCGGAAAATGGCCAGGAAATCAACCCGGTTCAGCATGGATACATAAATGCCACCGTTCTCAACTCTTAGTTCCTCCAATATCATCGGAAACAGTCAAGCTTTTATATGAATACCATCCCATCAAGTTTTAGGGGGTTACGGGAGACAGAAAGCACCTGTGACTGCGGGCACTAGATGACGAGATTCTTCCTATCTTCTCCGGTTGTATAGTATTCGATCGGTTTGGTATTTTAGTGATGCGGAGGAACAAAGAAAATGTCGTGAGGTAAATTTTGAGTGTAAAGGTGGATGGGTATAAAGTAGAGGAAGACCAAAGACACGAGGGTTAGACTGTGTATAGGATAGTGGAGAGGTATTTGATGAGGCGAGGAGTGATAGAGGAGTAGGTATGGAAGAAGAAGATATGCCACGTCGACGCCAAATTAATTGAAATTAGGGCAGGTGCGGTAGTTAGTAGCGGCACGGACTTACAAACAGTAAGTCGTGAGTTCGAACCCAGACAGGCGCACTACTTTGTGTAATTGATCATCACCACTGCTCTCAAAGCGGTGAAGGAAAACATCGTGAGGAAACCGGCATGTCCTAGAAACAAAAAATTCGACGACATGTGACATCTACCAATCCGCACTGGGCCCGCGTGATGCCCATTCCCTCCATCTCATAGAAAGGAGGCCTGTGTCCCATCAGTGGGAGCATTGATAGGCTGATGATGCTGATGAAAGGTAGGAGAATGATGATCGGCTGCGCGGATAGCTAATCTACTCTAAGTGAGAATCGAATCTACTCTAGAGATCTACGTCAGGGAATGGGCAACTACAGTACTTTCACAGTTTTTATGTCTTGTGACTGGGACTGTAGCTACATTTTAATTTTTCTGTTTCGACAATTCAACAGTGCCTGTTATTGGCCTACTTGAAATAAATGCTTTGATTTTGATTTTGAGTGGTGACGCCATCTGTTCGTCTTGCTTTTATTTCTACCACTCATAAACTGATTCTTTCATTTGACGTAGATCATAAGATCAGGCGATGATATATACCCATCTCTATACCCCCTGGGCTCGCCTGTCAAAAAATGATCGCCGGGACCTTCACTCCACCTCAAGACAAGTCAAAGTTCGCGTCAACAAATAAAATAGAATTTGATATTGATCATCTTGACCGCGCTGCGTATACGCAGCCTGTAGGTCAACTGTTTCGCGCCGGCGACATATAACAAGCGGCCCCAGGGTCCATCCGCGAACAGAAACCTGGTGCACCAGAAGACCAACGCAGCCAAACGCCGGCCGCGCCATCAAAACACCCACGTGGACCTTTCCACCTCCATTTAAATAAAGGCAATTGTCAAAATCCTCCATACAGTCCACAAATAAATAAACCCTATTTTCTCAAAGAAAAACTAAAATTTCAAAATTGTCTTATAAATTTGTGAATTTACACACCACTAAGAATAACCGAAATTTTCAGAAGAACTATGTATATTTCCTCCTCGCATAGAACCGTTGGAACACCAGCCTTTTGAGGATTAGTAGGCGCGCTCCAAGAACGATAAAGATATAATTAAGTGAGACGGATTAACTAATTTTGTCTGTTCTCGTTTTTAGGAGTAAAGCTATAGAATATGTAGGAGTCCGTGAATTGTCCTACTTTGTACTGCTTATTTCTTATAGTTTGTTGACTGCTTCGTTGTCTAGTGGTGACTGCTGAGAACTCAGGCAAATGACTACTCCTGCTCTGGGCAGAGCGGAAGGGAGTGCCAGTGTCAGAACTAAAACCCATCCATGTTCCTACCCCGCCCTTTTTGTTTCTGGATCACGGTGTCTTTTTCGAATATTCCCGCTAACCCAGCAGGCTTCGGTCCTTGCGGCCCTTTTATTTTGCTGACATCTCTTTGAGGCGCGCGTAGAACACGAACGCGCAGTCGAAACGGCCTGTTGTCATAAAACGGTCGGATGGCAAACTAGCCCATAGTTCACCGTCCACAGGCTGCGCCTACGGTGCCTCTGACGCGGTGTGTGAGCATGAGGTCGTGGTTTTCATTCCTAGTTCGGGTCGTAGAAACATAAATTTACAAGTAGCAGCCACGGAGACTGGATTATGTGCTCGGAGCCGGATAGGCTCGCCTCGATGTAATATGAGACTTAAGTTTTAACTGCCGAAATGTGTGTGTACGTGTACTATCAGGCAAACCTATGCCTAACCATTCAGAGATTATAGTGATGGTTGTTGACTTTATGTGTAAAGTGCACCAAAACTTGTTTTTTTTTTTCAAAATAGTTTATGGTATAATTTAGAGATTCATCATCAGCCTAGCCTTTTCTCAACTATGTTGAGGTCGACTTCCAGTCTAATCGGATGCAGCTGAATACCAGTATTTTACATGGAGTGAGTACCTATTTGATCTCCACAACCCATTTAATACTTGGTAAGACTGGTAGTCAGACACTTTGGGCTACTGACGACCTGTAACGACTGCCAAATATAGACAAATGACAGCCGGGATCAACAGTTTAACGTGCTTTCCGAGGCACGGAGGTAACTCGGTATGTTAGTGTGGTCACCCATCGACAGACCAACCTAGGCAAGCTTGGCTTAACCTAAATATCGGCCCGAGCGGGTGTGATTATTTAGCCTCGAGCTCCTTGGACCAATTATAGATTATGGTAGAGTGGTAGTGAATTTTTTGGTAGAAATCTTGATTTTCTTTGAACAAGCATCCAAATATTATTTAAAAAAACTGCCTTTTTTTTTTTTTTTTTTTTTTTTTTTTTTTAGGATGGGAAATCATCAAATGACTTCTCCCACTCTGGGCGGAGCGGTAAGTGAGTTTTAAAAACTCCCGGGTCCTTTATTTACAAATTGCCTTCCAAAATCTTAAACCAAAACTTGAAGTAAGAAACGTAAATATTTCATCATTATGATGATCCTATTTACAAAAGTTTTCTCCTGAATTATGTTTAAGGAAGCAATATTCTATTGAATTATATAATGTTGAGCCGGTGTTGGTAAATTTGATTTTGGCTTGGAGCCCTTCAGTAAATTGTTGATTACATTCCCTTGAGATATTAGGGCATATTAAATTAAGGGGTGTGGGAAGTAGTCGAACGTAAGCCTTCCTTAGCTCCGTCTTGACCTTGAAAATTTTATGGAGAGTTGGTGGTTCTTCAAGGATAAGCAGCGTTTGCCTAGTTAGGTACTTTAGTAGGTGAACATCAACATAATACAAAGGACTAGCTGACCCGCGCAACTTCGTCTGCGTCACATAAGAGAGAAAAACGAAAGGAAAACAATCCCCCTTTTTGCAACATTTTTCATTCCTGCTCCGCTTCTGGTGGTCGTAGCGTGATGTTATTATGCCTATAGCCTTCTTCAATAAATGGACTATCCAACACAATAAGATTTTTTCAATTCAAACCAGTACTTCCTGAGATTAGCGCGTTCAACCAAACAAACATACAAACAAACTCTTCTGCTTTATATTAGTAATAATGTAAACAACCTCATCACGAAGCCGTCTACCAAGCATTCTGTACATCAAACTGTAACGTTATGCAAAAAATATTGCTGGAAAACGCCTTTTTTTGGGATGCACAATCATGTTTTTTGGTACAACTCAATGAAACGCACTTTAAACATAGTGCTGATGATGGATTAAACAGCACAGGGGTCATTGAGGTGTTTAAAGTAGAAAATCTTACAATTAAAAATTGTATTTCTAAATCTTAACTTGGAACTTTGACCCCCAATATCTCCGTAACTAGAAGGTTGCCAGGTGTGGTGTATAACAAAAATATGGTCGCAATGACGGGAAAAACCAAGTGGTTTTCGGCTTCGTTAAGGCGCTTAGACGAGCTAAATTAGCAACTCTATTTGTGGTGGTTCAAACTTCGTTTGAAATGCTGTTAGAATAAAGTTCTAATCAGCTTGCACTACAAAGTGGCTGTTACGTCAGCCACTGCGGGCCAAATAGCGCGAAATGAGTGGTTTCGATCGATTTACAAAAAAACTATTGATTGGATTGAAAAACTGAAACAGTATCATGCTAATATATTGCTAGTAGAATTATTTGCCAAAAATCAGAGTGATCGCATGCATATTAGTATGTTTTTATTGTTGGAAAGATATTTTTAGAGATAAGTTCGTGATTTCTTTTTATCGAGCCAAATTAATTGTATTATGTTTTCAAACCAGTATCATGCTAGCATATTTCCTGAAGAATATCATATATTTTTCTGGTCTTGTTTATAGCAGTGAATCATATACTTTTAGTAATTATAAAAATCGCGTTAGGTCATGTAATCGCCTTAAGAGGTTTTTACACCCTTTGTCGGGCGACTGGTAATTAGTAACCGATACCTAAACACTCGAATGTACCATGGAACAAAAAAAATTTTTTTAAGGGACCAAGCCTGAAATTGTGAAAAAAAATCTGCTGTTCAGTAATTTCTGTTCACAAAACTGGTACATTTTGAGTGTGCTATAACGGGTTTCCTCTGTGCCTCTGTGTGTGGTTCCTCGAAACGTAAGTTATGCCGTTGGTCTCGACCGTCATCTGTAGATCTTTGTCAGTTGTTACAGGTAGTCAATTGCCTGAAATTCTAACAACCAGTCTTACCTAGTACTGTATTACCCAATACTAACTGGGTAGTGAAGGTCAGATAGGTAGTCGCTCCATGTAATGTACTGGCATTCAGCTACATCTGGTAAGATTAGAAGTCGGTTAAAAAAACAACAACATATAGAATTAAATAGTTTTTATTTTTATTTTTAGGTCGATGTCCGGTGTCCGCATTCAGCCTGCTGTCCGGTGTGCTCGGTTTGACTTAAGCCTCCACCATATCCTTCCAGATGCTTTTCTATTGCGCCACCTCGAACCAGCTTTTGTGTTGTGCGCCTAGACCCTCTCGCCACTTCTTTGTAGGCTGGCTTCGGCGGCATCCAAAGAGCCGAGACCTTCATCCATAAAGTTAATGATATTCGTTCCATCGATTATATGGACATGGTCCATACTATCTATACTATACTCATAACAATTTCTTTGTTTGCTTTTTTGTTTTGTGTTGTGAGTAACTTTAAACACACTGGTCCTAAGTTTCTAATTTAAGCTTTGTTTCACATTTAGAAATGTATTTTGAAATTAGCATCTAATTATAAGTACTTTAATGTTTGCATGCCAATTTTATGGCGAAATGTGTCATTGCACTGCTTATTATTTTACCATCTTTTATACCACATTTATTGCAAATAAATAATTTTGACTTTTACTTTGACTATACTTCTATGCTAATATTATAAAGAGGTAAAATTGTTTGTAAGTTTGTATGTAGGGGGTAATCTCCGGAAGTAATGGACCAAGTTTAAAAATTGTTTCACTGGTAGAAAGCTACATTATTCGTGAGTGCTATAGGCTATACATTATAAAGATATCATGCTTATTAGCCGAACTATCTCAATTTTTGTCTAGCCAGGCGGAAAAAAATAGCTCTTACAACAGAGGTATTTGCACAGTTGTATATAATTGAAAACAATTTATGGCAACCTGGTCCGCTTTGAGTAGTTCTACAAAAAAGTCTGTAACACCATATTTCATTTTTTTATATTTTAGCAGATATAGTAGCTTTTAAGTGTTAAAAATAGTATTTTGCGACGTACATACATTTGGACGATTTTTTAAACAACAAAATATTAAACCTTATCGAAAAAAATATTATTATGATCACAAGAACATCATAGAGATACAATTTGCCTATGTAAACAGTATGTCAATTAGTTAAATAGTTTCGAAGAAAATATAAAATTACTAAATCGCAAAAGGCCGCCGTCCATTCACGAACCGCATTAGAACATGATTTGTACGGACTCGTGCTCGAGAATCTAGCGCTGAACGTGTGCAGTGATGTCTCGGCAACAAGGGATATCCCAGACTAGCGCTGAGCGCTCGCAGCGGCTCACTAACCAAAGAGTAAAAACATTGCAACATCGCACCGCCCGACGAAGTGGGCACGGGTCAGCTAGTAAGGTATAAAGCAAACATAATAATTTTGTCGATATCAATAACTTAACAAATAATCGACATGTGTCACATCACTACGATGGTACCATCTGCATCTTAGAGCGGGGAAATCTTTCCTGAATATTTGATTCTTCATCATGGCGTAGAAATTCATGCGAGCAGATGTGTGTTGCTTTGATTTGTTTAGAAACATCTGCGCCTTCCGTTTTGTATTTCACGTTAAATTATTCATTACACCATTTTGATAAACACACTGGCTGTGTAACCACCGTCTAAGAAATACCGAAAAAAACAAGTTTCTTGAATAAACCCGTGACGAAACGTCATGCCTGAGAGATGTTACTCGACGGCATGTTAAGCCAAGTTCAGAGGCCCATGAGCGGCATAAAAGCTTTGACCCCAGGTTTGACATTAACCACTGTTATGTGTGGACTGTATTTATTGTTCTTCTCTTCGATAGCTCAGGTGTTTGTGTGTAGTAAATTAAAGGCGAATACTTTTAACACTTTATATTTTATAATTAGAGGTCGAAATAGCTTATATTTGAAGCGGGGCACAAGACTTTACACTATTAACTGTTCCTGTAACATAAGGAACGTACATAACGAATTAACACTTGGGGAACGTGGGACTCATTTATTTATTAACTTGACAATCTGTCTGATATGGAGCTCTTCCTTCACTTCTTGAAGACTTCTCCTTGATTCACTGGTGGAATGATTTTATTACATGTTTCTATTTGTTCTTATTTGACTCGATTATCGATTAATTAATCGGTCCCCCTTACATAAATAATTACGTCATCGCAAGTTGTGGGGGCACCTTTGCATCTTTCAGGGACCTTTGACCAATCATAGCCCGTAAAAATGGACTTTCCCATTTGCTGATGCAATAGTATATCTTATTGCGTAATACTTCAGGTTGGACAAGTACTGACTTGACCGATTTCCTTCCATAAAAGCTGATGCAACATCACAAATCATTGTGTAAGGCTTAAGGCCCTTTAGTATATAATAGTTCGGGGGTAGACAGACATGTAGGTCCCCGTTATTTTCCTAAAAACTACTTATACTAGGGTTACATATTCATGTAGGGCTCATCGTCCGTTACAACCACACAATAAAGAAAGAAGGAAGAATAAACTCCCTTATTTTTTTAATCTTACGGCTGATATTTGAATGTCTTTGGTTGTAAACAAATATAACTGAAGTGGCTCGAATGTATGGCCTACTCAAATGGGACTGGACAGGACATGTCTGCCCCACGCCGAACAAACTATGGGACAAAACAAATAGCAGGAAACTGGCGCCGTATGAGACTGAGCTACTACTACATTTTTTTTTCATAAGAACCTTCTCCTGACAGTAACAAACACAACAAAAAAAGAATCAGCCAAATCGGTCAAGCCGTTTTTATGCTAAGTCGTGACAACGGAAAACGGGTTTGATTTATATATATATAGATAGGGACGCCCTCAGGCTCAATGGAGCGACTATCTTCGCAGGGTGGCTGGTGGTAACTAGATGAGAGTTACTGAAAATCGAATTGAGTGGCGTGCGATTGAGGAGACCTGTAAATATCCAACACTGGACTGCTGTAGGCTGATAACGACCAAATCCAATAATCTATATAGTCAGTTTCATTAGAAGAACACTAACATGGCACTACAGTCCAGTAAGCATTAACATTTCAAACGGAATCTAATTACGATTTTATCAAAAGTGGCTTTCCAACTAAGCAGTGTGCATGCCTACAACACATCGCACGCATTTGGCACTGTGCCAAGACTTGATGCGAGCCGCCTATCTTGTGTTCATTCGAGCCTATTGCGAGACATGTGCGAGAGAACCAGCCATTTTTATGATTTATAAAAAAATAAACATAAACAAGACATTTATTTCAAATGGGCCAGTTACACCCACTTTTGGAATTGTGAAAAGAGTCTCAATTAGTAGCTACAGCCCCTGTAGGCATAAAGTACTGTAGTTGCCCATGACAAAGCGTAGACCTTTGACGACCCGAATGACGTAGCGGTAGTGAGGCTGCCTTTCGTTCTTAGGGTTCTGGGTTCGAATCCCGGTAGGAGCAAATGTTTGTGTGATGAGCATGGACAGTTGTTTCCGAGTCATGGATGTTTATATTATGATAAGCATGTATTTACAACAACAAAAAGTATATAAGTAGTAAGTATATCAATTATCTGGTGTCCACGACACACAAGCCTTGCTTAGTGTGGCACTAGATGGCGCTCTGTGTTAATGTCCAGCGATATTTATTTATTTCTATGGAGAAAAACGGGCAAGAAACTCCACGGACGCTCTCTTAAATTAGAATATTGTTGTAAAGAGTCAGTGGTTTTATTTTTAGTATTGATTTATCTGCTAAACGGATATAGAGGATCTCGTGGCTAAATAATAACAGCCACTCGGGTCGGTCTTCAAGACGCTTGCCTAAGTGTGTCCGTGGATGACCACCCATTTCATAACCTGCTTCCTTTTACGTGCCTCGAAAGCACTTTAAACCGTTGCTTGGTCGGCTACTACCTTTTTCGCAAATTAAAACGCAAGCACAAGTTTTTAAAGATTTATGGAACGATTGGCTATTTGATTGCACATTTGATACTTGATCACAACGATAGGTCGTGGTGTAGCAAAATTAAATGTGTAGTGGACTGTATAACATGAATATATTGAAGAAAAGAATTAAATACAACGGTCGATTGGAAATAATAAACAAGAAATCAGACGCTAAGAAAACGCGTAAGCGCAGCCGTGCGTGGAGGCGTGCAACAGCTGACTGGTCTGCAGGGGGGTGAAACTTCCTTACATTGGCTTCAAACAAAGTTTTCATAGATAGTGCTGCCATCTGTGTGTTTACGTACACCAACTTTTCAACTGTCATAACGAGAACAGCTATTTTAGACTACATGCTAGTGAAGTAATAGTTCACAAGTTCGAATCCTCAGAATTTATTTATGTATTTATTTGGTTGAACAAAAACTAACAGCGCCATCTAACAGTTTTAAAAAAGAAAACCAGAGTTGCGCATCTATCTTATATTATATAGTGTATTATCTATGCTGGTGTGGCACGGGGGTCCGCGCTCGGCCGGCTGACTTCCCGCTGTCCCCGTACCTCTTGTTCACTGCCGCTGGGGCGACGGCGACGTTGAGAGTAGCGGTCTCAACAGCACTGGTTAATATGATACCCTTTAAAAAGACTGATTGTCAGACTTATGCGCCACTGACTACCTGTAACGTCTGTCAAATATGTACAAATGACAGTCGGGTCTTTCTTTCTATTCCTTTCCTAATTAATAATTCACCACAGCAAATTGAGTTTGACCTCATCAATTATTTGACGGAGTTAACGAGTTCTTTGAAATAAAGAAACAAATCCTTTGTACCGTTTAATAATCCTTATAATTAGAACTCTTTGTATTCGCATTAGAGGATAGCATAGGGATTTAGGGATGTGTCTCGTTCGACGATTCGTATTTGGCGTTATTCGGTGGATTTCGTTTCGTTCTTGTCTTAAAAAGAAAGAAAAACAAAATAATATAATATGTCTTGCTGGCAAAATGGGCTCAATAATTCGAACGAGCGACTTCTGAGAAAGAGGGTGGTGTACGTATTTGGTCAAGATTTTAGGCTGATCTTGCTAATTTTATAAATTATATTTAAAGGAATAATTTCTGCTAAATCAATTTTATTAAAATCACGAGTCGACATTATGGGAATCGACATTCCCATATCGACTCGATTCGATTTTTCTTGATTTTAGTAAAAAAAAAATTATAAATTTTACCAAAATATTTTTCTGGCCATATTGTTCAAATAAGTCAGTCATTGTTTTTTTTATTTTTTTATTTAGAGTTGGAGCATCATGATTATTGTCTTTTTTTCGTCTATACTATCTGTTATTCCAGTAACAGTATTCCAAAGCTTTTCATACATCTGCAGCATACCTAAAGGATAACTTTCGATCAAAATAATTTCAGCACCGAAACGGCGAAGTGAAAAGCTTTTCGGCCATCACTACAAATGTCCGGTTGATTTGGGTCTTATCTCGTTGTAACGCTCCTAATATCGGTTTCCATACTCAATGCCATGTTTAATCCGTCCTCTGGCTTGTTACCTGACAACCGTTGTTTTTGGAGTTATGGTGTGCCTGTCGTATTTTGCTGTTGCCTCCAGGCATACCGAAAGTTAGAACTACTTGGAGCCAAAGCTACACTCAGAAATTCTTCTAATCTGGAACATATCGAAACAAAAGTGATGGTAAAAATTCTCTTTAGTTCTGCCATGAACTGTGTGATAGAATAGGTAGAAGAACTAGTGGGAAATGTTGATCCCACTAGTTCTTCGTTTTTTGTATCACGTCGTAGGACTAGTGGAAACGAATATTCCCATTTAGTTCTACCGTAAAATTGTGTAATAGAACAATAGAAGTAATGGGACTTTTCGTTCCCACTAGTTCTACGATTTTGTAACACCTGAAATCGTAGAACTAGTGGGAATAAAAATTCCCACTAGTTCAACCGTAGGCCTGTGTAGTAGAATTAGTGGGAATGATCCGAATTAAGGTACTTTATTTGGTATTCTTAACTTTATTATACGATCATTAATTTGGGAACACTGCCTTGTAGGTCTAATAATTGCAAGCGATACTGCAAATCTACGATAACGTCCTGGATGCGATTTAAAGGTGGGAAAAGTGTAATTGAGTGATTTTATGAATGTTTCGTCAATGACAAGGAGTTTTATTTTCTGACTTGAAAATAAGTATAATCTTATGTAGAGAAAAGTATCTGAGATGGAAGGAATCACTGCTGAGAATCCGCGAATCATTCATAATATTCGTCATACCTTAAATTGTGTGGACATCGTTCGGTATTCACATACATAATTTTTCAGCCATCATCATCATCATGATAATTTTCTTGTCATTATCCCAATTCATTAATTAGGAGTCGGCGCAGCATATTTTCTTCTTCCGTACCTCTCTGTCACTCATCATCTCATCAGACACCTCCTTTCTATCCGTATTATCTTTTACACCCTCCATATGGATAAAAGATAATAAAATGGCGTTACTTGGGTCTTCCTCTAGTCTTATACCCATCCAATTCATTCTCAAAACTTTCCGCATAACACTTTCCTCATTCCTCCATATACCACGACACTTTTTACCCACCATTACCTCTATAAAACTTCCGTCTACCAGCTCAATGGGCGCTTTATCAAAATCAAAATGAAGTCACCGTTACGTACCACCGCTATGTTTCCCCAAACACCATAATGAGCCGATCCTAACGCTCTAAAGGCATCGGATGTTGAGCTACTTCGCAGCTGTTAACCGCCTCTTAAGTCACCATCAAAACGGCGTAAACCTTAATCTTGTCAGTATTAATAATACGCAGGAACATGCAGAAGGATCACGCTTATCACCCCAAAGCCGGAAATACACTTACGTGGCATGGCGCGCCAGAAGCATATCGGTTTCATACATTTAGTATGGTTAGAGACATATTTGTAGGTCATGTCGTGTCGTGGCGCGTTCTGTCGTGGCGCTGACTACTCGCCACTGATTTTACGCCAGAGCGGTGTTGGGTATTATGGTGCAACACGACACAACAGGCAAATGTATTTCTGCACCACGTGGCTCGTGGCGCGAGTGCAACTAAATTTCGAACTAGTTTCCCCCAACCGATAGAGCTGAAATTTTGCACACACCTTTGGTTCTGGTAATAATTTATTTTTATGATAGACAATACCTTTTTTTTTTTAAGGATGGGAAATCATCAAATGACCCCCCCCACTCTGAGCGGAGCGGGAGGGAGTGTCAGACTCTTACTGACTAAAAACCATCCATGTTCCTTCCTCGCCTTTTACGTTCCGGGGCCGCGGTATCTCTTTCGAACAGGCCCGCAACCCCGGCAGGCTTCGGCCCTTGCGGGCCCCTCTCTTTTGCTGACACTCTTTGAGGCACGCGTGGAACACGAACGCGCCGTCGACACGGCCTGTCGTCGTCGTTAGACGGCCGGACGGCTAGCTAGCCCATAGCCAGCCGTCCACAGGCCCGCATCTACGGTGGCCGGTAGCCACCACGTGGCCTCCGACGCCCGTTGCGTCTCCCGCGGCGGCCGGGAAGAGAGGATCTCTCCCTCTCTCGTTCCGCCACCTCCTTCGCTAGCATAACTGCTTCGCAGAAGGAGGCGACGGCTTCCCATTCCGTCTCGCTCCGGACCATGGATTGAACCAGGGCCGGACGCGAGAGGTCGCCGCCGCCGATCGCCGCCACGAGGACACGGCGGAGCTCCGCCCACGCAGGGCAGACTTCCACCGTGTGCTCCACCGTGTCCTCCGGTCGATCCTCGCAGTGGAGACACCCGGGCGATTCCTCCCGCCCGATTCGGTGCAGGTACCTCCCGAAACATCCGTGTCCGGTGAGGATCTGCGTCAGGCGGAAGGTGAGGACGCCGTGGCGCCTCTCCAGCCACTCCTCAAAGAGGGGACTTACCGCCACTATCGTGGCGTGCCCTGATGATAGACAATACCTTACCCTGAAATCAGGATTGTCTCCTTACCAAAGAACTATTCAATTAGGGCGGACATGAAACTTTCTAAACATGTAGGTATACCTTTATTGAATGGAAAGACATGATTTCTATCATATAGACGTTTCTGGCTGTAGGGTGGATATGAACCCATGAAAAAAGTCATAAGAAACGTCTTCTCAAGAAAGCCATCCACGGTTAATAGAACGGATTCGAGTTTTTTAATTTCATAATTTTACTTTGAATATCTCACGATCCCCGTACTATTCAAAGCGAGTGAGTCCTATCGTAGAACATGATTTTTCACCCAAAAACTTCCTTGTCCTTTCCCAGCCACAATGTTTGCATAGAGTAACTTAGGTTGATGACCATAATGCTTGGTCGACGGCTTCACTTATACTTAGTATTGAACCTTCTGCATCTATCTAATCACTGACACAATCACTACGTTTAAACGGTTTCCACCCGATCCCCTAGTTTAACACCCTGTATCGTTTATGGCTTAAAAGCAACATAACTTAGGTCATTGTCGCCGAGAGGTTATAAGATGGCATTTATCGGAAGATGGTTCATGATCTTCATCTATACTTATAATAAATCTGTAGAGAGGTCAATTCTGTACATGAAATATATTTACAAAATAACTATCGGGGGGTGATTAGTGATCGATACTGATGCCAAAAATGCAATCAGTAAAATTTTTGTCTGTCTGTCTGTCTGTCTGTCTGTCTGTCTGTATGTTATTTATAGAAAAAAAAACTACTCGACGGATTTTAACGAAACTTGGTACAATTATTCTACATACTCCTGAGCAGGTAATAGTATACTTTTCATCACGCTACCATTAATAGGAGCAGAGCAGTGAAAGGAAATGTTGGGAAAACGGGAGAAGTTACTTGGTTTTTTTAGCTTCCGTCGCGTGTGCAGCCTTAATGGTTAAAGCTACATAGAAATCATGTATAACGGAAATATTCCACATAAAATTATATAAAAAATATCCCAAGACAGCATATGTCTATCTTTTATAGTTGACTCACAATAACACGTGTAACTCCCGATAGCTTAGCAGTTTGGAGATTTGTTATTATTATATTTGTTTACTCTTACGTTTATATCATCACGCTATGACCCACATAAAACACAGGATACATTTTATGATCGAGTAATGTCTAGGCGGTTTATGGACTGATTAAAAAAGATTATATAGTAGAATACTGTTGGGGATGCCGCGGTATTGCAGTGCGTCGCAAATGTTCGCGAATGCGCGCGTTGACGGCTTTCACGCTATAATGCGTAAGAGAGTGGCGTCATTATTCGAACGACTGTGAGGTTGCATCAATTTTGCAAATAATTGCATCCCGACTGTCCCATACGGGCTCACTGGGTGGGATTAGTTACTGGAAAATTGTCGATTAGGGACTTACTAACATCGATCTTAAGAACATTGTTACTAACACTTATATGGATTGTGTTTGACATAAATGGATAATAATAGTTCTTAACCGTGACCGTGGTGAACAAGAGCTGGGATAAAAATGATAGGTTGTCTGGGGACGAGATATGCAGATGATATTATTGCTATGCCAGGAAAATCGTGGATAAGATTAGATCACAAAAGAGGCCCGTAAACATCTGCGGGTGAGCTTAGGTGGATTCAGACAATACAGCAAGTCCGTTGTGGAATTCTATTATTGACAGAACTCACTTCTCCGTATCTTGTTTTTGGGTTAACCAAAAAAAAAAAGATACGGAGAAGTGAGTTCAATAAAATTACATGTGGCATTAAATGCACACATAATAATTCTATATTCAACTGGGTCATAGTGTCAATTGCACGAACGTTATCATGTCAAACGTGGGATTCCGATTACGATTCGATATTAATTTCTAATTAATACCATCACGCGTCCTGAAGAAAAATAGTTTTGGCAGAAGACAACGCAATGATTCAATAAGGGTTATGATTTTCTTTTAAGGTGAGAACCTCAAAAGAACAAAATAATCCATTTGCATTTTGTTACGTCTATAAATTCCATCGTTTACTGAGAGTTTGCAAAATTAAATGTTTGTAATTAGTCACAAAATTTAATATTGTTAATGTGTATACTATCACATTAGATAACCTTTGTAATGATAGTCGTAAGAAGGTGAAAAATAAAGAATAAATAGTAAAAAAATATACAACATTATTTTTTGTAAACACTAAACCCGAAAAGGGGTCATTGTACTCATCATTTTGAACAACTTTTTCTATGGGATGAACCTTGAAATCGCGAAAAAAAAATCAGCTGACATTACATTACATTACAACATTACTGTAAATTTGGACGAGTTATGCGAACATAAATGTAGGGAACAGCAGATTTTTTTTTCGCGATTTAAAAAATAATATAAACATGCAATTTCTTCTTGGCTCTCTTACTTATAAACTGGGCCATGAAATGGAAGGAAAAACAATGGTGAACGAGGAGACATGCGGACAATCGCGCTCGCTCCGGATGAGATGACCTCAATACCTCTTACGGAGTGCAGTGGGCATTATGATACATAGTAGAGGCATGTTTCCTAACTAAAAAAATATGATTTTGTTTAGTTATCGTAAAATATTAGTTTTTGGTGTTTTCGTGGTTTTGTTTTGTCAAATTAATAAAAAGTGGCGAAGATAAAACGTGTCACAGATCATGTGTGGGGGCTTGTGACGTCACGGTACTGTCTTCATTTTTTGTTTACGTGAAAAAAAGAAAAAATATGTGTTCAAAATTTTATTTTATCTGACGAACTTTAGATTTTTTCTGTCATCTATCTACCGTTTTTATGATGGGGGAGGCAGAAAATTTAAAACGCCGCTTTCTACGATCCTTACAAGTATGTAAGGATCGTAGTAAGCGGTGTTTTAAGTTTTTAAGTCCAAGTCATCATCTGCCAAGCCTTTTCCCAACTATGTTGGGGTCGGTTTACAGTATAACTGGATGCAGCTGAATACCAGTATTTTACATGGAGCGACTGCCTATCTGACCTCTGGATTGTTATTTACGCGAATTGTAGCATTTTAAACGTATCTATTTTTTTATATTTTGACGTATCTTAGGTTTAAATTACGTCATATAAAATTTTGACAACCTCAGATAATTTTGGTCGGGTGACATAACCTATGTCACACTCATTAAAATTGGACGAATAGTTCAGGGGCTACGGTGGAGTTAGGGCACGCCACGAGAGTGGCGGTAAGGCCCCTCTTTGAGGAGTGGCTTGAAAGGCGCCACGTCGTCCTCATCTTCCGCGTGACGCAGGTCCTCACCGGACACGGATGTGTCGGGAGGTTCCTGCATTAAATCGGGCTGGAGGAAAAGCCCGGCTGTTTCCACTGCGAGGATCGACCGGTAGACACGGTGGAGGTTTTCCCCGCGTGGGCGGAGCAACGCCATGTCCTCGTAGCGGCGATCGGAGGCGGCGACCTCCGGTCCGTCCGGCCCTGGTTCAATCCATGGTCCGCAGCGAGACGGAATGGGAAACCGTCACCTCCTTCTGCGAAGCAGTCATGCTAGCGAAGGAGGTGGCGGAATGCGAGAGGGAGAGAGCTGCTGGAGACGCACCGGGCGTCGGGGGCCACGTGGTGGCTACCGGCCACCGTAGACGCAAGCCTGTGGACGGTAAGCTATGGGCAAGCTAGCCGTCCGTTCGTCTAATGACGACAGGCCGTGTCGACACCGCGTTCGTGTTCCACGCGCGCCTCAAAGAGAGGTCAGCACAGTGAAGGGGCCCGTAAGGGCCGAAGCCTGCCGGGGTTGCGGGCCTGTTCGAAAGAGATACCGCGGTCCCGGAACATAAAGGGCGAGGAAGGAATATGGATGGGTTTTCGTCAGTAAAAGTCTGACACTCCCACAAGCTCCGCCCAGAGTGGGAAAAATTATTAGATGATTTCCCATTTTAAAAAAAGTGGCTACGCTGGAACAAACGTAAATGCAAACATAATATAGACTGCTAAAATCATAACCCTCCCTTTTGGCTTTGCCATAGTCGGATACAAATCACGTTTGTTGGGGAGCCCCATTAAATATTTATTTAATTATTTATTTTTAAAGTGAATATACAACTAAATATTGTGTGAATATTTCAAGTGTCTACCTGTTGCCGTTATCAATATCATCAAGTACTTATTTAAAGTGACATTATAAAATATTTTTTAAAGAGGGGATTAAATATTTTAATTTTGTTTTATAATATCACTGGATTCATCGTGGATTTGGCCAGTAGATCTTCTGAGAATGAACAATTATCAGTAGAACTTCATATCTTGAAATCAGGATCCATTGAGGAAAACAATATTCTCCCTAGATCCATCATGGATCTGGCCAATGTCGGCCAGAATCGTTTTTATTCTGTTTTTAGTATTTGTAGTTAGCGGCAACAGAAATTCATCATCTGTGACAATTTTCTATCTGTCAAAGTTCTTGAGATACAGCCTGGTGACAGACAGATGGACAGTGGAGTCTTAGTAATAGGGAACCCGTGTTTGGCCTTTGGGTACGAAACCCTTAAAAAACGTATTATAATTTGAGACTATTAGCTAATATGAGTGGACAAATGCACCCAGAGACGTGGGCAAAGATTGTTACTCACTGGACGGTCGACGCCTTCGCCGGGGTCTACCTCGATGCCGATATGAGGATATCGCCATTGAGGTAGACCCCGGCGAAGGTGGTGTGACGATCTGATCATGTTGGCGGGGCGAACATGATCAGATATTGCACAAGATACAGAGGTTTGGAAGTATAAAAGGACAAACATAACACCGTCATTTGCAAAGTCCTTCATTCCTCATTAAAACTGTTTTAAAAATAATTATGTTCACAAAACATTTGCAGTATAATGGAACAAAATTAAATTAAATTACGGCGTAACATTCTCCAGTATCCTGTAATAACTAGAAAGTAACAGGACACAAAACAAAAAATAAACAATTTTAAGAAAATTTTCTTCAATTAAAGTGCTGAAACTGTGCTACGTCCGGTCAGCTGCTGGCAACACCGATGAGTTCAGTCACAGTATAAAACAGGAGCAGTAGTGCATCTACAGCTCAATCCGCGTTATAATTACCTACCGTACTTGGCTGCCTCAGGGTTGTCACTTTTAGCTATATTTAAATTCAGTGCCTAGAAATGTGTTGTCTGGTTTTCATTGAGATCTACAGCGTATTTTTTTTAAATCTCTTATTTTAAAATTTAGACGGGGGGGGGGACATTTTGGATGGGTCTATCTTTCAAACGATTGTAACGCAATGTAACGCATTCAAACCATTGTTCTGATGAACTATATCTCTTAGACTATTATCAAAAAATATTCTACAACAAAGAGTGGGAAATTTACGATGAACACAATGTTTACTATTTGTTTTACCTTATATTTCCTAAACTACTGGACCGATTTACATGATTTTTGCATGGATATCGGTTTTAAGCCAGGTCCAACGTTTTTACACTAATTTCAACGTCATATCTTAATTACCAAAAAAACACCTTTGCAAGTTACGTAAATGTGACACAAAACTTTAAATTACATTTTCCTTGGTCGTATTGGACTTTAAAATTGTGATGATGCTAATTCATCATAATACTATGAAGATTCCAATAAGATACCATAAAAAAAAACTTATTTACGACATAAAATTATTAGGTATCACAAGTTTTCAAAACACAAAATTTTGATTCAAAACTAAAACGACTCACGATGCATTTTACGTATGGCCATTACTTGCACCCTGGTGTGGAGAAAGAGTCTCGAGACCTCGAGACCTATTAGAAAATAATGGACACGTACTTTTTTGGTTTTGTAAATCAATGGTCAATACTAAGATAAAACGCAGCAAAACTCGGGAGTGCGGGCTCGTGACGTCAGAACTCATTCAAAATTATACTACCTACGTACTACCTACGTCACGTTCGTAAATTTTGGTTTGTGTAACAAAAGAAAAAATACCTACGGGTTAAATATTTGTTAATAATTTATCTGACGGACTACCTAATTAGATTTCTTTTGTCGTCTACCCTATTCGTCAATCATTTTAAATTACGTATTTTTTTAACTTTAAATAGGTACGGATTTAGTTACTTCTCAGTATTTTAGGTAGGTATACCTACCTAAAATAATGAGAAATCGGCATAACTGAACGGGAATCTATTGTCAGATCAAGTACCTAACATTCTAGTGGGAAAGTAGACCTGCCTACTTCGTCTGTCTAATAGAAGACTAATTCAACATAAAAATAACTAGGTATCTCAGCTTGCTAACCTTTCCTGTTATTTTTTAGACACCCATACACACAGCAATAGGTTCTCCTGCGATATCACCCATTTTTTATTTATTTACGTATGCCTTTAAGCCGTGACGCGCGAACTTTGTGCGGTGTGCAAGTCTCGACTGGCGGCAGTAAGACACGGGTCGAGATTTTGTTAGAGTGTGCGTGCGGCGACGTAAAGATAGTATGACGCACACATACAAGCCGAGCGCGGTGCGTTTATATGAAGATATCCTACTTGTCTTTTTTATACTTTGGTTCAGTGTGGCTGTCGGTTTGCATCAAGGGTCGGCTTTAAGTCCTTACCTCTTCTTGTTGATCATGGACGCTTTGACGTCGGACATCCAAGAAGAGGCACCCTGGTGCATGCTGTTTGCCGATGACATTGTTCTTGTCGGTGAAAATGGACCTGAGATCCAGAGCAGACTGGAGAGATGGCAACAGAGACTGGATAATGTTGGCTTGAAAATCAGCAGAAGCAAAACTGAACACATGTTCTGCAATTTTGGCGGTCTCTCCAGCTCTGGAGCCATAGCGCTAGATGGCGTGTCTCTTCCTGTCTACTCCGACTTTCGGTATCTTGGTTCACTCATGCAAAGCGATGGCGAAATAGATCGTAGTGTAAAGCACAGAATTAACACGGGATGAATGAAATGGCGGCAGGTCACGGGAACGATCTGCGACTCCCGCATTCCCCTAAAACTTAAGGGGGAGATTTATAAAACAATGGTTAGACCTGCTGTGTTGTATGGATCAGAATGTTGGGCCACAAAAGGGATGAATGAAAGGCATCTACATGTCGCGGAGATGAGAATGCTAAGGGGGATGTGTGGTGTTACGCGAATGGATAAAGTAAGGAATGAGTATATTAGAGGAAGTCTGAAAGTGGCGCCGGTGACTGAAAAGTTGTGTGGTAATCGGTTGTCGTGGTATGAGCATGTGATGCGGAGAAATGAGGAAAATGTCGTGAAAAAAGTTTTGAGTATGAATGTGGATGGGTATTTGAGTAGAGGAAGACCACAGAAACGATGGATGGACTGTGTTAAGAAGGATAAGAAAATAAGTGTCTGATGAGATGACGAAAAATAGAGGAGTATGGAAGAAGAAGACATGCTGCGCCGACCCCAAATAAATTGGGATAAGGGCAAGAGAATGATGATGATGATAAAGTGCTGAAACTGTATTGCAAATTCATTATCAAGACACTAAGCCCTTAGTGTAAGCGCTTTCAATTTAGACGTTTCGTGTCGCACAACGCGCAACGGCAACAGTGTGGCGACGATATCGCTGCAGTACCGGCGGCGCCGCATGGTTGCCGCGCCGCACGCTTTGTATGAAAACAAACCAACGTCCGTACCCAGTACGACTAACGCACTGCTTCGGCGCTGCAGCGCGACACGAAACGTCTAAATTGAAAGCGCCCTTATATTCTTGTCGCGCTGACAGCTGCGGTCAATCGTGACATCCGCGTCAGCGAGACCAAAACGCGGGTCTCGGTTGTTGATGACGTCAGCGTGACAAGAATGCAGGCCTTATGCCCGGTGTCAACCGCAAGCAGAGTGGACCCATTTATTACTTCTTTTAACTCGCAAGAAAAAACTGCTTACATGTGTTCCACCAACAAAGAGTCGAGCGGAAATGACCGAGCGGACAGAAAGAGTAAAACTGAGCTCGCTGTGCTCATTCTTGTTTCATTTCTCTTCATCATCATCATCATCTCAGCCGAAAGACGTCCACTGCTGGACAAAGACTTCCCCAAAGTGTCGCCACATTGACCGGTCACTTGCGACTCGTATCCACCGGATTCCCGCCACCTTCACCAGGTCATCGGTCCGCCTAGTGGGAGATCTTCCAACGCATCGTCTTCAGGTTCATTTCTCTTATGCGTTGGGAATCCGATGACCAAACTCTTTCTTGGTGGAAACGCTATTTCATGAAAACGAAGTCCGCTTCGCTCAGCTTATCCCGCTCGAAAGAGTAATCTTTCGCGGTGGAAACTATGCTTTAGAATAACCTCTTTACGCGACTGGACAGCCTATCTGACCTGCACAGCCTAGTTATTACTGGGTAAAACGATACCATTTGATAAGACTGGTTGTCAGACTTTCGGACCACTGATTACCTGTAACGACTGTCAAAGATGTACAAATAAACGCCGGGACCAACGGCTTAGTGTATTTTCTAAGGCAAATAGAAGTGTGTTTCGTAATTGGGTGCAAATGGGATCTTGTAGGTGTTTACCTAAATCTGATTAAATATTTATTTTGTTAAGTAGAATGGAAGGTTTAAACACGTTTTTGAAAGGTTATGTTAGGTCCAACGGTTTTTTTTTTAATATTCTGCTGTGGTGGAGTAAAGAAAATTAAGAGGTATTTTTTAAAAGAAAACGTTTCGCCATACTAGGAGTTTCTCCTGTACCTTGAGCTGACAAACATTTTAACTCACATACACATACAATTGAGCCCATAACACCTACCTGTAGGCCATACTGATATACTTGCATGTGAGGATCGAACCTGCAACACATAGCATTGCAGCCAATTGCTCAGCCACAACGCACAACCGTGCCGTCAAAATTCATCCATTTGTTGGATATCCCGTTTAGGGTCCATCCTGCGCGTGTCAACCAATTAAAATACGATAATAACTTACCTTGTCGTACAAAGATGTTCGCGAGCGCGTCACACAATGAACTGTCACTTTGATTTTTTTTTTCGTGAGTTGAGTGAATAATTTTCTAGTGTTGTCATACCTCGAAATGAGCGGTGGTTAATAAAGAACAAAACGAAATTATTGCCAAGGCCGAACCAACTCTTCCTTTAGGAGCAAAAAGGCTATATTTCCAAAAATTTCGTTTGGGTACTAGCTCTCCCCATGGTCGTTTAACTACAAAGTCCTTTGTTGTCCCAAAGCCCAAAATAGCGGATATCTGTAAACCAATTTTCTTCCTGATGTGATATACGATTCAAAAGACTTACATAATTCAGGGTTATGCGACGATAACGACTAAAATCATCATAATTTCAAGATAAAATTATCTATTTCACTACCTTTGTATCTCTTCTGAGCTCTTGACGATCAAGACGTCATATGACTGCATTAGCCAGTGTAGTTCGCGTAGATAAATATTAAAGGAATTCACACATATTGGTGTCGATTCTGTTGTGCACAAACTAAACTTAATTTAGACTATTGCTATCTTTTACTAAAAGGCAGTGCGAGAAAAGGACGGCTATAGCTATGCACTAAGTTAGAGATGTCAAACTAGTTTATGCCTTGCGCTTCACCGTGTTTTTAGTCGACATGTTAAAAACATGCACCCTTCATTAATTTGTACGGAAATATTAGTTCGAATTAAATTTGACAGCTCTAAATTACGTCCGTCTCTTTCTCGTTTTATTAGTGAGAAAAAGATAGTAATAGCCTAAATTAAGTTTAGTTTGTGCACAACAGAATCGACACCATTATCCGACTTATGAGAACTCTTGATTTAAAAGACTGTTGCATTCGGGAAGCACTAACCGAAAATTAGAAGACATGTGACCTCTGGATAGATGACCTTCTATCAACCAATACTAGGTCTTTATAGTGACTTACAGCCCACTCCTTGTAACAGAGAGGAGGCCTTTGTCCCACCTGTGGGAACGTTTAAGTCGAATTATATTTATGCAGTACTTGAAATATATAACTCTTAGCCCAATTATGCAACTAAATACGCAACTAATCCTGCCAGCACAAATTCCGAAACATTGCAGCAAACATAATAAATTAGGTAGGATTTTCAGCGCAGCATAGATCAATGTAGGTATGCGAGCAGAAGTGACACTCATTGCTATATTCTCTTCATTTCATTTCATTTAATTTCATTTATTCATTAACAATTTACATTGTGTTGAACATTACATATTACATAAAATTATAACATCGTTGTGAGTAGCCCACTGATGGTAGTGACGTGTGACAATGTCCGGAAAGGCTGAATGTTCGAAACGCGGGGGAATTTTGAAACGTCGGAAATTCACAAAAACGAGGAAATAAAAAGTGTTGATGTGTGTTGTTGAGTGTGTGTGTTGCGTTCTCGTGTGTGCATGAACAAATAAAATTACAGTGAAACTTGGTTAAGTGGGACCTGGATAAGTGAGAAACCTCCATAACTGAAACTCGTGCTGAGATCCCGACAATTATCTCTGGTTATCTGATAAACTGAGTAAGTACCTTTTTAAGTGAAACCAATGGGCACGTCCCTTGAATGCCCCAGTTATTCAGGTTTCACTGCATTATAGTGCTCGCAATTTGATTGTAAACGATAGCTTTTGCTATCCATACCAACTGTCACTAAGTAGCCTATGTCACACGTATTAGAAAACATGCAGGACCTTGTATTACGAGCACGTGTGCGAGCTAACGTTTAAAATTTCGATTTTCTGGTGCAGTTTGACATTTTTGTTTGTTTTTCCAGAACAATTTGACTTTAGACGTGGTGTCTTGTCGCAATTTATTTATTTTATTTAAAAAAATCTAATTCTAATAATCTAGTTGACTACGGAACCCTAAAAAAAGCATACATGACATGATTATGTCATGCATACGTAGTGATATTTGCTAATTACAAGGTTCCACATGTATATATTATATCTAATTAGTTATGAATGACTTGCGTTGACCAGTTACAGCGATTGGAGTAAGTAAATAGATTACAATGTACACATATTGGTAATTATGTCGAGATAATATTATATGTGTAAGATATGTCAATTCGTGCAATATCAAAATTTAAAGTATTTATGGTTGTTACCAAAATATTCCTTTTTCAGTTTTTTTTTTAATTTTGTGAGCGCTCGCTGGTGCAAAATAAACGATTTCCAGATGTGATGGTAAACTACTGGGAAATTTATTTCATATTGGTTTCCCCGAAATCATAACAAGTAACACGGCAGTGGTCAACGAAGTTTCGCTTCTCGACATTTTACTCTATGACAGAAAGCAGGTGCACAAAATCATACAAACTCCATACAACATGCACATTTATTTTACATTCGTGCGAATGAGACAGAGTATAACTAACACCCACCTCAATGCACATGCAGGAGCGAGATGCAATATTTATTGCGTTCTATTCATGCTGAAGAATGTATTGTCGCAATATTGGCGTGAACAAAACGCCAATCAATTATGGACGTCGTGATCGATCATTTTACGAGCGACATGAAGCCGCATTTAGTTGTTGCCATCTAGTTACTGGAGCGAGTAGCTGGTAAGTATAGCAAGCATGGTATTCACTCTGATAGGCCTAACAAGAAAGGGTACCTAAAGTCAATATTTAATTGTTTTAAAATAAGCGAGATAATGCGAAAAAAGTTGTATTGTACTTTTGCAAAAGCCATCTGGCGGCTGTCGATACAAGTGTAAAGTTTCAAATTTGGCATTTATTTACGTATTTTTGTAACATACGGCCTCACTGACATAATTATGGCATGTGATTATTTCTGTATAAAATTTATTATGAAAGCTTCAACACTGGATCGTATCAAACATTTTTTGGTTGTGTTTTAAGGCCAACTGGTTGCCATCTTGTTAAAAAGACTTCGTTTGACTGATAACTAAACCCAGCGTCAGTTGACGTACCCGCCGTGGGTTTAGGATTGGGAGGTTAGGTTAGGTTAGAAAAAAAAATTAAGTCGTAGCACCCCGGCTAAAACTTATTTCATAAATAGTTAACATAAATAAATAAATAAATATCACTGGACATTAACACACAGCGCCACCTAGTGCCACACTAAGCAAAGCTTGTGTCGTGGATACTAGATAGTTGATATACTACATATATACTTTTTTGTTTGTAAATACATACTTATTATACTTACATATAAACATCCATGACTCGGAAACAAATGTCCGTGTTCATCACACAAACATTTGCTCCTACCGGGATTCGAACCCAAGACCCTAAGAACGTAAGGCAGCGTCACTACCACTACGCCAATCGGGTCGTCAAAACATCATACTGAGCTTAAAAAAATCGTCAGCTGCTTGGTGGTGAGGGGATTATGCATCAGCCGCTCGCATGAACTTAGAAATGATGACATGTCAGTCCCCAAAAGTCCTATAGGTAAGTAGAAAATTGCTTCATCAGATTAAATAAACACATTATATTCTACAGTTGCTGCCAGTTAACATCACAAAAAGCGGCCAAGTGCGAGTCGGACTCGCACATGAAGGGTTCCGCAGCAGCGAGTAACATAATGTAAAAAATGACGTATTAAAAAAAAACTACTCACTTGATCTCGTTCAAACCAATTTTATAGGGTACGTATCATAATCCCGAATTTTTAAAGACCGAATTTTAAAATACCGATGGACGAAATCCCGAAAATTGAAACGCCGAATGGTTGTTTGGTCGAAACTTTAAAATCCCGAAAGTTCATTAGACCGAAAGTTTGAAATCCCGAAGTTCAAAATCCCAAAGTTTAAAATCCCGTAGTTCAAAATCCCGTAGTTCAAAATCCCGAAAGTTCATTTGTCCGACAGTTTAAAATACCGAAGTTCAAAATCCCGAAAACTTAAAATCCCGAAGTTCAAAATCCCGTAATTCAGAATCCCGAAATAGTTACCGTTTCCGAGAAAAACGATTTGCTAACATGCAGCATACAGCAAGCATGCAGCAAGCATGCAGCAAGCATGTAGCAAGCATGCAGCAAGCATGCCGCAAGCATGCAGCAAGCCTGAAGCAAGCATGCAGCAAGCATGCAACCAGCAAGCATGCAGTATGCAAGCAAGGAGCATGCAGCAGGCTTGGTTTCTGTCACGGCTCCGACGCTGCGGGGCTCCAGCGGTCACACGCGACCTTATCGTCGCAGAGGGTTTTAACGCTCACCACCGCAGCTTCGGCTTGCTGGCCGGCTGAAGCCGGCCAGCCTCAGCCGCGGCGGCAAGTGTTAAAGCCACCTGCTCCTCAGCTCGCGGCCCGCCTCACCCCTCCGCGCCTACGCGGGCTTAAATTACACTCTCGGGGTAGGGCAGAAAAGACTACGTGGAGTCGGTTCTGCAGCGATTCATTTCTGTCAAAAAATTTGTGCTTATAGGAAACCATAATTATTTCTTTATTTCTTTTTTTTTTGGAATTCCACAATTAATATCTTTGTTCCAAACGTTGTTTTATGACATAAAACGATAAATAATTAATTGTTTGTCAAATAATACGTTACTAAATAAAAGTTTTCGTCCATTCCAAATTTCGTCCATTCGGGATTTCATCCATCGGTATTTCAACCATCGGTATTTCGTTAATTCGGGATTTCGTCCATTCGAAATTTCATCCATCGGTATTACAACCATCGGTATTTCGGTCTTTCGGGATTTCGTCCATTTGGTATTTCATCCATTAGGGATTTCGTCCTTTCGGGCATTTGAACATCGGTATTTTGTGTTTCGATATAACGACTATCGGCATTTAAAACTTTCGGTATTTTGAATTTCGATGTTTTGGACGTCGGTATTTCAATCGTAGGTATTATGAACTTTCGGGATTATGATACGTACCCATTTTATATCATAAATCATCATCGTAATACATCATAATTTTTTTTAAATTCTATCATTCTCGTATTTTAGAAAATACAGGGGGGGGGACATTTTTCCACTTTGGAAGGGTCTCTTGCTCAAACTATTCAGTTTAGAAAAAAATTATATTAGAAACCTCAATATCATTTTTAAAGACCTATAGATACCCCACACGTATGGGTTCGATGAAAAAGAAAATTGAGTGTCAGTTTAAGTATCCAGGGACCCCCAAAATGTATTGTTTTTTATTTCTATTCTTGTGTGAAAATCTTAATGCGGTTCACAGAATACATCTACTTACCAAGTTTCAACAGCCTAATTCTCATAGTTTCGGACAAAAGTAGCTGTGACATACGGACAGACAGACAGACAGACATGACGAAACTATAAGGGTTCCGTTTTTTTGCACTTTGGCCACGGAACCCTAAAAACGGTCACTAACCCACCTACATTTTTCCACGTTCATAACTTTGAAATCCAAAAATAAGCGTGTTCATGTCTTAAATCGTTATCTATAGTAATCTTCAAAATTTTTTCAAATGAAAACCGGTACATGGTTCATTTGTTTTGTTTCGTATGGAGAGATATTAGGGCAATGACCGCTGTTGTGATTTTAACTGGCACTTAACTATAGTAACAACAAAACGATACCACCAATAAACCGCACGTGATCATAACAATTGACAAGCAATAAATATTAAAAAAAAAATACAAAATATATCGCTAGACATTAACACACATCGCCATCTATTGCCACACTCAGCAAGTCTTGTGTCGTGGACACCAGATAGTTGATATACTACAAATATACTTTTTGTTTGTAAACGTATACTTATTATACATACAGGGTGTATTTCACCTCATCACAAAGCCGTTAACCAAGCATTCTGTATATCAAACTTTACGCAAAAAATATTGCTGGGAAACAACTTTTTTTTTTGAGGTTATAAATCATGTTTTGTGGTATAACTCAATGTAACGAACTTAACACATTGTGCGGATGGATGGATTGATAGTACGGGGGTCGTAGAGATATTTAAAGTAAAAATAATGCGATAAAAAGTGGCATTTAAAAAAAAACTTGTCAAAAACTTGTAACTTTGACCCCCAATATCTCTGTAACTAGAAAGTTCCCAGATATACTGTAGAACAATACGAGTAAAATGATCAGAATGACAAGGGAAACTAGTGCTTTTCGTTTTCGTTAAGAGGTGTTTTACACCCTTTATAATAAGTATATATTTAAAAACCCACAACAGACTTGCGCAATTCAGGGAATAATGAAGCGCAGTTAGGAAGCCTATCAGCAGTGAGTGGAACATGACTGCGATAAAGATTGCAGTTGACAACAACTTACATTAAATAAAATAAAAAACCAGACAAATAGGGTCATTATTTCTATGTGTGGTATAATAATATGATGTTCCAGCCCTTTCATTTGATACCCAAATTGAGCTAGTTGTTGAATAAAAATGGAATCCGCCATTTTGTGGCGGCGGCCATCCTGGACTGATTTTTATCAAACTTAACCTAAAAACACTCCCGACTAATTCAGCTTTCAAAATAAAATAAAACTTTTAAAATCGGGACATCCGTTCGGGAGCTACAACCAACACACACACACAGACACGTCAAACTTATAATACCCCGTCGTTTTTGCAATGGGGGTAAAAAAAAACAAAATTGTTGAAAAAAACAAAATAGTTCCGAACGTACCTGTCTTCCGAACCCGATCGCGTATCGTTCCTACCCTGATTAGTAAGTTACCTTAGAAAAAGTACTAGGCCATTATAAATTAAAGAAGGTTTTTCTATCTATATCGCAATTTGAATTAGGATAGGAACGATACCTTGGATCAGTTTAGGAATAGGGTTACGTTAGGAACAATTTTATAAATAAAAAAAACCCAGGTCAGGTCAGGTTCGTAAAAAACGATATTATCCACTTGCCTTTTCTCCAAGCAAGTAACTAGAAACACTCAAATGCTCCATATAAACAACTATAGGTCGTACGCGCGTGGCTTTTAAAGAAAAATCTCTTTAATGGTCCGGAATATCCGTGGCCAAGATTGATAGCAGTACAGTCGGCAGCACAGGCCGCACATTAACGTTTTTATACTCGCAACGTATAATTTGCAAAAGCTGTTGGGAGCATTGTAAAAGTTTCATACTTTAGCATTATGATGGTGCAAGAATATTAGTTGGTAAAGATTTTATTTGAGTTGACTGTTTTGGTCTTGTTGAGGAGTTCATGTCCGAATCGTAACAGCCGCATGTGCTTGCCTAGGTTGGTCTGTGGATGGATGACCATCCATTCCAATATGGATCTGCCTAATGGATCTTCGAGAATGATCCGAGTTTTCTCCATTTCCCGGAAAGTTCGTCTAGCCGTTGGTCCCGACTGTCATTTGACAGTCGCAGCAGTGGCCCAAAAGTCTGACAATCAGTCTTGCCAACGGGAATCGTATTATCATGAACTAACTGGGTTGTAAAGGTCAGATAGGCAGTCGCTCCAAGTAAAATACTGGTAGTCTACTGCATCCAGTAAGACTGGAAGCCAACCACCACCTAGTTGAGGAAAGGCCAAGCGATTTTTAGAGTTAAAAGGTAAAAAAGGAACCCCTAAGGATGACCCTTTTGTTTTTTTTTGGATGGGAAATCATCAAATTACTGCTCCCACTCTGGGCGGAGCGGGAGGGAGTGTCAGACTTTTACTGACTAAAACCCATCCATGTTCCTTCCTCGCCCTTTATGTTCCGGGGCTGCGGTATTTCTTTCGAACAGTCCTGCAACCCCGACAGGAGGACACCCTTAAGGAACCGATAAGATCACTTCCTTGTCAGCACATGTAAAGGAAAAAAAAATAAAATCGTAAATATTATGTAGTTTAAATATATTTTTTAGTATAACAAACTTTCTATTTGCAATTGGTGCAATAACCGTTCCTGGGTATCGAACTGCAAAGTTAAGTTTGTCCTGTAATAAATTTGTACGGAACCCTTAGTGAGCGAGTCCAACTCTCAAGTCATTATCATCATCATCATCAGCCTATAATGTTCCCACTGCTGGGACACGGCCTCCTCTCAATGAGAGGGAATGGGCTAATCTACCACGCGGGCCCAGTGCGGATTGGTAGATGTCACATGTCTTCGAATATTTTGGTTCTAGGACATGCCGGTTTCCTCACGATGTTTTCCTTCACCGTTTTTGAGAGCAGCGGTGATGAAATAAATTTCACAAAGTAATGCGCCTGTCTGGGTGCGAACCCACAACTTACTGTTCGTAAGTCGGGGCCGCCACCACTGGGCCACCGCTGCTCTACTAACTCCCAGGTGGCCGGTTTTAATTCCTTATTTTGTTATGACTCGTAATGCACCAAGCGCGCAGTGTGACCGAGTAGCGAAGATCTTAGAACGTTCGTTTCATTTTACTCCTCACAAGGCGACTCGCTAAGCCCTAGGCGCTAGGCCAGCCACCTGTAGGTACAAATGCCAGTTAATCATGCTACCTGAAACTAAAATTTTCCCACCTAACCTTGAACCTAGTGGTTTTGCAATAAAGTTCAAAAACGATTATAGAAATTTGTCAGATTGTCGCAGCATGATGTGCTGTACGTAACCTTAAGGCCTGAATTCTTGTCGCGCGGACGGTAGGTCGTGACGTCAACGAAAACAAAATACGGCTGCCGGTCGCCGCTGACGTCAGCATTGCAATATGATGCTATTTAAGTAGAACACAATTTATACTTGTACGTACGTGACTGACCGTGGGCGACCAACCGTCGTCAGCGCGACAAAACTCCAGGCCTTACACTATTCAAGCCCTCCGTTGGTAGTTCCCCTTCCTTATAGGAATGACGACAGTATAAAAAAATTACAAATCAATTTAGTCCGTCAGACAAAAAGACACTGGGGAGCCACGGACCCCGAAAATAATGGATAATTATGTATTTTTTTGTTTTTGTACATAAATTAATATTTAAGATAAAACGCATCAAAACTCGGGAATGGGAGCTCATAGCGTCAGTACGCTCTAAAAAATACAGGGTGTAAACCACCTCATCACAAAGCCGTTAACCGAGCATTCTGTACATCAAACTAAGTAAGTTTACGCAAAAAATATTGCTGGGAAACAACTTTTTTTTGGCAACTTTTTTTTGGTAGAATTCAATGTAACGCACTCATAACATTGTACTGATGGATGGATTGAATAGTACGGGGGTCGTGGAGGTGTTAAAAGTTAAAATTTTACAGTAAAACTTGTACTAAAAAAAACTTGTCAAAAAGTTGACCCCCCACTAATCTCCGTAACTAGAAGGTTCCCAGGTATGGTCGAAAAAAAAATATCGCAATGTTGGGGAGAATAAGTGCCTTTCGGCTTCGTGAAGAGGTGTTTTACACCCTTTATATCTAGGCGTGACGTATTGAGAATTTTAAAAGCATCGCATCTTCGTCAATTTTGATTAGCGTAATAAAAGAAAAAATACAAGTCAATTATTTTTTGATAATCCACCTGGCGAACTGATGTGTTTCTTTTTATCGTCCACTATTTTGTGTCAAAGCACCCAGTAATACACTCTCCAAAACATACAGTCAAGGTTATCTGCATGTTATTTATATGCAAGTCCTTGAGTAAAGGCAAAAGATTGCGAACTCCTAGTTCACAATTGTTTGCCTTCACTCAAGGCCTTTTTTACTTTAACGTAAATTCAATATTTGAATACTAAAAGCTACTTGACAAGGTTATCGGAGAATACCAATATTCATACCAATAAATACCAGTGTAGTGTGAATTGGACTTGCAGAGTTCCGTACTAGTTTATAATACTGAGTGTATATGTCACCGTAAAATTGTCAAACACGTTATATTACAATATAACGTGTTTTTTCTCGCGATATTGTAATGTCTCGAATTATTGTCAACTGAACATACGGAAGTATCTCTGCCCCCATAATCGGGACTTGGGGCACCCCCCCCCCCCGTTAGGTTAGTTAGGTTCCTTTAAACCCTGCACTCGGAAATACGCCCCGCGGGGGCTCCGTCGACTACGCTTCTTAGGGTGAATATAAAGGTTATGTTATATTAATCGGTATTTCTCAGGAATGGTGCATTATCTTTTCATGAGAGTTGTGCCACTTAGCAAGGGGGACCTCTACTTCCCTCCACACCGCGAAATGCAAGCGATGGTAGTCAACTTGACTACCATCGCATGCATTTCACGAAAAATAATGCGTTTTGTTGTAAGCAGTATGTTCATTTGACAACAATTCGAGACTTTACAATATCGCTAGAGATATTACAATATAACGTATTTGACAATTTTACGGTGACATATACACACTATTCACGAAGTCGTCAATCAAGCATTCTGCACATAAAATTAAGTAACCCCACGAAAAAATAATTGAAACTACTTTATTTTTTTAATTTTTTTTTTTTATTTGCGAAATTGTTGGAACTTTGATGCCCAATATCTCCGTAACAAGAAGGTTCCCAGGATTAGTCTGGAAAAGCGGACGGCACACGCAGCCCAACGTCTTACTTGCGGCTAGTCTAAGTTTCGTAAATAAGTTAGAAAAATCAAAATAAATGCATGAACGAACAATCATTGAGCGTATAGTGTGGATCTGTGGTGTGGATCCAGCCTAAAGGTCGTAGTTCACGTATCAACTCGAAAAGGGGTGGTCGTATCAACTCGAGCCGTTCAGTATTATTTGTATGAAACTCCCTACTGCAACGCACACTGATTGTTGGAATCGTAACGTAATCGCCTTGCCTCGGGACAAGCTCACGAACCACCATGCGGTGCGTGATCGACTTTCAGTTCCCGCGCTTACGGTTCTCCGTACCCTAGCTTACAGCTCTCCGTATCCTAGCTTACGGCTCTCCGTACCCTAGCTTATGTCTCTTTGCCAACGCCGTGCACTACACTTAACGTTTCGATTCAAAATGATTGAACTATCTACGCCTAGCCATCAACCAGCGGTCGGCGAGCCGTAAGAACGGCGGCGCCTATTATAGCTGTAGCCGAGTCGTCCGTCGTCGTGCCGAAACTTCTGATCCACTTATGTTACCGTTACGTGGACTCCTGTTTGACGCCAAGGGGAAAGGCGAGACGGTGACGATCCCTTTTTGAGTTGATACGTGTGCTACGGCCTACGACTCTTAAGGTGACACTAGTCGAAATTTTTTCCATAGAAATTTTGGAATGGTATTAGGGCCGAAACACATAACAGCGTTGCGGCGGCGCACAGTGGGCTGAAATCAGCGTTTCATAGACATTCAAATCATTTTTTTGAAAGTGTAATTTTTTTTCACATGGAATGCTAGAGGAGACGTAATTAGTCTCCTCCTCATTTTATTTATATGACTCATTTTTTAAAATAAAACTGTTGTAGTTAATTGTTCAGATCATATTCATGTACGTTAAGCCAAATTGGGCCAACAAAATTGCCACATCATTCATTTTTAAAAAAAAGAGCGCACCTGAGGCCGTGATACCGAGTATGTCAAAAAATCCAGAATAATTCAAGGATTAATCCCCTAGAAGGGAATTAGGGCCAATTGTACGATAGCAGAGTTATCGTATTTTTTTATGTTGTCTCCATACAAATTTTTAACGAAAAAATTCTCAGACTTCCGTTTATGTACCCATTTCAGAAAAAATATATTTTTAGGCATGTAATTAGTCTCCTCTAGCATTCCATGTGAAAAAAAATGACACTTTCAAAAAAATGATTTGAATGTCTATGAAACGCTGATTTCAGCCCACAGTGCGGCGCGGCGGCACCACGATGCTAGAATTTGCAGCGGCGTCGGTGCCGATTTCAGCGGATCAAAATCCAGCATTATGACGTAATACTTGTTGACTATGATTCAGTTTATTTGTATCACTCTTGATAACCCGTTAAATACAAAACTAAAAAAACTACAACCAATATAAACTTTAACCAATATCTTCTTCGAGCGTACTCATATTTAGTGACTCTCCTATTTGGTGTTATATGCATAAGTCTTCATTTGCATGTCATATTATTTTATACTACATGTGGAAACTTGTAATTGGCCATATTTTGTTTAAGCTGTTACTCGCTGTCTATTTAGCTGTAAGTTTTCCTAAAATTTAAATAAATAAATAAATATAATAATAAATAGGTCTTTAAATCATGATACCTTTTTTTTTTTAGGATGGGAAATCATCAAATGACTTCTCCCACTCTGGGCGGAGCGGGAGGGAGTATCAGACTCTAGTAAGAGTCTGATACTCCCTCCCGCTCCGCCCAGCCCGCTCAGTAGACTAAAACCCATCCATGTTCCATCCTCGCCCTTTATGTTCCGGGGCCGCGGTATCTCTTTCGAACAGGCCCGCAACCCCGGCAGGCTTCGGCCCTTCTAAAGTAGGCGAAAACAATACTTTCGTCTATCTTTAATGCTTTGTATTTTCGAGAACTTGCCATCGGGATATATAGCCTTATCAAATGAATGTATCCAGTATCTTCTTTGTGAAGATTTTCTATAGCCAATCATTTTTTACTTTTAATTATTTCTCGTTTTAGTGGCTTAAGTCACAGAAGTGGGACCAGATTATTCATGATTCACCATGTTCCATGTTGTTATACCCATTACGATTCAAAAAACATAGCCCTGTGACATATACACGAACGGACAGACAGTGGAGGTTCCTGTTGGATACGGTACCCTAAAAACCTTGTGATCAAAACGTCTCCATTGACTCAAACATTCTATTGAATAGGAGGTTCTGTAGAACCTTGTATCAACCAGAATGGATGACTATAACTATGAAACATACCCCAGTGTACGATAAAGTAACATTTTATGACACAACATTGACGTGTTTCGCCCTAAAATACTAGATTTTCTCAGCTTCTCGAACGAAACATTTATTCGTCCCATTTTTTCGGCTCGTTTCTTTATCCCGGGCGGCTTGGTCGCAAAATATGAGCTTCGGAATACCTTACATTTTTTCGACTAATAGTGTGATTAGGTTGTCATAATCCTGGATTTAGGGACGTTATTTCATGTTTTCCTTTAGTGTGAGCTAGTGGTGTCTAGGACTAGATAAATATGAAACTAAGGAGGCGTGTGGCATGTTTTTATAACCCGTCTCAGCGACGCGAGGTGTATGTTTGTTTCTGGCGCCATTTTCTATGATTTAAAAAGTTATTCGATTTTTCTTAGTAGTAGTACGGCGGTGGATTTGTTTCCGAGTCATGGGTGTTTATATGTATAACAAGTAGGTATGTATTTACAAACAAAAAAGTTTATACAAAAAAAAACTTTCGCTGGGCATTAACACACAGCGCCGTCTAGTGCCACACTAAGCAAGGCTTGTGTCATGGACACCAGGTAGTTGATATACTATCATAAATACTTTTTTTTTTACTAAATAAACCATCTGATGTCTACGACACAAGCCTTGCTTAGTGTGGCACAAGGTGGCGCCGTGTGTTAATGTCCAGCGATGTTTATTTATTTAGAGTTTGTTAGTTTTTTTTTATTCTTGCGTTGTAATAGGGACCAGCCTATTGCCATCAACAAGGAACAAATCCTGACTCGTGGCTGCTTTAGGTTTTTTAGGTCTTTAGCTTGGACTCCTGTGAGCAGGAGTTCGTGGGGTTGATCTTTAGGTTAAGCCGTGCTTGCCTAAGTTGGTTTGTGGATGTGTGACCACCCTTACATTTCGAGTTTCCTCCGTGCCTCGGAAAGCACGTTAATCTGGCTGTCATTTGTAAATCTTTGACAGTCGCTACAGGTAGCTAGTATTCTGAAAAATCTGACAACCAGTCTTACCAATGGGTATCGTATTACCCAGTACTAACTGAGTCTTGGAGGTCAGATAGGCAGTTGCTCCATATAAACTACTGATATTCAGCTGCATCTGATCAGGCTAGAAGCCGACCTCAACATAGTTGGGAAAAGGCTAGGCAGATAATGAGCTTGGACTACAGATACGTCAAATTTCTCAGTCTATTTTTTTCCCGTTCACCATCAATTCGTGACACAAACGGTTCTGACATTAAGATCCCTATCCGGCTCGTAACAACTTTAGGAGCGCCAGTGTCTTATCTTTCAAACTTTTATTAACTTCTACAAGAGTAATTAGGAGCTCGAATCTCGAGAACAGACAGTCCAGAGAATCTCGTGCAGAAAATGGACGATTAACCTTATTTTTGTTGTTTTTTGGGGTTCCGTAACGTGAAACGAGAAAAGATTTTTTATTTTAGCTTTTGTGGTTTTGTAAAATTGTTAAGTTACTACTCAACAAACACTGTTTTAAGCAATCACGGTTCATAACATGCGATCATGCCGCTTGTAACAGCATTGAAATATTGGGAGCTCAAAATAACCAATAATAGGCTAGTTTCCACCATCAATAAATTGCAAATCTATTTAGTCCATCAGTTAGAGTATTAGAAAATAATGGACACGTATTTTTTGTTTTTGTAAATCAACGAATATTGACAAAGATAAAACGCATCAAAACTCGGGACGTCAGAACTCACTATACTCATACCAAACAGTGACGTATTGGGAATTTTAAAAGCGTCGTATCTTCGTCAAATTTATATGTCAACCGGTTGATGTCAACCGGTTGAACTCAGCAACACCCAAGTCGGTTGCTCCATTGACGGACAATTCATAAATAATATTAGTTATGCGGACGATATGGTGTTGCTGAGCCCATCAGTCAATGCGTTGTGAAGGCTCCTCCGAATCTGTGAACACTATGCGGTGACTCATGGTCTCAGGTACAACTCAACAAAAAGCTAGGTCTTAGTGTTTAGGGCGCAAAATTTTATTTACGACTGCGTTCCATCGGTAACCTTGGGCGGAGTTCCGCTGAAAAGAGTCACTCGTTTTAAGTACTGGGTCATCGATGGGCTGTCGGATGACGCTGATTTAGAAAGGGAGCGTAGAGCGCTGGCTGTCAGGTGTAACATGCTGGCCCGCAGGTTCGCCCGGTGTACGAAAGAGGTTAGAATAACGCTGTTCAGGGCATTCTGTCAGTCGCTGTACACGTGCACCCTGTGGGTCAGTTATACACGGGGCTCGTACAGCGCTCTACGAGTACAATATAATAACGCGTTCCAGGTGTTGCTGGGGCTGCTGCGCTTCTGTAGCGCATCCGGGATGTTCGCGGACGCACGCGTTCCGGATTTTGGCTCGTTGCTGCGCCTGCGAATCGCATGACTGATGCGTCGCGTGCGCGACAGCCCCAACAGCCTCGTGGCTACTGTAACCGGCAAGTTGGATGGTCGAATAATGTGTCGCTGGGTGGCAGCACACAGACCGTCATTCAGATATGTGCAATAGGTGGTTGTTTTGTTTAACGTGTTTTAGTTAGTAAGTGCCAAGTTTATTTTATTTTTTGTTTTTGTTTTGTTATGGATCTCTGGTCTGAAATAAAGGTATTATTATTATTATTAAATTTGGTTTATGTGACAAAAAAAAAATACGGGTCAAATATTTTTTGATAAGCTAAGTTACCGCGTACCGTAAGCCTATCGCGGAAGATAACATTTTAAGTTTACAAACTTTATTAGGTAATATAAATGTACATTATTTATAATTTTCTAAAATTAACTAAAATATCTAACTTAAACTAACAACTTGAACAATGGCGTCATAAAACTCCTCCTCTACGCTGTCAACTGGTAATGTCCCCAAAAGACTGGCAGTGTTTCCACGCTGAATGGCAAAGCTAAGCCTTTGGCTGAGGTAAAAACCAGCCCTAGGGTCACGGGAAGTGTCAACTAAGCGTTTTGAAATTTCCTTGAAAAGGCTGTGAGCACGCGGACCCCACGGTCCTAGAATTTCAACCCCAAACAGCTCGAAAATATAGTTACCAATCAGGTTACTATACTTACGCCGCTTGAGGTTCTCCGCAGCCGCAGCGGCAGCCCCCGCACAGCACGGTGAACTAGGAAGATGGCAAGGCGCAAGAGTATCGACACATGTATCGTCACACTAGAGGCCTACCCATCTTCCATGGAAACAAAGACAAGCCGTGCGGTATCTTGCCATCGTCGCGAGCCAAACCATTGGGTTCTAATAAAGCTGGAACACCGACGGTAACAAGAGATCGGCGGATGATGTCATTCAAGTTCGCGTGCCGCGCAAATCGGCCTGCACTTCGGTTGCATGACAGGCCGTGGTGTCCGAGGCTGTTGACAACTTCACCACAGTGACAGCGGTGAGGAGAACAACATGGAACGCCTAGGCGGAAAGTGGTGTCGTCGAGCAATGTGCCTGTGTTCGACGAAGGTAGTGCGTGAAGCCAAAGACCCGACTCCCTTTCACCCACAGCCAGCAGGCGCGCACGCTCAGCAGTAGTAGCAGACGTGTTCAGTTGATTGATCTGAACTGCTCTGCAGAGCGGCTCGTCCCACCGTCTCTGGGAAAATGGGTAATCGGGTTCTTCAGAGTTCGGGCAAGCGAGTTTCCTAGCGTTTTTAGCCTCGTCGAAGCACGGCTCATCAAAATCAACCAATGTGGAAGCCAGGATTTTCCTGATTAATTTCTCAGTGCCATGAACCAAGGATATTATTATATAAGCAGGTAAACTAATACTAGCAGTTTTGCGGACGCCGAGCCCTCCCATACGAATGGGTAGAGTAGCTTGGGTCCACGCCCGGTCGTCCAAGGCCACATTTAAAATGGATGATTAAGAATATCTGATGATTAGATAGATTTTGTCTAAAAGATGAGTGTAAGTGTGTTTAAGTTTACTATTTAACAATTTAAGTAGAAGTTATTTAGGAAGTATCATGTCAACAACATAGGCCAAGAAGAAAAAATACGTATTAAATCAGTTTAATCATAAACTACTCTTACATTAATACAATTTATAATGGGACTATGCCACAAATTTTGATGATTATCTCACTTTTCCAAACGTATTAAGCTCTCTTTGTTAGACCTAGCACAATGAAAACAATATGTTAATAGTTTTTTTCAACTACTAAGTTAAGTTTGTCCTTCAAACTAGAATCGCAAATTCTTAAACAGTGTCACTCCCCCGCGCAAAAATTTGGGCGGGACCCTCAGGAAATACACCAACTCACACTTGCCCAGATTTTTTTTGTGGACCATATGAAGTAGATTTTATGATTGTTTCCATGTTCAGAGCTATGGAAAAGGCTGTGGTTAGAGTGCTTCTAAGAAATCCGAATAGTGCCCGGTTGATAGAATAGAATAGAATAGAATAATATTTATTTGCTTAAAAACATGGTATAAAAGATGGTCAAATACAAAAAAAAAACAAGTGCATACATGTTTTTGCTTAAGAGCCCTCTTAACAGTGATAAGCGTACAAATTTTCTATACAAATGTTTAACATTTACTGTCAAAGAAGTCTTTGACACTATAAAAACTACGACTACACAAAAAATTGGCAAAAACCTTGCCGCCTACTACATCAGACTCAAAGTACTCTGTGATCAGACTTAAACATAGGTATATGGCAAAATGTGGGTATACTATTTAGTACACTTCTACCTTACCCTGCGTGGTTTTATTCTACTTCTCCGCTATACTATTCTGATAGAACATCATAGTCTCGGCGTTTTCCGGTGATCTCCAGTGTTGATTCTGGCTTTCAGGAGTTACAGTTGTTCGGGAATAGTGAGGTGGGCCTGGCCCAAAACAAAATAAAATTTTCTGTTGTATTTTTTTTTATTTTTCACCCTATGTTTACTTATATAGGGTGTAAACCACCTCATCACAAAGCCGTTAACCAAGCATTCTGTACATCAAACTAAGTAACTTTACGCAAAAAATATTGCTGGGAAACACCTTTTTTTTTTTGAGGTTATAATTCATGTTCGGTGGTAGAACTCAATGTAACGCAATGGATTGAATGGTATGTTGGTCGTGGAGGTGTTAAAAGTTAAAATCTTACAAAAAAAACTTGTACCTATTTGAAAAAAAACTTGTCAAAAAGTTGTAATTTTGACCCCCTATATCTCCGTAACTACAAGGTTCCCAGGTATGGTGTCGAACAAAAAAATGATTGCAATGTCGAGGAGAACAAGTGCCTTTCGGTTTCGTGAAGAGGTGTTTTACACCCTTTATAGTTACAATCATCATTCAACCATTTTACCATATACTTTTGTGTGTTTTGTCACGTCGGGCTATTAAATGCTATTTTTTTTCTAAATTTCAAAAGAAACAAAAATTATCCTGCGTGGATAACAGACGCGGTTTAATTATGCTATGTAAAATAAACAAATTTTATTGAAATTAATTCATAGATTTGGTTTGGTCGAACAATAAATGAAAATTTGATATTCAGTGTGTAACGTTTTTGCAGGTGATTTGAAAGTCCACGTTAGTGGTGGAACTACAAAATTGAATGCGTTAGATAGTGGTAGGTAGAAGTTAAATAAAAACATACGTTACAAAAATATTTTTATATTACAGATTTAGTAACTACAAGCCGGTTGAGCCGGGTATGGGTCTGATATCGAGCGCGCGAGGAGGTTAGAACCGCCTATAGAACACTACTGTCCTGCAGGTCTTCCAGACGTAGGTAGCGGGAACTGGAGTAGATGGCCAGGGTCCCGTAGCGCCGCAACAGGGTCGTCCAGCCACTCCCCTGTGGCGACGGCGGTCTGGTATTAGTAACCGCTTCTGGAGATTGCGTCGAGCAGCGCTGGCAGGCGCGCTGGTGTTGGTGCAGCACAATCACAGCGCGGTTAGACGCGCCGGGCTGACACCGGGGTGCGCAGGTGTATGTAGCCGTAGGCTAAGGCAGGAAGGAAGGAACCCTGGAACGAGCCGGTTTGTCCGGTTAGGTGGTGTCCGGACTCGCGCAACCGACTGCCACGTCCCGACAACCGTAGGCCTAGAAGCCTACGTGAACAGCAGTGAGCTGGCATCCATTTGTTATCGGGATGAGGCAGCCTAGCGGGTGCGTCACAATAAAAAGACATAGCAATCGAAAATGAAAAGAATGATATCCAAGTGTGTAGGTAGATGAATAAAAATAATAGACTTTCTTTCCACTTATGAATCTAAGCTACAGACAGACCTGGATATCCTCGACTCGTTACAGACAGTGAGAGATCAAGATTAAGAGGATTGAGTACGGACGACGATTAACTTTTAGTAATTTAGAAAAGTGTTGTAGGTAGATCAAGTTCAATCGTCGTACGCACAGAAACACTGATGGCACAAGGTTTGCAGTTTAATTATTACAGAGATGTTACAAAGGCTAAGACAATAAAATATGAGCGGCGAAGAAATAGATGTTTGCGAAACTCACCCGACTGGGGTTGTCACTTCACTGAAGTTAATGATTAAAATAAAAGTTGAGACCACAATAAGATGTCGTTCGTAGATGATTTAAAAGTAGTGGACACTGTAGCTCTGTTCTCGTCAAATGAGCTGACCGGCCCTTTTATAACCTATTGCCGGATCTTTCTAGAAGTAATTAGTGGAAGGAGAATACAGCCAATCACGACGTAGCTGTCATCGCGATTGTGTTGCCAGAACAATTTCTAAAGATTCCACTTTAATTGCGGTGTTGCAAGTTTTTTACTTTATAACTAAGTTATTTATTTTTATAGTTTATTAAGAATAAACGTGCAACGTTACATCGTATTTGTTTTATGCTGTATGTATTCCATTTTCTCTCCTTCTTTTACACACTCTGTCTACATCCCTTTTTTTTAGTATCTCCTTTCGCAGTTATTCTGGAAGAGAGATTTCTTTAAAAATAAGCATCACCTCTGTACTATTTTTCTGTTCCTTTCTTCTTCTCTATATTTAGTGTGTAAGTACATAAATTGTTAAATAAATAAAATAAATAAGTGTGATTTTAGATTTCGGTTTCGGTGAATGTTGTGACACATGCATTTGTGTGTTATAGTAACATCGCTCATTGGCAAAATAATAACAGCCGCTCGGGTCGATCTTTAGGTTAAGCCGTGCTTGCCTAGGCTGGTCGGTGGACACCCAATTTCCACCCAGTTTATTAAGAATAAACGTGCAACGTTACAAGTGTTTTCATGTTAGGAACAAGTTTATTAGACAACTCCTTTCATCATCTGCCTTGCCTATTCCCAACTTTGTTGAAGTCGGCTTCCAGTCTAACCGAATGCAGCTGAATACCAGTATTTTACATGGAGAGACTGCCTATCTGACCTCCAAAACCCAGTTACTACTGGGTAATACGATATTTCCTTGGTAAGACTGGTTGTCACACTTTTTGGGCCACTGACTACCTGTAACGACTGTCAAAGGTCTACCAAATGACAGCCAGGACCAACGGCTTAACGTGCTTTTGAGGCTAACGGCTCAAAAAGGTACAGAGGATACTCAATATGTGATGCATGGTTACCCATCCACGGACTGGCCTAAGCAAGTGTGGCTTAACCTTGAATATCGATTCGTACGGCTGTTATATAAGGTGTTAAAAAATTAACTGCAAGAATTTCGTGTACGTACTCGGTATCAATAAACAAACGTATTCCAAAAAAAAAATTTTTTTCAAGCCTTTTTAGTTTTTACATAAAAAAAAACATTGCCAATCCAAAGTCTGAAAAATGAGATGGGTAAGTTAGAATCAGCTGTCTACGTTTGCGCTGTCGCAGGGGTGAACGACTACGCGCCCGGCACCCTTCACGGCGCAGTCACAGTACAGTCAAGTGCGCATATTCAATCACTTTGTGCGCAGTGAAAATATGCATATCTTTGAAACGGATCGTTACTTATATAAAATTTTTTTATGATTATTTTATATTTGTGATTCCAAACAACTCCTCAAGTTTCGTGCAGTTAATTTTTTAACACCTTATATAGTCTCCAGCTCCTCTCATAATGACAACAAACATGGCTGAAGCACACTAGACACTCGTCTGTTCGAATGTTCCTCCCTTTTTTATGGAGACTAGCATTTCGTGGAGGAGCTCGTGGCTAAATAATAACTGCCGCTTGGGCCGATCTTTAGGTTGAGCCGTGCTTGCCTAGGTTGGTCTGTGGATGGGTGACTACGCATACATACCGAGTTTCCTCGGTGTCTCGGAAAGCACGTTAAGCTGTTGGTCCCGGCTGCAATTGTCCATCTTTGGCAGTCGTTACAGGTAGTCAGTGGCCCAAAAATTCTGACAACCAGTCTTACCAAGTGGTATCGTATTACCCAGTATTAACTGGGTTGTGGTCAGATAAGCAGTCGCTCCATGTAAAATTGAGCTGCATCCGGTTAGACTGGAAGCCGACCCCAACATAGTTGGGAAAAGGCTAGGCAGATAATATTAGCATTTCGCTCGCGATTTCGCCCTCGAAAATTGTGATAACTTCAGCTAATTTACTTGATATAAATATAAATTATAGCATATGTTACTCGATAAAGATGTAGCTTTCTAATTGGTGGATTAAATAAAAAAATAATAATCGGTTAAATAGTTCTGCGTTGGAAGACCTGAACTAGGTGGACCGATGACCTGGTGAAGGTTGCGGGAATCCGTTGGATGCGAGTCGCACGGGACCGGTTAATGTGGCGACACTTGGGGGTGGCTTATGTCTAGCAGTGGATGTCTTTCGGCCGAAATGATGATGATGTACAGTTCTTGAGTTAAATCGTAACAAACAAAATGTCAAGTTTTTCCTCTTTTTAATGAAGAACTATTGATAGATGAAGAATTGTACCCTGTACTTTATTCCTATACTAGCTGACCCACGCAGAGAAAAACGAAAGGAAAAAAAGTCCCCGTTTTTGTAACATTTTTCACTCCTGCTCCGCTCCTAATAATTGTAGCCTGATGTTTTATAGCCTAAACCCTTCCTCGATAAATGGACTATCCAACACAGAAAGATTTTTTTAATTCGAGCTAGTAGTTCTTGAGATTAGCGCGTTCAACCAAACAAACAAACAAACTCTTCAGCTTTTTAATATTAGTATAGATAGTGTGAATTTTTTAAGTGGGTGTGGAAGGTCAACTCCAAAACTATGACGAACCGCAAAATATTCGAAGGTGCATCGGGCGAGTTTGTTGCATCGACCTCGTTGATTTTGAAAAAAAAACATTATAATAGTGCAAATAAGGAGCATTAATTCATGGAAGTAATGGCATAGGCAAAGTTACTGGGAAACAAGTCATAATTTTCAACCATCGCGCGCTCGATGTCAATGATATAATATACCTTAGCTACTCAATCTATTGACTATACTAAAAGGTATCGATCCCCATATAACATTTATTTTAAATACATAATCCAACAAATAAAGGGTGTAAAACACCTCTCCACGAAGCCGAAAGGCACTTGTTTTCCCCATCATTGCGATCATTTTTTTGTTCTACACCATACCTGGGAACCTTCTAGTTACGGAGATATGGGGGGTCAAAGTAACAACTCTGACAAGTTTTTTTTTACACGACTGCCCAAATAGAAGAGTGTTATGTTTTCAGGGTTCATGTATGTATGTTTGTGAGTTTTTAATACCAGTATTATTTGTAAGATTTTTACTTTTAACACCTCCACGACCCCCATACTATTCAATCCATCCATCAGCAAAATGTTTTAAGTGCGTTACTTTGAGTTCTACCACAAAACATGATTTATAACCTCAAAAAAAAAGTTGTTTCCCAGCAATAATTTTTGCGTAAAGTTACTTAGTTTGATGTGCAGAATGCTTGGTTAACGGCTGTGTGATGAGGAGGTTTACATCCTGTAGAATTGTCTTGTCAATAAGTCTTAACAAACCGTCGTTTCATCACGTCCAAAAAAGAAAAAGAAAAAAAAATGCGAAGCTACCGTGAAAAAAATAGTGGTTTATTATTCTCTCGAAAATTGACAGGTGAAAACGAAACAAAAAAAATCGCCGAAAAGGGTTTCGATAAAATTCTCGAAACAAAATAATAGTGAAACAGGAAAATAATGGAAAAAAAACGACTTTCTCATTATCCGAAGGTTTCGCGTTCTGAATTTATTATTTCGACGGTAAATTGTCCGTCTGTCTGTAATTCCGTGGTCGGCCCCTATTTTAGGGTTCGCTACGAAAATATGCCAGCCGAAAGCTGTTTTGTCGTAAAGCAGACACAGTTATATTTATTGGATTGGATTCATGGATTCATCTGAATAACGTATTTATATATTTTTTAATTGCGTAAATTATGTTGATTCTCTTTTTCATCCATCAAGCAAAGCAAGATTGGAAGCAATTTTGCTTTTTTCCCGCACAGGACAAAACACATAAAAATGATCGCTATTTAAAACTTACTAATAAAAATTAAACAGATAAAAAACAAAAAAAAAATAAAAGACAGGAAGGTCATGTAGCCAGTAGTTCCCTATAAAATACTGTTATTATACCGCATTCGTTTAGACTGGAAGACTGGAAGTATTTATTAATAAATAATTTATTTATTTATTGTTGGGAAAAGTCTAGGCGTTGGGAAAGTTACCAGTATTGAATGCTTACAAATGTTTTTGATTCTTTTCCATCAAGTTTAGGTACAAATGTAATTACTTACTCAGTTCGTTTTTTTTACTAGCCTGCTCTGTTTTACTCCCGGAGAAAGGCCTTCTTCCAATCTTTCCACCTCTCGCAAAACCGCGCGTTGCCATTCAGTTCTGACGGAACTTGTAGTCCCGTTCGAGTTCCCGTTTTTATTGCAAGTAAATACATCTTCAGAGTTGAGTCTCATTCAGAGACTCAACATGGAATACATCTTAAAGACGTAGAATGCGAAACAAAGATTTACACACTTCCTACGCTAAATACCTACAGAACCCATCACTTTAACTCAATGTTACAATTCGTCCCTTACCCCACTGGGTCGATCTGTCCCGTTCGGGAAAAAACATTACAAATCTTTTTAAATTTATTCCTTTGTCGCTGTCGAGGACGTTCAATACTGTTTGAAACCACAAATTGGGTGTTTTATAAAAAAACATATCTTTATGCCTGTATTGTTCCGAAGGATTAAGCACATATATTTTATTTAGTGCACCCACATTTAGCACTTCGTTAAGTGCTATGTGACACAAAATCCGTTTTTTCAGATTATTACTGAGGAATCATCATCATCCGTCTATCCTGTTCCCTAATATACTAAATAGATACTTTTTTGTTTGTTCATACATACGTCATCATCTGCGTCGCCTTTTCCCAACTATGTTGGTTTCGGATTCCAGTCTAACCGGATGCAGCTGAATACCAGTATTTTACATGGAGCAACTGCCTATCTGACCTCCACAACCCAGTTAACTTCTAGAATGTCTTAAGTTACACAGTTCGACTTAAGCTATTGTCTTACTATTGTGTCTCTAATTAAGACATTCAAAAGGTAGTGGAAAATACGATACCACTTGGTAAGACTGGTGTCAGGCTTTTTGGGCCACTGACTACCTGTGACGACTGTCAAAGATGGACAAATGACAGCCGGGACCGCCAACTTAACGTGCTTTCTGAGGCACGGAGGAAACTCGGTTTGTTAGGGTGGTCACCCATCCACAGACCAACCTAGGCCAGCATGGCTTAACCTAAAGATCGATTAGATTGTTACTGAGAAATATCAATATATATTTCATATTTCCCGACGACGAAATGCCGAATATAATGAAACCAATAGGTGTTAAGTACTTATGTTAACGATTTATAGGGTGTAAAACACCTATTAAAGAAGCCGAAAGGCACTTGTTTTTCCCGACATTGCGATCAGTTTTTGTTCCACACCTGGGAACCTTCTAGTTACGGAGATATTGGGGGTCTCAGTTCCATTTTTTTGTCAAGGTTTTTTTAAATACATGTTTTTACTGAAAGATTTTTACTTAAAACACCTTAACGACCCCTGTCCTATTCAATGTATTCATTAGCATAATGTTTAAGTGCGTTACATTGAGTTCTACCACAAAACGTCATGATTTTTCACCCAAAAAAGAAAGTCGTTTCCCAGCATTATTTTTTGCGTAAGTTACATAGTTTGATTAATAGAATGCTTGGTTGACGACATCGTGATGAGGTTGTTGATATCCTATATATTCTTGCCAATCGTATTACCTGGGTGATTATTAACTGGGTTGCAAATATAGATTTAAAATAAAGATAGGGATTACCGACATGAAGCGACTGCCTATCTGCCCTTCACAAAATCGACCTCAGCATAGTTGGGAAAAGGCTGGGCAGACGTTAATGTTTGAACCGATACTAAGTATCGAAGTATCACATCATGTTTTATCGATACTGTCACGTTTGAGGTCGGACCGTGCATCACTAATCAAAGGGCAACGGGAGTATTGTGAGTATCAATACCTGGAACACTGTGATTTGGAATCGAAACCTGATTTTGCTCTGTGATATTAGACACGGGTATTGTGATTTCAGATAGTGTTTCAACTGTTTTGAGACGAAGTATACACCGTTGGTGAATAACATCAAGCTAGTAATCTCTGAAGGGATAGACAAAAGTGTACAGTTAAGATCACTTAACCTTTACTATAATATCTATACTAATTTATAAAGCAGAAGAGTTTGTTTGTTTGGTTGAACGCGCTAATCTCGGGAACTACCGGCTCGAATTATAAGTATCTTTTTGCGTTGGATAGTCCATTTATCGAGGAAGGCTATAGGTTATATAACATCACGCTATGGTTACTAGGAGCCGAGCAGCAATGAACAATGTTACAAAATCGGGAGAAATTGTATTCCCTTTGTGAGCTTTTCTTTCTTATATGACGCAGACGAAGTTGCGTGGGCCAGCTAGTAATATTATAAAGCAGAAGAGTTTGTTTGTTTGGTGGAACGCGCTAATCTCAGGAAGTACCGGCTCGAATTGAAAAAATATTTTTGCGTTGGATAGTCCATTTATCGAGAAAGTTTATAGCAATAAGAAATGTTGCAAGCGGGAAATTCACGCGAACGAAGTCGCGGGCAGAAGCTAGTTATGTATAACTTATTTTTAACATATTGGTTGTGTTATTAGTGAGAAAGTCCTCATAGATAGCCTCCGCCTGAGGCAGAGAGTTATGTCGGACTCTAACCGACTAAAACCCACTGTACCTACTACTAACATGTGTCGGGGGCTCGGGAGATACAAGTACAGTCGCGTGTACCCCCGACGAAATCCTTTATTCCCGTTGCCCTCTGTATACCTACAGTACGGTTACTTTTCATAAGTTCGAAAAATAATTAACCGAATTTAATTTCAGCTAAAACTTTTCAACAATTATCGTTTTGTTTTTTTTACTTAATCGAAGTCACGTCTACTACTGTATCAGTTGACTTATTATTATCACTCCAACGTTTCATTTGGTTGAAAAACTTTTTACCACATAGCCTAAATAACGTTTGTTCGAAGTATTATGTTTCCGAACATTCATTAATGCAGCATGCTGTAGGGAGCTAGATATTATTGAAACGACTGGAGCCGATCGGTTACCATTTATTACTACTCATCTTATGCTAATACAATATGTTTTATAACATAGATCTTACTTACTAAGTACATACACCTCACCTCAGGGGCGAGAGAAAAAAAAAATATAAGGAACGTATTTTTTTTTTTTTTTTAGTTTAAATGATTACATAATATGTTATACTTATGTTCTAAATAGCTTAGTTCTATTTTAAAGTTTAAATGATTACGTATATTATGCTTATGTTCTAAATGGCTTAGTTCTATTTTTATGGACTACATAAGGTTTATTACTCTTTAAAATCTTCACATTAACACCTAAATCTTCTAAAATTACAAATGGTCCATCCCACTGAGTTTCTAATTTAGTGGCTGTTTCATTTTTAACAAGTATTAATTGTCCATTATTATACGTTACATTATTAACCTTTTTGTCGTAAGATAACTTACGGTTTTGTTTACTTTTTAGTAAATTGTTGCGAGCATCTTGGTGTGCAACTTGTAATTTATGCTTTAGATCTAAAGGATAACTTTCCGGATTATATAATGGTTCAATGTACTGACTGACTCTACATGGTATTACACTAGCTCTACCAAATACAAGTTCGAAAGGTGTGTACTTTGTTTCTGTATGAACAGTATTATTGAAACTATAACACCAAAAGGGTAACCACTGATTCCATGTTTCTTTTTTACCATCACACTGTATTCGCAAAAAAGCACCAAGGTGTTTATGTGTATTTTCAAGGGCACCAATAGTCTGATGGTGATATGCAGTAGATATCAATTTGTTTATTCCCAGAAGTTTACATGTCTGATCCATTACTGAAGACATGAATTCTGTGCCACGGTCAGTCGCAATGGCATTTGGCACTCCAAATCTTAATATAAAATTATCAACTAATGCTTTCGCAACACTTACCGTTTCTTTGTTTTTCAGAGGATATGCCTCTACAAACTTAGTAAGCTCACACTGAATGGTTAAAATGTAACAATTACCGTGTATATCCCTTTCTAAAGGACCAACAATGTCGAGAAATATCTTTTCAAAAGAATGTGAAGCTGTTGTAGTTATCTCCATGGGCGCCTTGACATACCTACAGTGCTTCATTTTCTGACACTTTGTGCATTTAATCACAAATTCTTTTATATCTTTGTCGATGCCTGGCCAGTAAAATTTTCTCTTTATGTTGTTCGTCATCCTACGTATACCTGCATGACCTGCAGTGGGTAGTAGATGAAAGTCATGTAAAATATAGTTTTTTTCTTCCTCTTCATCAATTCTCTTAACTCCTCTAAATACATATATCCGTGGACCGGTCCAATCCTTATAATCATTAATTTCTTTTAATATGTCTTTGATGAAACTTTCATATTCTTTGCTCTTTACTATGCATAGTTCTTTGATATTTATATTCTTACAAAATTCTCCTAACTTAGTCACAAACTCGTCTCGCGTAAATTGTGCCCTAAAGTTAAGATTAATAAATAACGTTTTTTTTATGATGACTGTATATAAAACATTCGTTCTCAACGTCTACGTTGTTTTGTCTTCTTAATTTTGTTAGTTCATCATTTCCTATAAAAGTCATTTCTATGGAGTCACTTGGTACTCTTAGTACCTCAACTACTGGTGGTTGATCAGGCCACGAGTCGTCGGGTCTACTGAGAACAGGTGTGTCATGTACTTGTTTGTCTAATTCTAAACGCCTTTTTTGCGCCCTAGTCATCACTAACATAATTTCTTCACTCATTTGCTTTAGGTTATCTGATGTTATTATTATTCTTGACAACGCGTCTGCAACACTATTATCTTTCCCTTTTACATACACTATTTTGTAATCGTATTCTTCCAGCGCTAATCTAAACTTAGTTAGCCTACTTGATGGGTCTTTCATTGAGAATAAATATATTAACGGTCTGTGGTCGGTCATAATGGTGAATGTTTTTCCGTAAATGTAAGGCCTGAAGTACTTCACTGCCCACACAATGGTTACTAACTCTTTTTGTATAGTTGGATAGTTTAGTTCAGCTTTATTGAGGGGTCGGCTAGCATAAGCTACTGGTTTCATATTTTTATTGCACAAAACTGCTCCAACAGCTGTACCTGATGCGTCAGTTTGTATAACAAATTCATTTTCTTTAGTAAATTCGGGAAATTCTAAAACTGGTGGAGTTGTTAAAGCATGTTTTAACGTATCGAATGCATTTTGACATTCAATATCCCAGTTAAATGGTTCATATTTTCTGGTTAATTTATTTAATGGATAGGTGATTTCTGCAAAGTTTTTAATAAATTTTCTGTAGTAGTTACAAAACGCCACAAATCTTTTTACTTCATCTGTATTAGTTGGTGTGGGATATTTTTGTAATATCTCTATTTTTGCTGGATCGGGTAAAACTCCATTTTGTGTTACTAGATGGCCTAAATAAAGTATTTCTTTTTGTAAAAAATTACATTTTTCAGGATTTAATTTCAAATTAATTTTTCTCAGTCTTTCTAAGACGTCTACCAAGTTTTTGTTATGGATATCTAAGTTTCTTCCAAAAACTACTAGATCGTCTAAATAAATGAAACATCTGTCAAATGTTAATCCAGACATGGCTACTGACATTACTCTGCTGAAAGCACTTGGACTTGTCTTGAGTCCCATCGGTAACCTTTTCATTTGGTATTGTCCAGTGTTTGTAGTAAACGCAGTATACTCTCTACTGTTTTTATCTAACGCTACTTGGTAATAACCCTGATTTAGGTCTAAATGTGAGAAATAGACTGATCCAGACAGAGAATCCAAAATTTCGGTAATATTTGGTAATGGAAATTTGTCATCTACAATGCAATCATTAAGTCTACGATAATCGACCACTAAACGCCATTTTTTATCATTCCCACTTTTCTTTGGGACCAATAAAATTGGGCTTGACCACTCACTCCTTGCTTCCTCTATTATGTCGTTGTCAATCATGCTTTGTATTTGTTTATTGACTTCATTTTTCAACGAATGGGGCAGTCGATACTGTTTAACATAAACAGGACTAGTATTTGGTTTTAAAGTTATTGATTGTTCATAAACGTTGGTCGTTGTTAATTTATCGCCTGGTAAAAAGAACACGTCGGAATACTTCGCACATATCCCTTGTATTGATTGTCGTTCTTCTAAGTTAAGATTATTTAATTTTAAAATGTCTAATAAAATTTTTGCCCTCTTTAAATTATTAGTCTGTAATTTAAAATCACATAAGTCGTAATCTTGCATGGAGTAAATCTCTGGCTGAAACATTGGCAATATTACGTCATGCTCATTTGTGTTCAAAATTTTTACAGGTAATCTGTTATTTTTTATTTTTCCTATACAGCCTGCAATAAACACATTTTCTGTCAATTGCTTGCTATGGATAACACAATCTTCATCAGTGTTGTTATTTAAAAGTAAATAATGAAATGATTCACTTCTGGCTGGAATGTGTAACACTTCGTTCGAATAATCTATCGTGTCACGTAGCACTAAAGAATATTCCATTCCATATTTAGACAAGGTAATGATATTTGTCTCCAAGTTGATATTAGATGTGTAATGACATAGAAAATCTAAGCCTAAAATTCCATCTGCCTTTAATGGAATGTTATCGAAAACATGAAGCTTGACATGAAAGTCGACACATTGTTGCTCATCACGATGAGTCAGGCTAAGATTAATAAATCCGTTTGCTTGTGTTTGACCACCAATACCATTTATAATTGTTTCATCTCTATTTATAGTAATGTTATTCGGTAACGCGACTCTCTTTATTATGGAAATGGACGCTCCTGTGTCTACCAACCAAAAGTACTTTCTATTGCCAAAGTATAAGGTTAAAAATTTTGCTTTGCCTGCTAACATCAAAATATTATGTTTATGATCGAAAAAACTGCATTTCTTCAGATTTAGAATTCACGGTTTCGTTGTTATCGTTCCTACTAGTATTATTATTATTAGATAGTTCCGTATAAAACACGCGACGATTACTTCCATTACCATGACTTTCGTATCTCGATCGATTCTCGTGAGGCACTTGGTTGCCTCGTCCGCGATTTGAGTTGAATGAACTTCGAGGTTCACCACGAGAGCGATAAAATGATCTTCCACGTGATTGATCAAAATTTCTCCGGACATTATTTGAGTTCTGGTGATAATATCCACGCTGTCCGCGTGCTCGACGACTGTAGGAATGCCCTCGACGAGAATTATCATAAGCATGCGACTGACCTCTACCACGACGTGAAAAATGCATGACATTTTCTGCTCCCGAAGTTGATGCCGTAGTCAACTCCTCGTCCTTCGCCGCCTGGATTGCATCCTTCAGAGTGTCATAATTACGTGCTGCAATAATTGTACTGAGCCGGGAATCACTTAACCCATCTGCGAACCGTTTAATCGCTAGTTTTTCGTTTAATGGTTTTAAAACTACATAATTCTGAGAATTACCATCGGCTTGCGATATTGTTAGATTGGTGAAAAGTTTTTCTATTTCGGTACCGTATTGGTCGATAGTGCGCCAACCTTGTGTTGTATTTTGTAACCGCGATTGTATGGCAGTAAATGACTTTTTAGGTAACAGTGTGGAACGTAAGTCTTTAACCAGATCGTTTGTAGATGTGTAACTGTTGGACATTCGTAACTTAGCATTTTCTGACAATCTACTCTTTAAAACAAATGTAATAAGTAATTTCTTCCCTGCTTCTGACAACATATCTGAATACATTTCAATAGAGTCAATGATACCCTTGATGTTATTTTCCTTATTGTTCATTACAGGAATCAAATTACACGCAGTTTTTAAATCGAATTCCATGATTATTGTTTCTGTATTTGAGCTCGTGTCACAAAAATCACTTTCACTACTACTATCTTCAGTACATAAATGTTGAATTTTTAAGTAACACGTTTTTATATCATTCCTTATTAAAGTTAAACGTGCCAAAGCTTCCGTTTTAATTCCTTCCTTAGTAGTCAATATTTCACTTAATGCTGTACTTTTATCTAATATTATGTCTGCCTCTGATAATTTATTTTTTATAACATTACCCTTGAACCGCGATTTTCCTTTCTTAACTAGATATTTTCTTATCAATGTAAGTTCATCTAAACATTTAAATAACTCATCTTCCATTCCCTCGTTATCAATTAATATTAATGTTTAATTTACATACCACATTCTCACGGTGAGTTACGGTAGTAGGGGATACAGGCGTAACTTGATACACATACACAACATAATACATTAGTAAACAAAACTCAGGTGTTACTTAAACTGTTTTTCCTTGGTGGTACTTAAACATAAACTTTATAGTCATTAAAATGTAAAATCCATAATTCTGTGAAGATTACTTTCCTGAATGTACATCACTTTTTCGTTGTGTGTACTAATTACCACTATCACACATATGCACTTTTGAATATTTAAATCGCACAAATCACTCACAAAATTTCCAGTTGTTTTTCTTGTTCTGCTGACACTCCTATTTCATCGGGACATGGACTCCTCGATCATCACCACGGGTTCCTCTGGTACGGTTGATTGATCGCCGGAAGTTATTTTGTACTATCTGGTCGGTGATCCATGAATGGTGACACTTCTTGTATTGTTTGTATACAAAATAAATTGCGCCGAGACCCAGAAGTATACAAATTACTAGCAGCACAATGCTGATATTGGACATGTGCATCTTCATCTCTTCGACATGACCATTGTTTGATCCTGCAGCATTCTGGTTTAAGAAAACCGTCTCCTTTTCCACGTTTGATCGGCACATAATTTCTTATTGTGCCTACAGGTTTACTCGGTTTTTAAATTGTGAAAGGCATATGCACCGTAATTTTTCTTTTACATTTTTAATTTGTTCGGAGCCGTAACACTATAGCACTAACGCGTCACGCGCCCCAAAAGGCAGGGTCGCCATGTAGGGAGCTAGATATTATTGAAACGACTGGAGCCGATCGGTTACCATTTATTACTACTCATCTTATGCTAATACAATATGTTTTATAACATAGATCTTACTTACTAAGTACATACACCTCAATGCAAACAAGCTTGCAGCATGCAAGCAGGCATGCATCATGCATGCATGCATCTTGTTTGTCATGCTATTTTTTTCTCTCACTATTCCAGCGCTGCGGGGTTTGGATATGGCCCCATGCAATGTTTTAACGCTCACCTCCGTAGTTTCAGCTTGGTACATATTATGAAAATCGTCTTATCTTAAAGTTACAACGTGAAAATTAATCTTCATTTTACCAGTTATGTCACAGTATAAAAACAGGAGCAGTAGTGCATCTACAGCTCAATCCGCGTTATAATTACCTACCGTACTTGGCTGTCTCAGGGTTGTCACTTTTAGCTATATTTAAATTCAGTGCCTAGAAATGTGTTGTCTGGTTTTCATTGAGATCTACAGCATATTTTCTTTTAATCTCTTATTTTAAATTTAGAGGTGGGGGGGATCATTTTGGATGGGTCTATCTTTCAAACGATTGTAACGCAATGTAACGCATTCAAAACATTGTTCTGATGAACTATGTCTCTTAGACTATTTTCAAAAAATATTCTACAACAAAGAGTGTGAAATTTACGATGAACACAATGTTTACTATTTGTTTTACGTTATATTTCCTAAACTACTGGACCGATTTACATGATTTTTGCATGGATTTCGGATTTAAGCCAAGTCCAACGTTTTTACACTAATTTCAACGTCATATCTTAATTAGCAAAAAATCACCTTTTCAAGTTACGTAAATATGTGACACAAAACTTTAAATTACATTTTTCTTGGTCTTATTGGACTTTAAAATTGTGATGATGCTAATTCATCATAATACTATGAATATTCCAATAAGATACCATAAAACAAAAACTTATTTACGACATAAAGTTATTACCTATCACAAGTTTTCAAAACACAAAATTTTGATTCAAAACTAAAACGACTCACGATGCATTTACGTATGGCCATTACTTGCACCCTGGTGTGGAGAAAGAGTCTCGTCGCCGACACCGTCGGTAAGTAGGTACCTACCTATTGGAAATAATGGACACATACTTTTTTGGTTTTGTAAATCAATGGTCAATACTAAGATAAAACGCAGCAAAACTCGGGACTGCGGGCTCGTGACGTCAGAACTCATTCAAACTTTATACTACGTCACGTTCGTTAATTTTGGTTTGTGTAACAAAAGAAAAAATACCTAAGGGTTAATAATCTAACTGACGGACTACCTAATTAGATTTTTTTGTCGTCTACCCTATTCGTCAATCATTTTAAATCACGTATTTTTTTAACTTTAAGTACGGATTTAGTAACTTCTCAGTATTTTAGGTATACCTACCTAAAATAATGAGAAATCGGCATAACTCAACGGGAATCTATTGTCAGATCAAGTACCTAACATTATAGTGGGAAAGTAGACCTGCCTACTTCGTCTGTCTCTAATAGAAGACTAATTCAACATAAAAATAACTAGGTATCTCAGCATCAATAATAAATTATATGCTAGAATAAGCGACTTGCTAACCTTTCCTGTTAGTTTTTAGACACCCATACACACAGCAATAAGTTCTCCAGCGATAATCACCTATTTTTAATTTATTTACGTATGCGTTTAAGCCGTGACTGCCGTGACGCGCGAACTTTGTGCGGTGTGCTGTGTGCAAGCCTCGACTGGCGGCAGTAAGACACGGGTCGAGATTTTGACGAGTGTGCGTGCGGCGACGTAAAGATAGTATGACGCACACATACAAGCCGAGCGCGGTGCGTTTATATGAAGATATCCTACTTGTCTTTTTATACTTTGGTTATGTTAAGAGTTTTAATTTTTTATTTAGATTGATTGGAAAAAATACTTCTTTATTTTTTTGTTAGGATTTATTAGATACATAAAAAATATTCCAATGAACTACTAAAATCACCAGTGTATTCATTTACTGCCATGTTGTCGCCGCCATCCTGTTTTACAAACGTAATAAAAACACGTTTCAAAGACAATTTAAACGCCTTCTTTTCTTAAAAGTCGACAGACATAATTACGAAGAAAAGTACGAAAAAAAAACGTCGTATTATGTAACAGGAAAGTTAAACAAGCGTATGTGAAGCGACCCTTAGTCAAATGGGTCGCCTTCGTTATAAAAAAAAATCTTCCCACTTCTTAGGCTAAAGTTTAAGCAGAAACATACTTATGTTACGTTAGCATGAACGTTTTATAAAAATGTGTTTTTTTTTATTCATCCGAACTCGCCTTTTGCATGCAACCGACTCGTTGGTCTAGTGGTAATGAAATTTTGGGATAAATAAAATTTATTTCCAGATCGCCCAAAATGAAATTGGAGGTTTCCACTTCACTCACACATAACGAGACAAAAGGAGGTGTTCTATTAGGTACACTTCTGCCTCATCTTTTGGGGATTAAAGGCGTGTGTAGTAATGTACAATTAAATAAAAATTTAAAATACCAGATTGTGATATTAAATGTGTGGATTCCCCAAATGTGTTTGTCAAAAAAAAATTGGGGCAGTCTTTGAAGACCTCGCCCCAGTCGTAGCACTGCCACGGGTTGTGGTGCTACGCCGTAGTGGGTCGGTTACGAGTGCTACGAAACGTACGTGATGGTCATGCGAGTTCCATGATTTTTGTTAACCCAAAAAGTGCTCAATGCACTTACAGAAGTTTTCACTTTAAAAATAATAGAAATGTCCCTATTCCTGCATTGAAAAGCCGCTGAAACGTCCCCAGCCTTTGTAACTCCATTGAAATCATATTTTAGAGCGACGAGCGGCGACTGTCCCGCGCCGACCTAAATGGGTCACAATGAACTAACTACCTCTAACTGCTAAATGCACAATTATTGTGATATTCTGCCCGCAAGTGTACCGCTGTAGGTGGCTGTATTTTAGCTAATTTATCTTGTGAATGGTTGTGGCTTACAGTTATGATTGCGTGTTTACTATGTAATATGTTGGGTGGTGAGTAATCCCGTCACCATTTTTGGACAAATAATGCGTTGAAATGTATAATTTTATTTATCTAAATATATATAATTCAAAGGTGACTGACTGACTGACATAGTGATCTATCAACGCACAGCCCGAACCACTGGACGGATCGGGCTGAAATTTGGCATGCAGGTAGATGTTATGACGTAGGCATCCGCTAAGAAAGGATTTTGATCAATTCTACCCCCAAGGGGATAAAATAGGGGATGGAAGCTTATTTGAAAGTCCGTCAGTTTTAGCGTTAGGATCTTCTAATTTTGTGTTTAGGCTGACGATTGAAAATTAATTTATGCGTGTCTCAGCGGTTTTGATAACTCCACCCCGAAGGCTTATAAAGGGGATGAAATTGTATGTGAAAAATCCTTAATTTTCGACGTAAAAAGTACAAAATTTGTTATCTGGGCTTATGATTGGAAGCTGACGCAACGGCTTTATTAGAATTTCAACCCTTGAGGGGAAAAAGAGCAACATTTTGTTTTTAATTAAAGTTTTTTATTTTTTGAGTCACCAAAAAGTATCAAAGTTAGTAAGTCGTTAGTTTTTTTTATTTCAACCCACAAAGGGGTAAAAGGGGGGATGAAGTTTTGCATTGTAGTTGTTCATTCGTTCACGAATAACAGCAGCAGGAGAGACCTTTTGCAGCAGTGCAAGTTAATAGTATAGGCCGTACACAAGTTAATAGCACACGTGACTTCGCGGCTGGCGGTACTTACCGTTTTGTAGGGACCTAGGTAAGCCGAAGATTACGGAATTACGGCAGGAGCAGAAAACGAAAGTATGGCAGCCGCCGCTCCTGTCCAACTTGTTGCAGCACGCGCCGCTGACGCGCGCGCTGCGTGCATACAATATGGTGTCACAACAGATTGATTGCTTCAATTGTACACTGCGCGAATTCACACGGGCCGCATTTTGCGCAATTACTTTAGTTTGTCAAATTAATTAATTTATTCAAAACATAAATAATTTAACTTTAAATATAACTGCTCTATTGTATTAGGTACCTAAACCTGTAATAAGAGTTGTATGTGTTGTTTAAATAAATAAATAAATTATATATAGTAGAACGAGATAGAATGAGTAATTGTCGATATCGTATTTGATACCAACTAGATTTTTTTATTTTGTAGATTTCTGTTTTTTTTTTCTCTTCTGCATTTCTGATCTTACTTTTGATGAATGAAGATGAAGTCAAAATAAAAATCAAAAATGGCGCCGACGAATGTTTTTGGATTTTTAATCATGGGTGTCGTTTCCGTGGTTTTTGGTGTCGCTGATAGTGAAAATGAGGTCAAAATTAACACGGGGAAAAAAGTTAACAGAAACAAAAAAAACAGTTTTCCTTTTTTTTCTACGGCTTCCCCTGACACTATTTTCACCCTGCGACACTGTTAGGTAGAGGAGATACACCTCTATTCACCATCCTACACCCACATTTAGCACATTTCGCTTAATCCCATCAACCGGGCACAAATAATACAATAACACTTTGCCCGTCCCGCAAATCGAACCCAGGACCTCATGCTCAGTAGCGCTTGCGACAACTCGAACAACGATGCAGTCTCACACATGACCCATCAATATTTTCACGCGAACGAAGTCGCGGGCAACAGCTAGTTCATCTATATGGCACTTTGACGACTTACTCACTAAAGCATACATAAATATAGATCACACGGTATAGTCGGTCGGTCGGTCATGCGGAGGAATAAGGAAAATGTAGTCAAAATTAAAATTAAAACATTTATTTCTAGTAGGCCAGTTACATCTGGGACTTTTTAATGAGAGGTTTTCATTTTTACAATAAAAAAAATAGTTTCCATGACCTCGATAGATGGCGTTGATCCGACTACGTTACTGGGTGCCAAAGCCAAAACGCTTGAAAAAACACACGTCACATACGCTCGTTGACAGATACTTTCGTTTGCATCAGCTTCCGAATATAATCATTAGGTCCAACTGATATTATGTGACGTTCTGTTCCTTGCAGTAACGTAGTCAGACTAGCGCCATCTATTCAGCAACTAGGGAAGAGTTGAAAAAGAAAATCCCTCATTGTCCCAGTCACAAGACAAAAACACTATGAAAGTATAACTATAGTTGCAAATTACATTTATTAAGGAAAATGTTGAGTATAAATGTAGATGGCTATAAAAGTAAATGAAGACTAAAGAAACGATGAACTACTAGTAATAGTGAAAAAAGTATGGAAGAAGAAAACAGATAAGGTCCGAATGATAACAGATGACCAAAAAAGAAATAAAAAGAACTACTCACGGGTATACGCATCTGTTGCCATAAGAAAGCCACAATCTTCATTCTTAGAAAAATCACTTTCCTTATTTCTCCTACAAATCTTCTTATTTTCTGATTCAATCACAAGCAACTATGGAACACCGGTAAGCAGAAGAAAAAAGCTTTCACGTGACATAACGTATGTATACGCCACGTTTTCCTTGCGTAATTGTCTCCCGGGTGTCACCCCTTAATCCTACATACAAGGCATTCTTTCTATATTGAGTTTGCTCGTAATATTTTGCTTGTGTAAAAAAATTGGATACGTACTAAAAGGGACACTAATATGCACTTGTTACGACTCAAAATATGTGTGAACATGTACTTTGTTCACACCTATTTTTAAACATAAGTGAAGCAGCAGACGCTTTGGCTAAAAATGAAGTATATGTTAACGGCGATTTGAATAACGAATGCTAAAATTGCCAATAGATTTCATTGGGTTCCGAACAACAGAACCCAGTGACGAGGTGGACCCAGAAGAAGATCAAGTCGGGCTCTTACCAAAAGGATTGGGCCCAAATACCCACTGACTGGCATTTCAATACCATCATAATCATTGTAATCTAGCAAGACACTGTACACAGTATCATCATCTGCCTCGCCTTTTCCAAACTATGTTGGGGTCGACTTCTATTCAAAACAGATGCAGCTGTGTAACATTATTCAACATGGAGCGACTGGCTATCTGACCTCCACAACCCACTTACTACTGTGTTATACATACGATATCTCTAAGTAAGACTAGCTGTCGAACTTTCTGGCCAGTGACTGCTTATAACACCTGTCAAAAATCTACAAATGACAGCTTGAAGTACTTTCCAAAGTACAGAGGAAGTTCAGATGTTCACACATCCACGGACCAACCCAGGCGATCTCTCGACCTCCTTGAAGTAACCCTGCTGTTATCATTTAGTCACGAGCAACACATCGTAAACAAGCTAATGGGCAATATATAACAGTATCTTGTAAAAGTATCGGGCGAAAAATTTCAGCCAATGTAATCAGGATTGAATACAAACAAATATATTGAAAGTAGAGTGGCCAAGGTTTACGGGAAAATATTACTAAGTTGTATTTTTTATAAAACCATTTAAGGAAGACCAAAGAGACGAAGGATGGACTAGGTGAAAGATGTGTCATTAACTGTCAGCGAAGTGGACACAATAGTTAAACAATGGCGTCTGACCGTTACGGTCAGGCTTGACAGATCAAGACATGTAAAGTTTCGCCAATTTCTCGTATGATTGTTTAAGTTCCATGCTACCGACATAGCCCAAAGAATTGCCAAGCTATTGTGGCAGTGAGCAAAGCACTTTGCTCACAGAACGGATGGTGGAAGGCCTCTCACTAGGTGGACCGATGACCTGGTGAAGGTTGCGGGGATCTGTTAGATGCGAGACGCACGGACCGATCAATGTGGCGAAATTTGGGGGAGGTCTCTGTCCGTGACGTCTTTCGGCTGGAATGATGATGATGAAGTGTCATGACGTAATATTGGGCAAGCGTATTGCAATCAAATCTAGGCTCCGTAGATGCTTCTAAGAAATAACTGACGAAATGTTCTAAAAACACTTTGCCCGATCTACAAATCAAATCCACGACCTTATGCTTAGCAGTTCAAGCTGAACTCTAGTTTAAATCCCATTTATCATCATCATCATCATCATCTCAGCCGAAAGACGTCCACTGCTGGACATAGGCCTCCCCCAAGTGTCGCCACATTGACCGGTCCCTTGCTACTCGCATCCACCGGATTCCCGCAACCTTCACCAGGTCATCGGTCCACCTAGTGGGAGGTCTTCCAACGCATTTATGTCTCCTCATAATTACATACATCCTTATAATATCCTGTTTACCCATAATAATATATCTCTAATACAAGGAAAAATATGGTTACCCTACCCAAACAAGAATGCCGAGGCAAATATTATGTTTCTTTTATGGTTACCATAAAATTACCTACTTTTACCGGTTTAAGAAAGAAAACACAATGTTTTATTATTTAATGCCTTTCTTTATTATTCGGAATAATCCGTTATTTGTGATATTTGAGGATTGTATTTTGTTTTTATATAGTCATATAGCTAAGCTTGGAAATAAGTTCAAGCTTCAAGGTTAAGTTATGTTTGCCAAGGTCGGTTCTTGGATGGGTGACGTCATACCTTTAGCTATAACATAATATCACACTTGTAATCCCCGAAGGGTTACTTAGACAAAGGTGTAAACAGTAGTATACCTACATCCAAGATGGCTGGACCGATTTGAATTATTATTATTTTACTTTTATCATCAGATCCTGGAGAAATAGAGAGAACTCTTCGAATTTTATAGGCACACTGGATGTGATTTGTGTAGGTTTTGGAAGAGTACTTTCTTAAAGCGGTCTCATTTCAATTTGGTGAAAATCTGATGAAGAACTTCGCAGATAGGCACCGGAACTCCTCAATAAATGATAGCAAATAAACTGAGATTACTGAAATCTATTGTCTGTCTATTGTTTACACCAGTTTATAACATAACATCACGCCAGTATTACGCTGTGAAAAGAAGAACCACTAAAAAGTGAAAAATAAAAACCTTTTGCAAAAAATAAACCCTTTGTTTGATTGATTTATTTAGTTTTTTTGTCACCGACTTCTGAAGCTAAAGTTATATTTCACTTTTCTGTGTTTTTTGAAGTCGTTTTTTTTTAAGTTTTTTAAGTCCCGTGTAATAGGCGTGAGGCTACTGTCATCAACTAGGCACAAATCCAGACTGTGGCGACGAGGCCGTTGTGTCGTGGACACCATATAGTTGATATACCACATAGATGACCCGATTGGCGTAGTTGTAGTGACGCTGCCTTACGTTCTTAGGGTCCTGGGTTTGAATCCCGGTAGGAGCAAATGTTTGTCTGATGAGCACGGACATTTGTTTCCGAGTCATAGATGTTTATATGTATAATAATTATGTATTTTATTTATTTATTTATTTATTTAAGCCTCTATAATTCCTTAGTAACTATTACATGTTTTTTTTTTTTTATATAATATAAATTTAACTTTAACTAAGGACCTCTCGACGAGTATAGGCCTCCTCCATCTCACTCCACTTTTTCCTATCCCGGGCTGTTTTCATCCAGTCTTTTTTTGCGAACTTTATAAGTTCGTCTTCCCATCTTTCCAGGGGGCGACCTCTTTTTCTTTTTCCGGAGGGGCCAGCCCATATAGTAGCTTTTCTAGTCCATCTCTCTTTATCCTGACGTGCAATGTGACCAGCCCACTTCCATTTAAGTTTTTTGCAGTGAGTTAACGCATCAATAACTTTTGTTCTTTCTCTTATTTCGCTGTGTCGTTTTTTGTCTCTGAGTTTCAAGTTAAGAATGCTTCTCTCCATGGCTCTTTGGCATTTTTCTATTTTATCTTTTGTGTACGTATTATAGATCCAGGTTTGACTTGCATATGAGAGGCAAGGTAGAAGACATGAGTCTAGAACTTTCTTTTTAAATTTTAAAGGTAGGTTAGATTTTAGAACTTCTTTGTGGCTCCAGAACTTGTTTCATGTCATTTTAATACGTCTCTTCAATTCGTCACGGTGTCTTGATTTGGAGAAAGATATCTGTTTGCCTAAATAAATGTATTCATGAACATATTCCAACTCTCGGCTCTCCACAAATATGGGTCTTTGAGATTTGTTACACATGATTTTAGTTTTTTCGATATTTAATTCTAGACCAATATTGCGACTGACGTAGTTAAGTTCGTTGATCATTTCTTCAAGTTGTGATGCGGTTTCTGAGAACAAAACGATGTCGTCTGCGAAACGTAGGTTGCTTATGTGACTTCCTTTAATATTTATACCTTTTTTTGACCAATTAAGTTGTTTCATGATGTCTTGTAATACAGTTATAAATATTGTCGGGGACAACGGGTCGCCTTGCCTTACCCCTCTGCATATGTCTATTTCAGGGCCAGTTCTATCTAGTTTCACTCGGCTAACGCTTTTTTTGTAGATATCTTGTATCAGGTCAATGGTTTCTACTGGTACATTGCATTCGTGTAGAGCTTTCCATATGCTAGCGTGGGAGATTGAGTCAAAAGCTTTGGCATAGTCGATGAACGCACAGTATAAGGGACGTCTTTGTTCTTCATATTTTTCTATTATTTGCTCTAGAGCGTGAATATGATCCATAGTTGAAAAAGATTTCCTGAACCCGGCCTGTTCTACTGGTTGGAATTTTTCAGTGATTTCAGTTATGCGTCGTTCTAGACATGAGGCGAATAACTTGTAGAGGCATGGTTGTAGGCTAATTGGTCGGTAATTTGCGATATTTGCAGGGTCTCCTTTTTTATAAAGTAAAATTATGTCAGATTTCGCCCATTCCTTTGGAATCTGTCTAGCGTCCAGTGCTTTATTAAAAAGTGCTGTTATGTAGGGTGTTAGTACATATCTCCCTGCTATGATTATTTCGTTGGGTATGTTGTCAGGGCCACTGCTTTTACCTTTCTTTAGAGATTCAATTTTCATAAGGATTTCGTTATTTGTGAATCTTTGAAGTGGTGGTGGTGTATGAGAAGGTGGTCCGTTTCTTAATATTTCACATGGATGGTTATTTGAAGAGATATCTTTTCTAGAATATAATTCTTTGTAGAAGTTAGTGGCTGTCTCTATTATTTTTGACCTCGAGGATATTTCTCTATCAGACGATTTTTCCTTCACAGTCGGGATCCAAGTTTTTGTCAAATTTAGCTCTTTGTATCCTTTCTTCAGACTTCCAGTGTCAGATATATGTTTTTCTATTATCTTCAGTCTGTGGGCTTCGTACTCTTTCTTGATTCTTTTGTGTATATTTTTATATAGGTTACTAAGTTCCTGTTTTTCTTCTTTTGTTCGTGCTTTATTATTTTGTAGATCTTTCCTCTTGTTCAATAGGAGTCTTGTGTCTTCGGATATAATTTGTCTAGATTTGTTTGTTGTTTTCTTTATGGTATTCATGGATTCAGTGATAGCTTTTTTTAAATTTGAATAATACAATTCTAATTCCATATCTGCGCATGTTAATAACTCGGTTTCTTCTAATCTCTGTTTTAGATTTTTCAGGAATAGGTTTTCATCTTCTATTGTTTTCAAAGGGCAGTTTGTTAGGTTATATTTTACTCTACATTTTTTGGTTGTTGATATTTTGAACTCGCTTCTGATAAGGCGGTGGTCGCTTGGGAAATTGAGTTGGTTTAAAATGTCAATGTTCGTAAAGTTTTCTTTTGTATTAGACATAATATAGTCGAGTTGGTATTTAGCTTGTTTAGGTGACATCCATGTCCACATATTCTTAGCATTCTTTTTGAATATGCTGTTGATTACAGTTAAATTATTTTGAAGAGCAAATTGTACTAGTTTTTCGCCTCTTGTATTCCGGTTGCCGTAACAGTATAGTCCTAGTGTTCTCTCTTCCTCCGGCTGTCGTTGTCCAATGCAAGCGTTGAAGTCGCCCATTATGATGACATTTTTGTAGCTTTTTTCTATAGCTTCTTGTAGGTGGTCGTAGAAGATGTCAGACTCATCATCGCTTGCAGTGCTGGTAGGCGCATACGCTTGTATTATAGAGATATCTGTGCCGTTTAATTTTAAATTTAGTAAACATGTTCTTTCCGAGATTGCAATGAAGCTTTCTATGTTTTTTTTTAAATGTTTTTTCAGTAGAAATCCCACACCGTGACGGCCTTTGGTTTCACCATAATGGCAGAATATATGATCATTGTCTTCCAGTATTTTGTAGCCTGTTCTGCGTACCTCGGCGAGACCAATAACATCATAGTTTATTTTTGAGATTGCGTCTTTGAACTCTAGAAGCCGTTCGTTAGACAGTAGGGATCGAGCATTGTATGTACATATGTAAAGTGAGTTGAGTGGAGGGTTGTGGTCGTTAGTCCCCGCGGTGACCGGCCGTATTGGGGGCTGTTGTGGAGAGGTCGCTTTATGTCAATACTTTATATTCAGGTTTGGTTGTGGAAGCACAGTAGAGGTGTTATCCATGTGCGTGGAAATTGAAGGCAAGTCCTTTTTCTGGTTAGTGTTTTTTAGCATGTATTGCTGGATGTTTGCATTTTGTCTTTTCGAAGGGTTTTGATTATTATTTTTTCTAAAAGTTCCGTTGTTATTCTCTGGGGATTCGGATAGATTCCTTTTATTCGAGTTTTGGTAACGTTTGGATTCTTGAAGTTGTTGATTTTCTTGTTCATCAGGAATAATAATAAGTTTATTGTATTTTAGGAAAGCTTTACGACCCTTGTCCCTTTCTTCCTTTAGTTGGGCGCTTAACTTCTTGCGTTCTTCTATTACTTCCCGGGGAAAGTCTTCTTTAATGTAATATGGTGTATCGTCGAGTTTTTTCTTGTTTTTTAGTATGTTGATTTTCATGCCCAGCGTGGTAAGGGTTACTACAATAGGTCTTGTTTTTCCACCATCTTTTTTCCCCAAGCGCCTTGCTTCTTCTATGTTGGTTTCATTGTAGTTTAAACCCATTTTTTGCTTTAAGATATTTAGTATGTTTTGTTGTAGATCAAAATAGTTTCTTTCGCCTTCTTCAATCCCGAAGAAAATTAGATTCTTTTTCCTAATTGTTCGTTCTAGTTGTTGTATGCGCTGGCTCTGATCTTCTACAGATTTTTGAAGTGTATTGTATTTAAGTTCCATGTATGCAAATTTTTCATCAATGTTGTTGTTTATAGTCTGTGGAATGCTTTGTTTCATATCGCGTATTTCGGTGGTTTGTTCGTCGAACTTTGATTGTAGATTTCTAATAAGTTTTGTAAGCTCTTCCATTTCGATGTTCTCTTATTTTTCGGAACCAGTAATTTTATTTGATAATCACGCCCTCTAACGGTGAGTAGCTGAACGGACGTCGAACGTAGGTTGGTGATGGCAATGGACGGTTCGATTTATCGGGTGGTTGTCTTGTTTATCCCGCTACTGTACGCTAGATGGCGCTGATCCCAACTTGGATGGAGATGATAACGTACTTTTTATATCGGTGCGTATTTTTAGGTTATATCAAGTCTAACTTTAGGATTTACGGACGACACACACTTCACTGGCCGTGATTAAGTTGGTTTTCCAAACGTCTTTGCTTAAATCACTGACTGTAATTCTCTTTGTAATGGCACTTTGATGATAAATAGTATGTATTTACAAAACAAAAAAGTATATGTAGTATATCAACTACCTAGTGTCCACGACACAAGCTTTGCTTAGTGTGGCACTAGGTGGCACTGTGTGTTAATGTCCAGGGATATTTATTTATTTATTTATACTTTTTTGTTTGTAAATACATTCGTGTTATACACATAAGCATTCATGATTCGGAAACAAATGATAAGCATGTGTATCACATAAACATCAAATTTGCTCCTACTGGGATTCAAACCTGGGACTCTGCGAACGTGAGGCAGTCTCATTACCCCCACTCGGGTCGTCATAGTTGAGAAAAGGCTAGGCAGATGATGAAAAGTTGACAAGAGGTCACAGATCAGGCAATGTTTTCGCGCCTCTTCCATCGTTTAAAAAGTACTTGAGAGGTCTACAAGAAATGTTTTCAACCACAAGTCCAACAAAGGACAATACGGACAAAAAGTAAATATGTTACAATATTTTACCACGAAACCAGTAATGTTGATAAAACACTTATCACGGCATCTGAAATCCAATTATCCTGCGCAAAGGTAACTTTTTGAGCATGAATATGACAAGGTATGTACGAGGTGTACTTGGCCGCTGCACACGAAATATTCATTCCAAACTACGTTAGAACTTTACAAAAGGACGGAATTTAAATGTATACATTATACACTCAATTGGCTAGTTGGGCATTAAGATTATCCACTGACCGCTGCGAAGTATAATTAACCTGATAGTACAAAATATTGTTATAACAAAAATCACAGTCCATTGTTATTTTTATAACAAGCATAGCGCGCTCAGATTTGTGGGCTGAGAAATCCGTAACTAGTAAATAAAACGGTGATTTCAAATTAACGTATCACTGAATACCAGCTGTTTTCTATTTTCCCGAACGCAGACTTTCTATCTGTCAACGATCGGTTGCTAGCTAAAAGGTAGCAGATTTATTTACTTTCACATTTAAAACACTAGAAAGAATAGTAGATATGGATTAGGATTAGAATTTGGTATGAAGACTCGTTACAAAACAAAACAAAAGTCATTTTCACTTTTTAAATGACAGTAAAATTATAAAAGACAATCCGCCAAAACGCCTTTTCTTCACATACCTCGGCGCATGCATACTCAAACTACCACGCTCAAAGTTTTACACGAGCAAAGGTTCCACAATCTTCCATAGCCACAACGAGATTAAATCACAATAAAACCTTACCACACCGAGAACGGTGTGGCCTAACTTTTTGAATATTGTACACTTGGAAAATATATTTGCTGTCTTGTAAAAGATAACTTTGAAAGTAAGAGGTCCGCCGGGGTTGCAGGCCTGTTACGGGGTTGCGGGCCTGTTCGAAAGAGATACCGCGGCCCCGGAACATAAAGGGCGAGGAAGGAACATGGATGGGTTTTAGTCAGTAAGAGTCTGACACTCCCTCCCGCTCCGCCCAGACTGGGAGAAGCAATTTGACGATTTCCCATCCCAAAAAAAAAAAAGTTAGAGGTCCACCTCTAACTTTCAAAGTTATCTTTGGGTGTCGTATTTAAACCGCCTTGGAAGGCTCCAAGGCGGTTTAAACACGACACCGCTCGTGAACGTGGTCAGCCGGTGAAGCAGATTTCACGTCGCATTGGCTTGTATGAAATACGTTGATAACCTACACACATACACCCAGTTGTAAACGTCCCTTTGTGCCTTGGTTTTCTGTCTCCTACCGATATGGAAGGTAGTAGAAATTATGTTTTCACTTCTCATGCTCTAAAAGTATGCCATTATAGCCCCACGAAGCGGGATTAAAGTGACTGTTTATTCCCTAGGGAGTAAAAAGTAATTTAAAAATAGAACGATCTTTTACTCTGAAACATAGTCACAAAAGAGACTCATCAAAGGTTTTATTTAAATTTCGAATTGGCTTGCAAATATAAAGCGGTTTATTGAGAAAAAAAAAACAAATGAATTCTTCAACACGAGAAAAAATTATGATTGTTTGTGTGCATTGTTGATTTAGAAAAGTATGTGCAATGCCTCTGTTGCTAGCTGCTGCAGTAATGTAGGTAAATACTAATTATCTGTGGAGTGTGGATCATCTTCATTGCGAAAATGTTGAGAGTTTGTGATGTGTTTTAAATTGTTAATCTGTGACCGACCTGATAGAAGAAAAAACTGACCGCTCGTTCAGAATTTTTGTCGACTGTAAATTTTTTCGGTTTTAAATGACTATTTTTCTCGCACTCGAAATGAAAAGTACAGTTTGTACCTCGAGACTAAACGCCAATCTAATATACCCTCGCTTTCATTGCCTCCCTCGCAAGCTCGGGAGTCAAACCACCTCGGGTATATAATGGCTTCGTTTAACGAGGGACTCGTTATAAAATATACTATTTTCCTACTCCTTCGCTATTATATTTCTGATTAATTTCGTTGCGGATAGCTAAAACAAATAAATTGTCTTTCTGGGACTTCGTGAATTTAACTGTCTGGGCGCTTTTCTGGTGGTCGACACTGTTGATTCTCGGTTCCTGGAGTTGCAATGGTTTGAGAATAGATTGACGGTCTTTTCCTAATGCAAAACGAAAGACACACATACACCGTTCGCCGGCTCTCCCCGGGGTGCATGACCACGCGGAAGAGCTGTTTCGTATGGAAATCGCCTCAGATTTTTACTTCCTAGAAACACCTACCAAAGTGGATACGTTAGAGGTCCTTTTTTTTTTTTTTTTTTTTTAAGGATGGGAAATCATCAAATGACCCCTCCCGCTCCGCTGTCAGACTCTTACTGACTAAAAACCATCCATGTTCCTTCCTCGCCTTTTACGTTCCGGGGCCGCGGTATCTCTTTCGAACAGGCCCGCAACCCCGGACGTTAGAGGTCCTTGCTTAGTTTTACCAACCATATGGTTCGATTGGGGGCCTCTGCCTAGACTTTTCCCAACTATGTTGGAGTCGGCTTCCAGTCTAACCGGATGCAGCTGAATACCAATATGTTACATGGAACGACTGCCTATTTAACCTCCACAACCCGGTTAGTACTGGGTAATACGATACCCCTTGGTAAGACTGGTTGTCAGACTTTTTGGGCCACTGACTACCAGTAACGACTGTCAAAGATCTACAAATGACAGCCGGGAGCAACAGCTTAACGTGCTTTCCAAGGCATGGAGGAAACTCGGTATGTAAGGGCGGTCACCCATCTACAGACCAACCTAGGCAAGCATTGCTTAACCGAAAGATCGACCCGAGCGGCTGTTATTATTTAGCCAAAAGCTCCTCCAGCGCCATCATCATCATTTCAGCCGAAAGACGTCTACGGCTGGACATAGGCCTCCCCCAAGGGTTGCCACATTGACCGGCCCCTTGCGACTCGCATCTAACGAATTCCTGCAGCGCCACTACCAAATAAATAACTTCACAATATTCGATCCAATAGACCTTTATCTATAATAGAAAATTTAAGCTTGCAAACTATCCTATACACACATGATCCGTAACATGATTTATGTTGCTCAACGTTGGTAACTGCCAGTCCCCACGGAAATTAAAAATTTTTTGCTCAGAAACTGGCAACATTGGCAGGGTTGCTAGGTTTAATACAATATTTTTGAACCTAGATCTTGTTATTGATTCTCATTTCTCATTTATTTACTTCAAATGTTTCAAATTTATTTTTCGTTTTAACAGTGAAAATTAGTTTTGTCATGGCTTTTTTTGACGTGATAACGTCTTATAAATTGATAATACCAGCAACACTCATGAAAAATAGTAACGTTCCATAGTAACGTTCCATAGTAACGTTCCACCCCCTTTTTTGTATTACATAAAATAATGATTATGACGTTATCACGTAAATCTATCGTCCGTAAACCGACTTTACAGACAACCAATTTTTTTTTGTTGATGGCAGGGACAGGCAGGAAAAATGCGCTTCAGCGGTGAAAAGCTTCGTGAGACATATTCCGGTGCGCGGGACTTTTCGCAAGAGATACCGTGGCCCGGAACGCAAAGGGCGAGGAAGGCGTATGGAGTTTAGTCAGTAAAAGCCTAACACTCCCTCCCGCCTCGCCCAGAGCGGGAGGAGTCACTTGATGATTTACCATCCGAAAAAAATAGTCATAACGATTATCGTGATGCGAAAAAATATTTACGTTTCTGGTAAAAGAAGTAGTAAGAAGCTGAAAGACGACCAGTGTAATACTGGTACAGATGTTCCTTATTACCCAATAACTGTGTCGTTGAGGTGAGATAGGTAGTTGCTTCATGTAATGCACTGGCATTCAGCTCCATCCGGTTAGGCTGGAAGCTGAACCTAACATAGTTGAAAAAAGCCTCAACAGATGATAGTGACTAAAACGAAGAATACGTTAATACTCAGAAGATCTAGTGGCCAGATCCATGATGGATATAGTAAGAATTGTTTATCTCATGATCCAATGAGAATCAGGATCAAGATCCTCGAACTTCAAAATATGGAACTAAGCCTCAAAAATGTGCCAAATAATTATAACTTCTACATTCCCGGACATCCCTTGAAAAAGTATTCAAGAAAAATGTAGACGTATGGCAACCTCTACCAACGAGATTGCAGCTCGAATGTAAATTCGATTTCGGAGTTTCGGCTTGCTACTTAGAAATTGCATCTTTTTGGTGCAAAGCAGTTTATTCGCAAAGGTGTCAGGATTCGTAAATTTGATTTGGAATACGTCTTTTACATGTATGTGAACACTTCAATGGTACTCGTTGGACTAGATGCCAAATTAAATTAACTTAGCTTAGCATACTCCAAAAAGGTAAAATAATTACAGCTACTCGGGTCAATCTACAAATATAGCCGCGCTTGCCTAGGTGGATCTACTAAGCGCTATCGTCTTCCAGCAATAATATTGGCTGAGTGTTATTTTAACCTACTAACATTATAAATGCGAAAGTTTGTGAGTATGTATGGATGGATGGATGTTTGTTACTCTTTCACGCAAAAACTACTCAACGGATTTGGATGAAATTTTGCACACAGATAGTTTATAACCTGGATTAACACATAGGATAATTTTTATCCCGGTAGTAAGATCCCATGGGACAGCTATCAAACTTCACGCGGGCGAAGCTGGTCAGTAATAAGTACCAAGAACCTTGTTCGATGTATTAGAATGCTTGGTTGACGGCTTTCCTGTTACACCCCTTTTTGTTTGTTTTTTCTGTTGTAAATCATCAAATGACTTCTTTCAACTTGTGAAGGGAAGGAGAGGTCCCTCTTGCCCAATGATACCACTCTCATTAAAAGATACTCCCATCTTTCTTTTGCAGACTAAAACCAATCCATGTTCCTTCCTCGCCCTTTATGTTCCGGGGCCACGGTATCTCTTTCGAACAGTCGCAGCGTCCTTTTACACCCTGCATCTATGATCAACAACCATTGAACAAGAACAATTTCGAGCAAACACCAAAGTTTTTCTGCAATGTCTTCTTACGATGTAATAATAATCTACTTTATCAAGGAATCAAATCATAACAGTAAAATCACAATGATTCTGACTCTGACTTTTGTATCTCTGTCAAATTGTGCGATATTTATTTCAGTACAAAATTTAATTTTTTTTTCAAAACCAATGTAATGTGATCTTTATTTTATTGAAATAGGGCTGTTGGTGTATTTATACGAAGAGCTCGTGGTGAAATAATAACAGCCGCTCGGGCCGATCTTTAGGTTAAGCCGTGCTTGCCTAGGTTGGTCCGTGGATGGGTGACCACCCTTACATAACGAGTTCCCTCCCTGCCTCGGAAAGCACGTTAATCGGTTGGTCGTGGCTGTCACTTGTCCATCTTTAGCTATCGTTACAGGTAGTCAGTGGCCCAAGAAGTCTGACAACCAGTCTTACCAAGTGATATCGTATTATCCAGTGTTAACTGGGTTGCGGAGGTCAGATAAACAGTTGCTCCATGTAAAATACTGGTATTCAGCTGCATCCGATTAGACTGGAAGCCGTCCCCAACATAGTAGGGAAAAGGCTAGGCAGATGTCATAATCTGACAGCTGAAATACACCAACAACCCATGAGGGTATGAGGGTACTGTAAAATTGTACTCACATGCTTTATTATGTACTTGTAAGCCATCACTCGACGTGTCTACGTCAAACAACGTACTACCGCGCTCTCTGGCGGTCGATCACTTCAACCTTCAACCTTATAACTCAGAGGGTAAGGCTGAAAAGTGATAGACCGTCAGTAAACACGGTGGAACACACAAAATGACATGCGTCACGTTTAAAATTTATCACTTTCGTGCGGTTTCTTTATTGTAACAGACAAGAAAGAATCGCTTTCTTTATAGGCGCGATTAGCAGTGATAGCGTAGTGGTGTGAACGTCGGACATCCAAGTTATAGGTTTTAAGTTCGAACCCGAGTCACCACAGAACATACAGGGTGTAAACCACCTCATCACAAAGCCGTTAACCAAACATTCTGTACATCAAACTAAGTAACTCTACGTAAAAATTATTGCTAGGAAACAACTTTTTTTTGAGGTTATAAATCATGTTTTGTGGTAGAACTCAATGTAACGCACTTAAAACATTGTGTTGATGGATGGATTGAATAGTACGGGGGTCGTGGAGGTGTTAAAAGTCAAAATCTTACAAAAACAACTTGTCAAAAAGTTGTAACTTTGACCCCCAATATCTCCGTAACTAGGTATGGTGTAGAACAAAAAAATGATTGCAATGAGGGTGAGAAGGAGTGCCTTTCGGCTTCTTGAAGAGGTGTTTTACACCCTTATAAAAAAGGTTCGAAAGGGAAATAGTTCCTGATTTGTATTAGAACGCGTGTCACCGCTTGTCTCCCACTCAAATAAACTACTATGACGCTCAAGAATAAACTACTCACACTTAGATCGCAAGCTTGCTATTGATTGTCACACTAACGCAAAAACTGTGCTTGACATGCACTCACACACGCTTCATACACACGTTTCATACGTCACAATAAGAGCGCGACTGTTGGTCGACATATGAGCATTTATTTATATGAGCAGCGCGCCTGCCCACAAGGCTCTTCTAACCTCTTTTATCTGTTCTGTGCAAGTTAGACATCACCAATTTTTTGAATTCATGTGTGGATTGTTTAATAAAATAATATCATTTGCTTCAGTGAAGGTAAACTTAGTGAGGAAACCAGCACGACTGAGACATATTTTTCAACGCCATGTACAGCCAAGTCGAGGCCCGTGGGCTATACAGGGTGTAAACCACCTCATCATGAAGCCGTCAACTAAGCATTCTGTACATCAAACTAAGTAACTTTAAGCAAAAATTATTTTATTTTATTTTATTAAAATTATTGCTGGGAAACAACTTTCTTTTTTGAGGTTATAAATCATATTTTGTGGTAGAACTGAATGTAACGCACTTAAAACATTGTACTGATGTATGGATTGAATAGTACGGGGGTCGTGGAGGTGTTAAAAGACAATATCTTACAAAAACAACTTGTATTTAAAAAAAAAAACTTGTCAAAAAGTTGTAACTTTGACCCCCCATATCTCCGTAACTAGAAGGTTCCCAGATATGGTGTAGAACAAAAAAATGATCACAATGATAGGGAGAACAAGTGCCTTTCGGCTTCGTGAAGAGGTGTTGTACACCCTTTATAAAAACTGTGACACCCAATAAAGAAGAAGACGGCGCAATTCAAATTGGACGCTAGCCCGAATTCGGTTGCTTATCGAATTCGGACAAACAACCAAGTGTAAATAAACTCCATACAAACTACTTATAGTGTGATAAATGCATCGAGTGCTCGAATTCAAATAAGTCTTTTTTGCACCCGAATGCGTGCTAACGACCAAGTGTAATTGCGCCATTCGTTTTAAAAGGAAATAATTACATTTCAATAACATTAGGCAGCTTTAAAAAGAGTCTTCGATCTACATGGTTAATTAGCGCTTGCCGAGGTCTGTGTATGGATGGGTGACCATTTCCTACATGCCGAATCCCTCCGTGTCTCGTAAAGCAGCCACTAGTCCTGGCTGTCCTTTGTATATGTCACCGTAAAATTGTCAAACACGTCAGATTGTAATCTCTCTAGCGTTACTGTAAACTCTTGAAATATTGTCAACTGAACATACGAAAATATCTCTGCCCCCATAATCGGGACTTTGGGCACCCCCCTGTTAGGTTAGTTAGGTTCCTTTAAACCCTGCACTCGGAAATACCCCGCGAAGCGCGGCTGCGTTGACTAAAAGAAATATAGAAAGAAAGAAAAAGCATTTATTAGCCCGCACAGGACAAAACACATCAAAATTATCAGTTTATAAATTACACAGAAAAAAAAACAAATTGTATATTTAAAAATTAAACTACGCTTTTAGGGGAATATAAAGTGTTTTAAGGTTAGGTAATATTTATCTGACCTATCATGACAAGAATTCCTAAGACATACCGTCTTAGGAATAGTACATTATCTTGTCATGAGAGTGGTATCATTGGGCAAGAGGGACCTCTCCATCCCTCCACACCGCGTGAGATGACTACCATCGCATGCGTTTCAAGAAAAATAATGCGTTTTATTGTAAGCAGTATGTTCGTTTGACATTATTTCGAGAGTTTACAATCTCTCTAGTTATTGTACAATCTAACGTGTTTGACAATTTTACGGTTACGTATATGTCGCCGCAGGAGTCTCTATCTGCTAAGATTTAATCTAAAATTAATAACACTCGTAAACTATTCCATGATAATATTGATGAACCTGCCATCTCTGCTTTGGCAGTTGGCATTAACAATTATTTACAAAAATCATTATTCAATTGACAGAAGGGTTAAGCGCCATCTATTGGCATTTGTATTAACTAAGACTTAAATAGATCTTCGAGTGACAATTTAAGAGATGAAATAAACAAGTATAGCTAGAACTACAGTTAAAATTAAGATAGCTAATATTTTATAACTATTGGGATTTTACCAATTTGTCATAGCTCGTTCGTGGACTACGGTTTCTTTGATTGTATGGCAACACTCCACATGTGGTGGATGTCGCCATACAAACGCGCTAAGTACAATTTTAATGGTCAATAAGTCAATTTATAATTCTAAACTATAACTAAATCTGTTTTACTGAAACTATCTACAAACCAAAATAAGTAACAAGATTATTTACAAAGCAATCTATTAGTGGAAGACTTATTCTTTGTATTAATTTGACCTCTGTTCCTTGGCTTCCGTTTTGTCGGAAATGGTTTAATAACAAGTGTAAAAAAGGAATTGAGCTAGTAATTAAGCTTAAACTTAATAACACCTTTGCATTTGTGAATATTAGTATTGTTTAATTATTAGAATAATTAAGTGTGAAGTATTCTGATATTGTTTGTAAGTTTTAATGACCTTACGATGTAATGAATTACTGTACTGAGTGAGTGAGCAACTTCCGGTCACTCTAAAAAGACGCGTTGAAGACGTAGTGTTTCGTTGAGTAAAACAATTGAATTATTAAGAAAAGAATAATGGCTTTTGAAGTGAACATTACAAGCTTGTGTAAATGAGAAATGTAATATTGGTTGAAAAGAGTGTAAGGAGTTTCTTTGTCCGTTCTTCTCCTTATTAACAATATGCGAACGGGCTGCTTGACTCAGAATGTTTATTGTGCCTGTACCTAAATGGTTTCTTAGAAATAAACGTTTGGAGTTTGAGTAAAATGTGGTGTGTGATTTCAACTACCCATCTACCTATCTACCAACAATGAAGAATCACATCGCACGGCAATGTGATGGTTAGAGACAGCAAGACAATAAGTATGGCGGCGAATGGCGCCAATATTCGAGGACTGTTGCTCTCCAGGGATTCCCTGTCGTGATATATATATTTGACAGTTGTTACTAGTCAAAATCCCAAAAGTTAACAACTTTCAACTCGTTGCCGTAATTTTGGAATTTTTGTCGGACTGATTAACTTTACAACAATACGTTACGTCACAAAGCTATGTGAATAGATTTCTGTCATATTTTGCTCCGCCAATAAAATCTCTGAGTGAATACCTCATTAGTGATGACGTAAGCTCGAACGTATCGGAGGAGATCGTAAATTTTTTATTGTTCCGCATTGATTTTTGATTGTGTTTTGAGGGTAGGGTAAAATACTTAGGGGCAGTTTCACCGGTTACGGATAAAGTGTCGGTTAGTTATCTGATAGTTAATGAATACTATCTACCACTTAAAGGCTGGTTATAACTTAATACTTTATCTACCAGATATCGCTATCCGACACCTGTGAAACCAAAAAAGTTAGTTTATCTGGCAGATAAGTTCCTAACAGGCTAACCGACACTTTATCCGCAACCGGTGAAACTGGCCCTTAGGGAATTAAATAGTTCCTTTATGATTAACCATACTTCAGTAGTGGTCGCAAGTGCTACTGGTTTATAAGATCCTGGGGTCGTGTCCCGAGTCAGGAAAAGTCATCATCAACCTAGCCTTGTAATGTTTGTATTTTTGTACTTACGTTTTTGACTATTGTAATCCTAAAATTTTAACATACGTTCTTTCTGAATAACTGCATAACTTTTATGCGGAGGCTTAGCATGCCTTTTCGCCTTACAATTCGTATTATTTAACTTTCTGTTTATTTAGTCTTTCCAATCTTTGTTTACTTTTGTGATGTCAGATAATGAAAATAACAACGACAAGCCTAGTTTTCTTTTTAATTTAATTGCTGTAACTACAAGTTGTAGGTTGTATAGGTACATTTGATGTTAGACCTTCTTTGTTAACCATTTTATTCTTCTATGTTCTAGAACATTATAAAATTATAATTTCATGATGACGGGAAGCCGAGCCTGTTATATTCAGTCTGCGTTTATTCCTTGAGCCGGCAACAAGCTGCAAATTACTCTGAAATATTTGACATGGTTGCTAAGCCGGTGAAATCTAGTCCTGGCGTCATTTTAAAGTCTGAAGTCTGAAGTCATGAAAAGCTACAACTACTATTGTCGTTACTATCGTGGCTGCTGCTGCTACTCCTACTATTCCTACTTCTGAGAACCTTGACATTGACAGCGGGGAGCCTCGACCTTCGAACCCTCACAAGATTGGCGTCTGCGAGCGAGCCTGTCACTGCGGTGAGCCGCTTCTGCCAACTGCGAGCTTCAGACCTGGACCTGGACCCTTACCACCACGTCACCTCGGCTTTCTTTGTCTTTGTCTTAATTTCATCTCTTGCCATTTTTCTTTAAACTTTACACAATGCAACCTTACATTTTCCTCTCCAGGAAAACGTAACGTTACAGCCTTTAAACAACTATGTTGGGGTCGGCTTCCAGTCTAACTGGATGCTGCTGAATACCTGTATTTTACATGGAACGACTGCTTATCTGACCTCCACAATCCAGTTAATACTGGAAAATACAATACCACTTGGTAAAAAATTCAGGAGTTATTTTAACTCCTGAAATGTAGTTGTACTATTGATCAGCGTGACTCTTCGGGAAAAATTAGATTAGGGTTTGATACCTCTAAACCAGTGGACCATTTTGGGGTTAAGGTCCTAGATAAATATGGATACCGACAGGATTAAATCTAGGGGGGTGGATCAGTTGTTCTCTATCTTACACGTTTTCATCCCAATTTCTAATTTTCCACAATTAAGAAACTAAAGGATACAAAAGCTATGTAGTAAGAATTCATACGGAAATAGGAATAAGTAGCAAATTCTCAAAAAAAAACAAACTGGAGTAATATTGATTAGGTTGGGTTTAGCTTGCTTATTCTGTTCAAGCTATAAAATACGAATATTATTTAAACCTTTTGCGGACCATATTCGAGGTTCCTGCGGTGCTCCGTGGACCACCAGGTTGGGAGCCACTGCACTAGACCAACAAATCCGGTTTTGCCTAGTGTTAATAAAAAACAGGCAATAACTTCGTGCATGACATCCGTCAATTGGCTTCTAAGAAATCACTCAATGCTGCTTGAACACAGAATCTAGGAACACAACACTTTTCCTTTACTTCCAAAAAACTCCATAGCTCTCTTTTACGGCGCTCCCGGGACAAAAGGGCAGATAATTCTTTACGAGGTTCCCCAAAAGATACACAACCATGTATCTTGGAAGCGAAAGATAAAACCGTATCTTCAGTGTTTCTTGACAGATCTTAGATATCGGAATACTTTGTTTATGTACTTTTACCTTCAAATTGTATCTTACACCGAATCTGAGTGAAATAAAAACTAAACTTTGTCAGCAGATATTTTTGCTATAAACAGGCTCCGATAGAAACTTTATATATTACTAGCTTTTGCCCGTGACTTGGCTCGCGTTAATTAAGAATTTGACAATCAATTCAGGTTCTGCTCTGCGTGTCTTAATATATATAAATCTCGTGTCACAATGTTTGTCCTCAATGGACTCCTAAACCACTTAACCGATTATAATAAAATTCGCACACCATGTGCAGTTCAATCGAACTTGAGAGATAGGATAGTTTAAATCTCAAATTATGAGACGCAGACGAAGTTGCGCGAGTCAGCTAGTAATAATATAATTTAATCTGTTTTATGTGCGTGACATCACCAACTCAGACCCAGTTGAAAACCACCGTCAGTTCTAACGTAATAGTCACAGGCGTTTATAGTCCAATCAGTTTTTCCAAAAATATTCAAAAAACTAGTCGTTTCAAAATTATTATAATTAATGTTGTTGTTGTTGTTGTGTTTATGTTTGTTGTTGTTGTTGTTGTGAATATTATAGTTATTAAATATTATATTAAATTAATATTAGTTTAAAAGTGCACTATAGGAAATGTTAATTAAGCCATATAAAATTAGATGAACTGAAATTATATCAATTATTCATTATATCATTTCATCGTTAAACTAAACAAAAAGTTTATTAAATGAAATTAGGTCACGCGAACGTTAGACTTTCTGTTATTATATCAAATGGCACGCACCCCGAAAAAAGTACCCTATGTCCGTTTCTGTACACCTGACAACGTAGGTATATGCTTAATCTCAAGACGATCACTTGAGAATTTTAGTCGTGGAAAGGGAACAAACAAACTTACTTTTTTTATATTAGTTATGTAATGGTGGATGGCAGATATGATATATTTTTTGGAGGACCAATATCAGTTAATCAGTCTCCGAGTTTTTTTTGTCAGGATTTAATCAGTAAAAAGTTTAGTAAAGTTTGCATGATCGAATGTTCCGTAACATCCTGTGGTATCAGATCCTAAGTGTGACTATTGAGTATGGAGTTCTAGGTTCAATTCTTAAGGCAGGTACAGGATATGAGCCGTGTTGACGGCGGATTCATGCTCCACGCGCGTCTCAAAAAGATGTCAGCAAAGACTAGTTCGGAAGAGCTACTGCAGCACTGAATACAAAGGAACATGGATGGGTTTTAATCAGTAAAAGTCTGACACTCACTTCCGCTCCTCACAGAGCGGGAGGGGTCGTGCGAAAAAAAATAGGTATAGGATACGAAAAGACGGGTGGTAAATGAGTCCTCGAGTAGCATGTGGCATATGTATGAGATGCCCTCCAACTAGATGGAACGTTAACCTCAAAAATATGGCTAGTTCGTACTGGATGCGAAAAGTGACAGGATATACTGGTGTAGAGGCGTAGCTTGGGAGAAGCTCAGACTGTGGCAGGCTGAATTTCATAACTTGGCTAGTATAGCCAACCCCAATATTTTTGGGAAAAGACTAGTAAGTCTTTTCCAAAAATATTGGGGTTGGCTAACCAGATGCACCAGAATACCAGTACTAACAAAACACCACAAGAACAACGTAGTGTATTAAGGTAATACAGTACACCTTGGTACGACTGGTTGTCAATTAGTAATTGTCATAAACAAAACAGAAAAAAAAACATACGTTTATATATTTGTTTCAAAAAAGCCATCAAAATGTTGTCATCATCATCCGTCTACAGAAGTCCACTGCTGAACAAAGGCCTCTTCAATTGCTCGCCACTCAACTTAATTCTCAGCTACAGTCACCCAGTTGCTACCAGTCACCCTGCGAAGATCTTCGCTCCACGCTCGCCTGAGGGCGTTTTACTTTACGCTTGCTGATTCGCGGTCTTCACTCTACAACACGTCTACTGTAATGGTCATTGGTTCCATACTAGCCAATATGGCCACCCCACTGCCCTTCAGCTTACTTATTCCGTGAGCAATGTCGACTACTCTGATTTTCTGTCAGATCACTTCGTCTAAGGATAGCCCAAGGACAGCTCTTCTCCAAAGATAGCTCGTTCCACAGCTCGCTGAATGCAGTCGTATCATTCACGTCATCACCATTCACCATAACTATCATTTAAAAGTTTGAAACAAATTAATCACCCACAAATTAATCCTTGTGCCCCCAACCTAAAACAACTAATACCCTATGTTATATAAAAGATAAACAACGTAACATATTGCTCAGGCCGTCTGGCGCCGACAACGAAGATTTATATCTGTCAGACCTAATATTGTAAATGCGAAAGTCTAGCCTAATCAGATCTGCGAATAGATATGAAAACCTTCTTGATGTATTAGATTATAGTGTGTATTTATTTAGAGATTAGGATTTTCTTTGTGTATGGTGGTGAATTTTTAAAGAAATAAAAAGTATTTTTTTGTTTTTGGCAACATTAAACTAATACTAGCATAGTATAATATAGTAGCAGGTTGAAACTTATCGGTGACGTTCGGCGCTTAGCGGCGCAAGTAGCCATCATTCTACATGTAGGTATACTCACTTACCTCAGTGGTTGACGATACGATTTGTGAATTTTACACAGATTTAAAACAGATTTTTGATGACTTTTTGCTTATAAATTCGTCACTCCAACACGATTCCATTCCCTTCCCATTGTCATTTTGCTTAAGTTCGTAATCTGCTAAATTCACAATGGTCGATCAATGCGTTGGCTTTTTGTAATGTTACCATTATTGTAAAACTCTTACTACAAATGGTTTTCGAAATCTGCTACTAAATGCGAACACTTATTCATGCCAGACTTCATTTATAATATATTTACCAACGTACGAGATTACCATTCTATGACATTTCTTTCAATGGACTGTCAATGGTTGACCATTGGAAAGTCATAATGACGCCATTATATTAGTATAATATACTAATATAATGGTGTAAAGTTTTAACTAGATTGGTAATATTATTACCAATCTAGTTAAAACTTGACAGAAATTGATCATTATGAAATCAATGATCGACTATTCTGACACTATTTCAATAGCAGAATTGAGGCTCTGGTGTAAGTTTTTATATCATCCGGCCATAGGCATCTGACTTGGCTTTGCATATCGACGAGAAATATCTCTCGGGTATGCTGGTAAGTGGTTTCCTCACGATGTTTTCTTTCAACGAAGCGAATGATGATTATACGATACGCATATGAATCCAAAATATCACAGTTGCGTGTCTTGGGTTTCAGCTTTAGACCTTTTTTTCCGATGGGAAATCATCAAATGACTTCTCCCACTCTGAGCGGAGCAGGAGGGAGTGTCAAACATTTACTGACTAAAACCCATCCATGCTCCTTTCTCGTCCTTTACGTTCCAGGGCCACGGTATCTCTTTCGAACAGTCCCGCAGCCCCGGCAAGCTTCGGCCCTTGCGGGCCCCTCCCTGAGCTATAGACCTATGATGGCTTTTAATTAAACAGCTGTTTGATGACTTTTTGCTTCTCCAAACCATCGCCTTCAATTCGGGCCAAATCATTGATCGAGTATTCAATCCATGTTTTCTTGGGTCGCTCCGGAATTCGGGTCAGGGGCTTGGAACTTACTGCAAACACTCTGTTATGTCTTATTTGCATAGGTCTGGGCACGTATACTGTTTGAACACATAACCAAACAAGATCGTGTGAAATGGCAAACAATTGGTTATAGTTACATCAATGAAGGGTTCTAAATGTAAGTAAGAATATATATATAGGAGCAGGTAAGACATGTAGACACATAATGTCAGGTCTGAATTCCCCGAAGGCTTTTGTTGAGATGTGTCTTTTAATATTTTAATTCTGCCAGTTATATTTAAGAGGCCTGCGGAGCATACGAATCTCATACAAACGTAATACTAAAATAATTTGTAAATCAAACATATTCCTAAGGTAGTGTGTATGTATTTTGATGGGATTACATTTTATAGGTTCCAAAACACATATTTTGAATGTTCACTGATTTAAACAAGAGTTATGAGAAAGGTAAGATTTATATAAAGGGTGTAAAACACCTCTTCACGAAGCCGAAAGGCACTTTTTCTCCCTATCATTGCGATAATTTTTTTGTTCTACGCTATACTTGGAAACCTTCTAGTTACGGAGTTATGGGGGGTCAAAGTTACAACTTTTTGACAAGTTTTTTTAAACATAAGTGTTTTTTTGTAAGATTTTGACTTTTAACACCTCCACGACCCCCGTACTATTCAATCCATCCATCAGCACAATGTTTTAAGTGCGTTACATTGAGTTAAAAAAAAGTTGTTTTCCAGCAATATTTTTTGCGTAAAGTTACTTAGTTTGATGTACAGAATGCTTTGTTAACGGCTTTGTGATGAGGTGGTTTACACCCTGTATTACTCAGCCTATAACATTCTCACTGCTAGGATAAAGGCCACCTCTCTGTGAAAGGGAGCGGGTTTTTTAACGAAGTTTTGGATTTTTTGTTTTTTTGTTTGTTTTTAGTTTGGATTGCTTCATAGGTAAAATTGGTCTACACGTCAATCTACATTTATAACGCGATGAATCTTGGTGAACTGTCAGAATGCTTTCATTTTCCTACCCTTATACCAATATATTTGGGGTCAGGGCAGCATATCTTCTACTTCCATACTTCTTTATTTCTCGTCATCTTATCAGTCATTTCAACCCTAAGTAACATAGATCATCATCAATACGATGACGACTCGAATGGCGTAGTGGTAGTGAAGCTGCCATATGTTCATAGGGTCCTGGGTTCGAATCCCGGTAGGAGCAAATGTTTGTGTGATGAGCATGGACATTTGTTTCCGAGTCATGGATGTTTGTATGTATAATAAGTATATATTTACAAACAAAAAAAAGTACTCGTACAAATGTAGTATATCAACTATCTGGTGTCAACGACACAAGCCTTGCTTAGTGTGGCACTAAATGGCGCTGTGTGTTAATGTCCAGCGATATTTATTTATTTAATAGTTTTTTGTCGTCTACTATCGTGGCGCATTGGTAGAAAAGCTGCCTAATGTTCTTCCGGTAGGAGCAAATGTTTGTGTGATGAGCATGATCATTTATTTTTGAGTCATGGATTATTACCACTTAACTGTCAAGTTTAAATCGGGTCGTGACCCGCGTCTGTCAAAGCCCAAATCAGGCTTTTTATTCGCTACGTTAGTTTTTGACATAAATTGATGACGAAACTTATTTCTATCTCTCTCAAACTGGCAGAGTCTAAGAAAAAGAACAAGGAAGACATTTTGCCTCATTTCAACCCAACTTCCAAAAAGAGGAGGTTCTCAATTCGTCTGTTTTTTTTTTTGTTACCTCAGAACTTTCGACTGGATGAACCGATTTTGATGGTTCTTTTTTTGTTTGTAAGCTGGTGCTTACCGTGTGGTCCCATTTTAATTTGCTGCAGACCTGATGCTGATCTTCGGAGATAAACAACGGAACTCTTCAAAAATACACAGCAAATCTGCAGTGATTGCTGCAATCGCTTGTAGGTTCATTGTTTATACTATATCATGACATAACATTACGCTTGTATGCTCTGAAGGTGTACGCAGATGTGTTAAATACAACCAGATTTCGATAGTGTTTGTTACCTCAAAACTTTCCGATTTTAATAGTTCTTTTTTTATTTGTGGTCCCATGATCATCAAATCAGGATTTGACGATGGAATTCTGGAGAAATAGAGAGAACTCTTCATATTTTTTAGGCACACTAAAAGCAATTTGGGTAGTTTTAGAAAGTGTACTTTCTCGAAGTGATCCCATTTCAATTTGATAAAGATCTGATGAAGAACTTCGGAGATATGCAACGGAACTCCTCAATAAATGATAGCAAATGTACTGGATTTGCTGAAATCTCATATCTGTCTATTGTTTACACCAGTTCATAACCTAAAATCACGCCGGTACGCTGTGAAACGGTAAGCACATGTGAACCACTAAAACGTGAAAAAAAACCTTTTTTTTTTTTCAAAAATTAAAGAGTTTTTTTGTGGTGTGAAATATGTATTACAAGTATGTATTTACAAACAAAAAGTATTTATGTAGTATATTAACTAGAGGTGTCCACGACACAAGCCCGTTGCATAATGTGCTACTAAATGGTCCTGTGTAATGTCCAGTGGTATTTATTTAATTTTCCTGTTCACCCTACTGGCCTTTAACCTTTTATTTCCAAAAAGATTGAATAAATTCTCCGCAACAATTAGTGACCTCAATCAACTCTTTATTAGTGTAGCCTTAACTGGAATTACAACAAGAATAAAAAAATCAGTTCCCATTTTTTTCTGTTCCGAAAAATTACCAATTCAAATGTATCGTTCAACAGTCTTCATTGAGTTGTACTAGAGAGGAAGGGTATTAATCCTTTTTGGTATGTTTTTGGCAATTTATATACAGGATGGAATTTTTATGCCAACTGAAGGGAAAGTACTCTAAATACTGAAGATTGCAAATTTTACTCAAAAGAAACATTCCTTTATTTATACAAAGAAACAAATCTGCATTCACAGATTTTCGAAAATTCTCTTCCCACACTCAGGGATCGAACCCGGGACAGATCGACTAAAACTCAAAAAAATAACATTCTTTACTTTTTTAACATCATTTATTGATAAGATAACTCACATGGATCAAATCTCTCTAACCAACATGATATATTAATTTAAAGGAAAACCATGAATAAGAGTGCTTTTTCTTATTGAATTTATACCATAAAATTTAAACCTGTTCTTTAGATTTAATGGTTTTCCCTTCATTTAATTTATCATGTTTGTTACAATTTGATCCATTATGATTGTACCTATCGATTTATGTCAAAAAGTACAGAATTATAAAGGGTGTAAAACATCTCTTAACGAATACGAAAGGCACTTGTTCTACTCGTCATTCTGATCATTTTTTTGTTCTACACTATACCTGGGAACCTTCAAGTTACGGATATTGGGGGTCAAAGTTGCAAGATTTTGACAAGCTTTTTTTTAAATACCACTTTTTATCGCATGATTTTGACTTTAAATACACTCGAGAGCAATGAATCCGGGTCACTTAAAGAATCCTAAAAATCTCGGAAACTAAAAATGCTAGGTTAATGCAATAAATTGTATTTAATAGACAATGTAATACTCCTTAAATAAAGGAATTAAAACTTCTTAGTTATTGTAAAGTTATATCATAAAAAATCAAATTTGAAAAAGGGCCACTTTCGAAGATGGAACTACGAAATTACAGCATTTGGTTTTGCTTTTGTTTGTAATCTGTCATATATGTGGGTACATAAACCATGTTGATAGTGCTCTATATTCATTATTCAAGCTGAAATTATGTCGCTTACGCCTGAAGAATGCACCAGAATACTTACAATGCTGGAAACCGGCCGGAGTCAGCGCGATACAGCCAGGACTGTCGGTGTGTCGCTGTCAACAGTACAAAGAGTTCTCCGACGTTACGAAGAAACTGGTTCTAACCTACGCAGACCAGGAACGGGCAGAACCAGGTGTACCACAGCACGAGAAGACCGATACTTGGTGAACACCATGCTTCGAAATCGCTTTCTCACAGGAACTGAACTCACAAATCAGTTTCGACGCCTCGGAGGAAGTAACCCAAGTGCATGGACAGTAAGACGTCGGCTTGCTGAATCTAACTTAAAACCCCTTAGACCTGCAAACGGCCCTAAACTGGAGCGTGGGCATCGTATTTCAAGACTAAGATATGCCCAGAGCCACGTTAATTGGAGTATTGAAGATTGGTCAAAAGTTATGTTCTCCGACGAATCAAAATTTATGCTCTACAAGCACGATGGAAGACACAGAGTGTATCGAACACCAGGGGAAAGATTCAAGCAAGCATGCATCGAAGAAAAAGTAGCCTACGGTGGTGGGTCTGTACTTGTGTGGGCCGGAATTTCTTCTGAAAGTCGCACAGAGCTGGTGATCATAGAAAACGGCTCTTTAACTAGCGTAAGATATGTGGAAGAAATCCTCAATGATCACGTTGGTCCATTTATGGTCAATTTAGGTGAGGATGCTATATTTATGCATGACAATGCCCGACCTCATACAGGTAGGATTGTGAATGACTACCTTCAAGAGATGAACATTACTCGTATGGAGTGGCCAGCGCGCAGCCCGGATATCAACCCGATCGAGCATGCTTGGGACTAGCTAGGCAGATGCGTAAAACAACGAAACCCTCCCCCAATCACGCTTCGTGAGCTCAAAATTGCTCTCACAGAGGAATGGGAGAATATTCCCCAAAATCGTATAAGGAACTTGGTGTACAGCATGCCAAACCGCGTAAACGCAGTAATGGAAGCACGAGGAGGCAATACGAAGTATTAAAATTCAAGAAAATCGTAATAAAGTTCAAAAATTTCATGTTTCCTATTTTTGTTTTAAGGAGAGATCAGCAGTTTTTTTCTTTATGTAATTTTGTGTTATTAAAATGTATGGTGACTCATATTTTTTTTACTTTCATTTAAGGAGTATTACATAGTCTATTAAATACAATTTATTGCATTAACCTATCAATTTTAGTTTCCGAGATTTTTAACATTCTTTAAGTGACCCGGATTCATTGCTCTCGAGTGTATCTCTACGACCCCCCTACTATTCAATCCATCCATCCGCACAATGTTTTGAGTGTGTTACATTGAGTTATACCACAAAACATGATTTATGACCTCAAAAAAAAGTTGTTTCCCAGCAATATTTTTTGCGTTAAGTTACTTTGTTTGATATACAGAATGCTTGGTGATGAGGTGAAATACGCCCTGTATATATTAGGAGAGTAAGACCAACCAAACTGTACAAGACCAGTATATGAGGTTCTCTCACTGTGCGGTAAAACTGGAAAGCTGCTTTGGAATGTTATACTGGAAATGTATATGTATCCTTGATATGTCGCCGTTAATTCAATTGTTTTTGGTCGAAATGTATTCGGTGGGCCTTGTCTACCGTACTTCATTCTGATTTTTGCTGTTATGTTGCAATACGTATACGTAAAATTACGTATATTGTTATGTTTTAAATCCCGTAAAAATGGAGGAAATAAAGTAAAAGCGTAAAATAACCGGCAACAAATCCGGACTCCGTATTTGCTACTGAAAAATTTCTTATAGAAAAACCCAATGACGCTTTGCCTGACCCAGGAGGCGAACCCAGGGTATGATGCTCAGCAGATGCTCACGACCAGTCGACAACCGAAGCAGTCATACTATTTGCAATACGGTGACCTTTGTTCTCGTTAGTTATAAGGTTTATTATAATAGGTTTTGACTATAACAATTGGGATGATTCTTGAATTAATAAAAAAAACTGTGTAGGTAGTCCGTTACTTGGATGAGGTATTCCTCAAAGCGCAACTAGTTCTAAGCGCAACCGACTAAGCGCAACAATATTATTCCTCAAAGCGCAACTATTAGATATTCGATACGTGTTTTTTGTTTTACCAAATTAATAAAAATTGACGAAGATAAAACGCGTTAAAGATGGGGGCTTGTGACGTCACGCTAGTTTACCATCTTCATTTCTTGTTAACATGAAAAAAAATATATGCGTCACATATTTTTTGCAGATCTATTTGACGGGCTTATTAGTGTCTTTTTAAGCTATTGCATAGCTTCTATCGCGAACCATCACGATGAAATTATGAATTTTATAATGAATGTTTCACACACACATACACAGACACGTCAAACTTATAACACCCCGTCGTTTTTGCGGCGTCCGAGCGCGCGGCTTGCGGCGCGCGGACCGCGTACTTCCGCGCCGTCCGCGATGGGAAGCCGAGCCTGAACATTCAGTCTGCGTTTGGTCCTCGAGCCGGCAACAAGCGGAAAAATAAAATTAATTCATTAAATTATAATTGCATGACTTGATAAAAAATGCTATGCAATAGCTTTACCGCAGCAGTCCCCGAGTGCCACACGTCCTTTTTTACATCTAGCCTATAATTTTAGTAAATCTGGTTTGCATGCTGCATACTAATATCGCACCTGCTGTTTGTGTATATTTTTGTCGCCTTCCATGTTGCTGCATCACACGTCCAAGCTAGAATCTGCGGGAAAAAAACAAAATATTTTTGCATCCTCATTTTAAAACTTAATATTTTGAAGTCATATATCTTCTTCCATATACAACCCCTACTTATTCTACGAAATGTCGGACCGAGGCAGCTTGCCAAGTTGGTGAGCGGTTAAAATGTAAAGCATACAATTTAGCACAGAGGATAGATTAATTTTATCGAATTTTTTCAAGTAAACTTGGTAGGGTAGTCCCTACCAAGTTTGCTTGAAAAATTTCGTTCGTACATTTGTCATTTATGGACTTATCTATTTTCTTCTTCTTAATCTTAATCTTAATATCTTCGAAAATTTAAATTCTCGTGTCACAATGTTAGTTACAATACTCCTCTGAAACGACTTGACCGATTTTTATGAAATTTTATAAATATGCATATTCAGTAGGTCTGAGAATCGGTTACTATCTATTTTTCATACCCCTAAGTGATAAGGGTTATCCACCCCTAACATTTTTTTTTACTAGAAACAATTTATATGGCAAAACAATGTTTGCCGGGTCAGCTAGTAATTTCTTAAAATTTACTGTAATCTTAAGCAACAGGAGCTTTTTAATTTAGATTATAGAATTTCATACCAAATAAAGAAACTTTGTGCTCTGAACGTTTTTAAAATCATAAGCCTACACCCATAATCTAATCAATTGCCCATTTAGGCCTAAGTGAAATATAATATTTTAATTTAGATTTTTGATTTTGAAGCCTAACTGACAAATCTTGACTAACTTTTAGTGTTACTAAACAGAACCAGACAAGATTAATTCTTGATCAAAGTTGTTATTTTTACTAAAACAACTAAGAATAATTTCCAAAACAACAACAACAGGTTTCAAATTAAAACAACAATTTTCCAGTTAAACGTTTATTCCTTCCCATAATACAAACAACATTGCTGGCTTATTTCTCATTATTAAATAGTATTTAATACATTTTAATGTTACAATAGAATGGTGTGTTTGCTTAGACGTTTCTCAGATTTATTAAATAAATATGCGGCTGTGTTTGGGAACTACAAATAACAGTGAGAACTTGTAGCTATGGCCTTTGCGGATCGACTACGAGTGCTACGAAAGCGTACGTGACGGTCACCCGAGTTCCATAATTTATGTTCACTCATAAAACGCTCACGCAACGCAACGCACTTCAAAAACTTTTTAACGATATTATGTGTCTTATAGATATCATAGGAAAATAAAGAGACGGGCTTGCAAAACAACGTTTTGACAGACATGAGAAAGCTTTCAACTTTACAACCCAAACAGTTTTAGTTAATTTACTGCGTGTCACCTGTTTCATAAATGTTGGAGATAGAACACAATGTTGATCGTTAATTCATTATAAAAGACCCATTATTACGCCCACTACACACATTCTTCGCGATCTTAGACTAGTGCCTTCTGCGGTGCATATAATCTCGTATCAAAATACGCGCTTACATGTCCTCGCACTTTGCGCGAAATATTGAACGCGTATCCACACTCCTACGAGTAGCGCGAGTGTCGGTAAAGTCGTGCGTTTACTCGCCTAGACGCACTGTATGAATTGCACGCTAATCTGAAACCACGAAGCACTGTGATTTGTGATAGGACACGCATGTGTATCTCTTTTTTCATTCACGCAAGTGCCTCTTTAACCATTTTTCATTTGTTTTCTCCTGAAGCAACAAATGACGTGACCACTTAATTTGTGTTTTTCTCATAGGTGCTATCGCGCTTAGAGTCTTGGTGACGTATAGTATGCTCTTAGGCCTCAATTCTTGTCACACTAACATCGGTCGCGTGCGTCAGTCGCGCGTACGAGTATACATATTGTTCTAAATAGCACGATACTGGAGCGCGTATTTGCTACTGTTTTTCTCACGGACGCACGCGACCGATCCTGTGCGACCGACCAACAGCGTGACAGGAATTCAGGCCTTAACGTGGCATGAAGCATATACAAAGACTTGACCACGAATTACACGCGTCTTAAGAGGCCTGCGGAGCATGCGTTTTTCATACAAACGTAATACGTGTCCATGCAAAATATGTGTTTGGGAACCTAGATATTCTGTAATCCAATCGATATACATATACACTTATGTTTGATTTTCATATTATTTTGATATAACGTTTGTATGAAAGACGCGTGTAATTTGTGGCCAAGTCTTTGTACATGCTTCATGCACCGTTATTCTTTTTTACACATATCAAAATTTTTATTCCAATATTTTGTTACAAAAACGCAATATTTACGGGACTACGCACCGCATAATTACCTTTATACATACTTTATCATATGGGATTATACGATATAATGTATGAAATAAAATTAATGCCGCTCCGTACATTAAACTGTTAGTATAATCGTCGATAATTCTGCATTATAGTTTGTTAAAGTAGAATATTATTACTTGTGAGCAAAAAGGATTATATTGGCATGGTTTCAGGGCGCAATAAAGCCTTTAATCCAATGCATAGAAACAGAAAAAAATATTACCAAGAATAAAATTTATGTGAGCGTGTTACTTATTTTTTAAATGAGTGCAGAAAAATGTGTACCGAAATTAAGCTTTTGTTACATTCATTCAAGACTATAATTACTATTTTATTATTAAACTGTCTAGAAAATGCGTCACTTATTTCACTACATCAAAATGTGTCACTTATTTCACTACATCAAAATTAATCAAGTTCAAATTAATGAAATGAAGTGCTTTACATTGAGTTAAACATATTTTATTAATAGTACGTACAAAGACAACCAGTATATAATTCCATGAATGTTATCAAAATGATGATGTTCATTTCCCGCTCGTAATTTAATCATAATTTCCAATGAAATCTGCATTGTTGACAACTTAAAACAAATGACGCCTATTCTCGCCAAACACACAATGAAATAATTCCAATGAGCAATGTTTTAAATTAATGTTCACAAAACTTGTCGAAAACATTTAACACAAACACACCACTCCATAAAACAATTGTCAGAACGACAAATTATATTAATTCAATTTTTCAATCATCGATAATTTCTCAATTAAAATTATAGTTATCTAGTAGTATTAATGATTGTTCGTGATATTTAGTGCTATTAAATGGCTGTCACTTTTAAAATAAAGCTGTAACATAATTTCAGTTGTGTTTAAGCCAGTCACATGTGTCTAGATTAATTATTGCAATCAAACACACAAAGAACCATTTCAAATTCCGTTTGTATTTAATATGAAATAATGTTTACACAAATATAAAACTTATACTCTGAGGAGCTCGTAAATTTAATTAGGAATAATAGAACAATAAAATAACATTTTCAATTGGGTTTTACGTTTTAAACTGTGTAATTTGATGTTTTATTACAAAAAAAAATGTTTTTGTTTTATATAAAAGTAAAATCCGACACAAAATATTATTTTATTGTTCTATCATTCCTAATTAAACTAACGAACACTTGTTAAGTAACATTATATTTATAATGGTCACATTGTTGAGTGCATTTTAATTGTTTTACTTTTACTATATACAAAGCTAATGCTTCAGAAGAGTATAGCTCAAGTTTACCAAGAATACAGAGGTTCCTGTTCCCTTTGAAGCGTTTGATGTGGTAAAGGAATTTGAAGCTTAGGTCAGTGCCTCAAAGCGAATAGATCGTAGATGAATGGAGCTGCAATTAATCTGTAAACATGAAAACTGACTTCAACAACCCAGTTAGTACTGAAAGAAAGAAAACATGTATTTGGTACATGCATTATTTAAAAAAAAAATAAAAGAGGACACAAAACAGCCGTTTTTTCATACAAACGTACTCCCTTGTTTCCTCCCTGGATAATGCCAGTACTGCAATATTTTCTTCTCCAAAAAATCTATGACCACTATTAGCATATCCCTAGTTTTCTTTCTTTTTTCACAAATTATTTATTAAAACAGATATTAACCTTTAAAAACCTAAACCATTGGCCAAATTTTCTTCTATGTTCAAATATCCAGAAAACAATAAACTAAATTAAAAAAAAAAGGACAACATGGAAACACGGCCAAAACCATTCTTTAATTTTTAATGAAAAAGGTTGTTAAATCGGTCATGTTTTGGAGAAGTAATCAGGTGACTATGAAACGTTATTTTTTTAATTGATAGTTTGTGCTGTTGTCTCTTTCGCGCTCTAAGCGCGGTCGTTCAGGCACTGCGCGACAGCAATACATTTTATAAACAGCTATTTTTCAATTCTCTCGCCCTTTTTGCATCCTCTTAAATGTATACAGTAAAAAAACTTTAATCTAAACAGAAAAAAAATAAATAATATTGGGAATTAATAGCGGGTTATATACTCCTTGGTAAGAATAGTTGTCAGACTTTCGGACAACTACCTACCTGTAACATAGATTGTGGCCTTCAATTTTTAACAAAACCTTTTTTCTTAAAAAAGATATTTCAGAAAAAAATACACTGTAACGATGTAGTAAACACTGCATACCGACAGTTAATAAGTCCAAACGAAATCGCATTTTGCTGAGCCGCGAGAGTTTGTGGATTAAAACTTTACAACAGAAATCGCTTCGTTTACAACCAGCTTTATTTTAAATCGAGCCTTTAAATTTTGTTGTTCTTTTTTTAAAGAAGTTTGAATATTTGGCCTGGCTTACAAATGTGTTGTAGTTGTACAGATGATAAGGTGAATAGATTTAACTTTGACAGTTTTTATTTCGGATATTTGTGTGAAGCTTAAAAAAAATTGCCCTTACAATAGTTGTTAGTTCTGCTGCCAAAATTGGTTATACAGGTTTCTTGCCTGATATTATTAAAGTAAAATTAAAAAATTGAGCAGACAGGTAGGCCAGGCTCCAATAAATAAATCAAACCCCTTATAGATTCACATCTTTCTTGGATTGTACATCTTTCTTTAAAATTTAGAAACATATTTTCAAATTGGGGTACAACATTTTGGATTTGGTTTTATAAGCGACAGCCATTACAATATTTTAACTGTTCTAACAAATTAAAAGTAATAAATATAAAAGTGAGGATAAAATATCAAATATCATTAACACCATTATTAATTAGGTACATTGATTTATTATATTACGATATAGTTCAGGAGATAGTGATGTTGGTTAATTTTTAAATACAGAGTCTTGATGAAATCCTATACTCGTATAAAGCAAAATTTAACAAGAGTTTTATTAATTGCGTTTTTTTAATTTATTAAACATAGAAAGTCATAAGGACAGTCAAATTGAATGAATAAAAAACAAACATTTATACGTTTTCAATTTTTTAAATGAAGATAGTAGTCAATCAATAACTTTAAATAACTGTCTGCTTTAACTTTAGTTAGTCTGAACTTCATTATGTTTTAAACTGAACATTTTTAAGTTTGTTGTCATTTCGAACTCATTTTGTCATTGTAAAAGATGTTTTATTGCAATAAATGAACTATCAAAATTGAAAACCAGTATTATCCAAAACTGATTTTCAAATGGTGAAAAAACAAAAATAATGCTGGTCAATTCACAAACGAAAATCAACATTTTAACATAACCCCAAAATATTGTACAAAACCCAATAAACGATCAATTATCCATGGAAAATTAAACTCAAACATCCACCAAAAGATATATTGATTCAACGAATAAAACAAACACCCAAATTCGTTCGAGAAACTAATTAGAAAAGATAACAGTTTCACAAAATCGCTATCTCCCAAACTTTCAATGATAACTACCTACAATTCCGTTATCTATTTACAATGTAAATATTCCTTATTTACATATTAATGTTATAGTTACATACAGTAAGGGACGAAAACTGAAAGTAATAAAAACTTTAGTTAAATTTAACTTTATGATAAGCTTTATGTATTAGGGTACAGTCAAGGTAAATTTGTTGTAACAAGCTTAAAAAAACAATTACACATGCCAGAAAGGTCATTAACCTCTTTTAATTATAGACACAATTAAAAAGCCATTGTGTCTTGTGTAGGTCTATGTTCGATATGATGATAAACGAAGGTTTAAGAGACCTGCGGAGAATCCGAAGTTCATACAAACGTAATACCAAAATAATTTGTAAATCAAACATATTCTTAAGTTAGTGTGTATTTATTTCGATTGGATTACAGAATATATAGGTTCCCATAACATATGTTTTGAATGTGCATTGATTTAAATAAGAGCTATGCGAAAAATAAGTTTTCTATAGAAATTTTCAATTCCCGTCTAGTCATTGTCCTTTCAAAACATTTATTTGAAACATAGATATGTTGTATTCCAATCGAACTCTATACACACAACCTTAAAAATATGTTTAATTTTTAACATTTGTATATTAACCTTTTGGACGCCATTGTCACATATACGTGACAAGCAAGCGCGTGCCCCGTACGCCAAACGACACAAATATGTGACACAATAGTAGATGAAATTGTGGCTTGGCGTGGAGGGTACGCGCGAGCGTTTATGCTGTGGCAGTCAAAAGGTTAAATGTCGCAGTACCAACATGAGATAGAGGGCTTTTTGGCCACTTACAGGATCTATTACAGTCTTAGTTAAATGTTATGTTTCAGTTTTAAAATGTTGTTTTGTAAAAACAATGGGCGATTAGTTCCGATTTAGGCCACATTCCTTAAAATCCACATACAGCTGAGCAACCCCAATGATATATAAAACTATAGATACGTTGCCCGCGCTCTGTAGTGGCAACATGAATGCAAGGCAATTGCCGGATTTTCATTTAGTCGCGTACCAACCAGTGGCGCGGCAAATAAGTAATTTTTGTGTATAACTTCCTCAAACAACGAAAACAAATTTATTTTATTTTATTTTTTTCGATGCCTTCTAATGGCGGCTGGCGCCTGAGGTAAGTCACGTGCCGTTAAGGGAAGATGACAACGGAATTAAAGAAATATATTTATCTCTCTCTAACAACAAAAAATCCGTAGATGACGTTTAATTCTCTTTCCCTTTCTTCGTGCATCTAAGTAGCTATCTAGCTACCGACAGTATTTACGCTGTTACGCTGTTTTCAACAGCCGTGATGTTCATGCATGACGCGTCTATTTATAATACGTCATTGAGCAACCCTCCTTATACTGCAACAGTTTCTAAAACAGCGCAATATTTCTTTACGGCCGGGTACAATTATCCGCTTAAATTCTGCAGCCCCTAATTCCAGCTAATTTGTCAACCTAGCATCGACATCCTCCGGTATTTGATTAAAACTCGCGTATTCCGCAGAACCGGGTTTATTTTTCAACTCGAATGACTTGTAAGGGACGAGGGTACGTGCCAACTGCCAATGATATGTCGACTGCTTGTGAAGAATAATAATTACAGACCCTCTGACGGGAGCATCCTAACTACGACCTTATTGCAACGGAGATAAAGATCACTTTAATTTTGACAGAGCTGTCAGTGGCCTTGAAATGTCAGCCAGTTACGAAAGAAAAGCAGTAATTTACGTTACTTTTTGACTTGAGTAAGTTTATTTGCAGAATTTTCTTGCGCTCGGAAAGGAAAGTTGGTTATCTTTTAGAGAAATAATCAGCCATTTTGTTTTTAAATGTTTCGTGGTAGCTGATTACAAAGTTACAATGAAAATAAGTTCTTGAGCCTCTTTTTTAGGACTTAAATATTAAAAAAAAAACTGCGAACCAACTTTCAAAAGACTAGGTAAATGGTTAGAAAAACGAAACCAACATACGATATAAGAACTAAATATTTTTATACAAATGTCAGTTTCAAAAAGCATCGTCTATTTTAATTTCAGGTCCAAAACAAAAACATCTAAAACACAACCACAAAACACAACACCCACAAAAACTAAAATGGAATTTAAATTTCAAAGCTTTGTGATTAGGACCATCATTCGAATTTCAAATAATTTCTGCAAAATTGTAGCCAACCAGTATGACACCAACCTTTTTGTAAGTTCAACTACAGAAAATTGCGGTTATCCACTTTCAACCTTATTAAACATGGCTTAAGGGTGAAAAGCGGTCATCAACCATTGTCCACGGTATTACAATATACCTGGACCCACGACCGATGTCCAATAATTTACGAAAACCGTGAAACAATCGTAAAATTTATAAATTTATTTGCTTTCCAACTCGATTAAAATTCTATTCGATTTCCAGTACGTGATTATCGATATTGAATAAATTTTGTTCGACGCAATTATAGTCTGTGGAACATTACCGATACAGAGAGAATTCTGGCTGTATTTAAATTGTATTATTGGGTATTGAATTTTAATTATACCCAGAATATTAGTTTAGTAAATAACGGTTAGAGTGTTGCTTTTGTTCAAGTAAATAGAATATCTATAAGTGTACTTAACAATACACCCACATTTTACCTGTTATGCATAAGTCCCATGTAATTGTGGGCAACCCTATTGCCATCAACCGGACGCAAATCTAGACTCAATACTCAATACTCAAACTTTATTTGCATTCCACAATGTGTACTTAGGTGGTAAATTTTCAAAATGAGATGATGAGACTCCGTAGCTATTGAGAAATTCCTGATGGAAAAACTCAATGACACTTTGTAAGACCCGGGAATCGAACTCAGGACGTCATGCTTAGCAGTCGTGCTTGAAACCATTAGACCAACGAGGCAGCCGAAATCTATCTATACTAATATTATAAAGCAGAAGAGTTTGTTTGTTTGGTTGAACGCGATAATCTCAGGAATTGAAAAAATCTTTTTGTTGGATAGTCCATTTATCGAAGAAGGCTTTAGGCTATATAACATCACGCTACGATTATTAGGAGCGGAGTAGGAGTGAAAAATGTTACAAAAACGGGGATATAATTATTTTCCTTTCGTTTTTCTCTCTTACTCGTATGTGACGTAGACGAAGTTTCGCTAGTTGAATATAATAAAATAAGAATATAAATTAATCATCATCATCATCAGCCTATAATGTTCCCACTGCTGGGACACGGCCTCCTCTCAATGAGAGGGAATGGGCTATAATCTACCACGCGGGCCCAGGGCGGATTGGTAGATGTCACATGTCTTCGAAGTTTTATAAATTAATATTTAAAAAAAAAAAATGCTTGTTTAATGAACGCGCTAATCTCTGGAACAACAAATCGGATTTCTTGTCAGACATTCAAGTCACTATCTATCTGTAACGACTGTCAAAGGTCTACAAATAACAGCTGGGACCAACGGCTTAGGGTTGGACCTCATCTGGCAGCACGGAATCGCCTTTTTCTGTCACCCTTTCTCTTTCTGTCGCTTAGAGAACTGCCATTTGCTAGACCGAGACAGAAAGCATAATGTGATAGCACGCGGTGGAATCCTCGAGGCGATCGGCATCACGGACAAACTGCAATGGTCAGCAGGGAGACTCCGGAACGATGAAGCGCGCGATAGCATGCTAACGCATCCTTTCACCGTGAAACGCTGACGCGTGCGATCGCCTTTTTTGTCTGCGGAATGCGACAGCGCGCGTTCGCATGCGGCAGCATACTGCAGCACGTGGTAGCACAGGCGGAACAAATGCGATTCCGTGCTGCCAGATGAGGCCCAACCCTTAACGTGCTTTCTAAGACACGAAGGAACCCGGTGTGTGATGGATGGTCACCAATCCATAGACTGACCAAGGCAAGCACGGTTTAACTTTGAACATTGAACCGTATCCGTTGGATGTTATCGTAACTACGAGCTCCTCTGTGCTCAGTTAAGAGGGCGCATTCAGAGAGTTGGTAACCTCAGAAATACCTGCAAAACATATACAGGGTGTAAACAACTACATCACACCACACATCCTGTACATCAAATAAAGTAATTTTACGCTACATTATTGCTGGAAAGTATTTTTTTATTTTTTATTATTTTGTAGTAGAACTTAATGTAACGCACTCAAAACATTGTGCTGATAAATGTATTGAATACGGGAGTCATGAAGGTTTTAAAAGTAAAAATCTTGCAATAAAACTTGTCAAAAAGTTGAAACTTTGACCCCCAATATTTTCGTAACTAGAAGGTTCCCAAGTATGGCGTAGAACAAAAACATGATCGCAATGCCGCGGTGAACAAGTACCTTTCAGCTTCGTTAAGAGGATTTTTACAGTCTGTATAACTATTTAAATTAATTTTGAAATATTACTGTATGGAAATAAAAAATGAGGGCTAACTAGCTGACTAGAATATTGACTATACAATGTTTTTTTTTAGTAGTATCGTAACACCGAATACTGATTATTCGGTGTTACATGTAAAACAAACTATTTGGTGACTTTTCAAATGCCTTTTCTATACCTAAAACGGTTACAACATCAAATTCAGTGTTATTGCAATTCACTATTAATTAATTTTCTAGTTAGTTACTTAGCCGTATTTATTGTTTCCATACAGTAATATTTCGAAATTAATTTAAACTGGTAAACATTTGACAGGTATTTGCGACCAACTATCTGGACATGCGCTCTTAAATATTTATCATTGAATCGAATGTTGGACCTGAACGATTTTGTAACACCCCTTAATAATACGTAAACAAAAGAAGCAACTAAAATAACTGATACTGAAATAGCTGATACCAAAATAGTAGTTTGATATTGAAATGAACTCAAATATTGAAAATGTAATATTTTCAATCAGATTACAGTCAACAGAAGAGAACGAGAATAATACTGAAGTTAATGTTAGTTCAAAACTTAGATAATTGAAGATATTATTAGTTCAAGCATAGAACTTAGAGTGTGGTTTGGTATGGAGTTCTTGCTGATGTATAAAAGCAATATACAGGGTGGAATATACCTACACCAATGCTAAAAATATTTTTTTTGAGGAACAGCTGTTTTTTTATTTAAAATCTATGTGGCTGGGTTCAGAATGGTGCGTCGGTGTCCTTTCCATCCTGTATAATACTCCCAGTGCTGGGTGCTGCCCTGCTCTCTTTCTGAGAGGAGTGGGACAAAATTCACATTCAATGGACTTAGAATTAATTAGTGGGTATCAAATGTCTGTCGAAATTTTGGTTCTAGGACACGTCGATATACGGTTTACCGTTTTAGAGTGTAGTGACATTTGTGATGCAAATTAAGATTAAAACTCTGCAATACGCTATTAGAATTATCGGTGAATAATTTTACACAAAGTCAAGCGCTTTCGTGAGGGATATTTGCCCATGACTAAGAAAAAATAAGCGAATATAATGGACATAATTATTTTTTATTAAAGCTAAATTTACAAAGCCATATTTTGCTGTTTGTTAACGTGTCCAGAAAGTGACTGAGTTTTCTTATATACTGAGAGGTTTTCTTTTAGAGAATTAAAAAAAAAATGATTCCATGAACTCGAAAGGTGACGTTGATCAGACTACTTTTGGTAGTCTGATCAACGTCACCTTTCGAGCTTGAAAAAACACCCGTCACATACGCTTGTTGACTGACACTTTTTTTTGCGTCAGCTTCCGAATTTAAAAATTAAGTCCAAGTGAAAATTATGTGACGTTCTGTTCCATGCAGTAACGTGCCGAGATTAGCGCCATCTATACAGCGACTAGAGAAGAGTTGCAAAGGAAAATCCCTGATTGAATTGAATAATATATTCTCAGGAAACGTGAATAGAGATTATCTTTTATCTGTATTTGACATCAAAAGTTAGTCCGACAGTTCCTCTAAATTATAATATATAGTTATGTCTGATAGAATGTTGTATGTCTGATAAATGTGATTATGAAATGTCAAAAACGTTAGTGATTGACATAAGCTATCGAAAACTAACGTCAATCGTGTCCAAAAGTGGTTATATAATACGAAATCCTTATAGATTGTCACTTGTCTTGATTTGAATTTAATATCTTTATACCTTTTCAATTTCGTTTAATTAAAATATTTTGAATGCTGATGATGGATAAAGAACTCGTAGCTAAATCATAACAGACCCTCGAGTTGATTTTTAGGTTAAGCCGTGCTTGCCTAGGTTGGTCTTTGGATGGGTGACCACTCATTATACACGGAGTTCCGTGCCTCGAAAAACACGCTAAGCCGTTGGTCCCGGCTGTCATTTGTAGATCCTTGACATTCATACAGGTAGTCAGTGGCCCAAAAAGTCTGACTATTACATAGTTAGCTAACTGTGTTGTATAGCTAATGTTGGCATTACGGCTGCCAGGCTAAAGTGGAACTGGGCTGGTCACATCTGCCGCATGTCGGAGGAGCAATGGGCTAAAATTACCACTCAGTGGCTACCAAATAGCAGGAAACGACAACGCGGCAGGCCCACAAGGAGATGGCGGGATGAGCTAGACTCTTTCGCAAAGGATTGGCCTACAATCGCACAAGATCGCGAAATGTGGAAGGAGGGAAGGGAGGCCTTTGCCCTGCAGTGGGACAATGTAGGCTTATAATAATCCTACTAATATTATAAATGCGAAAGTTTGTGAGGATGGATGTATGTTTGTTACTCTTTCACGAAAAAACTACTGAACGGATTTGGATGAAATTTTGCACACAGGTGGCTTATAACCTGGATTAACACATAGGATACTTTTTATCCCGGTAGTAAGATCCCATGGGTCTATTTTGAAACTTCACGCGGGCGAAGCCGCTGGCAGAAGCTAGTAATAATTATAACTGTGTTGTGTAGGTTAGATAGGCAGTCGCTCAATTTAAAGTACTGGTATTCTGCTGCATCTTGTTATACTGGAAGCCCACCCCAACATCGTTGGGAAAAGGCAAGGCAAATGATTCAAAACTATGAATTTCAAAAGTTGTTTTGCTAGACATCGTTTCGCTGTCTAAATACATTCCAGGAATCTAATTTCGTTACAAATATATATTATTATTTACTCTCCTAAATATCCAAAGGCGTACTGAGTACTGCGAAATACATTTTAAATTAAGATTTCGTGTACGAACAAAACAACGGACGCGAGTCAAAATTGTTCCTAATGGAAATTTTGTAAACCAATTAAATATGTTTGAGAGGGTGCATTCATTAGAATCACGGTGGAGTCAAAAGTGATGAGTTCCTATAGACAATAAAACAATTACATATTTTTGTAATGAAAGGTTTTCTTTTTAAGAATTAAAAACAAATAGTTTCCAAGAACTCGATAGATGGCGTTAAACTGACTACTTTACTAGTAACGCCATCTGCCGAGTTTGAAAATGAAAAAACACCCGTCACATACGCTCGTCAACTGACACTTTCGTTTGCATAAGCTTCCAAATATAATCATTAAGTCTAAGTGAAATTATGTGACGTTTTGTTCCTTGCAGTAAAAAACCTAGATCAGCGCCATCTATCCAGCGACTAGGAAAGAGTTGAAAAAGAAAATCCCTCATAAAAATATTGATGTCATCGGAGTTTTACGGTCTAGTATGTACATGGCTGGAAATCATTAAAAAAACATACGGATCAGTCTCTGGTGACTAGCGATAGAAGTGAAAACGAAGTAATCTATATCTGCTACGGGTTGTGCTCGCGCACGCCTCGTGGTGCTACGCCGTAGCAGATCGGCTATGAGTGCTACAAAGAGTTAGGTGACAGTCACGCGAGTTACATGATTTTTGTTCATCCAAAAAGTACTCAACGCGTCTAAAGCTTTTCACTTTAGACGCGTTGAGTACTTTTCACAACAAAATTTTAATATTATGTTTTTCTCGGTTTTTATTCAAGTCTTTTGGGTCGTCTATGTAGATGCAATTTATTAATTAAATAAATTAAGTTATGGGTGAAACAAGTAACTTTACTAGTATTTCAGAGTCACTTTACTTCTTATTGTGCATCACTGCCAAATAACAGTGATCTTTATAAATCTATAGCAATATTATAAAGTTGAATAGGTTGTTTGCTTGGTTGAACGCGCTAATCTCAGGAACTACTGGTAGAAATACAGAAAATCTTTTATGATTTATCTAAAATCGTTAAAGGCTATACACCATCTCTCTACGACTAACAGGAGCGGAGCATAAATGTAAAATGTTGCAAAAGGGAGTGATAATGTATTCCATTTGTAAGCTTTTTTTCTCTTTTGTTACGCAGACGAAGTTGCGTGGGTCAGCTAGTGTTACAATAAAGCTGCTGTTCGATAATAGGTTGTGGTCCCAAAAAGTCTGTCTACTTACCAAGGAGTATTTAACTACCCAGTACTAAATGGGTTGTGGAGGTCAGATAGCCAGTAGCTTCATGTACAATACTAATATTTATCTGCACCCGGTAAGACTGGAAGCTTACCGCAACATAGTTGGTAAGACAGGCTTTGCAGATGATGAAGGCAGTTGCCACTGACAAATCTGTCAGAGAACAGTGATCTTTAATCTGATTATAATTAAGTTGTTGTTCGATTGCTACAGCCAGACATTACGTACTATACTGTGAACAATTTCGTGACGTCATTCCTGTATTGATAATATGTGAAGTATTTAATATTCCTGTCAACGGTTTCGGTTGACAATTTAAATTATTTATCTGATATTTTAATTGAATTAAAGCCGATGGAATTGCGGTTGGTGGCGTTTAATTTATAGATAATAATGTTAACACATTCATTGTTTATTACTTGCCCAAAGATTTCCCGATATAAAATAACTGTGGTAGTGTTCAGTGACTATCAGAAATTAAATTATAGAGCCACTAGCTTCTGCTCGCGGTTTCGTTTGCGTGAAGTTTTGATATCGCAACGCATCGCCTGCTCAACGGAAGCTTTTTTCCCGCTTGCAACATTTCTTATTGCTGCTCCGCTCCTTTTGGTTATATCGTGATGTTGTATAGCCTAAAGCCTTTCTTGATAAATGGACTGTCCAACACAAAAATATTTTTTCAATTCGAACCAGTATTTCCTGAGATTAGCGCGTTCAACCAAACAAACAAACTTCTGCTTTATAATATTAGTATAGATAGATTTAGATAACTAAATAATGACAGGTGATTGAGTCTATCTTCAGTCTCTAAAACTGCAAACTTTCGATCGCTATCATCATCATCCTCATATCACTCCGGAATCACCCACTGCTGGCCTCCCCTTTCTTCCATCACACTTCACGCTTCTGTGCCTCCCTGATCCAGGTGTTCCCCCCGACCCTGATAATGTAAAATATATCTCGCTCGTTCCCTTAATATTAACAATATTGAGACTAACGCACAAGTTGTTACAAAAAGTGACTGAAAAGCAGATAACGTTTCATACCATTTTCACTACGGATTGCTTCATTAAACAAATATACACGTAAAACCTACTAAACGTAAATAAAATACCTACAAACACATCGGATTAGGGAGGTGATTAGCTTAATGAGCCGTATCCGGTAGGGGAAGTGAAATTACACTGTCTATACGGAACACGGGTAAATAATATATAAATGATGTACCTACGCGCATTAGTACGAACATATATGCGATCAATCTTGTTTTGTAAATAAGGATGTGGAAAAGTGTTGATATTCTGTTATTGTTATATTCATGTACAGGTCGCAAGATTTTTGACAGACCGATTGTTTGTAATTCTTGCCTGGAATAATTTTCCACATTAGAAAGGTGTTGTCTTAAAAAGGGTGTAATTAGAGTACACAATTGTTTGGTGAACATAATTCATGGAACTCGCATGTCCGTCACCTAACGCTTCGTAGCCAATTCGCTACGGCGTAGGCGTGCGCGGGGCACAGCTCGTAGCAGGTTAACATTACTTAGTTTTCACTTTTAATGGCAGCCTCCAAAGGAAAGAAAACAAAGAAGAAAGATAGAAAGAAAGAGCATTTATTAGCCCACACAGGACAAAACACATCAAGATTATCAGTATTTAAAACTAACTAATAAACATTAAAAAGATAAAAAAAAAAATTAAAAGAAACGAAACTCGTCCTGTACAAGACCAAAAGGCTCCTATCTCAGCATGGTGCTGTAACATTAAAAAAAACGTCACAGCGCTGATATTCTGATAGGGCCCAAAGTGAAGGCAAGTGAAAGGTTGCCCCTCATGTTTTTTTTGGTAGTTACAATGTTATGTTGCTTCCATACCGAAAGTTATCAAGTTTAATAGTCTATTTCTGACACACACCGTAAAACGAAATGGACGCTTGGAAAAGATTATTGAAAATAATTCCTCAAAAATTAAACTCTTTAGTAATTATTTTCCGAAACAAAACCTCATTAGATCTCACGTCAATCGTAAACAAACGAATGTCACCAAGAAGCTGACATAGCAATGTATAAGGGTCAGTTCACAACGAGACACGATACGACACGGCGCTGACGCTGCGCGCTCATTTCAATAGAGTGACTCAAAATATAACTTTATTTCTTACACGAAAAGATACATCTTTCATTGTGAGAATTCAAAATACGTTGCGCCATGCAGCGCTGCGCCTCGAGACACCACGCGCCGCAGCCTGAGGCCACCGTGGTGACTTGTCTCGTCGTTCTCATGCGCTTGAAATGGTAGACTGCGGGTCGAGGCGGTGAAGCGGGTGTACGCGGCTAATGTAGACACATTTCGCTGAGCAGCGCGGCTTCCCGCTACGCAGCAAGGCGTCGTGCTGCCAACGATTTTACGATGCGCCTCGCGACCGGCACGGTGCGGCGCGAAATCACTTAGGCACTCCACCCACTGCACCGCGCCCCGTCGCGTAACAAGATATGGCAGATTTTACCGTTGTATGCAATTATCTCAATTATATAGAAATCACGCCTAGCACAACACACTGCCGACGCGGAAATGGGGAAGGTTATACATCGCTCCGCGCACCGCGGCTGGACACATCTTCAGTGGGTGAACCGCCAGTACCATTGCGCCGCGTCGCGTCACGTCGCGATTTGTTGTGAACTGACGCTTAAGTTAACTAAACTAACATCTTACTGATGAAATATTTCCAAGAAATAAATAATAGACCCAGAATTTCTTCGAAGCATCGATCATATTAGTCTAGCCACAATTTATCATGTAGTTAATAGCCTAGTCATGTTTCTTTAAGCTAACAGAAAAAAAATGGCGAATTTATTTTTTGTAGGAAAACCGCGCAGCCTTGTATACAATTTCTGCTTTTACTATTATCATTCGATTACCTTTTGATATTGGAAAACGTTCAGTTATATCTTTAGGGTTACATTATTTAGGATAAATATGTTTCCAAGTTTATATCGTAAAATTATATACTTCGTCACAATACAGGTAAAGACGACAGCAGATCAAACTACTAAAATCTGTCAAATTTGTTTAGTTCAACTTTATTGCTATAGCATTAGGTTCAAGTTTGATTGGCAAAAAATGACAATTTCGGGTAGTTTGATGTTTTGGTATTTGTACAGTCGTCGGCAAACGTTATTATCCTCTTTCAGTATCATCAGTAAATTATTTTAATATTTATTCTGCGTGTGATTTTGTGTTTCCAAAAAAACAATTACTTTACCAACTTTGGTTTTCTTCGGTTCTACAGTTACACAGACTTTCTAAAGTCTTTAGTTGTATTTGGATCTTTTGAGAGTATCAAAATCGGAACTAAAACCGCCATTTTGTTTTTTTCGCTACAATGTCGTTACCTAATTATTTTTCAAATGTCATTTAGTTGACAATAGACCCATGTAAGTATTGCGTGGTGTTCTTGGCGCGTGGCTGGGTTCAAACCCAAAACTGCGAATCGACGCAACACGAAATCGCATTATAGAAAACTGTGACGCGAATTACAGCGCGTAAATTTCTACGATGTCATTTCATATCGCAGTTTTGTGTTTGTACCTACTCTAAAATCATAACTTACCCCACCATTTTGATTTTCTTTACAATTTTCACAGATAATATCATTCGAGCATTAAAAAAACAACTGTAAAGCACCATAAATCAAAAATTGTACCCAAAAGAAGTTTATTTTTATTTTGCGTGTTTCATATTTAGAATCTGCAGAAAGTAATTCGAGTTTATACAACCTTTTTGACAGGGCACTTAAATTAAAATCATAATAAAAAACAGTCATAAGATCTTGTAAAAAATACAGAATAACAACAGAAGACGGTACCTAATTCATGTTTTTTAAAACCAAACTTCAACAGTATACATTTTTAGTTTTCTTTGAAAACTTAAAGTGTCAGAAGGAAATTCAAACAACTGACAACCAACTTAAAATGCTAGGGAATAGAGTTTAAAGTAACATTTTTTATCATTTAGAATTTTAATACTTTAAGAGAACGTGCAGTCAGAATTGCCTGCGGATGTTCTTTTAATGACTTCTCGGTTATTTATTTTTTCGTATGAAAAAGTTGTTTGAACTTTGAGTAAAATGAGAATTAATGGCTACAAATTACTATACTTTCATTTTGTTTCCTAAATTATTGGGAAAGTAACGGCAGTTTTGAATGTTGTGAAGCTAAAGGTTTTTGTAGGGTGTTTGAAAACTCGGTTACTGAGAATATTACATGATAGATCTTTTTTGGAACTTATATATTGTGTAGATATAATCACGAGCACCAATATTTAAACACAGAAACTTTTCTAAATGTTTTTCTTCTACTGTTCTGATTAAAAAATATTTTGTTATATTTTTAGGAAAAAAAATGTATACACATTGGTATACGTGACTGTACCTACAATTAATCCTATGCAATCCGAAAGTTGGCTAAATCGAAGATAGTCATTAAATGTTTACGTTTTGGTAAATTAACTAATATAACTAAATGGAATTATAAAATATTGCTCTGTCATCGCGGTTATCGTGCATTTATAAAAAATATTTGGGATCTGCGCACCATTATTTCTTCTATCACTCGTTATCTTATCAGACACCTAATCTTTTACACTGTCCATCCAATAACACTGTGTTGCACTAAAATATTGATTTTGAATAGCAATAATATTTCACACTCTATAAGATATTGTAATCGTGTTGTATGTTAGTGGAAGTCATGTCATGTTTTGATTTATTAGTCGTGACGATAGGACCTGCTTGTGTTTGTTTGTGGTTTTCCAGACACTTCTTAGATGGGGTTGTGTATTTCCCTGTGAACAAAATTATGGCCAGACCTTGGAGGATATGCTAAAAAGGAAGAGCAAGGCTAAATTAAACATGAGGGGAAGCTTCAAGTGTTTTTTTGCACTTCAAGTACCTAATAATATTAATATATTTTCATTTTTTTTTTAAGGAATATTTTAAATTGTAATTGATTTTCAAAGAAATAAATAAAGGAAATTTATGATAAATTCATCGTACCGCAAAATATTTGATATTAATTTATGACAATGCCAACTTTTAGAACGAAAGTTCCCAAGTTACAGATACAGTAACAAGTTACTTAAAAACTTCATTCTACGAAATCTAAATAATTGGAATACTGTGATTGGAATATATTCTACGATCTCGAACGAATTTTGTATTACACGGTACCAACTATATCAAAATTGTTGTTTCGATTGAAAAACGGCAGTTATCCGTGTGAAAATTGTCACACATTTTGTAAACAGAATTTTGTTAATTTATTTCATCGTAAGTGTTTTGAAAACCATGATTTGATTCACGTATTTGTCACTTCAGTTCTCAGCTTCATAACACCCTCGACTACAGCTCGGGTGTAGATTCCGCTTCGTTTGCAATGACAAAGTTTCCCTACTTGTATCAGAATTTACTCTTTTGGTAGCATAAGTCCATTCAAAAATATTCATAGAATTTGACGTTGTCCCTTCGCCTAGTAAGGCTTTCCTTGGAACTAACAAGTACTAAACGGAGCCTTAACAAAAAAAAAGTTGACCCTTAAATCAGCCCCTAAATTCAAAATAAACTATGAACATATACATTAAGCACCCGATCGACAAATCACATTTAGATAACCCACACTTTATGGCCAATAAATAAAATTTGACAAGTCATTACTTTGTTGAAACTTGCGGCGGTAACGCGTGTGGAAATCTTTAATATGCGATGCATGGATGCGTGCGTGAAAGCGATGGGCTATAAAACGGGCCATAAAGATTCCCCTGTTACCGGCTGAAGCTATAAACTGTATGAATCTTGAAGACGGAGACAGTCGAAGAGCGCCTTTGAATACTTTTTTTACGACTGCGAGTTGTTGTCAATGTCAACGGTCATAATTCTTTCCTTGAAGTGATTTTCTGCTGCGACTTCTTGATACTCAAGGTGAGGTCAAACGGGCGTAATTTTTTGAGCTGAAAATTGCGTATTTTGAGTACCGCAATTTACGTTTAACTTCGGTACGTTACTTCAGTCGACTCCCGCCCGTTCTGTAACTAACTGACGCTTCCTAACTCTCCTCCTTGACCCCGAGCACAATTCGTTTGAAATAATACCCGTGAGTCGGCAGAAAACTAATTTTGCGTCGCCATGTGATACAAACAGGACTTTAGTAAAAAATCGAAAGAAGCGTAAGTTCCGCGACTCATTTTACGCCACTCACGGCTCAAAAAATTACGCTCATTTGGCCTAAAGCGCTAGGGTAGCCAACAAAACACCTTTTTGCAATTTGCGGTCAGTGTCGGATTGTATGTCGAACAAAGTAAATTTGCGACCGTAACACGTAGTGTATCTATCTGCTCTTATCTCATGCTACATAAGGTTCATTCTCCTCTGTCTACCGTCACGCTATCATTTTTTTATTTTCTTTCATATCATTCCTCACACAATAAAAATCATGGCTTCTTTGCTCTTTTTCTCCCTCTCCATCTATCCACATTTATTTATAAATCTTTTATATTAAAAAAAAATCAATACAACTTTCGACTTTCATTGAATCCCAATCAATAACTTTTTATGAAAAAGTCATTCAATCAGGTTAAATAAACTCCTTCAAGCAATTTTTCTACTGGAACTTCTTGATAAACTACTTAAAGAAGGAATAAGTTCCGCAAAAAATAATATATCTTTCAAATTAGAAATGGCGTCGTGAAATCCTTCTGTGGAAATGGAAGAATCTAGAAAAGTATGTTGGAATCGCATTCGTTTGACCTCAATTCTGTCTGCCTCGTTACGGTTCTACTTCTTAGATACTGGGATGAAAAACAAGTATGTGATTTCACCATTTTGATTATAGAAGGTCAAATTAAATTAGCTAGTGAAACTCAAAAGACAAAACAAAAAAGAAAAGATACATATAATGTGAGAGTATTTCTTTAATACCTAGACTGCAGATAATTATAATTAACTAACGAGAAATCTGTGTTTTTGTTATTTAAATCGTACTGGACTTTTTTAATAATCTATATTGTTCCACTGCTGGGAAAAGCCAATTTATGATATTTTATAACGTATTTATGACATTCGTGGTATTAATTGGATTTTATGAAATGTATAATTATAATTATACATTTTGCATGCCTGAATTGGTACAATACAGTGGACTGCGCATTAACTTGATATCTAGAAATGTATAAATGTACTGTGTTGAGCAATAAATATTTAAATTTGAATTTGGAAAGGTCTCCTCTACACAGCCTTTTACTCTTCTCTACGTGAGGCGTTTTCAGGCCAATCTCTAACACACATTGTGGTATTTTAACAAAAAACCTGTATTATTCTAAACTCATTTCTCAAATAAAAACAACTGTCGATTTTGATACCGATTGCATGATGTTTTGACAGTTAATTTAATATGATCTTACATTCAGTATTACAAACTCAGTATTAGAATTTTCGAACACCCAAAAAAATTTCAAAAGAGGCTTTAACAAAGAGGTGAGAAGTCTCAAAATACAACCGCAATAAAATTCCGACTGTGAAAGATTACTCTAGCGTTTACGAACGTAGTAATTGTCGACTAAAAGTTACACAGTGTTGCGCGTCCAAGACGCGCCGGCTAAGTGTCAGCTGATGAACGCGACGAATATAGCCAGCAATGAATCGGAGCAGCCCGCTGCACTGCCTCGTTGCATCGCTAGCGGGTTCTCGCCTGTGAAAGAAAGGATAGTTTAGTATAATAATACACATGTCATCTAATCTATATATCTATCAATACATATAAAAGAAAGTTGTGTTAGTTACACTATTTATAACTCAAGAACGGCTGAACCGATTTGGCTAAAAATTGGTAGGGAGCCTTGGTAGCTTAGAACCAAGAGACAGATATATCCGCCTCCTGATTAAAAAAAAATAGTTTTTTTTATTTTTTTTTTGTAAGTAGGTAGGTAGGTAGTGGGTAGGCTGTAGGTAGTAGGTAGGTAATAGGTGAATTCGAATTCAGTCGGGTCGGCTAGTAGTTTTATAAAAACAAAACGTGCGTCTTTGGGGACCGCCGATAGAAGTGAAAACTAAGTAATCAATGTCTGCTACGGGTTGTGCCCCACGCACGCCTAGTGGTGCTATGCCGTAGTGGACCGGCTACGAGTGCTACGAAGAGTTATGTGACGTGCACGCGAGTTTCATCATTTTTGTTCACCCAAAAAGTGTTCGACGCACCTATAGAAACAAAAATCAAGTCAGACATTGGTACCATAATAATCGGTCCATCCATCTTCGAGTAACCGGGGAGCTTACTTAAAGAAAGGTTCAGATGAATTGAGAACCTCCTCCTTTTTAAAGCCGGTTAAAAATAAGAAGCCGTGGACGTTTTTTTGGGGCGAAATCACGATAAGACTAAATTTAACGCACTCGAAACATTGTGCTGATGCATTGAATAGTACAAAAATCAAGGAATGTATTTAAACATTAAAAACTTGTATTAAAAAGAAAAACTTATAAAAAAGCTGAAACTTGGACCTCCGATATTTCCGTAACTACAAAGTTTCCAGAAATATGGTCTAGAACAGAAAAATATCACAGTGACGATAGAGGAAGAATAAGTATCTTTAGAGTTCGTCAAGGGTCTTTTTTTTTTTTCTTTTCCCTTTAAAATTTTACTAAATTGGTATAAGAATGTTTACGATTTTTAGTTCTGTTTTTACTTCGAAACGTTTTAACATTTTTATATCACTGCTGTTGGTGTTTTATTTCGGTATTTGAACGAAATGTTTTAGATAAAATGGCTGGAAAATGTCCTCAATGGTTGACAAAAAATGCACAAAACAAAATGGAAAAGTTTTACAAAGCTTTGAAGTAAACATAGCTTATAAAAAATCGGGTCAAATTCGTGTTGAACTCAGTCGATAGGGTTCCGTAGGTGGCATTTACGTTTACGCACTTATAATCATCATTGTGTCGGCCACAAAAGTAAGTTAAAACTCCTTTTATATCGAAAACCTTTGATAAGATCATCATCATCATCATCTCAGCCGAAAGACGTCCACTGCTGGACATAGGCCTCCCCCAAGTATCGCCACGTTGACCGGTCCCTTGCGACTCGCATCCAACGGATTCCCGCAACCTTCACCAGGTCATCGGTCCACCTGGTGGGAGGTCTTCCAACGCATCGTCTTCCGGTTCGCGGTCACCACCTCAGAACTTTTCGGCCCCATCGGCCATCCGGTCTGCGAGCAATGCCACTTAAGTTTAGCAAATCTTCGGGCGCAAAGATCGTTTTTTTGCAATTTTTGCCGAGAATTCGAACATTGTTATCTAAATAAAGTAGCGTTGAACACTACGCTTTTCGTAGCCAATCCGCTACAACTACGCCGTAACACATCGAGTTTTCGATAACCGGCACAAAAAACATTTTCTAACCAATTTTCATCGTTATTACACTGACTGGACAGGTCCACTCAAATCTGTGTGGTTCTTTCTTTAAAGGACCATTTCAGACACTAATCTGCATAGTCCTCATGTGAATTGAGCAAGATTGTCTGAACTTCAAAAGAGTCTATGCCCTCTGAGTTTGTTTCGGCTGTTTCTTCTCAGAGGCACGGAACACGCAAACACAAAAAAAATGTGTTTGTAAAAGCCTTATTGCTAAATAAACATAACTTATCCCAATGTTGCCAATAGGCAACCAAACCCTAATAAATGAAGACTATATCAAATACAGAACTACATTTCCACTTGACCAGATAAACGGATAAATATTTCTAACGGAGTGGACATTTCTAACATCAAATGCATGACCAGTGAACCAATAATCCTTTGGAATGAAAAATTTATGAAAGCAACACGCGAAGAACATATACCAACAGACGATTATAAGTAGAAATTGCCACTAAGAAAAATAGACGAGGAATCGTAGCGAGAATTTTTGTAAGGGTGATTTTGCATTGAGACAATTTATATTGACGAGCCCGAAGAATTTTTAAACTTAAGTGGCAATAGACAGGGCACATTGCTCGTAGAACTGATAGCCGATGGAGATCAATGCCTGAGGAGTCTCTCGTTAGGCAGGTGGATCAAGGGCTTGATTCAGAAAGCGGTATTCCTGGACACCGCTCGTGTTGTTAGGAAGTTCCTTTCTCTGGAGCCCTGACCGCCGTATCTTGGACTCTGTTCGATCCCGGTGGCCTTTCATTTTTTTTTATATTCTTGAATAAACAAATAAAAAAATAAAAAAATCTAACAAATCAATCACCAGCACCATCATCATCTAATCTTTTCAAATAAATTATTCTTATTCTTATTGTAATGATTTTTCATGTTCTTTAAGGAATATTAAAAAAAATATAAAAAGAAATAACAAAGGCTGCTATTAGGATTTTACTTTCAGGAGTAAAAAAAAACATGAAGGGCAGTCTTAGGGACGGCCGATAGAAGTGAAAACAAAGTAGTCTATAACTGCTACGAGTTGTGCCCCGCGCACGTCTATGTCGTGCTACGCCGTAGCGGATACGGCTACGAAGTGCTACGAGACGTTAAGTGACGCGAGTTCCATGATTTTTGTTCATCAAAGTGCTCAACGCGTCTACAAACTGAAGGTATCCGATCGACAATTACCTTGGTAAAGACCCAGCCTTATATGAACAGATGACGTAATAATACCCGGAGCTAACATTTCCTCTAAACACGTCCACTGTCCCGGAAACTGGAAGTTACTAGTTATATCCTGTATAACATACGATATCATATTTGTGGTTAACATAGTTGTAGCCGTATTAGTTACCAGTTTTATAAGTTTTGGTATTGAGGAAACTTGACTTGTGAATATGGATGTGGATGGTAATGCTCTGACTTATAATCCTATTGTCAAAGATAAATTTACATTTTAATGCTCCTTAGATGTTTTGTTAAATTTAGAACTACGTACATTACGAGTAAAATGTGTTAGATATTTAAATTTTTAAGTTTGCATGCTGATGAAGTCAGCGAAATATGTGAAACCTTTTAATTTATAAGACCATCATGTAACATACCTTATTTCATGCAAATAAAGAATATTGAATCTTGAATCTGTAAAGGGTGATATGGCAAGACAGGAGGTGTTCTATCTGATACAGAAGTATAGAAGAAGAATACCATGCGACCCCAAATGATGATGATGATGATGATGAGATTTAAATATGGGTTAATTTTAGGATTTCGGAATAGCGTGCTTTTATAATTCGTTTAGCCGAATGCCAAGGAAGGGTTTTGTTACGAGTATGTTGTTTGTGTTTTTATTCATTTCTTTATTGCCTCTTATCTTCAAAACGAGTCAATGGATCGTTATATTCGTATGATGAAAAAATATGGTGTCAGGCGGGACCCAATGGCCTACCGGTGTTGCGGGACTGTTAGAAAGAGATACCGCGGCCCCGGAACATAAAGGGCGAGGAAGGAACATGAATGGATTTTAGTCAGTAAAAGTCTGACACACCCTCCCACTCCGCCTAGAATGGGAGAAGTTATTTGATGATTTCCCATCCTAAAAAAAGGAGAAAAGGTGGGACCCAATTACAAAATTATAAACCGTAAGAAAATAAATAGGTTCTGCTTGCTACTAAAGTTAATGCTACTTAGGCTTTAAATTCACTTAGGCTTTCAGTTGACAATTATATGTATTATAGTCTGTTAATCCGAAGTATGATTATTTTATTTTTATTTCTTCTGTTCCCAATCTCGTTTCGGTCTTTTTAGTGCTTTACTTTTAAATTGTCTTTCTTGCCGGTTTTTTTTATTTTATTTTAAATAGACTTTTTCAAACATAAAATAAGCCCTTTCATGTAATTACATGCATTAATGTCATTTCTTTTGGTATTGTTCATCGTTTCGTTGAGCTCCTTGTGTTATAAGTCGAGCTACACGATAACTGACAAATGCTTGCACTGACTGGACAGGTTCAATCAAATCTGTGTGGTTCCTTCTTCAAAAGACCATCTCAGACACTAATATCTACATGATCCTCGTGTTTATTGAGCAAGATTATGTCTGGACTTCAAAAGAGACTATGACCTCTGAGTTTGTTTCGGCTGTTTCTTCTCAGAGTAGTCAGGTAGGAAACACCGGCCTCAACTAGTTTAAAAAAAAATTGACGTGTAAAAGTGTTTGTGAAAACCTACTTACAACATAAAGATCATTTATCATTTATAATTTATAATTCATGAAAGTACGACTTAAACAATTACCTATTCACATACAGGGTGAAATCCTAAAACCAAACCCGAAAAACACAATATAACCGACATAATGACTCAATCAGATGCTCATAAATATTTACCATCAACACCTAAATTTACCTAAACACATTTTACACAACGCTAACTTCGAATGGTACATTATATTGTCAATCCCTGTCACAGCGAAGACGCATTACGAATATAAAAGCGTCGATCCATCTTCCACAAATTCTTTCGAATGAAGAAAATTCAGTTAAAATCGATTCAGTAACTCGATAGATTAGATTCGACATTCGCTTGGTTCATTTGGTCGTTGGAATTGTGTATGTAAAGGGTGCTTTACACTGGTTCGGGTCGGCTCGTTTCGGGTCGGTAGTATTTCATCATCTGCCTCATCATGTTGGGGTCGGGTTTTGGTCTAACCGTATGCAATTTAATGCCAGTATTTTACATGGCCACCGGCCCTCGTATTCACAAATGCTTCGATTCAATATCGATTCGGTATTGTTAAAAAAATACCAAAAAATGACGTGGATGAACGGGCTATGCGAAAAACGATAGGGGTAGGAAAGAAGTGACACATAAAGTAACATGTTATCGAGAAATATGGAATATGGAAGAAGACATGCTGCACCGAAGTCAAATAAATTGATTGAGACAAGGCCAATAAAATGATGATGGTGATGTGATTGGGGTTTGCCGCTCGGTCCAACTAAGCCGACCCGAACATCAGCAACATTCCTATCTCGATAGATTAGATTCAAAACTCACTCGGTTCATTTGGTCGTTCAATTTGTGAATGTTAAAAATTAAATTGGGTACATTTAATTTTGTACCCAGTTGTACATTGTTTTGAGTTGGGTTCATTCAACTGTATTCGAATGAAGGAAAAAGGGTAATTTTATGGGGGTCATTTTCGCTTTATATGCCAAAAAGAATTTGGAAACTTTTTGTTTTTGTTGAGTATTATCATGGGGTATTTCCATTTGGGGCAGTGTTATTGAGAGTTAGAGTGTCCATGGAGTTTCTTGTCTGTTCTTCTTCATAAAGATATTTGCTTTGGAATGGGCACCGAAATTCATTACACACGTGTTCTTTATTTGCTTTACAATAAGGTTGCTACGGATTCAACCTTGTAGTTCGAAAACAGTTATTTTTTTCACGATTCCAAGGCACGTTTTATAACAAAAAATGTTGAGATCAGCACAACGACCTTTTAAAAGAATTAAGGATAACTAAGTTTGTTGTAGTTGTATCATTACGATTTGGTGACTTGGCGGTTCGTAGTTGAGCTCACTAACAGAACTGCACCTTAAATGAATTAGCAGATAGACCAGATTCCAGGAATCATTAACTAGCACTAACTAATTTTAAACATAGCTCTAGTTGGAAAATACTACAACGTCAGCTTAAGTAAGACTGAACGATACCTAGGAGAGCAATGTTAAAGGAAAATCATTATAAAGTTTTGCTCGTTTTTCAGTGAATGCGACATCTATGTGTTTGCCGAAGTTAGAGGGCTCTGTTGGATTTTCAACTCTTAGCTTAGGACTTAGAGTAGAATTTCAAATATTCAGGTATTCATTTAGATGCCGCTTGGTGTTGGTGACAACGTATGTTATAGTCTAATCCATCACGGGATTCCCAGAGTTGGGTAATACGATTGTTTTGTAGGAAACATTCACGGAATACGAACAATTCTCATTAAATACTTAGAACTTTTTCATAGTATGCGTGATAAACAAAGTATGCAGGGTGTAAACAGACTCATCAAACTAAGCTCTTTTCGCATAAATCATTGCTGGGAAACGACTTTTTTTTTTGATGAAACATCATGTTTAGTAGTCTCTTTGTAGTAGAGACTCAATGTAGCACACTCAAAACATTGTGCTAGTCGATGAATTCAACAGCTTAGGGGTCGTGGAGGTGTTTTAAAGTAATTAAATCTTACATTAAAAACGTTTTCAAAAAGTTTGGACTTTGACCCCGTATATCTCCGTAACTAGAAGGTTCCCAGGTATGATGTAGGGCAAAAAAATAACAAAACGACGTTGAACATAAGTGCCTATCGGTTTCGTTAAGAGATTTTATACACCCTTTATTTATTTCAAATTAGTGTAGGTGATCTCACACAACATCGCCCGTGCGGGCGGTGGAGCGGATGTGACGAAGCAGATGTATCAGCGAAGCATACGGCGCGTCATGTAGGTGAGTTATGCATCAAAGGATTTGATACAATACGACATGAAATCCGTTTCACCGCCTGGCCGTGTGGACGAGAGCTGTCGTGTGTGAACCGCCTTAGGGTGCATTCCGTTTTAGAAAATAATCACTCACAGCGCTCACATCAATATTTTGCGTTCTGGTTTAGATTTCACAATTATTACAGCTACGAGCTTTCATTAGGTCATTTGACAGCGCTCACGGTGATATTTATTTGGGGTCGGTGTAATCGCAGAAAGGCGCATGTCATGACGTCATCTATGACAATTCAATCGGTCGATTCCATTCATCGGTATCGCGCTCACTGTAATTCGGAACGGGTTTATGGACGCTCAAATCGGTTACAGCCTAATTCAGAACGCGGCCTGAGTAAACCTTCGTCTTCTTCTGGTTCCATTACAATAAAACGAGCTACGAGTATTTACCATGATCGATTTATTCATGATCATGGTGCTCCCTGCACGTAAAATACTGGTATTCAGCGGCATTCGGTTAGACTGGAAGCCGACCCTAACATAGTTGTGAAAAGGCTAGGTAGATGATGATGGTGCTTGCCACAATGCCGAAATTTTGGAAATACAAAAATAAATACTAATGTTGCATGCTAAATACCCTGTTTTTAGTATCAATGATAATGTTAGTGATAGTGTCAGTTTAAATACTTTTCCTGGTTATGGTAATAAACAGCTTTTGTAAGGAATACAAGACAGGAATAAAAGAGAAATACAGGCACGTAGAAGAAAGAGAGAAGCACTAAAAGAAACTTAGAAGTAAACATGGATTGTAGGACACCGACAAATCCAATAAAATCTTGCTGTACCTATACAAGGGCAGTAGATTTTATCTTTATTTACTTCCGTCTTTCCGTCTTGATTTAATAATAGTTACTCTTAACAATAAAAAGGAAAGAAAGAAAGTAAGGTTTTAACATCATCTACCACCACGGAATTGCATTTTTTGTGCTCATATCCTATAACGCCCCTCAGACCGAGCTAGAGCGATAAACAGAGTAGGTATGCTGTCGCACGCGGCAATATCAACGATGTGCTTGGCAGTACGATTAAAGATGTGGCGTAATCCGTACCTATCAGCACATGCAGAGATATAGCAGAGGTGGCAGCGACTTCTAATGAACACACTTAGCTTCCAGTATCATTTCTGTTACTTCTATTATAGAAATAAATCAGGAAACAGAGATAGATAACCCATCTCTTAGTACATGCACTGCCACAGCGGAGGCAGCGACGTCTGCTAATGAACACATGTAGTTCCCAATATAATTTCTATTACTTCTACTAAACAAAGAAAAGAGGAAAGAAAGATAGATGACCCACCTCTCAGTACATGCACTGATACAGCGGAGGCAGCGACGTCTGCTAATGAACACGTGTAGTTTCCAATATAATTTCTATTACTTCTACTAAAGAAAGAAAACAGGAAAGAAAGATAGATGACCCACCTCTCAGTACATGCACTGACACAGCGGAGGCGGCGACGTCTGCTAATGAGCACGTGTAGTTCCCCGAGTCATTTCTGTTAGCATTCGCTATGTACAGGCGAGACAACGCACCGTTGGATGTTGCTTCCGTCTTCACGCTGCGGACAAGAGAAAGGGTTCATGAGGAGCAGTATCAAAAATTTTGTTCAATAATCTGTTTTTAAATTTCTCTATCCCAAGATTTGAGCATTGTGCTAAAACCTTGGGATGGAGGACATCATATTACACGGAGCATAGTCAGAACTTCGACTTGAGGAGCTTGTAGCTAACTTATAACAGGCACTCAGGTCGGTCCTCAGGTTAAAACCACTAGCCTAGGATGATTCGTGGATGGGAGACCATCCATACATACTGAACTTTTCTCCATGCCTCGGGAAGTAAAATAGAAAACAGTAGTCGAGAAGCGGTCAATTGTAGATCTTTGACAGTAGTTAGACTAGTCAGTGGTACGAAAGTCATACAGGGTGTAAACAACATCATCGCAAAGCAGTCAACCAAGCATTTTGTACATCAAACTAAGTTACTTTACCCAAAAATTGTTGCTGGGAAACGACTTTTTGTTTTGGGGTGAAAATTATGTTTTACTAACTGACCCACGCCACTTCGTCTGCGTCACATAAGAGAGAAAAACGAAAGCAAAAAACAATCCCCGTTTTTGCAACATTTTCATTCCTGCTCCTCTCCTAATGGTCATAGCGTGATATTATATAGCCTTCCGCGATAAATGGACTAACCAACGCAATAAGAATTTTTCAATTCGAGCCGCTAGTTCCTGAGATTAGCGCGTTCAACCAAACAAACAAACAAACAAACTCTTCTGCTTTACAATATTAGTATAGATATAGATAGTATAGCACTCAATGTAACGCACTAAAAACATAGTGCTGATGGATAGATTGAGGGGTACGGGGGTCGTTGATGTATTTTAAAGTAAAAGTCATACAATAAAAACATGTATTAAAAAAAAAACATGTCAAAAAGTTGGAATATTGGGTAGGTATGATGTTAAACAAAAATAGATTGCAATGACGAGGAAATTAAGTGCCCTTTGACTAATAAGAGGCATGCTTTACACCCTCTATTTTTATCAAATTCTCGGTAATAGGTACTTTCTGCCTGTAAACCATGCCCCTAAACTTCTGATTCCAAGATTTATTTACGTCTTACATTCCATACTGTCATCGTTTATCAAAATAAAATAATGAGGTTGATGCAATTAAAAAAATAGGTCAGTTGTATTTTTGCAACACTTGCACTTGTAGGTCTCTTAAAGGGGCAATTCTTAATTTTGTAGAAAGTTTTAATCATTGATTTTACTTCTGAAGGTATGTATATTTTCTTTTTTGCAGAAAAGATATACTCTATTGGTCAAATAGCTTTCCGTTATGTGGCTTAAGCACAAAAATGACGAAATTTATTTGAATTTACTTTGTCTAAGTTGGATTTCTCTGACATCACTGAATAATTTCAAAGGGAAATTAAGATGACATTAGCCAGAATTTCTTCGAAAATTGCTGTCAAGTGGGGTATCTTCGGGAAAGTTACATTTACTTATATAAAATTTTCGTGTCACAATTTTCGTTCCCATACTCCTCCGAAACGGCTTGACCGATTCTCATGAAATTTTGTGAGCATATTGAGTAGGTCTGAAATTCGGCCATCATCTATTTTTCATCCCCCTAAATGTTAAGGGTAGTACACCCCTAATTTTTTATTTTTTAGACAATTTTTTTATTTTTTTAGTTTTTATTTTTTTATGATACAACATACAAATACATACATACATGAACCCTGAAAACATAACACTCTTTTTTTTTGACCAATCGTGTAAAAATACATACAATCCTAAAGGAGATAGTTTTTTTTGGGCCCACCTGGTCGTTGCATTTATTATTCATAATAACACCAAAAAAAAAGTAACCATTTTACTATGGTATTAAACGAAATATTACGTAGAAATGAAAACGGAATCTTAAAATCATAATAAATAAGCTATGTTATGATATCTTTTTGCGAGGCAAATCATTCCTGTTGTGGTCAATGTCATTTGACAGCAAATACTTACGTGAATAGGGGCGTTTTCTGTTTACTAAAAAAAGTACGGTACCTACCCGCTGGTAATCACATGTGCTATATAATTATTATAGAATCAGAAAGAATATAAAAATATAATATTATTAAACTGTGAGCATGTTTAATGCTATTTTTAAAGGTTTACACTAAAATCGCATAGATGGTTTAAATAATGAACGTGGCACGGAACGTTATAAACAAACTTTTTTTAGTGATTGACAGACAACTTCATTATTTTGACATTTCGTTTTTCTGTTTATTTTGGTTTTCGTAAGTGTTTTTGCAGATTTTTCGCATTTACTCCGGTTAGACAATGCTTAACTTATTTAAACACTGGAATCTAGAGGTTTTAAGGAAGAAATCAATGTAAGTTTCATTATTAAATGCTACAATTTATGTGGGTGGCCTAATCCTCGAACAAAAAAAATTGTCTCCTTTTCAGCCTTCTACGATCAACCCTTATTTTTTAATAACCATTTTTTCCGTTTGTTTTTCTCTCTTATGTGACGCAGACGAAGTTGCGTGGGTCAGCTAGTTTACTTATAAAGAAAAAACTGTGACTGGAAGTCGAGAAAATAAAACTCTGCTTGCGACCGACTCAACCGCATTTCTATAAATGATATTTTCTTCATTGACATATCGGGATTTCAAAATAATGAACCATCACGGAAGATAATAAACACTTTAATAAACATAATCCAACACAACATTCGAAACCCAATTCCAACCCAATCAAACACAACAACTAAAACATTCTGCAATCGTACACAATTAAAATTTAGAGTAGCTGCTCTTTGAAACAATTAGGAGCAGACACAATCGATATTTGATTAAACGAGAACTTGGACCAGTCTGTTCAGACGGATGCTACAGTACTGTCAATCCATGTGATTGGAAAGAGGAATCCTGACCTACTTTTAAATGGAGTTTCGGGTTTTTTTCGACGGACAGTTCGCTTTACAGACTCGTTTTAGAATCGGAACTTTTGGTATTCATTTTGATTTGGGTGTTAAATTCAGTTTTATTTAGATTATTAATAATGGCATTTAGATATTAAAATTTATTTTGATGATGTCATTGATGCATGTTTTTTTTTTAATACAGGCTGTAATAAACGAAAGAAACAAAGAAAGAAAAAACATTTATTTGTCGCAAAGTCATGACGTGCATACAATATTAATAAACAGAAACAATTATACAAACACAAACATTTAGACTAAAACCGAAAATTAACACAACAACAACATTAACATTATGATAATTGCAAGACAAAGCGGACAAAAATGATAAAATTGCACGTCGTGAGTGCGACAAATAGGTTACCACTCAGCATGATGCTGTGCTATGGGGAACCCACAGAACAGCGCTGGTTTTCAGTGATCACCTGTCACAACGTACGGAGACCACTACAGCTATATTTGATTAAACAGTTAGGACTTAGATTAGAACATAATCTAGGGGGCTACCCTAATAAAACTTTGTCAGCGTGATTCATACACATATTGGTACCAAATTTCAGCTTTCTAGTGCTAACGGTCACAGAGATTAAGCGAGGACGGACAGACAGACGAACAGACAGACATGGCGAAACTATAAGGGTTCCTAGTTGACTACGGAACCCTGAAAATGGGTAAAGAATTACATGGAGGTTGACAGGGGAAAATGGCCTTTATTTTGCACGGCCACGGTATCTCTTTTGTATAGTCTCGCAGCCCCGGACCTAGCAATGGCCTGCAAATTGAAAAAAAAAAAACGCAAGAAAAAATGATTTTCGCGGGCTACCGTAGAGCATCTTGAACATAACTAGCATAGTGTAGCTGACTTATATGACTATAATCGGGACTTGGGGCACCCCCCCGTTACGTAAGTTAGGTTCTTTTAAACCCTGCACTCGGAAATAGCGGCCCCACGAAGCAGGGCTCCGTCGACTACGCTTTTTAGGGGGAATATAAAGTGTTTTAAGGTTATGTTATATTAATCGGTATTTCTCAGGAATGGTGCATTATCTTTTCATGAGAGTTGTGCCACTGGGCAAGGGGGACCCCTCCTTCCCTCCACACCGCGTAAGTTGACTACCATCGCATGCATTTCACGAAAAATAATGCGTTTTGTTGTAAGCAGTATGTTCATTTGACAATAATTCGAGACTTTACAATATCGCTAGAGATATTACAATATAACGTATTTGACAATTTCACGGTGACAGATATAAGTACCAAACCTACCCACACAAATAGAAGATACGTGTGGGAAGTTTGAACTTAATATTACTACCCTCCAACTTTACTACAACTACAACACCATACAGTTAAAGTATTTCACTTAAACTTAACTTCGCTATTGTAAGACTACACTAATCGCCTTGCTTGACTTAACATTTTAATTAAGTCCGATAAGGGATCAGCAGAAAGGGTACTCGGTAGGATAAGTCTTTTGTTTTCATTATTTTATATGATGTTGTTTTGGGGTGTGTGGCGTGGCTTAAATGTAAGCCTTGTTTTCCGGTAAAAGGGATTAAGGGTTATTATTAGGGGTGTTAGCATAAGGGATGTTGATTTAATACAGTGTGAAATCTGGATATTTTTTTTAGTATTACATGAGGAAGTGAAATAGCTTGACAGAAAGTCTTACGATGGGTATCGTGTTCCCCAACGGCTAGCTAGCCCATAGCCAACCGTCCACAGGCCCGCATCTACGGTGGCCGGTAGCCACCACGTGGCCCCCGACGCCCAGTGTGTCTCCCGCGGCGGCCGAGAAGAGGGGCTCTCTCCCACTCTCGTTCCGCCACCTCCTTCGCTAGCATGACTGCTTCGCAGAAGGAAGTGACGGCTTCCCATTCCGTCTTGCTCCAGACCATGGATTGAACCAGGGCCGGACGCGAGAGGTCGCCGCCGCCGATCGCCGCTACGAGGACACGGCGGTGCTCCGCCCACGCAGGGCAGACTTCCACCGTGTCCTCCGGTCGATCCTCGCAGTGGAGACACCCGGGCGTTTCCTCCCGCCCCGCTCCCGTATAATACTGGTATTTAGCTGCATCCGGTTGACTGGAAGCTGACCCCAAAATAGTTGGGAAAAGGCTAGGCAGATGATGATGATAAGCGCTGTTATTGTGTGATTGGCTGCTGTTCTGCGAGTCATGGGTTCGATCCCCGCAAGCAACATATACTTGTATAAATAAAAATAAATAAATATCGCTGGACATTAACACACAGCGCCATCTAGTGCCACACTAAGCAAGGCTTGTGTCGTGGACACCAGATAGTTGATATACTACATTTATACTTTTTTGTTTGTAAATACATACTTATTATACATATAAACATCCATGACTCGGAAACAAATGTCCATGCTCATCACACAAACATTTGCTCCTACCGGGATTCGAACCCAGGACCCTAAGAACGTAAGGCAACCTCACTACCACTACGCCATTCGAGTCGTCAACCATTCGACCTACTGATAGCTGTGTCTGTTTGTGTATACCGATACGGGAGAAACATCCTAGTATAGTAACACAAGTATAATAACACCGTGAAAATATTATGTACTAAGTCCTAATTGTGGAATTAGGACTTAGTACATAATATTTTCACGGTGTGCTGGCGGCACCGGCGCATAACCTCTCAAGTCTAGGATAATTAAATACGTCGTTAATATCGCTGATTTCATTAATCTTCGAATTACTAACTAACACAAAATTACAACGTGAAATATTGTTATTTTTCCTAATATTAAGTTTAAACTGTTAGTTTTTAATTTTTATTTCATTTATTACTAGTTTTTAACTTTAAGTTTTTCTTTTGCTTTTGTTTATGTCTCGACTGTTTGGAGGTGGGCGTTAATGACTGCGACACAGTTTTATACTAATGCAGTTGTTATCGAACACAGAGTTTTTGTACACTGAGTTTTCTTTTCAATAAAGCATTATTATTATTATTATTATTATTAACTTGATGATAAATGATAAATGATCTTTATTTTGTAAGAAGGTTTTCACAAACACTTTTACACGTCAATTTTTTTTTTAAACTAGATGGGGCCGGTGATGAATACCACAATCCGGCTCAACAATGGACCATGTACGCGAGCAACGACTTGGGTAAAATAAAATGAGGAGAATTTGGGAAAGACACAAGCACTGACTGATTGGCTGATTGTGATACTCGTAGTTCATAGCTTATTAGTTAGATTTCATATGTGTTAGTATAATTTTATGTTGTTATTTTATGTTGTTATTTTGTGTATTTTATCTTAAGATGCCTGATAATAAAAAAAAAACTTAATACTAAAACAGGACGCATCGTCGCACGCTGCTAAGACGAATCCATCAGGCGCTCCAACAGTGTTTTAAAAATAGGGCTGTGAAGGGTAGACAGATAAAATAATGTTAACCGGCAAAATGTGGGTGTACTTTTTGGTACACCTCTGCTTTATCAATAATTTACTTCGTTAGGTCATCAAAAGGCGATTTTGAACCTTAAACCTTACAAAGAAATAAGGTAGGTTTTAGTTAACCACTCGAAAAGGTAGATCCGTAAGGAGAAGAATGGGCAAGAAACTAAGCCGGTTAACTTGACAGCTTCCAATAGAGAAGACCCTCACTCAACTAGAGAACAATGAAAATAGTTAGGAAAACTATTGTTACCATACCATACGTTAGAAATTACCCTTAGGACGCGGTTACATTGACAGCTACTCACTAGGGTTAGACAACTCATAAAAACGGCAGCTTCAGGATTACATCATTTTACTAGTTGACCCGCGCAACTTCGTCTGCATCACATGCAAAAAATAAAGAAATGCAATACTGCTCACCCCGTAACTTATTATCTCCTTTCACCCTGTATATCAATACAGGGTGAAAGGAGAAGGGAATGACTCCATAGATTCCTGGGCCCAGGTGTTAACTGAATCAAACTTGCCTTATTTGTAAGAGGATATAAAAACAAGACCTCACTGAAAGTTTTGTGAAATTTGGCTATCCAGGAACCAAGTTATATGAATTATAGTAAAAGTGAGGTTATATTATAGCATTGTAGTTTTTTTATGTTATTTACGAAATACTTAATATTGAAGCAGTGGTGGTCAGCGCCGTTACTACTCGTAGTAACGGCGCTGACTTACGAGTTGTAGGTCTTGAGTTCAAACCCAGCCAGACGCATTACTTTGTGTAATTTATTTCATCACCATTGCTCGTAAAACGGTGAAGGAAAACATCGTGAGGAAACTGGCGTGTCTAAAATTCGAAGATATGTGACATTCACCAACCCGCAGTAAGCCCTCGAGGTGGATTACGGCCCATTCCCTTTCCCAGAGAGGGCTGAGTTCCAGCAGTGGGAAAATTAAAAGGCTGGTACGAAATACTTTTGAATGATTGTCTAATGGTTTTATTCATGGAACGTGTGAAGTCGCAAAAATCTGATACGTTTGGCTCTCACGCGCCCTGGACAGTCGCTACAGTCGAAGAACAAGTTTCTACATACATATCTTGTAACCTAGAAGCAGTAGGCACCAACCTTTTAAAAACTAAAAAAAGGGGGAAGAGGAAGTAAAATAAATCACCAATGTATAAAACATGTTTTATTCATCTTCAATGATTATAAGAATATCATCCAAAAACTGTGCAGGAAGTACGATATTTTCTTGGTATCTTGCCCAACTGAGATACCATATAATGCACATTATATGGGCACACTGGTTACCTGAAATAAAATAACTATTTAAATCTAAGTTAACCATAAACAAGCTTCATTACAAAGCCTAGTGCATGTTCAACCAAATCTCTATGTCCCTGCAGAGACTGAAATGGACTCATTGGGACTCGAGGGTCACCTACACCTTTTTTATGAGGAAAACAGTCAAACGGCACATTCCATAGATTGAATATTATGTCTATTTAATCAACTAATTGGCTATTGATTTAATATGTGATGTCCAATAAAAACACAAACGATAGACATGAAGCCAACATGGCTTGTTAGACTAAAAGCACGATTTGAATATGTAAAAGAAATGGGTAAAAAAACTTACAGACTGAGATGCACGCCACTGACGAATAACTGATAAAATCGCCTCATCTTCCAAGACCCTTCTACCAATAGAGTTACTGCGACCAGTCGCAATCGTACACAGCGATCCATGTCATCAATATCCGATCGATAGGCGTAAACAGTTGTCCAAAACAGAGCCAGGTAATATAGAGTAGTAAGATCCGTCAAATAGTCCGATAAAATATGCAAAGCCGAGGTTAAACAATTAAACAAGAAAAACGAGCGCACTCAGAACGAAAAAAAACGAACGAGTGGATCTGTCAGTCAGTGATTGACGCAGACGGATGTCAGACACAAGTGTTGCCGGAAGAAAAAAAAGAACTAGGAATCGATTCAATCGATTCCACGAAAGCTTGATAATAGGCTCTTGTCACTCGATTGTCATACATATTTTCAGATTTTACCGATTTATTAATAATCGATTACTAGTAATTCAGGCATTATTTAATCGATTATTTAGTTTCATTAACTTAATTTAAGTTTTCTCGCTTCCTGGGTAAAAACATGGTACCATATTTTGTGATTTCCGTTAGAAAAATACAACGGTTTTTTTAATACACATTTCAACTAGTTAACTGCTGGGCCCAGAAGTCCCCTTCTCCTTTTAATGGTTGTTTTCCCGCGGCAGGACGATTACCCATCAGTAGCACTATCGAAACGCAAAGTTAAACTTAATTTTGTTTTTTTTTTTTTTTTGTAAAATTGTATTAAAACTTATTGGGTTTTGTGTTTTATTAAGTCAGGAGTAGTGATCAGCTGATTTATACGCGAAGTGCAACGACCGCGCGGCTGTTCTGGACACCCCCGCGCCCGGCCCGCGTTCTGCGTAGATGTTACTGTTGGTTCAAGTCGCTTTCGAGTTTTGTTTATCACATTGTTAATCTGCCATTTATTGAGTCTATTTTTTTTTTATTTATTAATGGATTGTATTACCGATACAAACTCATTTAGCTTCGGGAAAACAACCACTAAAATTTCAACGTGTATAGTCTATGTCCTTGCCAAACTTTCAACGACCAACGGTCAATAAGGCAGAGGTTTATCTATGAACATCTCGGGTCGGCGATCAGCGATGGAATGGTCGAGTCCTATCTGTCTCGTAAGCAGTAGTGCTTACGAGGCGGCCACCATCCCTCTCCCACTAACCGTAGGGTAACCCACCAACCCTACGGTTAGTGGGAGAGGTATGTTGTTGCCAACTGTAATGTTAACGGTGCACAATACTACTATATTTTGTAACACTAGTAGCTATAGTCAACATGTTGTAACTTTGACCCCCCATATCTCCGTAACTAGAAGGTTCCCAGGTATGGTGTAACAAAAAAAATAACGCAATGATAAGGAGAACAAGTGCCTTTCGGCTTCGTGAAGAATTGTTTTACACCCTTTAGTTCATTAGCCTTCTATCTCATAGCAACCTAGCTCTCAATGGGACCGCGCCCTTATACCACACAAAACATATTAAAGTCTTAAGCAACCCTTTACTAGCTTAAACGTAATCCCTTCTTAAAGTGTAGGTACCGCAAAATTAATTATTTATGTATGTGGAGCTTGTTATTCTGAATTATAATTCATTAAGTTTTTAACACGGTATGAAATAACATCCTGAGTAAAAGGGGATTACTACTATATTCAGCATATAGTGTGAATTTGTGGGCGTTCTGTTTTTTGACGACCCGATTGGTGCAGCGGTAGTGAGGCTGCCTTATGTTCTTAGGGTCCCGGGTTCGTTTGTGTGATGAGCATGGACATTTGTTTCCGAGTCATGGATGTTTATATGTATAATAAGTATGTATTTACAAACAAAAAGTATATATGTAGTATATCAACTGTCTGGTGACCACGATACAAGCCTTGCTTAGTCTGGCACTAGATGGCGCTGTGTGTAATGTCCAGCGATATTTATTATTTATTTATTATTATTATTTATCTGGCTAGCCTTTTCCCAACTTTGTTGCGGTCGGCTTTCAGTCTAATCGGATGCAGCTGTATACCAGTATTTTACATGGAGCGACTGCCTATCCGACCTTAAAAACCCAGATAATACTAGGAAATACGATACCACTTGGTAAGACTGGTTGTGAGACTTTTTGGGCCACTATTTACAAAAAAAAAGGGATATAATATGTAGTATATAAACTGTCTGGTGACCACGACACAAGCCTTGCTTAGTGTGGCACTAGATTTCGCTGTGTGTAATGTCCATCTATATTTATTTGTTTTATTATTCTGACGCATGGAGGAAACTCGGTATGTCAGGGTCACCCATCCACAGACCAACCTAGGCAAGCACGGCTTAACCTAACGAACGACCCGAGCGGCTGTTATTATTTAGCCACGAGCTCCTTGGGCGCTCTATTGGCTACGAGAGCCGTTTACACGTTGTATACTAAGGTCCATGTTCACCGAAAAGATAACGGTCTGATTATCTAAAAACAGCTGTCACTGTGACATGTTCCCATACAAAAATGTGTTTTAAACAGCTGCTATTCGATAATCAGGCCGTCTTCTTTTTGGTGAACATGGACCTAAACTTATAAAGGGTGTAAAACACCGCTTCACGAAGCCGAAAGGCACTTGTTCTCCCCGTCATTGCGATCATTTTTTTGTTCTACACCATACCTGGAAACCTTCTAGTTACGGAGATAGAGAGGGGGGTCAAAGTTACAACTTTTTGACAAGTATTTTTTTTAAATACAAGTTTTTTTGTAAGATTTTAACTTTTAACACCTCCACGAGCCCCGTACTTTTCAATACATCCATCAGCACAATGTTGGAAGTGCGTTACATTGAGTTCTACCACAAAACATGATTTATAACCTCAAAAAAAAAAGTTGTTTCCCAGCAATATTTTTTGCGTAAAGTTACTTAGTTTGATGTACAGAATGCTTGGTTGACGGCTTCTTGATGAGGTGAAATACACCCTGTATAAGGTGTAAACGGCCACTTCACAAAGCCATCAATCCAGCATTCTGTACATCCAACTAAGTAACTCAACGCTAAAATTGTTGCTGCGAAGCTACTTTTTTGGGGTGAAAAATCACGTTTTACGAGAAGAGTGCTGATAATTGCCTCACATAGTACAGAAGTGGAGGTATTTGAGGTAAAGATAAAACATTAACATCTGTATGAAAATAAAGTCTTCTATCAAGGATTTTAGACCATCTCTGTAACTAGATTGCATCCAGTTGTATGGTCGAGAACTAAAGAAATTGTTTTCATGACAAGTTAATCAAGTGCCTTTTACAGTAAGAACATGAAGGGCTGCGGGCCTGTTCGATAGAGATACTGCGGCAACGGAACATAAAGGGCGAGGAAGGAAGATGGATGGGTTTTAGTCAGAAAATGTCTGACACTCCCCCCGCTCCGCCCAGAGTGGGAGAAGTCATTTGATGATTTGCCACACAAAAAAAAAAAAGTAATAAAGAAAGGACATGAATCCGAAAAATCAGGGGTTGTCACAATCCAAAGAGTCAAGTCGTAGTAATTTATCCTCATGTAAAAAGGAAGGAAGTTTCTATTAAAATGATTTCTTTGAAAGACATGACAAACAAATTATAAACAAGAAAAGAAAAATGTTTTGAAGGATATTAATAAATCTAAATATAGAGACTTGTTAAGAATAAATGATCCGACAAAGTTGATTGCGAATCAAAGGAAAACATAAAAAGTATATTCTTGGGTAAATCTGAGGAATCAATGAAAGAGGATATTATATTTTTATCCTTATATCAGAATAGCACCTTCCCCGCGACTTCGTCCGAAAATATTGTGATAACTCAACTAATTTGCATGATGAAAAAATATTTTATCAATACACTTCCTCGAAAACTGGTTCTTTTCGCACTACGATTAGGTTCAAAATGCAGTGTATTTCACACGCGTGAGTTTTTCATGATTTTTTCACACGTGCAGAAAGTAAAATTGCCACAAATAACTATACATATACTTAGTCCAAATTGGTTCAATCACGTTCTACTGTAGGATTCAATGTAACGCACCCAAAATTTTGTGCTGGTGGACACATTCAATAATATAGGGGTCGTTGAGCTGTTGTAATGTTATTACACTAAAAGCTTGTTTAAAAAAAAAATGTGTGCGTGTACTAGCGTACACTCGTAAGAAGTGAAACTTCTTTATGACGTTATTTTTAAAAAAAACTACTCAAAACGGGCCGCAAAATACATTGGAGACATTTACCAATCCCTACTCCGCTGGAGAAAGTATAGTTCGAATCACGCGTAGTAGGGATAAGAAAAAGATGGCGCGTAACGGAAAAATGTGACGCGTAACGAAAAAATGTTACACAAATTTTTTATCCAACCCCGATAAAGAAGTTTCACTTCAAAAAAAGTGAAAAGGTTGGAACTTTGATCCCCAATCCGAGATATTGGAGGTCAAAGTTCTGACATTTTCAGTTTTTTTTTTTAATTTCATGTTTTTAATAAACAAACATATAAATATATAAACAAATAAATGCACGCAATGCAAATATTTATATATTATTTATTTTGTGATATATTATACTATGTGGGTACTCTTGTGTAAATGGGATTTTGGTTCAGTCATCGATCGGCCATTAAACGTGTAACGAACACTCCTTGTTTTATTCAAGTATTATCCAAGATACTACAAATTGGCGACGAGGCGATCTTCACGAGAGCAGGAAAGGCATTTTTCGACATAATAGGTGTTGAAAATAAAATGGCTCAAGAAAGAATGCTGTATGGAGGACATATCACGTTTGACCACCGCGTGCAGGAATGGAACATCTTCAAAAGTCGTTTTACTCAGTTTTGTTTGGTGAACGATATCACGGACGACACCGACAAGGCGCAAGTAAAACGAAGATCCCTGATATTGACGTGTTTGGTGGAAGAAACGTACCGCGTCGTTAAGGATTTGGTTTTCCCGGAAGAACTTGAGACGTTAGAATTCAAAAGTCTAATATCTAAGCTAGACAGTCATTTTGCGTCTAAAAAGTGTACGTTTGCAGAGCGGTACAAGTTTTATAAAGCGGAGCAACGTCCAGGAGAAGATTTGACTGAATGGGCGTCACGTGTACGTCATCTCGCGCAGTACTGCGGGTTTAAAACAGAACTCGAGTCAGCATTGCGAGATCGGTTTGTCCTCGGGTTAGAAAATATCAAGGAGAAAGAGAAGCTGTTCGCAGAAAGCATGGACACGCTGACATTTAATCGTGCATTAGAAATAGCGCAAAGTGTGAGATGTGCAAGGTTGGCGTTAAGGGAATCACACAGCAATGGCGCTGTCACCGAGCCATCCGCGCTGCCAGCGGAGCCGGCGCATTCCGTGTTCGAGTTAAGACAGCGCGGCGCAGTCAGTGCGCAGCGGCCAGGAGCCGCGGGCCGCGCTGCCGCCGGCGCCGCCGCGGAGGTCTCGAAAGTCGGGAAGTGTTGCAGTGTGTGCGGCTATAAGAACCATAGTACGGAACAGTGTCGATTTATAAACTATGCGTGTAAAAAGTGTAATCAAAAGGGCCATTTAAAGCGTATGTGTAGAAATAAGGTGAAAAGTAGCAAGTTCTTAACAGCGGATGACGATGACTCATTTGAAGGTATTTATGAACTGTTTAACATAAAATGTGTCAATGGCGAACCGATGCAACAATTAGTGTCGGTGGGCAGTACAATGCTTATGTGTGAAATAGATAGCGGCAGCGCTGTTTCAGTTTTGCCAGCTGTTGTTTACAATTTGAATTTTAGGAATAAATACAATTTAAAGTCCTGTAATACAGTGTTGAATTGCTATAATGGTAGCAAAATTTCACCGTTAGGTAGCTTAACATTGCCTGTGACTTATGAAGGTCGTACAGAAAATTTAAAGTTTTACGTTGTAGATACGGGGCAATGTAATAACAAACAACCTTCGCTGTTGGGTCGCGATTTCATTTCTAAGTATAGTTTACAGCTATGTAGTGTTCCGTGTAATCACATTAGAAGTGTTGACCTTGAAAGTTATTTGAAAGAAAAATACGCTCGATTGTTTACTGATGAGCTGGGTACGTTTAATAAGCACAAAGTTACGTTGAAAATAAAGCCAGACGCACAATTAAAATTTTTTAAACCACGACCGGTACCGTTAGCGTTAAAACAAAAGGTGGAGAATGAATTGTGTAGATTATTAGAATTAGGTATATTAGAGAAAGTCGAGCATTCGGAAGTAGCGACACCGATTGTACCAGTGTTACGACCTGACGGTAATATAAGGATATGTGGTGACTACTCAGTGACACTGAACAAGTGGTTATATACGGATAGTTATCCTTTACCGCGTATTCAAGACCTATTCGCGAAACTTCATGGCGGGGTTCAATTTTCAAAACTAGATTTATCGAGGGCCTATAATCAGTTATTACTGGATGACACCAAAAAACTGACATGCATTAACACTCATAAAGGTTTATTTTGCTTTAATAGGTTGGTATTCGGCTTGTCAACAGCTCCAAGCATATTTCAAAGAATATTAGAAGAAGTGCTTGCGGGCATTGACGGAGTATGTATTTTTCTTGATGATATTTTAATTACGGCAGAAAATCAACAACGGCACCTTTTAAGGTTAGAAGAAGTGCTGAGTAGGCTTGAAAATTCAGGGTTTAGAGTTAAGGAAAATAAATGCGATTTATTTAAAGATAACGTTGAGTACTTAGGATTTATTATTGATAAAAATGGATTACGTAAATCGAATTCTAAGGTAGAAGCTATATTGAATAGTGAATCTCCTAAAAATATAAGCGAATTAAAGTCATTCTTGGGCATGGTCAATTATTATAGATCATTCATTCGTGGAGCATCTAGCCTCATGGCTCCCCTACATTTACTTTTAAAAAAGGGTATTAAATGGAAGTGGGGTGAGGAACAGGCTCAGGTTTTTAATAAAATTAAACGCGAACTAGCATCAGAACGCACCTTGGCACATTATAACCCGGAGCTGCCCACGATAGTAACTGCGGACGCGGGACCGCGCGGTCTCGGCGCGGTATTGTCGCACCGATACCCCGATGGCATGGAGCGTGTAGTCGCCTACGCTTCACGTTCTCTGTCAAAAGCTGAATGTAATTATTCTCAGATACAGAAAGAGGCTGCGGCTATTGTGTTTTCTATAAAAAAAATTCATCACTACGTGTACGGTCGTGTTGTGCCGTTTACATTGCGTACAGATCACAAACCGCTTTTAACTATATTTGGTAGCAAAAAGGGGGTACCAGAGATAGCGGCAAACCGTCTGCAACGTTATGCGTTATTCCTGTCGGCATATAACTTTAACTTAGAGTATGTTAAAAGTGAACAAAATGTTGCAGATTATTTATCTCGTTCGGTTGCCGAATACATTAAGTGTAATAATGAGGTGTTGAAAGATGACGATAGATCAATGTTTATTAATCACATTACAGATAGCATATTAAAGCCGATTACACTTGAAGAGATTAAACAGGAAACTGAACGCGATGAAACGTTACGCAAAATTATAGGTTTTGTTAAAAACGGTTGGCCGAGGAGGGTTGCTGATTTGCGAATTAAACCGTTTTTCGCTTGTTGGGGTGATTTAAGTTATGAAAATGGGTGTTTGCTTAGGGGTTACAAATTGGTAATACCATCTTTTTTTAGAGAACAGATTCTAGACATGCTACATATTCCTCATTTTGGAGTAGTAAAGACGAAAACAGAAGCAAGATCGCGGTTTTGGTGGCCAAATATTGATAAGCATATAGAGGAAAAGGTGGGTGCCTGTACTAAATGTAATTCGCTTCGCAGCAACCCGCCTCGTGCTCCGCTTACTGTGTGGCCATACCCAGCGCGACCTTGGGAACGGGTGCATTTAGATATGTTCACGCTCATCGGCAAACAGTTTTTAATTGCAGTAGATGCGCACTCAAAATGGGTGGAATGTTTTCCAATGACAAATACAGATAGTGAAGCTATTATATCTAAGTTGTCAGAAATGTTCAGTAGATTCGGAATAGTGCGTACCTTGGTCACAGACAATGGAAGAAATTTTTGTTCAAGTCAATTCGATAAATATTGTTTGACTAACGGCATTCAACATTTAACAACCGCTCCATATCATCCGGCATCAAATGGCCAGGCAGAAAATACTGTCAAAACCGTGAAACGGGGCTTAAAAATAATGTTAAATGAAAATACAAATCCAAAACTAATACAACGCCAGCTTAATGAATTTTTGTTTAATTATAGAAATTCAAAACATTGCACGACAGGATTTTCACCAGCACAGTTGTTGTTTGGTCGCTCATTACGCTGTAGGCTCGATTTGTTGCGAGTTTCGGACGCACATTCCAAAGGAATGAGTCATACGAATAATGCATCAGCTGTGTCGCTTGCATCCGCTGCTAAGAATAATGTCGTTCAAAAACAGACCTTACAGCATAAACAATACGGAGGCAGACGTAAAAGTGAATGGTTTTATAATGATGAGGTTTTAATTAAACATTATTATAATAATGGGACAAAACATATATGGCATTATGGTGTTGTAAGGCACAAAATCGGAAATAGACTGTATGGTATATACGTGCCAGTGTTAAAAACTGTTTTAAAAAAACATATAGATCACATTGTTAGCTATAAAGGGGCAAAGTCGCAACGACCCGAGATTGAGGACGTCGGCGACTTCATACAATTAGCATCAGTAACGGATCCCACAGACACGCTCGTGGAATCTGACGCCACGGCACAGGTTGACTCAGAGGGAGAGGAGTGTGACAGTTCATTCTGTTCTGTTCCCGGGTCTCCGTCCTCGGTTCCGCTGAATGAAGAACATCAAACGGATCAGCCGTCACATAAAAGTTCCGAAGAAGAAGGGGAACCGGATGACGGAAGGATCGATCCAATACCTTCGGAACAAAATATTCAACCTGTAAGCACGGGACTACAGAGTACAACCCAGAGACCGGTCAGAGCTGTCAGGAAAAAAATTGTAAATTATAAATGTTAAGATTTTTAGTTTTATACATATGTTTTAAATTATTGGGGGAGGGATTGTGATATATTATACTATGTGGGTACTCTTGTGTAAATGGGATTTTGGTTCAGTCAATTCGATAAATATTGTTTGACTAACGGCATTCAACATTTAACAACCGCTCCATATCATCCGGCATCAAATGGCCAGGCAGAAAATACTGTCAAAACCGTGAAACGGGGCTTAAAAATAATGTTAAATGAAAATACAAATCCAAAACTAATACAACGCCAGCTTAATGAATTTTATAAAAGCCCATTTAATATAATAACATTATTTATTTACTACCTACTACCCACATCCGTGTGTCACTGCGGGGGGCCTACTGAAAACCAGCGCTGAGTGTTTTCCACCCAGCACATGCTGAGTTGGCTACCCTTTCGTTATGGGCATGCTCAGCGCAGTTGAGCTGTTTTAATTAATTGTTAAGCTGTTTGTTGTAATAATCTATATGTATGTGCTGCTCTATTGTGTTATGCTGTCCATTAACGAATAAATGATTATTCTATTCTATTCAATGACAATGAGAATTATTGCCTTTCGGCTTCGATATGGGTATTTTTACACCCTGTATACTACCAAAGTGCAAAACCTTTCGCAGTGCAAAAATCTAAAATCATTTTAAACCATGTATCTAAAATGACTTTAGTTTTTTGGACTATGAGAGGCAGAATAAATAATTGAATCCCTTGTTTAACAAATTCCTTGATTTTCTTAATGCGTAACTTTTAATATGGTCAAAATTTAAGTTCTGAAAATATTCATTAAATAATACCCCTCCCGTTCTTTAGCCTTCCTGACCTCAATCCGGCTGCAAACTGTCCAAAAACATTTTACAATCACAAATTCAAAAGACACGGAGATCAGCAACTTTCAAACTTTACTAATAAGCGGAATCAAATTCGCTTTCATGAAAATCTTTGTAACAATCAAAATCTCTTGTAATTTCTGTATTTAAGAAAGTGTTCGGAATAATTTATTTTGATCAAAATCGATGAGGATTTGTTTTGAGAATTAAATTAATTTGCTGTAGCTATCGACTTACAAAATTGGTTTTATTGGTATCTTGTTGAAGTTTGTATTGATACCAACTTTAGATTTATATAAGTCTTATACGTGGCCGCTAATTTGAAAAAAAAAAAATGGCGGATAAAAATCCGGACACGCTTCATAAGAAAATGTTTCAAGCCATTTAAAAAACCGTCGATACATAATGTACTAAAAATTAAATAGAAAATTATTCGTTGATCGTTAGGTCCTAGGTACCAGTATTATCCCATTTGGACCCAAATATAAAGTAGCAGCAAATTTCTGAAAAAAGACCTTATTGAAGGCTAGTAAGACATTTTATGAAGAAAAAACACCGTCCTCAAATGGGGCCAATGGGCTCATGTGTGGTATTTTTCAAAACAATGAAAAATTCGATGCACGTGCTTTCATGTGATATTCGTTGCATCGTAGCTGGCTTGGCAGTTTCTGGGGATAGTGTCCAACAAACAAACAACAGCAACAAACTCACCACTGAAGAAGGTTTACGACGCCTTCCATCGGGTCTTTCAGTGCCTACACCCTTCAAATAAAACCGGGTGATACTTCGGCGAAACTGGAGCGTGGTCTAGTTTCTCTTCAGTGGTCAAGACATGCAGACGCCAAGCAGTAGCTACTGATAATTTGAGGGCATCACCAGCGACTCGATAGTCACGTTTGTTGTGTTTTACGGCATATAACTTTGTATTCATAACGATCATGTCAAAGACCTCCACATCAAATAGCTTTTAAAAATTTTTAACTAGAGTTTGGTCTTTGGGCTGGTTTAAATACCTCCACGACCCCTGCAGTACAATGCATCCATCAGACCGATGTTTTAAGTGCGTAACATTAATATTGATTCCTACCAACTGTAAACCGTGATTTTTCACCCAAGAAAAACGTCGTTTTCCAGCAATATTTTTACGTCGTTTTATGTACCATCAGCACAGTGTTGTAACCTAAAAAAAAGTTGTTTCCCAGCAATATTTTTTGCGTAAAGTTATTTAGTTTGATGTACAGAATGCTTGGTTAGTGGCTTTGTGATGAGGTGGTTTACACCCTGTAATAGAGGGACAGCATAATTATAGTCAACAATTGGGTGCAATTCCAGACGCCATGGCTACTTTCACCTTTGTACTATATCCCATTCCTTTCTCCTTTTCTATAATTTTTGAGTGTAGGTACGTACACACCCGACCTGATTTGAATGTGCCCTGGCGGTTGAGAGTATGTCATGCTCACTCAAATGTCTAGCTGATGGTGGCGCGTGTGTCGGACCATTCAGTTCCCTTCAAAATTGTTGAGCTGAATGGTGCTGATTCATGCGTCATGTTCGTCATGGGTGAGAGATGCCATAGCTTATTTGAATGAATTATTTTGTTTTTACTATGGACACTTTTAACGTGCACATCTTGCTACATTGTTCTCACATAATGTACAATCTCAACATGAATGATGTAACCAAGATTTTGTAACAACAATTTGATTTTAAAGAGTGTCCATGGAGTGTCTTGCCCGTTCTTCTCGATAGAGATCTACGCTAGGGAATGGGCAACTACAGCACTTTCACAGTTTTTGTCTTGTGACTGGGACTGTAGCTACATTTAATTTTCATCTTTGTTTCGTCAATTCAAAAGTGCCTGTAATTGGCCTACTTGAATTAAATGCTTTGAATTCTGACCCGAGAATCGAATCCAGGATCTCTTACTCAGCGGTCGTGCTATTTTTTTGTTTTTGGGACAATCCCGCCACACTATTTCCAAACCACTGCAACTCCTGAAAGCCAAAATCAACAGTGGCGACCACCAGAAAAGCGCCGAGACAATGAACCTCGACGAAGTCCCAGAGAATGAAATTAACTGTCTTGGATGTCGCAACGAAATTAAACACAAGGTATAGCGCAGGATTAGGAAAACATCGTAATTGCCACTTCCCTTCTATCAGCAGGAGACAGAACGAAACAAGGCCAATAGGCACAAAGGGACGTTTACAACTGGGATAGGTCCAGTTGCATAGCACTACTGATAGATATTAACATTAAGCAGTCGTGCTTGCAACAAATACATTAACGGGGCAGTCAGGTAGTTCAATGTTAAAATTCTTCGTTTATTTCATCCTCTAAAATTTGACAATACTACCCTGTGTTTATCTAATTAATAAGACAGCAACCTGACTAATTCCAACTAAATCAATGTGCTTATAATTACAAACTCCGCGTCGACTTTATAAATTCATGTTATTTCAGTTTCTTAGCTTAACTTCTACCTATCCGGCTAATTAAATATTACCCCACTAAATCAGGGAGGTAGCTCGGTGCAAAACAAATACACAAATTTTACACCCCATAAATTTTGCGAGGCTGAAATAGGGTGCCATTGATCTACATGAAATATTTATTTGTAGAACGTTTTAGTTTTATGCACAGAACAGACAAAAGAGGTTAAAAAGGAACTAATTCCTGATTTCTATTAGAATGCGTGTCGCCCCATATCGCCCCAGACCCATACGGGTTAACTTCATAATATCAACAGTAACTACATCGACGGTCACTGTATCGACAACATTCCATCGACGGGTCAATGAATCGACAGTACGCTAAATCAACGGTACGCTACATTGACAGTACACCAAAACGATAGTACGCTAAATCGACGGTACACTTCGTCGCGCAGTACACCAAATCCATATCAATTCTATTCAACATTAGACGAAACGGAAATATAAACTCGTTTGTTGAATAGGAGCCCCCCTTATATATTTCTTTTATTTTTAAAGTGCATATACATTTTTTTTGTGTATGTTTCAAGCTACCGATTGCCGTTATTAATATCGAGTTAAAAAAATGGGAATTTAACAATAGCTGGCAAAACCTATGTTTATTAGTAGGTAGACCTCTGCATACTCTAATAGGACTACCTACAGACTTACTGATACGTGTAATGAGGTCTTTTTGACCCGTTTAGTTTGATTCGATGTCGACTAGGTTGGTTGCCGGAAATATCATAGCCCGAAACACTCCTTTATCAAAACCACTCAAAACTAAACTATTTGAAAAGCATAAGCGTCTCAAATATTCGTTACCGTTGATTGAGAATCAACCTTTTGAGTTCGGCGAACATTCCGAAAAGCTAAACGATTAATTCTAGCGAAATTCCTTGAGCATAGCTTTTGAAGATTATAGTGTTCAGACAAGTTTACGGTTGCCTCGGCGAATATTATGAACTGCTTTCTGGGAATTATGTTTTAGACGTAAAGCGTAGGAAGGAAGCTGTGGGTGTCGAATTAAGTTTTCCAGGAAGAACTATGAAATACATAGTACACATAGTATGAAATAGATAGTATTTTATATATATTTAGTTAACTAGAGTATTAATCGAATTATTTTCAGATGTACACCTACCACTGCTTGTCTCTGCATCACCCAAAGGTTGACTGGTAGAGAATGCCTATGGCATTAAGTCCGCCTGTGTACTATGTGCTTGAAGTGTTAAAAAAATAAATACAAGTCAATTTTCCACAACGCGGAAAAGCATCTGGGCTCACTTCTTTGGGTTCCGCACGCAAAAGGTAACTAACGGTACTCTGCTGTCAGTCCGACCGTCTGTGGGCTTGAATCTCATGATCAGTAATAGATAGACAGTTGAAATTTTCACAGAATATGTATTACTGTTGCTGCTCATCATCTCACTAGCCTTTTCCCTACTATGTTGGAGTAGGCTTCCAGTCTAACCGGATACAACTAAATACCAGTATTTTACATGGAGCGACTGTCTATATGACCTCCACAACCTAGTTACTACTAGGAAATACGATACAACTTGGTAATACTGATTGTCTGACTTTTTTGGGCCACAGACTACCTGTAACGACTGTCAAAGATAGGCAAATGACAGCCGGGACTAAAAGCTTAATGTGCTTTCCGACGCACGGAGGAAACTCGATAGGTAAGGGTAGTCACCTATACACAGACCAACCTAGGCAAGTACGGCTTAACGGTGGCTGTTATTATCTGGCGACGAGCTCCTTGGCTAAAATATGTATGTAGAACTAGCTGACCCACGTAACTTCGTCTGCGTCACATAAGAGAGAAAAACGAAAGGAAAAGAAAATCCCCGTTTTTGCAACACGTTTCATTCCTGCTCCGCTCCTAATGGTCGTAGCGTGATGTTATATAACTTAAAGCCTTCCTGGATAAATGGACTATCCATTACAAAATAACTTTTCAATTTGAACCAGTAATTCCTGAGATTAGCTCGATCAACCAAACAAACCAACAAACTCTTCTGCTTTATAATATTAGTATAGATTAAAATAAAGCTCACCTTACGCCGCCTCTCTTAGTATCATAATTCAGCAATCTAGCTCCGTGCTTCCAGTTCACCTGTCTCGTAGGCTGCGGCACCTCGCTGACCACGCATCGCAGCTCTATGATAGAGCCTTCCTTGTAGAACTTGTCCTGTAGAGGTCGACCGCGCTCGTCTACGATCTCTACCTTTGGCACTGTGGAAGAAAATGGTAGAGTTAGTATGGGGAACATTGGTGTATGTGTGTGTGTGTGCATTCGCTGGTGTTGGAGACAAAATTACAATAGTAGTTTATGCAACTGTGCATAATGAAGGGCATTACAACACGAGTGTGGGTTTAAGAAACGAGCCGAAGGCGAGTTTCTTAATAGCATCACACGAGTGTTGTAATGCCTAATTATGTATAGTTGCATACACTACTTTATCTACCCAAATATCATAAGGGCTCTATGATGGGTTCAGGAACCATAGGGAAATGACCTGCATTGTTACTTGGCCCTTGATTTTTGTGCCAACAGGTTATTAGTTGCATTCGTCGCTGCATTTACGATATCTGGCGGAGTATTCATGTCAATTTCTGAGTCACTATCACTCATTTTCGACAGAAATAAAGAATGGGTTACTGGAAATAAAAAGCTAACGAACAAATGACAGCTCGAAATGGCGGCGTTTCGGATATCTGTCATTTTTTTTTAAATCATAGGCAAACGAACAAAGTCACTATTCTTGTGTCACTCGAGATCGAAAATGTCGTGCGATTTATAATTAGAATCATACTGAATTGGGGTTTTTTTTTTTTTTTTTTTTTTTTTTCGATATCTGATTTAATGTAGGTGGTACTAGAATAGCACACTCTCTTGAATTTGACACCTGTTCCAAATTTAAAACTCATAACGCAACTGTTTACAGTTGCGTTATGAGTTCATTACAGCACCGTTCATTTCTGCAGGTTGGTAATGCTGGTCATTGCCTATGGTTTTTGAACGCATTAGAGAGGGTTTATGATATTTGGGTAGATAAAATTACTTTCAACATACAGACTAATTAAACCTTATGAAACTATAACTATACACACAACCTTGTTCGCATCGTATTTCGCTGCGTGGTGCTGCGTAACCGTCCTCGGAAACGTCGATATACGACACTCTTTGGCCTAAAGTCATGCAGATCTGAAGATGGTTGATTGGAACTTGTACCACGAATGAATTTATTTGAGGTTTTTAGTTGAGGTTGTGGCGCGATTACAACCTTTCGACCCTCAGAATGAAGTTGCTTTTCAGTTTCAAACACTTCACCACTTCCTCAGTTGTAGTGGAGTGATGCAGACGTGAAACGTCGGTACAGTTGCATTGTAGGCACAGCAGGACGCAGCAGCTTGTTGAGATTTGTGTGGAATACTTATCAAATAAACAAACAAACTAAGAACGCGGCTTAAGGACCAACAATTTGGCAAGAAAATAATTCAGAAACCCTATCATCATGAAGTACACTTAGGTCCATGTTCACCGAAAAGCTAACAGTTTGCTTATCCAAAACAAGCTGTCACTGTGACATGTCCCGATACAAATACAGGGTGTAAGCCACCTCATCACAAAGCCGCTAACCAAGCATTCTGTACATCAAACTAAGCAACTTCACGCAAAAATTATTGCTGGGGAAACAACTTTTTTTTTTGAGGGTATAAATCACGTTTCGTGGTAGAACTCAATGTAACGCACTTAAAACATTGTGCTGATGGGTGGATTGAATAGTACGGGAGTCGTCATGGAGGTGTTAAAAGTCAAAATCTTACAAAAAATGCTTGTATTAAAAAAAAAACTTGTCAAAAAGTTGTAACTTGGACCCCCCATATCTCCGTAACTAGAAGGTTTCCAGGTACGGTGTAGAACAAAAAAAATGTGTTTTACACCCTTCATGTGTCTTAAACAGCTGTTTTTAGATAATCAGAGCGTCATCGTTTTGGTGAACATGGACCTTAAAGTACTTAAGGGATTCAATCCGTGATTTTCTGTTTCCTTGCGTGATCGAATCAGAAATGAAGACATCCGCAAGAGAACCAAGGTCACCGACGTAGCCCGAAGAATTGCTAAACTTAAGTGGCAGTGGGCAGGGCACATTGCTCGCAGAACGGATGGCCGATGGGGCCGAAAAGTTCTGGAGTGGCGACCGCGAACCGGAAGACGATGCGTTGGAAGACCTCCCACTAGGTGGACCGATGACCTGGTGAAGGTTGTGGGAATCCGGTGGATGCGAGTAGCAAGGGACCGGTCAATGTGGCGACACTTGGGGGAGGCCTATGTCCAGCAGTGGACGTCTTTCGGCTGAGATGATGATGATGATGATGACGAGCACCCGATATTACGAGGACGGACGAGGACGGACGGACGGATAGTTTTAAACTATCAAGTGCGTCTCCATTATAAAGAAAAATCGAGTGATACTGTGAGTGCGTTCTGTCGTGAGTTACAATCGAGTTCCAGTAGTGCGCGTAATAAAAGACTAATGAAGAGGGTAGTCAGATTTGTCTGCTCATAATTAATAATTTTCGTCCCACCCGCATACCTCTTCAGTATTCCCGCGATCATGATGCTTGCAACAGCGTCGAAATATCGGGTTCTCGTAGAAACAAAAGAAAATCACGGATATAATCCCGTAAGGTCTATGTTCACCGAAAAGATAACCGTCTGATTAGCTAAAAACAGCTGTCACTGTGACATGTCAAGAATGCGTTTTAAACAGCTGTTTTAGGTAATCAGACTGTCATCTTTTTGGTGAACATCGACCTAAGTACTTTAAGTGAAGTGAAAAACCGTGCAAGTCTAAAACAGTGCATCATGAAGAGTACTTACGGGTTTTTATAAGGGCAAGTCAATCTTAGAGGCTTGTATGCTCTAGCTACAATGTACTAGCTCACCCCGCTATTACTTTGGACTTGGACATAGCTGATGAAATGTGGGTGTACTGTTACGGACACCTATGACGACCCGAATGGCGTAGTGGTAGTAAGGCTGCCTTACGTTCTTCTTGGTTCGAATCCAGGTAGGAGCAAATGTTTGTGTAATGCGTCATGGATTTGGAGCAAATGTTTGTAAGTATAATAAGTATGTATTTACAAACAAAAAGTATGTAAGTAGTATATCAACTAACTGGTGTCCACGATACAAACCTTGCTTAGTGTGGCACTAGATGGCGCTGTGTGTTATTGTCTAGCAATATTTATTTATTATTTATTCAAAATGCGGAGGAATGCGGAAAATGTCGTGAAAAAAGTTTTGAGTATGAATGTGGATGGGTATTTGAGTAGAGGAAGACCAAAGAAACGATGGATGGACTGTGTTAAGAAGGATATGGTAAGAAAAGAAGTGTCTGATGAGATGACGAAAAATAGAGGAGTATGGAAGAAGAAGACATGCTGCGCCGACCCCAAATAAATTGGGATAAGGGCAAGAGAATGATGATATTTATTCAAAATCAAAATCAAAGCATTTATTTCAAGTAGGCCAGTTACAGGCGCTTTTGAATTGTGGAAACAAAGATAAAAATTAAATGCAGCGACAGTCCCAGTCACAAGACATAAACACTGTGAAAGTACTGTAGTTGCCCGTTCCCTAGCGTAGATCTCTATGGGGAAGAACGGGCCAGTATTTATTTATTTACCTCTCCTTTACCTTTCGGAAATAGGTATGACGACTGACAAAAACATTATGATTATTCTGTTTAGTCCGTCAATTAGTTTATCGAAAAACATTGGATAAGTGCTTGATTTTTGTTTCATCAAAGTTAAAAAAATAACGAAGATAAAACGCGTCAAAGATCATGTGTCAAAGTCGGGCCTTGTGACGTCAGTTTTCGGTAAAAATATGTACCGAAATGTGACGTCAGTAGTTTTCGAAGCACTGTATTTCTTCAATTTTTGTTTACGTGAAAAAAGAAATCATATGTGTACAATATTATATGGAAATCAAAATTCTATCTGACGAAATAATTAGATTTTTTTGGCGCCTGTTATGGTACTGATAAAGATGACGACAAAGTTGTAACTAGGCAAATATGTTTAGAAAATTTTATTGTCTGATTTAAGAAATTTATATTCAAATCACAATTTAAAAATAAAACTAGCCAATCATAACGATTGTTCCAAAAATACTTCTTTTTACATTGAGCAAATTAAATCTAATAAAAGTCCAAAATATCATTCAGTATTATAATTTCATTTACGCTACAGATGATTTCAATTTATTGAATCAAATTTTCAACATCCAATTTTGTTTTATAAATAAATCGAAATTGGATGTTGAAAATTAAATCACTAAATTTGAAGCAAGTTTTTTTTATTTTTACTAAGTCCATCCTGATCTTCTCTGGTTTTCTTAAGGTATGGTTATAACCAGGAACTCAAACTGTAACCGTAATAATGTGTTTTTAGCACTATTTTTAAAACAATTTCAACCGAAAAACACTTTTAGATGTAACAGACACAATAATGTTACCGAATCAAACTGTAACCTTTTATTTATGTATTAATATGTGTAACTGAATTAATCAGTTTTACAACAGACTGTGACTAGATTTCGGCTAAATAAGTACATTGTTTTGGCAACGCTGGGTTTACCTGTTAAACACTTATGAACACTGTTAAACCTTTTATATCTGTTACAGATATGTTACGGTTACACTTTTGTAAGTGTTTTGAGTTAACACATTGAAAACACATTTATAAGTGTTACATATTTGATTCTGTTACCAATTCAACATGTAACACTTATAATAATGTAACCTATATGAAGGTGTTTTTAAGTCCCTGGTTTGAACCTAGGCAGGCTCGAAGCAAGCAGAAGCTCATGGCTAAATAATATCAGTAGCTTTTACTCAATACTCTCAATACTCAATACGTTTATTGCATTCCACAATGTGAACTTAGGCGGTAGGTACATAAAGATACATACAATAGTTTTGGAGCATTGTGGGCCCGGTCGGGCATAACAAAATAAAAATAAAAAAAATTAGGAGGAGGGCTATTATAAATATTTGTTCACAACTTCAATATTAATATTTTCTTTATATACTCTTTCGTTTTGTGTAGGTAGGTGGGCTTATAATTGATTGTATCACATAATTTTTGCGACGTACATATTTAATTTTTACATTTTTTATCTTTAGATTAGCCACGTTTGCCTTTGTTGGTCCATCCGTGGGTTTCTTTCATGCCTCGAAAAGCACGTTAAGTTCGCATGTTCCCGACTATCATTTAAAGATCTTTGAAAGCCGTTACAGGTAGTCATCAGTGACCCGAAAGTGTGACAACAGTACTGACATTGTTGTGAACGTTAGTTACGCAGTAAAATACTGGTATTCAGCTGCATCCCTTTTTTTATTTTTCTTTTAGTATAGGAAATCATCAAATGACTTCTCACACTCTGGGCGGAGCGGGAGGGAGTGTCAGACTTTTACTGACTAAAACCCATCTATGTTCCTTCCTCGCCTTTTATGTTCCGGGGCCGCGGTATCTCTTTCGAATAGGCCCACAACCCCGGTAGGCTTCTGCCCTTGCGGGCCCCTCCCCTTATGCTGACATCTCTTTGAGGCGCGCGTGGAACACGAACCCGCCGTCGAAACGGTCTGTCGTCGTTAGACGGACGGACGGCTAGCTAGCCCATAGCTAACCATTCACAGGCCCGCGTCTACGGTGGCCGGTACCCACCACGTGGCCCCCGACGCCCGGTGCGTCTCCCGCGGCGGCTGGGAAGAGAGGCTTTGTCCCTCTCACTGCACCCCTCAAGACACTGCATCCCTTAAGACTGGAAGCTGACTGCAGTAAACTTGTATAAATGCTAAGGAGATGTGATGATCGCATGAAACCTATTTCATAATACCGCAATTAACTGTTTTTTTTTGTCTAAGGTTAGTAATTTAATACACCTAGCCTAATTAGTAAAACTATCACTTATCCCTCAAGGCTAATGTACAATATACAGCACACGTTGCTTTTAGGTCCCAAGTAAACTAATAAAAGCCATGTGCGACTTAATAGATATTTAGTTCGGAAGAAAAAACATGGCCGCCGGTTATTTATGTAGGTCCTTGTAATACGCTCTAGTTTTGATGTCCTACGCCCACAGAATATGCGGCTTTCGTCACGTCATATACGGTTATCGAATAGTGTAAGCTATTCTATTACACAGGCGGGCCTGTTCGAAAGAGATACCGCGGCCCCGGAACATAAAGGGCGAGGAAGGAACATGGATGGGTTTTAGTCAGTAAAAGTCTGACACTCCCTCCCGCTCCGCCCTGAGTGGGAAAAGTCTTTTGATGATTTCCCATCCTAAAAAAAGGGTGTAAACAACCTCATCACAGAGCCGTCAACCAAGCATTCTGTACATCAAACTAATAAACTTTACGCAAAAATTATTGCTGGGAAACAACTTTTTTTTTGAGGTTATCATTAACCATGTTTTGAAGTAGAACTCAATGTAACGCACTTAAAACATTGTGCTGATGAATGGATTGAATAGTACGGGGGTCGTGGAGGTGTCCAAAATTTCACAAAAAAAAACTTGTATTTAAAAAGATTCTTGCCAAAAAAGTTGTAACTTTGACCCTCCATATCTCCGTATCTAAAAGGTTCCCAGGTATGGTGTAGAGCCAAAAAAATACCGCAATGATGGGGAGAATAAGCGCCTTTCGGTTTCGTGAAGAGGTGTTTTACACCCTTTATTATAACAGCCTTGTACTACAGCGAGTTTGTCTAAAAATATAAAATGTAGCGTCACGTGGTTTCACACGCATAGTTCCCGTTCCCGTGGGAGTAGGGAGATAAAATATAACCTATATTACTCACTGATAATCATAGATCGGAATAGGTAGATCTATTTTATGTACTTGCCATAGGTTAGAATAATATGGATATTCCCAGAGTCCCGGATTTGGTTTATAAGTAGGTACTTGGTAAAATCATAAAAAACTATTCTCACCTTCGGGACTTATGAAAGATTACACTTCCTTTCTGAGGGGTAAATTTAAGAAGGACGGGATTAGGGATAGTATAATAAATAGATAAACTTGATCCATTAAACCACAAATATGTTTTTACGTAACAATTTCTTAATCAAGAATCAACAATCATTTAAACATTTTTATTCTGAAGTTGTAGGTACAAAAACATATTACCATACAAATGATTTGTTCCTCAGAAAATCAAAACATTATCAAATAGAACAATTAGTATTTAAAATAAAGTCTTAATTAGAATAATCAATACGCTTCAACAAAAATCACTTATTTAAACAAATAATATAATAATAAAATCCCGTATATTCAGTCGGAATCCATATTAACATCAATGTTTGCGGTCAATGAACCTTAATAGCTCTACTTATTCCGATCTATGCTAATAATGTAGCAATCCATTGCTGAAAGAATTTTTTAAATCTCTCGAGTAGTTTCTTAGTTTATTTGGGACATACAAAAATATCAAATACAAATCTTTCCTATTTATATTAGTATAGACTGGAATTGCCCCTCTATTCAAAGGGTATTTTTTTTTAATTCAACTCTGTTTAAACACTTTTAACCTATAGTTTGGCCATAATTAAAAAATCTAATTACTTTATTTCGTTACCCACAAACACCTACCTGAACTCGACCTAATTAAAATTAACGGTCACATTCTAAATTCGATTCTATCACTTAGTAACCTTTAGGTCCCATTTACTTAGAACGTTTCACGCTTTTTCAATTACAAGGCTTTTTGCTTAATAATTCAGACGTTCCATTTTCAGTGTTTGTGATAAATAAATTCATATTAGATTAAACGTGTACTTAATTTGAGTTTAATTGCCACCTTTGACAGATTAAATGACATGTAAACCACCCTTTTGCTAAGGCTGTTTGACTATTATGGGACTTGTATAGATGGAAACATTGCATTTTATACGAGCCTCTACTACTCGTATTAATCACTTCAAATTAGAAAAAACATTGATTGTTTCGGTGATTCGGCCATCCGTTCTGCGAGCAATGTCACTGCCACTTAAGTCAAAAAAGCCAAAGCCAAAAATCATAATGTCAAAATAATGCTAATGCCTCGTGGTGCTTGAACTTCAACGACGATTGGTATTTCCTCGGATAAGATACCACGACCCATGATGAGTGGCCAGGTCTTAACCTTAGAGCCATCACGACATTCACTCAATGGCTCATAAAATACTCAAGATAATATCACCCCAGACGATCTGCAGATCCGACATTTCAAGGAAAAGTAACGCAGTATAAAATATAAACATGTTACAGGTAAATGTTCACTCACCGTGACCATTACTTTGAACACCGTGTCGAAAATTCGGAGGAACATCACATTACATAAAAACGCTCAAATGTAAGCTCACCTTTTACTCGTAAATAAATGAACTATACGACGTGTATTGGTTTTGTAATTGAAATAACACACAATTTATTCGACTAAAATTTCAATTCTGTTCTTGGAAGCTAATATCTATTTATTACTGAAACTGCATATTACAGTAATGGCTACCATTGCTACCACGTAAGTGCAAGCGTATAATGGGACGACTTCTAGCTACAGTCCACGCGCGAGCTTTGAGGATTTGGTAGCTTTCTTAAATCATCGGTACTTTTATTTTAGTTTAAAGTACCAACATAATACCTGTACTGCCGTGGTGTCAGCCAGCGATTCCTCAGATCGATCAGGTTTAAAAGGTAGACAAGGGCCTATGTCCAGCAGTGGTCGTTTACCTTAGGCCCAGTTGATATCCAGCGCCGAGCACTTGTCGTCCGGCATTTTGCTGAACTGATCCTTTTAGGCGCAGCGGTGAGCCACAATTATATATTTTTTTGTTTCCGTCATAAGTCACAATAAAATCTTAGGTTTATTGCGTTTAAGTTTTGTTTTTCTATTCTTTCGATAGGCTTAGTTTTTGTCGTTGCTGTAGTTTTGATACCGCTGCTTCGGAAAATTTGGGTTACCTTCATAATATCGACAGTAACTACATTGCCGGTCACTGTATCGACAACGTTCCGTCGACGAGTTAATGAATCGACAGTACACTAAACGTCGATGGAACGTTGTCGATACAGCGACCGTCGATGTAGATCCTGACGATATTATGAAGGTTACCCGTAATTTTGGTGTAACAAATGTTTTTGCCGTTGAAAGCAGTTGTTTCAATATGTAATTTTGAAGGCTGTTATTGAAACTGGATATGACAGTTAAAACCATTGGTATCACGCAACGGCACAACGTAGCAAGGGAGTCCCTAGCTTCATGTGCCGATGACCTTCAAAGTCAACCAGAATAGACTGGATACGAAAGGCAAAAGTCAGAATTTTGTGCCACAACTTTAAAGAGGCCTACGTCCAACAGGTTGATTCAAGCATCTTAATCATAATCATGTCTAGCATTTCGTAAGCATATTGGGGTCGGCTTCAAGTCTAAACGAATTCAGTTAAATATCTATACTTTACATGACTGCCTATATGCCCTTTACGCAGTCGGTCTAACCGAAGGCTACTGACTCTGGCCCGCAAGGGCCGAAGCCTGCCGGGGTTGCGGGCCTGTTCGAAAGAGATACCGCGGCCCCGGAACGTAAAAGGCGAGGAAGGAACATGGATGGTTTTTAGTCAGTAAGAGTCTGACACTCCCTCCCGCTCCGCCCAGAGTGGGGGGGTCATCTGATGATTTCCCATACTTAAAAAAAAAAAAAAAAAAAGGCTACTGACTCTAGCGAGATCTACATTTAACAGCTGGGACCAACGGCTTTAATAACATATGAAGAAACTAATTATGTATTGTTTTGTATTATGTGTTGTTTTGTAATGGACCTGTGTTTACAAATAAAGAATATTGATTGATTGATTGATTGATTGATGGTCCATTCCCCATTCAGAGATAGACTATGACAAGCATCGCTTAACCTTGAAAATCGACCCTGGTGGCTGTTATTACTTAGCCATAAGTCTTGTTTACCTTTATTTTTCTGTCAAAGGCACTTATTCTTAAAAAGAACTTTTTGAAGCCCATTTAAAAAAAAGTACCAACTCGTAGTGCTTCAACTTTACTTCTAAAGGTTTCTCATCTAAAATGTTTTTGCCTTATCTCCATGGTACATTGCCAGTAGACATTTTATAAGCTCCTAAGTACTTTCATTTAGAAGCTTTGCCTTTTACTATCGATTTAGACGGATATTCTGAGTATAGCAACAAAATATCGTCTAAATAAACTAGGACGCTACAGTAAACCTTGAAACACTGTTTCTATTTTGATAGAGTTCTTGTTAAAACAATGTATTTTAACTTCCCGAAAATTATACAAGGCATACTAACCAAAATAAGGGAGTGCAAAAATATACGGAAATACTATTTTACACTTTCAACTTGAAGCTGATGAAAACCAGAACGCAAGTCAAGTGACAGGAAAGTGAAATATTGTATGAAATAGTACTTTAGAGGAGAACTCTCGTGATAATTATTGTTCTACGATATTGTTCTACTTGAATTGTGGTCCTAAGAACTTATACCACATAACACTCCATCTGAAGTCACACAAATCCTACATCTTGAAAGGAAGATATTAACATTCGTACAACATAGTCCAAAACGCAGAACGACATCTTGTAGAATGAGAAAGCCTCCATCTTGTTTATCGCTTTGTGATAACAACTTCCGAAAACTATAAATAACACCTCAATCGAAATAAGTATTCCGTTCCTAACCAGATTTCCAAGAAATTAAAATCGAACTATTTTATCCAGCATAATTCTAACCTATAAACATTCTGTACAAAAATCTACACGTGCTTCCCTTTTTAGAAACATTATTGTGAGCTCCACTAAAAATACCAACAACACATTTCGAACCTTTCCTCTCATACAAATCACTTCATTTGTAAACAGCTTCCCACATCAGTATTCGTAAAATGTCCGATACAAATAAATAATACCGTTTCTGTTTTAACGTAAACCAAAAATTGCCGAAAAGTAGCTGTGAGCCTGTGACGAATATTTTGCAAACAAATATGGTGGCCGCGTGTGTGAATTGCAAACAGGACGGGAATGCAGTAACAGTGTTATTAATATTTAGTGCCATTCATGTGGAGCTGTTGAGGTTAAAAGGAATGTTTTTATCAGTACGTTATGCTGAGAATGGCTTTGTAATATCGGGTATGAGTGGATTTCGTCTTACATAACTAGCAGTAAAATGTTTCAAGTCTGAAAAACACGGCACCTATATTTTCTAGGCGCTATTTGATACAAGCGTTGAAAATTTATCTTAGATTCTTCGAAATTTAACCAGCTTTTTCACTTTTTTTTTAATTTTTAGTGGCCATTTTAGTGGCCATTCATGTGGAGCTGTTCTAGTTCTAGGCGCTATTTGATACAAGAAAGAAAGAAAGAAAGAAAGAAAAAGCATTTATTAGCCCGACAGGACAAAACATAAAATAGAAAATAAAAAAAATGGTAAAATTGTGATTACAACACTAGTTAAAAGTAAACATAATGAGATAATAAAAAAAAAATAATAATAACGATATCATAAGAAAAAAACAAACAAAATACGAAACAGAATTTGTCCTGTACAAGACCAAAAGGCTCCTATCTCAGCATGGTGCTGTAACATTTAAAATAAAACGTCACAGCTGGAGTGTACAATTAGTGTTGAATATTTGACTTGTATATCTTAGATTCTTGGAACTTTTACTTAACCAGCTTTTTTACGACTACAAGATCTAGAGGAAACCGACCTTATTACATTAACATGATTTAGGAAAAACGTAAATTTATCAAGTAAGGTAATTTATAAACACGTAATTTATAAACACTCATGTATGTTCGCTTCAAATTGAAATAAAAAAAATACGATAAAACGTCGCACGGTTAGGTCATAAGACGTTTTATCGTACGTTTTTTCGAACATGTTGCCAGATTTTGCACCTGTCGTTCACGAAAATTTTGCAATCACTCACATAGTGCATACAATATGAGTATATCTTTGACAATCACTACGCTTTCAGTCTCCGTAGCCAAACCTATACTAATACTGTATACTATATATTATTAAGCAGAAGAGTTTGTTTGTTTGTTTGATTGAACGCGCTATTCTCAGGAACTACCGGCTCGAATTGAACAATTACTTTGCGTTGGATAGTTCATTTATCGAGGAAGGCTATATAACATCACGATGACCAATAGGAGCGGAGCAGCAATAAGAAGTGTAGCAAACGGGAAAAAAGCTTCCGTTGAGCAGGCGATGCGTTGCGATATCAAAACTTCACGAAAACGGAGTCGCGGGCAGAAGCTAGTTTCATCATATCCATGACTCAAGGGTGTTGGTTGAAATGGATGTAAGTCTAACCGAATTAAAATATGTTATTTCATAATAAGTTCTCGTAAAAGTTCATAATAAGTTCGCTAAAATTGCCGAAGATGTTTATGAAAATCTTGTTATTTCCCTCATTTTAAGGAAGATAAGACTAAACTTTTTAAATAGATCATGTCAAAAACATTATTTTAAAGCTAAGCACCCAGATACACGCCATCAAAGTAAACAACTATTTGTATGAGCAAATATTATAACATATATATTATAACTAAATATTTTTCGCAAAAACGATGTTGGTTCTATGAAAAAAGTTGTTTGGATTTATGATGACTTCTTCATAGCCGCGTTGTGTGATGAATACTTGATACTTGATGTGAATATTTGTACCCAAAAGACGCATATACGCCCACGCAAAACTTGTAGTAGAAACTTGATCCTTTTTTTCTCAACGACACGTCTAAAAATAGACCTACTTTCACGAACATATCAATGCTTATTAACTACCTATTCAGGCCCAACTGAAGTGTCTAAGCTCCCACCTAAACTACATTATTAATACCGAATCTCAAAAAATACAGTCCCTCTTACCCCGGTGCCATTAAGAATGTGATTCACGTTTGTGGGCCACATGTAAGGCGTATGAATTGTAATCAGCTTTTATAGATACTCCACGTCGAGCATATAAAATATCCCGATACATTTTGCTTAAGGTTTTATTAAACAGATTTATTCTGGGTTTTTGGAGTTGAAAAGAAAATTTTCGCACGCGTTTTCGGTTTGTTGGTATATAAATTCGGGTTGAGATTTCGTGAGGAGGTTGGTAGCGTATCACGTTGTTTGATTTTTTTACGACTGATGTCTGGAGTATTATTTCGAAACGTAAATATTTTTTTAGGTAAAATTTGTTTAAATAAATTAGTACCTTTATTAGACGAGACAAAGGAAGAACAACATACGAATTAGTAACCCTTTAAATATATTTAGGTCAGCATATTATTTCTAGAACAACAAATCTATTTGCAGCAATTACGCACTATTTCGTATTAAAGTACCATATCGTCATAATTGCATAAGTACCTATTTATTGTTTGTTATTTTATTGTTTTTATAGTAAGTAAGTAAGTAGTAAGTTTGTATAGTTAGTATAGTATATTTATAGTAGTATGTATGAGTATGTTTATATTTAATTAGTTTTATGCTGTATGTATTCCATTTTCTCTCCTTCTTTTACACACTATGTCTACATCTCTTTTTTAGTATCTCCTTTCGCAGGTATGCTGGAAGAGATTTCTTTAGAAATAAGCATCACCTTTGTACTATTTTCTGTTCCTTTCTTCTTCTCTATATTTAGTGTGTACATAAATTGTTAAATAAATAAATAATAAATAAAGTACATATTTGAGTAGAGGAAGACCAAAAAAACGTTGGATGGACTGTGTTAAGACGGATATGGTAAGAAAAGAAGTGTCTGATGAGATGATGAAAAATAGAGGAATAAGGAAGAAGAAGACATACTGCGCCGACCAATAAATTGGAATATGGGCAAGAGAATGATAATGACGCACTATTTCGTATAGGTCACTAGCTCGACTGCTGAGCATGATGTCCTGGGTACAATTCCCGGATTAGGCAAAGCATTATTGAGGTTTTTCTTCAGAATCTTATCAATAGCAGCCACGGAGTCTGAATTTGTGCCTGATTGATGGCAATAGGCTCGCGTCCTATCTATGTGAATCTGGGAATTAAAACATTTTTTTTTTTTTTTATTTTGGTACTTTAATTCATTATTTTTTCATATTTTTTAAACTTAGATTCACTTATTTAATTACTTGTTTTAGTTCATAAGATTGTTATTAGCTTCGTATTGTTTTAATTTTGTTTTTGTTTAATATTTATTTTATTAAATATTTCAAATTAGTAACTTAATTTTAGTAGATGTTAAGCTATGTAAATAAAATTCAAACCTACACTATTTAATTCGTAAACATAATAAACTAAACACGTTTGAATTTGAATTTGAAAAAATCTAGGTGAACTATTGAGTACACCTTTTCCCACCACTTTGGGGATTAAAGGCGTGATGTTATCAACAAGAACGTATGATAAACATATTTGAACCATATCCATCAACAGACCCCGTTCAGCATCTATCCCCGCTGAATCACGTTTTGGTCAGTTTGTCACAAATTGAGCTAATCTGACAGACTTTTCCCAAACATGATTTCTACATAAATTTGATTATACTGCCCGAATAATGTAAAAAAACTCGTAGCACGTGCTACGATGCTACGAGTGCTACGAAAAAAACTCGTAGCACGTGCTACGATGCTACGAGTGCTACGAAAAACGTACATGACGGTCACGCGATTTCAATGATTCTTGTTCACTAAAAAAATCTTCAGCGCGCCTAAAGAAGTATTCACTTCAAAAAAACTCACAAAAGTCGATGAATCTCACTCCAAAAATCACACTGTATACGAATTTAATAACAAATAAAAGAAAAAAGAAAATGCACGAGCCAACCCACTGCAAATAAGTTTAAACAGAGACAAGTTGAGAAAATAGACAATTGCGGAACTCCTACAGTAAAAGTAGCTACAATGTATTTTTCTTCATTTCTAGAATACGATTGTCAACTCACTTTAGCGAGTTGAAACTTGAAAAGAAAAATGAAAATATTTTTGACAATCCAATTTTCCTTCCTTTCTAGGAATTCCATAATTTTCTGCATTACAAAACGACGATTCCTGATTTGGATATTGCTATAATAAACTGGGAATTTGGCAACCGATTCCATGTTGTAGAAGCAAATTGCGTTGACCTGATTTCGCTGGTCTTAGTTAATGTCTGGTGCTGCTTTTTTCTTTTCGTTTATTCGTGCAGTTAAAGTAAAAAATATGCAGGATTGGAGTAATGATCTAATAGCCCCAAAAAAGAGGCATTTAAACATTAGTCTCTAATTACCAGTCACCTTAGGCACTATAAAAAGACTTGGAAGACCAGCGTCAGACAGCATCATCTGTCTGGCATGTATGCTGAAATGGACCTTTTTGGTGCATCCGTGAGGTACACAGTACATACTATGTATTTTCCTTTTTTTGTTACTTTTTTAATAATATTCTGTGAGTGCTTAATGTACTGATAACAAATAAACATTTTTCTTTCTTTTATGAATGTATCGGAAAGATGTGGACGAAATTGGTAGTAGGTCATCAACTACAATAGGCCCAACATCGTTTAAAAGAGCTTTCCCATAACTACATGAAAATCAGGAAGATATTGTTTTTTTTTGTTGTCCTCATAGAAAAAGAACATTTTTTTTATAAATGTGCACTACATGACATGTAGTTCGGGGTCTGGCTGTTTGTGTATGTGAGCTTTAATATTTGTAAACGTGGGTGTGCTACATGAGTAATTCCAGGGAACGTTTTTCTTTTTTAATAAAATAGATGGTAAAGTTTTGTTTGATGATCTGTACAAAACCCACGCTTTCCTGATAACTGGTATATTTTCAGAAAGCCAGTTAGTTGACATGACGTCATATTTAAGCTTGGTTTTGCTAACGGCTCTATTGTGTGAATTCAGAATATGTTGTCCCACGCAGCGCTGCACCGCTTTGCACGCCGCTGCGTCGCCCTACGCAGTGCTGCGTTCTGAATTCTACCAATGGAATGTGTACCTTTTTATGTAGTTAATTAAGTTATATTTTGAGTCGCTTTATTAAATTGTGCGGTACTGAAAGAGGCATTGCACCGCACGGCACACCGACACGTCGGGCTGCCAACGATTTTACGATGAGCCAGGCGGCGCAGACCGAAATCACTGGCCGCTTTCAGTACCGGTGTGAACTGACCCTTACTTGCAGACTAATTAATTTCTGATCCCAACATTTTGTGATACAAACGCACATAATTATAACGCAACTAAATATAAATATAAATATTCGCTGGACATTAACATACAGCGCCATCTAGTGCCACACCAAGCAAAGCTTGTGTCGTGGACCCCAGAGAGTAGATATACTACTTATGTAGTTTTTTTTTTTTAAATACATACTTATTATGCATATAAACATCCATGACTCGGAAACAAATGTCCATGCTCATCACACAAACATTTGCTCCTACCGGGATTCCAACCCAGGGCCCTAACAACGTAACGCAGCTTCACTACTACTACGCCATTGGGATCGTTAAAGATTAGATTTTTTTATCAATATTTCTTAAATTATTGATTATACGCTTGCGTAATGACTGTGTAAAAGATGATTGGGCTAGAAAGGAAGCTGGATGCTGAGGAAACGAGTAACACAGAAGTATGGAACAAAAAGACATGCTGCGCTGACCATAAATAAATTGGGATAAAGAGCTCGCATTCTTGCCAAGGGATTGTAGTACTTAGTAACAATTGGGTTGTGGAAGTCACTCCATGTGAAATACTAGTTTTACGCTACATCGGGCGAGTCTGGAAGCGGACCATAACATTATTAAGAATGGGCTACGCAGATAAGCGTAATAACTCTAAAATATTTCTCAAATCACAATCCAAATGTGTTCATTTATTGAATTTAACTTTAAGCCGTCCCGTGTCCAGTGTCAATTGTATTGTTAGTGACCATATCAGTTTAAAAATTGATTGATTTATAGTATTTCACATACCCCTGTCCCTTGTCTTAGTACAAAATATAAAATATATATCTCTGCCAAACGGTTGTCTGGTAGAAATTGCTTATTACATCTCTGTACGCTGTGCTTGTTTAACAAATAAATTCATCCATCTTTTATTTGGTGTTTCTCTCCCCCTAGAATATGGGACTAACAAAGCCAAATATTATACTAAGAGCCACCAATATTAGATTACTTAAGTTAGATTCTAACTGATGAAACTTTCAATCATTAGTACAAACTTTGAATTTCATCAGAGCTTCGTATGTTAACTTGTATGTGATGAGTATCTAACTATTAATGTTATCTATACATTTGCGTATTATAATGAGGGTATTTGGTAACATTATTGTCATAATGTGTAATTTTAATTTTAATGACGGTGAGGTTGTTTTAAATCAACGGTCTTTTTACAGTAGACAACTTTTCAATCTTATTATGAAGAGCATATAGATAATTGTGATTGTGAAATTAGTGAGTATCCTCCCTCTCACTGGCGAACGCTAAAGAAAGACTCAAACTGTGGCGAGAAAGTGTTTCCCTGCCCGACCCATTTGTGCCACTTGGAGCACGGAATCACGGAATCTTGCAGATACCAAACTGGTTTTCCGCAAGATTCGGTCCCATCCCCTCAAGGTGCTCGGAATTGCTTTAAAAGAATTTATTCACCTTGTTGAGCAGGAGGAGTTTGCAGGGCACCCCGGCTTCCAGATGAGCACCGAACGTTTTCCAACGAAGCGGGAACTGGCCAAGCGTGCGTTTAGGAGCCCCTCCAATCGAGGCCCGAGAGCCTCCGAGGCCAGAACCCAGGCTTGGTCAGGCAAGCCATCGGGTCCTGTGGCGGTATTTTTTGCCTTGAGCCTACCTACCGCCACTCTCAGGTCTACATCAGTGACTTCCGGATATCGTCGTCACTTGGGTAAAATCTCCCACCTGGGCTCGACATCCTGTGGCTGACCTGAGAGCTGATTTGGTCTGAATTACACTCTAAAATATTGGTGATCTCCTTTCTGGTACACGCTGTATAACATGGATAGATCACACGTCGCCAACATCGACCACAGACAATCAAAGCCCATTCACCCGTAGCATCCCTAATAATATTATAAAATTCAATTAACTTTGATTGTTTGTTTCCTTTTTACAACTAAACGGCTGATAGCGTATCGGCTGATTCTACGCAATAATTTGTTGTTGGGAAACGACTTTTTTTTTGGGGGTGAAAAATTACGTTTTACTGTAGGACTCAATGCAACGCACTCAAAACATTGTGCAAATGGATGCTTTTGAATAACACAGAAGAAATGGAGGTGGGTACGCGAATAAAAGTTAAAACGTGAAAAAAAACTTTGGATCTTTCACCCCTATTATCTTCGTAACTAGAAGGTTCCTAGGTTTAATCCAGAACAAACAAATTACTGCAATGATGAATAAAATTTGTGCGTCTTGGTTTTCTTAAGGGTATTTCACAGCCATTATTAACTAGGGGCAAAGTAGAAAGCTTGACCTACTTGAACTGAAGCTGCAGACAAATCCGAGTCACCTACTAATCCTCCTTGTACGACCATTTTCCCACTTTCTTTCTCAAACGACAATTGCTAACGAGTCGCCGTGGGCAAAGACTAAGCTAAGAATGAATAGAAGCGAAACTCTGGAGGGCTTAAGTAGTGCAATTGATTTCAAAGTGTTTCTTATTTTTACAAGGGATTTAAAAACACTTTTGATTTTTGCATCAACATTATTGAGTAGCTCGTGGCCAAATAATAACACCCACTCGGGTCTGTCTATAGGTTAGCCTTGCCTAGGTCGGTTCGTGGATGTGTAACTACTATACATACATATTACCACATTACATAACGAGTTTCCTTATGCTTGCTGCATGTTTCGTGTTAGTTTGCATGCTGGACGCTTGCTTGCATGCTCCATGCTTGCTACATGCACGATCTATAATTGTTGGCCTGCTTCTTATAGGGAAATAAAAACCAAGTATTCAGCATCAAGTGTTCACAATTAACTGATTTTATGAATTTTCTGTGATGGGATAGATGAGTCTTTCCATTATCATGCACATAAAATGTATGCCAAAAGATGATTTTAACTGTAAACTTTCTGAAATATGATAGTCTTTAAATTACTATCGATATTCAATTTTCGCCAAAAGATATTTCTGGCTGTGAACTTACTGCGATAGGATGGTACTCGTACTGCTTTTAATTCTTATGCATATGAAATGTATGCAATATAATATTATGACATAAGAAGTTCTGGTATAAAGGGTAGACCCTCTTTTTTCATTTGGTTTTTCTACAACCGCCGTAACAGCACGCGTGTACCTCGTAGCCAAGCAGAAATTCTTCAGAAGCGAAACAAAAGAGCGTCGCTTCTGTTACAATTTCTTATTCTTTGCCGTGGGTCGTTCGGTCGAGCGAATGGGTTCACAGGGTGAGCAGTCGTTGTAATGAGGATCGATAAAGAGTTCATAGAAGCGTAGATGAAATATGGATGGTAGAGATTCTTTCAAATTAAATATAAGGAGCCATCAATATTTTAGTACAAAACGCGCCATATTTCGTTAGTCTTTTTAGTATAATTAAGTTTGTCTTTTATGGTGTATCTAAACTGCAGTTACGTTTTTTGGAGCAACGTTACCAAGGGTTACTGAGCTACATTCGATACCAAAAATTATCTATGTTATTATAATATGTTGCCGTTAACAAGTAGCAACAAAAGTTATTGGTTGTTACCTTATGTTACCGTTTTGCACAGTTGCACAGTTCACTTAGTGAGAGATCTTTCTAAGCAACGTCTTCCGGTTCGCAACTTTAACTCTTTATATATAACTAGCTGACCCACGCAACTTCGTCTGCGTCACATAAGAGAGGAAAACGAAAGGATTAAAAAATCCCCGTTTTTGCAACATTTTTCAATCCTGCTCCGCTCTTAATAGTCGCAGCGTGATGTTATATAGCCTAAAGCCTTCCTCGATAAATGGACTATCCAACACAAAAAGATTTCAATTTGAACCAGTACTTCCTGAGATTAGCGCGTTCAACCAAACAAACAAACTCTTCTGCTTTATAATATTAGTATAGATTCTGTTTTATTTTCAACGAACGACCTCGCTCGGAATTGGACGGGTGCAACAAAACATATGAACCTTCATCTTAAATCACTATATCTATTGCTGATAAAAGTATTAAAATCAGTTGCGTAGTTTTAAATTTCTAATCATACAGAAACTGGGAGCAACTTTGTTTTATAATAAGTAAAGATTCCATCTTTTTTTTTTGGTTTTGTCGTGTGTGAGTCTAATAAATACTTTTTCTTTCTTTCTTTTCCCTTATTCAACTCGAACCGAGATAAAATATTATTTGCCAAACTAATCACCCAAAATATTCTCTAAAATATCATCAATTTTATTCTCCCGTTCACATACCAGTCGATCTATCAAACTAATGCTCACAATGGCTCAAATCTGCTATCTTTACTCAAACACGCTTGAAAGATTCCATTATACCAGGATCCTACCCCAAATCATAAAAAAGGACTAGGTAGATACTAAAAAGGTAACTGAAGACTACCTTTATAATACCTTAAGAAATATCCAAAAACCCGGCTAAATGCGAGTCAGACTTGCACTTTGAAAGGTTCCGAACCACCGTACAGACGAAAACACACCAAACTACTACAATCTGTCAAACTTTAATCGATTTTCAACTTTATGGTCTAAGGTCCAAGGTCCAAGGTACATCCACAATCATACTCAGCACTTTCCTCACTACAGTTCCGTAGAATATTTAACGTTGTTTAAAAAAAAAAACTCGCTTCTAGTATTTTATAACTTTAACCCTTAAGACTAAAAGGTTATTGAGTCGTAATTAGTATGAGTGTTATTAGTCTATCTGTGTCTGTCTTTGACATCGTAACTTCTAAACGAAAAAAAAACGATTCTGAAGTCTTAATTATATTTGACATGGATCTTCTTCGTGTCGATGATTTTCCATAATTATTTAAATTTTGTTTGAACCACAATTCAGCCACACTTTTGCTGGGCTTTGGACATTACCTTTAAGATCCAGTTGGATTTTCACAAAAAGCAGATCAGGAGATGGGCCATAGTTTGGGATAAGACTTCACACAGTTGCAGTTGTAGCAGTTCGGAAGGTACCGTTGCAAATAAAAAAATCATAATAAGCCGGCTGATATTGTCATCGATGGTTGATCTTATATTACCAATAAGTGAACCAACCGTCAGCTGCTCAAGTAGCGGTGCGTGTAGGATTGAGAGTTTACGGAACTTGCAAAATATATAAAAAATTTAGTCATGGTAACTTTTGAAACTTTTGAAACTTTTTTCATAAATAATTTACATCATAATGAACTTAAAAATAATCGTCAGCTGCATGGTGGAGGGGGGATTATGTGTCAGCCGCATGAACTTGTGAATGATACAGGTCTGATGAAAAACTAAAAGCAATCTAACACCAAGTTGAAAGAAAGAAAGAGAAAGAAGAGTACCATACACCCAATAGGGCCTGTATACCTCTGTATCTGGTATAAATTTCGAGTTGCTAGGTCCGTTCCTGTGAAAATTGGTGGTGACAGATGGACCGACAGGCAGACGGACAAGAGAGTAAGGGTTCTTTAATAAGGGTTCCTTTTTTTACCTTTTGAGGTACGGTATTCTAAAATTCTGTTACAGCTATGTGAGAGAAAGGCGGACAGACGGACAGACAGAGGAGCCACGGAACTTTAGCAATAGGGTCCCGTGGCTCTTTAGGCAACTGAGTTAGTTAGTGAGTTTACCAATTCCTTTTTTTTCTTTGTCGATTGGATATATATTCCGTATATAAAGGGAATTATATACTTTATATCGTCATCTGCCTAGCCTTTTCCCAACTATGTTGGGGTCGGCTTCCAGTCTAACCGGATGCAGCTGAATACCAGTATTTTACATGAAGCGACTGCCTATCTGACCTCGACAACCCAGTTAATACTGGGAAATACGATACCACTTGATAAGACTGGTGTCAGACTTTTGTGGCCACTGACTACCTGTAACGACTGTCAAAGATGGAGAAATGACAGCCGGGACCAACGGCTTAACGTGCTTTCCGAGGTACGGAGGAAATTCGGTACGTAAGGGAGGTCACCCATCCACAGACCAACCTCGGCAAGCATGGCTTAACCTCAACCCGAGTGGCTGATATTATTTAGCCACGAGCTCCTCCGAATTATATACTTTATATACGGAACCCTAAAAATATTTTTCCATTACCTACGTTAAGTTGACATAGGCCTTTGGCTTATCATTCGCCCAATTTATTTTTCGACTTAGAATAATCTCGGCATATTTAGGGCAAAGTATAGGTGGGTAGCGTATCTTGATTTGGTTAGTTGTTTCATAACGGCTGCCGAGGTGGAACAATTTTGAGATAAGTAAAATTGTGCTTATGTTTTTGTTTCAGCCGCCCTGGCTGAAGAGAGTACAGGCAAGCAGGTTCCAACTGTCAGTTTTGGCAGCATCTGCTTGGCTTTCTCAAATACCAGTCTTTAACATAGAGCGACTGCCTATCTGACCTCCATAACCCGGTTAGTACTAGGTTATTGTTAAAAAATGGTGGAACTTCGACTCAATGTCTTTGTTACCAAAGGTGTCTCCAGAAAAAAAAGAAAGGTTTGGTCTAGTACATACAATAAAATTATTTCAATGACGAGAATACTCTCAACTAGTTTAAGTATTTTTGTACCCATTATTAACAGAGACGCCAATTTTTGAACTGCTGGGCAAAGGCCTTCCCCATGGTTTTCCAATCCTGTTTACAATTTGCCCTTTCCGACCAATCCGTCAAGAACGAGTCCAGATCGTCACGCCAGTGTCTTTTGGGCCTGCCTCAATTACGACGGCCGTCTTCAAGCACCTACTGTGTGACTACCTTCGCCCATCTGTCCGGCCACGTCATAGAGACGTGACCCGCCCAACCCCATTTCAGCTTCGCAGACTTATTGCCAACATCGACGATGCCTGTCTTTGACCGTATTAAGGTGTGCACAACACCGATCGGAGAGTGTGTATATGTTTAGAATGCTACGCTCCTTGGTTCTTAGGCAGACGTTGAGCGATTTATTAGCTTCAGCTTGAGCTTTTTTAAACATAACAATAAATGTGCACATTTCTGCTTATAATTTCGACTAAAATAAGCATGGTATGTCTGAAAAACTCTGACAAATTCAGGTTACAAAGTAGGTAAGAGGAATGCTTAAAATCTCCGTCTCAAGAGCCGTTTGAACAAACCATTTCTCTCGGAATAGTAGCAAATGGAATGCCAAGAAGTTAGGCGAATTTGGATGATATTTCTCTTGTCCTTGTAAATAACTTGAATACCCGTAATATTAATTATGGTAGTTCGTTTAACTCTGCAAACTACGACGAGCTTTGAAAGACCAACAGTGCACTTTAATTTAGGCATAATTAAGTTACATCTACTAATGCTAAAACGGTAATAAGTGACTTTACAGAGTTATAAGGCTTCTTTTGCAATATAATTAAATACATTCTCGGTCGTTACAATATACAAATCACATGCTGTAAAATCAGTAATCGTAGTAATCGATACTGTTTAAAATACTGTTACATCGGACCTACTAGAACATTCGAGAAAGCACGTGATTACAGTATGTGTACGTTGGAATTTCGAGTACCTTCCATTTTTATTACTTTTAAAGTTAGGTAGGTACAAGTTCGCGACCTATTTATAAAAAGACATTAGAATTTCGACCGTACGCCTAGGGCATACGGTTCATATTGGTTTGTTTTGTACAAATAGCTTATACCTACTACTTTTATTACCTACCTACCTACTTCCCTGCTATTCTTTTGTTAGTGTTTTTTATGACCCTCTAGAATATTCGTGGTTATTCTGGTGTGTCTGTTGGCGAGTATAAATACACCGCTCAAGCCCGCGACCGTCAGTCATGTTTTGGCTACACATCAAAACGAATCGAAGTGAACTAGTAGTGCGATATCTAAGCGAATTGTGAACAGTAGTGTATTAGTGATTGAGTTTAAATTGTTTTGTGATTAATAAAGTAATTGTGTTGTTAAATCGGTAGTAATTTATTTATCTCATACCCAGCTCGTAACAACACTTATAATGAGTCGTTTTCACGTATATGTACAATCACAACATGAATGATGTAAAGATTTGCTTTTTTTTTGTATTTTTGACACTCACAATTGCCGTAATGCTCTTATTGAAATAAATGCTTGGAGTTTTGAGGTTGAGTTTCGTAGATACAATTAAAACACCCTGATTTGAATAAGGGGTTTATTTCTCCTATTATATCTTCGATTGGTCAATGCCGATTATCTGCCCAGATACAACATTTTGTACGCAACAAGTACCTAATACCTAAACTTTCATACAGAGTGTATTTCACCTCATCACAAAGCCGTTAACCAAGCATTCTGTATATCAAACTAAGTAACTTTCCGCAAAAAATATTGCTGGGAAACAACTTTTTTTTTTGAGGTTATAAATCGTGTTTTGTGGTATAACTCAATGTAACGCACTCAAAACATTGTGCGGATGAATGGATTGAATAGTACGGGGGTCGTAGAGATGTTTAAATTAAAAATCATGCGATAATAAGTGGTATTTAAAAAAAAGCTTGTCAAAATCTTGCAACTTTGACCCCCAATATCTCCGTAACTAAAAGGTTCCCAGGTATAGTGTAGAACAAAAAAATGATCAAAATGACGAGTAGAATAAGTGCCTTTCGTATTCGTTAAGAGGTGTTTTACACCCTTTATTTAATGCCTGAACTTTGAAATAATTTTTTTCTTCTCAGAGTTAGTCAGGCCTATAACGATGACTTTTTTTTGCTTTTGTTACACATGTCTTGATATTTCCATGTATAGGTACTAGGTATTTAAGTGAAGGTGTACTGGTTAAAGTTAAAGCAATAAGTCCGCCTCTGCACCCTGTGCTTAATGTGTTAAGTAAATATTTACAGAACACGTAACTTCATCCAGTTTTGAAGTGAATACTTCTTTAGACTCGTTGAGCAATTTATGGGTGAATAATAATCATGAAATTCGAGTTACCGTAATCTAACACTTCGTAGCACTTGTTGCCGATCCTCTACGGCGTAGCATCACTTAGGCGTGCACGGGGCACAACCCGTAGCAGATATAGATTACTTCGTTTTCACTTCTATCGGCAGTCCCCAAACACTGTCCCGCATATTTTTTTATTATTATCGACAGCAACCACTTGCTTTTCACACCAATAAAAAGTTCAGCGTTAAACCTCCGTTTGCTCCCTCCTCCATGTGCTACCCTCCGCTGACATCGGAACGTGTAATTGAACGCGAGGAAAGGATTATCTCGAGAAGACTGCCGTATCAATTCCAATGTACTTTGAGAAATTGTCTTTTGTAAATGTCTTCGAGCTACGCAGGTTCCCTATTTGCATGTTTGAACACTTCAAATAGTAATCGAAATAAAACGGAACGTACTGCCTTTGATCTTGTGTGGATTTATTCAGGGATAATATGAGCTTTGAACCTTGAGTGGTAGAGAATTAAATTGTTAATAATATTACTTATGTTGATGAAAGAGTCGTGAAGTTCGGGTCGATGTTCAAGGTTAAGTTTCTCGTGCCGAGGTTGGGTCGAGCATTGCTTAGTGTGGCACTAGGTGGCGCTGTGTGTTAATGTCCAGCGATATTTATTTATTTTAATGCCACCAGTCAGAAAACTCACATGGGGTTGCGGGCCTGTTCGAAAGAGATACCGCGGCTCCGGAACATAAAGGGCGAGGAAGGAACATGAATGGGTTTTAGTAAGTAAAAATCTGACACTCCCTCCCGCTCCGCCCAAAGTGGGAAAAGTCATTTGATGATTTCCCATCCGAAAAAAAAAGGCAAAAAACTCACATGCATCAAAATGATTGTCTGATTTGACCAAGTTGGCAACCCAGTCCATCTTGTGTTAATCGCTAAGTTCTGCCAACAATTTGCGACACCTCGTAAGAGTGGCGTCCTTCTGCCATCATCTAGGCACACATCTCCGTGGGTACATCCAATAACACTGCCTGACCTGAGAAATGAATCCAGGATCTCATGCTCAGTGGTCACGCGACCACTTTTTTTATTTATTTTGTGGGATGGGAAATCATCAAATGACTTCTCCCACACTGGACGGAGCAGGAGGGAGTGTCAGAGTTTTACTGACTAAAACCCATCCATAATCCTTCCTCGCCCTTTATGTTGCGGGGTCGTGGTATCTCTTTTGAACAGTCCCACAGCCCCGGCAGGCTTACGCTTGCGACCACTGAATCAAGGATCGCTTCGGTGAGCGTGTTTATTAATTTATAACTATTTACTCAAACTACTCATGAACCTATTTATTTGGTGAGCCCTTTTGATACTGCGTCAGTGATTTTATTAAGCAGACATTATTTGTATTGACTGGCTGATTTCATTACTTTGGGAGTTGTCAAGCTATTATTTGATACTGAAAGAAGATGTCTCCTATTTTCTTTATAGTGTAGCTAGTGCCTTATCTGGTGCCAGAGTTTTTATGTTACCCATGGGCCTCTGACTTGGGCCATGAGTGGCACAAAAGCTCCGATCTCTGATATCTCTCGTGAGCTCAAAATAACAAAGTGACAATATTAGTTTAGTTTTAAACCGAGAAAGCTTAAAACAGTGTTTGAAATATCTGTCAGTCATGCTGGGGCCTAATTCTACAATTTTAATAAATTCGTCACTCCAACACGATTCCATTCTCATCCCATTGTCATTTTGCTTAAAGTTCGTAATCTGCTAAATTTACAATGGTCTTGTAATAAAATTGTGTTTTAATGGCATTGTCGTATTGTTATTATTATAAAACAATTAGTACAAATGGTTTGCGAAATCTACTACTAAATGCGAACATTTATTCATGCCAGATTTCATGTACGAGATTATCATTCTATGACATTTCTTTCAATGAAGTGTCAGTGTTTGACCATTGAAAAGTCATAATGGCGCCATTATGATAGTAGAATTAACAAACTTGTCAAAATTTGACAGAACTAGACCATTATGAAATTAATGATCGACTAATCTGACACAATTGTAATAGCAGAATCTAGGCCCAGGTATGTGGTTTAGAACAAAAAAAAACTGTGAGAACAAATGCCTTCGGGCTTCGTTATCAGTCTTTTTCTACACTATACACATAGGGTGACTGATATTAGTATACGATACTTAAACACGTGATTATGCTCATGATAACAAACAACTCTTACTATGGGACCAAAGTGAAATCACGAAACAAAATCAGCTGTTTAGGTCTATGTTCACCAAAAAGATGACAGTCTGATTATCTAAAACAACCGTTTAAAACACATTTTTGTATCGTAATGTCACAGTGACAGCTGTTTTTAGATAATCAGACTGTTATCTTTTCGGTGAACATGGACCTTAGTATATTAGGCGAACATAAATGTACTGAACAGCTCGTGTTTTACACCCTTTATAGATCCAACCAAACAGCGCTACCCTAAAACATACAGAGATACATTTTTCACGTTCGCATCATATTTCATCTCTCAGGATATTTGCTAACACCACCACACAGTACCCAACATAGACAATATGTTCACACAACCGCCACCCATCCGCTTCAGTGAGAGAGTTTATTAATTTATGTCTATTTACTTAGCATTGTGAGTAAATGGATAAATAGTAAATACCTGTATTAAGAGGCCTGCGGAGCATGCGAATTTCACACAAACGTAATATCAAAATGATTTGTAAATCAAACATATTCCTAAGGTATTGTGTATTTATTTTGATTGGATTACAGAAAATGTAGGTTCCTAAATACATATATTGAATGTACACCGATTTACAAATTTTAATATACCATAGTACGTGTTGTCAAGAAAATGTAAAAAATATAAAATTAAAATAATAATTGATCAGTGTTACGAAAACCGTTAAAATAATAAAAGTATCAAAATCTTGCCGACTCATCGCAGTGCTCAATAAAGCGGTCATTTACCTAATTTTGCCTTAATTTTTCTTATTTATTTTGCATATTACTGGAATACCGATAATTCGTACTTAAATAAAGATAATAACATCAATGGACCTTTTGAAAACGATAATCGCGTAATTTTTTTTAACGATTTAGATTGTAGAAAAAAACAGTTAATAATTACTATGTTACTGTAACTGAAGCTCCAATTTCATTTTGTCGCATTAATTAAAATTCACCCTGTATAAGAGAGAAAAACGAAAGGAAAGAATATCCCCGTTTTTACTAAAATTTACATTCCTGCTCCGCTCCTAATAGTCGTAGCGTGATGTTTTATAGCTTATAGCCTTCCTCGATAAGTGGACTATCCCATTCAAAAATATTTTTTCAATTTGAACCAGTAGTTCCTGAGATTAGCGCGTTCAACCAAACAAACAAAAAAACTTTTCTGCCTTATAATATTAGTATAGATAGGATATAGAATACAATAGAAATCTTATTGCAAACTGGGATGATTAGTTTAGGCTTTATTTCGTATGTAAAAACAAACATTTACAATGGGGGCCAACAAAAACAATAACTCCCTCAAAACAAAACAAAATGACTGCAACCCTCGCTATTATTTTTACTACAAGACAACTTCAGACACATTTCACGTAAAGATCATATTTCATATCTCAGGATATTTGCCAACATAACCTCCACAGAGTAAATATATCAGTAGAAACGTGCTCCTAAGATGTGGCAACATTCTCATGCATAGAAAATATGAAAAACGATGAATAGTTAATATATGCAGTTGTTCTAAGTGAACGTGTTAGCGCTGGCAACATTGAAACAATGTAAAGTGGTTTTTTAAAAATGGAATGCTTGTATTTTTCTTCTTGGAAAAGATTGTGCAGTATGGAGGTTGGTGTTTTATATTGAATGCGTGCGGACTTTATAGCGTAGTCAAATCTGTACGTGGGTTTCGTGCAATCATTGAGTTTTCTTCCAGAATAATCTGTAGAAATAAATAAAATTGGAGCGTCTGTTTGTTTTAACAAAACAACAGCTTTTTAATTAATGCATATGAAAATATATAGGGTGACTAGTAATTAGTGTACGAAACTTAAACACGTGATTGTGCTCATGATAAGAAACAACTTTTACTTTGGGAACAAACCTGAAATCGCGAAAAAAAATCAGCAGATTTTTTTTCAGCGCTTATAACAAAAACACATTATTTTCAATTTTTGCCTTTTGTTTGTTTCAACTAATCTCTGAAACTACTGGACTGATTTTGACGGTATTTTATTGGCAGTTATCTGATCTTGTAAGGAGTAACTTAGGCTCCCATTTTAGGAAAAGCGATTAAGACTCAATTCAAAAGAAACCTATGACATTGTAAACAAAATCCGATTAAAATAGAGAAGTAATCTTCTAATTTATAAAAATGTCGTGTTGCCGTGTTTGTTATCGAACTCCTCCGTTATAGCTTGACCTATTTTAAGTTTTGTACTTGTGTACTTGGTCTCTGAGAATATGACTCACACATCAAAATTTCCACGTGAACGACGGCATTACAGCTAGTATCGTTATTAAATGAAAGTATATTTTATATTGAGGGACTAAACGAAGCCAAGCCGCGGCTAATTCTGAAATTTTTGGGGTCAGTTTTTTCTTCTAAACCAGTCACAGATTAACAATTTAAACCACATGGCGCTACCTTCTTTGCGGAAAAACCATAGAACTAAAACTCCCAACATTTTCGCAATGAAGATGCATCCAGTAAATATACTGTTATCTGTTGATAACAGTATATTTACTGGCTAGTTGAGTTTGGCTACGTCACATGAAGGAAATTAAAAAACTAATTACTTTTGCTCGCTTCGTATAGCGTTATACAGGGTGTTAGTGTGAACATCGTTGTCACTCAAATCATGGGTAGTTGACATAAATAAAAAAATATAGGACCGAGTTAAAAACAGGATAAGTCAATTTCTTTAAAAAAAAAAAAATATCCGGCGATGTCCCCGAAATCATGGCGAGCCCGACTGCACGAGTGACGTAATCGCTGTCCACCCGTCGACGCATCTATCTACTTTCAGAACATAAGTCTCTTAACATTACCTGATAAATGCAAATTTTCCTGGCAAAATAGCGGATTTTCTTAAAAAAAAAAAACGGTTGCTTTTTTCATTGGTTTTAGGTTCTACTAATGAAACTGTCTATGCACGGCATGCCTACTCGCGCCTGGAGGCGCGCGGTGGCTGAGGAGGCGCGCGGGTGGCGGCAGCAGCATCGGGCGACAGCGGCGGCTGAAGGGCGCGCGGGCGGCGCGGGCGCGAGCGCGGACGCGCGCGCCGACCGCCGCCTCACTTCTAAATTTTACCACGACGAAGAAACTACTTTGTAAACCACTTGTATCCTGGATTACACCAGATCGAACAGTCCACTGTATTTTATTTCTCTCTTCTATTCTATTCTCTGCTCCTGTAATTGAGCACAAGGCGTAAACGCGCCAACATATGGTCCTTCGCAAGTTGAACATCACAGCGTGATTTGGCGTTTCCGAGAATACAAGACAACAGACGTTGGTGGACATTGACCCCGCGTCGCTTCGTTGAAAAAAGCAGAATCATCGTCGCCTACGGTTGAAGATTTGAAGTCGCAACTGGGATCGTGGATAAGGACTCGGATATTCGTGAGATCGTTCCTATTATTCCTTTTATCTGTCTATTTCCTATTCATAATTTCCAGTTTATAGTTTTTATAACGCTACTCTTTCTATTAGTTACCGATTCATTGCCCTATTGAGTTGGTTCATAGCGTATTTCATTTACTTTGTCGTATTAATGCATCTTTAATTTTCGTATGCCAAATATATGTTCGCTTAACTGCCTTTCTAAACCGGTTGTACAAGTTAGTGCGACGCATAGCGTGACCTTGACTCATTAACAAGTCAACAGCTGTTCCTTTTGTGCGTTGTTCAGTGCGCTGGATTCTATACAGTTATTTTCGAGCTTATTTCGTTTGTTGCATTTGTTTTTTTTCACCGCACCGGTTTTTTTTTTTAGCCGTTATTTTAAATTTGATTTTTTTTGCTGAGTAATTTTTACAAAATGGCCGACAAGTTGGTGAAGAAACGTAGTTCTATGAAGGCCAAGCTTACAAGCTTTGCTGCTTATTTAAATGTGCTTAAAAGCTGCGACACTCTTTCCAACTTGCAATCAATCGAGCTAGAAACCCGCTTCGACAAATTTGAAGCCATGTACACCGACTTTGACGTATTGCAGACGGAGATCGAGGTGTTGTCGGACACGCCGGACGAGGCCTACGCGGCGAGAGGCCAGTTTGAGCAGCAGTACTACCTGCTGTTAGCGCTGGCGCGGAGCTTGCTATCCGGACCGGGTGACAAGCGTCGCCGTAGTGACTCCGCAGGTTCCGTGGCAGGGTCAGTGACAACAATGCCAGGTGGGACTAAACAAAATTTTGTAGGATTACCTAAAATAGATTTACCACGCTTTGATGGCAGTTATCAGTGTTGGCTTGAGTTTAGGGACACTTTTATATCTCTAATTCACGATTGTCCTTCTATCGACAGCATAAACAAGTTCCATTATTTACGCGCTTCTTTGAAAGGCCAGGCAGCCGAAGTGACTAAAAATATCGATTTTAAGGCGGATCACTATCAATTAGCATGGGACTTGTTGTGCGAAAGGTACAATAACAGTCGTCTTCTTGTAGACAAACATCTGCAAGCTTTATTCGATGTAGAACCAGTCACTACTGAATCTAGTGTTGCTTTGCGTCATCTTGTAGGTGTAACTAATAAAAATATAAGAGCACTCAAGTCATTAGATGAGCCTACTCAGTATTGGAATACCATTATAATATACATGATGTCAAGCAAACTGGATTCGAATACCAGTAGATATTGGGAAGAATATCGAAAGTCTATATCAGGTCCTCTTACACTTACTCAATTTATTACATTCGTTAACAACAAGGCTGAATTATTAGAAACGCTGGAAGATAGTAACAAGCACAGTAATAAAGCAAACAATAATAACAATAAGTCCAAAAGTTTTGCTATTGTTTCACATAATTCAACAAATAAAGCTAATAACAGCAGTAATTCTAGCTCAGAGAAGAAGAAGTTCAAATGTCCTATGTGTTCTGGCGACCACTTTCTATACATTTGTGAGTCTTTTAAAAAGTTAACAATAGAAGAACGTAATAAACAGGCCAAAGATCTCAAAGTGTGCTTAAACTGCCTAAGGTTGGGGCATAATGAAAAAAGGTGCAGAATAACCCACTGTAGGTACTGTGCAGGTAGGCATAACACCCTATTACACATGGAAGGCATAGATACCCCTCCCCCACTAAACCCGATGCCAAGTAATTCCGAAAGTATTGCTCTTTCTGCTAACGCTTCAGCCAATCTACAACCGTATACTCGCTCTTGTGTTTTACTTTCCACAGCGCTGGTGAAGGCGGTGAGTGCCAACGGTGAGAAGTGTGACGCAAGAATCCTACTGGACAGCGGTAGCACGGCTAATTTCATTACCGAGAACTTATGTGGTAAGCTGCGTTTGTCTCGAAACGGCACGGGCTCCACTATAACGGGTATTGGCAACCAAACTAGTACTAGTGCACAATCTTGTAGCCTAACAATCGAGTCTAATTACGGAGACTATTCGGTTAACATTGACTGTTTAATTTTACCAAAAATTACGCATCTTTTACCGTCAGCTCCGATTAGTTTAAATCAACTAACCATACCTGTGGGCATACAACTGGCGGATCCGACATTTAATATTCCATCTGCTATAGATATATTGGTTGGTGTAGATGTGTTTTGGAGCATCATATCAGCCAACCATATAAAACTTGGCAAGAACCAACCTAGGTTATGTGAGAGTAGATTAGGGTGGTTAGTTTCAGGCTCCGTAAGCTGTCACTCACGTACGTCCCACTCACACTTCTGTAATCTGGCCAAAACCAAGCCCAGTACAGATTTATCAAAATTTTGGGAACTGGACACGGTGTCTGAAAAGCACTCCCTTTCTTCAGAAGAAAGGGCTTGCGAAAACAGTTTTTATAAGAACACAGAACGTAGGGACGACGGTCGTTTTGTCGTCACAATTCCGTTTAAGTCAGATCCTTCTGTATTAGGAGACTCATACGGTATCGCAAAGCGCCGTTTTTTATCAATAGAAAAACGTTTTCAACGTGACCCTAAGTTCAAGTCAATGTATTTAGACTTTATGTCAGAGTACGAGAGTCTAGGTCATATGACGGAAAATGATTCCATTTCAAAGCCAGCAGGTGAGGTCAAATATTTTTTACCACACCATGGGGTCCTGCGCGAGTCTAGTGCTACTACTAAGTAACGCACTGTATTTGATGCATCTGCAAAAACAACAACAGGTATATCTCTCAATGACTTGCAATTTGTAGGGCCGACCGTTCAGGACGATTTGCTTTCTATTTTAATACGGTTTCGACAGCATAAATTCGTGATCTCGGCAGATATCGAAAAAATGTATCGGGCTATTGAAGTAAATCCTATCCAAAGGTCACTACAACAAATCATTTTTCGTAAAGATTCTACAGAACCGTTAAAAACATATACTTTAAACACGGTTACTTACGGTACAGCGTCAGCTCCGTATTTGGCTACTAAGTGTTTAGTGAGCTTAGCTGATAAAGCATCAAATCCTTTAGTCAAGCGTTCTATTCAGCATGACTTTTATGTAGATGATTACCTTAGTGGTTCAGACACAATCACAGGTGCACTACAATTGTGTAAGGAGACGCAAGCTATTATGGCGTCTGCTAAATTTAATTTAAGAAAGTGGCAATCCAATAGCCCAGAAATTTTAAAACAATTAGGTAGTTCATGCGACTCAAGTAGTGTAATGTTAGACCTTTCAGACAACAATACTGCTTCTAAAACGTTAGGTGTACATTGGTTATGCGATTCTGATAAGTTAGGATTCTCTATTAATATCGAATGCTGCAAAAGCAAAATAACAAAACGACATATTTTATCTGTAATTAGTCAGATTTTCGACCCACTAGGCTTAGTCGGTCCCTGCATTGTTGAAGCAAAAATATTAATGCAGAGACTCTGGAAAGATAAATGTGAGTGGGACGACGAAGTGTCGCAGGAAGTTACAGACTCATGGCTAGTTTTTTCGAGTACCTTGCCTTGTTTAAATAACATAAAAATTCCACGATGGATTTTATGCAATAATTCGATAACCCATGAGGTTCACGTATTTACGGATGCGTCTGAAAGGGCTTATGGCGCCTGCCTATATATTCGTTCTATAACCAGTTCAGGTACAGTCACTGTTCACCTGCTAACTTCCAAAAGCCGTGTGGCACCAATCAGGCCTACTACTACTCCACGGTTGGAACTGTGTGGGGCTCTGTTAGGTTCCAGGTTGTGCACAAAGGTAAGAGAGTCTCTCACGTTACCAATACACCGGTTTCACTATTGGTGTGATTCCACAATAGTGCTAGGATGGTTGTCTACACCGGCCCAGCAACTAAAACCTTTCGTTAGAAATCGTGTCAACGAGATTCAAGAGAGTAGCTCGGGTACTAAGTGGAGATACGTGCCGTCTAAGGATAATCCGGCGGATCTTGTCTCTCGTGGGCTGAAGGCTGATCTCATCAGCGGTTCTGCGCTTTGGTGGTCAGGCCCTCGGTTTTTATTAAATAATGAAAGTGTGTGGCCACAACAGCCAAATAAATGCGTGAAACAAGATCTACCAGAAGTAATTTCTAACTTGGTAGATAGTCATAACAGTAATTCTAGTGCTAACCTAACATGTAGTTCAGTCATACACTATTTGATTCACAAATATTCTAATTTTAATTATTTACAACGCGTCGTAGCTTACATTTTAAGATTTATTCACAATGTTGGCAGTAATAACTCTAAAATAACGGGTTCCCTTTCTGCTGATGAACTTAAAAAAGCTTTATTCCTTATATTACGTGTAGCTCAATCTGAAATGTTCCCGGATGAGTACACTGTTCTTAAAACTGGAAAGTCACTGACACGTAAAAATAGGTTAATCTCTTTGACTCCCTTTTTAGATTGTGACAATATTATTCGTGTAGGGGGCAGACTAAACAACTCTCCGTATGAATTTGACGTAAAACATCCAATTCTACTCTGTAATAAGCATCACTTCACGAAATTACTATTTCGTATGCAACATCAAAACCTCCTACATGCAGGTCCACAATCGCTTCTATCGACTATTCGCCAAACTTATTGGCCCTTGGGGGGCAGAAATCTTGCTAAGTTAACTGTAAACAAATGCCTGAAATGTTTCAGATATAAAGCTCAAAATGTGCAGCCAATCATGGGACAATTACCAGACACTAGAAGCACTTTAGAGTTTCCATTTATTAATAGTAGCGTCGACTATGCCGGGCCTATACTGATATCTGACCGGAAAGGTCGGGGATCTCGATTGATAAAGTCCTACCTGTGCATTTTTGTATGCATGGCTACCAAGGCTGCGCATCTCGAACTTGTCACGGACCTCTCTAAAGAGGCCTACAGGGCTGCTTTAAATCGTTTTGTCGCACGTCGCGGAAGGCCACGTACTATCTTGTCCGATAATGGAACAAATTTTGTCGGAGCATGTAACGAGTTAACTAAATTTTTACAGGACTCTGATGTTGCAAGCGAAATAGCTCAGGAGGGAATACAATTCAGGTTTGCACCGGCGTATTCTCCACATTTTAACGGTCTTGCCGAGGCTGCGGTTCGGTCAACCAAATTCCACTTAAAACGACTCTTACAGCTCACTCACTTCACTTACGAGGAAATGGCTACATGCCTTACTCAAATAGAGGCAATATTAAATTCTAGACCCCTTACTCCTCTCTCCACTAATCCTCTTGATTTCTCTGCCCTTACTCCTTCTCACTTCCTTATTGGACGCTCACTAATGTCGGTTCCAAATCCACAGGTTACCGATGCCAACATCAATCGCTTGGAGCGCTACCAACGCGTGGAGTGTATAAGACAACACTTTTGGAAGAGATTTAATCTAGAGTACATTTCCAATCTTCAGCAAAAAACCAAATGGCCGACCTCTACCAACGGTGACATTGCGTTGGGCTCACTCGTTCTTGTAAAGGACAAGGCGCTCCCACCGCTCTGCTGGTTGCTGGGACGCGTCGTGCAGGTGTACCCCGGCAGCGACGGCATCACGAGGGTCGCAGATCTGAAGACGAAGAGAGGGACGATTCGGCGCGGCTTCAACACTATCTGCCCGCTTCCTCTTTGAAGTCCACTTCAACCCGGGGAGCATGTCTATGCACGGCATGCCTACTCGCGCCTGGAGGCGCGCGGTGGCTGAGGAGGCGCGCGGGTGGCGGCAGCAGCATCGGGCGACAGCGGCGGCTGAAGGGTGCGCGGGCGGCGCGGGCGCGAGCGCGGACGCGCGCGCCGACCGCCGCCTCACTTCTAAATTTTACCACGACGAAGAAACTACTTTGTAAACCACTTGTATCCTGGATTACACCAGATCGAACAGTCCACTGTATTTTATTTCTCTCTTCTATTCTATTCTCTGCTCCTGTAATTGAGCACAAGGCGTAAACGCGCCAACAGAAACCAAACCCCTGGTTTCAAGGATAACGGTGTTCACACTAACACCCTGTATAGCCATATATTGGGGTACTTTTAGAGAGAGAGAAGCGAGAAAAACATTTTACACCTTGATGAAAAAGCTCTAGCTTATCCATGCCATAAAACCAATTACACTTGAAGACCCACGCCTTCAAAGCGTGCTTGTTCGATGAATACGGCGATTTAGTTCAGCAAGTTGGGAAACAGGAATATTCTGCATACATTGCTCTTATACAAAGTGGGAGGGACATTAACGCTAAAACGGTTAAAACGTATTCAGTACATAAATCTGAACCTGAAACATAGAAATGTTTCATCGATAATATTAAAAATAATCAGCTGTTCCAAAATTTTTATAATAAAACTAGCTGACCCGCGCCACTTCGCCTGCGTCTCATAAATTGAGATGTAAGCTATCCTATCTCTCAAGTTGGATCAAACTGCACAGTGTACTTTGATTAAAATCAGTTAAATAGTTTAGGAGTCCATCGCGGACAAACAACGTGACACGTAATTTATTTATATATTAAGAAGATAAGAAGATAATCCTTCATCATCATCATCATCATTTCAGCCGAAAGAGTTTTCTTAGAGAGAATAAGATAGCAATAGCCTAAATTAAGTTTAGATTGTGCACCACAGAATATTGACACTAGTGTCTAAAAAAATGGAAAGACTATCGTAGGTATAGAGTTCATAAGCGCAGCTGCGGGGCATGAAGACCTGGTTTCGATTCTAAGGTCAGACAGTTTAATTGAGATTTTCGTCCAGAATTTCCAGGTCACGGACTCTGATAAGTTCACTTAGGTTCTGTTATTTGTTAAGTAAGACTTCTGCATGACCCTCATAAGATTGCAAGCGTGATGTGTTGATGTTAGCTAACACGGCTTGCAAGCGTGCTTCTGCCATCATCATCATTCTCTTGCCCTTATCCCAATTTATTTGGGGTCGGCGCAGCATGTCTTCTTCTTCCATACTCCTCTATTTTTGTCATCTCATCAGACACTTCCTTTCTTACCATATCCTTCTTAACACAGTCCATCCATCGTTTCTTTAGCCTTCCTCTACTCAAATACCCATCCACATTCATACTCAAAACTTTTTTCACGACATTTTCCTCATTCCTCCTCATCACATGCCCATACCACGATAGCCGAGAGCGTGCTTCTGCCTTATATTGCTATGCACTAACTTTCAAAGAGGAAAGAGAAAAAGTATCAGTTATGGAATAAAAAGGAATAAGATGGGTACGTTCAACGTACGTACGTTAGTATAAACTGGGTTGTGGAGATCATATAGGTACTCGCTCCATGTAAAATACTGTTTTTTTTTTAAATTAGTTTTCTACCTCAGACGTGGGGGTCCGCGTTTCATTTACATTTTATTTATTGTTTGATTGGTTTAGAAAAAAGTAAAACTACGATCGTGCTCCATCATTGGACACGTTACATCAAACTAAGCTTATTATTAGTAACTTAAGATCTACGTGAGTCCATCAAATATCATTTTTTTGAGGCTTTACAGTCGTTGATGTTAACAAAAATCTACACTTCTTTTTTTTCTGCTTCATAACTGCATGGTAATGTGAGTCGACCGGCAGCAACCGTCGGCACCCGTTCACGGACATGACCTGCACGTCCACGCCGCTTAGCTCAACCATTTTGTAGGGAACTTAGCGACCGCATGTGCAGCGCCACCATCGGCACTGTTTTTACGTGAGCATGACAGACTCACCCTGCCATGCAGTTTTACATTCTCTTTGCTGGTATTCAGCTGCATCCAGTTAGACTAGATGCTGACCCCAACATAATTGGGAAAATGCTGAAAGTTAGTACGTTCAATACTGGTGGTAACTTCTTCTAACCTTATCTCAACTATATTGAGCTTCCAATGTAACCAGATGCAGCTGAATACCAGTATTTTACATAGAGCGACTGCCTATCTGACCTCCACAACATATTTAGTGCTGGGTATTACGATACCCCTTTGTAAGACTGGCTGTCAGACTTTGGAACCTCTGACTACTTGTAACGACTCTCAAAGATCTACAATTGACAGCCGGGACCAACAGCTTCATGTGCTTTCCGAGGCACGAAGGAAACTCGGTATGTAATGGGTGGTCATACATCCACAGACCAACCTAGGCATGCGAGGCTTAACCTGGACATCGACTCGAGCGTCTGTTGTTATTCAAACTCAAACTCTTAATTGCATTCTTGTGTACATTCAGTTGTTTCATATAAAATCAAAATCAAAATCAAAATCAAAGCATTTATTTCAAGTAAGCCAATAACAGGCACTTTTGAATTGTCGAAACAAAGATGAACATTTAAAGTAGCTACAGTCCCAGTCACAAGACATAAAAACTGTGAAAGTACTGTAGTTGCCCATTCCCTAGCGTAGATCTCTATGGAGAAGAACGGGCAAGAAACTCCATGGACACTCTTTTAAATCAAAATATTGTTACAAAATCTTGGTTACATCATTCATGTTGAGATGGTAGATTATGTGAGAACAATGTAGCAAGATGTGCACGTTTAAAGTGTCCATAGTAAAAACAAAATAATTCATTCAAATAAGCCATGGCAACTAAGAGATGACCAGTCACAACTGACAGCACCCGTTCACGAACATGACGCATGGATCAGCACCATTCAGCTCAACCACTTTGAAGGGAGCTAAATGATCCGACACACGCGCCACCATCAGCGAGACATTTGAGTGAGCATGACATACTCTCAACCGCCAGGGCACATTCAAGTCAAAAACTAAAGTAGGTTTCCAGTGAATGATAGCTTTCTAGTACATAGTACTCACACAATATGGGCTATGCGATTATATAATACTAACATTGAATCTATACAATGCAAAGATAGTTGTACAATCTTCAGCAGCTCCAACAATACCATTTAATGCTATCAAGTTTTGCGCCCCTGTTCTTGTGGAGCAGGACCAGCATTGAGCCAAGCATTTTTATCAGCGATATAAACGCTCAACTTGTAATATGCTTGCTTACATAATGTGCGTTTAATACATGTTTTAAATTTCGTCTCATTCAGTTCAAGAATACTTTGTGGAATTTTATTATAGCATCTCAAACAGTACCCCATGAAAGATGAGTCTACTTTAGCGAGTCTAAAGCCTGGCTGAACTAGTTGGTCCCTATTTCTAGTACTGTAATTGTGTCTGTCGCCTCTTTTACCGAAAAGATGCAGATTTTTTCTGACGTACATTATGTTTTCGTAGATGTATTGGCAATGAACCGTCATGATGCCAATATCCTTAAATAGTTCCCTTAGAGAATCGCGCCTACGAAGATTGTATATGGCTCTGATGGCTCTTTTCTGCAGAATAAATATAGACTCAATATCAGCAGCCCGTCCCCATAGCAAAATACCGTAAGACATTATACTATGGAAGTAACTAAAATAGACCAGTCTAGCGGTATCCACATCAGTGAATTGACGGATTTTTCTAATGGCATATGCTGCTGAACTTAAGCGCCCCGCAAGAGATGTTAAATGAGAACCCCATTGTAGCCTTGAATCAAGCGTAAGCCCCAGGAAAACCGTTTTATCTACGAATTCGAGTTTCTCTTTATTCAATATTATCTCACAATCACTACTTTTAACATTCGGTAATGAAAATCTTATGCATTTAGTTTTTTTTTCATTTAATACCAAATTGTTTGCTGTGAACCAATTTTGGACCTGAAGTAGGGCATCATTCACGTCATCTAGATTGTTGGCCCGTCTATTTATCTTAAAAATTAGAGAAGTGTCATCAGCAAACAACACCATATTTTGAGATTGGTGTTTCAACAAATAGGGTAGATCATTTATATAGACTAGAAAAAGGAAAGGACCCAATATTGAGCCTTGCGGAACCCCCATTTTTACATTCAAACCCTGTGAATTAACACCGTTTATTTGAACATGTTGTTTTCTATCGCTCAAATAAGATTTTAGCAGGCTAAGTGCAAGTTTACCCAGTCCGTAATGCTCCAGTTTCAAAAGCAATGTGTCGTGATTTACGCAATCGAAAGCTATGGAGAGGTCACAGAAAATTCCTATTGCGTCTTGGGACTCTTCCCACGCAGCAAATATGTGCTTTAATAGGGTTACACCGGCGTCAGTTGTACAACGTCCCTTGGTGAAACCATACTGTTGATCATGGAAGATTCTGTTGGTGGTAAAATGATAGAGCATTTGATTAAGCATTACTTTTTCAAAAACCTTGCTAAAAACTGGTAATACGGATACAGGTCTATAATTATTGGCATCTTTGCTGTCCCCGGATTTGAAAAGAGGTATGACTTTACTGTATTTCACTAAATCAGGGAAAACTCCTTGGTCTACACATAAATTAAAAATTAAAGCTAAGTACGGGGCTATGGTCTCAAGTATAGATGTGCAAACTTTGATAGACATTCCCCATAAATCTTCAGTCAGTTTGATTTTAATTTGCCGGAAAGCTTTAATAACTGTCATGGGGTTAATGTGTTTAAATTTAAATTCAGCCAGGCAGCCAGACACATTCGCCTTTAATAAGCCAATTGAGGCTTCAGGTGAGGAATTAAGAGCCTCCGTAGTTTTTATTGGTATTTCGGTAAAAAAATTAACAAATTCTTGAGCTACTTCCTGATTAGAGCTTTTAAGACCACATGCTGTATCTAATGTAAAAGTATTATTACGTATTTTCTTTCTGTTGGTCTCGTTATTTATAACTTTCCAAACGGTCTTTATTTTATTTTCCGCTGTTTTGATCTTGTTGCTAATGTGCAGGGCTTTAGCAACCTTGCAAGTATTTCTAAAAATCTTTGAATACGTAGCAACATACTTGCTAAAAGTTTCAGTGTTTATAAAAGGCTTAAGGCTGTAAAGCTCAAATAGCCTTTCCCTACTTTTTCTGATACCTCTAGTTGCCCAATCACTAAATATAAATTTAGGGCAAATACTCTTTGTCTTCTTTTCAAAAGTTTTGTTGAATTCCGTGTGAACTAATGAAAAGAAACGATCATACAATTGATTTATATTAATATCCTCTTGGCTCATTACACTTAACTTGTTCTGTAGGGAAGTATTATACCTCTTTAATTTGCAAGAAGTTATAGGTCTAAATTTAATCTGAACTTTTTGCATTGAAGTTTTACACCTAAAAGTTACAGTTTGTCCGCTATGGTCAGACGGCAAACAATTTATTATGGCTTTATCTAAGTAATCACAATCGCAGAAAACATTATCTATACAAGTAGCAGAAGAAGTTGTGATTCTAGTGGGTTCAATAAACACGTTAGTCAAGTCAAATGACTTAAAAAGATTTAATAACCGACTGCTATTTGAATTTTCTTCTAAAATATTGATATTGAAATCACCACAAATTATTTTAGATTTATTACTGGCTGCAAGTTTTGCCAGGACATCTTCCATTATAGATTCAAATATGGAAAAGTTTTGATAGTTTGGGGGTCTGTACACACACACAATTATATGCTTATCTAGCTCAACACAGGACAGTTCGACACAATGTTCAACCGAGAGACCTACTATGTCATTACGTTGCTTATATTTAAAACTATTTTTTATTAATATTAGGGAACCTCCACGAAGCATAGTTTTACGGTTAAAGCAGCTACCCACCATATAGTTCTCATAATTAATAAGCATTTGGTAATCCTTTAGCCAATGTTCAGTAAAACAAATAATGTCAAACTTACTATTTTCTAAAAACAATTCAATTTCTAATAATTTGGAAGAAATGCCTTGGATATTTTGGTGGAATAATTTTAAGGTGTTCTGCTGAGGCCCTTTTTTACTACTAATGGAGTGCAAGAAGATACCTTGCTGTTGGTAGGATTAACAAAAATATTGTTAATGGTACCTTCTGTTGTCTCACTTACTAGTTTAAATTCATATTAAAATTTGGAGTGAGGCCGGAGACACCCGTGCCATTTTCAGACAACAAGACCCTATCACTAATAAACCCTAATTGAGAATTTTCCATGGTGACAGATGGATCTTCCCCAGTAAAATGTGTGTAAACATTTATAGCACTAGTGCTATATACATTTGTGCCAGTCACCTGTACATTAGTAGAATTACTAATTGTCGCAGTGTTAATAATATAACTAAACTTAGACATACTATTTATGTCTGTGTGAATACTATAAGCTAATAGCCGAGCTATTTTGTGTCTACATACAATAGGTAGATACACCTTACCCCGTGATGACTTAAGATTACCAACTATAGTGTTGATATCCAGATACATAAGCCTGTCACTATAGTGACCTACTAAAAAATGTACATGTTTATTCAACATAATGTATATAATCGTTTTTCCTACTACTTAAATTTTCAAAATATGGAAAAGCACACTATAAAGGGTGTAAAACACCTCTTCAAGAAGCCGAAAGGCACTAAGTGCCTTTCGGCTTCTTGAAGTTCTTGAACAAGTCTTGTTCTCTCCATCATTGTGATTATTTTTTTGTTCTACATCATACCTGGGAACCTTCTAGTTACGGAGATATGGGGGGTCAAAGTTATAACTTTTTGCAAGATTTTTTTTTGTATGATTTTGACTTTTAACACCTCCAAGACCCTCGTACTATTCAATCCATCCATCATCACAATGTTTTAAGTGCGGTACATTGAGTTCTACTACAAAACATGATTTATAACATCAAAAAAAAAGTTGTTTCCCAGCAATATTTTTTTTGCGTAAAGTTACTTAGTTTGATGTACAGAATGCTTGGTTAACGGCTTTGTGATGAGGTGGTTTACACCCTGTATATGTTAGTAAGTTCCAACATGACACCCGGTTAGGGCACGGCAACATAATAAGTAGGTTGAACAAAACAAGCATCCAGTGATTAGGTATACTGGATTGCGAGTTTGTTAAACAACTAATAATATATAATTACTATCGAAAATATTCCTAGTACCTATTAGGTTTATGTAGTTATTTTTATGAATATCATAAGGTTATTGACTGATTTTTTTAGGTGTTTCGTTTGTTATTAATTTGTATTAGTTATTAAAAATAAATAAATAATATAATTAATTTGTATTAATTATTATATTTTATTAATTTATTTTCTGTATTATATTTTCATTGTATAAATTTGTTTTGTTATGATCTGTGTAAGTGTAAGTATTTAGCCATTAGGACCAGCTGTGTGACTTTCTAAGACCTCATTCTAACTTCGAATCTGAATCCGCGGTGAGTTTCTTGAATCGCATTCTAAAAACTCGGTTGATTTTTCAAATTTACACTAGCGCCACCCTTTTTTTTTTTTTTTTTTTTTTTTTTTTTTAGGATGGGAAATCATCAAATAACTTCTCCCACTCTGGGCGGAGCGGGAGGGAGTGTCAGACTCTTACTGACTAAAACCCATCCATGTTCCTTCCTCGCCCTTTATGTTCCGGGGCCGCGGTATCTCTTTCGAACAGGCCCGCAACCCCGGCAGGCTTCGGCCCTTGCGGGCCCCTCACCTTTTGCTGACATCTCTTTGAGGCGCGCGTGGCCCCCGACGCCCGTTGCGTCTCCCGCGGCGGCCGGGAAGAGAGGATCTCTCCCTCTCTCGTTCCGCCACCTCCTTCGCTAGCATGACCGCTTCGCAGAAGGAGGCGACGGCTTCCCATTCCGTCTCGCTCCGGACCATGGATTGAACCAGGGCCGGACGCGAGAGGTCGCCGCCGCCGATCGCCGCCACGAGGACACGGCGGAGCTCCGCCCACGCAGGGCAGACTTCCACCGTGTGCTCCACCGTGTCCTCCGGTCGATCCTCGCAGTGGAGACATGCGGGCGATTCCTCCCGCCCGATTCGGTGCAGGTACCTCCCGAAACATCCGTGTCCGGTGAGGACCTGCGTCAGGCGGAAGGTGAGGACGCCGTGGCGCCTCTCTAGCCACTCCTCAAAGAGGGGACTTACCGCCACTATCGTGGCGTGCCCTCACTAGCGCCACCCTTGCGAGCGTGTCAGCGAGTTGAACTAAATTGACAGGGAGATTTTGACACATGAAGTATGAAATAACGTCAGAAGTGGCATTCTGTAAGGTAATTCCCCCGTCACTTCCTTTAACTAAGTGTTGCTTACAGAATGCTAAATCAAGGTCATTTTTAACCTCCTGCCGGGGTTGCGGGCCTGTTCGAAAGAGATACCGTGGCCTCGGAACATAAAGGGCGAGGAAGGAACATGGATGGGTTTTTGTCAGTAAGAGTCTGACACTCGCTCCCGCTCCGCCCAGAGTGGGAGAAGTCATTTGATGATTTCCCATCCTAAAAAAAAGGTCATTTTTAACCTTATGCAAAGTGAGAGTGATAGCGACGTGAGTGCGAGTTGTTGTTTGAATTTTACAGAATCAACCGGCTAAACTGTTCGAAGTATTTAAGTATAGTGGATAGTGCCCAACCTGTTGTCAAAGTTTTTACGCCGCTCATGGGCGTTTGAATTGGTTTTACGTACCACCGTGAAATATCTCACAGGCATGCTGGTTTCCTCATGATGTTTTCCCTTCACCGAAGCAAGTTATAATTATACAATACGCAAATGAGTCTGAAAACTCAGATGTGCGTGGCTTGGATTCTAACTCGAGACCTATGATTGCACGATGAAAATATGCTTCCAAAAATTACGTAGGCACAATAAAAGTTTATTTTCGACTCAGAAATGAGCTTCCCTGATGGTTCTAATAAAAGAAGACTTGATATTGTTTGCCAAACAATTTACTGTGCTTTAAAAATACAACATTATTTTTAGAAAAGAGCGCTCCCTTACAAATTGTATTCCGATTTTATAGCTTGTATTATGTCTGCTTTGGTTCTTATTTACATCGTTGTAAATAAACTCGTAATTTTTTGGTAGTGGTAGATTGGAGGGAAGGAAATAGGTTCTTGTAAGAGGTCGAATTGAATTAGCTTGTGTAATTCAGCTGCTGTATCTAATCGTGATAAAATAGCAACCACGTATAATATGCCAGCGATATATTGAAAAACCGGTAGATTGTTATATAACCAGCGACGTTATAAACCCTCGAAATATTGTCAAACAAACATACTGCTTACAATTATATTATACTAGCTTCTGCCAGCGGCTTCGCCCGCGTGAAGTTTGATAATTGTCCCATAGGATCTTACTACCGGGATAAAAAGTATCCTATGTGTTAATCCAGGTTATAAACTATCTGTGTGCAAAATTTCATCCAAATCCGTTCAGAAGTTTTTTCGTGAAAGAGTAACAAACATACATCCATCCTCACAAACTTTCGCATTTATAATATTAGTAGGAAGTAGGATGACGCATTATTTTTCGGGAGATTATAATCTAACGAAGTGAAACCGTAATATTGTGAAATGTACACATTACCGACATCATTTTTGACACACACGACAAAATGCACGTACACGGTCAAAATGCATGAACAGCAGTTTTTTTCCGACGCATGTAGAAAACACGGTTTGTAATGGACCCATCCACTGACCATCCTAGGCAAGTCAGCTTAACATAAAAATTTTCCTCGAGCGTCTGTTATTATTTAGCCACGAGTTACTTATGGTATGTTTAAATAAAATACTTGTTTTATCATTAATAAATATCAATACTATCACAAAAAGAAACTGATATTTTAAGTCTTTTCAAGATCCGACAAGAACTTTCCAGAACTAGAACAAAATCGAGCTTTAAGCGGTGTCACACACATATCGCCGACAAGAAAGTGTAAGACATCCTTTATACGTAGGTGTCACGAACAACAAAGGAATTTTGTCAAAAGGTATCTGAGTCCTTTCAAGTAATACCTTAGTCGCCTTTGGAAAGACTCGAATCTATACTGGATGTCATGTTGCGAGTAACTGTAGTGAACCAGTCAAAATTGCAAAAAGCTGCCAGACACAGTTCCGTTTTTATATCAGTCTGGCTTAGAAAGAAATTAAAGAAGATTTATATTGTCACTTACGGGATATCTTCCGTGATTACCTATTTGTTATGATGAGCTCCCGATATTTCAACGCTGTTGCAAGCGCCATGATCGCGGGTTGACTGGAGTATTTATTTATTTATTAAAACTTTATGCACAAGTAAAAACAACCGCATAATTGCATAACTTGATAAAAAATGCTAAGCTTTACCGCGGCAGTCCCCGAGAGCCACACGTCTTTTTAATACAAGTTGCAATTGTAATTTTTCTTCGTACTATACAACTTATCCATCAGCACAATTCGAGTGAGTTCCATTGAGTTCTTCCATAAAACATGATTTTTCACCCCACACAAAATGTCGTTTTCCAGGAATCATGTTTGCGTAAAGTTACTTAGTTTGATTTACAAAGTGCATGGTTGACGTCTTTGTCATGACTCTGTTTATCATCATGCCTGTAATCCCCGAATGGTTAGGCAGCGGTTTACCTAATAGTATAGCCATACTTTGCCAATTATAAGTCCTATGTATAAGGAGCGAGCGTATTGCCTCCGTCATCATTTCAGCCGAAAAACGTCCATTGCTCCCCGAAGTGCCGCCACATCGACCGGTCCCGTGCGACTTGCATCCACCGAATTCCTGCAACCTTCACCAAGTCATCGGTCCACCTAGAGGGAGGTCTTCCAATGCAAAGTCTTTCGGTTCGCGATTGCCATTTCAGAGCTTTTCGGCCCCATCAGTCATCCGTTCTGCGAGCAATGTCACCCACTGCCACTTAAGTTTGGCAGTTCTTAGAGCTACGTCGGTAATCTTGGTTCTCTTGCAGATGACTTCATTTCTGATTCGATCACGCAAAGAAACTCTGAACGTAGCTCCTCTCCATTGCCCTTTTGGATGACTTTAAACCTTCTGTTAAGGCCCATTGTAAGCGACCACGTTTCGGTCCCGCATGCAATCACTGGCAACACACTCGTCTGGGTGTTCAGTCTCAGTGTATACCACACCCTTAAAATGTATAACCTTTGTGATTATTATACTTTCTGATAACACGGCTGTATAACCAACTTACCGAAGAGACAAGAAGTATATGAAAATACATCAAATATGTCAGGAAAACATTTGTTTTACCTGTTAGTCCTGTGACCTAAAAAAACATTTGTACGATCAGCTATAAAATGGTTTAGTGACCATAAACAATCTCAGCTTTGATTTATTAGTTTGAGCATACAGGTTGTAATGTGTTTAGGGGTTCGTGGCCAAGTAATGACATGTGATGGATCAGGTTCCCTGCCGGGGTTGCGGGCCTGTTCGAAAGAGATACGCGGCCCCGGAACATAAAGGGCGAGGAAGGAACATGGATGGGTTTTAGTCAGTAAGAGTCTGACACTCCCTCCCGCTCCGCCCAGAGTGGGAGAAGTCATTTGATGATTGCCCATCCTCAAACAAAAAAAAAATGGATCAGGTTAAGCTACGCTGCCCAAGGTTGATCTGTGGATGGATTACCACCTTCACACAGCCCTTCGTGCATCGGAGAGTATGTTAAGTTTTTGGTTCTGAACTGTCATTTGTAGATACATATTTGCCAATTGCAACGGGTCTTTAAAAGCTGTCAGACTAAGGTCCATGTTCACCGAAAAGATAACAGCCTGATTATCTAAAAGTAGCTGTCACAGTGACATGTTCAAATACAAAAATGTGTTTTAAACAGCTATTTTAGATAGTCACAAACATTTATTAAAGGTCGAGTACTTTGTAATCTAATGGCTGGTAGATAAATGTCAAAATGGCAGACGTTATTATTAGATACCTGTATAACTGTCGAAATAATCGGAACATACCACCTGGAGATGGTGTATTCCGATCTCTGCCCGCCATTTTTGAAAATACAGGCACATTGTTTCTTTTAAAAGACGTGTTTCACAGGCCCTCATTTTTCCGAATCATACATTTTGTATCCATAGTCAAGTAATTTTTTTTTATTGAGGAGTTTAAGTTTTTACATGCAACTATTTTTTGCAGTAGACAAAAATTTTAGCGAAGTAAGAACCGTCAAAGATAAACCAACGCTTAGAGTTCTAACTTCCTATTTGTTTTACACTTTACAATGTAATTTGTGGGCTAAACTGTAAACCAATTAGCTTCTTCGACCGTACATTCTAAAAATTGTATATTAAGTAATAATTAATTCTACTCGAGTATTACTTTAACTTGTTTAATGGGTGTTAAAATTCTCACGAAATGCTCAGTTACTTTTTTATAATACATACTCCAAAAAGTCAAGAATGTATGGGCAGATGTTTTTCTTTCACCCCTTAAAATCAGTGCCGTACCAAAAAGCTCATAACTCTAGAAGAAAAGTCATAAAAACACACAACTCAGACATACATTTTAGTATCTATCTACCAAAACTAACAAAAACTAACTTCAGTTTTACTAGTGAACTAACTAAACTACCTGTCTGTTGTTCTGTTATTAAGTTGTTTTGACTTTCTGCGAATAAAAGGTATTGATTTTGTAATAATAGTAAATACAACTAAATGATGACGCACGCTAGACCATGCCGAGTCCGAGGCGAGTGTTGACCGTGCAATTTTGTATGGACACACTCACGCTTCCGAGCGAAACTAGCACGCTCAAGAAGCACAGACGCAAACAGCCGTCATTCCGTCCTCGCTGTCGAGGACCGTCGCGATGCCACGATTCAAACCCTCCCTGTTCCTTGCTCGTGCAAGCGCACGTGGCTGAGCCTGTAGTCCAAATCCAGTCCCTAAATAATGACACCACTCAGATCCAGCCTGTCCCCTCGCTGTCCTCTTCCAGCGACGCCCTAAGCCGAGGCCCGTACCCCGCAGGGGGTGCCCTTACCACACGCTAAGGGCACCCCCTGCGGGGTACGGGCAGTTGCATAGTTTGTAAGTTGTGTTATGCCCTGGCTGGAGGCCTTACACTCAAGGCACCCAAAGGATAGTCCGGTTAAGCCGACGACAACCTCTCGCTTCAGAACCGCTACCGAGCAACGGACAATGGATGGTCATACAGAATTGCACGAACGACACTCGGCTTGGACCCGGCAGGGTTTAGCGTGTGTCATCATTAAAACAAGATGGTTGGATTGTTTGAGGAATTATATCAATGAAAAAATCAAAGCGTGAAGACTTTTCTGTTCATTGGTTACTGTGTTTTTATTTTCATTTATTGGTTGTTGCAAATTGTTCGTGGAGACATTGTCCAGCATATTATATCGAGGCCTAGAACACACTCCACCCAATTCCAACAGCAATTTACCTCACTGATGTCACCTAAATCCTACCTTACAAATGTACACACAATACCATAACAATTTTGGCAGCAAATTGAGAACAGTTAACAGACACGTCGGCCACAACTTGTAGTTCTAAGACAGGACTGATGATATTGTTATTACTAACGTTGCTAGACAGACATCTAGATAGAGATGTGCCGATAAGTCGACGACTAGTCGGAAAAGCTGTCAATTCGGCCACATTTGTAGCCCGCGAATATTCGCCAAGTGACTATTCTATTTTGTTAGTTGTTACTTTCTAATCAGCTTTACAGTTTGTTAAATAATCTAGGAATCGGAACTCCTCCTTAGGTGACGAATTTCAACTTTGGTCGGTCAAAGAAAGGCCGACTAATTGGTCGATCATTCCTTTCGGTGGTGTGAACACCACCACGTCAGACTCATCATCGCGACTCATATGTAGCGGCTGAGTCGCTCGTAACAGATTTGGAATTTATAAGGTGCGACAGACGATCGGAATGCATACCGCGAAGGCTGGTTCTAGGAAGCACGGGAAAAGAACACATAGAAGAAACTGGGGGAGGCTTTTACCCATCAGAAGAACAATTGTACAGGTTTTAATAAAAAAGGTGCAAACTTATAAATTACGGCCGGTACGAGTAATATCAGACGAATGCGAGCGACTCAGCCGTATATGAGTCGCGATGATGAGTCTTGCGTGGTGGTGTTCATATCACCAAAAGCAATGGTGGGCCGATTAGTCGGCCTTCATCAATCGACTAGTCCGCCAGTCAGCTATTCGGCCCATCTCTAATCTAGATCTTATACAATGTAGTGCGTATCTACCCTAAATTACTTGAAAGGGTACACGCCTAAATGACTTCTGTTACGTTATATCTAAGTGTGTCTAATATTCTACGAAATTGCCTGACATATACATACATACATGAATTAATTTGCATGTGTTTATGGAAAAGTAAATGAGTACATTCATCGTATGTCAATTGTTTTCGTTGTGTTGTATTTATAAACGTGTCTAAATCAGTACCAAGGGCTGCCTATCTACGTACTCGTACAGTCACGTCTAATAATATGTATACACTCTCCTTAACATTATAGCTATTTTTTGGAGAAATAATTATTGTAACTAGGAGATTGAATCTTTATCATAAAAATATGAGTTCCAGAATACTATGTACGTAATAACATTAAATTTTAATCAGTACATTAGGAGAGACACAATTTAAAAAAATCTTAAATGTTTACATATTATTAGACGTGACTGTACATACCGTTACAAGTACGTATGTGATTTGCAGTGTATACGTAATGATATGGTTTTTAGTAATTTTTGTTTAAAATGTCATGATAACAATTTTGGCAACACTGTGAAGTAGAATATAGTTTTGCTAGAACAGTAAATATTGTTAACTAGCTTGGAAAAACAAATAAATTAGAATAGGTTGAAGAAAAAGAATAATGATAAGTTATTTAAGGCGCGGCTTCCTTGATATTAACATAGAACATAATTACACTTAAAGTACTTACGGGATTATATCCGTGATTTTCTTTTGTTTTGAGCACCCGATATTTCGACGCTGTTGCAAGCATCATGATCGCGGGAATACTGACGGACACGTATATAATCCCGTAAGTACTTTAAGTGTAGTGAAAACCGTGAAAGTCTAAAACAGTGCATTAGAACATAATTGCTTAATGTATAAAGCGTGTAAAAACCTCTTCACGAAGCCGAAAGGCACTTGTTCTCCCCATCATTGCGATAATTTTTTTGTACTACACCATACCTGGGAACCTTCTAGTTACGGAGATATGGGGGATCAAAGTTACAACTTTTTGACAAGTTTTTTTTTTAAATACAAGTTTCTTTTGTAAGATTTTAACTGTTAACACTTCCACGACCCTCGTACTATTCAATCCATCCATCAGCACAGTGTTTTAAGTGCATAACATTGAGTTCTACCACAAAACATTATTGATAACCTCAAAAAAAAAGTTGGTTCCCAGCAATATTTTTTGCGTAAAGTTACTTAGTTTGATGTACATAATGCTTGGGTAACGGCTTTGTGATGAGGTGGTTTACACCCTGTATGTCGGATTGTCCGAATTTGAACGTTAGGCTCGTACAACAAGTTGAAATTACAAGTTAACGTAATGAAACTGGGCAAAGTTCATCAGGTACAATTCTGGGACGTCTTAACTCCACTGCGATCAGACACCGTTGTTCTTGCTGCGAGCTCAAATCATCACAACTTACATCACTCACTAATGGCGTGCTTGCGATTCAATTTATGTCCGTACTAATGACCGGATCCGACATATAATATAGTGTATTTATGCTTCATGGTGCGGTTTAGCAATAGACAGATAGTAGACTAACTAAGGATAGCGTACTTCATTACATTATCGGCTAAAGTCCGGACTCCGATCCAAAATTCGTTCGCACTGGTTTTGACCAGGTGAAAGTGTCAGAGTACCCCGCGAAATTCAAATTTTCTTACGTTTTTTGCAATTTACAGGCCAGTGCTAGATTGTGCCCGGCAAGTTCATAAAGGTCCAAATAACAGATTTATCAAGGTAATAATCGTTCGAATACCTTAAAGATTTGGAGGGTTGTATTGATGATTTTCATAATTATAATTCTGCAACTACATCGTCTTACAGTCGCAAACGATATTTTTGAAAGAAAATCTGAATTCTGCGGGCCCTGGAGCATCTACCTTGAGAAATAACAAAAAAAAAAACTCACCAACAACACTAAGATGAACCCTCCTAACCAAAGGAGGATGAGTGGAGATCTGACACTCGTAGAACCCCTCATCTCTTTCGCTGACGTACTGGATCAGGAGTCGCCAATCGTTGGGGTGTTCAAAGGCCAGAGAGTAGCGGGAGTCAGCCGAGTAAGTATGACGACCGAAGGAGAGAAGGTGGAGTTCTTCGCCGCGACGACGTACCCAGGATATCTGGAGAAGAATAGGAGAGTTATAATGATTCATAATATCTTCTACATGTTTTGGGGTTATGGCAATTTACGTTTCATTTTGAGTGGTTTTTGTTACTGTCCTAAAGAGAGTGTGTTAATGCCTAGTATATTCAATGTTTTCTGTATATTTTTAAGAAAACATGGAATTGTGTTGTTTTTGAGATACTGCTTTTTGGCTTACAAGGACAGTGTAAATACACGACAAAGTAGACAAATGGAAGGATCCTAGCCACAATGTTTTAAAATATAAAATTGAAGTGGCTCATAATATCACGGTCACAGCAAAAAGCACTCTCAGCGTCAAACAATAAAGTACAAAAACATACGCTAGGAGTACATAGGTACTAGTTTTATAGCTTTTTTGTTCATAATATCATAATTCTAATGCATGAAGTAGAAGCATTAATAAAATAACATACTCTCACAGTAAAATGGGTACAGAAGGTTGCTTTCATACAACGCCCGTAAAGACAGAACAACAGCTGTCAAAAATACAATGATCTCTAATACCGTTACCATAAGAATGCTATTACCTAAGCTTGAATCACTGCAAATACAGTGCTACAAAGGTCTTTTGGCGGACGAATGACATTGACAGCGACCGCTGTTGGTAGACATTGGTCGTAAAATGTACCTATTGAAATACAAGACGGCGTCTTTAGTTCGTGACACTGTGTTCGTATACGCTAATCTTCGAAACCAACCAAACGATTTTAATTACATTTTGTGAATGGGTATTGATGGTTTCAGCTTGAAAGATAAAATAATTTTGAACTTAAAGGTGGATTGAGAGCTATAAAGCGAGCGTGCGAAGATCAAACAAATGCCGCTGTACGTGAAGCGTTGTGTACAACGTGTTACGTTAATTGCGGAAATCTTCAGACACCCCAAATGATTTTAAATTCAATTGATTTAATTCTGAGAGAAAATAAAAACATTGAAAACATTAAAGGTTTTATGTGCTGTTCTAGTTTTACTGGCAATTAGATTTACTAGTAAGAACTATTACTATTAATTTATGATGAGATATACTAGCAAGAACTATTATTATCTCGCGTATGATAAAATTTAAATTGGACGACAACCATTTTGTGTTTGTTTGTTTACCTATTTTAGCGGGTTTGCCAACGGCATAGCTTGACCAATTGATAAATAGACATGGCAACATTTTTAATGAAGATTTTTTTAATTGTGACCTATTCTAAAAAGTGATTTAATTGATTCTGCTCGTGATTCAGATAAAACTGTTTTCTGGTGTTACGCATTTAACGTTACACATTGTATAGGCGTGTGTTTTATGAAGCCGATCTTTAGCTTATTATCAACTTCATTATAAAAAAAACAATTGAAAATCGGAAAACACAGCGATCTCAAACAAATGCCGATCGCCAGTGCGCTTGCACTCGATGTGTGCTTGCATTGTATAAAGTCAAACTTCTGCCATTTATTAAAAACTAGCTGACCCACGCAACTTCGTCTGCGTCACATAAGAGGGAAAAAGCTACCTACTACTACCTACCTACTACTACCTACCTACCTACTACTACCTACCTACTACTACTACCTACCTACCTACTACTACATTTTTTTTCATAAGAACCTTCTCCTGACAATAACAAACATAACAAAAAAAGAATCAGCCAAATCGGTCAAGCCGTTTTCATGCTATGTCGTGACAACGGAAAACGGGTTTCATTTATATATATATAGATAGATAACAACAAAAATAGCTCGGACATCTCATACCAAACAGACGCTTTACAGACGCTTGAGTGCGTTTGCACTTGCGCGTAAGCGTGTCTATGTGTGCGTGCATTATCGCTCGTTGTTTGGACCTAACCTTCTGTACGCCACCTATTCAGTGATTTCTAGTTGTTTACACCATAAAATGAGATAGAACAGATGTTTAACTTTGCATCTCGGAGTGCGTAATGGGATTTTGTGGTTCTTTTGCTGCATAATAATATGTATGTGAAAGGATTTAGAATTATAATACACTGCTGTTGAGATTGTCTTTACTATTTATTCGCTCGATAGGACCAAGATATTGGGAGTGGACTGTATTAAATTAAAGAGGCGAATACTTTAACACTTTATAGTATATTAGAGGTCGAAAATAGCTTATATTTGAAGCGGGGCACAAGAGTTTACACTATTAAATGTTCCTGTTACATAAGGAACGTACATAACGTATTAAGACGTGGGGAACGTGGGACTCATTTACTTATTAACTTGTTACGACACTAGGTAACTGATAAGAACTATGAATCTACTTTACATCTTTGACAATCTGTCTGATATGGAGCTCTTCCTTGACTTCTTGAAGACTTCTCCTTGATTCACTGGTTGAATGAAGTTATTACTTGTTTCTATTTGTTCTTATTTGACTCGATTATCAATTAAATAATCGGTCCCCCTTACATAAATTATTACGTTATCGCAAGTTGTGGGGGCACTATTGCATCCTTCAGGGACCTTTAATCAATCATAGCCCGTAAAAATGGACTTTCCCATTTGCTGATGCAATAGTATATCTTATTGCGTAATATTTCGGTTTGGACAAGTACTGATTTGACCAATATCCCCTCCACAAAAGCTGATGCAACATCACAGATCATTGCGTAAGGCTTAAGGCCCTTTAGTATATAATAGTTCGGGGGTAGACAGACATAGAGGTCCCCGTTATTTTCCTAAAAACTACTTATACTAGGGTTACATATTTATGAAGGGCTCGTCGTCCGTTACAACTGCAGTTCTCTCGTGTCGTTTGAGTTATACGACAATAAGTCATGTAGCTGTGGTTTAAAGTTTTCTTGTTAAGAAGGTTACCCTATGTATCTACTTAGGTAAACACAGTGTAACAGGTACAGACTCATAGGACTAATTTACATCCTTAACCACAAAAGAAGTTGTTATTTAAAAAAAAAATAAGAGTTATAATATAAGAAAAACATCGACTTTGCATAGACTTTGCCTCTGTATGTGCCATATAAATAGAGTAGTACTTCCTCATTTTTAATTCATCAAACAACTCGCAACACCTAAAAAATACAAAATAAAACCGACTCCAAAAAAACACATAAAAAGGTCTAAAATAACCTGTCTTTCGGAAGTCGTTGCCAAAATAGTCAATGAATCAAACAAAACACCGACTTCCGAAAGTAACGATATAGTGTAGATATTAATTTTAGAAGTCGGGGTCAGTGGGTAGCCTTAGGGGCGGCGGTTTTTTTGCGTTTTTTTTTAGCAAAAAAGATGCAAATGTATTTAGTCCGTCAGTTAGAGTATTGAAAAATAATGGACACATATTTTTTGTTTTTGTAAATCAATGAACATTGACAAAGATAAAACGCATCGTGGGGATCAGTAGTGGGGGCTCATGACGTGCGAACTCGCTTAAAATTATCTTTTTTAAACTTTCACGATCAGAACACATTATAAAACATAATGGAAACGGGTATTTATCGCGAACTTTACCTTTAATTCAAGCCCGACGTTTTCACTGGTTTGCACCAGCGAGAAGACTGAAGTAGGTATTGGAGGTACCGCGACAGCAAAGCGAAGGCGTTTATTCAACTACCCTCACTTAATCTTCACAAATGTTAATTAGGGCTGGTGCACACTGGGACAGCACACTATAACAGTATCCGTGTATTTCCGTGTGGTGTGCTGTCCTAGTATGAACCAGCCAGTTAGACTATCAATGGACCCGTGTTTTATCTTTTTTTGCATAAACCAAAACTGACGAAGATACGACGCTTTTAAAATTCTCAATACGTCACGCCTAGGTATAATTTTAAGCAAGAAACGGGTATTTATTGCGAACTATACCTTTTAAGCCCGACGTTTCGACCGTATTGCACCAGCCGTGGTCGCAGGAAGACTGAAGTATTGGAGGTTCCGCGACAGCAAAGCGAAGACGTTTATTCAACTACCCTCACTTGATCTTCATACATACACTAACAGTGTCCGTGTCTGTTAGTGTAGTGTGCTGTCCTAATGTAAACCGGCCATAATTAACATTTATGATGATTAAGTGGAAATCCAATAACATATTTACCAAGACCAAAATTGGTTCACTCACCGTCTTCTCCCCTAGGTCATGCACTCGACAGTGTAAATGCACGCGACTGCCGAGCTGCGCCGTCACATTGTTAGTAGAAGCATCGTCTTCGAAGAAAGGCAAGGGCTCAGAAGTGGTAGTAGACGGGTCGTCTTCGTGGTCCTCATATGTTTCCGTGAAGACCTCGTGCCAGAAGGGACCGTTGATGATTTTCTTGTCACCGGTTTTGAAATCTGTTGGAAAAAATAATAAGGTTTTTTATCGACTTCAAAACAGTGTGAAAATACATGAATTTCATTGTGATGGGTCTCTCTCTCTCTATCTCATATACCAATAAGAAAGACCAGTATTCCAAGATGATGGCTAAACTTCTGTACCAGAGAGGTACCAGAGGAAGTAGGATTGGCTCTCTAGAAATGTTATTGACATAACCACTGAATAATATCATATTTGATGACCTGTTAAAGTAGAGTAAAAACAAACTTCAAAAGCACAGAGTACAGAGTGAAATCTATTATAGCTTAAGTTTTAAAAGTCGGTGTGGTATATAATTTTCATCTGTAACGTCTAAAAGTTTTTTTTTTACTTTGCGCTTGTTACCTAAACGAAATATTACGTAGAAATGAAAACGGAATCTTAAAATCATAATAAAAAAGCTATGTTTTGATATTTTATTGCGAGTCAAATCATTCCTATTGTGGTCAATGTCATTTGACAGCAAATACTTACGTGAATAGGGGCGATTTTTTCTGTTTACTAAAATGGTACGGTACCTACCCGGTGGTATATCTGCTATAGAATCTAAAATAACATAAAAATAAATATTATTAAACTGTGAGAATTTTTTTAAAGCTATTTTTAAAGGTTTACACTAAAATCGCATAGACGGTTTAAACAATCTACATGGCACGAAACGTTATAAACCCAGTTTTTTAGTGATTGACAGACAAGTTCATTATTTTGACATTTACTTTTTCTGTTTGTTTTGGTTCTCGTAAGTGTTTTTGCAGATTTTTCACATTTTTTCCGGTTAGACAATGCTTAGCTAATTTAACTACTAGAATCTAGAGGTTATAAGGAAGAAATCAATGTAAGTTTCATTATTAAATGCTACAATTTATGTGGGTGGCCTAATCCCCGAACAAAAAAAATGTCACCTTTCACTTATAGAACTAATTTAAACATAAAGTATCCCTAAACTAATAATTGCCCTTCGACGCTCGGAATTACAAATTATCTAGACGTATTTGATTGCAAATTACATAATATTTAGGTTAGTGGGTACACCCAAAAATCTCACACTGAGCCATCGGGTAAGTTTTATCCAATTAATCCATGATGAACATTGCAGACTATAGATCCCAAATGGATATTTTTATTGAATATCCAAAATATACAATGTAAGTTGAAAGCACCCATCTCAAGATTCTATTAAGGCGAAATAAATCTAGAAAGAATTATTAAGGCCAGCTGGTAATAAATTTGAAAACGCCAAGCATAAAGTAATTACTTAGCAAAAGAACCAGCGTTGATGACAGTGCTCGAATACTTTGGGCCATTAAATCCAGGTTTCCACTCGATGTTTTCCTCTACCAAAAGCCAGCGGCGTATTAAGTGTGCAAATAGAATATAAATCGTCATAAAATGTCAATACGATTCGATACCTTCTAAATCCTGTATGAAATTTTCGAGAAATTCTCTTAAGAGGCCTGCGGAGCATGCGCTGTTCATACAAACGTAATACCAAAATATTTTGAATATCAAATATATTCTTAAGATAGTTTGTATTTATTTCGATTGGATTACAAATTATCTAGGTTCCCAATCATATGTTTTAGATGGACACTGATTTAAACAAAAGTTATGAAACAAATTAGTTTCCTATGGAAATTTTATTTTCCTCATACCTCGTCTTTATATCATGGTCCCATCAAAATATATATTTGGGAACATAGATATTCTGAAATACAATCGAAATAAACACACATTATCTTAAGAATATGTTTGGTCAAGAAATTATTTTTGTATATATTACGTTTGTATGAAATACGCACGCTCCGCCGGCTTCTTAAAAGGTCCTATTACATTTTTACGGATATTCATAATTTTTGACGCTGTAATTTTCAGAAAAGAGCTGAGAGCTGTAATTTTCAGAGAAATTACACGAAAAGAAAAATGAAACAGTGTCACTACAACTTAAAAGAAAAAGAATGACATTATCGTTATTCATAACCAAATAATTTAAATATTGTAAGATATTTAAATTAGAATTATCGAATGGAAAATTGCATGTTGTTGTAAAATATCTTTAACAATATTAAAGCATTTTTATTAGATTGTTTTTTAAAGGATTGATTCATAAAAATGTATAAAATCATCATCATCATTGCTCGCCTGCCCTTAACCTAATTTATAAAGGGTTGGCGCAGATATATCTTCTTCTTCCATACTTAGATGCCAGCACTCAGATGTCAGTACTCGGATGCCAGTACTCAGATCCCAGTACTCAGTTGACAGTACTCAGATGCCAGCACTGAGATAGTACTCAGATGCCAGCACTCAGATGCAAGTACTCAGATGCCAGTACTCAGATACCAGTACTGATGCTATTCATCATCTCAACAGTCACCTCAAAGAAACGAGACGGTCACATTTACGTGCAACTAACTATCGCTTTTGTTGTTATCATCAGAGTTACGTTTTGAACTTTACACTTAAAAGTTATTGGCACTTCAATTACCTAATCATTTTGCCTTGTCAAAAGTTTTAAAATGATTTTTTCACTTTGTGACTTTTGGAAGTTACTTCCAAACTACCACTTTGTCGTAGTTAGTAAATGACATGGGAAAAGTCGCTTTACTATATTCAAGGTAGGTTGTGAAGCCAAAATCTTTTTAACGCTGCTGATTGTATTGAATGGTTTTGAACGACCAAAAAGCTGGAACCGATTTTGTTGTATCGTTAAAGAAATACGCTTTGAGAACGATATCCACTTGTCTAGGCCCTAAAACCTACTTTAGAGCGAGATTTCACGTTTATAGTTCAATGAGCGCCTGTCGATTAAAATAGCAGGTTGAACGCTTTCTACGCTTCTACAGTCTATGCACAGTGGACACCGAATCGCAATGGGCACCGGTCTCTCTCCAAAATAGGGCTAAGGGTCAAGTTCATAGGGCACGCCACGATAGTGGCGGTAAGTCCCCTCTTTTAGGAGTGGCTGGAGAGGCGCCACGGCGTCCTCACCTTCCGCCTGACGCAGGTCCTCACCGGACACGGATGTTTCGGGAGGTACCTGCACCAAATCGGGCGGGAGGAATCGCCCGGGTGTCTCCACTGCGAGGATCGACCGGAGGACACGGTGGAGCACACGGTGGAAGTCTGCCCTGCGTGGGCGGAGCTCCGCCGTGTCCTCGTGGCGGCGATCGGCGGCGGCGACCTCTCGCGTCCGGCCCTGGTTCAATCCATGGTCCGGAGCGAGACGGAATGGGAAGCCGTCGCCTCCTTCTGCGAAGCAGTCATGCTAGCGAAGGAGGTGGCGGAACGAGAGAGGGAGAGATCCTCTCTTCCCGGCCGCCGCGGGAGACGCAACGGGCGTCGGGGGCCACGTGGTGGCTACCGGCCACCGTAGATGCGGGCCTGTGGACGGCTGGCTATGGGCTAGCTAGCCGTCCGGCCGTCTAACGACGACGACAGGCCGTGTCGACGGCGCGTTCGTGTTCCACGCGCGCCTCAAAGAGATGTCAGCAAAAGGAGAGGGGCCCAAGGCAAGGGCCGAAGCCTGCCGGGGTTGCGGGCCTGTTCGAAAGAGATACCGCGGCCCCGGAACGTAAAAGGCGAGGAAGGAACATGGATGGTTTTTAGTCAGTAAGAGTCTGACACTCCCTCCCGCTCCGCCCAGAGTGGGGGGGGGTCATTTGATGATTTCCCATCCTTAAAAAAAAAAAAAAAAAAGGGTCAAGTTCACACCAAGTAGCATAGCAACGCAACGCTGCAAGCACATTTTATTAGAGCGACTCAAAATATAACTTAACTAGCCCAAGCAACTTCGTCTGCGTCCCATAAGAGAAAAAAACGAAAGGAAAAAAAATCTCCGTTTATGCTACATTTTTCATTCCTGCTCCGCGCCTAATAATCGTAACGTGATGTTATATAGCCTAAAGTCTTCCTCCATAAATGGACCATGCAACACAAAAAGAGTTTTTCAATTCGAGCCGATTGTTCTAGAGATTAGCTCGTTCAAATAAACAAACAAACAAACGAACTCTTCTGCTTTATAATATTAGTATAGAAGTATAGATTACGCGCTGCGTTCTGAATTCTCACAATGGAATGTGTATCTTCTCGTGTAGCAAATAAAGTTATATTTTAAATCGCGCTATTAAAATATGTAGTACTAAAGGGGCCAGTGATTTCGCGCTGCACCGTGTGGCGCAGTGAGGCGTCGTGTTGCCAACGATTTTAGAATGCTCCGCTTTATTGGCCTCTCTCGTTGCGCCGCGTCACGTCGCGTCGCGTCGCGTCACTTCGCGTCTCGGTGTGAACTAACCCTAAGAGGTCGAAAGATAGCTATACTAAATATAACATACTAGGCACAACTTGATTAATTCTCAAACAAGGGAAGCAGACAACTTTGATCCAGAATGCTTTCAACAAGATTATAAAAGTAGTGTATATTATAACATACAAGATATTAATATAAAAATCCTAGATAGAAAGAAATAAAACAAGTAGAATATTTGTAGGTTGAGTATACTTCTATGTGTCTTATAATATTATGTTCTATTTTAGGATTCAAAAGGGTCCTAAGTAAATGTACCTACTATTTTCAAATAAATTATACTTTTGTCATTTGGAGGACTATTCTTGTGTCTGACACAAAATAAGACGTGAACGTTGTCTTTTTAAGGTTAAAAGTCACTTACAGACCATTACAGGTAACGCCAGTGCGAATGATTTATTCATGGCCAGAATACGTGTGGGACACTACAGTTAAAAAACCTTAACATACAAATAAAACGAGTGGCACTCGGGGACTGCTGCGGTAAAGCTATTGCATTTGTTTTTTACGTGGGGTGTTAGGTTATTTTCGTTTCGGAATTTCTCGATTCGGTCTCCACGCTCAAGGCCCGCGATGGAAGCTATGCAATAGCTTAAAAACTATTTTGCAAAATAAAACAGACATTTTTTTGGATGAGAAATCATCAAATGACTCCTCCCTCTCTGAGCAGAGCGGAAGAAAGTCTCAGATTTTAACTGACTAAAACCCTTTCATGTTCCTTCTTATTCCTTTGTGTTCCAGGGCCGCGGTATCTCTTTCGACCAGTCCCGCAGCCCCACAGGCATCGGCCCTCGCGCACCCCTTCCTTTTTGCTGACATCTCTTTGAGGCGCGCGTGGAACACGAATGTGCGGTCGACACGGCCTGTGTCGTAAGACAAAACATCGTACTTACATCGGGCCCAAAAATAAAATTAAAATAATTTTCCTTTCAGAAGTCGGTTTTTTCTTTGAAATTACGATAAGACTGAATAGTGTAAGGAATTAAATACATTATAGTTGTACCTTTCTAATACAGAGCGTAAACCACCTCATCACAAAGTCGTTAATCAAGCATTCTGTACGTCAAACTAAGTAACTTTAAGTAAAAATATAGAAATGATTGCTGGGAAACGACTTCTTTTTTTTTAAAGGTGAAAAATCATGTGTTGTGGTAGAACTCAATGTAACGCACTTAAAACATTGTGCTGATGTATTGAACAGAATGGGGGCCGTGGAGGTGTTTAAAGTAAAAACTTGAATTTAAAAAAAAAAATGTGAAAAAGTTGGAACTTTGACCTCTAATATCTTCGTAACTTGAAGGTCCCCAGGTATCTTGTAAAACAAAAAAACATCGCAACGACGAGGAGAACAAAAGTGTTTTCAGCTTCGTTAAGAGGTGTTTTACACTGTTTATAGAAAACGCTAAAAAACTAATTGTTTTCTCGACATCTGAATCTGAATTTCCAAAAACACTTTCGTCCAACTTAAGTCCAATCTACGACAGACTAAATTGTCTAAACAAAGCTTCTAAATTGGACAATATTTACCCGCAAAAGAAAAGGAACGCGAAAAATTTTCCTTGAGAAAGATCACAAATTAAGGGAGAGAAGCGTTGAAAGCTTAAAGAAATCCGGCTAATTACTAATTAGGGTGACTTTTTCTCCCGACGTAAGTCTGAGGTACATTGAGGGTAGAATTAGGAGCTACCATAATACAGTTTAGTGAGCACTGGAGCAGAAATGTGGCTGCTGCCAAGACTTCTACTTAATGCTCAAAAAGGTTTTACTAGAAAGGTGGAATGTATTTTCTGTTGATGCCGTTTTAAGTAAGTCGTGATGGTAAAGGTATTAAAGGCTTGATGATACAGCGTGGTTCGTGAAATTCAAAATTACTTACGTTTTTCTGCAATTTGCAGGCCGGTGTAAGACTCATGTAGTTACAGAATTATAATCATCAATGCAATCCTTTAAGTTCATAAAGGACGAGGAAGTGATATTGAGGCTGCCTTACGTTCTTAGGGTCCTGGGTTCGAATCCCGGTAGGAGCAAATATTTGTGTGATGAGCATGGACATTTGTTTCCGAGTCATGGATGTTTTGTGTGTAATAAGTTTGTGTTTGAAAAAAGTATATATGTAGTACATCAGTTATCTGGTGTCCACGACACAATTTAAGCCTTGCTTAGTGTGGCACTAGATGGCGCTGTGTGATAATGTCCAGCGATATTTATTTATTTACTTTTTTTATCTATTTATTTATGTATTTTCTTATTTATTTTCAAGGTCAAAGACATTCCTCGACCTTTATGAACCGAACCTTCCACCTTTCTCATTGAGTTGGAAAGAGTATACTTGCCAAATGGTTCCATAGCCACCAAGTCCGGATCAGATGATGGAATCTTAGCGAAATCGAGGGAACTCTTCAAATTTTATAGGATAACGTACAACGATTTTGGTATTTTCTACAACAAATGAAGCATTTGCGTTCGATAAGAATCATTCTACCATCAGATCTGATGATGAGCCAAGTGTCACGGAACTCCATAATGAGACAACGGTAATTGTAACGGTATGCACTTTCCATGTGTATCAAGTACATGAGAACCACTAAAAAGTGAAAAATAAAAACTTTTGTTGCAAAATATTAAGAAAAAACTTTTTTTGCAAAAAATAAAACCGACTTCAAAAGAAAAAACAACAATAGTGAAAAATAACTTTAGCTTCTGAAGTCGGTGACAAAAAAATTAATCAATCAAACAAAGGTCACCGACTTCAGAAGCTAAAGTTATTTTTCACTTTTGTTGTTTTTTTTTTTAAGTCGGTTTTATCTTTTGCGCAAATTAAAGGTTTTTTTATATATTATTGTGTGTGTGCATAATGTACTGACGTCAAATAAACATTTTTTCCTTCTTTCTTTCCTTTTCTTTCTTTCTAAATGTGGTGCCTAACCCTTCTGAGATTAAATATGATGATGAGTTGCCAAGCTTTCCGGGGCACGAAGACAACTCAAGAATCTAGGCAACCGGGGCGTAAAATGGAGATCAAACCGAACGACTATTATAGCTCTTAGCTCTCATAAAGGACTCCGCCCTCACCCAACAAAAAGAATATAATTCAATTATGGGCTTTATGTATTCCTCCTTAGATATAGTTCACATTGGCATTGACGGTGGTAAGCCTGCTGACAGCGAGCTGTCTATGTTGCCAGTGTAAATTATAACTTAAAAATAATACTTAAAATATTTATTTGGAAACAGATATTCTGTGATTGAATCGACACTGCCTTAAGAATGTGTTTGATTTTCATATTATTTTGGTATTACGTTTGTATGAAAAACGCATGCTTTGCCGGTCCCTTAATATTTAGCCACGAACTCTTCCGCTAATTACATACACTTAAAAAACACTCACTTTTTGCACAAGATTTAATTAAAAACAAAATTAAAAGTAACACATAAAATAAACAATTTTTATTGTAGAAGAAAAAATTTCCACAGTTCTGATAAGCTTAATGTAGAATTAAACTGTTGACTTCAATATCTTGTGAGAAGACTAATTTATTAAATAAATTTCGTAAGAATGAGATATAATTTCAAAGATTAAACGATTTAGTAAAAATATTTCTATAAGCGGATCGGAGACTTATAAATTGTTTGTTTGTGTAAATCTTTTAAGTCGTATAAGTACACGATTGTGATAAGTTCTTTGTTTGTGAATTATATCGAATATTATTTTGTTTAGTTTAATTTCTATTGAGATCATAAAACAGTTCTTTCTTTCTTTCTTTTCTTTCTTTCAGTTTCATCCATTTATTTTTGGAAGAGATTAATTGATTAATTTGGCTCGTGGCTAAATAATAACAGCCGCTCGGGTTGATCTTTAGGTTAAGCCGTGCTTGCCTAGGTTGGTCTGTGGATGGGTGACCACTCGCATACCTAGTTTTCTCCGTGAAACCGACCCCAACATAGTAGGGAAAAGGCTTGGCAGATGATTATTTTGTTTGGTTTGTTTTATCTAGTGACAGCATAAAACAATTTCATCCATGTTTGTCAGGGATTCATTCATAAATTTCATATTCTTCTTTCTTCTTTCTCGTGTGGTTAATGACTGTGACATCAGGTTATGTCAGAGATTGTAAGCCCTTGGGCGTCTGACTTGACTTAACATGCCCTCGAGAAATATCTCTCAGGCATGCTGGTTTTTTCACGATGCTTTTCTTGGCCGAAGCAAGTCGTGAAAATGATACAATACGCACATGAATTCGAAGTCGTCATTTCATCAAGCACCTCCTTTCCTACAAAATCATCCTTCGAATACACTATTAATCGTTTTTTGGTGTTCTTTTACTCTTATACCAGTCATACTTTTCTCATTTCTCCGCATTACATAATTAAATAAAAAAACATGCATGTATTTGGGAATTGCCGATAGAATCGTACGTAACGGTCACGCGAGATCCACGATTTGTATATGTCACCGTAAAATTGTCAAATACGTTACATTGTAATATCTCTAGCGATATTGTAAAGTCTCGAATTATTGTCAAATGAACATACTGCTTACAACAAAACGCATTATTTTTCGTGAAATGCATGCGATGGTAGTCAACTTACGCGGTGTGGAGGAAAGGGGGGGTCTCCCTTGCCCAGTGGCATAACTCTCATGAAAAGATAATGCACCATTCCTGAGAAATACCGATTAATGTAACATAACCTTAAAACACTTTATATTCCCCCTAAAAAGCGTAGTCGACGGAGCCCCGCTTCGCGGGGCCCCTATTTCCGAGTGCAGGGTTTAAAGGAACCTAACTAACCTAACGGGGGGGTGCCCCAAGTCCCGATTATGGGGGCAGAGATACCTCCGTATGTTCAGTTGACAATATTTCGAGACATTACAATATCGCAAGAAAAAACACGTTATATTGTAATATAACGTGTTTGACAATTTTACGGTGACATATACAATCAAAAAGTGCACAACGCGCCAAAAGAATATTTCATGTCAAAAATACAGACATACCATTACTATCTCTATGAGCGACTGTTTTAATTAATCATTCAACGCGGTTCGTAAGTCAAGCCAAAATCACTTGGTATCATGAGATATATCTTCCAATATTGCTGTTTTCCAAGGCAATAAACACCGTACAGAATAGATCCTTCTTGATCACAGAGTGTTTAGAAGTATAGATATGCCTATAAATGTGGATTGAACTTGAGCATATACTTTTTACTGGCATGTTTTTCCAGAAATTTAAAAAAGGCACTTTTAGAAAAATTTAAATGCCGAAAAATATACACGTAAAAACCTTTAAAAAAACTACGGTTTGTTATTTCAAAATTATTTGATTTAAACCTGGTTTATTAATTTCTGTCTTGTTAGGTGCTAACCACACGAAAAACAATAAACATATTCCAGAGAAAAAACCTACAAGAATATCTATGTCTTATCGACTCTATGGCTCGACCAATCTCAGCCAGAACGCAGAAAAAAAATCCAAGAAAATGTTAGTTGCTAAGCCATAAATAATAAGGCCTGTAATAAATCTGAACCAACTGTCTGCAGACCCAGGAATTTATGAGATAGGTAATAATTTCAGTCTTCGTACAAACAGAAGGGCTAATTACAGTACAATTGTAGAAGGTATTATTACGTTTTATTCAAATAGCTAGAGAATTTTGGAAGGAAATTGTCAGGTACTAACGATTTTGTGTCTTTGAAACGTTCCGGCTAAGCTCCGTTTTATAACAAACCTTAATACAAGGACACAGGTTTCGTTTCTGTGTATGCTACACAATGTCCATTTCAGCATAATTCAGCACAGCAAAGCTACAATCGAAATGAAAACACTTTATGAAAAATGTGACCTATATCAAAAAGTGGTTCATTTGATTCTGCTTGTGATTCTGATCAAACTATTTTCAGGTTTTGCGCATGTAACGTTACACGTTGAATAATGTTCAGTGTTCTTGTTCAACAAATACTTATCATATTTCTGACATGTCCTATTCTATTTGGGGTCGGCGCAACACGTTTTCTTCTTCCATTCTCCCCTGTTAGACGTCACGGCATCATTTACTCCTTTCTTTTTCATATCCTCCCTCACACAATCCATCCATCCTTTTCTTAGTCTACCTCTCTTTTTCGATCCATCAACATTTATATTCATTATAGTTGGTGATGCGATAAAGCAGTGTAGTAGAAAAAAAAAAAGAAAAAGAGCGGAAAATAGATATGAGTGGGCGAGATATGGTTGACGCTAAAAAATGCAATTAGACGAGAGCTATAGAAAAGCAATCCACTTACCATGCAATCTCGCCACGAGGTCCAGAAAGTTCTTCTTGCAGATATTTGAAGCATCGTGTATAAGCGGTAGATTTTGACGTCTAGTTGAGCGGTCGCGGAAGGCGGCGAGCACGCAAGCGAAGTTTTATTGGCATGGAAGAACAATAAACATGAACTATAATGGCGGCGCAGCGCAGAGCGACGAGCAGCGGCGAAAAGTGGTGAGGAGCGCCGCGGACGCAGTTAACGGAGCGGAGTTTAATGGACGACTTGCCAGCGACCGGCTTGCCGGAACACAGGCGTGAGCGAATGAGTGAATGCAATCTCAACACTCGCTGAATGAATGAATTCTGCGCAACCAATCGTAGTATCAGTGACTAATCCTTACAAATTGAGCACCATCCATGTATTTATAAGCATAGTATAATTATCGTTCATTCATCAACGAAAACACAAATGTCAGTAGTGAAAACCAGTCGAAAGATCAAAGTCTGACAGCCAGTCTAATGTAAATAACTTAGACATACGAAATGGCGAAGAAGCTAGATGGCAAAAGTCAAATGAAAGTTACTCAAAGAGCAATTAAAGTTTTGTTAGACTAGAACCCAAACACTACATAAATTGAAAGAAGAGACATAAGAATTTAGCCAGTACATTTATCACGAAAAGAACTTCAGACGTCTTTTGTTTCTGGGGAGATCGAATCTTAGGGTCAATTCACACCGAGACGTGACGCTGCGCGCACATTTTAATAGAGCAAATATAACTTTATTTACTACCCGAAAAGATACACTTTTCATTGCGATGCGTCTCGTGACGACACGTGGTGCATCGCGATATCACTGACCTCTTTCAGTACAGTCGCGCGGGAAATGTCGCCTGGGCCTCACGTTTGCTATTAAAATAGTGTCAGAATAGTCTATCATTGATTTCATAATTGACAAGTTTAATAATCTACTAATAAAATGGCATCATTGTGACTTTCCAATGGTCAACCACTGACACTTCATTGAAAGAAATGTCATAGACTGGTAATCTCGCACATATTTACAAAAGTGAAAACATTATAATATTTGTAAACGAAATCTGGCAATGAATAAATGTTAAAGTTTAGTAGTTAATTTCGAAAACCATTCGTACCAACGGGTTTTGTAATAATGGCAATACCATTGAGTGACCAATGATCGACCATTACGAATTTAGCAGATTACGAACTTTTAGCAAAATGACAATGGAATGGAATCGTGTTGGAGTGACGAATTTATAAAAAAGGCAGACTTGGGCCCCTGGTATAGCTAACTGTTGCGCGTCACCATTTTGGTGTTTGGCCTGATTTCCTCCTTTTATGCTAGGTTCCTAGAGAGTCACAGACGGCCGAAATTTTGGGCGTGTATATATTTTGTCAGTTCAATAGAAAATCTTGTCAAAAGATTAAAACAGCGATGGAATAAGTATGTCAGTGCCCGACAAAAATATTTTTCCTTTAAAAAAGATGAAAGCGTTCGCTCCCTATTTTATCTGTGGTAAAGTGTGAACTTTACCACAGATAAAATAGGGAGCGAGCATATTGCCATCAACTGGTCAAAACTCCCAAAATATTCAACAATCCCCTTCCTGCCAGTATTAGAACCCTAAAAACTGTTTTAAGTTACCACAACCTCGTTTTCTCGCGGATTTTTTTTACAAAAACGACCAGAAAACATGAACGAACCAGGCAATCGGCAATACAATATCAATCGAAAACGAAATGTCGTGATATGCAGAAGTAAATATTTTTCTACTAACAGTAACAAATATAAAGGAATCACTCCACAGCACCTCAGGGCTAAGCTATACAAACGTACCTATGACTTTGGCTGCATAAGGATCGGGTTTTATTCCGCGGGTACGCATTACCGGGATAGTAACCCCATTCAGCACATTTGTGTGCAAAATTTCATTTAAATTTATTGAGCTGCTTAGAGGTGCGAAAAGGTGACAGATATACATACCGACATAAAAATCAGTACAAGCACCCCGGTTGTCACCATCTACAAATTCCCATTTGTAGATGGTGACAACCGGGGTACCGTTTCCTCTTAAAAACCTGTCCGTCTGCAACGCCTGGTATGGCCCCTCGGGGGATTGTAAAGAGGTCTCCTCTGAGTCTCTCTGTGAAAATATGTACAGCAGCACGTGGCCACTGTGCTGACGGTCATCTCTCGGTGAGCGCACAGAGTCCGCTCTGAGCAACTGGTCACAAGCCTCACAGTACCACCTGCTTAAAGAAATGCAGGGGTACACTGTGTCCTATGCTCTGGCTTTGGCAAAAAAAAAAAACAAATTTGGCTTTTTTTGTAAGAAAACGTAAACGGAATCAATAACTGCACCGCAAGCCAAACTACACAGCAAGTTAAATTTAATTTAAAATTTTGAAAAACCCCCGACACACGCAGGGTCATAATTTCACAAGCCCTTTCATTTGATACCCATTTAGAGGGAACTGTGAAAAAAATGCAAAGTTTTCACCATTTTGTGGTGGCGGCCATCTTGGATTGGAAATTTATTGTTGGATATAGTGTTTTACTAGTCAAGCCCTTTCATTTGATGCCCATATTGAGAGAGTTCTTGAATAAATATGTAATCCGCCATTTTGTAGCGACGGCCATCTTGAACTGATTTTTAACAAACATAGCTCTAAGAACACTCCCGACTAATTCACCTTTAAACAAAAAAAAAAAAAAATAAAAATCGGTTCGCCCGTTCGGGAGCTACGATGCCACAGACAGACACAGACACTTCAAAGTTATAACACCCCGTCGTTTTTGCGTCGGGGGTTAAACATACGTGGCTGACAAACAAATGAACAGCGCAACTAATAAACCTCTTCGTACATATCCTACGTACCAATGGACGACCATCTTTATGCTCACTCACTCTATGAAAAGTTTACAGGTATGGAAATTCTATGCGGTTCGGTTTGAGGTTCATGGAAATTCTGTTTGTTTTATGGAACTTCGTTACCCTGTTACACGGTACTGAAATATAACTAGCTAAATGACAGTGTACTACAACATCCAAATTTCCTCTGCCTTCAGGGAAAAGTATGTGTTAGGGTAAAGGAGGTGGCGGAACGAGAGAGAGAGAGATCCTCTCTTCCCGGCCGCCGCGGGAGACGCACCGGGCGTCGGGGGTCACGTGGTGGCTACCGGCCACCGTAGATGCGTGCCTGTGGACGGTTGGCTATGGGCTAGCTAGCCATCGACATGCTAGGTCTAACGACGACGACAGGCCGTGTCGACGGCGCGTTCGTGTTCCACGCGCGCCTCAAAGAGATGTCAGCATAAGGGGAGGGGCCCGCAAGGGCCGAGGCCTGCCGGGGTTGCGGGCCTGTTCGAAAGAAATACCGCGGCCCCGGAACATAAAGGGCGAGGAAGAAACATGGATGGGTTTTAGTCAGTAAGAGTCTCACACTCCCTCCCGCTCCGCCCAGAGCGGGAGAAGTCATTTGATGATTTCCCATCCGAAAAAAAAAAAAAAAAAAAGGGTAAAGGCGCATACCAACCACGGCGCAGCTCGCCGGTGCGTTTAGCTTCGCTTTGCAAAAAAATGTACGTGATTGTGTGCACTGCAAAACCCCAGACATTATAAGTTCATGCCTGGCTTGCTGGAATAAAGCGCTCACATAGCTGTCAACGCTGTTACGCTGTGCGTGCAGTACATACTATACATGAATATTAACCCAAGATTATAAAGGGTGTAAAAAGACTGAAGTCGAAAGGCACTTGTACTTCCCATCATTGCTTTAGTTTTTTGTACTAAACCATACCTTACAGAACCTTTTAGTTACGGAGATATTAGGGGTCAAAGTACCAATTTTTTCACAAGTTAAAACGATGTATTTAAAAAAAATAGTACATTGTTTTAATGTAAGAACTTAACTTTATTTTAAACACCTCTACGACCAACACACTATTCAATCCATCCACCAGCACAATGTTTTGAGTTCATTACATTGAGTTTTACCGTAAAACGTGATAAAAAGTAATTTAGCTAGCATTCATTTTTTCGTAGGGTTCCTTAGTTTGATATACTTCTTCGTGCAGAGTCTGTTTATACCCGCAGCACAGCCACGCTCGCACACAGTAAAGTTGAAGATCACTGTAGGTGTAGTCTCGTCTATATGTAAACACTTAAGAATTTTTTACATTGCGATTCTCCTAATGGACTGATTGAAATTGAATGTTATTACGGACATAGTATTCTGGAACTCATATTTTTATGAAAAAGATCCAATTTTCTAGTTACAATCGTTATTTCTCGCGAAAATAGCTAAAACATTAAGGAAAGTGTTTTCATATTATTAGACGTGACTGTACTGTGCAGTGGATATGTCTCCTTACGCGGTGTGGAGGGAAGGAGGGGTCCCCCTTGCCCAGTAGTACCACTCTCATGAAAAGATACTGTACCATTCCTGAGAAATATCAATGAATATAACCTAACCTTAAAACGTTTTATATTCCCCTCAAAAGCGTAGTCTACGGAGCCCCGCTTCGCATGGCCCCTTTTCCGAGTGCAGGGTTTAGAGGAACCTAACTTACCTAACGGGGGGGTGCCCGATTATGGGGGCAGAGATACTTCCGAATGTTCAGTTGCCAATTAATTCGAGAGTTAACAATATCGCTAGAGAGAAACACGTTATATTGTGATATAACGTGTTTGACAATTTTATGGTGACAGATACATTATCCCAAGTTGTCAAACAACGCGAGCCTGTGGACGGCGAGCTATGTGCTAGCTCGCCGTCCGTCGGCCATTACGACACGCCGTGTCGACGGCGCGTTCGTGTTCCATGCGCACCTCAAAGAGATGTCAGCATAATAGAGGCCCGGCCCGCAAGGCGAAGCCTGCCGGGACTGTTCGAAAGAGATACAGTGACCCCGGAACATAAAAGGCGACGAAGGAACATGGATGGATTTTAGTCAGTAAAAGTCTGACACTCCTCCCGCTCTGCCTAAAGTTGTCAAACAAATGAATCCAAGCAGCTAAAATGCTTGTGCACAGCATGGCATGCGACATGGTGGGTTTGCGTCTTTATGTTACGTAACTTGTATTATAAAACTGATAAATCTTGTGTTTTTTCCGTCAGTCGAGCGGAAAAAACAAAACAAGACACGGTTCTAATTTCAAAATACATGTCTTCTTTTGTTTTGAATGGTTGCGATGAGTAAGCTTGTTTATAATGTGTAGGTAGAATGATTGTTATCAATTTCACACACACTTACTCAATTGTATTGTTCTCTATTGTTTGTTATTCCTACCACAAACTTACAGCGAAGGAAAACGTCATCACTTGCTTAGAACTTTTCCGAACTATGTTGGAGTCAGCTTAAAGTACAGTCTAGTTCTACACAAAAACCGTGATTTTTCAAGCCAAAAAAAGACAAGTCGTTTGCAGTTCCAATAATTTTACGTCAGGTTACTTAGTTTTTGAGGACCCGAATGGCGCAGCGGTAGTGAATCTGCCTTTCGTTCTTATGATCCCGGGTTCAAATCCCGGTGAGCATGGGCATATATTTGTTTCCGAGTCATGGATGTTTACCATGTATAATAGTATGTATTTACAAACAAAAAGTAGATAATTATGTAGTATATCAACTGTCTGCTGCCCATTGTGTGCTATGAACTAAAGTTACCAACGTTGCCCGAAAAATTACCAATCTTAAGTGACACTGGGCACATTGCTCGCAGAACAGATGGCCGATGGGGCCGAGAAGTTCTGGAGTGGCGACCGCGAACCGGAAGACGTTGCGTTGGAAGCCCTCCCACTTGCTGACCTGGTGAAGGCTGCAGGAATCCGCTGGATTGAAGGCCTATGTCCACAAGTGGACTTCTTTCGGCTGAAATGATGATGATGAAGTGTGCTAAATAATCGCGGACGTCATTCCTAGCAGTTCTCGCGAGTTTAGCTGTCACGGCGACGGTCGGTGTTTTTAATAGGTGCTACGTATGCAGCCGATCACATTAACTTCATACCTGGTATCTGTGGAGCAATAACGCATAGCGTCCTGGTGAGCACGGAGCAGAAGATTAAAAGACCAGCCGACGTCATCTTGTCAGCCCCTGGAGTTGGGAGCCATAGAGTTCATCTGGACAGCTGGCTCCGCATCTGAAGACAAGGAGAAGATATGTTAAGAAAGTGATACTCACACTCACGCTTTGTCCCTACGGACGGGGGTGTTCCATTACCACCTCGTTTTCTGCTGCAACGATCTGACTGGCCGCTTACAGAATCGAAATCTGTCTACCTGTTTGATATTTGTCTATTTATTTATAATTTCCGGGTCGGGAAAATTATGTAACTGGGTTAACTTGGAGCTTCTCTGTCTCGGCCACAGAGTCTGGATTTGTTCTTGGTGTGGGAGTTGAACACAACAGCCAAAATGTGGTTATACCATTAGTTAAATCTCTGCTTTACCGCTCTGAAATTACAGTCGTGATGTTATATTAAACTTACTTATATTGCAGTAATCTAGACGTACTCGTATTATAAATTCATGGAAACCGTACAAAGCAACGGTTGGTTGCTAGATGTATTATATTATAAACTTTATATTATAAACTTTATCTTATGGCAACTACAGGACGGACCTGTGGACGTTTAGCTATGGGCTAGCTAGCCGTCCATCGGTTTAATGACGATAGGCCGCGTCGCCGCCGGCGCGTTCGTGTTCCACACGAAAGAGATACCGCGGCCCCGGAACATAAAGGGCGAGGAAGGAATGGCATGGATGGGTTTTAGTCAGTAAAAGTCTGACACTCGCTCCCGCTCCGCCCAGGGTGGGAGAAGTTATTTGATGATTTCCCATCCTAAAAAAAAATGCAGCTACTCAGGAGCTAAACGCAAGTTTTATAATGCCTGATAGTATATGATTCACTGCAATAAATAAAACCAGAAAAATATGTGATATTCTTCTAGTATGATAGTGTTTTGAAAACAATACAATTAATTTTACTCGTTAAAGTGTAAAAAAAAAAACACGAACTTATTGCTATATAAATCTTTTAACAAGTAAAGACCCAGTAAAAACCACACTACATAAAAAATATACATGCGATCATTCTGATTTTTTTTTGGCAAATTATTCCACAAGCAATTAATTAAATAAATTTTCTTGTTTGTCTTCTCTACACACTGTGTCCACATTTCTTATCCAACTTTCCTCTCGCAGGTCAGAAACAAAACAAAAATTAACAAAACGAAACATACACAAAAAAATAATAAATAAAGAGAAATAAAAAAACAGTTGATAGGCGGTTCTACCTGCACATAGTTGGTTTTCAATTCGCTTTGTCTTTGTTTATGATAATTGTATATAATCATTTAAATATTAAATGGTTTTTCAGTTCCAGCCTGAATCATCTAAAAGTGACCACTACAATTTCCAACGATTCGTGATACTGTTACAATTACAACTTTCTTTAAAGTTGGATACAAAACGAGAATTACAAGTATGTAAACAAAGCTCATTTTAATACTAAATCAAAAGATCACAAAGATGCATCCATTCCAAATTTGAAATCCATTTTAATATGGCTGCCAGTTCGTAACAGTAAGACAAACACTGCCAGGACGGAGGTTTCAGATTTTGGGAACATATCCAGCTGAACTCTGTCTAGATTAAATTAGTTGCAAGTTCTACAGCATTATTAGTCTTGTGGTTACTACGATGTAGAACATTGTGTTCAGGGGTTTAATAACGTGTTACAGTGATTTGTTTCTTGTAGGAAACAAAAAAATTAATACTAAAGTGGAGTGTTATGATTTTATCCCTTATGCATGTTTATCTGTTCCCGCATAATTACTAAACTCATCATCATTTGCCTAGCCTTTTCCCAACTATGTTTGGGTCAGCTCCCTGTCTAACCAGATGCAGCTTAATACACAATCAGACAGGCAGTCGCTCCAAGTAAAATACTGTTACATAGAGCGACTGCCTATCTAACCTCTATAACCCAGTTAATACTGGGTAGTACTATACCACTTGGTAAGACTGGTTGTCAGACTTTAAGGGCCACTGACTACCTGTAACGACTGCTAAAGATGGACAAATGACAGCCGGGACCAACAGCTTAACCGTGCTTTCCAAGACACGTAGGAAACTCGATATGTAAGGGTGGTCACCCATCCACATACCGACCTAGGCAAGCACGGTTTAACCTGAAGATCGGCCCGAGCGGCTGCTATTATTTAGCCACGAGCTGGGAAGAGCTCGTCGCTTGAGGTCACTTTTAAGTTTATTCGTAACAATGACATGTAAAAATACAAATCTTTATAATATTAGTATCTATCTATTGGTAACATGATTATTGCACACAAACGCATCAAAAAACTCAACTACAACAACACAAACGCAAACCTTACAACAACACAATTCAATTTACCAAGAAAGATGTCTACCAAGACTGATTACTCTTCAGAGGACAGGAACCATTCATTCTTACTATTGCAAGCCACTTATCTTATGCAACAGTAGTTAGAGTCAACTGCGAGAAACAAATGGCTCTAAATAATTGTATTCCGAATGCAACAGAATGGGTTCTGTTGCCGTAGAAACGAGTATTGCTTACAAGGAAGTTGATTGCTGATATACATGTTCAAATGTATCTTGTTTGGATTCCGTGATTGAAAAAAGAATCTTGTTGTTTCCTCACATAATTATATATAGTTGTTATCTTACGGTACCGGGAAATGGCAACGATTTTGATGAATTGTTATCTCTCCATTGGCGGTCCTTTGCATCCTATAAGCTGGTATCACACAACACTGTACTATACTGCTATACAGGGCGTATTTCACCTCATCACAAAGCCGTTAACCAAGCATTCTGTATATCAAACTAAGTAACTTTACGCAAAAAATATTGCTGGAAAACAACTTTTTTTTTTGAGGTTATAAATCATGTTTTGTGGTATAACTCAATGTAACGCACTCAAAACATTGTGCGGATGGATGGATTGAATAGTACGGAGGTCGTAGAGATATTTAAAGTAAAAATCATGCGATAAAAAGTGGTATTTAAAAAAAAACTTGTAAAGTTCTTGCAACTTTGACCCCCTATATCTCCGTAACAAGAAGGTTCCCAGATTGGTGTAGAACAAAAAATTTATCAGAATGACGAGGAGAACAAGTGCCTTTCGTATCCGTTAAGAGGTGTTTTGCACCCTTTATAGTATAGCAAAGCAAGTCCTAGGTCATTAGGTCAGGGCAGGATCAAGGCATTAGTCCTGCTTTGCTATACCATTTATAGTAGAATAGTATAGCGTAGTCTGATTGCAGCTTTAGCGATGCAACTTGCGGCGAATGAATCGCGCGCGCGGCAATTGCTTCCTTTGCGTGAGCACCCGCGTCACGGGCGCGTAAGTCGGGCTGCAATGACTGAAGACAGTTTTTTGTCGCAAGTCGTGTATCGCTCGAGTATTTTGTTAGTGGCCAAGAGGTGATTGGATTTGGACTGTTTTAAACAATTTTTATACAAAATCAGCATAGATTTTGATAAGATTTTACCACCACTGGACCAATCTTGGTAAAGATACCAAGATTTGTATTTAAGCGCGAAAGTTACATGAAAAACTATGTTAATGTTGACGTCCTTGACGACTGTTTGGCCGTTTATCACCGCTTCAGGCCTGAATAAATTTCGATGAAATGCTCACAATACGACCATGACCTGGGTAGTAAATGTGGGTATGTGATACATTTATTATTTAGGTCATACTTTAACTTGATACTAAATCATCAATTTATCATTTTCAGTCCGTATCCTACTCGATTTGGGGCCGCAACACGTCGTCTCCTTCTATTCTCCCTTGTTAAAAGTCACGGCATCATTCATATCATTCGTCACACAATACATAAATCTATACTAATATTATAAAGCAGAAGAGCTTTTTTGTTTGTTTGTTCGTATGTTTGTTTGGTTGAACGCGCAGGAACTACCGGCTCGAATTGAAAAAATCTTTTTGTGTTGGAAAGTCCATTTATCGAGGAAGGCTTTAGGCTATAAAACATCACGCGCCGATTGTTAGGAGCGGAGCAGGAATGAAACAAAAACGGATACTTTCTTTCTTAAAGTTATTTTCTCTTATGTGACGCAGACGAAGTTGCGTGGGTCAGCTAGTCTTTCATAACTTGATACTACATGATGTATATTATACTTATTATGCTTGTAGTACTTTCATATGATAATAACTGACCAACGTGTGTAGCAGCTCTAGGTATATATGTACACTAGCTTCTGCCCGCGACTTCGTTCGCGTGAAGTTTTTGATATCGCATCGCCTGCTCTAAGCTTTTTCCCGCTTCCAACATTTCCTATTGCTGCTCCTCTCCTATTAGTCATAGCGTGATGTTATATAGCCTATAGCCTTTCTCGATTAATGGACTATCCAACGCAAAAAGATTTTTCCAATTAGATCCTGTAGTTCTTGAGATTACCGCGTTCAACCAAACAAACAAAGAAACAAACTCTACTGCTTTATATATTAGTATAGAAGTATATAGATAGTATAGATACAGATTTCAAAGCATACTGTCAGCTCGTCATTATCAATAATAAAATCTAAACCAGAAACAACTGTAATTTTCCAACAGAAAAAAAAAGAAAACATTGCTTGCTACTGGCATTCACAAAGAAAATTATTTCTAACAATCTTTTCACAAGCCAGATAAAAATAAAAAATCCGTACAATCAGTCAGAATCTCAACTGTTTCATCTTTTGTGAAACAAAAGGAGAGCGACTTATTGGCGCAAAGTTGAGATGACGAGTTTTGCGTAATTTTGTGCCATAGATAAACAGAATTTAGGCAAGAAGACGTATTTATTGGTAGAATGAACACAAAAGTTTAGTGACAGTCGCTGTCATTTTGACAGTTCGACATTATTCAATGCCTCGTTTGATTTTGATAAGGTTTTTCCGTCTGGGTTTTTTTAGTATCAGCAACTAAGTCCAGATTTCTGTCCGGTTGAGAATAGGCTAACCCCTTTTGCTGGTACTTTAACATTATTGGCAATTATAGTATGAGTGTTCCATTAGGTACTTCCCTGCTTAACCCCTCGGGAATGAAAGGCGTTAGGATTTGTGTTGTTACCTCATAAAATAGAGAACGAATGAGCTTACACTTACTAAAATAGTTTTGTTGACAGTACATTGTCAGAATATCGTTCCTTTGTGCACCATCCTGTAGTTCCAATTTCAAAATAAGCAGCCATTTTTGTTCGTTATTTTCAAAATTGGAAGTTTTTGCTTTTAAATTGCAACGGCATCTCTGCATAGTTCCAATTTTGAGAGAATGGAAGGTAATTTTATTTTTCTGTTCCAAATTGGGGAGACATAAAATGGCGTACACTTTTGCCGTAATAAGCAGTTTGAAGGGTAGAGCAAGAAATGTTTAGTAGGTATGTAAGAAAGGCATAGACATAAGCTGCAAGGGTTGTTACTTTAGAATAAATTACAAAAAATACAAGCGATCCTATATTAGTTAATTAGGCTGTTTTTAATTACCACAACCATTTATTGCATGTTAGCATTTAAGCAGAACCTAATTTCTCATGGCTAACATAGTTCTTAAGTACTTTTTTACTAACCCATATGGACCTTGTTGTTCGCAATAAAATAATTATTTGATTTGATTTTAATTATATAAAAGTCATATAACTTCTAACAAAATTGCGACTTTCCCAAATCGCTCACTTACACACAGATCACACAGATTCCTTAAAAGTCACATACATAAAGCGCACTATTCTTTTGTCATTCTGAGACAGATAGTCGAATTGCTGCCGCCATTCCTTTCGGAGGTAAGTAGCGTACGAGTATTTGATTCCAGAACGTTCCACGACGCAGCATAGATATTTATCACTATCAAATAGCGAAGGAAACATTGGAACGAAAGCCGTATGTTAGTGAGCGCGGGAAAATGGTGGAAACTACGCGTTTAAATCTTTATAATGTTTATTGGCTGGAGTAATATGGATGCTATATTTTCCATTTTATTAGTTTATGAATGACTTTTTGTTTTTCTTTATTTATAGACACAGTATTATTTTCTTTTATGTTGTTGATTTTTTTTATAAAAAATAAAATAAAATTACTTTATTTCAGACCTTGATCCATATGTTAGTAATACACACTACTTATAAGCTATGTTAGTGACAAACGAAAAACAAGATTTATTTGGCTTGGGTTTGGATTTGAATGGTTTTTTTTTTCATTTACAAGAGTCGCAAAATTTTATTTTAGTTGGTTTTTGTGCAAAATATTTTAGACTTTTATAATATGTTTTCGTTTATGTTTTCTGAATCTGAAAATCAGCGTTAGGTGGTACACAATTACCACCATGTCCTCATAGCGGCGCCGCGGCGATCGGCAGCGGCGATCTCTCGCGTCCGGCCCTGGTTCAATCCATGGTCCGGAGCAAGACGGAATGGGAAGCCTGAGTGGGAAGATCACCTGCTTCTGCGAAGCAGTCATGCTAGCGAAAGAGGTGGTGGAAAGCGAGAGGGGGAGAACCTCTCGTCCCAGACGCCGGGGGAGACGCACCGGGCGACCGTAGGCCTGTGGACAGTTAGCTATGGGCTAGCTCGGCGTCCGTCCGCCTTATGACGACAGGCCGTGTTGACGGCGCGTTCGTGTTACACGCGCGCCTCAAAGAGATGTCAGCAAAAGAGAAGGGGCCGTAATCTGCCGGGGATGCGGGACTGTTCAAAAGAGATACCGTGGCCCCGGAACAAAAAGTGCGAGGAAGGAACATGTATGAATTAAGTTAGTAAAAGTCTGACACTCCCTCCCACTCCGCCCAGAGTGGAAGGAGTCTTTTTTTTATTTACCGTCGGGAAAAAAAGTGGTTAATTACACATTGAGGGTAAATACACAATATTGCACATTGCTTTGCCGTCTGGCATTATGCTGAGCGGAAATAAAAAATATATTTTTGTAAGGTGTTTTTTGTGGAGAACGTTTGTTATTGTAGTTCAAGGCGGTATTAACACACGAACCGTAGGCGAGGGTGTTTTTGAGCTGAGAACTGCAATAACAAATGTCCACGTGTATCAAACGACGTTTTTCAATACCTTTTTGAAGAAATTAAATAAAAAAATGTAAAATACTTGTGTCATGAAGTATTAAGAGACTATAATTTAAATTTTATGTTTTCTCCGCGCTTTGCTTTCGCCAGGTTGAATAATAGAGAAAGGCATGAAGCCGTTAGGCAGCCTAATATAAAAAATATAGTTTTTTTTTTTAATTTAGGTCAAACAAACACCTACCGCAATATCTGCAATTTTTCTTTCCGCACACGTGTGGAATTAAAAGGAAAAACGCACGTGTGGAAATACACTGCATTTTGAACCTAATCGTAGTGCGAACCAGTTTTCGCGAAAGTGTATCGAATAAATCTTTACTGGTTGGAGTAGATTGTATTAGACTGGTGATTTTTATGTGCTGTGGATATCTTTATGTTATTCAGACTCGTTTTCTATTTCTACCTTCAAGTTATTACAAAAGTAATACTTCCCTATTTGAATTGAATTTGTTAACAAGGTATTTATTTTTTAATGCACGGAAAAATCGGTCCGGCTGTTTCGGAAATCAGCCAGAATAAACAGACAGAAAAGGGGGGGGTCTGTATTTATGCTTTCGCGGTTGCACAACGACATGCTTTGCTCATGCTTTGCTTGGTAGTATAGATCTTGAGGGAGAGCGCTACGGTCGTGCAGATCCTCAAGGCAGGTCTGGGGGATTCACCTTCACGAGGTTGCCACCCTGTTCTTGGTCTAATTCCATAAGAAATAGACGTAACGAAAACCCCCAGGCGCTTTTTTCGCATCCTCCCGAAAGCCAAAATCCCAGGCCTAGGGTAATCCCTCACCCCATTTCCATGATCCCACACCCAGACCCTCCTTCCCTTCTCCCCCTTTTATCCTTTCAGTCCATGAGGACGGGTAACCTCATTTCCAAAAAAGCCCACCCCAAAAATCCATGTAATGCAGAAAAGGAAAAATAATATTCCCCAGGTGGGTCCCGGTAATGCCGGGGAATCCCACACCGACTCGTCGGTCTGCCTCCACCGTAATCTGGGGGGGGGCACTCTTCTGCCTAAGGCGGTTTTACCGCCAGCATCGGCTGCGGCTCACGCGCCAAAACAAACAAACACGGACACGACCACGGCTGCAACTTGTGCGCCCACTGACTCGACGACGACTGTGACACCTTCCACGATGGCCTGGCAACAGAGTATCGTTCGGAACAGTGTAACAAACAATCCCGACAATGACAACGACAATCCGCGTGTATCCAGCCTTAGCAGCGAACTCCGCACGCTGGCACTCCAGCGTGGGAAGATCGAGGCAAGGTTGAGGGACATAGACTCTCTCGGGACGGGAAGCGGAGCCTGGCGATTCCGGTTTTACCTCTGTGGACGAGGTTCGCAAGCTGAAGACTCAGCGCGGGAAACTCCGAAACAGAGAAAGAGAACTCAACAAACGTTTGCGCAAAGCCCGCGAAGGCAACAGTCTACGCGATGCGCAAACGGGAGGTTGTAAGGGAGTACGCGACCGGCTACAGGCGCGCGAAGGGGAAACCCAGAGCAAGCAGCAGTCGGACGCGGAAACGAGCGGGCAGGGAACAGTACGCGAAGGGGAAACCCAACGCGAGAAGTCACTGCCCGCACCGGGACCATCCGGAGGAAGCGACCGAAACCGCGACGAGACGACTGGCGACCGACACCGGACAAGAAAACGAGGAAAGCGGGCTGGGTTCTTAAACCGGGTGTCCCTGGAACAGAGAGTCAAGCCGGGCCCCACAGAACCGCAACCGGGTCCAAGTGGCCAGGGAGCGGCGAAGCGGGAGCGCCCGGACGACACGGCTTCGCCAAGCACGCTCCAGGGAGACGCCAAGCGGTTTAGAACCCAGGCTGCTCAAGGGGAGCAGAGAACCTACGCGCGGGCCACAAAGGATATTCCTGCGCGACTCGCCGTAGCGATCTGCCTCCCACCTCCATCACGGGACATGACACTTGTCGAGTGCGAGGTCGTAAAGACCAAGCTCGAAGACCTCATAGCTGACATGTGCTGTACGTACCCCTTCAAAGGCCCGGCCTTCCGCGGTTACCCAAGGGTAGCGGATGGCACGGTGCACATATGGTGCGAGGACGAAACAGCTTTGACCTGGCTGACTCTGAACGTACCCAAGATACGACTGCCGGACACTGACGTGACACTGACCGTAATGAGACAGTCCGACGTACCGACCCGACTTCGAGCGGCGCTCTTTGTACCCAGGTACAAGGGGGACATAGCGCGGCTCCAAAAGATCATCACAGGCCAGAACCCCTGGTATGACGTCGGAAAGTGGTCCCTGTACAGGGCGACTTTGGTCGGTGGAGACAACTATGGGACATATTTGACCCTGGGAATCCCACCGGACGAAGCCGAAAAGGTCTTGGGTAGGGAGCGACGGATATCGTACCTTCTTGGGTCGATATACGTTCGCTTCTTCCCCAAAACCAACCCTCCCGACACACAGACTGACACTCAGACCGACACCGACACGGAACGGACGAACCCGGCACCGACGACCATCGACATGACCATGACCGAACTGGAGGAGGAGATGGCCAGAACGGCGGTGGCTGATGCCGACGCAGTGAGGATGGCAGCCTCACCATCAGGGTGGGCGGAGAGGCTGCTCTCGTCGTCACCGGCACCGGACGAAGGCCAGCACGGGCCGGAAGGGGGGAGTGTTATGTCAGATGGATCCCTCTCCTCCTAACTCCACCCCACTACCGCCCACATCCCGTCCAATAAATATCATCCAGACCAACCTCCAGCACAGCCAGACGGCTACCGCTTGCCTGCGCAGAGCGCTGGAGACGGAACCCCGCACCATTGCACTCATCCAAGAACCGTGGATCCGCAAGAATAGAATATGTGGCCTTGGTAACATTGGAGGTAAGCTAATCCTCGATACACAAGGCACAGATAGGCCACGAACGTGCGCCTATATACCCAAAGATGTACCCACCACCACACTCACGCAATTATGTTCCAGAGATCTAACAGCCCTCAGGATCAAAACCGACGGCGATGCACCTGACATCGTCCTAGCCTCGGTATACATGCCTGGTGAGGATGTAGACTGCCCACCAAAGGAGATGACTGACCTGGTAAGGTACTGTGAAGATGCCAACCTGGACCTGGTCATTTGCACGGACTCAAACGCCCATCACCCACTTTGGGGCTGCAACAAAGCCAACGCTAGAGGTGAGGTACTATGCACATATTTGTTTTCCACTAACCTTAACATCGCAAACCGCGGCTCGGAACCCACTTGGGTCACATCTCGCGGACAAACAATTATTGATCTCACGCTGGCTTCGGAAAGCGCGGCAAAACTCATATCCGACTGGCACGTATCCAACGAGCCTTCCTGCTCTGACCATAGAAGAATCCGCTTCTCACTAGTGGCCAGTATAAAAAAACCCGAACCCAGACGCAACCCACGCCGTACCAACGTACCCGGCTACAAACGACTACTGGCCTCCCTGCTAACGCAGCACCAAGCGCCCCTAAATCTAACGGACCCTAAACAACTCGAAGCCACTGTAACAAAACTCTCGGAATCTATTATCGAAGCCTATCACGCCTGCTGCAAACTAAAAGACCCAAACACCAAGACAAAGGGCAACTCCTGGTGGAACTCGGAACTTAGTAAGCTCAGGCAAACCATGCGCAAACAATTCAACAAAGCAAAAAACTCCAGGCTACCAGAAGACTGGGATCTATACAAAAAAACACAATACACCTTCAAAAGGCAAGTCAGGTACGCCAGCAGGGCGGCCTGGCGAAGGTTCTGCGAAGAGATTGAATCGAACAGCGAGGCCGCACGCGTAAGAAAAATCCTGTCTACCGATCAGGATCGCGCCCTCGGGTCGCTGAAAACCCCAAACAACACATTCACCAAGTCGGATCACGAGACAAGTAGGGTTCTCCTGGAAACCCACTTTCCAGACTGTGACCTCTGCGAAGACAGAACCTGGGCAACTGAACCAACGCACACACCAAACGACCAAGACTGGGACAGAGCCCGCACTATAGTAACAGCAGAAAGAATAAAATGGGCAATAAGAACTTTCAAACCATATAAATCTGCAGGCTTAGATGAAATCTTCCCCGCCCTCCTACAATGGGGACTGGACGTCTTAACGCCATGGCTGACCATCATCTATCAAGCCTGCATAGCACAGAGATATATACCACTTGCATGGCGAGAGGTGAAAGTAATTTTCATCCCCAAACCAGGCAAATCAGACTACACACAACCCAAGGCGTACAGGCCAATAAGCCTAACATCCTTCCTACTGAAAACTCTCGAGAGACTCTGCGACCGACACATTCGGGACGGACCTCTTAGAGAAAGACCACTTCACAAACAGCAACACGCGTACTCCACAGGAAAATCAACAGAATCCGCGCTGCATAATGTGATCTCCAGGATCGAATGTGCAGTGGAACACAAATGCTCGTCACTGGCCGTCTTCATCGACATAGAAGGCGCCTTTGACAAAACCATCTTCCATAGCATCAACGCAGCCCTCGAGAAACACGGGGTGGACCCAACCCTGCGAGGTTGGATCACAAATATGCTCCGACTGAGGGCGGTTCAAGTTACAGTAAACGACACCACTAGGGCCATAGTGGCGAAGGGCTGCCCCCAAGGTGGTGTCCTCTCGCCACTACTGTGGAACCTCGTAGTAGATAGCCTCATCAACCGCCTCAATAGCAGAGGCTACTACACGGTGGGCTATGCCGACGACCTGACTATAATAATAAATGGGACACATGAAAACACACTATGCAACCTCATGCGTCAGGCTCTAAGGATAGTAGAAGAATGGTGCAACGAACACAAGCTAGCAGTGAACCCCACCAAAACCGAACTTGTCCTCTTCACAAGAAAAAGGAAGCTGGCAACGTTGCACCTACCAAGTTTCTTTGGGGCAACCCTAAGCCTATCGACTGAGACCAAATACCTGGGTATCTATTTGGACAAACAGCTAAACTGGGCAAAACACACGGATTACATCACCACAAAAGCTAGTATATCCCTCTGGCAATGTAAGAGACTCCTTGGGAGAAACTGGGGCCTAAGCCCCAAAATCACCTACTGGCTATACACCACAGTTATCCGACCAATTATCACATATGGGTCTTTGGTATGGTGGCCCAGGACCAACCTAAGCACGACCCAAAAGGACCTTGAGAAACTACAAAGATTTGCCTGCGTGGCAATCACCGGCAGCATGAGAACATCACCAACTGCTGCCCTACAGGTGATGCTGGGGCTACCACCCCTACACCTCGTCGTGAGAGAGGAGGCGGCCGCAGCGATTTTCAGACTCGAATTAGCCGGCACCCTAAGCAACGACTCCAGAATAAAACACACGCGTATCAAAGGAGATTCAATCAGAGATCAGCCGATGATGGCATCACCTATCGACAGATCTCTGAAAACTCACTGCTTCAAAAAACACTACAATATAGTGCTCGTAGAGGAGTTGTGCGACTACTAAGGCACGAAAGAGCTAAGAATCTACACTGATGGATCCAAAACCAAAGATGGGACAGGCGTCGGGGTGTTCTCCGACGACCTCAACATTAAAATATCAAGATCTCTCGGAAGGCTCAACTCTGTCTACCAAGCAGAGTGCGTAGGCATCATCCAAGCAGCACACGCCATAGAGGCCAGGGAGGTTACGGACACCAACATTCGTATACTCTCCGACAGTGCCTCAGTCCTTCAATCCCTAAAGAGTAACCAGATCACGTCGAAACTAGTACTAGAGTGCCACAGGGCCCTAGAAAGAATCACGGTGCTGAACCACAACACGGTAACGCTGCAATGGATAAGAGGACACAGTGGATCACTCGGCAATGATGCGGCTGATGAACTTGCCAGAAGAGGATCCAGCACAAAACCCTACGGACCCGAACCCATTGTGCCCATTCCCTTCAAGCAGCTGAGGAACTGGTTAAAGGATCACACCCGATTACAAGCAGAGAAATGGTGGGCCTTGGCACCAGGTTGTAGGCAATCCAAGGAAGCTATGCCATCCTTGGATCCAAAGCTGACCAGGCGCCTTTTGCACCTGGACAGAGATAGCCTGCGTCTGGTGGCAGGGACCATCACTGGTCACTGCTCGCTGAACAAACACTTCCACACCCTAGGTATCACCGACAGTCCCCTGTGCAGAGCGTGCATGGAGGCGGAGGAGACGGTAGCGCATGTTCTCCTGGAGTGCACAGGCGTTACCAAGATTCGCGAGGAGACCCTGGGAACGCCAGGATCACTTGCAGATATCCTGAGGAGACCGGGAAGTTTAATCTGCTTCTGGAGGGAGGTGGGCTGGTTGGAGTAATCGGCCACCATGGCTCACGCACAATGGTCCACTTCAAGGACTAAGTGCGGAAACCTAAACCCCATGATAGATAGATAGACAGACAGAAAAAAACTTACTCGACCAGGGAATCGGATCTAGGACTTTACGCTCAGCAGACGTCAGTTCTTTGTATGACGCCCCCAAATAACATACAAAAGTGTTAGTATGTTTTCCACGTCCTCGCGCGTTTAGGCACGACTCAATAAGCTCTATACAGAACAAGCCATTTAGGGAGTTTACCCAAAACTTTTCTTTTGTCTGTAATGCGATAAGGCGCTTAGTTAACGAAAAACTTCCTAATTACCTACCAACCTTTGTAGACACAATCATGTAATGTAGGTAAAGATTATTTTGGTACATTTTTGGGTTTCTTTGGGGAACGCGAAAATCGAGGGAAGTTTTGTGTTTTTTATTTTTCGTGCAGACGGAAAACCAGTTTCGGAAGATAGTTTTCTATCGGCGGAATCAACACACGAGCCTTAGGCGAGGGTGTTTTTGAGCCGAGAACTGCAATAAAAAATGTCCACGTGTATCAAACGACGTTTTTCAATACAGTTTTGAAGAAATAAAATAAAAGAATGAAAAATATTTGTATCATGAATTATAACGCTTTCACCAGGTTGAGATGCAAAGGTATGTAGCCGTTACAGCCTAATATTAAAAATGTGTTTTTTGTAATTTATTATTGAATTGAGAACATAAATAAATGTTAATTTGTTTATAAAAGAAAATGTTAGTTTCAACACTAATAATTTTATTGAAAGAAATGTTAATGCACTTTCTAGAACAAAGCGTGGGCAAAATGTTTTCAAAGTACTCGTAACATTACATGGAACAGACACACGTCGAAGAAACCCACATATAATATGTTCTATGTAACTCTAAACAATCCTGACGAGACAAATGATAATCAACTCAATGTACATACACATAAGTAAGCATATTAGCATGTTGATTTTGACACAGAAGTTTGTTGATTTTCAGTATCAAACAGGCATGTATCAAGAGATATTTTAAACTTGCGGTTTATTTGTTAGATTTCTCAAAGAAGCAATGTTAGATGAAACTTTCTACAAGCTCCAAGACTCCAAGACGCCAAAACGTTGAAGAAAAGTTAGACATGTTTTGTGTTTCTTCAATCTTTACTTCTATATTTCAAGCAGAAAGATTGTTTGCCACATACAAAGTTCGTGATAAATATTTAAAACAAATTACATTAAATAAAAAATTAAAAAACCCCCACACATAGGGTCATTATTTCAAGGTTTTTTGTTTGTTTATGGGTAGTCGTCACGTAACAAAATGCCGTATGCTGTGTGTGTGTAGTATAATAATATAATATTCCTCATTCCCTTTCAATATACTGCGCTTACATTATTCTACTAGTCTAGCCCTTTCACTTAACACCCATATTGAGGGAGTCGTGAAAAAAAATGAAATCCGCCGTTTTGTGGCGGTGGCCAGCTCGGACTGATTTTAATCAAACATAATTAAGAACACTACCGCCTAAGTCGCCTTTCAAAGAAAAAAAAAAACAAAATCAGAATTGGTTCATCCGTTCGGGCGCTACGATGCCACAGACACAACACACACTCACACACAGACACGTCAAACTTATACCACCCCGTCGTTTTTGCGTCGGGGGTCAAAAATGATAAGCTCTGCGCTGTACCCACCTTTTTGGATCGGTAAAGTTAATTTGTTACTGGGTGTTTTTTAAACGTTGGCAATAAGTCCCTTATTCGTGCCTATGTGCTAAGTGCCTTGTAGCTAACAATAAAACCTAGACACCAGATCATATTAATATAATAATTCTTAGTCATAAGTTTATAACAACAACGAAAACACTGATCACTTTCACACAGTTCCTAAATCCGAAATAGATCCCTGTTGGCGTAAATTTGGTCTCCACAATACGTTTATAACTAAACTACAAATATTAATCAATTATAACGAGAAGTTTGCTTGTCTGTTCTGCAGTAAAGAGACATAATAAATATGTTTTGCTCATGTCTTAAGCATTATTAATGATGGCGGCGCGGCGGAGCAAGCTTTCTATGCGAGCAATAAAAACGATGCTATAATATTTAGCCGTACAGTTGTCACGATGAAATTGGTTGGACTTAATTTTTTACATGAAATCTTCTTGCGTTGTGCATTTTTGGAATGGGTAAAAAATGTTAATCTTGCGTTAGAACACGTGACCTGATCGACAATTCGTAAGACGGAGGGAGAGTAGATCGCCGGCGCGGCGCGGCGTAGGAGAGCTAGAGGAAGTAATTTCCCCCTACCGCGCGGCGAAAATGTATGCCTGCTCCTGCTGTTTCGTCTTTTTTTTATGTAAAATAATTGTAGTAGTTCTGAAGTATAAAATTTTTTATGTAATAATTATAAAATGTCATGTTTGTGTACGAAATGAATATTGTATTTCACCACAGAAATGATAGTATTTTTATATTGATAATTAAAGCAATTCGTGCGAAATTTGAAAGCAGCGGTGGCCCAGTGGTGGCGGCCCCGACTTACGTGGGTTCAAACCTAGACAAACGCATTACTTTGTGTAATTTATTTCATCACCGCTGCTCTCAAAACGGTGAAGGAAAACATCGTGAGGAAACCGGGATGTCCTACAACCAAAAATTCGAAGACATGTGACATCTACCTACATGTAAGATGGGAGGCCTTTATTTAGCAGTGGATGATTCCAACCTGATATTCAATTCAATTCAATTCAATTCAATTTATTCAAGAACAATTTACATTGTGTTTGAAATCTTAATCTAAAAATAAATGAATAACAAAATATACGTCAGCTAAAATTAACTTAACCTAACACAAAATTATAGAAAATATAACAAAAATTAAAAAAATCAAAACGATACAAAGAAATCAATACTAATAAAAATTCAAAAACATTACGCCTACTTAATAGAAACAAATAACAACATAACATTACTATCTATTATTACCCAGTCTCACATAAACTGATATCTATAAAATTAAGAAGGGGATATGTCATCGTCTATCGAATACAGACATTTCTCCAATAGGAATGCTTTGAGTCTTGACTTAAATGAGCTTTTATAAATTATAGTTTTTAAGTCCAATGGCAACCTGTTAATAATCCGCACTGCTTGATATTGAGCACTATGCTGAACAATATTAAGTTGGGGAATTATTTTGTTTTTAAAATCTTTTCTGCGCGTACTTTCTCTCACCTGTCTCTCCTCATCTGTTTCATAGTTATGTAAGTATTTTTTTTAATTAACCAACAGTACTAAAATATAGAGGCTGGGCACAGTAAGAATTTTTAAATTTATGAAGTGCGGCCGACAGCTCTCTATTTGCGGTATCCGGACCATGGTTCGTATGGCCCTTTTTTGGAGCACAAAGGCTCTCTGGCAGTTATATTTGTAACTATTCCCCCAAAACTGAACACTATATCTTAACCTTGATTCTATTAGAGCATAATATACTTTTTTAAGGTGTTTTAAGTCTAATACGTCCCTAAGACTGCGTAAGGCATAACACGCTGAAGAAATATACGAATCAATGGCTTGCAATTCTCTTTTCCAATTTAAATATTTATCAATGTATATCCCTAGAAACTTTGCCTCATTAACTATGTCAATTTTAACGTCATTAAGTGCGATCGTCATGTTGTCTTTATTACGAACTGTTGTACTAAATAACATTATGTTGGTTTTTTCAGTGTTAATTAAAAGCTTGTTACCATCAAACCAAGATTTAAAAACTCTCAAAACTGCATTAACCTTAGCAGAAAGCTCCTGTATATCGTTAGCTTCAACTATTGCGTTGGTGTCATCTGCGAAAACGGTCAGCTGTGTGTCGGGAAATATTGAAGCCATGTAATTAATTAAATCATTTGTAAAGAGTATAAACAATATAGGCCCCAAGATCGAGCCTTGGGGTACGCCTACTACTATATCTTGCATAGAAGATCTATTACTATTGCTATTACCTTTTGCTATCATATTACTAATATATACATACATTTTCCTGTTACTTAAAAATGAGGAGAAGAGTTGTAAAGTTTTGCCTCTCACACCATAATGCTCTAATTTTGCAATGAGTAATTTGTGGTCAATTGTATCAAAGGCTGAGCTTAAATCAAGGAAAATGCCAGCTACCCTCTTTTTCCTATTAAATTTACTAATAATATCTTCCACTAATGTATAAATAGCGTCCCCTGTTCCGACATTATTTTGGTATCCAAATTGTCTTAAGTGCAATACCTTGTTTATATTTAGATGAAGTACAAGTCTACTCTTAATCATTTTCTCAAAAATTTTGGATAAAATAGGGAGCAAAGAGATGGGTCTATAGTTTTTTGGATCTGTTTTTGAACCCTTTTTGTGGAGTGGAACAATTTTCGCTATTTTTAACTGTTCCGGAAAAATACCTTCTAAAATGCATTTATTGTAAAAACTAGTCAAAGGTTCAGCTAATATGTCTAAATTTTCTTTATTAACTGCTATGGGAATGTCGTCATAACCACATGATTTCTTATTTTCCATACGATTAACTATTTTTACTATCTCACTTGGAGTAACAGGGGCAATAACCATGTCATTTTGAACCCTTTTGGTGCTTTGTTCTAGAAGTTTTCGGGGATCTAGATTCTCACAATTACTCAAAATATATTTGTAGCCAAATTGATTTACCAATACATTTGCAATATCTAAGGGATTTTCTATAATTTTACCGTCACATTTAAGCAAGGGAATTTCAGAATGCGGTGCTTTTATTTTATTTGTGCTTTTATTTATAACTCTCCAAACCTCTCTACTCAAATTACAAGAATTGTTAATACTTTCTGTTATTGTAATTTTCTTGGCCTTAGACAGTACCCTTCTGTATATTCTTATATAATTATTTTTATAACTCCTAACACTGTCTTCCAGCTTGGTACCACCAGCACACAGCAAACGTTTCATTTGACTTGATTTTTTAATGCCTTTTGTCATCCACCTTAGTTTGAAACCATTTTTGAGTTTAATTTTTTGTTCTCTCTTTTTATAACTATTTTTGAAAATTGAAGCAAATGTCTTCAAGAACTTGTTGATGCCCATACTAATCCAATCAGTTTCAAGAATATTTTGTCTAAAAGCTAAGCGGTTTTTGGTGTTAGAGACTCTTTTATTTACGACTATATATTTATTATTATTTGAATTATCAATGTTATCTAACAAAAAGATATGATGGTAATGATAAAAGGCTGTCACTACGACAGACCGCAGCGACAGACTGATTTCAAAGTAACTCTTTGAGGATGCCTCCATGGATGATGACATTGCCAACTGTTGCAGTTTTGCCAAAACTACGACCTTGGAGGCATTGGTTATGCGGTTTGCCGTCACGGTCAGCTTTATATGATGCTTGAGTGTTCCCAGCGGCCGTTTCAACTCCGTTTTTGTACGGTAGTGGAATGGAATACAATTAATTCTTAGTATTATGAGTATCATGAACAACATTAAATTACGTCTCAATACTTTCATTTTCTCTTCATTCCACGCAAAGAATTTAAGTAAATCTTACTTTATATAGTGCCATGATTTATTTCTTCGCTTCGCTCCTGCCACTCTCCCAGTACACTGGATTCCACATTAACCATAAAGTTCGGTACGGGCCCCATTCGGGGCCGGGCACTGAAACCTACGCTGGCTCGGTACTGGCCCCGAATGGGGCCGGCGGTTAAGTCATACGACATCCTTATTTTTTATGTAAATATTTGATGTTCTGATTATGTAAGACTATGAATGTGCGTTAATTAAGAGAGTTGGAGAAAAATATCATATGTTAGAGCCATTCAAAGTTCTGTATTTAGCGCGCAACATTCTTAATTTACCCTAATAAAATCCAAATGCGTAAATACGTTCATCGCCATTTTGACGGCAGTGCTAGCCGACGCTAAAAATCATAAAAATTTGGGTTTTCGGGCATCCAAGCTCCATTATGTTGAGAAATAATAACTCGTCATTTAATTATGTGACAAATTCATCCATAGTTCAATTTTAATAAGCAGTGGTAATGATATATTTTTATATCCAAAGTCAAAGTTTCGCGCCAATCTTGTTTGTTTACATTTTATTTTTCACATTTTAACACACAGACACGTTAAGATTCGACAACAGATATGACAAATATCATATCAAATATTATAAACAACATGAGAATACCCAGATCTTAGCGTAATTTACTAATATAGGACCAATAACACGTAATATTCATTACCACTACTTAATTTTGTATTCGAAAATAGACGACCATTTTTTTTTTCTTTTTTTTTATATTTGTGATGTGTGAAAGCGATTATTCAAATCGATTCTTTTTTTGTAAAATTCGATTAACACGAGTAATTTATTTACGGAATTAAGCAAATCGATAGATGGAAAGTAAACAATTTTGTTTATATTTATTATAACATTGTTAAAAAACTTTAGTTAGGAAATCTTAATAGTTTTTCGTACATTGTACTGTATTGTACCAACCCAACAATAAACAGCACAGATTGACCAGACTAATTCGCGCCGATTTTTTTCCCTTACCAAAATTTAAATTAAGAATGCACTCGCTGTTCAAAATTAAATGATAAATGATAAATGATATTTATTCAGCAAGTAGGTTTTCTCAAACACTTTTACACGTCATTTTTTTTTAAACTAGATGGGGCCGGTGTTTCGTACCTGACTACTCTGAGAAGAAACAGCCGAAACAAACTCAGAGGTCATAGTCTCTTTTGAAGTCCAGACAATCTTGCTTAATTCACATGAGGACTATGCAGATTAGTGTCTGAGATGGTCTTTTGAAGAAAGAACCACACCGATTTGAGTGGACCTGTCCAGTCAGTGCAAGCATTTGTCAGTTATCGTGTAGCTCGACTTATAACTCAAGGAGCTCAACGAAACGACGAACAATACCAAAGAAAGGACATTTGGGTAGGTCGCTTATAGTACTCAAACTGCCAGACAGTCGTGGGAAAAAAAAAAAACAAAATGCGACCCACATGGTCCTCACATTCACAATTATTAAATAAAATAAATAATAATTTACAAAAACGAATGTCAATAAAAATACGATATGTCAAATACACACATAAAACAAACAAAAAAGTAAAAAATAATAAAATACTGAACTAAGTATTCATGTCAATTCATTAAATGTCAGTCACAAGTAAATAATCATGTCAAATTCACACACATAAAATAAAATAAAAAAATAAAAGAACGTAAAAAATAATAAAATACTGAAATAAGTATTCATGTCAAATCATTCAATGTCACAGTGTATAAAATAAAGGAATCAACAATAAACCAGCGAAGTCCGAAATTTCAACATTCACAGAGCAAATTTCATTGGAGCAGCTTAATCCCAAGCCTTTTTGTCTTCGAGATAGTGATTGACATGATAGAAAGCTTTCAGGCATAGCTTCTGTTTTATAAACGATTTGAATTTATTCAGGCTTAGTGCTTGAATATGGCTCGGAAGTTTATTGTAAAAACGTATACATTGGCATCTGAACGTACCCCCTATTTTTTTGAGCCTCGTTGCAGGAACAACAAATTTGTGTTTGTTCCTCGTATTTATATTGTGGATATCACTGTATTTTTTAAACAAATTAATATTTTTGTGTGCGTACAAAAGGTTTTCATAAATAAACTGAGAGGGCACAGTAAGAATATTAATCTCCTTAAATTTTTCTCTGAGGGAGTATCTGGGACTTAGTTTATAAATTGAACGAATTGCCCTTTTTTGTAAAACAAATATTGTTTGAATATCGGCGGCATTGCCCCACAAGAGAATACCGTACGACATCACGCTATGGAAATAACTAAAGTAAACTAAACAAGCTGTCTCTAAATCAGTTAAGTCACGAATTCTTCTAACGGCGTATGCTGCAGAGCTAAGTTTTTTCGACAATTTGTTTATATGCGGGCCCCACTGAAGCTTGGCATCCAAAGTTATGCCTAAGAACACTGTGCTATCTTCCGGTTTCAGCTCTTCATCCTTAATTAGTACAGTAGTTTCCACTTGTCTTACATGGGGTATCGTAAACTTAATACATTTAGTTTTTTTTTCATTTAAGAGTAGATTATTAACATTAAACCAATTAACAACTTTTGCCAGGGCGTTATTAACATTATCCATAACTGGCTGCTGACGTTTGAGTTTAAATAAAAGAGAAGTGTCGTCTGCAAACAATACCACGTCATGATTATCCTTTATGAGGTAAGGCAAGTCATTTATGTAAATAAGAAACAAAAATGGACCAAGTATTGAGCCCTGGGGTACCCCCATTTTTACTACGGATCCGGGAGATCTTTTCCCGTTAACATCAACTCTCTGAATCCTATTACTCAAATAAGAAGTAAGAAGATCCAGAGAGGCGTTACGGATTCCGTAGTGGTGTAGTTTCCTGATTAATGTTTCATGAAGAACGCAATCGAAAGCTTTAGATAAATCGCAAAAAATTCCCAAAGCGTCGCATTTGTCCTCCCAGGCATTATAAATGTGTCCTAAAAGTTCAACACCGGCATCAGTTGTTGAACGACCCCTTGTAAAACCGAACTGTTTTTTGTGCAATAACTTATGTTTATTGAAAAAACTTTGCAATTGTGCCAAAATTAATTTTTCAAAAATTTTACTAAAGGTGGGTAGTACTGAAATGGGTCTATAATTAGTGGGGTCTGATGTACTACCAGATTTAAACAATGGTATTATTTTACTATATTTCATTAGATCAGGAAACTCACCACGGTCAATACAATCGTTAAATATAACAGCTAAAGAACGAGCTACAACGTTTATAATGGATTTAGCTACGTCCACAGAATGACCCCATAGATCAGCAGTCTTTTTAACATTTAAGGTGTGAAAAGTTTTAATAATATCTCTACAGGTGACATATTGGAAGTTAAATTCGGAATCACAGACTGAAACGGTTTCCCTTAGTAAAGACTCGGCAGCAGCAGGCGACGAGTTAAGCGATTTAGTTGTCGATACGGGAATATCTGCAAAGAAATTTTCAAAGGCTGTGGCAACTTGAGTGTCTGAATTTAGAATATTATCGCCAATAGCAAGGCTGTAGTCACTATTTCGGTTGCAAGACCTTCCCGTTTCGCTATTAATGATGTTCCATGTCATTTTAATTACATTACTACTATTTTTAATTTTTGAACTCAAGTAACGTGACTTTGCTAATAAACAAACTTTTTTAAATAATTTAGAGTAATTCTTAACGTACAAATTAAATTCTACTGTGTTAATATAAGTACGCTCTTCATACAGTTCATAAAGTCGTTTTCGACTCTTATGAATGCCAATGGTGGCCCAGTAATTGAAAGAAGCGTTACTATTTACCGAGATTGTCTTAGGGACAAATGTGGTTTCAAATTGTGCGCAATACATGCTGAAAAAATCGTTATAGTGTTGATTGGGATCATCATTGGCTGACAAAAGTGGTAGTTTTGATAAGAGTTTAGTTTTAAAAGTTTCCAAGCGATTTTTACTTTTTGGATTAACAATGATATCCTTTTTAGTGATTTTCATATTTACATTAGGAATTGTGATCATTGCCCACAATGATCTGAATCTATTAAATTAATAATTGCCTTTTGGGTGGGTATAATATCAGTGTAAATATTATCTAGGCAAGTGGCAGTAGTAGGGGTTATTCTAGTGGGCTAATTACATTGTACTTCAATGTAGGTAATTTATTGTGATTTTTTTTTCGTTGGTTGTCAGTGCGCCAGGGATGAAAGGTTCTAATGTACTCTATGGCACTGATCTTGGCACTGATTTTTTAGGTGTGGTGAAAATTGGTTTGGTTCCTACCATGATAATTGTATTTAGTAAACAAAATGGGGAATAGTATGATTATTTTACTGTGTTCGGTTGGATTAGTTATTGGGATACACCATTTTATTTCCAAATACTTTTTTTAACACCCTTTTCTATCGCGTTGGTTGGCAAAGGCCTTCCCATGACTTTTTAATTTTATTTATTTCTCGCCTTTTCCGAACACTATTTTTAATCGTCAATTTTCATTTAATTTTAAAAGAGAGGCCGAGGGGAGGTGCTCGTTGTTAAATAATAACGGCCGCTCGGGTCGACGTTTAGGACGCCTTGCTTGCCTAGGTTGGTCTGTGGATGGGTGACCCATTACATACCGAGTTTCCTCCGTGCCTCTGAAAGCACGTTAAGCAGTTGGTCACGGCTGTCATTTGTAGTTCTTTGAAAGTCGTTACAGGTAGTATCATCACCTAGTACCAACTGGGTTGTGGAGGTCAGATAGGCAGTCGCTCCATGTAAAATACTGGTTTTCAGTTAGACTGGAAGTCGACCCCATAATATATGGGAAAAGGCAAGGCAGATTATGAATTTTCATTTGATTTTGAATACTTAGATAAGCTTGGTTTAGTAACAACGGTTTTAGCATCCATAATATTTATTTATCATTCCATTTTTCCGATCCTTGGCGCACTATATCCAACTTTCAGACATAACAAAACAAAATTCACAATAAATGATTAAAGTAAATAAAAATACTTTATAAATCTGAATGTATGTGTATAGTCACAATTACATTCCTAAATTAAATTTTGAATTTAAAAATCGACGCGAATTTAGCAAGAGGTTGGCCGTTCGAACGGTTGAAAATATTAATAATTCATTTTCAGATTTTGTCTTAGCTTAAACTGTTAAACCTCATATTTTGCCACACGGTGCTAGTTCGGCAACGGCGTTTCTCCAAATTCTGCAATCCATAAGTTTTAAAGGAAAGATTATCATCAAAATGTTGACTTGAAGCAAGAATTTCGTTACCTATTTGTTTAGAGTTCAGAGAGTTCTGTGTTTATTAACTATTAATAAGTCAACCAAAAGCAACTAATAATTACTATTCTACATGATATTATTAAAAAAGTAGTATAAAAGGATTCATTTCAGAATTTAAATATAATTCTTTGAAATGATACCAAGGAGTTTTCATTGTGTCTCAAAACTTTTTTCCAAACTTAATTTGATTGTGAGTATCGATTAGGCTGAATGCAACATTTTAATCGTAATGATGAAACTCGGGTTTACGGTCAGCACTACGAAGTGATATGTCATGTGATAAGTTGGTTGCAACATTGTTTTTTTTAGTAATATTTGTCAAGACTTTGATCGTAATTTTTTATGAAATGATGTTTGAATATTGGCAAAAATAAGAACGCAGATAGAAGGTTACTGTTTTTATTTAGCTTTTTCCAGTTTGTTTAGCGAACGCGAAGCTTGCCTATGTACATTATTTCCAGCGCATCTACGTTACCTCGTTTTTGGAAGGGTGCAGTAATATGTGTTTTATAAATATTTAGCAATACACTGAGGCCGTTTTACCAACCTTAACGCGTTACTGGAGATATTTACCACAAAAGTATGGTATGAAACAGCTTCCTAGACATATTTTTCATAAAAAAATCGAATGCTAAAAGTTCACGAAAATTCTGTAAATTTTTGACAAATTCGCATCACCTCGCCGATTCAGCTGATGTGTCATGTGTCAAAATCTTGTCGTGCATAGTGGTTAAATTGCTGGTCCCGCAACTAGCTCATATTTCGTTTGGAAACTTTCCAAGACACGAGGGGACAGTTGAATCGCTACGACCGACGATAGGGACAAATATTACCGTTTTCCTTTATTGTGTAACCGTCTTTTGTTTTCGCGGCTTTTCGACGAAATGGCGGGAATGTTTGAATTTGAATATTATTCCATTCGACCTTCGTTTGAAAGCGTGTGAATTTTGTTTCTGTTTTTTTTTTTTTCTTTTTTTGGGCTGTTTAAGTGGCTTTGAGAAAAGAGGTGGGTGTGTTTTTGATTCGCAAGTAGGTGTTATAAGAGCGGTGAAATAAGGAATTTTAACGTTTAAATTTGAAATCCTTTTCTTTGAAATAATATCAAAACATCCTTAATAAATTGTAACTGGTTTCAAATAAGAAATACTCAATTTTCCAGTTTTAAGTTTCGTTTAAGGCTCGCTTTAAGTAGAAGAATGATGATGATAAAAAGTATATGGTATATTAGGTCGAGTACAGTGTTATTGGGTTCCATCAGGTAATTTACGAAATGTGGATATACAATTAGGAACATCTCTACCTCTGCGTTATATATTACTTATGTGAATCATTTCAATCATGATCATAATGAAGAAACGCAACCACAAACTCAATGTCAACAATCATAGACTAAATCTTTTCAATACTTCTCCCAACGAACACCACAAATGACAGTTCCCATAGACACAAAGACGAACTTTTCCGTCTATCCCCTGGCGTGACTTTAAACGCGTCCCAACCGGTCACAAAGCTTTTAAACCAGCCAGTGATAGAACGCTTGGTTCATTTTTCTAGCGCTTGGGAGGTGAATATGAGGTGCGATCGATTTGTTTGCTCAAGCTAGCAAAGGCTAGAATAGGTTTTTTTTTGGTTGCACGATTTACATTGCGCGTTTGGTTGTGATTGACATAAAGAGTGATGGACATGAATGTTGATGGATGGAGAGGGAGAGGAAGGCCAAAGAAAAGATCATGGATTGTGTGAAGAATGATATGAAAGAGAAGGAAGTAAATGATGCCGTGACGTCTGACAGGAGAGAATTGAAGAAGAAAACGTGTTTTGCCTTTCCCCAAATTTGTTGGAGTCGGCTTCCAGTATAAACGAACGCAGCTAAGTACTCACACACACACACATGGTGCGACTGACTATCTCATCTTCCACCACCCTGTTAATTGGTGACACGATATCTCTTGGTAGAACTGCCACACTTTCTGGCTTCTGACTATCTGTAACGACTGTCAAAGATCTACAAATGAAAGCTGGAACCAAAGACTTAAAATATGAGTACAAAAATCAGTGGAAACTTTTAAGACATAAAATGAAAACAAACAATCATCATCAACATTCTCCCTAATTCCAACTCAGCCGGCGCAGCATATCTTCTTCTTCCATAAACTTATATTGTCACTTACGGAAGAAGAAGGGAAGAAGAAAGGAAGAAAGAAAGATGAAAGAAGAAGAAGAAAACGAAAAGAAGAAGAAGAAAAGAAGAAGATATCTCGTAAGTGACAATACAGGGTGTAAACTACCTCATTGCAAAGCCAAGCAATCTGTACATCAAACTAAGTAACTTTACGCATTTTTTTTTAGGTTATAAATCACGTTATGTGATAGAACTCAATGTAACGCAGTTAAAACATTGTGTTGATAGATGGATTAAATAGTACAGTCGTGAAGGTTGTAACGTTACGTTTTCCTGGGGAGGAAAATGTAAGGTTGCATTGTGTAAAGTTTAAAGAAAAATGGCAAGAGAAAATATGATGGTTTAATAGTACAAGGAAATAGAAATAAACTAAGTTAGGGAAGCCGATACGAAGCCGTTAGCATGATGATAATGGTCCAGGTCCAGGTCCGAAGTTCGCAGTTGACAGAAACCGCTCGCCGCAGTGATAGGCTCACTCGCAGTCGTCAATCTTCGATGGTTCGAGGGTCGAGGCTCACCCGCTGTCCCGTGTCCAGGTGCTCAGAAGTAGAGATAGTAGGAGTAGCAGCAGTTGTCGCAGTAGCAGCAGTAAGTTTTCAAGGTAGTCGACGGTCCAGGGGCTCTCAATAGTAGTAGCACCAGCAGCAGCAGCAGCCGTTTTCAAGGCCGTCAGGACTTATGGACGCCAGGGCAAGATTTTGCCGGCTTAGCGACCATGTCTAATAATAATACTTTTAGAGGAAGTTCCAGCTTGTTGCTGGCTCAAGGACCACACGCAGACTGTCTCTTTTCGACTCGGCTTCCCGTCATGAAGAAATTATGAATTTCAAAATGATGGTTCTAGAACATAGAAAAATAAAATGGTTAACAAAGAAGGTATCAAACATCAAATGTATAAAACCTACAACTCCAAGTTACAGCAATAAAATTAAAAGAAAAACTAGGCTTGTCATTGTCATTAAGACATCACAAAAGTAAACAAAGATTTTGAACCACTAAAATATACAGAAATGCTATAAATAATACTAATTAAAAGGCGGAAAAAGCATGCTAAGCCTCCGCATAAAGGCTATGCAGTTATTCGGAAAGAACGTATGATAAAATTTTGAATTACAATAGACAAAAACGTAAGTACAAAAACACAAACATTACAAGGTGTAAAAATCTTACAAAATAACTTGTGAAACAGTTGTTACTTTGACCCCCCATATCTCCGTAACTAGAAGGTTCCCAGGTATGGTGTTTAACAAAAAAAATATCGCAAGGATGGGGAGAACAAGTGCCTTTCGGCTTCGTGAAGAGGTGTTTTACACCCTTTATAAGTTTAGTTTTAAACCGTGAAAGCTTAAAACAGTGTTCTTCTTCCAAATTTCTCTATTTATCGTGTTCTTAGCAGTCACATCCTTTCTAGCCATTTTTTATCCTTCACACAGTCCATCTATCGTTTTTTTGGTCTACCTCTACTCTTATAGCCATCTACACATGATCTCATCTCTTATACTCATCATTTTTACAAACAATCTGTCCATAATTACGAAATCAAAAGTTAAAAGTTTCTCAACCGTTTATCTGCCAAAATCCGCCATAAAACTAAGAGAAATACGGCCACGAAACTCAGCGGTGTGATTTCAAATTATCACAAATTAATTTTTGAAACGTTCTGATCCTCTAACCAAGATTCACAGAGCGCCCTTTGTGTTGCTGAGTGAGTGTTGTGTTCAAATCTGAACACTATTAGTGTTACGTTAACGTGCATATTTGTATGTACGAGCTGCGACCCAAATGGTTAAAAAAACGGACTTCCAAACAAAGTTTCACCCTATTTTATCTCTGTAAAGGTTGAATTTTCCAAAATTATTCTGCATTGTTCACTTTCATTACGTAGCCAACGCTTAGACAAAGTTTGAAGCTTCTAGACCAATTGTGCTGTGCGTGTGCATTGTCTGCCAGGAAAGAAAGATTTGCTTAAACGAATATAAACAGTAAATTCTTAAAAACAAGGTCCAAATTCTAACAAAATACTTTATAAGGTGAGGCGCGTTCTCTGAATCCCGCCCTCAATCTGGTCCTTCGGTCCAGTAATAACAATATTTTTGGCACGGTTGACTTAAAGTCAATTGCTATTTGATGGGGAGCCATTGAATGCAACCGGTCCAAAAGTGTTCCGTAACAATTTATGGGGTGGACGTTAATTCAAGAAGTGGGCTTGGCTTGACAGAATTTTATCAGAAACAGAGTGGTTTAGAAATAATATTAGAATCGAAGGCTCATTTACGAGAACGCGGCGTATTGCACGGCGCTTGCGGCGTGGCGTCTTGTGGCAAGTTACGCGTATTTTTTCCGTTTACGGGGAGGCGGCGTGTGCAGCGGCCCGCGTCATCACACGCCCAAACCCAAGCATATTCAATGTATGATGTTGTTTACAGAGACGCTTGGCGTGAGTACGACGCCGCGTCTCCGTCGTGCGTCGTGGTGAAGTATCAGCCTCTCAGCTTCTCCTTGTCCCAGAGAAGGCGGGCTCAATTTACGAGTAGTAAACTATTATAGGTTCAAACCCAGGCAGGCGCATTACTTTTTGTTATTAATTTCAAAACTACTGCTCTCAAAACTGTAAAGAAAAAGATCGTGAGGAAATCGGCGTATCCTAAAATCAAAAACTCTAAGACATGTGACATCTACCAACCCACACTTGGCCATTGTGTTGGATTATAGCCCTTTCCCTCTCATAAAGATGCAATACTCAATACTCAAACTTTATTTGCATTCCACAATGTGTACTTAGGTGGTAAATTTTCAAAACGAGATCATTATGGACCCTGTCGGGCACAGCAAAAGACAAAGATATAGGACAATTAAGTCTACGTCCCAGCAGTGGGGAACATTATAAGCTGATTATACTGTAAGGAACTACGGGGTAACATTTCATGCTTCAAGGCACTCTGTTTTAGGGTTTGTGCTGATAAAATCATACTAAAATATTACAAGCATAAAAGAACAGACTGTCAAATCATGTCCTCTTGTGACATAAACTGTACAAAAAGACCAAATGTTACCCATTTGTTCAAAGACCAAAAACAAAAGAACCATCTCTTAGTACTTTATATTTTCGCACGATTTATGGTTCACATTTTTTATTCCCCCTATGTTATCGTGGTGTGATTTTAACTGTGGTTTCACACATTTTTCTTTTTCAACCCGAATCTTATCTACTCCTGAATAATTTGATAAAAGACTCGGCAATAAATTTAGCCTCGTTGGTCTAGTAGTCGCATGCGGTACCGCTGAGCAAGAGATCCTGAGTTCGATTCTTAGGTCGGGCAGCTCAGCGGGAAATGTTGTCTTGCTTATCGTTAAGATTTTTTTCAGTAACGCTGAGACTATTCATTTTCCGCAATGAAGATATAGCAGGAGGCCAAAACTTGGCTAAACTTTAATGGCCATGAATGTAAAGACCACATTCATGGCCATTAAAGTTTAGCCAAGTTTTGGCCAAGTAAGTTTGCATTTTATGGGGCATAACGTGGCCGTTTTTGTGCTAAATAATCAAAATAAAATAAATAAACGAGGTCCCCATACAAGTAACATGTTTTCTAGGCGTTTTTTACTTTTCCTTTTTCATTTTTTTTTGACCTAGCCAGATTGATCTTTTGTCACCGTAAAGCACTATTTAGTCACTTTATTCGAAATCCTTGGAGCAGTTTTCAAGAACGTGATTACAAATATACGAATATTGCTAATTTAATAGTAGAGTTGATTCGCTTCGCATATGTAGTAAATTGTGACGGCTTCTAAGTAGTCTCCTCTTTTAAATTCAATTGAGGTACACCAGGATGACGGTTGCAGTAAACCTATTGTAATTGAATTCTATGAAACTCAAAGAAACAAATAAAATTAAATATCTATTTAAAAAAAGCTACGCTTAAAGTCCAGCGCACACCAGCGACAACACGACAGGGTATTTTATCTTTATCCAACGTATATTCACACGAAGTTGGTGGTAATAAGATACTAATTCCGATGTTTAAAGATCATTCCAAGGCATCAAAAGGGTTCCTTCCATTACGGCATTGAACATTAGAAGCTCCTGCTATATCTTCAGTGCAACCATTAGAGACGTTAGTGCAAACTGCGTTATTGAAACTAGGGAGCGAGAACGCGCTCGATAAAGCACCTAAACTACGTAACCCATTCAGTACCTTGCCTTGCTTGCTTGTTGGTTGCTTTTGTGTCTTGCCTTACTTTAGATATTATATTTACAAAATCATCTGTCGTAAGTACCTAAACGTTTAGATCTACATACATAAATTCAAGTCTTTTTCCCATGGGAATAGACAAAACTCACAGAACGTCATCCATAGATAATACACTATATAATACAAGATAGATACGCAACTCTGGTTTTCGTTTTTAAAACTGTGTACCTCGACTGTTAGATGGCACTATTAGTTTCTTTTCAACCAAATAAATACAAAAAGTAATTCTTGATTTCGAATTCGAACCTTGGGAACTATTATTCACAAGGCAACCGCTGTCACCGCTAGGCTATCTACTTCACTGACAAGTTGTCCAAAATAGCTGTTATCTTTATGACAGTTGTAAACCAGTCAAACTGTTGAAAAGTTTGTGTCCTCAAACACACAGATGGCAGCACTATTTATGAAAATTTTGTTTGACGCCAATGTTTGGAAGTTTCACCCCCCTGACGTCATTTGCTATGATCCTTACTTACTCATTTCGCCTCGTTCACGTTCATTAATCTAATCATACACACAGATCGGTACTACACACCTGACCTTTCTAAAGGACCTCAGCAATAAGGTCAGTGTATCGCACCTCTGTAATTTTTTGTAAAAACGACTTAAATATGCAGAAAAAACCGCGATAGTCGACTTTATAATCTCAGTAAAAACGGTGAAAATTGCATGAATAACATCGTTTTAAGAGAGGGGAGGACGTTACAATATTTCGCGTTATTTGTCCGTTTGCTTGAAACGTAATCATTCTGTAAGTAGTGTTTTGAAAGCCGAAGTGTGGACCTTGCGCATTTGTGACGGAGAGGCACTACGTTATGCAATGACATTTTGTTAACATATTACATGCAGTATTAATGCCGCTTATAGATAAGAATACCCTTCATGATTTTATTATTTTTATAAAAAGGGTCACTTCTGTTTTATAGCATATACCGATTTGTAACAAAAAGTCACTTTTTTAGCCTTTCCTCAGTTTATGGCTTGTTTCTCAAAAACCCCTTCTTGAGATTGTCCGTGAAGAAAATATCGATTTAAGACTATAAGCATGGCCTTAATACTCTGAAACAGTACAAAGTTATTAAAGAAATACATAAAAAAATAAAAATGCTCTTCCTGTAAAGCTGGAAAACATGCAGAAGTGACCCTTTGTTCCCAAAGGTGCGGTATGTCCTTCTAGGACGTCCCTTCCCGGTGTAGCTTTTCACATCTACCTTGTAGATACCATTTGTTAGTCGACTTTCACTCATCCTTTCCACATGACTAAGCCGTCTAAACATACTCTGAAGCACCCAAATAACCTTGCGGGGCAGCTAACAATCCCAGAAAGCATCCGTGGATTGAAATAGTGATGCATTCAAGCATTTTCGATCAGTCATTGAGAACAATTGCTTAACGAAGATAGGGCAGACTCCGTTGAGAGAAGCGCCTAACACGCCATCAGAAACGTCTTATCTGCTCATAATCTGAAAGACTAATCGCAAAGTCAAATAAATAAAAATAAATCTACATACACTTCCAAATTTCTGTCACTACATCTTTTAAACAACCACCACCCACTTCCACTAGGTGGACCGATCACCTGGTGAAGGATGCAGAAATCTGCTGGATGCGAGTCGTACGGGACCGGTCAATGTGCCGATACTTGGAGATGGGACGGCTGCCGCCGACGTCACATCTGCAAGCGTCGACGCGTCGGCGACGGCTGCAGTTTATCTGCGGTTGCCGCTCTCGTCTGTAAGAACCCTTACCGTAACATGACACATAAAAAATACCTACCTACCTGTATTTTTATGTGCCTTTTCTGCCGTCTAAGCTAATGGAGCGATTTTTCCAAACGAAGTATTTATCGATGTTGGTTAGTGATGTGTTCATTATGGAGTCAAGGTACCGGAATGCCTTTTGGCAATTTTTTAAATGTTTAAAACAAACAGAACTGAAATATAAATTGCAGAATAAGGTTATGCGAGAACGTTGCGGTTTAAAAGATCATCATCATCATTTCAGCCGAAAGACATCCACTGCTGGACATAGGCCTCCACCAAGCGTTTCCACATTGACCGGTCCCTCGCGACTCGCATCCAATGGATTCCAGCAACCTTCACCAGGTCATCGGTCCAGCTAGTGGGAGAACTTCCTACGCATCGTCTTCCGGTTCGCGGTCGCCACTCCAGAACAATGTTCGACGACCCGATTGGCGTAGTGGTAGTGACGCTGCCTTACGTTCTTAGGGTCCTGGGTTCGAATCCCGGTAGGAGCAAATGTTTGTGTGACGAACATGGACATTTGTTTCCGAGTCATGGATGGTTATATGTAGAATAAGTATGTATTTACAAACAAAAAGTATATATGTAGTATATCAACTATCTAGTGTCCACGACAAAAGCTTTGCTTACTGTGGCACTAGGTGGCGCTGTGTGTTAAATGTCCAGCGATATTTATTTATATTTATTTAATGGTCACAGGATATAATTATATGTATACTATTCGTGGAAAATAGGTGTGATAACAATGAGTGAATGTAATCAACCTAGCACAAACCGAAAACATGGCAAACTCGGCGACACATCAAGCTATACTACCAAGTACAACCTGACCTCACTTTGCATAAGATTCAAATACAATGAGCGTTAAATGAGAGATCAGCTTAAATTGGTTTGCATAGTTTGATGATTAGTTGCCGTATATTGGTGTCGATTCTGTTGTGCACAAACTAAACTTAATTTAGACTATTGCTATGTTTTACTAAAAGGCAGTGCGAGAAAAGGACGGCTATAGGTATGAACTAAGTTGGAGATGTCAAACTAATTTATGCCTTCCGCTTCACCGTGTTTTTAGTCGACATGTTTTTACGTGCACCCTTCATTTGTATGGAAATATTAGTTCGAATTAAATTTGACAGCTCTAAATTACGTCCGTCTTTTTCTCGTTTTATTAGTGAGAAAAGGATAGTAATAGTCTAAATTAAGTTTAGTTTGTGCACAACAGAATCGACACCATTGTATTGGACAAACTAGTATTATTATCAGTGAACAATCAACAAGCCACACACAATATTACTGGTTTGAAATAACAATCAAATTGACCCCACTTCAAATAAAATGACTAATTGCTTTAAACACTGGCTGGCTAGCTGTAATAATTGACAATTCAATTATTTGAATATCATGATTATGAATTAAATTAACTTGTAATGTAGAACGTTTTTTTCGTTGCAATTTATTGTATCAGTAACGTAGTTTTCGCTCAAAACTGTAAATTATATTGACGACTCGAATGGCGTAGGGGTAGAGGTACTAGTGAGGCTGCCTTACGTTCATAGGGTCCTGGGTTCGAATCCCGGTAGGAGCAAATGTTTGTGTGATGAGCATGGACATTTGGTTCCGAGTCATGGATGTTTATAATTGGACCCTTTTATGCAAACGGGAACCATCCCACATTTTTTGTGAAATTGAGTTAAGTACACAGATAGTGATAAAAAAATGTTTTCTACCTTCCCTAAAAATATGGTAGATTTTTAACTACTAAAAATGAAAGTTTTCACCTGTCACTTGCGGAACCAACCCATTTTGGTCAACTCTCAAATAACAGAAAAGAACCATGCTGTGTGGTTCCTCTAATTCTTCTGTATTTATACGTTAAAAATACCCATGTTACTTGGTTCCTATAGGACCCTTATGTAATCCTCAGCATGTCCATTATGCAAGCTGGAACCAAAGTTGATTGGTTCTATTTATCACAAAAAGCTTTATTACTTTTCAAACTATCCAGAACCAACCGACTTTGGGTTTTGTTTGTATAATGCAATTTCTCAGTCTTAAACTCATCAAATGGCATAGTTCTATTTAGTATTTTATTTCAATAGTATTCAGTGCAAAATAAAAAGATCCATACAAATATTAACTTTTGTATTCTGTGATTGCCCGTTTTTTACTTGTAACAACTAACAGTGAGCTGCAGGGTTGTTGAAAAACTATCGATGCATCAACATAATATCGATTTATTTTTTAATTTCTGTCAACCTTAGTGGGCTGGCAAGACCTTTGCATTTGCATTGCGTTTACGACCTTCTTAGAGAAACGCTCGTTCGATTTTTATAATGCCTAGAACATGAGATTGGCAAAAGAAGATCCAACCATCGAAACTATCACGTTTGATCTGCAAAAGACGTTACCACTCACAAGGATATCTGCTAATGTTATTTTCTATAAAATATTGCTTTGGATGTACAATTTGGGCATTCACACAGGCAGTAATGACCAGAGCCCTATTTCATAAACGTGACAAGTTGACAATTTGTTAGTTTTTGACAAAATTGTCGAATTGTAGCTAGAAATTCTGGTTCATAAACGTGAAAATATGTCTGACTGCGACAGGTAAATAGTTGACAAAATTTTCAGTGTCAATCGCGTTTCATAAAGGTCTACAATATTGTCAGTTTTAAAAGTCAGTATTTAAGAAAATTGTCAGAACTTTTTGGTCATGGTAATCGACATAATTGTCATAAATTGCGACAAATATGTCACAGGATACATTTTGGTTGAAATGATATAGCAGTATGAGGGTAGCAATAAAAATGTTTGCCTTACATTATAATTTTGACTAGCCTTCTAGGATTTGTTCCGTATTAGTATTTGCAACAAGTAAAATGGACACGAAAATAATAATTTTGGGACTTATACACGACAACCGAGAAATATTGTTTGGCAATCACGCCGACGACGTATTGGTTGGACCAAGTATCCTTAATCGCTGTTGCTACTATTGTCAGTCGATGTTAGCACCATTTCACTGGTAATAAGTTATTCGTTAGTGAGAAGTAGCATGAGTCTGACATGGGGCGAGGTCGCCTGTCAGAAATCTTCGACAAGTCTACTTTGTCAACTTATAATAATTACAATTTTGTGTTTTATAAAACAAATAGTGCAAGTTTTACATAAAAATAAAACTTGTATTATTTAGCAGAGACGATGCACAGCATCGGTGAGAGGGCGCTGTATACTTCCCGTTAGTTTTCAGCCAATCACAGCTCTCGAAGTCACGTGGTTCCGGTAGTCACGTGGTCCCAGGTGGCGTGTTCGCTAGTGGCGGACTTTTACCTCATAGAAGTCTCTCACCAGGAGACCTTAAATGGATGCTGTGCATCGTCTCTGCTAAATAATACAAGTTTTATTTTTATGTAAAACTTGCACTATTATTCGGCATGTGACGATGCACAGCATCGGTGAGAGACGTGTTTATAACTCCTGGTGACCACAACGACGCTATGTGAGAATATGATAATATTTACTGAAAAATAAATCCATAACAACATAGCAACATCTAGATCATCATCATACTATACAGATCAGTGGTACTTCCAGTTCAGATAATCTAGAAAACAAGAATCAATCAGCTAAACCACGATATAGAGGCCATCGATTTTATCTTACATTGGTTCAAAATTATTCGAAACATTACTCGGACTTGGTTATAGCTATTGACCTCTGTTTACAATAATATTTGGCAAAAGAATTCGGTCAGTACCAATTACCACGAGAGGGGATTTCTCCAACTGGAACATTTTCGTACCAATTTAAGGAAACTACGACTGAACGCATACTTACAAGATATGCAGATGTTCCTGCATCTTTTAGTAAGGTTTTAGTCCAATTACCTATCAATGTTCGTGATGCAGTTTGCGTGGAACCTCGAATTGTCACAAAAAAAAAGAAAAATCGCGTGAGCGTCCTGGTATTCCTAATTCCAAAATTTTCCCAAACCAAATAACTGGGCATATATTTTCGTTAGCGTGATCAAACACAGGATACAGAATGGTATGATCACCCTGATCAATATAGTGACTTGACGAGACCCTGAGTAGCATTAGGTCATGAACTCGTTTTCTCAACGCTTTCAAAAACAGAAAAGCCCATCGTCTTGACGCTTTGAATAAAGTGACGTTATTTGGTGGATTCGTCTGCAAACAAGCAATCAGTTCACTAGGATCCCAAAAAAAAAGGAGAGTTCTCTGCTCTAGGAGACTGCAAGGAGATAGTTTTGAGAATGTGTTGTACTAAGAAGTCGGAATTCAAATTTTCGATACAGGTCGGTCGTCTAAAGATCACAATTACAGATTTAGTAAACAGTATGGTGGGTTTACGCTAATCAATCTCTCCTCAGTGAATAGGAATGTTAATAATCTCGTCAAACTAATATTACTGGAACAACCGAAGTCATAATTGCTTTATACGCCATTTGACTCACAGAGACCAGGCCAGTATATAAATGCCCAGAGTGGAGTCTCCCCAGCTAGATTGGAGCAGGGACCTTTCAGCTTCTGACCAATAGCCACTGACAACTAAAGGCGTTGCAAAATTGAGTCTGAACAATCTTTGGTAATATACTGACTCACAACCCTGGTTTCTCTGGCGGCAAAGAGGTCTATCGGGGGAACCCTTAATTTGCGAAAACACAATTATCCTAGAGCTGGTCTAAGAAGATGCCATTCTGCCACCTGTTTTCCGCGAGATAACCTGAATCCAAAAGATCGTTCAATTGTGCTCCCCATAGTGGTCATGAACTGGTGTATCAACTCCGGGTGCAAGCTGCTCCAAACTAAGGGCTTTTCCAAAGTTGTGACACACTATTTCAGATACTTCGAGACCATGTGTCTCCCGAGCCCGTCTGTGACATTTCGAGTTGACCCCGCCTATAAGAACACCAATAGCCACGAGAGAACACGTAAGCAAGTCATAGAAAACGGACTTTGGATGGTAGAACTTGGCCCACCGATTTTTTTTTTTTTTTTTTAATTTGCCACGGGCTCCTCGAGTTTGTAAGAAAGATTGTTGAGAAAAAACTCGGACCGGCATCCCGATGATCCACTTCTAGAACGCCTTGAACAAAAAAATAAATATATAATAATAAAAAATATTATTGCTGGATTGACATCTCTAGCGATTGTGGTTCGTACTGATGGATGAATCAGTCATGGTTTGGAGGTAAATGACAGACACATTCCCGTGATCATTCCGAGAAGGGCCTACGGAGCCCACAGTGTCTGCCACTGCCTCCGATACGCTCGGAGACAGCCTCCGTAAAAGTGAAGTGGCTGGTGGTTTGGACGTAAATGGTTGACGCATTCCCGTCCATTTCGGGAAGGGCCTTCGGAGCCCGCAGCGTCTGCCACTGCCTCCGATACGCTCGGAGACAGCCTCCGTAAAAGTGAAGTGGCTGGCCCGCAGCGTTTGCCATTTGGTCTGCTCGCCACCCTAGGGGTGTTCTTATTTTGGCCTTTGTAGGTGCCGAGCCAAGGACGTAGCCATTTGTCCATGCCCCCTGTATTCTGAATGTACCTATGTACCGTCACAAAGGTTCTTATTTGTAAATTCGCTAAGGGTACGCTCCCGGCGATTTTCTATAAATACATAGCTCGTTTTCTGCAAACTAGCTGCATGATTTCCCTACTATTTTTGTGGAATTTTTACGAGGGTAGTTATGATTCCGAAATTTTATCAACAATGCTAGAGGCTGTAAATGACGCACCAGAAGTTATCCACTCGCTGATACTTTGTAAGCTTTGATTGAGTAACTCGCGTTTTGAAATTAAAGCATTACTCAGGGCTGTTACCTACCATTCTCGCGGAATTCGCCGTAACCTTTACCCTTAGCAAACTGTCGAAGTTCATCGTTAATATCAAGCTTGACGAACCTAGGCGCAGCGTTATGAATCTTCAAGGCATATGCGTAGCGCACAACCTTCCACAAAGAATCACCGAACTTTTGTAACGCTTCAAGTCGCTTCACGGGGTACGGATTAGAACCTTAGGGTCCTTCAAGGACGTATTAACAATTTAAGAATGCTTAAATTTAATCACGGAACTCCACTGAACATATTAGGGGCAGCCACCAGATTTAAATTTAAAATCCAACGGTAACGTGGAGCTAGGTCCAGAAACTGGTTTTGGGGACCTGAGCCGCTAGTCAGAGTCGATCTGCCTGCGGACACCCACATTTTGCATTAAAAGGTTCGTTAGCACAGCACTTGGTTCACAAGTTTCGAAATGTCTGATGACTCACCGCATTTCCGTCGCTTTACCTCAGAACCTGAAGGATCAAATTGTGAAGAGCTCGAATTGCTTCTTGGTAGCCGGCGTTTATGGCTCCATGAAGACTACAAGTCGTCACTTGCCTGCACTTCTTGATCCGAAACATAATTACACTATTTATTTGATTTTCACTTATTTAATTATTACACTTAGCACTCCATTCGTAAAATACGCGCTTGGACGTGGTGCTACGGGCACCAGCCCGTAATACGACACAATGCAAACGCTAAGTACTTAAAATTAAACTAAAATAAGATTCAAAGTACTAAAAACTAGCAGCAAACTCTAATTTAGATGTTGCTTGCTCGAGAAGTAACGACGCTATGAGGTAAAAGTCCGCCACTAGCGAACACGCCACCTGGGACCACGTGACTACCGGAACCACGTGACTTCGAGAGCTGTGATTGGCTGAAAACTAACGGGAAGTATACAGCGCCCTCTCACCGATGCTGTGCATCGTCACATGCCGAATAATATGAAGTTTTTCGCGACAAACTGTCACCGATCGCCTGTTAAGGGATTTTTTTATAAAACAGAAATAAGTCAAAAGGTTGCGACAATTTGTAATTTTTCCACCACGACTTCTTTGTCAGAGGTAATGTTTATGAAACGAAAAATTGACAAAACGTCGAATTGTCACCTGTCGCCTGCCATTGTCACGTTTATGAAACAGGGCCCTGGGCCCTATTTCATAAACGTGACAATGACAGGCGACAGGTGACAGGTGACAATTTGTCGCAGAAAACTCGACATATTTGTTATATGAAACACAAAATTGTGATTAGAAGTTGACAAATTTGTAGACTTGTCGAAGATTTCTGACAGGCGACCTCACCCAATGTCAGCGGCTACTTCTCACTAACTAATTACTTATTACCAGTGAAATGGTGCTAACATCGACTGACAATAGTAGCAACAGCGATTACTTGATGCAAGATTTAGCGATTATTGTTTGTTGCAAGTACTAATACCGAATAAATCATAGAATACTATATAGTCAAAATTATAAAGTAAGACAAACATTTTTCTTGCTACCCTCATACTGCTATATAATTTTAATAAAAATGTATGCTGTGACTTATTTGTTATATCGATTACCATGACAAAAAAAGGTTTTGACAATTTGGACGAACCATTCATAGACGTCAATTTGAAAAAAAATACCGTTTGACTTTATGTGATATAGACTTGCTCTGGCCCACAGCGAAACCTATTTTCGAGGCCAAATTAACGGATTTAAAAAGTATTATGCATGTTATACCGAGCAACGCCAAAGATTTTTACAAAAAAATAAAAGGCAATGATATTGTAGAAGACGATATCGATGGCTTTTCCGGGGCTCTCGATTTTGAAGTAGAAGATGATGGTGGGGATGTTTAGCCACACGTAGGTGCTTACATTTATTTGTAACATTGTAGTTTCTTCACGTCAGATTTAGTTTTTTATACTTTCCTGCGTTGCTTAACGTTTTATTTTAAATTATAACAACAATAAAAGCTTAAATAAATTTTGCATCATGAAACCAACCCACAAATTTATTTTTTACAAGACAGAACCAAGTGGTTTTTTAACCATTATTTTATTATAATTTAATAAAAAATAATATATCTGTTATCCCTAGAAGGGTTTCAATATGTCACACACGCCTAACAACTTTTTTCTCCAAATTGTACTGCGCATATGTTTTGCACACTCTTTTTACAAAAGTCTTATTTTCTCGAAATTGTTCAGTTGTGGGTTGGTTCTCGTTTGCGTAAATGGGTCCAATTATGTATAATAAGTAGGTATTTACAAACAAAAAAGTATTAATGTATAATAGTATATCAACTAAATGGTGTCCACGACAAAAGCCTTGGTTAGTGTGGCACTAGATAGCGCTGTGTGTTAATGTCCACCGATATTTATTTATTTATTTTATTAACCGACATTCAAAAGGAGGAGGTTCTCAATTCATCGGAATCTTTTTTTTATGTATATTCCCCGATTACTCGAAGATGGCTGGACCGATTTTTTTATTATCAACCTCGTCAACTCAGACTGTTAAGCATGAATTCCTGGGTATCAAACCCTGGGTCAGGCAAAACGTCATTAGGTTTAAGAAACAGGAATTCCTCGGTGGCAGCCGCGGAGTCGGAATTTCCAGTCCAGTTCTTGAAAATAGGCCCTCCCTTATTACATGGGGCATAGACATAATCATCCGTTTCATACAAAACGCTGCATCGGGTTAGACTGGAAGCCGACCCCAAAATAGATAGAAAAAGGCTAGGCAGAGAAATTCACTGCTACAATCAAAACCAGAAAAATTTAATTACGATGTTCTTAAAGATACAACGTCATGATGAATATTGGACATTTTGCGAATTGGATATTTTGCGAAATGGACATTTTGCGAATTGGACATTTTGCGACTAGGACATTTTGCGAATTGGACATTCTGCGCGTTAACGATGTTGACCTTCATTATTATTGAAGTGAAATCTTCTTTAGGCGCGTTGAGCACTTTTTTGGTGAACGAAAATCATGGAACTCGTGTGACCGTCACCTAACGGTCTGTATCACTCGAAGGCGATCCGCTACGGCGTAGCACCACTTAGGCGTGCGCGGGGCACAGCCCGTAGATTTTTTTACCCGACTACGTAAAAGTCAGGTTTATTATTCCAATACTTGGCAAAGTTGAATCTTTAAAACCCAAGCCATTAAAAAATATAGCGATTAATAATAAAAACTTATTCAACCCGACCTACATACGTTTGCCAAAAAAAAAATAACGTGTACTGAATAAAATTTTATTAACTTAACTCACGTATGCTCGTTTCCAAGAACATTAAGCGACACCTAAACGAATGCTTAAACTACAGTATTAGAATTAAATCTCTCGCCGCTGAGGCGATGGATGAAAATATAACAGCTCGTTTTTATTTGGGCTTTCACTTAAGTGCCGCCTTCTGTTACTGAAAACTAGAAGCAGTGTTAAAATTCTGCATACTAAATATCATGTGTTATACTTGGCTAGAAGCCAATCTCAAAAAAAACGTCATTTCGAATAATTTTATCAAAATGTGACCAATCCCAAAAGTCTTCCATACTAGTGGGGATAAAGTAAGGAATCGTGGAATCGGCTTGTATTACAAGTTTTGTACTGGTGCCAAAAATACACATAAAGTTTATATAATTGCACGAAAATAAACATATTGAGAATTTTATTTTGAATATTTTTATTAACAAGATTCTCCCGCCGTTTTTCGTTTAAGTTTTCTGAAAGTACTACAAACCATATTGAATATTTTTTTGTACTTTAAAAGTACTCGATTGCTCTCCACGAGTATAATGCCCAAATATTGGTAACAAAGATTCCTTTCCCGAAAAGAAAGCCTGTATTTTACGTTATACCAGATGGATGGAATGTACAGACAATTTTATCGAGTTGGATAGGCACTTATACCACAGATATTCCGTTAAAATAATTATAAATTCTGATACTTTATTAATTATGTGTTTGTTAATTGTATGTTATTGTTTTGTGAGTTTTAAATACCTAATTATTTTGTTATTTTTTATGTGTAATTTAATTTTAATTTTGGCTGTGTTACTGTTACGACAGATATTTTAACTTCTATCTTTAAGTATTTTGACATTTATATTTCATAATTTTTATCTTACTTTTCTTGTTTTGTTTATCTAATTATGAAATAAATATGTTTGTTAATTGTATGTTATTGTTTTGTGAGTTTTATATAATATTTTTTTTTATGTGTAATTTAATTTAAATTTTGGCTGTGTTACTATTACGACTGACATTTTATCTTCACACTTTAAATATTTTGACATTTTATTTGATTATTTTTATCTAAATTTTCTTTTTGTTTAACTAATTATTCGTTTTCATGTACATTTTAATTTTTAGCATGTTAGAATTAGATTTTGCTGTGCCCTGACAGGGTTTACAACGGTTCTTAGCTCTAAGCCTTTTGTTAACACCATGTTTTTACCTTGTGGAATGCAAATAAACGAATACGAATACGAATACATTTTAAACATGTTTTATTTTATAACGTAGGTACGTTTACTAAAAATCCTTACTAACATCTTCGTCGACAGAGGCAGCCCTAGCAACCCACAATATCCACGCGACTGCGCGATCTACTAAGCAAAACCAACTTTACGTTTGTAAGGTGAGGTACATTTTCGTTCGCAGCGTCTATTGACTTAAAAGTGTAGGCTATTATAGCGGTAGGTATTGAACATTTATATGGAGTGAGTTATCTGTCATCTGTGCTTATACCATGACCACAAAACAGCTTTAAAAAAAAACCTTATATTTATATTAAACAAAACGCAAATCACATCATATCGGCACGAGGGAGTGATCAAAATAACATGATCTATTATTACGTGCTTTTAGGCCAATCATATTCAGATCCGAAAAGGTTTCAATCGAAATAGGCTTCTCCGTAATAATGTGGCATCAAATATCACCTTCAAATTATTGTAGCTATAATATTTATGTAGATATAATATTGTAGATATAATAAATACCAGAAAATATTAAAAAAATGCCTCTAGTCAAGTTTAAAAAATCTCTCGCATCATTGTTAATTGACAAATGTTATTATAAGATTGAAGACTTCTTAAATTATAGTTTTAATTAATATTTTTTATTGTAAATCAAGTATTTAATTCATTATGTTATTTTTTTTTCTTTTATAATTGATATAATTTATAATTGATATTATTTATAATTGACAACTGACTATAAGTGCATGTTTCCTTTAAAAATATTGGTATGTCAAAATTGACAAGACATAGCGTACTATTTAGTTCTTAAGATCGATCTATCATAATAACCTATGTTTCACAAATAAATTGATTTGATTTGATTTGATTTAATTATTTAATTTTGAAATAAGCTCTTGCGACTTTATCTCTGTACATTAATAAAATAGGCGCAGACATTTCTTAAAAAAAAAATCATACTTGCAAGAATCCGTGATTGAAAGTTCCTTTATCAATTTCTGGAGTACCATAAATGCTTTGATATAGATAGGTTTATTGATTTAGGTATAAAAAGGACTAAGTCAGTTTCGCTTTTTTATTAGTGAGGATTAAAATAAAAACAAAAATAAAAATTATTATCAGCATCCTGCACACTCGAAATTTGACCATTATAATATTTTACTAGCTATCATAAACTCAAAGTACCTACAGTAAATAAATTTGAACCAGCCAGTTTTGAATAGTCATTTAAAAATGGTGTATGTTTGGCATTTTTGTTTTTATCATAGAACGAACGCCATTATTCTTTCGTCACATTCGAAATTTAAATGAACGCCATAATTCTTTCGTCACATTCGAAATTCTAAATTTAAAACACCTTCCTGAACCATACGTGACGAAAAGGTGTAAAAGAAAATATCCTCCCACTTTACGAACCGAAAAACTTGAGCAATTCCTTCTTTTACTTCGAGAATACTAAAAACTTCGACCGTAGTTCTCCGGAAAAAAGGTAAGCCGTATAAAATCTATGAAGCCCGAATATAAAAGGACATTTTGAATTACACATGTACATAAGTATTGTTAGAAAACTTACTCGGTTTAGAAAGTGTAGCATAAATAACATACAAAGAATTTGGGTACAATATTTTTTCTTTGCATTAATAATACAGTCGTATAAGACTTACAGAGTAAGTTTTTACTATTCAACTAGGTACTCCAGAAAACCTTTTCTAACCTTCGACCAATAAGCCAGTCAAGTACAAGTAGCTTTTAAAAGATATTATTTTTTATTGTTTTGGGTCTAGAATCAGAAAAACAACTGCCTTTTTCAAGCTCTATTTGGTCCTTCGATTCAAAGAGATTCATTACATGCAACAACCATCATCTTCTACCTAGCCTTCTTTTAATTATGATGGAGTCGAATTTTGGTCTTACCTTGCTAAATACCTAGAATAACCTGTAGCGATTGCTCATCTGATATCCAAAACCTAATTACTGGGTAATACGGTATCCCTTGGTGTAAAAATGAGTGCCGGACTTTCGGGTTCCAACTAATTTTTACGACTATCAAAGTTCTACAAATGAGTTTTAGTGCTTTCCGAGGCATGAAGAAGCTTGAGCATAATTTATCATGTGATGAATCCACGGACCGACCTTAACCTTCGATCAACCTCCTTTAAAATACAACCGTCAAACGAATTCTAAAAACATGTCAACCGACATTTGGATGCCAAAAAAAAAAAAAAAAAGTACAAATTGCTTTTGTAACTCAAATTTCGTAAATAAGCTTTTTAAAATTCAAAAAAGGAACATTCACACGATGTCGGTGTAATGCCGCATTGCGTACGAAGCCACCGTTTGCTTGGAAAACCCGCCAAAATATATTATTCGTTATCTATCCCTCGGGTGCGGTCCATTTACTCGCGTGAACATGAAACACTATTGGTCCGCATACTATTATATTTAACACGTGGACCCAACCTCTGATTCTTATTAAGAACTATTGTTAGTTCCACAACCCACCGCTGATTTATAATGGCGCCATGTGTTAAAGGTAAAATTGCTTATTTGGCTTAAAATTATTTTGTGAGGTAATTTACTGGATTTTTAATTAACATATTATTTTCTAAAAGATAAGTTTATTTCATGAAATGATGAGGCTTTATTCGGTTGAAATGTTTTTAACCCTAAAATGCAAATGAGTTTTTGAGTTCAGCGAAATTGTTGATAACTAAATTATAATATGATTAACACTTAGAAGTTAATGCCGAATGTCAGAAGCAAGGCTTGGTACGTTAATTGAGAATGTCTAGATTAATCTGTTCGTAAATCTGAAACCCAATTAGTAAGGATGCTTAGACATTCTGCGAGATAAGGCTTATTGATCTGACGTTTAGAGTAAAAACGTCTAATAATCAAGATCAAAGGGTTCGTTACGAATAAGATACTCTTCAATAATTGGCTTAAGATCTTGTCTGTTCACTAAATACAAGGCTTACTGCAAGGTAAAGAGCTCTTAACTCTATGATAATCTCAGTACTTAGCAGTAATTTCACTAAATTTCAGTGATATATCCGATGTTTTCGTTTATCTTTAGAGTAATTTCACAAAAAAACATCGTCACCATTATCCCCTTATCGTAATTAATTTTATTTGAGGAAATATAAATCATCACTAAACCTACATTTTAGGCATAGAATCAACAAATTATCTGACAGGCAGACATTAACCAAAAAAAAACAAACATGATAAAATTATTGGTCCTTCGAGCCGGATAGTTTTTCGATATCCCATCACATTACAAAGTTGAAGTATTTAAACCAAGTCACTGTCAAAATCTAAAATTATTGCAAAAAAACATTGGATTTAAATTACGACTAATAAACCAGCATCAACGACCTTTAAAACAAACAAAACAAACCTTGATCGGCTTACTAATGACAGACGGAACCGCAACAGTCACCGCTGGCCGGAATTACTCCACGGAGGAAACTCGGTATGTATTGGGTGGTCACATCCACGGACCAGCCTAGGCAAGGACGGTTTAACCTGAAGATTAACCCGAGTGGCTCCAACTATGACTTTATACCACAAAAAAACCATCAACAGTCACATCTATCCGAGAGCCGTCGTTGGTACAATATCCTCGAATCCATCACCCAAGTCTTATGCAAACGCAATACATTTGACTCTTATTAGGGCTCTCAATCATTTTCTACCAGTCTTCCTAGAGTGATATATTGAGACGGCTGCACAACGTCAATTGGTAACAATCTGTCTTTTCTATGCAATGGATGCGCGGATGCAAAGGGGATAAAAGCAAGACAGTTGATCGATTGAAGTGGATATAGAGAAATTTTATGGTTTTATATTGAGGTTGGTGGATGAATAATGGCTTGCATATTGGAATTCAAGCACCTCTTAGTTTGAATTTCAATATTTTATTTATTTCGCTCTGATGGTGTATTTGCAGTGTTATACGGCAATGTCCTAAGACCGATCATCATATCAATTTTTTTGAGATTGACGCAACATATCTTTTTCTTCCATACTTCTCTCACAACACCTTCTTTCTAGCCATTCATCCTTCACACAGTCCATCCATCATTTCTTTGGTCTTCCTCTTCTCTTATACCTATCCATATTTACACTCAAAACTTTTCTCACGAAATTTTCCTCATTCCACCGCATCACATGCCCATACCAAGCCAATCGATTACCACACAACTTCAGTCAACGGAGATCGGTCTCTAATCTAAATGACACGGCATCTAAAACGATCGATCTATAGTCTATTCACAATAATTTTACCTTCGCCGTTGTCAAAATCACATTGCTTGTTATACTTGTAGCAATAGCGTTGTTGTTAGGTTGCTATTACTGACAAATGTGTGAGAAACTGTAAAAGTGTATTTATTTTCTTTACAACATGGTTGCTGTTGGACTTCAGCTGTCAAAGGTAAAATAAATTGAATAGAATTAAATATATATATATCGCTGGACATTACACACAGCGCCATCAAGTGCCACACTAAGCAACGAGGCTTGTGTCGTGGACACCATATAGTTGATATACTACATAGATACTTTTTTTGTTTAAATACGGCACGGCGGCGTAGTACGAATAATGGGAGCGCTCGGATGAAGACTCAAACAGAAGAGTTTCTATCATTTGAAATACGTGGAAATTGGTATCGTTTTACCAATTTACGAAGCTACGAAATATTAAATTTAGATTTTGAGAACAAAAACATAAAACATTGTTGTGTATGTAAAACAATGAAAATGGATCCTTTCATTTATATTCATTTTATTATCTGTTGCAACAGCGGCAACAGAAATACAAAACATTCTGTGAAATTTTTGACTGCATACCTATTACGGACTAGCACATCGCCCGCGACTTCATCCGCGAAAATTGTGATAACCCGGCTAATTTACCTGATATCAATATAATTTGTAGCCTATGTCACTTGGTAAAGATGTAGCTTTCTAATGGTGAAAGAATTTTATAAATCGGTTGAGAAGTTCTTTAGTTTAATCGTAAAAAAAAAACAAACAAAAAATCGAATCTTTCCGCTACATAATATTAGTGTAGATCATGAGATACAGAAGGCGGAAGAATGAATGGACAGTCGGACGAACAGTCAAACTCAAACTCAAGTCATTTTTTCAATTAGACCATAACGGCACTTTTGAATGTCAATAAAACAAAAGAAAAAAAGAAGCTACAGTCACAGATACAAGGCATAATAACTTGAGAAAGTACTGTAGTTGCCTGTAGTTAGAGACTTAGTACTTTGGATATGGAACCATAAGAAACGTATTTTTTGACTCAATAAATTAAGTTTTGAGCGACATAGTTACTGAAGTCGGTGAATTTAATTTGGTTTGAACCCAAACTTAATCTTGGTTCAATTGGCTTAATAATTGGGTTACGGAAGTCAGTGTAGCGAAAGCTTTTGCTTTAGCTTCAAGAAATCAAGACCCGGAACATTTACTTTGTAGAGAGGGTGAGAGTACCGGCCAATATAGGATCATGAAAACCCTGAAGATCCCTTACGTTTCAAGACTATCATGTTCACATTTGTGTAATAATTGGAAGCGATTAAAAAAGAATGAATTAATTTTAAATTCATTGCGTAATTTGTTTGTAAAGTTCAATATCGATGAATTGGCAAAATAAACCGAGACTGGTCAATGTGGCGACACTTGGGGGAGGCCCCGGAAATGATGATGATCAAACACTGTTTTAAGCTTTCATGGTTTAAAACTAAACTTGTATTGTCACTTACGGGATATCTTCCGTGGGTATCGCGGGTCAACCCGTGATCATGGCGCTTGCAACAGCCTTGAAATATCGGAGCTCAAAATAATAAATAATCACGGATGATATCCCGTAAGTGACAATATAAGTTTAATGATGATGATGATGATCAAATTAAAATAGTCATGGTATGCGAATAGACTACCACTATGCGCAATTGACAGCAGCGGAGGACCAGTGGCGGTGGCCCCGACTTACGAACAGTAAGTCGTGGGTTCGTATCCAAGCAGGCGCATTACTTTGTGTAATTTATTTCATGACCACTGCTCTCAAAACGGTGAAGGAATACATCGTGGGCATGTTGCAGTTTGCAATGTTTTTCACAGGTGACCACTGAAAACCAGCGCTGTTCTGTGGGTTCCCCATAGCACAGCATCATGCTGAGTGGTAAACGTATTTGTCGCACTCACGGCGTGCAATTTTTTATTTTTTGTCCGTTTAGTCTTACAATTTTATTATGTTAATGTTGCTGTGTTAATTTTCGGTTTAAGTTTAAGTGTTTGTGTTTGTATTAATGCGTTCTTTGTTTACCTTATTAATGTTGTATGCACGTCATGACTTGACGAATAAACATTTTTTCTTTCTTTCTTTCTTTCAATGGAGAGAGGAAGCCGTGTTTCCCAGCAGTAGGAACATCATAGGCTGCTTTAACTATGCGTGATTAAAAACCACAAGGACCACAAACTATCATTTATAATACAACATAAACCCTTTTACCATCTCTCCTTATAAAATACAGAAACCAAACTGCATCTAGTTTCACTGGAAGCCATTCCGACTACCCGGGCACAGATAGGAAAATGCTAGCCGGATGAAACCGTGAATAACGATCACCTAGCTAGAGACGTGACCACATCAGTGGGGTAAACCCGCTCAGTATGATCGAGCCATGTGATAGCGAGGGAGCGTTTTAGAGAATATTTTTCAGGCAATCAATCAGGACTGGTCTTTTCGTCTATAAAATATTAGACGGGGAGGAATGGAGCCAAAATTTGGTGGACGTTTTGTTGCTTATGTATGAGTAAATGTGCTTCGTTGGATTGAAAAGCTAGTCGTACTTATTTTTAGAAGACGTAAACATACTGGAAATTCGTTTATTGTACGTAATAACGGGTGTAAAACACCTCTTCACGAAGCCGAAAGGCACTTGTTCTCCCCATCATTGCGATCATTTTTTTGTACTACACCATACCTAGCTGGTATAAAAATAACACCTGGGTGTACCACCCACATACAGGGTGTAAACCAGCTCATCACAAAGCCAAGCATTCTGTACATCAAACTAAGTAACTTAACGCAAAAATTAATGCTGGGAAACAACATTTTTTTTTTGAGGTTATAAATCATGTTTTGTGGTAGAACTCAATGTCACGCACTTAAAACATTGTGCTGCTGGATGGATTGAACTGTACGGGGGTCGTGAAGGTGTTAAATGTCAAAATCTTACAAAAACAACTTGTATTTTTTTTTAAACTTGTCAAAACTTTGATCCCCCCATATCTCCGTAACTAGAAGGTTCCCAGGTATAGCGTAGAACAAAAAATTGATCGCAATGATAAGGAGAACAAGTCCCTTTCGGCTTCGTGAAGACACCTACATAGGTATAACACCCACTTTTCGCCTATTAGGTTTAAGTCTCTTGTAATAGGAAACAAGCCTATTTCTATCCACCGGGCACAAATCCAGACATACAGACTCCGTAGCTGCATACTGAGTAATTCCTGATGGAAAAACTCAATGACAATTGATCCGGCCAGGGAATCGACCCCAGGAGCAATCACCCACACCGACGAGACAGGACTATGAATATTTATATGCTGATTGATAGGCGTAAGCTCAATATAATCTCAGAAGGTACTCTTACGCAGATTTTCAAAGATTATGAAGTTTGCGATAAGAGATTATTCCTTCACGTTGTTATGACATGATACTGAAACACTTAAATGATTAAAACAACGGTTTGTTGGGTTGTCCAAGTACGTATCATACTTATTTTATTACAAAAACATAAAAAATATTGAAGTCTAATAATTACGTTTTTAAGTCTCGCTTAATTCATTAACAATTTAATTCCACCTTATTTTTTTCACGTAACCTTTATAACTAAGATTTCGCAAAAAAAAACAACTCTGTCGCCAACCAAAAATGTACTTAAGGACCACTGAAATCCACCCCAATTTAAAAAACAACAACAACGTCCCCTAAAAATCTACTCAATACAAGCGATGTCCATTTAGGTAATTACTAAAGTGTATATTTTTGTTACTGTAGTTCTCGGCTTCATAACAAACTCGCCTGCGGATTGGATGTGAATTCCACCTCTACTGCAATTACAAAGTTTCCTCACTGACATCAAAAACATTAAAACAACATTTTGCTAAGTAGACGAATCCAATTCTAATTATTATATGTTAAGTCTTGCTTTTACCAAAATTCATTAACAAAACGTAGCACTTTCTAATTTAATTCCACATTAAACTTTTCCCGTAACCTTTATAATTAAGATTTCCCAAAAAAAAACAACTCTCTCTCCAACCAAAAATGTACTTAAGTACCACTAAAATCCAAAAAAGGCAACAAAACCGTCCCCTAAAAACCTACTCAATACAAGCGGTGTCCCTTTAGGTAATTACGTACATTTGTCACCGAATTGTTCTAATAAGTTGTCCTAAGCCAACACAAACTGGGTACACGAACGAGGTACAGTCATGCCGTAAATTTCAGCACAATTAAGTCTCGGCCCCTTTGTTTTTGATTAAGTATCTGCGTGGAATGGTGTACCAGACCGGGCTTATCCGATTAAACTGTGCTGACAGCAGTGCTTGGGGCGATGGGTGATAGTTTGACGCAGGACTGTTGGAAGTGGTCCTTTTTTGATCCTTTTATACAGACGCTTCAAAAGGCTGTTCAGTGGGTAATAAACAAGTCCCTAAATAACAATACAAATAGAAAGAAAAAGTCAATAACAATGAGATGAGACTAACAATGTTTCAAGCTTTTACGGCTTAAAAAATCTTAACAATTTATTTTTCATCCACCCACATTCTCCAGTCAACCCGCGATCATGGTGCTTGCACTAGCGTCGAAACATCGGGAGCTCAAAACAAAACAGTCACGGAAGATATCCCGAGAAGATATAAGAAGAAGCTATCAACACGTGATTAGGAAGGAGACTGTTCCAAATAAAATGCTAGTGTGGAACCTCTCTGCAGAGAAATGCTCCACCTCTTTTCTTGCCCATCCTGCACAAGTGCACAGCCTGAAGATGCGTTCCCGGATTTAAACGGGGCCAACGAAGGAGCCGTGCAGGTGGCAACATACTGGTCGGGTATTATTTGAGTCCATCGACACGGAAAGAAGGAGAAGGACACACTTATATGATCCGGTAGTAAGAACAAACGAGACAGAAACATATTATTATCAACTTTGCGTATGCAAACTTTATCAAAGCCTGATAAAAGTTTGTTAACGAGGCTCAACGAAACGACTGTCATGGTACGCACAGCGAAAGAAGAAGCTATGCAAATATACGATGATTGCACATTGTACGAGAAGCTTATAAAAAGCGAGGTCAGGTTATACTGGATATGTATAGCTTGATGTGTTGTCCTGTGTACCAATCCTGTGGAAAGTATCGACATAATTTAAATTAAGAAATGCCAGATTCTAAAAACCTGTCCAAGACTATCGTTATCTCATGACGATTCATAATATAAAGGCTGTAAAACACCTCCTCACGAAGCCGAAAGCCAATTGTTCTCCCCATCATTGCGATATTTTTTTTGTTCTACACCATACCTTCTTGTTACGTAGATATGGGTGGTCAAAGTTACAACTTTTTGGCAAGTTTTGTTAAAATACAAATTTTTTTGGAAGACTTTAGCTTTTAACACCTCCACGATCCCCGTACTATTCAAACCATCCATCAGCACAATATTTTAAGTGCGACACATTGAGTTCTACCACAAAACGTGATTTATAACCTCAAAAAAAAAGTTAAAAGTTAAAAGCGTAAAGTTACTTAGTTGTATGTACAGAATGCTTGGTTAACAGCTTTGTGATGAGGTGGTTGTTGTTTATTACTATTGTTTAAATTAAGATTTAACTCAAGAACTTCTCAACCAATTTGTCACCACTAGAAGGCTACATTTTTATCGAGTAACATAAGCTATAAATGATATTGTTATCATGGAAATTAGCCGAGTTATCGCATATTTGACTTGACGACCCGATTGGCGTAGTGGTAGTGACGCTGCCTTATGTTCTTAGGGTCCTGGGTTCGAATCCCGGTAGGTAGCAAATGTTTGTGTTATGAGCACGTACATTTGTTTCCGTGTCATGGATGTTTATATGTACAACTAGCTTCTGCCAGCGGCTTCGCCCGCGTGAAGTTTCAAAATTGGGGTTGAGTGAGAATATTATAAACGTAAGAGTAAACAAATATAATAATAACAAATCTCCGAACTGCTAAGCTATCGGGAGTTACACGTGTTATTGTGAGTCAACTATAAAAGATAGACATATGCTGTCGTGGGATATTTTTTATATAATTTTATGTGGAATATTTCCGTTATACATGATTTCTATGTAGCTTTAACCATTAAAGCTGCACACGCGACGGAAGCTAAAAAAACCAAGTAACTTCTCCCGTTTTCCCAACATTTCCTTTCACTGCTCTGCTCCTATTAATGGTAGCGTGATGAAAAGTATACTATTACCTGCTCAGGAGTATGTAGAATAATTGTACCAAGTTTCGTTAAAATCCGTCGAGTAGTTTTTTTTTCTATAAATAACATACAGACAGGCAGACAGACAGACAGACAGACGGACAAAAATTTTACTGATTGCATTTTTGGCATCAGTATCGATCACTAATCACCCCCCGATAGTTATTTTGTAAATATATTTCATGTACAGAATTGACCTCTCTACAGATTTATTATAAGAATATAGATAAGTATGTATTTACAAACAAAAAAGTAAATATGTAGTATATCAACAGCTATCTAGTGTCCACGACACAAGCTTTGCTTAGTGTGGCACTAGGTGGCGCTGTGTGTTAATGTCCAGCGATATTTATTTATTTATTATTATTATTTTCGCGGACAAAGTCACGGGCCAAGTGCTAGTAAATGATATTGGAAATCATCGACACGGCGAATACGAAGACAGCATTTTCAGTCAACAAAGCTGGTTCTTTTTTAGCCCTTTGACACAGAGGACGTTTTCAAAGGCTGCTAAGTGATATGTGTCAACTTTCATCAGGAGAAGGAAAATTGCACCCCGTTCAAGTAACAAGCATTTCCTTGAAAAGAAATAAATTGCTTGCTTGTATTTACACGACTCTCTCTATTTTATTACGTTTTCGCGTATCTGCATGGAAAATACTACGGAGTTAGACATCATTGCATGTTGGAACACAACTTGTATAATAGCTCAACGTCACGCCTGTTCGCTAGAAGGAAGACTGTTCTGTACTGTGAAGTTGGTACACTACCAAATCATATTTCTGTTTTGGTTGAACTCAACAGGTCCACTCAAATCTGTGTGGTTCCTTTTTCAAAAAACCATCTCAGACACTTCTTCTTCTTCGTATCGATGATTTCCCCTTTTTATTTTTAAATTATTGTCGACCAGTACTCTGCTACCTCGACAGCGTTGGGGGTAGCCTCGGAAAGGTCTCTCAGAGTGCAGGTGGAGCCACAATCTTGCTTAACCCACATCAGAACTATGCAGATTAGACAATAATCTGCATAGTTCTGATGTGGGTTAAGCAAGATTTTCTAAACTTGAAAAGAGACTATGACCACTAAGTTTGTTTCGGCTGTTTCTTCTCAGAGTAGTCAGGCACGAAACACCGGCCCCATCTAGTTGAAAAAAATTACGTGTGAAGTAAAAGTGTTCGTAAAACCCTATTTTAAATCAAATCAAAAAATTATTTATTGCGAACAACAAGGTCCATATGGGTTAGGAAAAACTTTTTTGCACAAAATGTAACCGACTTCGCACAAAAAAGTGAAAAATAACTTTAGCTTCAAAAGTCTCCTAATAATTGTAGCGTGATGTTTTATAGCCTAAAGCCTTCCTCGATAAATGTACTATCCAACACAAAAAGAATTTTTCAAATCGGGCCCGTAGTTCCTGAGATTAGCGCGTTCAACCAAACAAACAAACAAACTCTTCTGCTTTATAATCTTAATATATATAAATCTCGTGTCACAATGTTTGTCCTCAATGGACTCCTAAACCACTTAACCGATTATAATTAAATTCGCACACCATGTGCAGTTTGATCCAACTTGAAAGATAGGATAGCTTACATTTCAATTTATGAGACGCAGACGAAGTTGCGCCGGCCAGCTAGTATTATTATATAGTAATATACTCGTAGTATAGATAAAAAAAAAACACTAAGTAACTTGTCAACTAGTCGTAGCACTGCTACGGGTTGTGCCCCGTACTTGCCTTAATGATGCTACGTCGTAGCAGATCGGCTACGAGTGCTACAAAGCATTAAGTGATGGTCACGCGAGTTCCTTGAGTTTTTTTCACCCAAAAAGTGCTCAACGCGCCTTCAGAAGATTTCACATCAAAAACAGATTGAACCACGTACATAACGTTTCATTTAAGAATCTTTGTTTGATACTAATGAACAATAAATAGCAGATCGGGAATCTTAACCCCGCTATACCTCACTAATATTTTCCCACAGCTTCGTTCCATAAGACCAGACAAGACCAATGAAATGATTGTTCCAATTAACTCTACGATTTCTCATTCCCTTTGTTGATTGGCACGATTTACGTGAGATAGCAGACAGCTGTTCGCTTTTATATCTTGGCGAGAAGTTTTCTCATTCAATAGTATTTTTATAATGACCCCTATATGTTAGAAGCATGAATGGTCAAAAGATGGACGGTACGTCAGACGCTTTTCAGGCTGTCAGAGTGGAGCTAACGAATTATCTATAGTTCACAGGGTTTTGAACACTAAAAGAATAAAATATTACGATTTAAGAGGCATGAAAATTCAGAAAAATATCTGTGTTTTGCTAAACACAAAATTTCTTACTGACTGAAGTGGGTCAAGAACGCACGTGTAGGAAAACGTTGTATTAAACTAAATACTAAAGTTATAAATAATACTCATTTTGCCTATAATGTTTATTGAAGTGATTTTTTTTTTAATTCGTTGAGCACTTTTTAGTGAACAAAAATCATGGAACGCACTCGCAGGTGATCGCTACAAATTTTTACTTCTATCGGCAGTCCCCAGACCGCCCCGCAAGTTTTTTTTCTTCTTAAGATTTATTTGAGCTTGTCGTAAAAAAAATATCAATATTCCATAGGCTTGCAACTTTCTTACCAAAAATTGTTCAAAAAGGACATCTTTACGTGGCACATTGGCCTCGGTAATTGAAATTTTCGGAATGTGATAGGTACCTTAATTGAAATATTTACGCCTGATAAATAATTCAAAGAATCTATCATCTCGTATGCACATCTTTTTACAAGTACAGATTTTTCCAGAAATTCCACAGTCAACAAAACGACACAGTCACAAGTCACAATCATCCACAATACCCTCCACAAGTTGTCAACACATTCATCCCCCATTACTTCTTTACCCAGATCCACAACTCAGATAAACCAAGGCTCATACAATACCGTATTTGTCGACAGACCCATGACACAAAACAGATGAACACAGAATGTCAACTCCGTATAACGATCGAAAATACACTGAGCTGTTAATTACTAACAGCACGAATCATTCTTCAAGTTTAAGAAACGTTTGTTGATGGGTGACCAACTGACTGCCTGAATGGGTGAACTAGATGAATATTCTCGCATTCGCAATGGCACGCACTGTAAAGGCACAAGACACACAGAAAAGACTTAAGACGCGGACACGGCGGGTTCGGGGACACGGGCGCGCGCGTCGCTTGTTTTCTCTTGTAACGCCCGCGCCCCGCCCGTGCCTCGTCTTTTCTATGTGAGTTAAAAAGTCGCGACGATGCCCCGTCTGCGCCTTGTCCGTGCTCGTCTTACGTATTTTCTGTGTGCCCTGCGCATAAGCGGACTCTTCACGAAGCCGTCAACCAAGCATTCACACTAAGTAACTCTACGCAAAAAATACTGCCGGGAAACGACTTTCTTTGTACCTAGCACATAATAGAAGCCCATTTTTGGCTACCTTGACTTACAAACAGTAAGTTGTAGGTTCGAACCCAGACAGGCGCATTACTTTGTGTAATTTATTTCATCACCATTGCACTGAAACCGGTAAAGGACAATATAGTGAGGAAACCGGCATGTCCTAATACCAAAAATTCAAAGAAATGTAACATCTACCAATCCGCAAAGGCCTGCGTGGTGTATTATATAGTATGGACACCGTGTCCCATCAGTGGAAACATCATAGGCTGATGATGATCGTCAAGGTACCCAAGACAGTCAAATTCTCCAAATCAACCTTGAACTTAATGGGATAAAGTTGAAATTCAATAGTAGCTTGATGCGCTGCGTCGGTACATATGTAACTGGCCTTCTGTTTCTCTCTCTCTTTTGTGCCACAGCATAATCAACTCAATGAACGCCCCAATTACACGTCCCTCTATTTGATTGTAACAATTTGTTAGGTATAATAAACAATTGCGTTATTCCATTGTTTTCTTTCATTTTCGCGTAATGTTTTCGTATTGTTTTGTTATTTATAGGGGAATGGAAAAATATGTGTGATGGTATATAAAGGCTGGTTTAGACTGGACGAGTGATAGCGTTATATCCTCGCTCTATTCAAATATTTTTTTGAAAAATGAACAAAAATTGATTGCTTCGTTGGTTCGTTGGTCACAGGCGCGACTGCTGAGCAAGAGGTCCTCGTTTCGATTCCCAGGACAGGCAAAGTGATATTCGGTTTTTACATCAGAAATTAGCAACTCTATTTGTGTGTAAATGCTGTTAGAATAAAGTTCAAATCAGCTTGCACTACAAAGTGGTTGTTACGTCAGTCACTGCGGGCCAAATAGTGCGAAATGAGTGGTTTCGATCAATTTACAAAAAATCTACTGATTGGACTAAAAAACTAAAACACTATAATGCAAATATATTGCTTGTGGAATTATTTGCTAAAAAATCTGAATGATCGCATGTATTATAGTATGTTTTTTTTTGGTAGAAAGATTTTTTTAGCGAAAAGTTCGTTTTTTTTCTTATCAAGTCAAATGAATTGTATTATGTTTTCAACACACTATCAAGCTAGCATATATCCTGAAGAATATCATATATTTTTCTGGTTTTGTTTATAGCTGTGAATCGTATACTTTTAGGCATTATAAAATACGTGTTAAGCTCATGTCACCTTAACGTAACTAGCGAAAAGTAACTGTACACTATTAGTATATCTCTGTCTAACCTTCCGGAGATTACAGGCATGATGTTCGTTATCTCTGATCCTATCCCAGTTGCAAACTTCACAACTGTAGTACCACAAATCCCGGTTTGCGGTGATACAACTATAGTGTTGCGGTCACGCACCGCACTGGTGTACTCCCTACTTACACATACAACTTCTGTCATTGTCTACAACTTATAATAAAAGCTGTTCAAGCACACTCGTTTGTTTATATGGAGTGTATGTTATGTGGTGTCTCCATTTGACTAAACCATGCACTCTTTCATTTCATGAGTGAAAGGCGACCAACAAAAGGTTAACAAAGCAGATATAAGTGGCAACATTCCGGTTTGCGGTGATACAACTATAGTGTTGCGGTCACGCACCGCACTGGTGTACTAACCCTACTTACACATACAACTTCTGTCATTGTCTACAACTTATAATAAAAGCTATTCAAGCACACTCGTTTGTTTATATGGAGTGTATGTTATGTGGTGTCTCCATTTGACCAAACCATGCATTCTTTCAATTCATGAGTGAAAGGCGACCAACAAAAGGTTAACAAAGCAGATATAAGTGGCAACATTCCGGTTTGCGGTGATACAACTATAGTGTTGCGGCCACGCACCGCACTGGTGTACTTAACCTACTTACACATACAACTTCTGTCATTGTCTACAACTTATAATAAAAGCTGTTGAAGCACACTCGTTTGTTTATATAGAGTGTATGTTATGTGTGTGGAGCAGCGGTGGGCCAGTGGTGGCGGCCCCGACTTACGAACAGCAAGTCGTGGGTTCGAACCCAGGCAGGCGCATTACTTTGTGTAATTTATTTCATCACCGCTGCTTTCAAAACGGTGAAGGAAAACATCGTGAGGAAACCGGCATGTCCTAGAACCAAAAATTCGAAGGCATGTGACATCTACCAATCCGCACTGGGCCCGCGTGGTAGATTATAGCCCATTCCCTCTCATTGAGAGGAGGCCTGTCCCAGCAGTGGGGACATTATGCTGATGATGATGATGTTATGTGGTGTCTCCATTTGAGCAAACCACTCTTTCATATCATGAGTTAAAGGCGACCAACAAAAGGTTAACAAAGCAGATGTAAGTGGCAACACCAAAACGAAATGCCCTAGAAGGACCTACACTGACCTCATTGGTAAGGTTGTTCCGAAAAATCTGTTCCCTAGTCTAAATCTCAAGTTCAAACCTCAGATTTTTCAGATTCATGTGTGTATTGTATACTAGCTGACCCACGCAACTTCGTCTGCGTCACATAAGAGAGAGAAAAAAACCCGTTTTTGCAACATTTTTCATTCCTGCTCCGCTCCTAATAATCGTAGCGTGATGTTATATAGCCTTAAGCCTTCCTCGATAAATGGACTATCAAACACAAAAATAATTTTTAAATTCGAGCTGGTAGTTCCTGAGATTAGCGCGTTCAACCAAACAAACAAACAAACGATCAAACAAACAAACAAACTCTTCTGCTTTATAATATTAGTATAGAAGTATAGATTATCACTTGCTACAGTGAAGGAAAAATAGCACCGTGATGAAACCAGCGCATGTGAAATATTTTTCGACGGCATGTAAAGTCGGCCCATGACGATAGGCGGCATAAAAACTCTGACAACAGATTACACACTAACCACACGATAAAGAAGGAGAGTCAGGTAAAAATCGAAATTCTTGACGGCTACTCAAAAATTCCTGGCTAAAATACTTAGTACCGCATTACAACGGACCCAACACACGCTCAACAGTAGCGCTTGCAATAACTATACCAAAGAACTCGACTATAAATTCTAAAGACTTATATACTACCTAAGTACAGCCTCCTTGTGGTTTTAGATGGTAATAGCGGGCCTAAAACGGTACCCAGTTTACCCAAGTCCCATGAATATCCATTAGAATTTCCACGAAAAAAAAAAGGTAGATACGAAAGCGCCAGTTAGACAGCATAAATTCTGAAACTCTTTAGAAAAGGACAGCCCTAACCATTCTGCCCTTGTTAATGACCTTTTGGCAGCCTAAAACAAACAGCGGTCGACAAAATAAAAATAATAAGACAATCCCATTTATTCTAAGTAACCGCCTTCATCAAAACATGCCACAATTTTGTCGCATCTTCTCGCATTTGTCACGACTGAGAACAGTTAACAAACAGTATTAGTATTCCTCGAGAGTACGCTGTTTATCAAGCAAAATTGCAAGATGTACAGAAATGTTATTGAGGAGCAAACGGAGGGCAGTCATTTGTTCCAAACAATGTTCTATGATTAATGTGACCTTCTGGTTGGTGTATTAATGGGGATATAGAGCGCTGGGAAACTGTTGGAAGGGTTAGATTCGGAAAGTTTTTGTGAGACGTTTTCATGTCACGCACTTGGACTGTGTCAAAGACCTTATACAACCTTAGTTTTTGTTTATACTAAACCCGAAAAGGGGTCATTGTACTCATCATTTTGAACAACTTTTTCTATGGGACGAACCATGAAATCGCGAAAAAAAAATCAGCTGTTCCCTACATTTATGTTCGCATAACTTGTCAAAATGTAGGGAACAGCTGATTTTTTTTTCGCGATTTCAAGGTTCTTCTCATAGAAAAAGTTGTTCAAAATGATGAGTACAATGACCCCTTTTCGGGTTTAGTATAAACAAAAACTAAGGTTGTATAAGGTCTTTGGACTGTGTACCGCTTATAGACATTTAAATATATCGAACAATGCAAACAAAATTGAAAATTCTTGTTGATGATTAATTTTGCTGTGACATAAGGTTTAGAAAAAAACGATCCTATGTCTCACATGGGCTCGTTTTTTTTTCTGTGAATTATTTTCTGATGGCCATTCCATCTGCCTGTCTTTTGTATTTCAAATCTATTTGACGCGGTATAAGAGCTCGATAGTAAAAATTGGCCAAGTTATGAACGAATCAGTACAAGCCAGCGAGAGCTACTGAAGACAGCGTTGGGTTAGCGATGACGGCCCAGACTTACGAGCAGTAAGTTGAACCCAGGTAATCGCATAACTTTATGCAATTCATTTCCTTATCACTGCTCTCAAAACGATGAAGACAAGACAACATCGTGACATGTACTGTGGGCATTAGCTGCTCGGCAGTTTGCTGAACTGAGCCTATTTGGTGCAGCCGTGAGACACAATATTATCTCTTTTGTTTTCCGTTCAGTTTTAAGTTTTTTTTATTTACTTCTTATTATTTAGTTTAAAGTTTTTTCTATTTAATTCCTACTTTTATTCTATTGTATGCACTTGTGGCATATGCCAAATAAATATGTTTTTTTCTTTGGCATATGCCACTTTCTAAAATCTACCAAACCCTATCTATAGCTACTATAGCACATTCCCTCTCATAGAGAGGTAGTCTGTGTCCCAGCAGTGGATATGAAATATAATAGAATGATTATGCAGTACAAGTTACAGTGATAAAAAGCAATATGTAACTTGAACTACCACAAGTAGTGCTGATACTCTCTGAAATCACAAAACACATGTCAGTGGCCGCTGCTAGAAACGACACTGTCAAAACCTTCCGTTCAAACCAAGTGTTGACACTGGCAGAATAGTCGGAACCGGCTCAGTTGCCATAAAAGGAAAAAAAAATTGGTTGTCTGTAAAGTCGGTTTACGGACGATAGATTTACGTGATAACGTCATAATCATTATTTTATGTAATACAAAAAAGGAGGTGGAACGTTACTATGGAACGTTACTATGGAACGTTACTATGGAACGTTACTATTTTTCATGAGTGTTGCTGGTATTATCAATTTATAAGACGTTATCACGTCAAAAAAAAAAGTGTGACAAATGGCGTATAGCGACTGACATATTTCAGGGAGGTTCTTTATTCAAATGGTGCGCTTTACACACATTCAGCGCTACAAATAAAAGTATGTATTGCAGACATTGCAGTCTCAAGACTCTGTCGTCATAGTGCGTGCTCTGTGGCGAAAATCGATCGCAATCCATTTCGAATTCAACGTGAGTCTTTAATCACCACTTCTCAAACTTGCTGTGATGATTTATTAATAGTGCTATTAAATTCGTGATAGAAATATCTGTTAGCGATCATATTCTAAAGTGAACATTGCGTTACTTTGTTTATTTTCAAACTATCTACTTCTTCAGTTTTATTAACATCACTATTTTTATTAAAATAGATATATTTTTATTTAAACTTTCACAATAAAAAATAGCCGGATGCATTAACTCTTCCTTTTTCAGAAGTCGGTTCAAAAGAAGACGACGGAAGGCGAAAGCAAATCGACGCACTGAAGAGAGTAAGGCTTCTAAGCTTGTATTTTCTTTCTTAGCTTTACAAAGTTTTCAGAAGACTGAAAGAAAACATCGTGAGGAAACCGGCATATCCTAGAACTATACATTCCAAGAATCGAATCAAAGCTCGCATGTTGAATTAAAGCCCAATCCTTATTTCTGAGAAGACGCTTGTTTCCCAGCAGTGGGAATATTATAAGATAATTTTAATAAGCTTGTCTGATTCATACCCCAACCCACAGATTGGAGACAAAATCTTGTTTCATGCTATTGTTCACTGATTACTGAATTGGTTTGCAAGATGTTTGGGTAATGTTTTTGTCCCGATTCAGGAGATATTCATCTTGCTACCCAAGACGGTTTTGCTTTGAATGGAATATGCATTTGATTTGAAATTAGAATTCAAATGCTTGGCCACGAGTTTCGCGCTTGATGCGACCAAGACTTCTGAGAAACAAACAAAGAAAAAAATAAGAAAAACAAATGGATGTTACTTTCATTTGTTTTTTTTTTCTGTTTTTGTTTTTTTTATTGCTTGGAGCCATAGGTATGCCACGAGTCGCCACTAAGCGATGGTACTAGGGTAGGTCTACGGGTACCTCGAGCACTTTGCGGTTATGACTGACACTACCAAGCGAATTTTGGTCAAAGCCTGGAAGAAGCTGGACGTCGGGTCCGACTTGTTATATTCAAGATAGCGGTTGGTCATGCGACAAGTCGTGATCCAGCCAGGGTTCCTCATACTAAGGAAACAAGTGGAATACGTGTAAAGGAGTGTCGTAAGTCGCATCACTTGAGGTTATGAACGCGGCGCAGATAAAGCGATAGTAGTTTAAAACCGGATCAACAATGTTTTCTACAAGGGTTGCCAGAATTGTAAATAAGTTTTCCAGAGAAAAATCCGGACACTTTTAAAGACAATTCCGGAGTTTTCTTTTCTTGATTGTGCCGTTTAATTTTATTTCCATCGATACGTTCATTAAGCTTGTTGCAGCACATTGCCATGAACACTTACGTTGATTTCTCTAAAAACTCTCTTTATTTGTTTTAGACTGCTTTATTTAACTTTTTGGAAATTCTTGCGGTTTTAGAAGTCTCCACGGAAATGGAGCTTAAATTTCGGATATAATGGCAACCCTATTCTTTACTGAAGGACAAGAATTTTGTATGTTGAATTTATCTGTAACAACTGTAACTTTGTATTTGAGTATACAAGAGAGTTTAAATATAAAATAAAATAATAATAATAAACTCATAGGTAATACAAATCGTATTATTACATAATACGATTTGTATTACCTATGAGTTTATATTTTATTGGAAACATATATTTTTGTGTATAAAATGATTGATTTTATGTATGAAATGATTTATTTATGTTATGGGTACTGAATCTATTTAAGATCAAAATAACATAAATAGCCGATTTTGATTTAGAAACCATTAAAACTTCACTAGAGGTCTAATGAACCCTTTTTATATTAAAAACTACGTCTCTGTAATCTTTTTGACATCAAGAATTGCTATTAAATTGTTGTTCTTTAAAAATGCAAGCTTTGAGCATTATATGTAATATATTAAGTGCCAGTTAAAATCGCAATAGCGGTCGTTGACCTCTCCCTAATATTTCTTCGTACGAACTAAAACAAATGAACTATCGTATCGTTTTATGTTACAAAACATTTTGAAGGTCACAATAGATTACGTCATACGTCGTCCATTGTGGCATACGTCCGATTTAAGACTAAAGAGGACTGCGGAGCATGCGTTTTGCGTCCAAACGAAATACCAAAATAATTTGTAAATCAAACATATTAACATTTAAGGTAGTGTGTATTTATTTCGATTAGATTACAGAATATAGGTTCCTTAACACATATTTAAAATGGACACTGATTCAAACAAGAGTTATGAGAAAAAAAAATCTATACAATTTTTTTTTTTTTTTTTTTTTTTTTTTTTTTTTTTTTAATTTTTTTTTTGCCTTTATATCATTGTCTTTTCTAAATATTTATTTGGGAACTTTGATATTCTGTAATCCTATCGAAATATAAATTGTCAAACACGTAATATTTGTAATCTCTCTAGTAATATTGTGTACTCTCGAAATATTGTCAAATGAACACACTGCTTACAATAAAAAGCATTATTTCTCGTGAAATGCATGCGATAGTAGTCAACTAACGCGGTGTGGAGGGAAAGAGGGGGGGTCCCTTTTGCCCAATGATACCACTCTCATGAAAAGATAATGAACCATTCCTGAGAAATACCGATTAATTTAACCTAACCTTAAAACACTTCATATTCCCCTAAAACGCGGCTTTTACGATGGCATATACACACTACCTTAAGAATACGTTTGTTTTCACATTATTTTGATATTACGTATTTATGAAAAGCGCATGCTCTGCCGACCCCTTAAACAGGTTTATTTTTGGATTTCAAAGTTAACAACTTTACTAAATGTAGGTGAGTCAGTGACCGCTATTGCAATTTTAACTGGCACTTAATAAACACGCGTTTACTGCAAATCTAACATTATACGTAACGTCAAGTAACATTTATAAAAATAAGTACCCAATTAAATATGCGACTTAAATCACAATAAAACCCCAATTTCACTCACTACAATAAACAACTCATAAAAATGAGACCTAAATATTTTCTCAATTATTCAAATGGCGCGTAATTCCATACAAAAATCAGTCATAACCATTAATTTCATCTTATCACGCCATCATACTTCGGAAGGAATTCAAGCCATGAATATTTCTCGTTCAAAAACCATAGAAAAACAATTATTAGCCGCCATCTTGGAAGTTAATGTGGCTATTGAAATTTCTGAACGATTAGGTGACGATATAATCTTTGGTTAAACCTGCTTATTTGTAGATTTTTTTGATAAACTACCGTATGTTTTGGGTAGTATAAAATAATTTCCTTGTTGACGGAATCTACGTAGTTCTTAGCTCGACAAACTTTTATGTAATTCTCTATATAAAACTCTCGAAATATTGTCAAACGAACATACTGCTTACAATAAAACGCATTATTTTTCGTGAAATGCATGTAATGGTAGTCAACTCACGCGGTGTGGAGGGAACGAGTGATCCCCCTTGCCCAGTGGTACCACTCTCGTGAAAAGATAATGTACCATTCCTGAGAAATAACGATTAATATAACCTAACCTTAAAACACTTTATATTCCCCTAAAAAGCGTAGTCGACGGAGCGCCGCTCCGCGGGGCCGCTATTTCCGAGTGCAGGGTTTAAAGGAACCTAACTAACCTAACGGGGGGGAGCCCCAAGTCCCGATTATGGGGGCAGGGATACTTCCGTATGTTCAGTTGACAATATTTCGAGAGTTTACAATATCGCTAAAGAGATTACAATATAACGTGTTTGACAATTTTACGGTGACATACTTATATATGTAACGGGTAAACCCAGGCTACCTGCAGTATTGTCCTTCCTTCTCCTTTAAATCCATCCAAAGGTTGTCTTCTTCTTCAATCCATCAAAAGATCGCTTTCAGAGATAAGACCGCCCATTGTGTCACCCCTTGTAAAATGTTTTTCATTTTTGTATCTGTAATTTTATGGTGTACATAATAAAGCCTATTCTGTTATATTCTATTCCCATCCTTTTGGCTTTATCGTAGTCGAGTAAATACGTCAACCCTATTCCGGAACAAAAAGACAGACATCAAATAAGAAATAAATTAGACTACATATATACGGTTGGCTCACTCCAGACTTATTCCTTTGAGCTCTAGACGCTTTCAACTTTGAATGAAATCGAATTACTGTCAATGTGACACTTCTTTAAGTCAAATTAACGCGCTCGATGTCACCAGTTGTGAAAATTCGATTAGGTTTTCTGTTGAAAAGAAGTATTTAATCTATATTAGAGTATTTATTATTTTATTTTTGAAATTTAATTAATAGGTAAAATAAATGTACATTATTTACAATTTGCTAAAATTAACTAAACTAAACTAACTAACTTAAACTAAAAACTTAAGAATTGGCGTCAAAAAACTCCTCCTCTACGCTGTCAACTGGTAATGTCCCCAAAAGGCTGGCAGCGTTACTACGCTGAATGGCAATGCTAAGCCTTTGACCAAGGTAAAAGCCAGCCCTAGGGGTGTTGAAAGTGTCAACTAAGCGTTTTGAAATTTCCTTGAAAAGGCTGTGAGCACTCGGACCCCACGGTCCTAGAGTTTAAGCGTTTTGAAATTTCCTTGAAAAGGCTATGAGCACTCGGACCCCACGGTCCTAGAGTTTCAACCCCAAACAGCTCGAAAATATAGTTACCAATAAGGTTACTATATGTACGCCGCTTGAGGTTCTCCAATGCCGCAGCGGCAGCTCCTGCACAGCGATGAACTAGGAAGATGCAAAGGCGCAAGACTATCGACACATGTAGCGTCCCATATGTTTAGATTAAGACTTGACGTTCTGTCAAGGGATATTGTGTTAGGGCGCGTTCCATGGAAACGACTAAAGGTTATTCACATACTTTTATAACAGCGGTAAGCCCGCTGACAGCGAGCTGTCTGCTAAATTACGTTGCCAATGTAAAGTCTAAATACCAATACATAATGCTCATATTTGAATTATATTAATTTTGTTGGGTGGGAGCGGAGTCGTTTTTCTGAGACACAACCTTAACGCGAATCGTACACCATTTTCGACGTTTTATAAGTCTCTCTTATGCCTCTTTTAGACCTATGTAAGAAATAACCCCACTATGTCGTGACGATTATTTTATCGCTGGTTCGTGGCCGTGGACGACAGCAATCGCGTCGTCCTATATGTGAACACCTCCATTTAAATAGACAAGCCACGACACTTGAAACTACACGATTATCTGTCGTCACGACATAGTTGGAACGCTGCCTTACCCAGCATTCATTAACCGGGTTGTTGAGGTAACACAGGCAGTGTCTCCATGTAAGTAATGGTATTCAGCTGCATCCAGTTGCACTGATGCCATCAGGGATCCAAGGAAACAGTCTGTTACTTGGATTCAATAAAGTGATCACTTTTTTAGGCGCGTTGAGCACTTTTTGGGTAGAAAAAAAAAATCGCGCTTCGTAGCACTCGTAGCTGATCCGCTACGGCGTAGCACCACTCTTGCGCGGATGACAGTGTAGCAGCCACAGATTACTTACTTTTCACATCTATTGGCAGTCCCCAAAGACTGCCCCGAATATTTTTTACCCATTTATGCCGGAAACACACTTACGTGGCGTGGCGTGCCAGAAGCATATCGGTTTCATACATTTAGTATGGTTAGAGACATATTTGTATGTCGTGTCGTGTTGTGGCGCGTTCTGGCGTGGCGCTCAATGCTCACCACCGATTGGCCAGAGCGGTGGTGGGGTTATGGCGCGACACGCCACACCACGCAAGTGTGTTTCCGGCTTTATCCGTATCACATATCCAGTACAACATTTTGAGCCCCACATATACTTCCCCACTTATACACATACTTTTGTATAACTTCTATAGGCTCAGAGTAAGGTACTGAATACCGTACTATCCATTTGTGCGTCGGTGTATTTTACACCCGTTTCAGGAATATTATTAAAAATGTATAAAGTAAGGAAGAAAATGAGTAACCGAAAGAAAAATAAAAAAGCGGCCAAGTGCCAGTCAGACTCGTCCATGAAGGGTTCCATAGCAGCAAGTAACATTTATAAAAGTTACGATATTACGTGGGGACACACAGTTTACCACTTTGGAAGTGTGTCTCACGCAAACTATTCAGTTTAAAAAAAAATATATATGAAACCTCAATATAATGTTTGAAGACCTATCCATAGATATCTCATACGTATGGGTTTGATGAAAAAAACTATTTAGAGTTTCAGTTCAAAGTATGGGGACCCCAAAAATGTATTGTTTTTTTTTCTATTTTTGTGTAAAAACTTTAATGCGGTTCACATAATACATGTAGGTACTTACCAAGTTTCAACAGCATAATTCTTATAGTTTCGGAAAAAAGTGGCTGTGACATATGGACGGACAGACAGACAGACATACATGAAGAATTTACAAGGGTTTCGTTTTTTGTCATTTGGCAACGGAACCCTAAACAAGAAGCCCATTAAGCCCGTTATAAATTATAAGTGCTTTTATATAAAACTATCTTTTACAACCCAAGTACCGAAAACAAATTCTAAAGCTCTCAGAAACTTAAGTCCTGTCCGTACATACTTAATTATAATTAAAACAACTACACCGACCACAAACTTACCTGTTTTAATATTAAAATAACGAAAGAGGTATTAACTACAAGACATCTTAAAGATCTTCACAAAGTTTTTAGTGAAAGAGAGTTTAATTCCTTAAGAATAGAGACCTTAATTACTTGCTAAAATTGATTAAAATAGCGTTTACATGGGACCTGTTAATGAGAAGACGAACTATGTTTTGTAAATGGCCTAGGGTTGTCTAGGGAAATAATTGTTTGTCTGTACTGAAGTGAACTTAGGCATTTGCCCTCGACATTGTCCTATTGTAACAAATGAGTTAGTTAAAGGTTAATCTATACTAATATTACAAAGCAGAAGAGTTTGTTTGTTTGTTTGGTTGGTTGAACGCGCTAATCTCTGGAACTACTAGTTCGAATTGAAAATTTATTTTTGTGTTGGATAGTCCATTTATCGAGGAAGGCTATAGGCTATAAAACATCACGTTAGAATTATTAGGAGCGGAGCAGAAATGAAAAATGTTGCAAAAACGTGGATGTCGTTTTTCTCTCTTATGTGGCGCAGACGAAGTTGCGTGGGTCAGCTAGTTAAAACAATTTAAAAGACTTTGACCTCTAGGCTAAATAATAGCATCCATAAGGGCCATCTTTAAGGTTAAGCCGCGACAATTCCGTCTGTGGACGGGTAATAATCATCCATTACATTTGCGCTGCTCTCAAAACGGTGAAGGTAAACATCGTGAGGAAACCGGCATGTCCTAGAACCAAAAATTCGAAGACATGTGACATCTACCAATCCGCACTGGGCCCGCGTGGTAGATTATAGCCCATTCCCTCTCCTTGAGAGGAGGCCGTGTCCCAGCAGTAGGAACATTATAGGCTGATGATGATGATGATGACATTGGAGTTTCCTTCGTGTCTAATAAAGCATGGTAAGCCGTTGGTCTCGCTACAGCTGCTACAGCTGTCATATGACAGACGTTACAGGTACCAGCCTTATCCGGGTTTAATGTATTGTCGACTCGAATGGCGTAGTGGTAGTGTGGCTGTCTTACGTTCTTAGGGTCCTGGGTTCGAATCCCCCGAAAAAGTATATTTGTAATATATCAACTATCTAGTGTTTACGACACAAGCTTTGCTTTGTGTGGCACTAGGTGGCGTTGTGTGTTAATGTCCAGCGATATTTATTTATTTAATGGCAGATATCATACATACGTCCAAACTTCAGGCTAATTACACTATACCTAAAGGTAAAATTCTTGATGGAAAATCTAACAACAATCAGCTTAACCAGGGAATCAAATTCAAGAACTCATGAACGAAGCAATATTGCTTTGCGATCACTGGAAAAACGAGTACAAAAATAATAAAATCTGTCAAATATTACCGAACATCTTGTTTACGTCAAAAGTGTCTCTCATCTTGTGTTAAAACAATGACATAAAATAATTCGCAATTTTACAACGTCAAAGTGACGAAAAAGCTGAATTATTCCAGAATTTCTTAGCCTAAAAGGAATGCTTGGTAAGCAAAATCTAGCTTCACAAATTCTCTGGAAGCCACCAGAATACAAATAAGATTACGTTCTGGATTTCACACTGAGACTCGTTTTATTCCAGACTTTTCCTGTCTTTGTTTGCTTTTCATTGTTATCGCACTCGACGGTGACGATAGCGAAATAAACTTTTGAAAGTTATGACTTTGAGTTCTCTATTGAGTGTCTGTGGTTGTTCTTCTCAAAATTGGAAACTTTTCATTTGCATTTCAATAAACCTAAGTACCACATCGTAAGTCATGCAGTGATAGTTCAGTCACCGTCGAACTGCCAAATCTTTGGTCCTGAGTTCGAACCCAAGACGGACGCACCTCTGATTTTTCGGATTCATGAGTGTATCATCAATTATCCACTTGCTTTGGCGAAGGAAAACATCGTGAGAAAACCAGCATGCCTGAGAGATATTTCTCAACGGCATGTAAAGCCAAATCACAAGCCTATGGCATCAACTCTGGCACTAGGTTATGTACTAGCCACACGATAACGAAGAAGAAGGCCGCGAACTAGGAGATGCTCATATGTTACCGCTCATACGCGCGCTTGGGTGGGAGGTGACGCAAATTTATACAGGGTGTAAACCACCTCATCACAAAGCCGTTAACCAAGCATTCCGTACATCAAACTAAGCCACTTGACGCAAAAAAAGTTTCTGAGAAACAACTTTTTTTTTTGAGGTTATAAATCATTTTTTGTGGTAGAACTCAATGTAACGCCCTTAAAACATTGTGCTGATGGAAGGATTGAATAGTACGAAGGTCTTGGAGATGTCGTGTTAAAGTCAAAATCTTACAAAAACAACTTGTCAAAAAATTGTAACTTTGACCCCCCATATCTCCGTAACTAAAAGGTATCATCATCATCATCATCATCATCTCAGCCGAAAGACGTCCACTGCTGGACATAGGCCTCCCCCAAGTGTCGCCACATTGACCGGTAGAAGGTATGGTGTAGAACAAAAAAATATCGCAATGACGGGGAAAACAAGTGCTTTTTGGCTTCGTGAAGAGGTGTTCTACACCCTTTATGATAGTGCGTGGCGCGGAGAGGCGGTCAGCACCGCTCTTGCGGGCGGTCGAGCGGTGTACGTGAGACGCGACGCGTGACGTGACGCGTAACGTGGCTCAGATATCGCTTCAAACACCGCTTCTTCGTAAATAAAGTAATTTCCTAAGTTTTCATTGTTGGGTCGGCTTCCAGTCTAATCTGGTCGTCAGACTTTCTGACCAATGACTACCTTACCCTAGCGGTTATCAAAGACCTATAAATTACTGCTGGGACCAACTTATCGTGCTCTCCGAGACACACAGCATGTAAGGGATGGTCACCCATATATGAACTGACCTTGGCCACCGCTGCTTTAGCTTGAAGATCGAGCACTGCGGCTGTTATTATTTAGCCACGGACACCAATGATGTCAGATATACAGTCGCTTGAATAAATGATGATTCAACTTCGTTTTATTATGTAAAAGTACTTTACAAAGATTACCAAGTAGGTACTTCGTGGAAGTAAATTCTAGAATTGGCATTGTGCCTAATGATCTGATGTCGGATATGGGTTAAGAGGACACTCGAGTAAAACCTGGTTGCAAAAAGGACTATTTTTGCGTGTTTTGTTTCCTTATCTATTGTTTGTAATTCAAGGTCATTCAACATTCTATGAAATGAAGTAAGTACGTTAGTTGAAGGATAAAATCTGAGATTAAATTATCCGAAAAAGAACTGGAGCTACTAACGTAGCTTCCAGGGTAAGTAAGCTAAAGAATCAGTCGACGCACCGAAGAACAATGGAGCAAACACATCCCGGAATGAAGGCCGTATATCGGCAAATGTAACATGAGGCTCGGTCCAGAAATGGACCCTACAAAGACGGAAGACTGCGGTGGCGCATCTTGGGAGAGGCCTATATCAAGCAGTGAACTATGATGGGATGGTAGAGGTTCTACTTCACACATAAAGCTTAGCTAGGGACCTCACAAAGTGGAACGAAAACCTGGTTAAGGCCGCGAAAATCTGATGGATGCGAGAATCAAAGGACCAGTCAATGTGGCAATGCTAAGGGGATATCAGTCAGTCTAAATCTAAGTCTAGAATTTCTGTAGAGATTATCATTTGCCCAACCTTTTCCCAACTATGTTGTGGTAGGCTTCCAGTCAAATTCAGCTGAATACCTGTATTTATGATAAGGAATGATATAGCCTAGTGGTGTCGGACTGCAAGTCCATAGATTTTGAGTTCAAACCCAACCTCAGATTTTTCGGATTCATATGCGAATTGTATAATTATCGCTTATTCTGGTGATGGAAAACTTCCTGATCAAACCAAACAAGCATGCCTGATGGATATTTCTCGACAAAAACTAAGTCAGAGACCCAGGAGCATAGAAACTCTGACACCAGGATAGGCATTAACCACAAGATAAATAATACAGAAGACCAGCAATCCTATTAGTAGTATTTCGACAGATATATGTGATATTGAATTGCTTCTAAGAGGTTAAGCTGCTTTAGCCTAGGTCAATCATTGGACGGGTGACCAGTAAGGTACCTACTACGGAACCCTTTCTGTCTCTCAGGACTCCGAATACATCAAAGTTAAATTTCCAGTACTCTATTTCCATCAAATTATTAACTAACAAAGTCTAATCAAGGGAAGCCGTTCTGAACCCGGCAGCTACCTCATTAAAAGCAATTAACTAATTAATTTGATGTAATTTAGCTCATGTAATTAAACTTGCAAGGCGATAATAATAATAATGTAGATGTTGTTTACTGAAAATTATGAATAATTAATAAGAAAATTAACTTAAATGAATAAATAATAACGATTTTATTCTACACCGGGTCTGCCTGGTGGATTATGACCACTTTTCATTGAGCGAAGAACTATTTATTTATTTATGTGGGGTTATGGGCTTATAGTAAAACAAATTAATTACTTAACAATCTGAATTTATTTTAAAATACAGTCTAGCACACGACTTAGTCGTTTTACAGTCTTCCGCCATCTTTTTTTCATGTCTCTATCTCACTCTAGCTAGATATCTCCATCCCTTTCGCTCACTCTTACATTCCGTTTCCCACATTTATTAAAACTTTATATGCAAGAGTGGTACATAGGTGGACTGAATGCCATAAGGCATTCTCTATCAGTCAACCTTTAGGTCAAATAGGGCAGCATTGTGTGTGACATTAAAATACCATTTTTAAGCATAAAATTAAAATACATATTATACGGGAATACATATGTACAGGAATATATGTTTGAAAAACGTACAAATAGACCGAAAAACGAGAAAACTTATAATAATTTACATGACTGACTCTAGTAAAGAATAAGTAGAAAACAATTTTGTCTGACTTTAAATAGAACTTCCAGACTGTTCTTTTGAAAGCCAATTTGCTTTCAGCTTTTTTAATGGCAAGGGGTACCGCGTTCCAGAGCTTTATAGTGTAGATAGCATAAGAAGAGAATATAAAACCAGTACGGTGAGAGGGAATTTGAAGTATTAATTTAACCTGTGTCCTAGCAATGGAAATATTATAAGCTAATTTATGCAATGGCTTAATACCCAAGAGCTTCGATCAACACCTGATAATTATTTTGTTAGGCAGCTGAATTCAGAGAGCTGTAAACGTACTTTTGGCACATGGCTCGTGTTGTTAGTAAATTCTTCTCTCAAAAGACCGTGAAATTAGAACCAGTCCCCTATATCAAGGAACCTGGACTAAACCGTGCTCCTGCTTTTCCAGAATCTGCTTGAAATTAGACCTTTGACTACGTATTTAAGTAAACGTCCCCCTGTCCGCATCGGACGCATGTCACTGATCCGCATCGTACAGATCGCTCGAATCTGTTCAATAATAATAATAATAGGTAATCGTTTTATTTCAGATAAATTTCACATCTACATAAATTGTTAGTAAACATGACCTTAAAAACTAGAAGTAGAACATGTAGGTTTGACATAAAATTCATAAAAGGGCAATCAAATTTCCCCACAATGACATTCAGGAGACTGTTTGAGCTGCCCCGGACACTCTGCAGTAGCGACGCAGCACGCATTGTGATGCGATGCGTATAGGACGCACGATACGATGCGGGCAGGTGGACGCTTACCTTTGACGTTACGTTAACACAACGCCTATGTGCTAGGGCCTCTGGAGTGAGTCAGTTACAATATAAGGAGGACATTGCTGCTAATCATATTATTATTAAAATCCCTTTTTCATTTTTAAGCTTTTGCATCACATACTTCATCCCAGATTTCGATATTCCTTGGTCATAACGCATCTTATTCCTTTTTCGGATCTGACATTCATTTGTTTCTTCATCCTTTACAACAGCAATTCGTAAAAGGAATCAAAACAATCTCTCTCTTCATTTATTCACCATCTATTAGCTGTAAACTTGACCGAATCGATATTGATTGAAATCAAGAACCAATTTTGAAGTTTACGTAACATTTTAACAAGTTCAATTATGTACTATAAATAATTGATCGTTACGATTAGGAATAAACCCTAAGGTTTGAAATACACTGGTACACTCGTACTATTTATTATATTTAAAAAAACTAAGATTTAACAGTCCATGGAGCTTCCAGCCCATTCTACTACACGGAAATTTAAATTTAGAATTGGCAACTCCAGTATTTTCACAGAACCCCAGTATTTTCACAGATTTTTCTGCCCTTGATTTTTGTGCCTTTTTCTGGCCTGAGAACTTTCATTAATTTATTTGACGATTTGACTACTCTGATATATATTTCACCATAAAATCACGCCTAAAAGTTTTAGACAGAGGTGTATACCTAATAGTATACACCTCTGTCTAAAACTTTCGCCGACTCGAATGGCGTAGTGGTAGTGACGCTGCCTTACGTTCTTAGGGTCCTGGGTTCGAATCCCGGTAAGAGCAAATATTTGTGTGATGAGCATGGACATTTGTTTCCGAGTTATGGATGTTTATAAGTACGTATTTACAAAAAAAAAAAAATGTAGTTTATTAACTATCTAGTGTCCACGACACAAGCTTTGCTTAGTGTGGCACTATGTGGTTTTGTGGTTTGTATGGCGCTGTGTGTTAATGTTCAGCGATATTTATTTATTTATTTAATACACCCAGATTTTGCCAGTTATGTTGAAGTTCCATGTTAAATAGGACGAGCCTAATGCCATCAACCGGGCACAACTACAACCTCCGTGGCTGCTACTGAGAATTTTCTGATGGATAAACCCAATAACAATTTACTCGACCGCCAAAAAATAAAAAAGGACCAACGAAGTCTAAAAAAATAAGTATGTTATATTGTTGTGTTTATAATGAATCTGTTTGCTTGACCCACAAGAGCTAAAGCCTATCGAGGTTGCGGGACTGTTCGAAAGAGATACCGCGTCCCCGGAACATAAAGGGCGACGAAGGAACATGGATGGATTTTAGTCAGTAAAAGTCTGACACTCCCACTCCGCCCAGAGTGGGAGAAGTTATTTGATGATTTTCCATCCTAAAAAAAAAGGAACAACGAGGTAAAAAAAAAATAAGTCTGTTATATTATTGTGTTTATAATGAGTCAGTTTCCTTGAAACCAGCTACGTGTCAAAGGAAAGGGCATTGGTGCGTTTCGTTGGAGAATGGGTAACCCTTGTTTACTGAGACTGTTGACTATCGTGTGGTTTTAGATGTTACCCATCCGGTGTGACCCTTTGGATCCTCTCCTTGAAGGTTATTTGTGATAGAAGCGACCACGTGAGGGTTAACTAAAATATATCTGAAAATGTTTTTTTAGGAACTGTATCAGAGGCAAGGCAGCACAATGTTTTGACTGCGTTACATTGAGTTATACCACAAAACATGATTTATAACCTCAAAAAAGTGGTCTCCTAGCAAATTTTTTTGCGTAAAGTTATTTAGTTTGATGTACAGAATGCTTGGTTAACGGCTTTGTGATGAGGTGGTTTACAAAATCAAAGCATTTATTTCAAGTGGGCCAATAACAGGCACTTTTGAATTGTCGAAACAAAGATGAAAATTAAATGTAGCTGCAGTCCCAGTCACAAGACATAAAAACTGTGAAAGTAGTAGTTGCCCATTCCCTAGCGTAGATCTCTATGGAGAAGAACGGGCAAGAAACTCCATGGACACTCTTTTAAATCAAAATATTGTTATAAAATCTTGGTTACATCATTCTTGTTGAGATGGTATATTATGTGAGAACAATGTAGCAAGATGTGCACGTTAAAAGTGTCCAGTTGCGTAAAGTTATTTAGTTTGATGTACAGAATACTTGGTTAACGGCTTTGTGATGAGGTGGTTTACATCCTGTATAACGGACAAAATGAGTGTACAGGTCACCTCTGCCTAACCTTTTACGAACAACCGCTGGGATATTATATAAAGGGCATGCTATTATTGTATCCTAAGTGCCCCGTATGTACCAACCTTTAACATTCAAAATCAAAATCAAAGCATTTATTTCAAGTAGGCCAGTTACAGGCACTTTTGAATTGTCGAAACAAAAATGAACATTTAAAGTAGCTACAGTCCCAGTCACAAGACATAAAAACTGTGAATGTACTGTAGTTGCCCATTCCCTAGCGTAGATCTCTATGGAGAAGAACGGGCAAGAAACTCCATGGACACTCTTTTAAATCAAAATATTGTTACAAAATCTTGGTTACATCATTCTTGTTGAGATGGTATATTATGTGAGAACAATGTAGCAAGATGTGCACGTTAAAAGTGTCCATAGCAAAACAAAAATAAAATACAACTCAAAAACAAAATAATTAATTCAAATAAACCATGGCGACTAAGAGGTCACAACTGATAGCGCCCGTTCACGAACATGACGCATGATTCAATAGAAAAGTGTCTATTATTCACTTATTAATAGCTAACAATCACCGTTTATTCATCCAAATTGTTTGAGACCAATTATTACTGTGAAACAATTTGTTTAATTAATAAGTACCAATTGTTTTAATTGAAGTAAATACTCCTATTGTTTGTAATAGACCGATTACTACTCGAAATTGAAGATTATGTATTTAAGCCGATTGTCTAATAATGGGCAAAATTTAAACCTCCAAAATTTTAAAGGTCTCCTGTAACAACTGAAAACCACTATAGTCCTTTCAGAGTTATTTCAACTCAAAATTTTAACCAGTGAAAGTGTTCTTTCAACAACAAATTAATGGGTGTAAAAACACTCTTCACGAAGCCGAAAGGCACTTGTTCTTCTCTTCATTGCAACCATTTTTGAAGTGAAAGCTTCTTTAGACGCATTAAGCACTTTTTTGTGGTAGCTTGTTTTGTGGTTACGGTTCATTGCCAATACATCTACGAAAACATAATGTACGCCAGAAAAAATCTGCATCTTTTTGGTAAAAGACGTGACAGACACAATAAATTACAGTACTAGAAATAAGAACCAACTAGTTCAGCTAGGCTTTAGACTCGCTAAAGTAGACTCATCTTTCATGGGGTATTGTTTGAGATGCTATAATAAAATTCCACAAAGTATTCTTGAACTGAATGAGACGAAATTTAAAACATATAATAAACAAACAACTTGAGCGATTATATCGCTGATAAAAATGCTTGGCTTAATGCTGGTCCTGCTCCACATGGACAGGGACGCAAAATTTGATAGCATTGCAGACTGGGACTGTAGCTACTTCAAATGTTAATTTTTGTTTCGACAGTTCAAAAGTGCCTGTAACTTACTTGAAATAAATGCTTTGATTTTGATTTTGTGGTTGATCTATTTTGGGACTTAATGGTTTCTGTGAGTTGTTGTCCTTTTAATGGGTTTTGTGTGTATCGTTAGGGAGCAGAAAATTTGATCATTCGGTGGATACTTTTTGGAGATTTTAGGTAAGTATCCTTGCTTTTTGTTCCGTACGCGTTCATGTCGTTTACCCCTGGTCATATCCGTTGCTGGTTGCAATTACTACGCATCTAAAATAACACCTTTTTGAATCGAAAACTTCTATAGAAGCGTTGAGAACTTTTTAGGTGAACAAAAAGTATGGAACTCGCGCTATCGTCATCGAATGCTTTCATAGAAAGGTTAGTCAAAATCAACCTTATACAATTAAGATAAAGTAGGTACACATACATTCAACGGCTTAACAATCCATCTAATGATCTCTCTACAAAATATCAATCTGGATACAAAACTCATGAAAATACACGTAAACCATTACAACCATTTTCACTATCACCTAAAACCAAAAGCATACTATTGGAATTTCAGCGCTCAAATCAGCAGATAAAGTTGAAATTCCAGCACCGCAGCCACAATCATCTACACAGATTTATTCCCATTACAAATGTATGTACTCAGAAGCCACCACATTTCTATTACATTAAATGAAACATGTAGACTCCGTGTTACAAAATACAGTACGCTTCGTGTATCGTGTTAGCAGAAAGCGAAAACTAAATGAAGTTCAGAAGTTGGAGACAGAAACAGAATGGAATTTATACTGGATTTATGAAGGAGTGAGGATTTAATAAAAATTATGTTATTTTATCCAATCATCATCATCATCATCATCAGCCTATAATGTTTCCACGACACGGCCTCCTCTCAATGAGGGAATGGGCTATAATCTACCACGCGGGCCCAGTGCGGATGGGTAGATGTCACAAATGTCTTCGAATTTTTTGGTTCTAGGACATGCCAGTTTCCTCACGATGTTTTCCTTCACCGTTTTTGAGAGCAGCGGTGATGGAATAAATAACACAAAGTAATGCGCCTGTCTGGGTTCGAGTCGGGGCCGCCATCACTGGGCCACCGCTGCTCTTCACCACTGGGCCACCGCTGCTCTTCACCACTGGGCCACCGCTGCTCTTCACCACTGGGCCACCGCTGCTATTCACCACTGGGCCACCGCTGCTCTTTACCACTGGGCCACCGCTGCTCTTCACCACTGGACCACCGCTGCTCTTCACCACTGGACCACCGCTGCTCTTCACCACTGGGCCACCGCTGCTCTTCACCACTGGGCCACCGCTGCTCTTCCAATCCAATACAATTGGGAAAACATGGAAAGGAAGCTCGTGGCTAAATAATAACAACTCTCTTTAGGTTAAGTGGTGCTTGCCTAGGTTGGTCTGTGGATAGGTGGCCAACAATTACATACCGAGTTTCCTCCGTGCCTCGAATAGCAAGCTATTGATCCTTATTCATCATTTGTGGATCTTTGACAGTCGATAAAGGTAGTTGAGATTAGACGACGTTGCGCAATAACTTGATCGGCTGCACAGAAGCTGGACAAAATCTGGAGAGGCCGTCGAATTACTAAAAATACCAAAATTCGCCTTATGAACACCTTGGTCTTCCCGATCTTCCTCTATGAAGCGGAGACGTGGACATTGCGTATGCAGGAGCGGCGCAAGATTGACGCCCTTGAAATGTGGTGTTGGAGGCGCATGCTAAGGATTTTGTGGACCGCTCATCGGACTAACGTGTCAATACTCAAAGAACTCAATACTAAACAAAGACTGTCGTCGCTTGTGCAACTACGAATCCTCAGATTCTTTGGACACGTTACCCGCAACAATGATTCCATCGAGTGTTTGGTAATCCAGGGTAGAGTCGAAGGCACGAGACTACGTGGTCGATCACCAACCCGTTGGACAGATTCCATTAAAACTGTCACCAAGATCCCTCTGGCAGAATGTACTCGCCATGCGGCCAATAGAGACCGGTGGAAAAGGATCGCGAAGGCAGCGACCGCAGCTGTGAACGACCCCTCATGACCACGACCACTCTGTCAAGAGTGAACGACTGAGAAGAGATGACAGGTAGTCAATAGCCCAAAAAGTCTGAAAACCAGTCTTACCAAGGGGTATCGTATTATTGAGTACTAACTGGGTTGTCTTTAGTTGTAAAATACAGGTATTTAGCTGTTTTAGACTTTCACAGATTTTCACTACAATGAAACAATAATTTTTCGTCCCACCCGCATACCTCGTCAGTATTCCCGCGATCATGATGCTTGCAATAGCGTTGAAATATCGGGTGCTCGAAAACCCACAAGAACATCACGGATATAATCCCGGTACTTTAAGTGTAGGTATTTAGCTGTATCCGGTTAGACTGGAAGCCAACGCCAACATAGTAATTGGTAAAAAGCTACACCTGTGATGATGACAAATGGGAAACCATAGTCTCACAAAGACACTGCCGTAAGAGGGGCCACCATTGTTTACGGTGAGCCCAAAATACTGTTTGAGAACCTAACATTATGAAGAGTAGTAAGCTAAAAGAGCAAGTCTAGCTAATTGGCGCTGACGGTCGGTCACGTTCGGTCGGTCGTGACGTCAGAGAGGACAAAATACGGCTGTCGGTCGCCGCTGACGTCAGCGTCGCAGTATGGTGCTAAATAGAACACAATGCATACTCGTACGCGACCGACCATGCTCGACCGATAGTCAAGCGTCACAAGAGTTCAGGCCTTAGGCTTGTATGAAAGTACTGCCATAATAAGATATTCGCATGAACTGGTTTTATAAAGCTTGATTGGTCGTCGTGTGTAAATAAATTCAAATTCAAATTCAAAATCATTTATTTCAATCCCTTTAGGATCATAATCTATACTTATAATAAATCTGTAGAGAGGTCAATTCTGTACATGAAATATATTTACAAAATAACTATCGGGGGGTGATTAGTGATCGATACTGATGCCAAAAATGCAATCAGTAAAATTTTTGTCTGTCTGTCTGTCTGTCTGTCTGTCTGTATGTTATTTATAGAAAAAAAAACTACTCGACGGATTTTAACGAAACTTGGTACAATTATTCTACATACTCCTGAGCAGGTAATAGTATACTTTTCATCACGCTACCATTAATAGGAGCAGAGCAGTGAAAGGAAATGTTGGGAAAACGGGAGAAGTTACTTGGTTTTTTTAGCTTCCGTCGCGTGTGCAGCCTTAATGGTTAAAGCTACATAGAAATCATGTATAACGGAAATATTCCACATAAAATTATATAAAAAATATTCCACGACAGCATATGTCTATCTTTTATAGTTGACTCACAATAACACGTGTAACTCCCGATAGCTTAGCAGTTCGGAGATTTGTTATTATTATATTTGTTTATAATATTCTCACTCAACCCCAATTTTGAAACTTCACGCGGGCGAAGCCGCTGGTAACAAATAAAATTAAACACTATCAATTCGCATGTTTACGAGGCCAGGTCAGCTAATTACCAGAAACTGAACTTTTAATCAGTCGTCATTGTGTTTAATTAAAAAATAACGGTCATAATGAGTATTTATTATCAGCTCGGTGATAATTTAAATTGTATTGGTTTACAAAACGGGGTACTGTCACGGACACAACTGCTTTAGATTTACGCAATAGGCTTAAAGTATTGAGTAAAAATTGAATTAGTCCGTCAGTTAAATTATCAAAAAATATTTGACCCGTATTTTTTCTTTTGTTACGTAACCCAAAATTGACGAAGATACGACGCTTTTAAAATTCGCAATACGTCACGCCTTAGTATAATTTTTAGTGCGTTGTGACGTCACGAGCCACTCCCGAGTTTTGATGCGTTTTATCTTTGTCAGTATTCATTAATTTACAAAAACAAAAAATACGTGTCCATTATTTTCCAATCCTCTAACTGACGGAATTACAAACGGCGAATTACAACGGTTTTTTGCAATTTATTGATGCTGAAAACTGGCCAATTTGCGCGCAGACCAAGGAAGATGTATCAGGGTACTTTTGAGTATGACGTTCCACCCAATGCATACTCAGCAGAAACGGAACAAGGTGGCCAATGATTGTGATGACTAGCCTGTGTAATCCCACTGCTGGGCAAAAGCCTACCTCCATGGCCTCCAAATCTTTCGATCCAGGGCCAATGTGAACCTCAAAGAGATGTCTGCATAAGGAAGGGGCCGCAAGGGTCGAAGCCTGTCGGGGCTGCGGGGCTGTTCGAAAGAGATACCGCGGCCCCGGAAATGGGCGAGGAAGGAACATGGAACATGGTTTTAGTCAGGAAAAGTCTGACACTCCGGAGAGTGGGAGGAGTCATTCTTTTGGTTTCCTCTCCAACGCATTAAATTCTAAATCTGGCGGTAGTTTAAGTTATTTATGCCCGTGACTGTACAGGTATAGTGTAGGTAAATAGTACATCGAGAGTTATCACCGGTAATCTGAGTTCAGTTATTTATCAATCATGGCCTGGATTGCAAAACAGGCAATGGTAGCCGTGTTTTTACTAGCTCGGTGACCTGCTTATTGTATGTTTTCAATGTAGCCGTATTTTATGACGGTTGAAAAAGTAATTTAATTTAAAACCACAATCTTTCCTACTTGAAAATGCACTCTAAATTCGACGGCGAACGAAAAGAATTATGCCTTATGAAGATTACAACAGTAAATTACCTTTGCTAGTCTATACTAATATTATAAAGCAGAAGATTTTGTTTGGTTGAACGCGCTAATCTCGGGATCTCCCGGCTCGAATAAAAAATCTTTTTGCGTTGGATAATCCATTTATTGAGGAAAGCTATAGGTTATATAACATCACGCTATGACCACAAGGAGCGGAGCAGCAATAAGAAATGTTGCAAGCGGGAAAAAAGCCTCCGCAGGCGATGCGTTGCGATATCAAAACTTCACGCGAACGAAGTCGCGGGCAGAATCTAGTCAAACATAATTCGATATAAATTAACCATTACAAAATTAAAATTTCAATCAGTAGGTACATAAAAATATTAATCAATTAGGTAGTGTAAATTGAAACTAAAACAACAATTTAATATTATAAATAAAATTAACAATTATAAAAATTAAAATTTAAATCGCAAAAAGTACAAAAATAATTAATTAAATAATAAACATGTCATTAAACTAAAATTACAATGAAGGACTAATAATACGCCTGCCTCTGAGTCATTTGTTTGTTTGTCATTACATTAACCATATAACAATGGCTAATGTAACAACAATCAAACCTGTTCGAAAATACGTTCAGGATAGTGTTGGAGGTAGCCCGGAGCCTGCGCCCCAGAGATGTGCACCGCTTTCGCATCGTCGCGTAGAAACAGTCGACACCAGCATCAGCGAACATCCCCGACGCGCTGCAGTGCCGGGGCAGCCCCAACAGCACCCTGAACGCATTATTATACTGAACACGGAGAGCGTTGTACTGTTTCTGGGTATATGAACCCCAAAGGCTGGCCGTGTACAGGGACGTACAAAACGCTCTGAAAAGCGTTACTTTGACGGCCCCCGAGCAGCGAATAAACCTGCGCGCGATCATATTGGCCCTCACAGACAACGCCCTCCGCTCCCTGTCGATGTCTGCATCGTCATTCAGGTCAGAGGTCACGATATGCCCGAGATATTTAAACTGTTGAACTCTTTGTAAGTTGACACCATTCAATCTTATAGGTGGAACAGAATCCGGGCAGTTCCGACCCCTGGCCTGAAAGACCATGCATTCGCTCTTCTTTGCGTTATAGAGCAAACCGTGACCTAGTGCGTAACGCTCGCAGATGCCCAGCAACCTGGATAGGCCACACACCGAGGCGCTCAGCAGCACCATGTCGTCTGCATAACTAATATTGTTGACACAAACACCGTCAATATGGCAGCCGACACGAGTACCACTGAGCTCCTCTATCAGTGCATTGACGTACAGGTTGAAGAGCTTTGGCGAGGTCAGTCCGCCCTGCCTTACCCCGCACTCCAACCTGTACGGCTCCGACAGAGCACCGGACCACCGAACGACGTTGACCTGGTTAAGATACCAGTACTTGAAAATTTCTAACAGTTCCAGCGGCATTGAGGTGTTCCTTAATTTTTGCCATAAGATGTCATAACTAACCAGGTCGAACGCTTTCGAGAGGTCGAGGAAACACGCATAAATAGGTGTGCTCCTATCGGAGTAGTACCTGACAGTTTGCTTCAAACACAAGATAGCTGACTCAGTAGACAGTCCCGGTTTAAAACCAAATTGGTTGTCATGCGTGTTTATATACCGGTCAAGCTGTGTATTAAGCAAACTGTCAAGAACCTTAGCAAGCACTGTGGCTAGTGAGATTGGCCTGTAGTTGCTCGTGTCGCCCAGGTCACCGGTTTTATTCTTCACGATTGGTACCACCACGGTCTTCATCATCTCTGCTGGCAAGTACGCATGTCCCAAACAACAAGTATACAACATGGCAAGAACTCTGGGGAGGTGGACGCCAGCATGCTTTAAATGCTCAATGCTCAGGCTGTCGTGGCCAGGAGACTTACCACGCGACATTGACTTGATAACTCGCCGAATATCCTTAGCTGTAAATCTAGTGTCCATCTCCTGTCCATGTGACCCATCCACACTGAATGACCGTGATGGTCCCAATGGCGATTTCACCATAAAGTGATCCTTAAACATGGTCGCAATACATTTTGGTTCACTCACACCGTTAACGCTCACAGGTAAGCCCGGCTTATTATTAAGCCTACTAGTGGTCTTCCAAAAATTCCGAAAGTCATGTTTCGAATGGTGAGACGCGAGGATATCCATCTTTATCTGCTCCCTATTATTTTGGCACCACTTTAGGCGTGATTTAAAGATTTTACGAGACTCCCGCGTCTCCTCCCAAATACGACCTTCACTTGGTTTACCCCATAGTACCCATTCCATAAATTTACACCGAGCTATCCCGTGAGCGTCACGCACATGCTTGTTCCATCCGATCACTGGTTGTTTTTTCCTCGGTTTAACAATAGTATGACTCTCAGAGGCGGCTTTACACAATGCACTAACAATGTCATGATACATACTGTTTTAATTATACGCATATGGTCCTGATTATCACAACGTTTATCACCACAATTATTAAATTCAGTCGGAAAATCAATTTCTTTTAAACTATCATTGCATAATTTTCTAAATAAATCTATCTGTTCGAGGGTTCTCTCCCCCCACCTTATTTTATTACATTTAAAATTTTCCTGCAAAGTCTTTGATTTTACATAACCTAAATTGCACTTTATAATGAGTGGTAAGTGGTCAGACCACACCGGATCATACCTGATGTGTGTATCGACTACAGTTTGAAAAGCCGACTCAGTAACAACACAGTGGTCTAACCACCTCAGCGCACCATTAGCGTCACTTATAAAACTATACGTGTCAGACAATAAACCTAACTTAATGATATCGGCACATTTCCAGTCCAAATCGTAACAAAAATTAGAAAGTTCACGATAAAATTGCTCACCCGGGTGGGCGTTGAAGTCACCGAGCATGTAAACACACTCAATATCTTCATTAGCCGCTACTGCGCTCAGCGTCCCCAAACAATCCGTAAACTCGACCAAATTCACCGTGTTATCAGTCGGCATGTACACACTGAATACTAAGAATGACTTTTGCCCTATCACCACTTTAATCCCGCACACTCGAGTATTATCACATTGCACTACAGTAACATTATTAAAGATTTTCTTGTTCCATAACAACGCAACTCCACCCCACGGTCGACCTGAGATCATCCCCTTCGACGTGTCCATGGGTGACACACCTGTGTACGCGAAGTCATCATCTATGCAGCTCAGGAAATTAATCTCGTGCGGCAGTAGCCAATGTTCTTGCAAGGCAATTATGTGGGATGTTCGACATAACTGCCGCACATCATCTACTGAGCGCTTCACATTCTTACAGTTGAAACTTATAAAGTTGAATAATTCCTCATTTGCCATATTTATTTTGTAATTTGATCGAACACAGCGCAATCACCGTTCGTACTCTTCTGTCGAAAAGATATAAATCTTCTAAATATGACTCCTTCTGGCCATAAATTACTATCTAAGAACATAGGTAGCTTCTGCTCCGACACAATAAACTTAAAAGCTTTATGACCCTTGTCTTGTTTCATAATAATTTCTTCCAAAGTGATCTTCTCCTTCGTCTTTCTGTATACATAGTTAATTATGTCTTTATCCGTCGTATCCATGTGAATCCTTGTTATAAACACTGGAACTTTTTTGTCAGCAGCTCTAAAGCCCCCTTCCACATCTCTCGAAATTCCGGATTTCCCATGATAACGATAATTAAATTTCTTGCGTCTCGATACGGTCTTCCAGCCTTCATTATCATTCGACTCTGACTCACCTACTGTGTTTATTTCGCCGTGGTCACCGGCTTTCACAGCTGTTGTTATGTAATTATCGGCGCACTGGCTGGCCGACGCCGACGGCACAGGTAGCGGTGACGTCACCTCGGCTCGCCTCTCCGCACCGCTCGCCATCGCCTTATTGCCTACATTCAAAACCGGCGACCGTTGTCTCGGCACAGCTGATTTTCGTGTATTTTGTTTTAAGTCTACCTTCAACATTTCTCGGTATTCTAGTAAATCATTACCGGAACAGTTCTTCTGATTCTCTACGGGCCTAAATAACGTGGAATTGTTTATAGCGGACTCGTTTATATCATGCGAGAGACCAACTGGCCCACTATCATACAGCTGCCAAGCTCCGCGCCTTATATTTACGTTTTTTGGTGACACAGCTGGTAACGAATCGTTTCTCAACTGTAATAACTCAGACCTGCACTCACTCAGCTGTTCTTTTGTAACGTAGTTAGCTTTAACGACGTCCAGTTCATTTTGCACTTTCAATAGGTCTTTCAGTAATTTCGTACAGTCAAGATGATCAAAAAGAATAGGAGGCAGTTTCTCCAGCTCACGAGCCACAAAAATAGGGATAAGATCGGGTTCAATCGATTTAAAGAGGTTCAGCATATCAACTAGATCCCTTCCTTCCTTTCCTTTGTTCTTCCGATTTGTTTTGATTTTGTCCGTAGGAATAGATTCAAACAATAACGACTTAGCTTTTTTAATTTCTTCGCTCGTAAATGACGTTGAACATATTCGCACCAGCGTTTCTTCGTCTATTATCGATATTTTGTTCTGAATATAGGATAAAAGCTCGTTGATCACTATATTACACGAGTTACACTTGATAATTTCCGACATTTTAACTATATTATCAACACGGCACACGGAGTACGCTCACAGCGCCCGGCAATGAGCGATGCGCGCGCGCGACTGCATAAAGACGAGCGTGGGGTCGTCTTAACTAAAGCAGGCCGTTCTAGCTGATTGTTCGGAGAAAGCTGAAGAAATGGAAAAACATGAAGAAGGCCTTTGCCTAGATAGAACCGCTGTTTAACAACTGTAAAGATCAAAAAATCATGTGGGGCAGCCCTTGGGGACTGCCGATGGAAGTGAAATTTTATCTTAACTGTATAAGGTTGATTTTGACTAACCATTCTATAAAAGCGTTCGGTGACGATGACGCGAGTTCCATGATTTCTGTTCACCCAAGAAGTGCTTAACGCGCCTAAAGAAGTTTTCAATTAAAAATGTGTTATTTTAGATGCGAAGTAATTGCAACCAGCAACGGATATGACCAGGGCTAAACGACATGAACGTGTACGACACAAAAAGCAAGGATACTTACATAAAATCTCCAAAAAGCATCCACGCAATGACCAAATCTTCTGCTCCCTAGCGATACACACAAAACCCATTAAAAGGACAACAACTCACAGAAACCATTAAGTCCCAAAATAGATCAACAACAAAACAAGTTACCCCACTTGAAAAATAACAAACGTAAAGCATTTTATATCAATAAAACCTCCGTAATAAATAAAAGAGAAAAAAGCACACACATTCTCCGAGCAAACTTAAACCCTATTTCGAAGTTGTTAACTGCGAAATTATTCATGAAATGTACCTCCAGCGTGATTTGTCGTTTGCGAATCACACAAGGAGGTGCGTGACGACTGCGAATTGGGGTGACACCCGTGTTTTGTTTTACAATGTCTTTAAGACACACACCTGCTCCTTAGGTACCTGTCTCATAGCCAGCGATAAACGAAAAGCGAGAAGAGCTGGCAACAAAATAACCATAACCGATCCGAAAATAATTTTCCACCTAAAATGTTTTTTTACAAGTCAGTTATTTTTGAAGTGAAAACTTCGTTGGGAGCGTTGTGCAATTTTTGGGTGTATAAAAATCATGAAACTCACGTGACTATCACGTACGCTTTTCGTAGCAGTCATAGCCGCTACGGCGTAGCCGTAGTCGATCTGCTACGAGTGCTCCACCGATAATTTCTCAGTCGCCCGGGTGTTTCCACTGCGAGGATCGACCGGAGGACACGGTGGAAGTCTGCCCTGCATGGGCGGAGCACCACCGTGTCCTCGTAGCGGCGATCGGCGGCGGTGACCTCTCGCGTCTGGCCCTGGTTCAATCCATGTATTTGTGCGTGGTTAATAACCTTAGCATTACTGGCGAAAATTACACTTCTGTCCAACCCTTCAGAGATTGCAGGGGGTTGATATATTTTACCGTTTTATTTTTGTATCGACAAGCTATAAGTAGGTCTTCGTACAACCTTGGCTACGGCCACGTCAGTGGGCGTTTTCTTATAAAGGTGACAGATGGTAAAGCCCGGTAATTGAAACTGGCCTTTAATGTTGATAATGTCGGTACTAATAACTAGAAAATATTTATAATCTTTTGTTTTTGGCCAAACATTTCTAAAATTTTAAATAATACGACAACGACTTGTAAAAGCCATTATCAATAAAATATAAACAGTATACATATCCAGAATATATGTATCATCATAATCTTGCCCTTGTCGTAATTCATTCGAGGTAGAGGACGAAAAAGAAAACGAGAAGAACAATGAAAAAGAGAGAGAGAGTGAAGTGAGAAAATGGAGAAGTCTAGAAGAAGACATTCGTCTTCTTCACTTCTTTTCTTGCCATATCATTTGTAACACATTCAATCCATCGTTTCTTTGGTCTTCAAAAAACAAAAATCTAAATATTATATTTCACATAGGCCTGGATGGGCACTTATAAAACGTCGAAAAAGGTGCACGGTTCGCGTTTTGTCGATTCCATGGAAAAGAACCGGCAAGAAACTCCATGGTTAGTCTTTTCAAATCATTTGGTTTTACAATATTATTATGTTTCATTACAGCATTAGTACTAAACTATGGGGGGACAGCGTAGGCCCGACAATAGGTCGTTGCTTGCTATACAAAAAATGTAAAACAAAAGGAATATTTAACAAAAGTTAAACAGCATCCGGGAATTTAAAAGGCCTTCAATGTTCACTCATTCACAAATAATAGGTAAAAAAGCATCTATACAAAGGTAAATAAATTTAAAAAAAAGAGAATATTTAATTAAACAACTAAATTAAACAAGAGACACAAATATTGTCATCAGTGCTGTAACTATTCTGAGCAAAATATGAGAAAAAATGATTTGAAAACTACTGTAATAATCTGAAACTAAGAAAAAGAATAATGAGATTGAGAATAGTTAGAGACATCCACAAATCTGTGCCGTTTATGAGCTACCAGGGAAGCCGCATGCGCAGAAGGAATCATAGCCAAACTTCTTTGTCATCAACGTAATCCTTGATTTTGTAATATGCTTTTTTCTAAGGACACGTTTAATATAGTTCTTGAACTTTCCATCGGTCAGTTCTATAACTGACTTTGGCAACTTGTTATAAAAGCGTAAACTGTTTAATAAAAGATTTGCTAGTTTTTGTTAATCTGAATTTAGGTATTACAATTTCATGTTCACTGCGTGTATTTTTATTGTGGAAGTCGCTTCCTACACTCATAGACCCGTCCACATTCATACTCAAAACTTTTCTCACGACATTTTCCTCATTCCTCAGCAATTGATTAACACAAAAATTTTCAGTCACCCGCGCCACTTTCAAACTTCCTCTTATGTATAACTATCAAATCCAGTTCCGTTCATGCAATTCAATAAATGTCGTAGAACCGAAAATTCGAAAACATGCGGCATTTATCACTTCGCACCGGGTGCGCGTGGTGTATTGTAGCCCATTCCCTCGCATCATCATCGTCATAATTTGTCAATAAGCTTGCTACTGCTACATGTGATATCATCATTTGCCTAGCTTTTTCCCAACTATGCTGGGGTTGGCTTCCAGTCTAACCGGTTGCAGCTGAATACCAGTATCTTACATGGAGCGACTGCTTATCTGCCCTCCACAACATGTCAAAAAAATTGGCGATGTAAAATCAGCGGAATTGATAAAAAAATGTCGGAATTTGTTGCTATACCACTCGATGATATTTTTTGGGTCAGTAACAACCTGTAACGACTGCCAAAGATGAAAAAATGACAGCCGGGACCAACTGCTTAACGTGCTTTCCGAGGCACGGAGGAAACTCGTTTTGTAAAGGCGATCACCCATTCACAGACCAACCTAGGCAAGCATGGCTTAACCTAAAGCTACGAGCTCCAATATGCCATTCCCTCGCAATGAGTGGAAACATTATAGATATAAGCTGATGATGAAGATGATTTCAATACACATGTCATGTTGTACCATCTTGTGGTGGTTTTTAAACTGACATAGTTACTAACAGTATCATTGATACAGAAAACGTAATATATACACATACATATTATTTATTTTTATTTAATATTATTATTTCGTTTATTGCTTTTATAAAACATATCATTTACATTTTCAAAATTTATGTATAAAATAATACTATAAATAATTTATATTTTTAAATTAGTATTTTTTTTTATCCGTGATACTTGCAACAGCGCCGAAATATCGGAAACTCAAAACAAATAGTAAACATGTTACAATATCCTGTTTCCAGTGTTAAAGATTTTTTTTATTGTGCAACATTGTTTACACTCTCGTAAAACAGAGAGTAAATAAACAACTCACTTAAGTACCAAGCTGTGCGGTTATAAATGTAAATGCATGCAAAATCCTCGCACCTATCAAGTACTTTGAGGTTACTTTGATATACTACCTAATAGCGTACCTCCTCTGCTTCGTACTGTCATGACGGCATGGCAAAACATCGAGATTTCTTTTCATGTGAAATTGAACATTAGTACAACAAAAAAAATTGTTTCCCAACAATATTTTTTGCGTGAAGTTACTTAGATGTACAGAATGCTTGGTTGACAGCATCGTGAAGGTTCCAAACTTGTCAAAAAGTTAGAACTTTGCGCACCAATATCTTCGTAATTTTCTAATGGGGAAGACCGTTAAAAACTAATTGTAGATGGCGCCACCATAGCTGGTCTCAATCTGACCAATGAGGTAAAGGTATTTTAAAATATGAAATGACATTCCTTAATTTTCAACCAATGACAATGCTTGGAACCAGCTATGCTAGCGCCATTAGTTCCACAGTGTGCATCCCTATTACGGAGATATTGGTTTCCAGATAAATGGTCTAGAACAAAAAAAAATCTCAATGATGGTGACAACTATACACCCATTATAAATCTCCCGAAATAAACTTTAAAAGATGGTTATAAACATCTCAAAAGCCGTAAAAAAACTCAATGGTCTCATAGACAGATACGTAAGTGGCTTAAGTTGACCACATATTAATATGTAGAAATGATTTAAACAAAGAAGGGAAAAGTTCACAGTATTCAAGCTCACCAGTATTGTTTATCTCAAAGAAATTGTAAGAATATTTCAGAAAACATGGCAAATATTCCCGCATCACAAGAATTCCCGCCTCTCTTATTTTGCTTTTTTTTATTTTCATAAATTCAGACGGTCAGCATTATTTCAGGAAGTTCGTCCTTTGATTCTTGAGAAGAAGAAAAACAAAAAAGGATCGAAATTCTTTTTTTAAACCTGGCTCATTCTAAGGTCAAACTCTCAGAAGTCAGCTTTCTAAGTAACCCGAGATTTTGAAGCGTATTTTTTTTCTACAAAAACAGCATTAAAATGCTTTTCGTCACCTTTAATGTTGTCGCAACGAATTTGACTTTTACATCATCGTTAATAGAGCGTCAATTTGTTTGGGCACTCAGGCTTACGGCCCACAACCGAGAGCGGCGGCGGCGGTGAGCGGTGACGCCACCGATCTTGAGTGCGGCCAGACCGTTAATCGTCCATAGCAATGGATTATAAAAAACTTAAAATCGAAATTAACTTAAGTCGGAATCTACATGATAAAGTTTCGAAACATACAGCAAAAATGTCAAAATGTTTATCAATTTTGTCATTTTTGCTGAAAAATAATATTTTTTTTTAACTCCATAATCGACGAGCTACTATCCTTTTTTTTTCTTAAAGCCAAGTAGCTAACTGCTCCAAATAACCAGCAGCACAAATAAGCCTACTAGAATAAAAACATTTTATACTTGAAAACAATGGTCCTTCATCCAGTTAAGTTATTTTTCCATTTTCCAGTTAGTTTTCCCACTGCTGGAGTGGGACAGTAATAGGCTGAAATTATTATTACCTTTGTACGTCTCCACTTCAACCGTGATCAGTTCTTTGACAAACATCTAACGAAAATTCTGTAAGTTTCTTAGAAGAATGAGATCCGAAATTAGATTATCCGGAGAAAAACTGAAGTTACCGACAGCTGAAGTTTCAGTGGGCTGCCCTTAGTGGTCTTGTCAGTGTCTGACCTTCATAATATTCCTTTTATATTATTCCTAATATTCTGAAGCCCATTGCAAAGAAGATCTGGTGTTGGTCCTATAATTATTACGATATCGTATTTCCTGAGTACTTCACTACTTTCGTGTTTCGTGAGACTTAGCAACTGTTTTCCTTTGGAAATCATACGCCGCCATTGTTTAGTATATTTGAGATATATTGCTTTTAATATTGGATATTTTGTGAGCTAAGATAATATCATTTTTATTAGGAAGTTTTTTTTTCTTATAGCCTTCTATATTCTTTTCATATTAGTTTATAGACACTCATTTTAGGGTTGATAAATTTGATTAGACAGTCTTTAGGGTTAATTCACGGGATCGTGTTTCTAAGCCTCCGCTGTCCGTCCCTCCGTCTGTCTGTCAGCGAAAACGGTTTCTCAAGAACCATGCATGTTCAAAATACGCTCACCAAGATTTAAAATAAAAAAGAATGTATTAGTTAGACATTCCTAACTAGATGGCGTTGACGTCAAAATAGAAGTCACTGTTAAGATTCTCCTCCGTTTGGTTGGGGTCTAGTACGAGTAGTGTTCAATCTATACTAATATTATAAAGCTGAAGAGTTTTGTTTGTTTGTTTGTTTGTTTGTTTGTTTGTTTGTATGTTTGTTTGTTTGTTTGTTTGTTTGTTTGTTTGTTTGTTTGTTTGTTTGAACGCGCTAATCTCAGGAACTACTGGTTGGAATTGAAAAAATCTTTTTGTGTTGGATAGTCCATTTACCGAGGAAGGTTATAGGCTATATATCATCACGCTATGACCAATAGGACCGGAACATAAATGAAAAATGTTGCAAAAACGGGGAAAATTTATTCCTTTGTGAGCTTTTTCTCTCATATATGTGACGCAGACGAAGTTGCGTGGGTCAGCTAGTATGTGAATAAGATTAGTTCAATAGTATTCGGTTGTTATATTTACACTCGACCTTACGTAGATACTCTTGAAAGATCAAATTCCTAGTACTGGCGGACAACCACCGCGTTCGGTGCTCAACAGATGGTATGACTACTAAGACAAAGGTCTTGAGATAGAACCCAAGGCACCTCTGATTTTTCAGATTCATGTGCGCAACTTCGTCTGCGTCGAAAAAAGTCCCCGTTTTTTCAACATTTTTCATTCATGCTCCGCTCCTAATGGTCGAAGCGTGATTTAGCCTAAAGCCTTCCTTGATAAATGGACTATCCAACACCAAAATATTTTTTAATTCGAACCAGTAGTTCCTGAGATCAGCGCGTCTTAACAAACCCACTCTTCAGCTTGATAATATTATAGAGTACAGATTAATCACTTGCTTCGGTGAAGAAAAGCATCGTGAGGAAACCAGCATGCCTGAGAGATATTTCTCGAGGGCATGTTAAGCCGAGTCAGCGACCAATGGGCGGCATAAAAACTCTGACACCAGTAAAGTTTAGGGAACTACCACACGATAAAGGAAGAAATAGGTAGACAGTTCCAGTTTTCACGTAATGTGTATTTCTGTTGCTGCTATAAAGGGTGTAAAACACCTCTTCACGAAGCCGAAACGCACTTGTTCTCCTTATCATTGCGATCATTTTTTGGTTCTACACCATACCTGGGAACCTTCTAGTTACGGAGATATTGGGGACAAAGTTACACTTTTTGACAAGTTTTTTTGTAAGATTTTGACACCTTCACGATCCCCGTACTATTCAATTCATATATCAGCACAATGTTTTAAGTGGGTTACATTAAGTTCTACCACAAAACATGATTTATAACCTCATATACAAAAGTTGTTTCCCAGCAATAATTTTTGCTGGGAAACAACTTTTGATTTATAACAACAAAATTTTGATGTACAGAATGCTTAGTTAACGGCTTTGTGATGAGGTGGTTTACACCCTGTATTATTGTGTGAAACGCCACTCTGTAGAATTCACTGCTGGCCTATGCATCCTGTTCATAATCTCCAGATTATGATCAGGATGATGATGATGATGGTTGAAGAGAGTAGATTGAGTTCTAGGGAGGGTATCGGATCTTTTATCGAGTGACACTATCAAATTCATCTCAATTTCTTAAAAAAAAAAACAAACACTTTTTTACAAAACCTTTATAGTGAAAGTCATTAACAGAGTGCAATTTACAAGTGACGCTATTATCCTGCGAATCAGTGCTGTGTACATTAAATGAAACACCAAAAACTTCATACCATTTTGGTACTGCTAAAATTCTACCCGATACGGATAAATAATAACAGTCGTTTTGCTCAGTGTCTGAAAATACTTAGTGACATAACTTCAGTGTTTGCGTAGATCTTGGCATAGTTGTTGTGACGTCCTGTGGTGTTACAACTTACCATAACACCATTCAAATTACCATAAACGCACATATTGAAAACAGCGCCATCTATCGTTTTCAAGGCAAACTGCTTGTTGATCGATCGAAGTTACAAGATCGAATAAGTTGCGATGGTCAAGTGCGGAGCCTGCGGTAAATTTCTCGCGTCGGCAGAAGCCGCCAAATGCACCAAATGCGTGTTGTGGTATCATCGCCAGTGCGCTGGTCTGAACCTAACAGGTCCCATTGCATCTCCCTGGCACTGCTCGGAGTGCAAAAAAAATGTAGTGCGGGACAACCGGTCCGAAACACCAGTTCGAGGGCAGGCAAAAGAAGCCATTGATGAAAGCACTGTAAATGCCACAGAAACGGATCAAATTAACATGACTGCTTCGGATGCGACGACTGAACTCTCGAAAGACTTCACCTGCGAACTGAAGAAGTTTAAGGAAGAGTTCATAAACACAGTACGGAGTGAATTTCAGTTACTACGTAATGAATTGGCTGATTTAAGTGCCGCTGTAAAGTCCACAAATGACCGTATGAGCAGTTTGGAGGAAAGGGTGACCATTATGGAGAACCAAAAACAGGTTCACGCACAGGTATCGCCAGATGTGCATCAGTTAATTGCCCAATTGCGGAGCGACATAAATGTTCGCGATCAGGAGCTCCTAGCTACAGATATCCAAATATCAAACTTGCCAGAGGCGAGTGGCGAAAACCCCGTCCATACAGCTATGTTGGTGGCGTCGAAGATGGGCGTAAATGTGGAGACGCATTAATGCAACTCAGCCGGCGCCGGTGGAATCCCGACCGCGTTTTCTCGTTGTGCGCCTTGCGCGCCGCGATCTGCGCAACGAGCTGTTGGAGGCTGCACGGGTTCGTCGTGGCATGACTTCCGCTGATCTCGGTTTGCCCGGCCCGCCAGCGCGATTTTATGTCAACGAGCGTCTTACCAAGCAGAACCGTGAGTTATTTCGGAAGGCGCGAGAGGCTGGGGGACGGCTCGGGTGGCAATTTGTGTGGTGTAAACGAGGCCGTATTCTTGCCCGTAATAAACCAGGAGAGGCCACTTTTCAAATCAGCTGCGAGGCAGATATACAGCGCGTGTTTGAACCTACACCTCTGCCGGTTACCGACTGTCACATGCCGTCCTAAATGTAATAAATTCGTTGGTTGTTTTCTTCTAGTAATGGTTCTCATTAATTTCATAATTTCCTTTTTTTTCTTATTGTATTTTTGTTGCGTGTTTTTAGTTTATAAGGTATCCATGGCATCAATGCTGTATCTCGCCAAATGGCACAGCAATTATTATGATCTATTTTCTTTGTTAATCGTCGCAGCTGTCTGTCACAGGGCGGTGCAACTACTCAGTGGGCTCATAAACCGGTTTCAAAATCCACGTATTACATTATTTACTATTTACACCAACATACAAATATCACAAGTACGAATTTTTAACATATTCAGATTCCTTTATATAAGTACACGTAATATCTACTATTCATCATCTTCCTGCCCTTGTCCCATTTTATTTGGGGTCGGCGCAACACGTTTTCTTCTTCCATTCTCCCCTGTCAGATGTCACGGCATCATTTACTCCTTTCTCTTTCATATCAGTAATATAATATATATATATATATATATATATATATATATATGTATATATATATATACGTAATATCTACTATTCAATAACAATATATTATCCAAATACCTATAATGTTACACTCAACACTGGTTTTATCAAATCTAATTATATAATTAATAGCCACATCATAACATTGTCATGATGCCTAAAAGTGGTAGATATTTTAAAATAGGCTTCCTCAATGCAGGGTCTCTGGGTACAAGCCATGACGATTTGATCTGTGCAATGGACAAGCATGGTTTTGATGTTATGGCCATAAACGAGACTTGGCTTCGGGCGGGCGAGGAGGGGCGCGCGCCTACTGTCCCCGGCTACCGGCTACGTCACACTCCGCGGCCTACAGCTGTTCGCGCAGGGCGTGGTGGGGGTGTCGGTTTTTACCTGCGTCGGGGCCTGAGCGCGCGTATCTGTTCTGGCACGGTTGATCCCAGGTTCGATTCCGTCGAACAGATGTGGCTAACAATATCGATGAGCGGGAAAAAAATTGCCATCGGTACAGCGTACCGGCCACCCTGGTTAGATATTGACCTTTTCTTGGATGCCATCACGAATACTTTCACCACACTGGGAAATTGCGATCATTATGTTTTGCTGGGCGATTTCAATGTAAACATGCTCAACGTAAGCGAAGCTAAAACTAAAAAGGTGCAAGAATTTTTAAACTACACGGGTCTCGCTCAGCTAGTTACGAAGCCGACTTATTTCACAGACACTAGTGAAACTCTGATCGACCTACTGTGCACAGACCTAAAGCCTAGAAATACGACAGTGGAACCCTTCGGTTCGATTACTGGCCACTCCATTCTAGTCAGTGAATTTCAAATAAAGCGGGACAAGTTTATACCTTACGTAACTAGATTTAGGCCAATTAAAGATATATGTTTGGATAATTTCCGTATGGATTTGACACGATTAAACATTGAGCGTGTTTCTGAACAAACCGATATTAATGACATGGTTGATAGTTTTAATCACTACATAATATCTTTGTTTGATATTCACGCACCATTAAAAACCTGCACTATTAGGGAATTATCGTATCCTTGGATTACGGACACTATTAAACTTATGATGCAGTTACGAGATAATGCACTAGGCAAGTATCGGTGTACGAAATCAGAAACTAAAAAAATATACTACAAACAGCTAAAATCTTTAGTTGACAGTTCCCTGTACCATGAAAAAATTGCATACTTTAGACACAATATAAATAATAAAATTAATAACCCAAAATTACTATGGAAAAACATTAAATCCACGTTTGCACCCATTAAGCAAAGATTAGACCTTCCATCCCATTTCAGAAACCCAGAGCTTATTAATAATACTTTTTTGACTGTCCCTGGAAACCCAGTAGCTAGCACTTCACTTTTATCATTTTATGAGACAAACAGACATAGTGAAGCTACTTTCATGCTTGGTCCGGTAGACCAAAATGATGTCTCCCGAATTATATCTGACCTAAAATCAAATGCAGAAGGTTACGACAACATAACCTTGAGCATGCTTACCCTGACTATGCCATACACCTTAGCAGCTATTACTGACATCTTTAACTGCTCCATATGGACTGCAAAGTTTCCCTACCAATGGAAGATTGCAATAGTGAGACCCCTACCCAAGAATCCAAACCCTATAGATGTTAAGGACTTGAGGCCTGTCAGTGTTCTGCCCTGTCTTTCAAAGGTAATGGAGAAGGTAGTATGCCGTCAATTGACCAAATTTTTGGAAGAGAACGAGATATTACCCGACCTGCAATCTGGTTTCAGGAAACAGCGCAGTACTTCTACGGCGTTGCTGGACGTAACTGATAACATTTTGTCCGCCCAAGATAAGGGCATGTGTACTCTTATGGTGCTTCTTGATTTTTCGCGTGCATTTGATTGCATTAATGTCCCACTGTTATTATCCAAGTTAAAATACTACGGTTTTGACAGCAATGCAATCCAGTGGTTCCATAGTTACCTCAGTGACAGAAAACAACTCGTGGAATTACGGTTGCCGGACGGTACTACTCTGACTTCAGCCCTTTCTTCAATAGAAAGAGGAGTTCCTCAGGGATCTATCTTAGGTCCGATTATTTTTATTTTATATTGTGCAGACATAATAAAGTGTCTGAAGAAATGCAATTATCACATTTATGCTGACGATGTGCAATTATATTTATCCTTTAAGCCTGAAGACATTGACTCGGCTATTAAAAATCTAAATGAAGACCTGGAAAGAATCGCCACTTGGTCAGATGAGAACTGTCTAGCTTTGAACCCATTGAAAACTAAGTATATGTTGTTTGGTACGAAGCAGCAGTTAAAGAAACTACCATTAAGCCTAAATTTGATTTTAATGGGTGAACCTATTGACCGAGTTAATGAAGCACGGAACCTAGGGTTGTGTATGGACAACAGCCTTAGGTTTGAGAAACACGTCGCTAACTCCGTGAAAAACTGTTTTTACCGCCTGAAACTGCTGTACAAAATGAGGCCTTACCGGTCTGAAAAGCTTCGCGAACAGCTAGTCGAAACCCTTGTACTGTCTAAACTAAATTACGCTGATACGGTTTACGGCCCACGTTTGCTGGCTCGTACGGATAGACTTATACAAAGAGTCCAAAATGCGTGTGCTCGATTCTGTTATTCGGTTCCTCCTAGAAGTCATGTCACCCCGTATCTGAACAAACACTGTATACTTAAAATGAAGTCGAGGCGTAACCAAATAGAAGACACGCTAAGTGCAACCACTTAGCGTGTCTTCTATTTGGTGTTATTAGGACCACGAAGCCGAAGTATTTGTACGACAAATTGAGTTGGATGGCTAGTAGACGAAAGTGCGCACCTAGGCTATGTGCGCAGCAATTATCGACACAGTCTCATAGGACAGCAGCCTTTAGAGGTAGTTTCCGATACGCGGCATCTAAAGTGTGGAATAATATTCCCCCACCATTACGGGTACTGGGCACTATACACACATTCCGAACACGATTGCGGCAGTATTTGATAGCAGCACAACAGAAATTGGATATGGTAACAATGAATATTTCAATTAATAGACGCTTAACAACAACAGCGCTTGCGTGTACCTACGTAGGTACTTACATATACATACTCGCGAACTGTTGCGACAACGTTCAATTTTCATGTCAACACGCTAACAGGTGCACAGGAGAAATGTGGTCGCATGATCGGTGGGTGGCGCGCGCGCAGGCTGCGGCGCGGGCGGAGGTGCAAGGGTGGGGTGGGAGCGAGACGAAAACACGCCGTGTCCTATTTATTGTTGTTGTCCATAAAGGTTGTAGCTGGGTTCATTTTATTCTATGTTTTGTTTAGCCTACACAAACACTGATTCATACTTTCCAACACTATGTAATACTTATTTTTTTGTATATATATATATATTTTTTTTTCTATATTCGTACTCGTAAATACACATTCAATTAATTTACTCGTTATCTATTTATTCTTATTAACCGTTTGTTTATTTGTTTATACATTGTTTGAAACCGTTTATTCTGTAACGTACCCTCTCAAGGTTCATTGGAAGACCAGCGTCAGACAGCTTCTACACCTGTCTGGCATGAATGCTGAAATGGACCTTTTTGGCGCAGCCGTGAGGCACACAGCACATTACTACTAAGTCTAACTTATTGTTTTGTATCTTTTTTATTTATTATTGTGTGTGTGCTTTATTAACTGACGTCAAATAAATATTTTTCTTTCTTTTCTTTCTTTCTTTCTTTCAAGAGATCCATCTCTTCAAAATTCGAGTGACTCGGTTTCTTCAAGACAAGCATGCTCCACCCTATACCGCATCATCGCTTCACATACACATCGCAAACCAATTAAGTGTAAAAAGAAATATATTTACCATAAATTGTACGTATGAACGCAGTAACACACTAAAACCTCCAACCTTTTTCTGTGACTAACTTAGTAAACTAAACTAATGAAATAATTTTAATCTAAACAAGTCTCACTAATTAGGCTCCCAACTAAAACTACACTAAAGTTTTCACACACACACACATAACCTCAAAATTACACAACACACTCCAAATTATAACTTACCTCCCAAGAGAAATTCAAGAAGATTACACGTGGCAAGGTATTTTAATTTAAAAGGGGCTCAAATACAGGTTTAATTTATACACTAGATTGTGATATTATTCATAGACAGCGCTGCGAAATGAGTTATTTGCAAATCTCCGCACAGCGCACATGTGTGTGAGTGAAGATGGCGAGAATTGATAGCGGGTTCAAAATCTAAAGGGTTTATGTAGTACCTACATTTTCAAAGCGTTATGTGAAGAAAGTATGAGAGGCTAGATAATGTTAGCCATCATCATCATCATCATCATTTCAGCCGAAAGACGTCCACTACTAGACATAGGCCTCCCTCCAGTGTCACCACATTGACCAGTCCCACGCGACTCACATCCAGCGGATTCTTGCGACCTTTACCGGGTCATCGGTTCGCCTTGGCTTGATCTTTAAACGCATCGTCTTCCGGTTTGCGGTCGCCGCTCCAGAACTTATCGGATCTATCGGCCATGCGTTCTGTGCCTTGCCCACTGCCACTTAAGTTTGGTAATTCATCGGGCTACTTCGGTAATCTTGGTTTTCTTGCGGATGACTTTATTTGTTTTTTTCTTCAGATGTTAGCCACTTGGGTCTTAATTCATGGATATGTTGGCTAGGTTCATCCGTGGATAGATTTAACTCCAGAACATCCCTGAACGCCCCAACTCTGCTTCGGAGAGCATGTTAAACCATCAAAACTCCATTCGTGGACATTACACACAGCGCCGCCATTTTTGCCACACTAAGCATTAGGTTTGTGACGTAGAACCTTCATGGAAGATATCGTTATTCACTTTAGGAATACTGTTGTGCTCAGCGAATAAACCATATTGTAAAAGAATTTGGTAATTATTCTGGTGTACCTACAATTAATTTAATGTTGATTACATTATATATTATATTCATTTATTTTGAAAACAACTTCATCACGAAGCCGTTAAATAATCATTCTGTACATAAATAAATATCGCTGGACATTAACACACAACGCCACCTAGTGCCACACTAAGCAAAGCTTGTGTCGTGGACATATACTACATGTATACTTTTTTTGTTTGTAAATACATACTTATTATACATATAAACATCCATGACTCGGAAAAAAATGTCCATGCTCATCACACAAACATTTGCTCCTACCGGGATTCGAACCCAGGACCCTTTTTTTTGTTTTTTTTTTTGGGATGTGAAATCATAAAATGACTTCTCCCACTCTGGGCGGAGCGGGAAGGAGTGTCAGACTCTTACTGACTAAAACCCATCCATGTTCCTTACTCGCCCTTTATGTTCCGGGGCCGCGGTATCTCTTTCGAACAGGCCCGCAACCCCGGTAGGCTTCGGCCCTTGCGGGCCCCTCCCCTTATGCTGACATCTCTTTGAGGCGCGCGTGGAACACGAACGCGCCGTCGACACGGCCTGTCGTCGTCGTTAGACGGACGGACGGCTAGCTAGCCCATAGCCAACCGTCCACAGGCCCGCATCTACGGTGGCCGGTAGCCACCACGTGGCCCCCGACGCCCGGTGCGTCTCCCGCGGCGGCCGGGAAGAGCGGATCTCTCCCTCTCTCGTTCCGCCACCTCCTTCGCTAGCATGACTGCTTCGCAGAAGGAGGTGACGGCTTCCCATTCCGTCTCGCTCCGGACCATGGATTGAACCAGGGCCGGACGCGAGAGGTCGCCGCCGCCGATCGCCGCTACGAGGACACGGCGGTGCTCCGCCCACGCAGGCAGACTTCCACCGTGTGCTCCACCGTGTCCTCCGGTCGATCCTCGCAGTGGAGACACCCGGGCGATTCCTCCCGCCCGATTCGGTGCAGGTACCTCCCGAAACATCCGTGTCCGGTGAGGACCTGCGTCAGGCGGAAGATGAGGACGCCGTGGCGCCTCTCCAGCCACTCCTCAAAGAGGGGACTTACCGCCACTATCGTGGCGTGCCCTGCACGGGGTTGCGACAGTCGCTCTTTCCATGTCGCCATGAGATCGCGCCGGAGGTCCGCCCGCTGAGCGGCAATTTGCCGCGGCAGCGGAGTTTTCCCCCGGCGTAGTACCTCCGCGCGCCACTCATGCAGGCGCGCGAGGACTATCGCCTCCAGATCCCATGGCGGCCAGAACCCAGGACCCTAAGAACGTAAGGCAGCGTCACTACCACTACGCCATTCGGGTCCCCAAAATTAAGTAACTTTACGCAAAAAATATTTCTGAGACACGACTGCTTTATTTGGGGTGAAAAATCATGTTTTGTGGTAGAACTCAATGTAACGTACTTAAAACACTGTGCTTATACATGGATTGAATAGTATAGGTGTCGTAAAGGTGTTTATAGTAAAAAATCGACCATAAAAACTTGTATTTAAAAAATCTTGTCAAAAAGTTTGAACTTGTCCCCCAATATCTCCGTAACAAGGTTCCCAGGTGCTTTTCGGCTTCGTTAAGAGGTGTTTTACACCCTTTATGGTATGTACATTAAGATCTTAGTTATAAACAATTTCACATACACTGCCATTGCCGATGTGGAAATATTATAATGACGATAACTTTCTATCGTCGCACACTACAGCCAAATTCGATAGCTAAGCGTAGCTTTCAGAAAAAAAAAACATGCGGACGCGAAATATGCGTGCGGAAAAATCATGCGTCTTTATGAACTCCCGATAGAAGTGAAAATTAAGTAAACCAAACGGATGGGCTACGAGTGCTACGAAGCGTTAGGTGACAGTCAGGCGAGTTCCATGATTTTTGTTCATCTAAAAAGTGCTCAATGCGCCTATAGAAGTTTACTAGAGTTTCACTTCAAAAACAGCTCATACGGGAGAACAAATTTTTTCAGATCTCATCCTAATTAATGCACCCCACGTTTTCTGTCCTTTCAACAACTTCAAGTAAACAAAAATACTACCCTGCTAACTACCCTGTACTACAAACCTACAGATCTACGGATAACCTAACAACGAGATAAGTTTTAGGTCACAAACCACACAATTAGCGGCTGGACCGCCGCCAAGTACTAAATACACTTACCTAGCATAATCCTAATTGGGTATCTATAATCTCATTTTACAATCAGGTTGTTTTCGTAGGCTTTTGTGTACTTTAGAAAGCACTTTGCAAATAGCATTGTTTTTTAACTTGGTTTGGCCGTTCATTGTAATTAAGGGATTGTAAATCATATTGTGTGGTAAGGTCCCAAAATCTGTTTTTAAAGCCTAGAGGTGTCTACTTACGATTTTCAAAAGAAATCTCTTTCTTTTCTTTCTTGACTATAAACCATGTTCAAGGTTAATAAATACTTTTACCTTATCGGATAACCATCATTAAAACGAAGAAAGCAAGCACAATAGTCAATATAATAATAAATTGTTAGTAAATCGATAAACTAGGCACCAATTAGGAATGGTCCTTCGAGCCGGATCAAAGCATTTTTAGATTAATTACTAACCTAGATTTTCCGCTCATGTTACTACAATATTACTTTATATTTTATTATTTATAGTGAGTGTCTCATGAGTCAAGTGATAGCAAGCGCGACTGCTGACCATGAGGTCCTGAGTTCGATTCCCAGGTCGAGCAAGTGATATTGGGTTTTTTATCCGAAACTTCTCAGTGGCAGCTACGGAGTCTAAATGTGTGCCCGGTTGATGGCAAAAAGCTCGCCCCTTATTAAATGGGGCTTAAACATTACTGGGAAAATGTGGGTGTATCATTAGGTATTCTCCCTAACTCTCTAGGAATACAAGCGCTATGTTATTTGTATAAAACAAGCACAACTTGATCATAGTAATTAACTCAGTAGACAATGTCACAAGTCATTTACTTATCAGTACCTACTAACATTAAAATACGTTAAGCATGCCCCTAAAAACGCCCGCCTTATTACATGCAGAATACAGAATTTCCTTGACAAAATCTTCTCTAAAACTCGCACGTTTCAGAACCTTCAACTCAATACCTTCCAGAATGTCTTTACGAAGGGCACGCAGTAACAGTCACTTTGTTACTTTGTACAGAACTTGTAGCGAAACAATACTAGCTTCGCGTGGATGCTTTGAGACAAAAGTAACAAAGATACATGACAATATAATATGAATGAACAAGAATGTACTCGTGTTTTCATATAAAGATTTGGATGGAAGTAGTTTTTGTAATATCTTTTATTTAGGAAATAAAATAGTGGTGCTTTTAAGCTTGTTCATTTCAGTCAACCTGAAAGTGGCACTGGTGGTTGCTGAAAAATTGTTAGGGAATCGGTTGTAATAGTATGAGCACGTGATGCAGAAGAATGAGGGCAATGTCATGAGGAAATATCGTAAAGTTTTGAGTATGAATATGGTATAAGAGAAGTGGAAGACCAAAAACACCATGGGGAATAAAATGACTTATATTAAAGAATGCGACGAGTATGAGATATGGGGTTGAGGAAAGGAAAGTTACAGTACAAAATATGTAGGTGACTGAAAGAGGGAACATGATCAAAGAATCGATGGATGGACTGTAAGACAGTCAGATCTTCTCTCTTCAGAACGAGTCATAATTTACTGAATTTACGTTTCTTCTTATTTGCGTGTCAATAGATTCAAATAATACCCGACCAATATGTTGCCACCTGCACAGCTTACGATACGAATGGCGCGGCTGCGTCTCATATCATATAAAGTTATTTGGTATATTTTCATTTCAATAAAGTTCACAAGATATTATAATATACGTGAGTTATGCAGTTTAACTGTTGATATAATTTCTTTAGATATTACATTTAAATAGTCTAAAAGTTTTTTCCTATAACGTTATTGGATATAACGTTTATTTACTCCCTTGCTTGTCCCAAATTTTTTTGTCCGAAAATCATTATCCATAACACGTTTGCTATAAACTTCAGTAACCATAATATTCAAAATACCGAAATTTTGTTTTACATAACTAACTTTGCTTCTTGCTTGCTGCACGCTTGCTTGCATGCTTGCTTGCTGCATGCTTGCTTGCTGTATGCTTGCCGCGTGCTTGCTTGCTGTATGCTTGCCGCATGCTTGCTACATGCATGTCGCATGCTTGCTGCATGCTTGCTTGCATTGTAGGTCAACGCCTACATACGATCCAACATTTTGGAGCATAAGAGAATTAATCAAAATTGTGCAGAAGCTTGTAATTTGTATTACAAATTAGTTCTAAGAATAGGACTTATGACTTTTATTGAAAACGGCTTCATGTTTTTTGTATGTTATTGATTATAATACTTATGATAAACGGATTTAGGGCATATTATATTTAGGGATTTCAACTTTATGGCATATGATATTATGTGATATAAAGTTAGGTTTCAGGTTCAATTTAATAATAATTAGAACAAAAAAAATTATGACATTTCAGATTACGGATTAAAAAGTTAGGTAACACGATAGAGAACCGTTTAAAATACATGATATTGTTATCATCGTTACGGTTCAAAGCAATCCGACTCGGATGGTTTATATTAGGTTAGAAGGGTAAGGAGGTAGCGGAGCGGAGTGCCAGGTCCCCTCTATGTTGGTGAATAATTTGGGTAAGGTTTGGTTAGATCTGTGATCATTAACGCGCGAAGGCGAATGAGTGAAGCGAGTGTGCTGCGGAAGCAGCGTGACAGAAACGAAACGCTGCAAAACTGAGTTGACGTAGTCTTGTCTGCCCTGCCCCTAGAATGTTATTTAAAATCGCTTAGGCGCGGAAGGGCGAGGCGGCCCGCGAGCTGAGGAGAAAGTGGTTTCAACACTCGCCGCCGTGGTTGAGTCTGGCCGGCTTGGCCGGCCAGCAAACCGAAGCCGCGGTGGTGAGCGTGAAACACATCTGCGACGTTAAGCTCGCATGGGACCGCCCGGAGCCACGCAGCGCCGGAGCCGAGACAGAAACCATGCCTGCTGCATGTTGCATGCTTGCTTGCATGCTAAATGTATGGTGTATGCTTGTTTACATCCCTGCTGCAGGCATGGTGCATGCTTGTTTGCATATTGTTTACAGGGAAATCGTTTCGAGCGGTTTACTATATAGCTACTCCACTGCTTACGGCTTGTCTAGCTCAAGGGTATACTTTTTGGAAACCTATTTCTAAATGCATTACAACAGCTTGTAATGCAGTTCAGTTACAGTAAGCAGTAACGAATTCCTTTATATTTTTGCAGTGTTGCAATTTCGACTCTTGAAGCTGAGCCAAACGTTTAAAATACAACAGAACACTTATATTTAGGTTTCAGTGTTTTTGAAAACGCGCATTACAGATATATTCTTCGAGTTATACTATCATAATCATCTGCTTAGCCTTTTCCCAACTGTGGTCGGGTTCCAGTCTAACCGAATGCAGATAAATACCAGCATTTTACATAGAGCGACTGCCTATCTGACCTCCACAACTCACTTAGTACCGGGTAATACGATAGCTCCAGGTAAGATTGTTTGTCAGACTTTTTGGGCCACTGACTACCTGTAACGACTGTTAAAGATCTACAAATGGCAAACCTGGACCAACAGCTTAACGTTCTTTCCGAGGCACGGAGGAAACTCGGTATCTGACGGTATCTGCCGGGGTTGCGGGACTGTTCGAAAGAGATACCGCGGCCCCGGAACGTAAAGGGCGAGGAAGGAGGATGGATGGGTTTTAGTCAGTAAAAGTCTGACACTCCCTCCCGCTCCGCAGAGTGGGAGAAGTCATTTGATGATTTCCCAACCTAAAGAAAAAAAAAAGATCACCCCATCCAAGGGCCAGCCTAGGCAAGCACGGCTTAACCCAAACATCGACCCGAGTGGCTGTTATTATTTAGCAACGAGCTCGATTTAGCTTCGAGTATATACTATGTGTCACATAAAAGTTTCAAACGTAACGACAGAAGAACAATGAATGAACGAAGAACAAAACAAGGCAGTACAATGGATGCTGTAGCATTCAGTTGTTTCAGCCATGAAGGACAAATATTGCACAAGTAAACAAGAGTATTGTGACATATATAACATCATGCCTGTAATCTGAAAGAGTTAGACAGAGGTGCACCTTTTAACGAAGCCGAAAAGTGCTTGTTCTCCCCGTCACTGCATTTTTTTTTTGTTCTACACCATAGGCATAGGCCATAGGCATTATTTTGTATTGTCTTGATCTGTTGTCTGTATCAAAAATCAAAATCAAAATTAAAATCAAAGCATTTATTTCAAATAGGCCAATAACAGGCACTTTTGAATTGTCGAAACAAAAATTAAAATTAAATGTAGCTACAGTCCGAGTCACAAGACATAAAAACTGTGAAAGTACTGTAGTTGCCCATTCCCTAACGTAGATCTCTATGGAGAAGAACGGGCAAGAAACTCCATGGACACTCTTTTAAATCTGTACCTATTGAATAAAATAAAATAAATAAATACCTTCTAGTTACGGAGATATTGGGGTCAAAGTTCAAACTTTTTGACAGGTTTTTTTTTTAAATACTAGTTTTTATTGTAAGATTTTTACTTTAAAGATCTCTACGACCCCCGTACTACTCAATCCATCCATCAGCACAATGTTTTGAGTGCCTCACATTGAGCAGCATATAGTATACGACAAAACGTGATTGTTTACCCCAAAAACGCGACTTCTTTGCCACCGAAGTAGTGTTTATGATATACTTCTTAGAATTGCGATGTCAATCTAAAGCAACAAGTATGGCGTCTTTCTATATTGAAGATCAAAGTTTAAAATTTTTCCCACATAATTATATTTTATGCAATTATAAATTACTAGCTGGCCCACGCAACTTCGTCTGCGTCACATAAAAAAGAAAAAGCTCACAAAGGGAATACAATTTCCCCCTACTTTGTAACATTTTTCATTGCTGCTCGGCTCTTAGTAACTATAGCGTAATGTTATATAGCCTATAGCCTTCCTCAATAAATGGACTATCCAGCGCAAAAATAATTTTTCAATTCGAGCCGGTAGTTCCTGTGATTAGCGCGTTTAATCAAACAAACAAACTCTTCTTCGAGGTTCGTGGAGGGTTTGTTTACACTTTATTTAAGCTATCAGTAGCGAAGGGTAACTTTTTGTAACATGTCCAGTGCATATTTTTAATATCATCATTCTCTTGCCCTTATCCTAATTTATTTGGGGTCGGCGCAGCATGTCTTCTTCTTCCATACTCCTCTATTTTTCGTCATCTCCTCAGACACTTCTTTTCTTACCATATCCGTCTTAACACAGTCCATCCATCGTTTCTTTGGTCTTACTCTACTCAAATACCCATCCACATTCATATTCAAGACTCTTTTCACGACATTTTCCTCATTCCTCCGCATCACATGCCCATACCACCGCAACCGATTACCACACAACTTTTCAGTTACCGGCGCCACTTTCAGACTTCCTCTAATATACTCATTCCAGTGCATATTTTTTAATAATATTTGAAAAAACCATACATCGAACCATTTGTAGTTGTAACTGCATACCTACATTGTTTTACTTTTGACAATAGTAGTCTACAGTACAGTGGTTGTTCCGTAGGGAAGCCGGTAGGTTGTAAATGAGCCCTTCGCCACTGTAAGCTATATTACTATACAATAGCGTATACGACAATAAAGTTAAATTATCAAAAATATTTGCCCCTATTTTTTCTTTTGTTACGTAAATCAAAATTGACGAAGATACGACGCTAAAATTATTAACACGTCACGCCTAGGTATCATTTTTAGAGCGTACTGACGTCATGAACCCCACACCCAGAGTTTTGATGCGTTTTATCTTTGTCAATATTCATTGATATAAAAAAAAAACAGAAAATACGTGCCCATTATTTTCCAATGCTTTTTTTTTTTTTTTTTTTTTTTGGATGTGGCATCTCGCAGTTCAGTCTGAGAAGACTGGCTTCTGCTTAACCGGGCAATGTCCTGTGGATGCCTTGATTCTAAGGCCTCCAGCCAGGGCGAAAATAACTAAAAACTAAGCGACAGCGCTCTAAGGGCACCCCCTGTGGGGTACGAACCTCGGCTTAGGGCGTCGCTGGGGGCAGCAAAGGGACAGGCTGGATCTGATTGTCCTTATTTAGGGACTGATTTAATACTACAGGCTCAGCATCGCGGGCTGGCTCGAGCAAGGGTCGGGGAGGGATTGATCGGGGATTTCGCGCCGGACCTCTGCGGCGAGGTCGGTAGGTTTTCGGTCTGTATTTGTACGCTCTGCGAACCGTACTGGTATCTTTCCTACTCTCTTGCAAGATAGTGATCGGATCGTCGGGGGCGACTAGGGTGTGACGCGGACGTTGGACGGAGCTAATGCGTGATGGGTCGTACCGGGCGGCCGATGCGATTAGGGGATTCCTATGCTTAATAGCAGAGTCGAAGTAACGCTTGGAAAGGCGTTTCATGAACTGCTTAACGGTGGGGATTCTGAGGTCTACGTGAAGACTATCGTTACGGACGTAAGGGGGGGCACCGGTGATCTTTCGGAGATATCGGTTCTGCAAGGTCTGCATCGTGTGGATATGACGCGGGTGGGCATGCGCGAATACTATGCAAGCATAGGTCATGATGGGGCGGATGACTGCGGTGAAAAGACGCAATTTGCACTTGAGTGACAATTTGCTCTTCCTAGTGATCATGAAGTGGAGCCGGCCCATAGCAAAGGCAGCCCGGTCACGAGCTGCTTTGATGTGGGCCTTGAACGACAGATGGTCATCCAGAATAACTCCGAGATACTTGGCTTGCCTCTCCCAAGGGATAGGCTTACCGAACATAGTGATGGGGGGACCTGGCGAACGCTTAAGGCGTGCCTTATAGTATAAAACTGCCTGGCTTTTTTCGGGATTAACTTCAATTCTCCACTTACGGAACCAAGCGCCGAGCGAGTCGGCAGCTTTCTGGAGAATGCGGCGGATGTTATCCGGAGAACGGCCGGTGTAATAAATCGCGGTGTCGTCAGCGAAAAGTGCTGTTTGAACCTTCTGGTTCCTCGGAATGTCGCTGGTGTACAGCGTGAACGCGAGGGGAGAGATAACGGAGCCCTGAGGGACTCCGGCGCGAATCGGATGAGGAGAAGATAACGTCTTACCCACACGGTAGCGGAAGGTACGGTTTGATAAAAAGTCTCGTAAGATGAGCACGAGACGGTCGGGCACACCGAGCTGATAAAGCTTGTATATCAGCCCGTTGTGCCAGACCTTGTCAAAGGCTTTCGCGATATCGAAATACATCACCCCCGTCATCGCTCCGCGCTGGAAACCAGCGCTCACGTGTTCGACGATGCGGTGGACTTGATGTATGCAAGAATGTTCGGTCCTGAAGCCGAACTGTTCTTTCGGGATGAGGCCCTTTGTCTCGGCAAAATCTCTGAGACGCTTGTAAATAAGCCTTTCATAGATCTTGCCGAGAGCACTCAGGAGACTGATCGGCCTGTAGCTGGAGGGCTGGGCTTTCGGTTTCCCAGGTTTGGGAATACCTATAACAGTGGCCTCTTTCCACGTTTGGGGGAAAATATTATTGCTCAGGGCGCCATTGAAGATGGCAGCCAAAAGGACTATGAGCCTAGCGGGGAGGGCTTTAAAAACTCTATTCGTGAAACCGTCGGCGCCAGGGGCTTTCCGAGGCTTAAGCTTATCTATAATATCCTTGACCTCTTCCGGGGTGATGGCGGGGAGGGGGTCATCGGGATCTTCAAAAGGGGGAAGCGATGCTCTACGTTCAACTTCTGCATCCACCTCATCGAGGTGCTGCTTGTCTACTGGTAGAGTGCTTGGCGAACATTGAGATTCCAAGCTGTCGGCTAGGCATTCTGCTTTTTCAGAGTCGTCAAAAGCGACGCTCTTGTCGGGACGTATGAGGGGTGGAGAAGAGACCTCTTCCGAGGTGCGCAACTTCCTTTGAAGCTGCCAGAAGGCTTGATGAGTGGGCTCGAGTTCGCTAAGCGTCTTGTCCCATTGACTCGAGCGAAACTCACTAGTGCGTTTCTTTACAGCACGCTGTAAGGAACGCATGTGAGCCTTGTTCGCATCGCAGGGCCAAGAGCTGTAGGCACGTATGGCCGCGTTCTTCTCGGTTATCAGTTCACGTATATCGTCGGGAAGTATCCAGCGGCGATCACTCACCGCTGGTACTTCACGAGAACAATCCTTCAGTACGGATTGTACGTGTTCTGTAAACGAGTCGATTGCAGCCTCGGTGTCTGCGACTGAGACGATATGGTCGGGAATACCATCTAGAAGTGGTGACGTTTCGGATTTCAGCATATCGCTTACTTTCCTCCAGTCGGTAGTGAGAATAGTGGGAAGGGGCTGGCTGGGGTCAATGATACCCGAGCGAGGAATTAAGTGCATGAGCACTGGACGGTGATCGGAGTGGAGCTCGTGTAACGTCTCAATCATGTGTAACCGAAGGTTCACATTCTTGAGCAGCGCTATATCGAGAACGTCGGGAAGATGACTGACAGTGTCAGGATAGTGCGTGTGCTCCATAGGAGCGACCGCGTCGAAACTAAGAGATTGGCCTAGATCGTAGAGGACTTTCCCTCTCGGGTTCGTCGTTCTACTGTTCCAGGCCGGGTGTTTGGCGTTGAGATCGCCCGCGATGATCACGGAGTCACTTAAGCCGAAAAGAAGGGTGAGATCGCTAACCAGGAGGTTGTGATCTTCCCAAGTATTAGTGGGGGCCAAATAAGCAGAAACTAAATGTACCGGTTGATGACCGGTCATAGCAAGCCGACAGATTGAAACCTCAAGTAGGGACTTTAAAGGAGGGGGATCGATGGGAATACAATGCAATTCTTTGCGAAAGTAAATGAGGGTGCCGCCCTTGTGACAACGTAGCCTATCATTGCGAACTATGCGGTAGTTGGCAATCTTGGGGTCGCGGTGGCTGGGTTTGAGGAACGTCTCCTGGATGAGGAGAACGTCAACGTTATGGTCACGGAGGAAGGCGGCGATCTCGTCGCGCTGTCCTCTCATGCCATTGGCGTTAAAATAACCTAATCTAAGGGACCGGGGTTGGGTGCAAGAGGGATTTTCCAATGCTGTGATTGACGGACTAAATATATTTGTAGTTTTTTGATACTGACGTCATACCTAAGTATTTCAAAACCCGTTACGAAAAATTTACGTGAAAAAGTGACAAACATTGATCCATCCATTCATCCCAAAAAAGAAACCTTACCGGTAATACTCTGAATGTAATCTCTTGATCGCTTCCCAGTCCTGTCTACATAAACAAAATATTCTTGGACACCGCACTGCTCTATCCCTTTCGCTACCCACAGCTACGGGTAAAGGGATCCGTAGTTATTGATAATTTACATATTAAACATAAAACGGCAGAGTTTTACAAACGGACCTTTGTGTTATAAGAAAATATCTTTTGTATTATGGGAAATATGCATTTTTTTCGATACGGAATGTAAAAATACTACATAATTAAAAGTTTTTATTAAAAGGATATATGTAGTATATCAACTATCTGCTGTCCACGACACAAGCCTTGCTTAGTGTGGCACTATGTCCAGCGATATTTATTTATTATTTTATTTTTGTTTTTTTTTTTATTTTAAAATGATGACAAAAAGTCACTTTTGGACAAGACCAAAATCGGCATTACAACACAATATTAATCAATAAAAGTTTTGTTTCTATATTTTTCTAGATAAACGGAATTTAGTAAGGATTTTGCACGTGGATATGTCGAATGACGTCATAAAAGGTATCGGATCTCTTTGTCTAATCAGCAGTTTCAAATGCTTATAACTTAGTTTTTTTATTAATAAAAACTTTTTTGCAAAAAATAAAACCGACTTCAAAAAAAAAAACAAAAAAGTGAAAAATAACTTTAGCTTCTGAAGTCGGTGACCTTTGTTTCATTGCTTTAGTTTTTTTGTCACCGACTTCAGAAGCTAAAGTTATTTTTCACTTTTTTGTTTTTTTTTTTGAAGTCGGTTTTATTTTTTGCAAAAAAGTTTTTATTTTTCACTTTTTAGTGGTTCACATGTGCTTGATATACATGGAAAGTGCATACCGTTACAATTACAACAAGCCCAAACACGACTAGGGTACATTGTTTCATTATGGAGTTCCGTGACTCTTGGCTTCATCATCAGATCTGATGGTAGAATGGTTCTTATCAAACGCAAATGCTTGAACACTTGTTGTAGAAAATACCAAAATCGCAACACGTTTTCATATAAAATTTGAAGAGTTCCCTCGATTTCACCAAGATTCCATCATCAGATCCCGACTTGGTGGCTATGGGACCATTTGGAAAGAATACCCTTTCCAACAAAAAAAGAATTTTCCAAATCGGTTGGCAAGCGATGGAGTTATGCCCGAACAAACATAAAAAAAAAAAAAAAAAATAGAAACATCCGAATTGAGAACCTCCTCCTTTTTTAGAAGTCGGTTAAAAAAAGAAGTGTGGCACTCGGATACTGCCGCGGTAAATCTATTACATTTGTTTTTACGGGGGGTGTTAGGTTATTTTTGTTACGGAATTTCTGGATTCGGTCTCCATGCTCAAGGCTCGCGATAGAAGCTATGCAATAGCTTAATAATAAAAAAATATTTTCGTTGGCTGAGGCTGGCACAAGAGCGTGGAACTTTGAGCAAGCGAAGAGAGGCCTTTATCCAGCAGTGGGTAAAGTCGGGCTGTGGACGATGATCATTGTTTTGAAAAACTGACCAATAGTACATATTATCATGCACATATTTGTAAACAGGTTTATAACGACATTTTTTCTCAAAAATAAAATTGTTCCTGAATTGAATCGGTACATGTTCATGAAAATTTGGCGACACTTGAGGAAGGCCTATGTCCAGCATTAGATGTCTTTCGGCTGAAACGTAGATGATGATGATGATGATGACGATGGTGATGGTGATGGTGATGGTGATGATAGTGATGGTGATGATGATGATAATGATGATGTTGAAAATTTAACTCTTTTCACAGACATAAATATTTCTAACTGGCAGGTATCTTTCGACTTCAGAATCATCATTATTCCCATTATTTTCTTGCCCAAATCCCAATTTATTTGTGGTCGGCATACTGCACAGCATGTCTTCATCTTCCATTCTTCTCAATTTTTTTTTTTATACGAAAAACCAGTAAATAACTGCTACACTATGCAGAACCCTTCGTCTAGCGAAGCCTAATACACTGACCGGATTTTTCATTTCAGTAGGCGTAATAGATACAAATGGTCCTTTCATCTCGCAATATTGCCAAGATCCAAATCTCTCCAAAAAAATATTGCCTCATAAAAAAAGCCTGAAAAAAACCTCCTTTCAAACTGAGACGTCCGAAAGTTGTTATCAATCACGGTTATAGATAACAGACTGAATCTAATAAAATAGTCGCTATTTACTTTGAGTTAAAGGTTATTTTTTATATTACGAAAATAGTATGATTATAAAAGAGCATATTGGGTTTTTTCTATTAACTTCTTTGTATAGAGACGATGCCGATATTGAAGACGTACATGTTGCGTCTGTGTGTTTAGGAAAAAAATAACTGATAACGTTAACATTCACGAAAATTCCCAATGCTTATTATTTTAATTTCAGTATTTCCGAACAAGGTGGGATTCGTCTTCCAGTCCAACTGGATGCAGCTAAGCACTAATGTTTTACATGAATCGACTGCCTATCTGACATACCTACACTACTGGGTAATAAAATACTTCTTGGTAAGATAGGTTAGTGGGTATTAGACTTTCCGATTACTGACTATCTGTAACGACTGTCAAAGACCTACAAATGACAGCCGGGACCAAATGCTTGATAGACAACCAACAAACAAACAAACTCTTCTGCTTTATAATCCCTACTAATATTATACATGTGAATGTAAGTTTGTTTGTTACGCTTTCACGCGAAAACTACTCAACCGATCATCATGAAACTTTATACACATATTCTTGGAGGTATTAGAAGTATAATAGGAGACCTACTTTTTATTAAAAAAAATATTTAGCAACAGGATCCGCGTATGAAGTCGCGGGCAGAAGCTAGTATTATACATTTTATAAGTATATAATTTGCACACAGGCAAAGCCGCGGGCATCAGCTGGTTAATAATAATTGCATCACCCACGGTCGTCGATGATGAGACTGTATATCCCGCAGAAGTGCGGGGTCGGGGCTTCTAAAATGATAAGAACCTGCTCAACCGCGAGATATCTGCACATCTCACGGTCGAAGCCGACGAGGGGATGCACCAAGATGTGGTGTTAGTGGACAAGTGCCTCACTACACTCTCCTTGGCTAACGAGAACTGGTGCAAGCCTAAAGTATTAGACTCTAATGACCGCGGGGAGGAATGACAGAGCAAAGGCCTTCATGGACGTTTTTACCGGGCCCTACATGACCCCGATGTAGACTTTTTGGCGTCCGTATCCTGGCTGCGCTTTGGTGACCTCTTCGGGAAAACCGAAAGTTTTGTCCGTGCAATAACAGACGAAGTTATGATGACGAATAACTACCGCAAATATTTTGTGAAGGACGGCACGGTTGACATATGTCGGGCATGCCACCGTCCGGGAGAGTCGATCCGACACATTATTTCTGGGTGTTCTAGTCTAGCTAATGGAGAGTACTCGCATAGACACAACCTTGTTGCCAGGATTATCCACCAGCAACTTGCTGTGAAGTACAACCTTGTGGAATCAGAAGTGCCATACTGTAAGTATGTGCCCGACCCAGTTCTCGCGAATAGTAATATCACGTTGCATTGGGATCGACCTATGACCACCGAACATACCGCGCGCGCCGAGGCGAGCGGACGTGCGCGCGGAGCTCTGTCGCGCTCCGTGCCCATTGCCTCGAGTGACGCAATATTTTTATACGATTACCTACGTTAGTTGCGTTCATAACAGTGTAAAGACTATGGGAGGCCCTCCCGAACACAGTGAAACTAGTGAAATGGACACGGACAGTGGAATTGTGAACACCATAAAGAACAGTGACTATAAACTAACTAGTGTAAGTGAACTTTCCCCGGACAATGAAGGACAATACGCAGTTGCATGTTGGTACTGCGCAAAAATTAACGTAATTAAAAAATTCTATGAGTGGCAGGGACTCCAAACTAAGATAAAACAATTAGCTTGTAGAATGTGTAACAAGAGAAGTGCCGTGAAATGTTTTATAAAAACTTTAGCAAATATTTCAAACGGACACCTAGTGAACAGCGTAAACGAAATTAATATATATTCGTGTAATATAAATTTCTGTAAAATAAATAAAATAGACTGCCGAAAATGTAACGGACAGTTAAATGTTAAGTACATGCCAATTATTGGACTTAAAAGTGAAGAAAACGTGACCTGTGAATGTGGCACAGTGAACAAAATAGTATCGAAATATATTGAGGTACCCAGGACCCAAAGTACTAGGGCTGAACCATCGCTGTGTGGGTCGGGCCGCCCTAATCGCCGAAAGCCGCATCACGCCTTTGGTGCCGGGATTGCTGCGACGGTGCTCGGTGGAACGCTGACCGCTAGCGCCGCACGAAGAAAACCGAATGACGCTGCTGCGCGAGCTAGCAACGTCGCCCCCGCTGCGCACGCGCGCGACCATATGACCGCCTCGACGCTTCTGTGCGCCGACTCCGCTACTCAGGTCGGTCACGCGACTGAGCAGGCTCGCGCCGCTAGTCCGACCGTCGTCGCCACGCAGCGACAGCCCGGCATAACAACAAGCAATCGCTTCTATTCGCTCCCCACCGAAGAGGACCAACAAGATGAGTTGGAAAGGGAAAAAGACGATGCACACGCGACTTTTACCTCACCCAAACCCAAGAAGAGAAAGAGAGGTGTTGTCACTCCTAACTCGACAGCGACCCAGCGACAACTGAGAGTGATCACACCATCCACTCACATCCCTGACATAATCATAACAGACGTCAAGAAAATCAATGAACCAGAATACCTTAGCAAAATTAGAAAAATAACCACAGAGCATGGAGCAAGACACGCCATGGCTAGCAACAAAAGAACCGTCACGATCCGCGTTTACACCGCGGACATGAGAAAAATAATTATAGAAGAGTTGAGGAAACTAGACGACGGGCTCCGCTTCGTGGCACGCGTCCCTAAAGCCCAGCAGACCCATCAGACGAAGGTTGTGCTCATCACGAACATCTACGATGAGACAAATGAGGCATGCCTTGAGGAAATGGAGAGGTGCATAGGTGTAAGACCAATCAAAATGAGAACAATTAAAGGTAACTTACAATTATTTATCTTTGATGGTGCTCACTCATACGATGAAATTGCCACGCTTATGAAGACAACAAAGCATGCGTACTTTGGGGCCTTCAGCATGAAGCCTCAAGAATACAAAAATGACCCTAGGAGAGTAGTGCAATGTAAGAAATGTTTCCTCTTCACACATGCGACATCGGCGTGTCACGGTGAGAAGAAACACCCCACCTCCACGATTCAAAACGAAGAAGGCATAGATATTGAAATATGTACAGCATGCAAAAAACCGGGCCATGGGGCCAACCAAGCCAAATGCGAGAAGTTCCAGAAGGCAGTGGACCGTCAATTGGTACAACATGAAGAAAAAGAAAGGAAAAAAGGAGAAGCAGCTGAACGCAGTCGCACAGCATTGAGATACCGTCGGGAAAACGTCTCGTACGTGAACATAACCTCCACTTCACAATTTCCACCGTTGTCCAAACAGGAGCCCCAATCACAACCACAGCACCAGCCAAAAATGCACCTACATGAACACCCAACAAACAAGGAAAGCAGCATGGAGCCCTTAGGGCAAGAGCTACAAGCAACTATGAAACAAATATTACACCAGCTACAGCTACAACATGAAATACTCATAAAAATTCTCAACAAATAATCCGAGAAACCAATATCATAAGTTGCGTATATTGCACCTCAATGCTCAAGGATTGAAAGGTAAATTCCTCGAACTAAAATCTTTAGTCGACCGTCACAAACCACATATAATCGTAGTCAACGAGTGCCGGGTGGACTTTTCCAAAATCCGCATGAATCTCCTGAACTATGACAAGATCACGCACTCAATCGCGTCGCATCTAACTACAGCCATGTATGTGATGCGAGGAATACGCTGGAGTCAGACCGACGTAACCCCAGGTACCGAGGAAAGAGACCGCCTCATTGAAGGAGTCGCTATCAATCTCACTTATGAACATCTGACTGGAGATTCCATTAAAATTAAGGGGATATATATACCGCACAGATCAGAGCACTTCGATGCCGCAGGGCTTCGTGATGAGCTAGAAGACATCATAACCGAAGCTCCAAACATCACCATCGGAGACTTGAACCTTAAAATGACCGCACTCAACCAGACGAGAGACGAAGGGGCGGGAATACTCGTTCGCGACCTCTGTAATTCCGACGTCTGCACCATACACCACACTGGCCTACCGTCGCGACCTAACAGTGCGGGCTATGGCATTCTCGATGCAGCCATCTTCTCGCAAGATGCGCAAGCGTTCAACACCATAACATGCCGACAAACAACACCGGTTGGCTCCGATCATGTGCCCTGGCTACTGGACCTAAGCATAGTGGTGGACAGAGAGAAAACACTGGTAAGAAATACCCGCGTTATTGCGAACAACGAAGAAACCAGACACCAATTCCAACAAACGCTATGGAATAAAACCACACACCTGCCTAAGGAAATCACAACCGACGCAGAATGCGAGGAATATATAGTACAACTAGAAAAAGCCATCATAGAAACCTTGGATGAGTATGCGCCACTACACGAAAACAACAGAAGAGATCAACTTCCAGAAGATGTTAATGAATTGATCGACAAAAGAAACGAAGCAAAAAGTAAAGCGTGGCGATTGCGCTTCAACCAGGACAGAATAACGGAACAAAAAAGAACCTACAATCGTCTGAAACGCCAGGTCCAACAAGCACTATTGGAACATAGCAGCGAATAATGGACCCGAATAATAAACGATCCACAGAACAACAGAGCCCAGATGTGGCGAATTCAACGCAACCTGAAGGCTCCAGTACAGAGACTCCCTCACATTGATGGTTGCAACAGCGAGAAGGATACCATCGACGCCCTGGTCGACGCAGCGATTGTCACAGAAGCCGAGATAAACAACGAAGATAAGAGCACAGAGAAGACCACACCGTTTCAGCCTCTCGACTCCACCTCCATAGAGGAAATCAGACTCGCACTGAGACGCTTTAAAAATAAGAAGGCGCCCGGCCCGGACAAAATTAAATCAGACGCCCTAAAACTCGGAGGCGACCCTTTTCTCATCAGGTACAAAGCGATAGCTGACTACCTGTTACTGACAGGTTATTATCCCAACAGATGGAAAATCGGAGAGTGCATCTTCCTACATAAAGCAGGCAAGAATCACCGGGACGCCAAATCGTACCGACCCATTACACTCCTAAACATTATGGGTAAACTACACGAACGCCTGCTCTTGTCGCGCCTGCGACAGACGGCCGACAGGCTCCAACCGCCGTTTCAACATGGCTTTACCAAATACAGAGGGACAGGCACACAGATCCTTCGCACCGGCAAGTTCATCACGGATGCGCTGGAAGCAAGGGAAAGTGTGGCCATGGTCCTGACAGATCTTTCGAAGGCCTTTGACTCAATAAACCACAAAGGTCTGACGAAGAAGCTCCAAACAGCCAATGCCCCGAACAACATCATCAAAGTAATAGAGAATTACCTGAGCGGTCGCAAAACCTACGGACGCTTCAGAACTACCAATGGCGACAAAAAAACAGTGCCACACGGAGTCCCCCAGGGCTCCATCTTGGGTCCGGTCATCTTTAACCTCTACGTACACGACGTTTGGGACCAACAGGACCGTATCCGTGGACTCAAGCTCTCCCAATATGCCGATGATCTGTGCATCCTTAACAGGTCTGCCGACCCAAACAGCGCGACACGCCGCGCGGAGTGGGCCGCCGACACCGTCATCGACTACTACCATCGTTGGGGGCTAAAATGTAACGTAGACAAAACGGAGTGTGCTATGTTCACTCACAAGAGGAATTACAATAGAACCATTCGCATTAAAGACGAGGCTATTGATTATCAAACTAGCATAAAATACCTGGGCGTACACTTAGACAAGACCATGACCATGGGCAAACAGACGGATTACGTCGTGCAGAAGGCACGACGAGCACGCGGCGCGCTAGCTCCTATCATAGGTTGGCACGCCAAGACAACCATCACCGTGAAACTCGCTGTTATTCAAGCCTGCCTACTTCCTATATTGGATTATGGCGTGGTACAACTACTCTCACGTTACAGTAAGAGCAACCTACAAAAAATTGAACGCCAATATCGAATGGCTCTCAAGACCAGCGGACAATTCCCAAGACGCCTAGAAACCACATTACTCTGGGATATGCTCGACTGGGACCCATGGCACCTCCGTGCACAAGACTTGAACGAGGACATGCTGCGCCGACTCCGCGAATTGCACATCGAGGGTCTAGAGACCCCTGGAGACGCCTACCTCGGATACGGACAGCACAACCCCCTCCTCACTAATACTAGACTAGGTGACATCGAATATGTACCAAAAAAAGACAGGAATCGGCTGCTCAGCAAGCGAACAACCGCTCCACGTCCCCATAAATTATTGTAATTAGCTGTAAATAGGATAGGGTAATACACAACAACATTATAAATTTATATAAATTAATTTTGTACACACTAACAATCTCACAGCACACACTACACGACACTTATATAGATCTCTCCCAGACAAAGATAGGTAGACTGTAAGTAGCTGACACACCCACAGACCGAACACACCACCGGCCTGTGGACATAATGTAACAATATGAACCAGAGAAATAAACGTTATTCTATTCTATTCTATTCTATTCTATTCTATGACCACCGACAGGACTGTTGTTGCCTATTGTTGGCCTATTGGCCTGACATTGTGGTGATAGATCTATTGGAGCGGCGCACAATATGTAGATATTACTGTCCCGCATGACGAGAACCTCGTGAAAGTAGAGAAAGATAAACAATATTCAAATATCTAGATCTTGCTCGCGAGGTTGTCGACATGTAGGACGTGAGTAGAGCAGTCATTGTGCCGTTTCAGACAATGGCTTAATAGCCAAGAGCCTCGACCAAGATCTTAAGAGGCTCTCGCTTGGCAGCTGGATTAAGGGCTTAATTCAGAAAGCAGTACTTCTGGATACTGCGCGTATTGTTAGGAGGTTCCTCTCTCAAGAGCCCTGACCACCGGCAGCTTGGACCCAGTTCCCGGCTCTGGTGGGCTACTATTTTTTTATTTTTTTTTGTTTTTTTTTATAGTGTTATATTAGAATAATTATTTTAAAATGTAAATCAATATGTAAATAACTGAATAAGGAAAATAATATATTATGCATTGCTTTATTTACGTTAACAATTTGTCAAATATTCCTCAAAATATGATGAAAAGTGTGCCACGCAACTAGGGTAATGTCTTTAAATAAAGTTTTCAGGAAAAGCTTGCTTTAAAGCAGCCTGTCAATGAAATGGCTTTCTCACAATATAATATGACTTACGGTGCAGGAAAAACGGACACAATGGTCCCAAATTGCCAACTGTCGGTCCTAATGAGCGCTCGGTGTACGTCTTATATACTATTTTCTCTGTATGAGAGAAGCCAACAGTGTTGTGAAAAATCAAGATATGTTTATGTAAGACTACTAAGAAGAAATAAATTGGTAATATATTAATATGTATGTAATATGCATGTATATACGTGTATTAATATGTTAGTAATTTGTCCTTTTAAGTATTTTGTGTGTACATAAATAAATAAGAAAGAAAGAATATCGTTGAATTGGTACATGCCACAAGAGCACACAACAAAAAAAAAACAAAAGAAAATGGTTGAATGGGTCAACATTTTAAGATTAAAACTGACGGAACCACTGTGCACATTTTCAGTTTTTTAGGTCCAAGGGTTTCCCGCCAGATCGGAAGGGTGTGGCACGTTACTTTTACGTGCGGCCGGTGTTCATCAATTTATAAGACGGTAATAAAATATAAATAAAATAAAAAAATAGCCTTTTATTCCCAGTTTACATAATGATTATATCTACATACCTTATAAAAAACAAGAAAAAAGAAAATCTAAAAATTATGCTAATATCTATGTTATCTAAATTATTATCTAAATATAATTCTAATTAATACTATCCTAGAATATGTTTCAGTAGGTAGGAACTAGTACTAGTTATTATTTTTATACATAAGACGGTCTCACGTCAAAAATCTCTCTTCAAATGACAGCCAACGCTTTAACATGCTTTCCGAGGCACTGAAAGGTTAAGTCATAAGAAAGTCTTTTATTTCTTAACAAAAAACGTCGTGTAGAAAAACTTAAAATTAAATTAATAAGGTTTCGACAGTTATAACAAACAAATAAAAAAAAAATGACAATAGCTCCTTTTTACAAAAAAAAAATGAAAAAATGAAAAAAAAAATGAAAAAAATAAAAAAAATGAAATGAAAATGAATTAATTAAAAATAATATAAGAATGTCAAAAGATGAAAATAACAATAGCTACTTTTACAATAATAAAATTAATAGTCATAAAAAAACAATATAAGTAAGAAAAATGTCAAAACTAAAATAATAATGTCAAAAGATGACAATAATAACAACTCCATTTTACAATAAAAAAAGTAATAGTCACATAATTACATAAAGATTTAATGGGAATGATTAAGGCACTGTTTCCCAACCTGTGGTCCGCGGACCACTGGTGGTCCGCAGGAGCCTCGACTACGGTCCACGAAAGATTAAAATGTTATTATTTATTTATTAATTAAAACTTTATCCACAATTAAAACTGTACAAAGGCGGACTTAATGCCTAAGGCATTTTCTACCAGTCTACCCAGTCAGTCTGTCTAGTCTGTTTATTCGTACTTCTTAACACATAAGTTTTTTGCACAGAAGATGCAAGCTCAACCCAACCTAATTAAACCTATCAGAGGCAAAATTCTAGTTTTTTTTAAGAAACTCATAGCAAATTTTCGTGCTCAATTCAATCGTTTTGTCCAATTTTTGTATAGTTAAAGATTCACTCCCCTAGTTATAATCCTGTCGGTGTCCATGTTTATCTAGGACCCTATGCTATGGTCCCTGTTAACAATGAACATACCAAAGTGGTCCCTGGGCTAAGAAAGGTTGGGAACCACTGGATTAAGGCAATACAAATAAAAATAAAATTCAATAATAGCTAACATCGCATAAAAACATGGTTGTCATTTGTTAATTGATGAACTCCTCAATACTGTAAAAGGATCTCCCCACGTAATGGACGGTCACCCATCCAAGACCGATCTCGTCAAGCATAGCTTAACCTTCAATCAATCCGTCTGGCTATTTGTATTTAGACACGTGCTAAAACGTGCCAAGGACTTACTGCTATCAAATTTTCAGTCTGTCTGATACAAAATTATATTTCACTATTATTATCGTCTGATAGCTTTAAATTTCATTTTCTGGGGCAAATTGTTCAAATTGCTTGCTCAGATATATTTTTAGATGTCAGGCCTATTTCAATATCGTTTTATTCAATTCCAGGGAGGTTTTATTTCATATTTTTTGTAAGTTTTCAAGTTGTTCGAAATTGGACTAGCAACAGTGCGGTATCGATATAAATAATACAAAATGTCATGTGCAACAATGTCATAAAATGTATAAATGTCAAAACTGAGTGTCACTTACTACGTCAAATTCAGCTAAAAATATAAACAAAAATAAAAAATATAAAAACATTAAAATAATACAAAAAAAAAAAAAAAAGAAATTAGTCAGTTTACAGAACATTTGGATTATCTATTCGTTTTTTGGGGTTAAAAATCGCTTCATAAAGGGTGTAAAACACCTCTTCACGAAGCCGATAGGCACTTGTTTTCCACATCATTGCGATCATTTTTTTGTTCTACACCATACCTGGGAACCTTCTAGTTACGGAGATATGGGGGGTCAAAGTTACAACTTTTTGACGAGTTTTTTTTTAAATAAGTACTAGTTTTTTTATAATATTTTAACTTTTAACACCTTCACGACCCCCGTACTATTCAATCCGTCCATCAGCACAACGTTACTTTTAAGTACGTTACATTGAGTTCTACCACAAAACATGATTTATAATCTTTAAAAAAAAAATGTTTCCCAGCAACTTTTTTTGCATAAAGTTACTTAGTTTGATGTACAGAATGCTTGGTTAACGGCTTTATGATGAGGTGGTATACACCCTGTATAAAGAAAGGAAAGAAAATGCATGTATTAGCCCGACAGGAATAACATAAAAAAAAAACAAAAGAAATGGTAATGGTATAATAATGTTCTCTTTAGTAAATTGATCCCGCTCATTTGGGCCCTGCGGGCTTAGTTTACTAAATTATTACTATAATGTATTTTTTTTTAATAACGCCGCCGTCAAAATTTCTCGTATTTCGGACTATTCATTTATGTATTTTATATTTATTAGTTTATTTTATATGTGAATTTATGTATTAGTATGTAGGTACCTATTTATGTGTTTATTTTAGGATTACAAGATGGTATGTCTCTTTTATTTTTATTGTACTCTATCACAATGCTGTCTATTTGACCCAATGGTTGACTGGTAGAGAATGCCTTGTGGCATTAAGTCCGCCTATGTACCACTATTGTACATGAAGTTTAAATAAATAAATAAAATTTTAAATAAAAATTGATGATATCAAAAACATAGTAAGTTTTTACACTTTTTTTTGTTTTTTATAAAACAAAATAAAATAATCAAAAATCACGATTGTGATCTCCCAGAACTACGCGAGGACGCCCACATTTCGCCAATTACAATTTAAAATTCCATTATCACAATCATGTAGTCAGTGGCCCCAAAAGTCTGACACCAGTCTTACCAAGTTACATCGTATTTACAGTATTAACTGAGTTGTGGAGGTCAGATAGGCAGTCGCTCCATGTAAAATACTGGTATTCAGCTGCATCCGGTTAGACTGGAAGCCGACCCCAACATAGTTGGGAAATGGCTTAACAGATGATGATATCACATGTAGCAGTAGCAAGCCTATTGACATAACTTGGTCACAAATAAATAATGAAAAGTTAATTAACATGTAACATAACATGAATATGTTTTATGTTAATTAACTTTAAATGACTTATTAATTTATGACCAAATATTTAATCTTAGTTTAATTTATTATGCCTTGTGTCTGTGACTGTAGCCTTTTTTTCGTTTTATCGACATTCAAAAGTGCCATAATGGTGTAGTTGAAAAAAATGATTTGAGTTTGAGTTTGATTCAATTTGTTTATCTGTTATTTTGTTTTTTATTATCAATATATTATGTTTAATTTAATTTGATCTCTTGATTTGATCGTTAAGTTTCTAGATCCATTTTGTTTTACAGTATAATTAATTGCAATAAAATTAATGTTTAATGTAATTTGAATAAAATAGTGCATGTGGTGTTAGCCTGTTAGTAATTGTTGCACTCATAAATGTATATCGTGTACATTTAAATGAAATGTAAAGTGTAAACAATTGTAGGTTAACCTTAAATAAATAAATAACATCACGCCTAAAATCTCCAAAAGGATTAGGTAGAGGAACACCTGAAAGTACACCCACATTTCATCATTTTTGTTTAAGTCCCATGTTATAAGGGCTAGCCCATTAATCTGTCACAAATCAAAATCCTGACAGAAAAACCCAATGACACATTGCCCGGCCTTGGAATCGAACCCAAGACCTTGATCCTCAGCAGTCGCACTTTAGATCACTAGATTGAGAAATTCTTGATAGAAAAACCCACAGAACAGATAAAAGAGATAAAAAAGAAAATAGTTCCTGATTTGTATTAGAACGCATGTCACTGCAGTCTTCAACTCCACTACAACAAGCTAGTTCACGCACACACCAATAAATCATTCACTTGCACCACACTTAGATCGCGAGCTTGCTATTGATTGCCACACTAACGCAAAGCAAGTTAAGCAAGCAAGTTTTTTTTAAAGATTGCCTCGTTGGTACTGTTACTGGGTCAAGGAAAGTGTTACTGGATTTTTCCACAGAACAGATAAAAGAAGTTAGAAAGGCCTTGTGGGCGGGGCAGGCAAACCGCTCATATAAGTGAACGCTCATATGTCATTTGACCACCAGTCGGGCTTTTATTGTGACAATGTGCGAAGCGTGTGTACGCTTCTGTTGTTATCTGTTGACGTGCGCTCACACACGCTTCGCACATTGTCACAATAAGAGTCCGACTGGTGGTCGAATGACATATGAGCGTTCAATTATATGAGCGGTTTGTCTCTGCCCCGCCCACAAGGCCCTTCTTACTTCTTTCATCTGTTGTGTGGAAAAATCCAGTAACACTTTCCTTGACCCAGTAACAGTACCAACGAGGCAATCTTAAAAAAAACCACTCACACTTGCTATTGATTGCCACACTAACGCAAAAACTGTGCTTGACGTGCGCTCACACACGCTTCGCACATTGTCACAATAAGAGTCCGACTGGTGGTCGAATGACATAAGAGCGTTCACTTATATGAGCGGTTTGCCTGCCCCGCCCACAAGGCCTTTCTAACTTCTTTTATCTGTTCTGTGGAAAAATCCAGTAACACTTTCCTTGACCCAGTAACAGTACCAACGAGGCAATCTTTAAAAAAAAACACTCACACTTAGATCACGAGCTTGCTATTGATTGCCACACTAACGCAAACACTATTCTTGACGTGCGCTCACACACGCTTCGCACATTGTCACAATAAGAGTCCGACTGGTGGTCGAATGACATATGAGCATTCACTTATATGAGCGGTTTGCCTGCCCCGCCCACAAGGCCTTTCTAACTTCTTTTATCTGTTCTTTGGAAAGATCCAGTAACTATTTCCTTGACCCAGTAACAGTACCAACGAGGCACTCTTCAAAAAGTAATAATTGTTAGGTACCTTGGAACCACCGAAAGCGTTCTTTAAAAATAAAAAAACTCGTAATTTTATTAAAAGCCCTTAATTTCTTTTAACAATAAAGTGTTGTTAAGTCTGTCAGCTCAAACTAAAAAGAGTACCTTGATTTTTTAAGCTGAACATTTGACTTTTACGCAAAAACATGATTGAAAAATTAATTACGTTCTTGTGGTCTGAAAAACAACGTTGTACTTAACTATAAATGGGTGTGATTACAGCGTACATAAAATAGGCACTCCACTAATGTACATAGAAAAGAGTATTTAAATAAACCACACAAAAAATCACACCCAAGCAAAATAAAACTTCATAATAAAATGACATCAATCACTACTATATTCATCACAAAAAACACACACACAATACACACACTATAACTATATTTAAATTATAATCTTGCGCGTGCGGTATTTTTGTTAGATCGACTTCACCATTCCGCCGTCACCGAACATCTGCCACGGCTATGGTCAGCCCTCGCCGCCATTGGCCGTATGTCCCCTTCCAACTTTACTTACATCAATACAGCAACTAAACTAAACATGATTTGGCGACCCGATTGGCGTTGTGGTAGTGACGCTGCCTTACGTTCTTAGGGTCCTGGGTTCGAATCCCGGTAGGAGCAAATGTTTGTGTGATGAGCACGGACATTTGTTTCCGAGTCATGGATGTTTATATATATAATAAGTATGTATTTACAAACAAAAAAGTATGACTATGTAGTATATCAACTATCTAGTGTCCACGACACAAGCTTTGCTTAGCGTGGCACTAGGTGGCGCTGTGTGTTAATGTCTAGCGATACTTATTTATTTATTTTATTTATTTTAATAATAAATATCTGACAATCATAATGCTTACTAATAATTTAATATATTTAAAATTCACAGTATGATTTATAAACTATTTGCATCAGTTAAAATTTAGAGTGAAAACAGCTACTGATATGGAATAATTATTATAATATTGCAAGAATTTACAAAGAATCACGACATAAGTCATAGAGCTGTCACGTATACGCCATGTTAACTTTTCATATAGAACACGTTTTAATAACGCAGCTAATAGAAATGTTTCGCATTTTTAATTATGATGACTACGGGCACAGCGACTCCATAAAATTCTAAAGTGGTTGTTGAGAGGTTTAGTGTGCATTTGTTTTATTTTCTTTCAAGTTGCTACCATATCCAACTTTTGTCGAACAACTCCGAGCGCAAAGCGGACATGTAAGAACATTGACGACAATGTAAAAGACAGCTGCAGGTGGTCAAGCTTTTTTAAGGTTTTGTTTTTTTGCAATTGCGACCTCCTTCTCTATTTGAAAGAGCTGACCATTTCGTTTTTTTATTTCGCATGACATGTAACATCTTATAAATTTCAAAATAATTAATTATTAACGTTGACGTTTCAGCAGGACTACCTCCATTACTACAAAAAAAAATATGCCATAAATATCATTATTGCGACCCATGGAAACGGAACTATTAATAGCCGACATTACTTTATTTATTTCGGTATTTGTAGAAAGCAATCCACAAAGAACCCCTAAAAATACAAAGCATTTAACCTCCTGGGTAAAGCAAAACATTCAAAAAATTCCATACAGAATATTCTAGTCGAACCGTTCAGTGCAGCGGCCATATTGGATTTCTTGAAACGTCATTTATCATGTGTCAGTGTCTAGAAAAATACGATTTTAAAATACGCCGTACATATTTCAATTTATTTGCTGTTATATCGGAGGAGAGACCGCAAGAAAAAGTGTGACGTTTGAAATTGCATACAAATGAAATATTTTCCGTGTCCAATGTCGGGCCAAGTCGCCTCTTTGTCTTGTTGGATGACTCATTAGGGCAGGAAGCGCTTCTTTTTTGTTTTACTGACATAGTTTGGAATGCTACTAGTGTTTTAAAACAGACTGGCAGCAATGTTGCTCCGAAATAACTAAGAAAAAGTTGCAATTGTTAACAGTTCAAGACTAGCTTGTGTTCTATTTTAGAATTTTGGTTTTTCACTACACTTACTAACTTACGGAATAATATCGGGAGTTCATAGAATCATAAGAAAATTACGGATATTATCTCGTAAGTACTCTAAGATTAGCTTTTTCATAACATAATCAGGCTTGCTCCCACATTTGAGACACTGTTTATGGACAACGGATATAGATAATGACTGTGTCTGTTTAAATGAAATGCTGTTTAAAATAAAATAAAATAAAGTATAAAACTACAACGAGCATATTATGTTTAGGACCCCGTGGTTTAATGATAACAGCCACTCGCGTCAACCTTTAGGTTAAGCCGTGCTTGCCTATGTTGGTATGTGAATGGGTGACCGCACCCTTACAAACCGAGTTTCCTCTGTGCCTCGAAAAGCACGCTAAACATTTGGTCCCGGCTGTCATTTTTGACAGTAGTTACAGGTAGTCAGTGGCCCAAAAAGTCTAACAGTCGCTTCAAATAAAATACTGGTATTCAGCTGCATCTGGTTAGACTGGAACCCGACCCCAACATATGGGAAAGATTGGGGAAAGGCTAGGCAGATGATGAGCATATTATGTTCACTGTGATCAAAAGAACAGAAATAAAAACAATACAATAAAATAGACTGAAAATTAAAAAATAAGTAACGCAAATCACCACAGACAATCAAGTGGCCAGTAATTTTTAATTACAAATAGTTCGGTTTGAACAATGTCAGATGAAGCTTTCTTCCAAAACATAAAATAATATAACACCTAAAGTAACAAAATTACAAAACTAATGCATAAGGATATGGCTACCCGCAGCGTCACTCCTCCAGCAATTTACGAGATAGTATTCTGAGCTTGGAACTTGTTAGCCTTATCCCGCTATTTCAAGCGTGCGGCGGCTGCACTAAGTAACGGTCTATGTATATTCAGATATTCTAAAATGTTTCTTAACATTTTACCCATAAAACTGGTTTTATCGTGAATTTAAAATAATCGTTTATGGTTTTTCAAACTCGGACCCGGTCCTTCGAGCCGGATCGAAAATAAAACACGCGCAAAATAAACTCCTTTTTTAAAACGTTACATTTAAAAAATACGTGGAAATTCAGGTATCTGATTTGACCCAGCAACATCCGAAAAAAAGGAAAAAGAAAAGAAACTGTATTTAAAACGGATAAAGGTTAATTTTTCTTTAATCTTTTTTACACGCGCCGATATCAATGATGTTACCTAGTTTTTTTTGTCTATCGTTCAAATTATTCAACTATCGTTGAGGGAGTTAAGTCAGGGTAGGGATGCACGATTCAATCCGATACTTTACAGTATCGATACAACAGGATGGGATACTTCGAATATAACCAAATACGATAGTTGCTTGGATCGATACAGAAGTACCGGTATCGAAATCAATGTTTTGCATAGTGGAATATTGTCATAAATTAAATGATCATTCAATACAAAAGGAGGACATCAAAGACTTTTAGCATTTTATCTAAACTCTCAGAGGGATAAATACGTAAGTATTGTTTGATAAACTTCTTTACTTGTGAGCTCCAGTCTGTGTTAGTAGTACTGGGTAAAATGGTTCCGTATTATTCGTACTCTTGGTAAGACTTTTTGTCAGACATTCGGGTCACTAACTACTCAAGCACTGTCAAAGATCTGCTATTGACAGCCGGGACCTACGGCTTAAATGTAATTTGTAGTCACCCATCTACTGAAACATCTAGTAAAGCGCGGCTTAACCTGAAAATCGTACTGAGCGGCTGTTGTTATTTATCCACGACCTCTGATCCAAAGTATCGATACAAAATGTGAGTATCGCGCATCCCTAATCAGTCAAGGCTAACCCAACCGTATTACTATTTGGATATTACTTTTATTCCCAATAGGACTCGACAACTTGGCACCGTTTTAATTATACGCTTGAAATACTAGGAACAATGTCAAAGCGATGTCGTATAACAAAGGTGAAAGGTATTTTGATGTAATCAGAAAAAAAATTGGAGTACCTGGAAATTCAAAAATGAAAATTGGTTCGTCAAAAATATACAATGGTTTGTTTAAAAACTGAGTGTAGTTAGTGCTTGGTGTCAGTTTTAGTGCTGGCTATGGGCCTTTTATTAGATGGAAAATCATCAAAATACTTCTGCCACTCTGGGCGGAGCGGGACGGGGTGTCAGACTTTTACTGACTAAAACCCATCCATGTTCCTTTCTCACCGTTTACGTTCCGGGGCCAAGGTATCTCTTTCGACAGACCCAGCAGGCTTCGGCCCTTACGGGCCCCTCCTGCCCATGGCCCTCTGAATTGATTTATAAATAAATATCGATAAAAAAACTTGTAAATCGGACCAAATTGTAGTGCTACTTCCAATTTAGCAAATTTACTGTAGGACACTTTTTTTTTTAATATATTCTTTAAATGTTATTACTTTAACGCTGTCCAACTTAAATGGGACTAGGCAGGACATGTCTGTCACATGCTGAATAAACTGTGGGCCCGTAAGGCTCAGGAATGGTGCCCTGAAACAGTGACGCAGGGTCGCGGCAGACCACGAAGGAGATGGCGGGACGAACTAGATGCCTTCCATGAGAATTGTAAAGAATTGTGATCGTAGGAAGGAATGGAGGGAGACCTGTGCCCAGCAGTGGGAAAATACAGGCTAGCTTTAATAATAATTATTAATTTAAAGACATCCATAACCTGTTTTCAATGCATCCATCAAAACAATGTTTTCAGTGCGTTACATTGAGACCTACCCCAAACCGTGATGTAACATTTAATTCTCCAGCAGTATTTTTGCGTACCTACATAGTGTAGTAGTAGCGGTATATGATAATCTCAGTAATACGCACAAAAATAATAGGCATGACGACAGTATCCAAAAATTGCAAATCTATTTGTTCGTATTGTAAAATAATGGACGAGAATTTTTAATTTTTGAAAATCAATGAATATTGACAAGGATAAAAGGCATCAAAACTCTGGAATCCCGCTCATGACGTCAATACGCTCTAAAAATTACACCTAGGCGTGGCGTATTGATACTTTTAAAAAAGTCCTATCTTCGTCAATTATGATTTATGTAAAAATACTGGTCAAATTTATTTTGATAATGTAACTGACGTCTTAATTCGTTTTTTTTTTCATCTACCCTATTATTATTTAACCTCTCATCTCTGTAAATCTTAAGCATTCTCACAACCTATTGTACTAACAAGCATTAACAAATTAAAATAACGACAAACAACAACAAGAGAAAAGAACGAAAGAAAATCACAAAAATATTCCCGACATTAATGAAAATGTAGAAAATACCAAAATTTTCTGTGTTAACGTATAATCTAAAGCTTTTAAAAATCTTCAACACGTTTTTCTTAAAATAAATGGACCTTATTTTAACTTCAGTGTCGGAAAGAGACAGAGCTAGATGTCCTGTATATCACCATCCCTTTCGCACAGTGATGTAAGATTAAAATAATAATACTGCTATAAGACGTGGTAGTAGGTTCCCTTATCTTTCCACGCTAAGGTGCGTTCAGGCGGCATTTGCAAACCGAGACAGTTACTGGCGCGAATTCGTAAACAGACGTGCAATTTCTCGAAATTGCGATCTTGTATAATTTTCATCTTGCTAAGAATATTGCTAATAATACGAAATTGAAATGTCTGGAGTAATTATTTTAGATTTATTGAGGGTTAGAGGGCTCTTCAATGTTTAATTTTCTTTCGTGATAAAAGTAATTGAGAGAATTGAATTTATATTATGATGAGTAAATTCTGTTTTGATATAAATATTGTAGTTCTAGAGCCATGCTATGACTAACAAATACGGAGTTTTTAAAATAAAACAAAGACGTGAAAACTCGTAGCGATACGGCTACGCCGTAGCGGAGTGCTACGAAACGCGTACATGCTTTGCATCCTGGTCAAATTCAAGGGTGTGCTAAAGACCGACTTTCTTCATGGGACCACCGTCGTTATCGATAAAATAATAATCAGTTGTCTCATACATTTGGTCGAGTAGGTATTGGGGTTTTGTATATGGGGCCGTTGATTATTGTTTCGATAGTCATTGGGGACTGCCGATAGAAGTGAAAACTAAGTAACCTATATCTGCAACGGGTTGTGCCTCGCGCACGCCTAGTGGTGCTACGCCGTAGCGGATCAGCTACGAGTGCTACAAAGCGTTAGGTTACGGTCACACGAGTTCCATGATTTTTGTTCTTTCAAAAAGTGTTTAACGCGCCTGGAGAAGTTGTCATTTCAATAAAAAAAATAACTCTGATATCTCACCTTTTAAATAGCCAAATTAAATAATGACTTACAAGTTTTCTGAAATACTAGGTTTTGCCTGCGGCATCACTAGGTAAATAAATAAATATTGCTGGACATTATCACACAGCGCCACCTGGTGCCACACTAAGCAAGGCATGTGTCGTGGAGACCAGATAGTTGATATACTACATGTACTTTTTGTTTGTAAATACATACTTATTATACACTAGCTGTACCCGGCATGCGTTGCAATGCATTTTTTCCTACCTACCTAATACCTACCTACCTACCTGTCTACTTCTCCGTTTAAACCTTCCCTGGACTACGACAAACATTTTAAAACCAAAATCAGCTCAATCGGCCCAGCCGTTCTCGAGTTTTAATCAGACTAACGAACAACAATTCATTTTTATTTATATAGATAGATATAAACATCCATGGCTCGGAAACAAATGTCCATGCTCGTCACACAAACATTTGGTCCTACCGGGATTCGAACCCAGGACCCTAAGAACGTAAGGCAGCCTCACTACCACTACGCCATTCAGGTCGTCAAGTAAAAATTTGACAGTCAATTCAAGTTGTACTCTGCTTGTAACAATACAATTCAATCATGAATCAAAAGACACGGTACCATCTTTTATCATACAAACTTTATCGTTATTTTCCTCGAGAACAGAATTTTTTCAGATTAAATGTACCCTATATTCATTTCTGTACACTTGACAACGTATATGCTAAATTTCAGGATGACCAGTTCAGTGGTTTTGGCGCGAAAAGGTAAAAACAAACTTACTCTCGCATTTTTTAATATAAGTCAGGAATTTGATTACTTTTTACTTTTACATACTCCATGATTTTTCATAAACCAACTAAACTATTCGCCGTTGAAAATATAAGCAGATAATTTGTAAACCGATATAACTACAACCAACATTGGCCTCTTTAATTTCACGCCTCTGAGCTTTATCCAATTCGATTCAATATTAATTTCGTTCATTCAGTATCATCTATTCCATTTTTAACATTAATCAGAAACTGTACTAATCTTTCTATACAGCTAGTATCATCTGTGTCATTGTCTCTCTCCCCTCTAGCTTTTTATCCCCGAGCTACCCGTTCAAGCAACATGTGAATTTACATCAAATTTCAAGAGAACTGACATAAGCTTTCAGTAGCTTATATAAGTCCAATATATAGGGTGTAAAACACCTCTTCATGAAGCTGAAGCCAAAGGCACTTGTTCTGTCCATCATTGCGATCATTTTTTTTTTTTTACACTATACCTGGGAACCTTCTAGTTACGGAGATATGGGGGGTCAAAGTTACAACTTTTTGACAAGTTTTTTTTTTTAACACAAGTTTTTTTTGTGAGATTTTGACTTTTAACACCTCCACGACCCCCGTACTATTAAATCCATCCATCAGCATAATGTTTTAAGCGCGTTACATTGAGTTCTACCACAAAACATGAGTTATAACCCAAAAAAAGTTGTTTCCCAGCAAACATTTTTGCGTAAAGTCACTTAGTTTGATGTAGAGCATGCTTGGTTAACGGCTTTGTGATGAGGTAGTTTACACCCTGTATGTTTAGTAGTATGTTACAAGAAGCGACTGCCTATCGAAACTCCACAACCAAGTTAGTACTGGGAAATACGACACCCCCAGAAAACAGGTTGTCAGACTTTCGGGCTGGTGCCGACTGTCAAACATCTAAAAATGGCAATCGGGACCTAGCTTAGCATACTCTCCGAGGCACGGAACAAACTATACCGAGTTTGCTCCGTGCCTCGGACAGTATGCTAAGCTCTCTGTTCTTTGTAATGGATGGTATGAAACTTCCGGGGTTGCGGGCCTGTTCGAAAGAGATACCGCGGCCCCGGAACGTAAAAGGCGAGGAAGGAACATGGATGGTTTTTAGTCAGTAAGAGTCTGACACTCCCTCCCGCTCCGCCCAGAGTGGGGGGGGGTCATTTGATGATTTCCCATCCTTAAAAAAAAAAAAAAACAATGGTATGAAACTTGACTTATCCGTGGTGCCACTGGGCCTATCTCAGTTGTAAACGTCCCTTTGTGCCTATTGGCCTTGGATCCCGTCTCATGCTGATGTGGACGAAAGTGAAAATTACGGTTTTTCTTCCTACCCTCAGCTATACTTTTCTGATTAATTTCGGTGCGGGATCTAAGTCAGTTAAAGTCATTTTCTGGGACTGAGACTTCCTCGAGCTTCATTGTATCGCCGTTTTTTTGGTCGTTGCCATTGCGGATTCTGGCTTTCAGGAGTTACAGTGGTTTGCGAATAGTGTGGCGGGTTTGTCCCAAAAAAAAACACGCGGTGCAGTATTTGAGGACTATCGATAGAAGTGAAGACTAAGTACTCTATATCTGCTGCGAGTTATGCCCTGCGCACGCCTAAGTGGTGCTACGCCGTAGCGGATCGGCTACGAGTGCTACGAAACGTTAGGTGACGGTCACGCGAGTTCCATGTCTTTTGTTCACTCAAAAAGTGCTCAACACGCCTAAAGACGTTTTCTCATAATTAAAAAATACAACTATGGATTTAATACCTTTTCAATAAATTACATAATGACTTCAAATTTTATTGAATCTAGCTTTTGCCGCGGATTCACTCGCGTTAATTAAGAATTTGACAATTAATTCAAGTTGTACTCTGCTTGTAATAATATAATTACTTAAATCACTTAATACTATAAACACTTAAAAAAAACTCAACTTATTCTCGAAGATCGACCTGTGCGGCTGTTATGTTTAACTCGTCACTTGTGTATGTCGCGTCTGTGCTGAAGATCCTCAAATCGCGTCGTGGAGACTTGTGGTTTGTTAAACAACATCTGTAAACTTAGATTGTCACTTACTTAGGATATCTTCCGTGATTTTACTAACATTGACTGAAATTTCGACGCTGTTGCGAGCTTTTTTTTTTAAATATTTTTATATTTGTATAAATTAACTAAACGTCGTGATCAGTTTCAATAACTTAAATACTTTAATATAACCTGGGGAGGGGCAGAGCATCCTTAAAAAAACATACTACTTGCTTAAAATTATTCTCTCCATTGTAAATATAATAAGTTATCTAAGTTGAAGCAATAAACTTTTTTATTTTATTAACCGACTTCTAAAAAAGGAGGAGGTTCTCAATTCGGATGTTTCTATTCTTTTTTTTTTAACCGACTTCTAAAAAAGGAGGAGGTTCTCAATTCGGATGTTTCTATTTTTTTTTTTATGTTTTTTCGGGCATAACTCCGTCGCTTGCCAACTGATTTGGAAAATTATTTTTTTGTTGGAAAGGGTATTCTTTCCAAATGGTCCCATAGCCACCAAGTCGAGGGAACTCTTCAAATTTTATATGAAAACGAGTTGCGATTTTGGTATTTTCTACAACAAGTGAAGCATTTGCGTTTGATAAGACCCATTCTACCATTAGATCTGATGATGAAGCCATGAGTCACGGAACTCCATAATGAGACAATGTACCATAGTCGTGTTTGGGCTTGTTGTAATTGTAACGGTATGCACTTTCCATGTATCAAGCACATGTGAAATTGTGAACCACTTAAAAGTGAAAAATAAAATCTTTTTTTGCAAAAAATAAAACTGACTTCAAAAAAAAAAACAAAAAGTGAAAAATAACTTCAGCTTCTGAAGTCGGTGACAAAAAAACTAAAGCAATCAAACAAAGGTCACCGACTTCAGAAGCTAAAGTTATTTTTCACCTTTTTTTTTTGATGTCGGTTTTATTTTTTATTTTATAATGATCGCGGGTTGGGTTAATTTTAATAGTGAACCATAATAGCTTAAAACAGTGTTTGAACAACTTCTTTGATTTGTTTTTCCCGCAATTGTTATCGCAACGCGCTTGTCTCTGTTGATCTGATGTCATGTTTATCTCTTGAGGTCTACAAATAACAGCTGGTACTAACGGCTTAGCATGTTTTCAGGGGCACGGAGTAAAGTCTTTACTCTTATTATACTTATATTGTCACTTACGGGATATCTTCCGTGATTATTTATTAAGTTGAGCTCCCGATATTTCGACGCTGTTGCAAGCGCCATGATCGCGGGTTGACTGGAGTATGCGGGTGGATGGAAATTAAATTGTTACGAGCAGACAAATCTGTCTAACCTCTTTCTTTGTATTTTGCTACGCGTACTATTGGAACTCGACACTTAATCACGACAAAACGCACTCACAGTATCACCAAGTTTTATGGAGATTAAAGCGTGAAAGCCTAAAACAGTGTTTAGGTACTCTTTTTATTTACTCGGTCCGATACATGTTTAGTTTTCCTTATCATCATGACTCTTTGTATAAACCGTCTTGTCCCGTCTAAACAAGTACTTGACCTTATTATAAAATAGGATTGAACAGTCATTCAATCTTATTACTTTTTGCGTAGGCCTTGCATAATGAAACAATTTAGACTTTTCACTCACAGGTCAAAAGAAATTACCTTTTTGGCGAATAAAATTAGATTCCAGTGGCTTTTAAGGCCTTAAAATTTTTCTTTACTTGATGGAGTATTAGGTCTTAAAGGAGCATTATAATCTATTTTTTGGTTAGGCATTTACACTTTTATAATCATGTGCCACATCGTGATATTTAAATCAAGTATTGAATTACCATGATAAGCGTAAAACGAATAGTTTTTTACAGCGCCTAATTTGTTTTACAATATTCGTAATCAAAATAATCAAAAGTCAATAATCAAGATCTACTTTATTTTTTTTAAGCTTTGATTATGCCCATGTGGTCCCACAGCTGGGCAAAGGCCTCCTCCATTCCTTCCCTGTGCGGTGTTTTCCCAACTTTATCTTTAGTTCTTTTATTTATAAATAGGCGAATCAACAGCTATAACAGATAAATAACAATTGTATAAAATGTGTAACACAAAGCCAATTACAGGTACACACATCACATCTCTTTAATTCTATTATTATAATTAATTATAATTATAGAAGTAGTAGGTAGTCAGTGTCCTAAAAGTCTGACAAACAGTCTTCCAGATTACCAAGTACTAACTGGGTTGTAGAGATCAGATCAGTCGCTTCATGTATTAATACAGGTATTCAACTGAATCCGGTTAAACTGAAAACCGACCCCAACATAGTTGGGAAAAGGCTAGGCAGATGATAAATTTATTATTATATTTATTGTTATATTTGATTCAAAAGACAAGCGCGTTGCTACAACAACTGCAGAAAAACCAAAACAAAGAACATGTTTAACACCCACGATACGACAACAAGTCTCTCCGATGCGATTTGAGGATCTTTAACACAGACGCGAAATAAACAAGTCGGTCGATTTTCGAGGTTAAGTTGCGTTAGTTTTTTAAGTGAAAATATCTTTAGGCGTGTTGAGCACTTTTTAAGTGAACAAAAATAATGGAACTGGCGTGACCGTCACCTAACGCTTCGTAGCACTCGTAGCCGATTCGCTGCAGCATAGCACTACTTAAGTAAAGTACTTCAAAACTGCACCGCGAATGTTTTTTTGGGACAACCCCGCCACACTATTCCCAAACCACTGTAACTCCTGAAAGCAAGAATCAACAGTGGCGACCACCAGAAAAGTAATGAAACTCGATGAAGTCCCAGAGAATTAATTTAACTGTCTAGGATCTTGCAACGAAATTCATCAGAAAGATATATTTTAGAAGTTACAGGGGGGGGGGACAAACATTTTACAACTTTGGAAGTGTCTCTCTTGCAAACTGTCCAGATTAGAAAAAAATGATTGTAGAAACCTCAATATCATTTTTAAACACCTACCCATAGATACCCCACACGTATGGGTTTGATGAAACAAAAATTGAGTTTCAGTTCTAAGTATGGGGACACCCATTTTTTTTTTTGTATGAACATCTTAATACGGTTCACAGAACACATCTACTTACCAAGTTTCAACAGCATAGTTCTTACAGTTTCGGAAAAAAGTAGCTGTGACAAACGGACGGACAGACAGACAGACAGACAGGCAGACAGACAGACATGATGAATCTATAAGGGTTCTATTTTTGCCATTTGGCAACGGAACCCTAAATAGACAAAGATTAGTTAATATGTAGGCGAACATTCTATAAAGACAAAGAATTTTGACATCAGCTACTTCCTGGCCGTGTCTCCTTAAACTGCAAAGCATACTAACCATAAACGATATTCCTTTAAAATTAAACACCGAACGGTGTCATGGCGACGAGAATTTCCCGTTTAAAGAAGATCGCGAGGTTAAAAGCAAAATTTTGTACGTCAAAGAGTTTAAAAATATTACGTTATATTAAAATGGAGCCTGAAAAATATGAGATAAAATGTGGAACGTTTTTAATATATGAAACCTAAGAGCTGGAGGCTCATAACAGCCGTATAAGTGAACTTTCAAGGTTAAGCAACACAAGTCAAGGCCGGTTCGTGGATGTATTATATTATAACAATATATATATAATTATATATATAATATCACTGGACATTAACACACTGCGCCATCTAGTGAGACACTCAGAAAGGCTTGTGCCGTGGACTCCAGATAGTTTATATACTAAATACATATACAGCGTGAAATTTTAATGGTTGTTTTCCCGCGGCAGGACGATTACCCATCAGTAGCACTATCGAAAAGCAAAGTTAAACCCAAAAAAAAAGTTTTTTTTGACGTGATAACGTCTTATAAATTGATAATACCAGCAACACTCATGAAAAATAGTAACGTTCCATGTTCCATAGTAACGTTCCACCGTTCCACGTGTTTTATTACATAAAATAATGATAATGACGTTTTTTGCGGAGTTTTAAAACAGGCCGACTCAAAAGTGTCCTTGTTACGTAACATCTCAAACGGTAAATGATAAATGATAAATGATAAATGATAAATGATAAATGATAAATGATAAATGATAAATGATAAATGATAAATGATAAATGATAAATGATAAATGATAAATGATAAATGATAAATGATAAATGATAAATGATAAATGATAAATGATAAATGATAAATGATAAATGATAAATGATAAATGATAAATGATAAATGATAAATGATAAATGATAAATGATAAATGATAAATGATAAATGATAAATGATAAATGATAAATGATAAATGATAAATGATAAATGATAAATGATAAATGATAAATGATAAATGATAAATGATAAATGATAAATGATAAATGATAAATGATAAATGATAAATGATAAATGATAAATGATAAATGATAAATGATAAATGATATTTATTCAGCAAGTAGGTTTTCTCAAACACTTTTACACGTCATTTTGACGTGATAACGTCTTATAAATTGATAATACCAGCAACACTCATGAAAAATAGTAACGTTCCATAGTAACGTTCCATAGTAACGTTCCACCGTTCCACGTGTTTTATTACATAAAATAATGATTATGACGTTATCACGTAAATCTATCGTCCGTAAACCGACTTTACAGACAACCAATTTTTTTTTTTCAAAATATTATTAGAACTTATTGGGTTTTGTGTTGTATTATGTCAGGAGTAGTGATCAGCTGATTTATACGCGAAGTGCAACGACCGCACTGCTGTTCTGGACACCTCCCGCGCCCGGCCCGCGTTCCGCGTAGATGTTACTGTTGGTTCAAATCGCTTTCGAGTTTTATTTATCACATTGTTAATCTGCCATTTATTGAGTCTAATTTTTTTTTTATATATTAAACGATTGTATTACCGATACAATCTCATTTCACTTCGGGAAAACAACCACTAAAATTTCAGCGTGTATACCTTTTATGTTTGTAAATACATAACAAATGTCCATGCTCATCACACAAACATTTGCTCATACCGGGATTCGAACCCAGGACCCTAAGAACGTAAGGCAGCCTCACTACTGCTGCGCCATTGCGGGTCGTTCGGGTGTAAGGCTGATGACTCATTATCACGGCTGCTACATTTGAGCATACTCAACGACCCGCCAGCATTCTTCAGTCAACCCGAGATTATGGCGAAATATCGGTACCTCAATAAAAATAATAATCACGGAGGATATCCCATAAGTGACATTTTAAGTTTGGCTGTGAACCGTAATAGCTCATGTTCACCAAGAAGATAACAGTCTGATTATCTAAAAACAGCTGTCAATGTAACATGTTCCTATACAAAAATATATTTTAAACAGCTGTTTTTAGATAATCGTCCGTCATCTTTTTGGTGAACATAACCTAAAGCGATTACATGAGCTAAACGCGAGTTTTATAATTACTAAAAGTATATGATTCACTACCATAAACAAGACCAAAAAATATATGATATTCTTCAGGATATATGCTAGCATGATCGTGGTTTGAAAACATAATACAATAAATTTGACTCGGTAAAAAAAATCACGAACTTATCTCTAAAAATATCTTTCAAACAAAAAAAAGCTTACTAATCTTATCTTCTAAAATACTACGTGCTGAGAGTAGGTACACAATTTTTTTTTTTCATATTCATAACTTTTGTTTTTATACGCATTACTTATTACTTTTTTCCCGGAACCTTTCAGTTCGAATAACAAACGAACAAAATAAATGAAAACCGTACAATATCCGTATCAGTACAGGAATTATTATTAAATTATAATTACGGAAGCCTCTAGGCCTTTTCGATTTACTCGATGAATAAAATAAAACAGGAAATAAAATAGAACGATTTATGGTTGCCAGATAATGGAATACCTACAGAGTATATGCAACCTTATCACGCAGCCGTCAAACAAGCATTCTGTACATCAAACTAAGTAACTTTACGCAAAAATTATTGCTGGGAAACGACTTTTTTTGGGGTGTAAAAACGTGTTTGTGGTAGAATTCAAAGTAACGTACTCAAAAACATTGTGCTGATGAATGGATTGAATAGTTCGACGGTTGTGGAGGTATTAAAGTAAAATCTTACATTAAAAAAATGTAGTTATTAAAAGTTGTAACTTTGACCCTCAATATCTCCGTAAATAGAAGGTTCCCAGGTATGGTGTGGAACAAAAAAAATATCGCAATGACGGAGAGAACAAGTGCCTTTCGGCTTCGTTAGTAGGTGTTTTACATTCTTTATGTAGTTGAGAAAGGATAAATTGATGTATATTCAGTATCGTTCCCCTGCCCTTTTTTTTTTTTTTTTTTTTTTTAAGTATGGGAAATCATCAAATGACCCCCCCCCCCACTCTGGGCGGAGCGGGAGGGAGTGTCAGACTCTTACTGACTAAAAACCATCCATGTTCCTTCCTCGCCTTTTATGTTCCGGGGCCGCGGTATCTCTTTCGAACAGGCCCGCAACCCCGGCAGGCTTCGGCCCTTGCGGGCCCCTCTCTTTTTGCTGACATCTCTTTGAGGCGCGCGTGGAACACGAACGCGCCGTCGACACGGCCTGTCGTCGTCGTTAGACGGCCGGACGGCTAGCTAGATCGTTCCCCTGCCCTTAGCTGAATTTATGTCGCAACATGTCTTTTTCTCCACTTCTCTATGTCATTTACAGCTGTTACCTTCTCTCTAACCACATCATCGTGTACACAGTCCATCCTTCATTTATTTGTTCTTCTTCTACTGTTAAAGTCATCCACATTCATACTCAAAACTTCCCTCCGCATCAAATGCCAAACCATGACCGCCATTACCTGACAACTTTTAAGTCACCGGCACCACTTTCAGACTTCCTCATATGTATTCAATTTTTATTTTCGGAGTGAACACGTCTTTAGGCGCGTTGAGCACTTTTTGGGTGAATAAAAAAAATGAAACTCGCGTGACCGTCACCTAACGCTTCGTAGCACTCGTAGCCGATCCACTACGGCGTAGCACCATTTAGGCGTGCGCGGGGCACAACCCGTAGCATATATAGATTACTTAGTTTTCACTTCTATCGGCAGTCCCCAAAGATAGCCCCGAATGTTTTTCAACCGACTTTGAAAGAGGAGGTTCTCAATTCGACTGTTTTTTTTTTTCTTTTCATTTCGCGTTATACCGCACATCTCCCTTATTTTTTGCAATTGGGACTGTGATAGGCAACCCCGCAGCAGCTCTATTCTATATTTAAATTCGTTTTTCTCAAGTTGACTGTAATAAATAGTTGCATGACAGCAAAAGGTACGAATTACTGGCTGGAAGAATCTTGACGTGTAAACCATAAAACCATCCATCAAAGCCGCCTTTTAGGGGAATCGTCATGAATACCTTTTCCTCTTGACATGTATACGGCACTTATTCAGAAACATGTTTCATGTTTTGTTTGACTAACGTAAGTACCAGTTTACCGGTACATATAGCCGACATTATAAGGGCCACTTTTATTTCAGAAAAATAATTCAAAATCAAAATCAAAGCATTTATTTCAAGTAGGCCAGTTACGCCTGTAACTTTTGAATTGTCGAAACAAAATGAACATTTAAAGTAGCTACAGTCCCAGTCACAAGACATAAAAACTGTGAAAGTACTGCAGTTGCCCATTCCCTAACGTAGATCTCTATGGAGAAGAACGGGCAAGACCCTCCATGGACACTCATTTAAATCAAAATATTGTTACAAAATCTTGGTTACATCATTCATATTGAGATGGTATATTATGTGAGAACAATATAGCAAGATGTGCACGTTAAAAGTGTCCATAGAAAAACAAAAATAAAATACAACTCAAAACTAAATAATTAATTCAAATAAACCATGGCGACTAAGAGATGACCAGTCACAACTGACAGTGCCCGTTCACAATGAAGGGTCAGGTAACATGCGATTTCCTTCCAAACTTTAATTATATATGTAAAACCAAAGCACTGGGGCCTATTTCTGTTATTTTAATAAATTTGTCACTCCTACACGATTCCATTCCCATCCCATTATCATTTTGCTTTAAGTTCGTAATCTGCTAAATTCACAATGGTCGATCATTGGTCGGTCAATGGTCTTGTAATAAAATTATGTTTTAATGGCATTGTGGTATTGCCATTATTATAAAACCCCTAGTACAAATGGTTTTCGAAATCTACTACTAAATGCGAACATTTATTCATGCCAGATTTCATGTACGAGATCACCGTTCTATGATATATCTTTCAATGGAGTGTCAGTGGTTGACCATTGAGAAGTCATAATGGCGGCATTATATTAGTAGATTAACAAACTTTTCAAAACTTGACAGAACTTGACCATTATGCAATCAATGATCGATTATTTTGACACTATTGTAATATCAGAATTGAGGCCCAGTTTTCTAAACCAATAATTTAATTCAATTCACGATATCCATCGTAGTGGCCATTGGTCTCGAAGACAACTATAGTTACTGCAAATTAACCGTTTAGAACTTTTAATTTTTGTTGGCTTTAGATAACATACCAGCTCGTCTGTTCGCTGGATAATTTGATCGAGTTTAAGTGACTTCAGTCCGTCGGAGAGCAATAGCAAACTAAAGTGGTAATGACCCTCTCGACTTACAAGTTGTAAGTTCAAATTTAGTAGAAGTTTTGTCTGTAGAAGGTCCGAATCCATACTAATTTAACAAATGCGAAAGTAAGTTTGTTACCTTTTCACACCTAATCCAAAGAAATTTTGCCTATAATTGCCAGGTGTACAGCAACGAATAGGGTGCATCTCGAAAAAAAAGTAGTGTTCCCGAGAAAAACAACAATATTTTTCTTAGGATAATAGTTGACGCCATGTGACTTTCAAATCATGATAGAAGCATTTTGAAGCTGATTATATCAGCACAGTAAGGCGGTTTATTACTTCAACTTCCTTCGCAGGCAAACATTTTGTGCATTTAGTGACTTTTCTTAAAATGGTTTACAAAAACATCCAGAGAAAACATATGAAAACGGGTATTTATCGCGAATTTATCTTTAAATTAAGCCCGCGCCGTTTCGAACGGATTGCACCAACCGTGGTCGCGGGGAGACCGCAGTACTGTACCGCGACAGCAAAGTGAAGGCGTTTATTCAACTACCCTCACTTGATCTTCATAAATGTTAATTAGGGCCGGTTCACACTAGAACAGCACGCTACACTGCCGTTTATTAAGGCGATTTCACTTGGCGAGTACACTTAGTAATCACTGGATGATGAGGGATATTTATAATGTGTTCTGATCGTGAAAGTTTAAAAAAGACAAAAACCAACATATACCAGAAAATGTGAAATCCATCAGCTTGCACTGGACCTATATGTGTTGAATTCCGGCCCACTTTCTCACACAAGAAGGATTCTGGACGTTTGTCACGGCCGTAGACATTGTTATGTAGGCTGATTTTACATTATTTTTTCCTAGCCTGCTCTGCCCCAAAATTTTCATAGATAGTGCTGCCGTCTGTGTGTTTAAGGACACAAACTTTTCAACTGTTTGACTGTTTTACAACTGTCATCAAGAGAACAGCTATTTTAGAGATCTTGTCAGTGAAGTAGATAGCCCTGCGGTGACAGCGGTTGCCTTGTGAATAATAGTTCCCAAGTTCGAATCCGTTGTCAAGAATTACTTTTAGTATTTATTTGGTTGAACAGAAACTAACAAACTAACAGCGCCATCTAACAGTTGAGGTACACAGTTTTAAAAACGAAAACCAGAGTTGCGCATCTATTATATAGTGTATTATCTATGCTTACCTCCACTCTTTTAATTTCTCGTTTCAGTTCTGACTAAACCTGTCCAGTTCGTTCCGCCATCTCCTTCATGACTTGCCGCGACCGCGCCTCACTGTCAGGGCAATAGTTTCCTGCTATTTTGGCCCATAGATTGTCGGCATGCAGCAGATACGTCTTGCCCAGTCCCATCTGAATTGGGCAGAATTTTGAGCAATATCAGCTATATTTGTTTTGGAGCGCAGTATTGTGTTCCACAAATCAAATATTTTGCGAGATTTCTGTTTTTCTCTTAGCAGTCCTAATCAGCACGTTAATCGTCCCGAAAAGTTACACGGAGGTGTACCCTATCTATAATACACCCACATTTTGCCAAATTACCACCCTCCCTTACCCCTTACCCTCCCTTTCGGACCTCTAAAATGGAAAAACAATTGCAAACTTTATTTATCTGTTTTACCCCTATACCATTTCCCCACCCACATAAAAGCACAAGGGTAATAAATAACAAAAAAGATAACACCCTCAAAAGACATTTTAATTTATTCTTTACTACACATTATCATTTCAAGTGTACAAAGGGTCCTATTGTCGCCATTATTTCATGTTAAAATTCAACATTTTCATTGCGAGAAATGATTAAAATTTTGAATGGACTAATTATAACTTTACTGGGATGCTGCCACTGTAAAACTCACAGTGAAAGTGAAATGCAGAAAGTAAAATCATGGTGCCCATAGTTATTTTACTTGACTTTGTCGCAAATATTGAGAATCAAACACAGGGCGTAACCAACTTTATCATGAAGCCATCACCAAGCATTTTGTACATCAAACCAAGAAACTTTACACAAAAATTATTGCTGGGAATCAACTTTTTTTTGGGGTGAAAAATCATTTTTTGTGATAAAACTCAATGTGAAGCACTCAAAACATTGTGCTGATGGATAGATTGAATAGTTCAGTCGTGGAGGAGTTTAACGTAAAAATCTTACAATAAAACTTATATTTAAAAACTAGCTTCTGCCAGCGGCTTCGCCCGCGTGAAGTTTGATTATTGTCCCATGGGATCTTACTACCGGAATAAAATGTATCCTATGTTTTATGTGGGTCATAGCGTGATGATATAAACGTAAGAGTAAACAAATATAATAATAACAAATCTCCGAACTGCTAAGCTATCGGGAGTTACACGTGTTATTGTGAGTCAACTATAAAAGATAGACATATGCTGTCTTGGGATATTTTTTATATAATTTTATGTGGAATATTTCCGTTATACATGATTTCTATGTAGCTTTAACCATTAAGGCTGCACACGCGACGGTAGCTAAAAAAACCAAGTAACTTCTCCCGTTTTCCCAACATTTCCTTTCACTGCTCTGCTCCTATTAATGGTAGCGTGATGAAAAGTATACTATTACCTGCTCAGGAGTATGTAGAATAATTGTACCAAGTTTCGTTAAAATCCGTCGAGTAGTTTTTTTTTCTATAAATAACATACAGACAGACAGACAGACAGACAGACAGACAGACAAAAATTTTACTGATTGCATTTTTGGCATCAGTATCGATCACTAATCACCCCCCGATAGTTATTTTGTAAATATATTTCATGTACAGAATTGACCTCTCTACAGATTTATTATAAGTATAGATAGAAGATATAGATAACTGGTCAAAAAGTTTACATCTTTGACTCCCAATATCTCCGGAACTAGAAGGTTCCCAGTTATGGTGAAGAACAAAAAATAATCGCAACTACGAGAAGAACAAAGTGCCTTTCGGCGTCGTTAAAAGGTTTTTTTTATACCCTTTAGATATAATAACTAGACGGACCGACTTGTTAGTAGGAACAAGTATTGGATTACGATTTTCGAGTTTTACCCCGTCTATAGCTCGTAAATATTTGAATGTCTTTGTTCAGAATAGATTGGTGGTTTTACTTTTTTCCGAGAGCACTAAGCTCTGTAGTATAATGGGTGTAAAACACCTCTTCACGAAGCCGAAAGGCACTTGTTCTCCCCATCAATGCGATATTTTTTTTGTTCTATACCATACCTGGGAACCTTCTAGTTACGGAGATATGGGGGGTCAAAGTTACAACTTTTTGACCAGGTTTTTTTTAATACAAGTTTTTTTTTGTAAACTTAACCTCAAAAAAAAAAGTTGTTTCCCAGCACTAATTTTTGCGTAAAGTTACTCAGTTTGATGTACAGAATGCTTGGTTAACGGCTTTGTGATGAGGTGGTTTACACCCTGTATTGTGTAAGTAATCTATGTAGCATGCTTTTGGTACGGTCATGACCTATCTACCTACACTAATATTATAAAGGAAAAGTTAGTATTATTGTGTGTGTGTGTGTGTGTGTGTGTATGTTTGTAATGAATAAACTCAAAAACCACCGTGACGATTTGAAAAATTCTTTCAGCAATGGATAGCTACATTATCAGCGAGTAACAAAGGCTATATTTTTTCTCCGTACTCCTAAGGGAACGGGAACTACGAGGGTGAAACCACGTGAAGTCCGCAATTTTTTTTATTTTTGTTTTTTATTGTTTGTCCTCCAATTCAATTTTTTGTTTTCTCTCTTAATACTGATAACATCCCCAGGGATCGATCTTCAAGATTTAGCAAAGCTTGTGCAGATAAATCTGGGAATGGTTGAAAATTCATTACATGAAGATACTCTTTTTGTTTCTCGCTCTAGCAAATGACGGTTCTGAGCAACAGAAAAAAGCAGGAGCACGACAAAAAGGCTAAAAAAACAAAAAAAAAATAGTCTGTCAATTATTTTATCAACAAATATTTGACCCGTATTTTTTCTTTTGTTACCTAAACCAAAATTGACGAAGAAATGACGCTTATAAAATTCTCAATACGTCACGCCTTGGTATAATTTTTAGCGAGTTCTGACGTCACGAGCCCGCAATCCCGAGTTTTGATGCGAAATATTCATTGATTTACAAAAACAAAAAATACGTGTCCATTATTTTCCGATACTCTAACTGACGGACTAAATAGATTTGCAATTCTTTGAAACTGTCATGCCTATACTGAACCTTCTTCGAACATATTTGTACAGTGTACAGCTGTTTTACAGTATCTAATTATAATTTTGTAGGTAGTAATAACAGTAATTTTGTGAGTTTGTAGTGTTATAGAGAGAAATGCTAATTTTGACGTCGGGTGTAACTACTGGGTACTCGCATCTAAATATATCTCTTCTGCCATTGTTTTTATTAGCTTAGCAGTGTGTTTAAGGTTTATTTGTCTGGAATCTTTATCTACCCTCTGAAGAAGCAGTGGTGCTCTTTCATCATCATTATAACCATTTTCATTTGGCCCCTATCAAAATATCAGCGCTGTGACAATTTTTTAAATGTTACAGCACCATGCTGAGGTAAGGGCCTTTTGGTCTCATGTAGGACCAATTTAGTTTAATGTACGTCTTATTTCGAATTTTTCTTGTAATACTTTCGTATAATTTTGTTTTATGGTAATTTAAAAGCTCGTGGATAAAAATAATAACAGCCGCTCGGGTCGATCTTAAGCTTAAACCGTGCTTGCCTAGGTTGGTCTGTGGATGTGTAATCACTCAAAAAGGCTTTAGGTTCTTAGGGTCCCGGGTTCGAATCCCAGTAGGACCAAATGTTTGTGTGATGAGCATTGACATTTGTTTCAGAGTCATGATGTTTATATGTATAATAAGTATATATTTACAAAACAAAAAGTGTATTATGTAGTACATCAACTGTCTGGTGACCACGACACAAGCCGTGCTTAGTGTGGCACTAGATGGTGCTGTGTGTAATGTCCAGCAATATTTATATTTGTCAGTCCTGGCTGTCATTTATAGATCTTTGACAGTCTTTACAGGTATTCAGTGGCTCAAAAAAGTCTGACAACTAGTCTTATCAACTTTTTCACTATGTTCAAAGCTTGCTGAGTATATAGGCTAGTCTCTGCAAGTCTCAAGACTGCCTCGCGATCTTCTGTAGTTCGTCTACCTTTTGAGTCTTAGGTCCGTGTTCACCAAAAAGATGACGGACAATCGTCCGTCGTCGTCCGTGCTACAAACAGCTGTTTAAAACACATTTTTGCATGAGAATATGTCACATTGACAGCTGTTTTTAGATAATCAGACTGTTATCTTATCGGTGAACATGGACCTTAGTCTGCCAACGTTCGATTTAAAAAAAAATAACAAACACTAAACTTCACATAGTGTTTTGTTATTTATAACAGCACCAGTGCTGTCAATACGGTGAAATAATATTGCATGGAAACCGGCAAGTCCGAGTTTGAGGAAAAACCAATTCGAAGTCATAATTTGTGACCTCTGCCAACCATGTCCGACTTTGCATTTCTCCCACATAACGACTTTCAGAGGTCTATATTACATGTCGTGAGGAAACCGGCATGTCCTAGAACCAAAAATTCGAAGACATGTGACATCTACCAATCCGCACTGGGCCCGCGTGGTAGATTATAGCCCATTCCCTCTCATTGTGAGGAGGCCGTGTCCCAGCAGTGGGAACATTATAGGCTGATGATGATGATGATGATGATATTATGACAGCCGAGCTAGAATAACAGTTTTAACGTACTCCGAGTCCCCTTATCTGGTTAACGCTATTCCATTAATAGTCTGACCTCGGATAGCACTGCTTAACATCAATGATCCAGCTGTGTGGCTACTACTAGTTCACCATGAGCCTCATCATCATCTCAGCCGAAAGATGTCCACTGCTGGACGTTGGCCTCCCCCAAGTGTCGCCACATTAACCGGTCACCTTGCGACTCGCATTCACCGGATTCCCGCAACCTACACAAGGTCAACGGTCTACCTAGTGGGAGGTCTTCCAACGCATCGTCTTCCGGTTCGCGGTCGCCACTCCAGAACTTTTCGGCCCCATCGGCCATCCGTTCTGAGAGCAATGTGCCCTGCCCACTGCCACTTAAGTTTAGCAATTCTTCGGGCTACGTTAATGGCCTTGATTCTCTTACGGATGTCTTCATTTCTGATTCGATTACGCAAGGAAACTCCGAGCATAGCCCTCTCCATTGCCCTTTGGGTGACTTTAAGCCTTTTGATAAGGCCCATTGTGAGCGACCACGTTTCGGTCCCGTATGTAATCACTGGCATCACACACTGGTCATAGACTTTCGTCTTGAGACACTGCGGTAAGTTGGACGAGAAGATACCGTGCAGCTTTTTAGATTCGACGATTGACCTCTTTCTCGAAGTTAGACCTACCTAACTGGACCGTTTGTCTCAGTATACGTAATCGTCTACAAATTCGAGTGTAGTCTCTGATCTTGATAGGAATGGGTGTGACATGGGCAACATGACCTTCGTCTTGTCATGTTCATTTTCAGACCCACTCTTTTGGAAGCTCTACTGAGGTCATCGAGCATTGTACTGAGGTCCTCCATGGTCTCTGGCTTTATACTACTGGTCCGGTCATTTGGTAGTTTTACTTGGAAAGTTTTCTTGTAGTTTGTGGCTCATTGTACTGAGGTCCTCCATGGTATCTGGCTTTATACTACTGGTCCAGTCATTTGGTAGTTTTACTTGGAAAGTTTTCTGGTAGTTTGTGGCTCATTGTACTGAGGTCCTCCATGGTATCTGGCTTTATACTACTGGTCCAGTCATTTGGTAGTTTTACTTGGAAAGTTTTCTGGTAGTTTGTGGCTCATTGTACTGAGGTCCTCCATGGTATCTGGCTTTATACTACTGGTCCAGTCATTTGGTAGTTTTACTTGGAAAGTTTTCTGGTAGTTTGTGGCTCATTGTACTGAGGTCCTCCATGGTCTCTGGTTTTATACTACTGGTCCAGTCATTTGGTAGTTTTACTTGGAAAGTTTTCTGGTAGTTTGTGGCTCATTGTACTGAGGTCCTCCATGGTATCTGGCTTTATACTACTGGTCCAGTCATTTGGTAGTTTTACTTGGAAAGTTTTCTGGTAGTTTGTGGCTCATTGTACTGAGGTCCTCCATGGTCTCTGGCTTTATACTACTGGTCCAGTCATTTGGTAGTTTTACTTGGAAAGTTTTCTGGTAGTTTGTGGCTCATTGTACTGAGGTCCTCCATGGTCTCTGGCTTTATACTACTGGTCCAGTCATTTGGTAGTTTTACTTGGAAAGTTTTCTGGTAGTTTGTGGCTCATTGTACTGAGGTCCTCCATGGTATCTGGCTTTATACTACTGGTCCAGTCATTTGGTAGTTTTACTTGGAAAGTTTTCTGGTAGTTTGTGGCTCATTGTACTGAGGTCCTCCATGGTCTCTGGCTTTATACTACTGGTCCAGTCATTTGGTAGCTTTACTTGGAAAGTTTTCTGGTAGTTTGTGGCTCATTGTACTGAGGTCCTCCATGGTCTCTGGCTTTATACTACTGGTCCAGTCATTTGGTAGTTTTACTTGGAAAGTTTTCTGGTAGTTTGTGGCTGCTACTAGTTCACCATGAGCCTAATCCAGCTTGAAACTACTAGTCCAGTCATTTGATAGTTTTACATGGAAAGTTTTCCGGAAAAATTTAAACCCTCCCTTTTACTTTTAGAGCACCAAATGACTGAACGATACCTTTAAATAATAATTAGGTACAGGTATAAACTTCAGCGCTGAATAACTTTTCCAAAGAGGTTAGTGAGCACCTTGCCACCTACAAAGTAGTATTGTCTGTCAGTCTACCCCAAGAGCACAAAGGAAATCTCAGACACAACTAACTTCATAATGGACGGTACTTAAAATATTATTATGTTCTTTATTCGTTGAGTGGTAAGGTTGAAGTTTGGCCAATAGGGAATAAAAGGAGTTAAATAATATATTTTCCTTTGTGACAAAAGAGGTTACTTTGGTCCTAGTTCTTGAGGTCTTTAAAGAGGGCGCGCTTTTGTAACTTCTTGAAGATAAATACAGTGCAATGTTGCCAGCTATAATAGTGAGACTGTAAGGCCGTATACACGTACAACGCTGACTGCCGGCGCCGATCTGCCAGCGGCTATCGGCACCGATCCGCGCAAGTAGTCGGCGCAGGCAGTCTCTATAGTTTGTGCCGACCCAGCATGGATAAGCGCCGACAATTTCTGACGGCATAGGTAGGTCGGAACTTATCGACGACGATCGGCGCTTATCGGTGCCGTTAGGCAGCGTTCTTTGTGTTTACGCACTTAGGTGATTGTCACAGGATACCGCTGGTTCAGTCGGGCGGAAGCAGCGAAGCGAATATATGGGCAGTGCGCTTTGTTGACTAGCGGTGGTCATTCTTATCATCCGTCAATGATAAGGATAACACACATTAAGCATCAACAGATTTCACGCCAATGCCAGTACTAACTGGGTTGTAGAGGTCAGATAGGCCGTGGCTCCATGTAAATTACTGGTATTCAGCTGCATCCGGTTAGACTGGAAGCCGACCGCACCATAGTTGGAAACAGACTAGACAGATGATGAAGCAGAAATAATATCTACTGTTTTCGCATCGTAGCAGGTGGCGGGCAGTAATTTCTGCCTACCCTCATAGGAGTAAGACCTGAATTCTTGTCGCGCTGATGGTTGGTTGCGCATGGTCGGTCGCGTTCGAGTATACATTGTGTTATAAAGGTATTAAAAAAATATAAGGTGTTAAAAAATTAATTACAAGGAACTTGAATTGTTTGGAATCACAAATATAAAATAATCACGAAAAAAATGTATTTAAGTAACGATCCGTTTCAAAGATAATTATGCAATATTTAAGCAAATTGGCTTTCAAAAGAGCAGTTCGGAAGTTCTATTTAAAGTCCGACTAAATTGCTTTCTTCTCAGTCTTCGATAAAGTCATATTAATTATTATAAGGTTTGTCGTTTTTCGGTCTATTTGTATGTTTTTTTTTTTGTTAATATATATTAGTTTATTTTATATGCCTATATATGTATTAATATGTATACCTATTTATGTGTTTTAATTTTTATGCTTATAAATGGTATTTTTATTTTTATTGTACTCTATCACACACAATACTGTATTATTTGACCCAAAGGTTGACTGGTAGAGAATGCCTTGTGGCATTAAGTCCGCCTATGTACCACTCTTGTACATGAATTTTAAATAAAAAAACCGGCCAAGTGCGAGTCAGACTCGCGCACCGAGGGTTCCGTACAAATTTTATTAAAAATATTTTTATGTGATGTAACTAAAAATTTATGCTTTTCGCAATTTTTCCTTTATCTGTGTTATAAGACGTTGCTTCGTACCAAATTTCAAGATTCTGAGTTCACGGGAAGTACCCTGTAGGTTTTGATTCCCTTGCGAGTGTCGAAAATTTGCGGCATAAACGGGAGTATCTTTTGATCGCGTTGACTTAGAAGTTTGATTTTTTCACAGCTCCAAGAGACCATAGATTTGAGTATTTGATATGAATTTCAGCTTGATACCTCCGCGCGTTCCTGAGAAAAAAGGTCTTGACAGACAGACAGACAGACAGACGGACAACAAAGTGATCCTATAAGGGTTCCGTTTTTACCTTTTGAGGTACGGAACCCTAAAAATGTGTGCGTGTACTAGCGTACACTCGTAAGAAGTGAAACTTCTTTATGACGTTATTATTAAAAAAAAACTACTCAAAACGGGCCGCAAAATACATTGGAAACATTTACCAATCCCTACTCCGCTGGAGAAAGTATACTTCAAATCACGCGTGGTAGGGATAAGAAAAAGATGGCGCGTAACGGAAAAATGTGACGCGTAACGAAAAAATGTTACACTAAATTTTTTTCCAACCCCGATAAAGAAGTTTCACCTCAATAAATAAATATTTTTACTGCGCACAAAATTATTCAATATGGGCACTTGACTGTACTGTGACTGTACCGTGCGGGGAGCTCCGCGTGGTTCGTTCACCCCTGCGACAGCGCAAACGTAGACAGCTGATTCTAACTTTCCCATTACGTTTTGCAGACTTTGGACTGGCAATGTTTTTTTTTGGAAATACTAAAAATGTTTGAAAAAAGTTTTATTTTTGTTGGAATATAATTTTGTTTTTTGATACCGAGTACGTACACGAAATTCTTGCAGTTAATTTTTTAACACCTTATATAAAACACCATAATGCGACGCTATCGTCAGCGGCGACCGACGGCTTTATTTTGTTCTCGATGACGTCACGACCGACCGTCAGTGCGACAAGAATTCAGGCTTAAGGCGTGAGTTTGTGTTATGTTATGCAGTAGACATAATCTCTCACCAAGTCGACGGTCGTTAAGTTGAGCTAGTGATGCGCTAAGTCGTTAATGAAGGGACTAGGGACGTAACTCATTCATCCATAGCGATTTTCCGGGTCTGTGCTATGCGATTGTCGCTTGATTGAAGTGGTAAGGGGTTAGTTCTATTTAATGGGAAATTATATAAGATGAGCTAAATAATAACAGCCACTCGGGCCGATCTTTAGGTTAAGCCGTGCTTGCCTAGGTTGCTCTGTGGATGGGTGACCTTACATACCGATTTTCCTCCGTACAACGGAAAGCACGTTAAGCAGTTGGTCCCGGCTGTCATTTGGCCATCTTTGGCAGGCGTTACAGGTAGTCAGTGACCCAAAAAGTCTGACAACCAGTCTTACCAAGTGGTATCGTATTACCTAGTGTTAACTGGGTTGTTGAGGTTAGATAGGCGGTCGCTCCATGTAAAATACTGGTATTCAGCTGCATCCGGTTAGATTGGAAGCGGACACCAACAAAGTTGGGAAAAGGCTAGGCAGATGATGAAGGGAAACGACATTCGTCTCAAAAAAGCGACGTTTAAGACATATTTTCGGATGCAGTTGAAAATCAGATCTTCAACGAATGATGTACTTTGCCTATAAAAGCAAGTTTTAAATGTTGTAACTTATCTTGAAATGTCTCCGCGACCACAATATTCCCTACTTAACTGATGGTTTATTTTAAATAGAAAACCGGCCAAGTACGAGTCGTACTCGCACGCACAGCACTAGCACCAACAATGTAATGAATATATATATTTACTCATGCTTAATGCTCGATGGCCAAAAAGTATGTTAATATAAACAAACTAATTATTAAAACGAATTATCAATATTTTTTTTAGAAATTTCTTTTTACGTTCAAGAAACCTAAATTTTTCAGAATGTAACTAACACCCTTTGCTCTTACTTTAGAAATTAGAGAGCATTTTTTTAAATCAACGGTTTATGTGATAGGGGATCACATAAACAATTGATTTAAGAAAAAACTTGGTAAAAAGTGATAAAAAATATTTCAGTGTAAATAATTGTGTGGGATACCCAGTTATTCACATTGATTTTTTTTTCAACCTTCAGGTACAGTAAGCGTTCATAAGCGCACAGGCACGCTAAGGATCATATTGCTGTGAACGCACGGGCAAGCGTCCGTGCGGCTGTATGTGTAAGCTGTCTCAATACAGTACCTACGCACACCACAGCCACAGAGTCGCCTACTGTCGCAAGTTGTCGCGTCGCTCTCCACGAAACATAAAGAAATATATTACCGTCTCTTTTGTTATGCACGCAGCAAACGCATGATCGTATTTGCATTCGATAGCTAAATTTCGACCATATTTACCAGGCGTTGATAGCTGTTTAGGTTAAGCAGTGGGTTCACGATCAACGTGTCTTGAGTTCAAATCCCGTTTACAAAATAAGGGTTTTTTTTTTTTTTGTAACAACTTTAATTAATATTTGTATTTTATGCAAAAACTATTTACTTAGGTATTTATTTTGAAATGGGTTCATGCTCATTATTTATTTTTATAAGGATTTAAATATAAGTTAATAACCCATCATAACTATTTATGTGATTGTGTAATATTTTTTCGGTGTTGGAAGGTGGAAAAAAAAGTCGTGCTGACAGATAACAACAATTGTTTTATTCGTTTCATTTATTCATATAATTAACAACTTTAATGAGATTTGTAACGTCACATTCCTACCTAGATATAAGAAGTTCTCTTGTAACCGTTCATAAGATTTTTTTGTGTATCTGTATACCCACTTTGAAGTCATTTTTTATTAACATAACAAGGATATTCTAATCACACAAATATAATTGTTGATACCCACTTCTATCTATCGGTATTCAACAGAGCTTACTAAAAACTAATACATAATTTAGACTTCGTGAACATGTTTTTTATGTGACGTCACAATAAATGTAACTCATATTGAGGTTATAGTTTAAGTGTTCATTTTCCCGAAGAAAAGAAGATTGAAACTAAACCTCAATTTAGGAATTATTCTATATTATTATATTATATATTATTATAGACGTATTACAAAATGTTTAGTGATATTCACTAAACATTTTGTAAAACGTCTAATTAAAACTAGAACATTAGGATTAATATTTTGTATAACCCCCATTATTTTCAATGCAGTCAAGTAGACGTATGCGCATGGACCCCACAATGTTTCAACATATTTCGGTTCTTCTTAAATTTTCCCACACCTTTATGTAATGGGTTGTTAATTGTGTTATACATCTCTCATCTCGTGTATCCCACCTTTGCACTATCAAACCCCATAGATTTTCTATGGGGGCACTCATTCATCCATAATTCGACCTGAGTCTGTATTAGGGATTACATTTCTATCGGACCAGCGAGTGTTATCCTTGCGCCATAAATGAAGTCTACCCTTTTGACTTGATGTAAAAGTCTTTTCATCAGAAAAAATGGTAGTGATCCCGTCAAAGTCTAAATATTCCCGTGCGAAACGTAATCGTTCTTCTATATGTCTTTCTGTCAAGAAGGGCATTTTAGCTGATCTTCTGTGATGCAAGCCTTCAGCGTGGAGGGCATGGCGAACAGTTTGCGGTGACTCCGAGTGTGTCGTAGGTGTGAAACCATTGGTTTCATTCTCGCCCACGATATGTTGTCGCTGCGCTTCGCTAATAAGCGACGACCTTCCACTTCGTTGTCTACTTGCAAAGCTTGCATTTCTCTAAAACAAAAAAAAAAATATGTAAGGCAGCTGTAATACAGATGCTATAAATCAACACTTCACAATTCACTCTGCAATTGTAAATTCAATAATAAACACTAATTATTTATCTTGCATGATAGATTGAAAAAAAACAACGAATTATGTAAACCACAGGTCACCAAATAAATGGACAATTTATAATACCCATTCGCTTTTAATTTTTAATGTTTAAGTTACAATTCATAAATAATTATAATACTCACATTCAGTTCTATTAAGGCCACTTTTATGCAGCGCGATAATAGTCGCCCTCGCCTTAATATTAATATTTGCCCGCATTTTAAGAATCACACCAACAACAATACTGCTATCTATTAAACCACACGTCACCATCAACTACCACATTATATAGTGTATTATGTATGACTACAACCAAACGACAAAGTTCATTCCGATCAAGTTAAAATATTCATAAAACTCATGTCTACCTCACAGAAATCTAACTAAATTCTTGACTTATTTTTCTATCTACCTCCTTAACTTTACGAAATGTGTGAACAAAGCAAACAAGTTAAAGAATATAATATTTCTGTAGAGTAAAAACTTACAAAAAGTCTAAAAGTAACTGTGCGGGATTTGAACTCACGGCTTACTGATTCACTCTTAATTCTGGACGGGCCATCATGTCTTAGATATTACCATTGAAATTATGAACTACAACTAGTTGCTGACAATATCTATTTTGTTGAAAGTAGAAGGTCGTAAGTCAAACTAAACGTCAAGCTATTGCTTTGTGAGATTGCCTATCTACTTTTGGTCGGCACTGTACATCTATGGAAAGCCACCCCTAGTTATTTATAGTTTTTTATAATTTCATATCACTTTTGTGTAGAGGTTCACAGAAAACTCTCTCTCTTAATTTTAACTATGTAGTGCCAAGTCCTGAAGTAAAATGGCTGTGACATACTGACGGACAGACGGACAGGGCAAATCTAAAACGGTCTCGTTTTACCTCTTTGTTTACGGGACCCTAAAAATCGATTATTCACCATTTCTTTTTTCCTTTTTTCTAACTTAGATTAACATTAATTTCAAAATGAAGGACAAATAATTTAGAAGTTCAAATATAGATACAGTCCTTATTTCGGTTAAACGACACCCAGTAGTGTAAATAAAAGCCTTACAGAGTCGACAAATTAAACAAAACCTTACAATAAAGACGAAAATTGTATGAATATAATAATTAACACATTAATTAAGTACATTATTAAATTAGGAATATATTAAGGCTCATTTGTATGAGAATGGTTTCTCGCTCATCGGGAAGCAAGGAAATTCATGTCATTCTTGCGAGAGAGTGAGTGTTTAGTTTTCATTAGCTGTAAATATTGTAATTTTTTATGTGTTTTGTTCCTGTTCGGTTTAATAAATGCTTTTTCTTTCTATCTTTCTTGCAAGCGATTATTACTTACAAAAGTGATAAATAAAAAACACATACTGATATTTTTTTTAAATTCTACCTTATAGGGGAGTCGACAAAAGAATAATAATTAGTCCGTCATATAGATTATCAACAAATATTTGACCCGTATTTTTTCATTTTTTATATAAACCAAAACTTGACGGGGTTACGACGCTTTTAAAATTCTCAAAACGTCACGCCTAAGTATAATTTTTAGCGAGTTATGACGTCACAAGCCCCCACTCTCGAGTTTCGATGAGTTCTATCTTTGTCAATATTCATTGAAATACAAAAACAAAAAAAACGTATCCATAATTTTCCAATAATATAACTGACGGACTAAATAGATTTGCAATTTTTTATACTGTCGTCATGCCTATTTGATTTTATTAGTTAAATTCATTTAAAAAAAGAATTGTAATTCCAATTTTAAAATCAATCAGATCCAATTTGATTAACCACCACGGAAGTATTCTCCGTAGAGACCATTTACACGCATCATAATTTTAATCTCCTTTCAATAAACGCGCCTATATGCAAGGCAAGAAATTTTCCTCGTGTAAATGAGTCGTTAAGAACGTATTATAATTATGTAGGACTACATCTAAAGTATGTACTTAAGTTAATTAAAATTGAGATTTTAATTAAAGTACTGAGTTGTAAGGGGGATATTTCCTATTCGGAGGTTTTACGGTTTTTGGGTAAGATTGTAATTAGGCTAAGATCGTAGGGTTGTATTATGTGGTGGAAACGTATTATAATAATTATCACTTTTACGAGTTTTCCTTGGTTTCGTTTTCAAAAAGTGGTAGAAAGCTGTTTTGGCGATGATTTGCTTCGAATTTAATATAAATACTCCTTACTGCTTTTGATTTAAATTACTTTTTATTTTGACACATGTATACCTCGATCAAAGCTCGGTCAACCAAACATTTTTATTTATTTAATACTCATTTTTTATAGAAACATTACATGCGGACCTTTTAATTAAAAAAGATCGTATCCCATTCATACCAAAAACTTTGCTTCACAACTAGCTTATATTAAATTCTAGGAAAAATAAATACTCAACTTACTCCCAGGACATACGTTTTGCATATGCAAATAAATTCAACTGAAAGGGGTCGCAATAAAATATTTAATAAATTCCAGTTTTTTATTCAAGACCTTAAAAAATATATGAATATTCACTTAGAGTGGTTGAATTGTATAAAATGTTGGCCATTACTGTGTTATTGGATTTAGTAACAGAGGCTAATGGAGATCTTAGTATAGTCTGAAGGATAGGCATTAGGTATCCTTAGGGAATCTATCCGAGGAGGGGTTTTGTCGCGAGTAAATGGAGTAGGTATACAGGGGGGGGGGTGTGTAAACAACCATATTACGAAGCCTTCAACCAAGCATTCCGTTCATCAAACTAAGTAACTTGTGCAAAAGTTGGAACCATATGACCCCCAATATCTTCATTACTAGATGGTTCCTAGGTACGGTGTCAAACAAAAAAATGATCGCAATGACGGGGAGAACAAGTGCTTTGGTTTACAAACTGTAAATGATAAATGATATTTATTCAGCAAGTAGGTTTTCTCAAACACTTTTACACGTCATTTTTTTTTTTAAACTAGATGAGGCCTTTGTTTCGTTCCGGACTACTCTGAGAAGAAACAGCCGAAACAAACTCAGAGGTCATAGTCTCTTTTGAAGTCCAGACAATCTTGCTTAATTTACATGAGGACTATGCAGATTAGTGTCTGAGATGGTCTTTTGAAGAAAGAGCCACACAGATTTGAGTGGACCGGTCCAGTCAGTGCAAGCATTTGTCAGTTATCGTGCAGCTCGACTTATAACTCAAGGAGCTCAACGAAACGACGAACAATACCAAAGAAAGGACATTTGGGTAGGTCGCTTATAGTACTCAAACTGCCAGACAGATGCATAAACAACTGTATAAATATTATGCTAGAAAAGTCTCCATTCTCTATTATATAGGTCGTCGTGATTGTTCAAGCGTTGCGGTGACGTTGATCGAAGTTGCTTGTTGCACTTGTTTATTACTTTTTCAAGTTCTTTGTGTTTTGTTTCCTTCTTCCTTTGTGTGTTGAAGTCTCGAAATATGAAAGGCATCGCAGCTACCGCGCGCAGTCGATGTATTCGGCTGCATACAGTTGTACGTTCGACTTCGTTCAGTTATGAAATTAACTTCACGCAGTCGGCTGCAGTCTGCCTCTCACTCGGTTTCACAAGCGTCTAGAAATATGTCTCAGCTATGATGGTTATAAGGCCCGTTACAGACGGGCTGCGTTTTAATATAGGCGGTTTACACTCACCGATTTCTGTAAATAAGAAAAAAAACCTACCCATTTTATTATTACTTCCTTGAATTTGAACAGGACACACAGCAACACCTTCTAGATATTATCTTTTACCAACCGTTTTTTTTTCGGATGGGATATCATCAAATAACTTCTCCCACTCTAGGCGGAGCGGGAGGGAGTGTCAGACTTTTACTGACTAAAACCCATCCATGTTCCTTCCTCGCCCTTTATGTTCCGGGGCCATGGTATCTCTTTCAAACAGTCCCGCAGCCCAGGCATCTTTAAGCAAACGCGACTCAACTCTCATGGCGTCTTCCTAGAAAGTGTAATGCTCCTCTTACAAATTAGTTTGCGAAGCTATTAGCACTCAAACATATATCATGTATGTACATGTATCACTCAACTTGAAATGCAGTTAGCTAGTTTGAGAGTAGTTGTGTAGTACTTAATGGGACCCGTATGTCACTTTTGATTACTAAGTTAGATTTGATGTAACGTAATTTAAGTTTGCATTTACTTTATATGTGGGATTTTTTTATATGTAGAAGGCTATTTCGATAGCCAGTCAGTTTCTGGCCAGTCGCACCAAGTGGATATCACTTGGTGAGACTGGCCAAAAACTGACTGGCTGGTATTTCCCAGTATTAACTGGGTTGTGGAGGTCAGATAGGCAGTCGCTCCATGTAAAATACTGGTATTCAGCTGCATCCGGTTAGACTGGAAGCCGACCCCAACATAGTTGGGAAAAGGCTAGGCAGATGATGATGAGATGGCTATTTCGATGACCCGAATGGCGCAGCTGTAGTGAATCTGCCTTACTTTCTTGGGGTCCCAGGTTCGAATCCCGGTAGGAACAAATGTTTGTGTGATGAGCATGGACATTTGATTCCGATTCCGAGTCTAATAACTATGTATTTTACAAACAAGAAGTATTTATGTAGTATATTAATTATATTTTGTCTACTATAGAAACCTCGTTGCTTAGTATGGCACTAGATGGCGCTGTGTGTAATGTTCTGCTGTTGGTTATTTAATTATTTCAGTGTTGCCAAGGGGTATACCCAGTAACTGGGTCAGATAAACAATCGCTCCATGTTATAAAGGATGTAAATAGTCCCTTAAACGAAACTGAAAGGCATTTATTCTCCCCGAAATTGCGGTATTTTATTTTGTCTAAAATGGTAAGGTAACCTGGGAACTTACAAGTTGCAGAGATATTGGAGGTCAAACTTTCAACTTATTCACAAATTTTTTGAAGTCAAAACTTCTTTATGCGCATTGAGCAACAAAAATCATGGAACTCCCGTGACTCTCGCTTCGTAGCACTCGTAGCCGATCCGCTACGACGTAGCATCACTTAAGCGTGCACGGGCCACAACCCGTAGCAGATAAATATTACGTAGTTTCACTTCTATCGCAGTCCCCAAAGACTTTCTTTTTAATCTAAGTTTTTAATATTAACATATATTACAATTTTATATATTTTTACTTAACTTCACGTCTCCTGTACAATGCCGTTTCAGCAGAATGTTTTAAGTGCTTGATCCCTTCCGTAATAAGTGATTTTTAATTAACCAAATTAATTGAACAACGATCCTTTTTTTATTAAAGGTGTAAAACACATCACAAACTTTTTTATGTATGTTCCTCGATTACTCGAAGATGGCTGGAGCGATTTGTTTGTCTTCCCAGGTGATCCCATAATCATCAAGTTGGGATCTGATGATGGGATCCTGGAGATATTAAGAGAACTCTTCAAATTTTATAGGCACTCTTGATGTGGTTTAAGTAGTTTTTGAGTAAAAGTGAGAAATAAATACTTTTTTTCAAAAAATAAAACCGACTCCAAAAAACACAAAAACGTGAAAAATAACTTTAGCTTCAGAAGTCGACAATAAACTAAGTAAATCAATCGAGCAAAGGTCACCGACTCCTGAAGCTAAAGCACTTTTTAGTGTTTTTATTTTATGAATAAAATTTGGGAGAAGAGCAACCTTAAAAAACAGAACATTATCTGCCTTGCGTATTTTACCAACTAAAAATAGAACACAGGACACCCATAGAATGTTTACACACCATATTCGTACCCAATGAGGCGTGAACTGTACCTACGTACCCACTTATACAGGGTGTTTGGGCAGCTCGGCTGATTTTGCTAGAAAACGTTTTTATAGAGAAAACAAAAGCAGGGCAGCCTTTTGGACATCCGATAAAAGTGAAAACTAAGTAATCCAAAATAAACTTATGGTAACTTATGTATTAGGTAGGTTTTGACTAACCGTTCTCCCTTCGTCTTACGAATGTTCAATCAGGTCACGTGTCCTGACGCGAGTCTAACATTTTTAACCATCCCACAACACCGCTATAGAAGTTTTCACTTAGAAAAAATCGAACTACTATTTTTTTATTGTTAAGGGCAGTTCTGGTTTTCTTTTTCTTAAATACACCTGTGTGAAGCCGGGGCATATCGCACCTACAAACGAATATGTTTTGACGACTGAGTTATGAAAATAATAATTAGCTTAATTAATGTGACACTTAAACTTATTCCTTAAATAATAAAAGTAAAACACCCTGTATAAAGCATGCACAAATGCCAGCCCATCAAACTGCCCGAAAGTGAAAAATTTTCTAAATCAATCTTAAACATTATAGTTTATTGATAAAGTAGAAAATCTATGAAACCTAAAAGTTCTTAAATGTCACCACTCCTTTCTGATACACGCTGTATAACAGCTAAAAGCGGTTACCATCCGAATTTACCCACACATTAACCAAGCTTGCTAACTTGGTAATCAATTATATTTGATGGCCGCCTTGTCAAAAATGAGCGATGCCCAAAGAGTTCCTAATTCCGAATCGCAAACACGTTGGAATATTAATATTCTAATAGCCTGCTGTGGTCTGTTGTGGCAGATAGGTACCAAAAACAGGTGAAGTGGAAGATTTTAGGAGCTGTACTTTTAGTGTCGACTTTTAAAAAGTGACTAAGTGGCAATTAGCTCTTTGTGGTTCAAGCCTTTTTTATTTTTATTGAAATAAATAATTGATGAAGGATTAATTGGATTGGGTGGGTCACGTTTTTAGGATTAAACCGGACCGATGCAATCGGTGAAGATAGTCGTACGCTGGGTGCTAGAAGACGGCACTCGAAGCCGAGGCAGGCCCAAGAAACGCTGCCGTGACAATCATTAACCGATTCGTGGGAGAAGGTAAATTTAAAACAAAATTAGAAAGCCATGGGGGAGGGCCCCATGAATTTCCAATTTTGTTTAATATTTGCCCAGCAGTAGGACGGAGCAAGCAGACATAATCATCATCTGCCTAGCCTTTTATCAACTATGTTGGGGTCGGCTTCCAGTCTAACCGGATGCAGCTGAATACTCGTATTTTACATGGAGCGACCCAGTATTTACCCAGTTAATACGGTAATACGATACCACTTGGTAAGACTGGTGTCAGACTTTTTGAGCCACTGACTGTAACGACTGCCAAAGATGGACAAATGACAGCGGTGACCAACATCTTAAGGTGCTTTCCGAGACACGGAGGAATCTCGGTACGTAGAGGTGGTTACCCAGTCACAGACCAACCTAGGCAAGCACGTCTTAACACCCAAAGATCGGCCCGAGCGGCTGTTATTATTTAGCTATGAGCTCCTCACAGAGCAAGCTGACATAAAAAAAAATAGTTCGTCAGTTAAGGCAGTTAAAAGTTAGGTTGCGTTTTTAGTGGAACTAGTAGTGCGTCTCTGTTTACTTTTCGGTAAATAAATATATTCAAATGACGTCATATACGTTTTTAACGCACTGTATCCTATTAATATTTGTTTAGGTGAATTAGATTTTTTTTCGTCAAAAGTTTCTTTAATTTAGAAAAAAAATAGGGTTTTCTATTTCTAAATTAAAGTACCTTTCCCCACACTAAAATATTACAAACAAAGTGGAATCCTAATTGCAATCCCTCCCAATTAAGCCAGATAAGAGTGGGTTCACGTCAATCGTACCCCGAGTGGGGTTCAAACGACCCCTACTTGCCAATCCGACACTTTAAGCCCCATCCGGGGTACAAACCGCGATACATGTACCGCGAAAATTTCCGGGTATCCGCGCAGAAACACCATGTCTTGGATTAACACACATTTATTGGGATGATACAAAGGGTGTAAAAACACTCTTAACGAAACCAAAAGGGATTTATTTTCCCTGTCATTGCGGTCATTTTTATTTGTTCTAGATAGACCATACCTAGGAACCTTCTTGTTACGGGGATATTGGACGGCAAAGTTCGAACTATTTAAAAAGTATTTTTAAACACATTTTGAAAGAAAGAAAGAAAGAAAAAGCATTTATTAGCCCGACAGGACAACACATAAATTAAAAAAAGAATAATAAAATGGTAAAATTGTGATTATAACACTAGTTTAAAGTAAACATAATGAGATAATAAAAATAATAAAAAAATAATAACGAAATCACAAGAAAAAATAAACAAAATACAAAACAGAATTTGTCCTGTACAAGACCAAAAGGCTCCTATCTCAGCATGGTGCTGTAACATTTAAAAAAAAACGTCACAGCGCTGATTTCAATATTAGAACTTTATTTTTAACACCTCCACGACCCCCACATTACGTATGGATGGAATTGCAGCGGACCCTTGCCCAGCTGTGGGACAGAACAGGCAAACAAAAGAAAAATGAGTAAGGGTTTAAGCTAGTGTCCTATTTAACAAATACAAGAAAAATTACAATTATTACTTTTAAAAGTTCGGCAATTAAAACTTATGTCTGTGTCATAATTTACAAATGAAACAAAGTTTACAACAATTACTTTATAATTTCAGCAACTTCTCTAAAAAAACTTACAAATATGAAGCCTTTATAATAAAGGCTTATCATAAAATTAAAACTACAAAGTTCAATTGTTTTATCTTCTTAAATACTTACGTAATAGACACACAAATACGATAGGATTAACTCAAATGTTTAATGCGCGGTGTTCTGAATCGTCTAGATTCAGAACACCGCGCATTAAACACTCTGAAAATTAACATGTCACTGTTTGCGAGCTATTATTGCCATACCCTGTTCACAAAAGATAAGAATACATCCAATTAGCACTGAACTGCAGAGTGGAGTGACATTTTGCTTTGTCAGAATATTATTATCATCATCTGCCTAGCCTTTTCCCAACTATGTTGGAATCGGCTTACAGTCTGACCGAGTGCAGCTGAAAACCAGTATTTTACATGGAGCGACTATCTATCTGACCTGCACAACCCAATTCATACTGGGTAATACGATACCACTTGGTGAGACTGGTTGTCAGACTTTTAGGGCCGCTGACTACCTGTAACGACTGTCAAAGATGGACAAACGACAGCCGGGACCAACAGCTTAACGTGCTTTTCGAGACACGGAGGAAACTCGTTATGTAAAGAAAGAAAAAGCATTTATTAGCCCAACAGAACAACCCATAGAATAAAAATGGTGAAATTGTGATTATAACACTAGTTTAAAGTAAACATAATGGGAGAATAAAAAAAAAAAAAATATAGAAATCATAACAAAAAACAAACAAAATACAAAACAGAATTTGTCCTGTACAAGACCAAAAGGCTCCTATCCTCAGCATGGTGCTGTAACATTTGGGTTGCTACCCATCCACAACCAAAGCAAGCACAGCTTAACCTAAAGATCGACCCGAGTGGCTTTTATTATTCAGTTCTTTTCCAGAATATGTAAGTTCAGTTTTATACTAAAAATCTCAGTCTCATTAAGAAGGTTCAAATTCGACGTTCTACAAATCTCAGCTTCAAATTATATTTCAGTAAAGATAAATTTAAATCTGACAGATTTAAAAAAATATAACTTCGTAACGTCATGTCTACTGATATTAGAATATTTTTAGTATTAGAAAATAATAATACAAACTAACCCTGGGATCTAAAGTTAAGTTAAACTATTTACTTAAGTCTCTTAATACTTACTACCACTTGTATCTAAGTTAAGTTAAAGTAATTACTTGCGTATGAGTAACTTACTTAAGCAACCATTTTTATGCAATTAACGAGAATTTGAACGAAGTAAGGGCCGTCAAAGAAAACCAAGATAAGAATACTAACTTCAAGCAATTACAAAATTATAGCATTAAAATCTTATTTTAAAACTTTTAATTACTTCTTATGATTATTTATTTGTTATTAACTACTTTATTTTACTCAATTAATCACTATTACTTGTTTATAGACAAGGGCGTAAGTCTTTGTTTTGAAATGTCGTAAAATCTTCAATTTTAATATTCCTGACAACCACCTCAAATATAACAAACCTCAAGACACTTAACAGCAATGACACTTCGCAAAACATAATCAAAAAACGCCTCAAAAACTCGTAAACTGATTACGGAACCCACGAAACGCTTTTGATCAATTACTTTAGAAGTCATTACGAAAATTATTCTCCTACCCTCATTCTTCGACCTAAAAAGTAAAACTCCCATCAAAAATACATAAAACTCAACGAATCTAGTCAATAGAATATTTTCTGTGTAAAAAGTCGAGTCGAGCATTCTTCGGGATCGATTGGAGCTGAATAAGACTGCTCGGAATCGAATGAAAGACATCGAGTCCTCTGTCGAATCGAGTCGCATTGTGACAAATGCATTTTTTCCTCGTCCACACAAATGCTTTGGAATTTAATAATAGTTGAATGTGAAATATTGCTGGCACCGATTCCTTTGAGATTGAGGGAAAACTATTGGGTTACATTATATTAGAGGGATTGGTAGACAGCCAAACGAGATAGAAAAAATGGACTTTATTGCACACCATTAATAAGATGCCATTTGGATTGGCATGCGATGTATGAACGTGGACAAAGCTAAATGTGAAAGAACAGGTTGTCGTTTTGGAATTTCTACCTACCAGCGTAGTCCATGTTCCTTCCTCACCCTTTATCTTCTGGGGCCACGGTATCTCTTTTGAACAGTCCCGCAGCCCCGGCAGACGCCCAAGGGCGTCTGACTTAGCTTTTCATGCCGTCAAGCAATATCTCTCAGGCACTCTCAGACATGGTGGTTTCCCCACGATATTTTCCTACACCGTAACATAAGATAATCATGCAATACGAGCATGAGTCCATAAATCAGAGGTGTGTCTTGAATTCGAACTTGAGACCTATACTTGGAGACTAGGCTGTCACTACTATGGAAATATGTTTATATACTGAGGCTTGTGGATGGGTGACCACCCTTACATACCGAGTTTCTTCCGCGCCTCGGAAAGCACGTTAAGCAGTTGGTCCCGGCTGTCATCTGTCCATCTTTGGCAGTCGTTACAGGTAGTCAGTGGACCAAAAAGTCTGACAACCAGTATTACCAAGTGGTATCGTATTTCCCAGTATGAACTGAGTTATGGAGGTCAGATAGGCAGTCGCTCCATGTAAAATACTGGTAACATAGCTGGGTCGTAACATCTCCGGTCTTTTTTGCTCCAAAACGTGAAGTGACAAAGTTCTCAAACAAAATTTGAAATACTATCGTGCCAGCGACACGAAAAAGAATAATAAGACGGAGTTGAGAACAGTGACGCTCCTTTAACAAAGACTGAGACAAACCATTTATAACAATTAAAAACATTACATTTTTTTAGCACAATTGACAAAGAGCTAGTCACTTAGTGAGAAAGTTAGACTCGTCCGGGAAGCACCATTTTTTATGTTGTCTCTTTTTATAAGATGCCAGAACCATGTTGATAAACAGTTGGTTTGGGAGTATTCTGCGACCAAACAGACAGTATGTCTGGTATGTTACTGCCTCTACGATTGTGGAAAATTTTATTAAGATAGCGCCTGAGGTAGAAGGTAGGCTGATGTTTTTTTTTATATTAAATGGGTCTACTCTTGACCTGATTCTTGTCCTGAGGACAGAGATGAGGTCACCGATGGAACGAGCTAACTCAAAAGAAGCCTATTAACTCGCGACTAGATAGATAGGGGTTATTTAAATTGGGAACACCGACGCAGGGAATTCCACTCCTTAGCTGTGCGCATGGCAAAAGAAGTAGACAAGCGTTTCGCGCGAATGTGTGGAACATCGACAAAGTATGGGTGACAAACTGCTAGGGCTGAACTCCCGATGGAAGAAGGAATATGGCACAATAACTCGATAATTTGTCCGCTTTAACATTGCTGAATGGTAAAAGTATGGAAGCTGTTAGTTACAGACTCATAGGTATTTTAAAGTTTGAATAAGGAATAAAGATGTGTGAACGAGGCATAAGCATTGGGCACGTTCGACTTGGACACCACTCTTATGAGGTGTCGCAAAATGTTGGCAGAATTTAGCGCTTAACACAAAATGGGCTTGTTGCCAATTTGGTCGATTCAAACCAACATTTCGGTGTGTTTGAGACTATTGCTTGGGTGCACTTAATTAAAATACAATTCTTGATTGATGTTTTTGTAATGTTATACAAATGAGGAGGTATCTCTGCTTCCCTTTCTATCTGTAACCTTTTTCAAGGCTGATCGGATTTTGAAGGCATACAATTACACCATGACCCTGGTTTAGATCTTTTTTGACCATACCTGACCATTGTACTACGATTATATTGTAGGTACTATTGCCTGGGATAATTTTAGATCAAGACAAGGGCAAAGGCGCTAGAAGCGACTCGGTAATTAGTCAGAAAATCTTATTGACCTCGTGTCAGAGTTTATGCCACCCATTGGGCTTGTCTTTACATATCATAAAGAAATAATCTCTCAAGTATGCTGGATTCCTCAGAATTTTGGTCTTGTTGACTGGCTACTGTAGATACCACAGTTTCATTCAATTCCCTTGGAGATGATTATTTCTTGTGTATGTTAAAACTGTTCCCTCTTCCTTCTCCCTTTGTACTATGTTCTCAAAACAGCATATAAGAAAGAATAGAATAAATCCCTGACAATATGATACTTGTATAAAAATCCCAAATAAAATTATTTACTTATCCAATTCCGTATCCGCCCTTTTCTTTTTTCACACAAAGCTCAGTCTAGTATATCTTAACTTGCCCAAATGTGATTTATAGATGAAGTAACATTAAGGACGATTTCCACTAAACGCTTCGCATCGCACCGGATCGTACAATATTTTCCTAAACGATATTAAATCGTGTGCACAGTGTTTAAAGTATATATTACCTAGCCGCGCACAGCAGAATGACCGCGGGCGTCTTCCGCGATACGAGATCGTAGCCGACATTATGCTGGGATATGCGATGGGTGCCATTCGCCTGTCATCGTATCCGAGATGGTAAAAATCATCCTATATTGGACCCTTAAAAATTGTGACCTTGACATTTCAATAAACATAGGACGTTATCTCCAGAATAAAACCTTGTTTATGTCCAAACCTATGGCTGAGAAAATTCACGACAAAAATATATTTGTCACTGTCAGACCGGTCTTGAACTTGAATAATGTACTTACGACAGACGAATTTGATGAAGCCGTATTAAAAAAGTCGTTGGGGACTTCGGATATCAGCAAAAAATAAGCTTAAGTAAATTATTGGGGCTTTCCGAGATTTCGGGAGTACGCCCGTTCGTAGGAGTTCACATTTTTTACTGACAACGTTCGAGAAAGCACTTTGCACGACGGTGATAGGGTATAATATAGATTAGCTGTCGGCGTATAACTTTGAAAGTTTTCACCAGAGACTTTAAACTAGATATAATTCTTGGTATGCTATGACTGAGCTGAAAGTCTTTAAATAGACTCCGGACTTAAGTAGGCCGATGCAAGAAAACCCTTGTCAAGTGGAGATCCATTGATGACTCTGCCCTGGAGTAGCGCTCAGTGCTACGAAGCTCGCTCCGGCCGTCTGGTCCCGTTCTTGCATAACACATCCATACAGGCTGTGCTACACAATTGCCCTGCTACGCCGTAGCAGATTGACTACGAGTGCTACGGTTTTATGGAAGGGACAAATGGTTATAGAGAGTGAGCCTACATTAATCGCCCAGGCTCAAATGAGGACTCCTTGACTGCTTCTTATCATTTCCTGATAGCAAAACCCAACAACCCCTGTCCCTACCTGAAAATTGAGCTCAGAACCTCATGGTCGGCTTTAGGGGTTGCGACCAATGAGACAATGTCGTTTTCAGACGTCCGTGATTAATTACACTAAGCTCTTTTCCCATAAAACTGTACCATTCTAAACCTCCTTATGTATACAGTATTAATTTAATGCTGACCGGACCAGCCTGACCTCTGGTCCTCAAGGGAAATAAGATTTTTGCAGTACCCTCCGCAAACTATGACTGAGTAATTAATACTATTTTACGTGTCTCTCGGGGAAGCTCTGAGTGTTCTGCGGTAAGGTAAATGGTTGGCAATTAATTGGCGATTAGTATGTACCTTTATGTATAGTACTTGGTGCCTGTACCTTGGCCAAAGATTATGAAAGTGCCTACTGTGATATGGTCAACAATGAGCTAATGTGGTAGAACAGGGTCTAATAAGAAATCGATTTGCTCAAACTTTGAAGAGACCTATATTACAATGATAGGGAAACAGAGAATACGTCAGTGAATTCCACAGATTGCCGGTTCACACGAGTCCTTATCTTAGAAAGGAGACCTGTGTCCCAGTATAGGAAGCTCTATAGTCTAGTATGCAAAAATGCAAGAATATTTTATTAAAGTTTACGGACTTTTAAAACTAAATTACTTGCCAAAATGCCGACGATTTGCATTGTTAATAACAGGAAATATTTCTTTAAAAGGTTTGTCAATAATCGTGAGCAGTGTAATCGCAATTATCATTCTGCCCGTCACCAAAGTCTGACCAGTCTTACCTAGTCTTACCTTTTGGTTAGACTGGAAGCAGACCCAAACAGATGATGATGATTTTGCCCGTCACCATATAAAAGTCACATCCCGTTGACTAATATAAGCGATCGATGCTCGCGTCATTGGTTACGCCTTTGTTCGGTAAACCGAACGTGTCCGGTCAGCGCGACGATGCGTTCAACAAACAAAATGGACGCCAGGATCGCCTATTCACGCGTCGCTACACTATGTTAGAACACTGCCTTAAAAAAAAATGATCTCCGACTGAATAGTTATACGAGTACCATGGAATGGACAACCGATTCAATCATTCGTATTTCAAGATGAAAATTCGAAGCGCTCGTGGCATAAAATAAATAACAGCCACTCGGGTCGATCTTCAGGCGAAGCCGTACTTGCCTAAGTTGGTCCGGTAATGGGTGAACACCCATTAGATCAGAGGCTTCGTGCCTCAAAAAGCACGCTGTCATTTGTAGATCTTTGACAGTCGTTACAGGTAGTCAGTGACGCGAAATTCTGACAACGATTCTCATCAAGAGGTGTCGTATTAATTGGGTTGTGGAGGTCAGATAGGCAATCGCTGAAACAAAAGGCAAAACTGGAAGCTGATCCCAACATTGTTGGGACAAGGCTAGGCAAACTTTATTCAAGATGAAACTGCCCCACTAGGTTCCAGATGCCTCCTGCAACTAACACTCAAACCCACCAACCACATTAAATCCACCACAGAAAAAACCATACCGGGCCGTCTTTGGGGACTGCTGATAGATGGGAAAACTCGTAGACGATCCGCTACGGCTACGGTGAATCGTCTACGAGTGCTACGAGTGCTACGAAGTGTTAGGTGAGTGACGGTCACGCGAATTCCATGATTTTTGTTCACACAAAAGTGCTCAACGCGCTTAAAGAAGTTTTCTCTTCAAAAAGCCAGCACCCACGAATGCACTTCCACCACAGAAAAAAGAAACATTTTCATACAAAAACTCTACAAGCCAAGAGAAAAGGTAACAGTTTAGAGCACTCAGCTGAACAATGGGGCAACTAGTTCAAGGGTAAAACTCGCAGCTTTGATACTAACCGCCGTGAAATAAAAGGTACAACGGCTCAGGACCTTGGAAGTTGGTATGAAAGGTAGTTGGTTGGAGTGGTTCAATGGTTTAGGTAAGTGGAGTTCGGATAGATATTCTGTAGTTAGTGGTGTTTAAGTAGTACATCAATCGACAGACTGGTAATCTACATTTTTGAAGTGAAAGCTTCTTTAGGCGCTCTTTGGGTGAACAAAAATCATAAAATTCGCTTGACCGTCACGTACGTTTCGTAGCACACGTAGCCGAACCGCTACGGCGTAGCACCACATCTCGTAGCAGTGCTACGACTGGGGCGGGGCATGTGTTCTTTTGTTTTCACTTGTATCGGCAGTCCCCAAAAACTGCCCGATTTTTTTTTATTTATTCTAAAATAGGCTTTCTTTTTAGGATGATGCGGTCTAGGATGAAACACGCTTGCTTAGAAGAAACTGATTCTGACTGGCTGTTTGCGCAATAAATATGGAGCGTTTTGTTCAGGTCCGAGAACTTCAACCATATTATAACGGTGACGCTTCGTTGTAACTTTGCTTTGGTAGAATAGAGGAGAGCGAATTAGATTGTGTAATTCCAAAGCGCACTCCCCAAAATGTAACAGATAGGCTGTCAACTTTGCGGTGATGTTCAAGGCTTTGGAATTTAACTTTGACAAAGGAGTCGTTGTCAATGAGCCTCTTGGTACATCGGTCAATAGATTCTCGAGATTATAGCTCCTACTTGGCTGACTCATCCCAAAGGTGCAAACAAAAATATATATATGCGGGGCAGTTTTTGGGGACTGGCGACAGAACTGAAAATTAATAAAAACTAGTGCTGCGAAAACAATTAAAAAGTACTCAACGCACCCAAACCAGTATTCACTTAAAAAATCGTGGGTCCTTTCCTGGTTACTTCTTAAAATCTGTTTATATCTCATTTTTATATACCGGGCTGTTTTATAAAAAAAAACTAAAAAAATTGTTTGTGAGAAATTCCTGAAGGAAAAACCCTACAAAGATATTCCCGGTATACTATACCCAGGTACTCTGGAATCGAACTACAAGTAGATATCGTAAGTAAATATCATTGCATACAACCATATAAGCCTTCCTCATCTTCAATCCCAAAAATGCAATTAACTACATTCTCCCCATCAAAATGACATAAAAACCATCAACCCAAAACGTTAATGACCAATCCAGAAGCATTTACTTCAGCACAAAGACATAATTGCCTACAATTACACAGTCTCACACATTTTACGAACTCAAAGGAGGCTCAAACAACGCATTGTTCTCACGAAACGTTTTTGTGCTTAAGCAAGGACATCAAGATGTTATCTCCTTGACGAGAGCCAAACGGAAATGAATGAATCCGTCTTTATATATGGAGTTTTTGGGGAGGTTGTTATATGAAATTGGGGTAGCAGAAAATCCACTTTGTTAAGAACTAATTATAGACCAATCCACTTCTCGTTGTGTATAAACATTTTGTTTATGTAGAAGTTTGTATCATGGTGGATTGCTGAAAGAGGTGAAATACGTCATAGTATAATTATTGACGCTAGTGCTTTTTAGTGATATTGTCTATAAACACGAACTGTGCTTTGTCTATAAATAAGAACTGTGTTTTTTTTCTATAAACATGAACTTAGACTTTGTATATAAACACGAACTGTTATTTGTCTATAAACATGAACTTTGACTTTGTTTATAAACACAAACTGTGACTTTCAATATAAAGACATTTTTATGCATTGCCCAAAATGAAACTTCTGCATTTCAAGTTCATAATAAGAAGCTTTTCAACTGCGGCCTGAAATATATTAATGTGGGTGACATCCGAATGTTATTTATTCTTTATGGTATATGCCTGTTTAGTCTAAAAAGGCGAGCGTCACTTTTTTCCAACAGTAGGGTACCGTCACTCCACAAGTTGAATCGCGGTAACTCATGATACGCTCTTTTTAACGCCCGACGCAAAAATGACGAGTGTTATAAGTTTGACGTGTCTGTGAGTGTGTTTGTGGCATCGTAGCTCTCGAAAGGATGAACCGATTTTAATTTATTTTTGTTTGAAAGGTAAATTAGTCGGGAGTGTTCTTAGCTATGTTTGATAAAAATCAGTCCAAGATAGCCGCCACCACAAAATGGCCGATTAGATTATTCAAAAATTCACTCAATATGGGAATCAAATCAAAAGAGCTTGACAGCTTGACTAATACAACAATGTACACTATATTGAAAGGAAAAAAGGAATATGATATTATTATACACACACGGCATACGTCATTTCGTTACGTGACGATTTCTATTAAATAGCTTAACCCGTAAGCAGCGTTAAGGAACTTCGTTACAAAAAAAAATATTAATTTTTGTGTCGGGGATTTTTATTTCTTTAATTAAATGTAACTAATTTCAAAAAGACATGTTTTTGATAAACAAGTAAATATACATTTTTACCGAATTCCTTTTAATTTATTTATTTATAAATAATTACTTTTTTATAAGCTATTGCATAGCTTCTATCCCGGGCCTTGAGCGTGGAGACCGAATACAGAAATTCCGTAACGAAAATAACCTAACACCTCCCGTAAAAAACAAATGCAATAGCTTTACCGCAGCAGTCCCCGAGTGCCACACGTCTTTTTAGGGTTCCGTCGCCAAACGGAACCCTTATAGATTCGTCATATCTGTCCGTCCGTATGTCATAGCCACTTTTTCCGAAACTATAAGAACTATGCTGTTCAAACTTGGTAAATAGATGTATTCTGTGAACCGCATTAACATTTTTACACAAAAATAGAAAAAAAAACAATAAATATATGGGGTTTCCCATACATAGAACTGAAACTATTTTATTTTTTATCAAACCCATACGTGTGGAGTATCTATGGATAGGTCTTCAAAAATGATATTGAGGTTTTTAACATCATTTTTTTCTAATCTGAATAGTTTGCGAGAGAGACACTTCCAAAGTGGTAAAATGTATAGGTGTCCCCCCTCCCTGTAACTTCTAAAATAAGAGATTGATACAACTAAAAAAAACAGATGTATATTACCATGTAAACTACCACCGAAAATTGGTTTGAACAAGATCTAGTTAGTAGTTTTTCTTTAAAACGTCATAAATCGTAAACCGCAATTTACCTTTCATTTACAACGAACTGCAAGAACTTTAATACTATGTCACTTGCTGTTACGGAACCCTAAATGGGCGAGTCCGACTCGCGCTTGCCCGCTTTTTTATTTTACTTGCACTATTTGTATGTACGTAAGTCGTACACATCAAAAATTGCAAACCAATTTTCGATCACTTTTTGGTCTTCAATTGAACTGAAATCTTGCACACACCTTTGGTTCTGTTGACAATACATTTTTATGATAGACGTGACTTAATCCTGCAGCTAGGATCACCTCTTCACGAGATAACTCCTCAATTGTTAATAGCACGGCCACGAAACTGACAGATAAACATAATTTTCTTCCTTTAATTTTATTTAATGAACGCCTATTTTTGTTTTAGAATAGAATATAATAGAATAGAATACTCTTTATTATGTAAAAAAAAAAAAAAAAAACAAAAAAAAGATAAAAACAAAAACAAAAACCCAAAAAACTAGATAAAAACTTTTTTGCTTGTTTCCGCACTTACTGCCTGCCGCAACATGATAGGCGTTTGATCGTGCAAGCCGTGGCCAAGGTTTAAGAATGAGTTGTAAAAACAGTGACAATGGATTTTCTTTTCTTTTGGATCGAAATGTAATATTTTAACGTCTAATTTATTTATTTCCCTTTTTCGTGTAAAAAGAAAACCTCAGATGTTCTGAAGAAATGCAATTACATTAGGATCTTTTTCCTTATGGGGTTTTTTGCCGAGTGAATTTTGTCTGACGCAACGGACTATCAATATTTTTGTTGTTTGGCGTAGACCGGGATGTTTATGAGCTCAGTGGCTTTTCCTTAATTGGCCTTGACCTTTTTATTTATAGATAAACTCAATATCACGCTTGTAATACCCAAAGAGTTAGGCAGAGATACTGTTTGGGCCTCTGACTTGAATTTACATGACGTCGAGAAATCAGGCATTCTGGTTTGGTTTCCTTACATTGTTTTCCTTAACCGAATTAAGTGATAATAATTATGTATTAATAGATAAGCATGATGACAGTATCCAAGAATTGCAAATCTATTTAGGTCCATGTTCACCAAAGAGATGACAGACGATTATCTAAAAATAGCTGTTTAAAACACATTTTTGTATGGGAACATGTCACATTGACAGCTGTTTTTAGATAATCAGACTGTTATCTTCTCGGTGAACATAGACCTTAGTCCGCCAGTTATACTATAAAAAAACAATGCACACGTATTTTTTGTTTTTGTAAATCAATGAATATTGACAAAGATAAAACGCATCAAAACTCGGGAGTGGGGGCTCGTGATGTCAGAACTAGCTAAAAATTATACCTAAGCGTGACGAATTGAGAATTTTAAAAGCGTTGTATTTTCGTCGATTTTAATTTACGTAACAAAAGAAAAAATACGGGTCTAATATTTTTTAATAATCTACCTAGCGGACTAATTAGATTATTTTTGTCGTCTACCCTATTAACACCTAATGCAGAGGTTCGAACTCGAGACCTATTAATTGACAGTCCGACAATCACACCACTGGGCTATCGTTGATATTAAAGTCGAATTTTGATAGAAAAATGTGTTACGCAATTTAGGTGCTGGTCATAAATGTTTATGACGAATTTATCTTTTGAAAACCTTTTTAAAAATCCATTAAATCTCAAACCTTATTTCAAATTTCGAATTACCCTATTTAAGCTCAGGTCAGCACACACAAATTGCATTGTTATCAAAACCTATCTTACGTCACTCAATAGAAAAGCGATAATTATCAAATTTCGTTTTGTCCCTTTCTTATACAGGATGTTTCGTAGGGACGACACCATTTTTGGAGTGTTTGTGAGAGCCATTTTGCTGGCGTATATTTTTATCATTTGAAAAATAACGTAAATACCTCAATTATAAGGATTTAGAAGCTCACATGTACTTACATCATTTTGTAGAAAAAATGTACATTTTAGATGTCACCAAAAATATTGCGTTTTAATACCTACAGCCTCAAACAAGTAAAGGTAAGTCGCTCAGCGCGCGTCAGTAAAAAACTAGTATCCAGCTGTATCTGGTTAGACTGAAAGCCGACCCCAACATAGTTGGGAAAAGGCTAGGCAGAAGATGACTATAATTTAAATTTAGAACTTTTTATTGTAAAGCAAAAATAATTATTTTTTAATTTTCTAGAATTAAGGAATAGGCTAGGCAGATGGTTATATTATAGCCTCAAACAAACAAGTCTTGATGACTTGACATTGTCATTTAGCGAAATATTAAAGAAATAGATTCTGTGGGTGGAAACTAGGACATTACACCCTTGAGAAAATTGTGTCGGTCTTTCTACAAAACATCCTGTATAACATGACGTTCACGCAACGGACTTCAGTCTTTATACCCTTATCTTAATGACGTAATCAGTGTGACGTCACGACGTCAACGTCGACGTCGAAATAAATCACGTCACACTTTCTGTAGCTAACGTCGTAAATCGGAGTTGACGCGGATCGTAGCGCGTAAAATGTGTTGATGATTCTGTTTTCTTTTTCAGAAAAGATTTTACGATATTTTTTTGTTTTAATTCAGCAATAAGGTTTTATTTTTATGTGTATTCAACTTTTGGAGAAGTCTTTTGTACTTTTATTGAGGTCTTAAAACGTTACTTTGTGTAAAGATTGTTGCTGTCACTGTCGCACAATTGTCAAATTTTCATTGCTAGAAAGAGACGGGAACATAAGCATTGCAAGTGTTTTCCTGCTTGCAGTTTGAACGTTTCTAAATCTAGACCTTAGAGAGCTTTGAGGTAAATTACATTTGTAGGTTTCCCTTTTTGGTTTACCTCCATTTAATAAATACAGCTATCTAAAATTACCGAAAAAAAACTAATTATCAATTACTTACTGTATTTCTTGAACATTTCATAAGAGATGATGGAAGTTATACTCAGAAATGATCCTTACCTGTAACAAAATAGAAAACAATTTTTATTAACATTCTACAACACAATAATTATAATACCATCAACACAGTAATCTTCGAAGGTACACTCATATCACGAAAGTTATCTTTAAGTCCAATCAATGTAACAGGAAGCGAACATAATGTTATCAAATGCGTGTCCAGTCCATTTCAATTTAATGGCACATAAAATAAAACAATTTCAACAAACTCCAAGACCAAGACCTAGGGTACCTACGCACCAGCAAGGAAACCACAAACAGATATAATACCTATATATTTCTCATAAATCGGAAGCACCATACAATAACTTCAGAACTTGGCAAGTCTCCAAACCGGTACAGCGTACAGTCAACCGCGGGACAATGTAACAGTTTGACCTTGAGATCTTCTTTATTCAAAGAGATCTAGGATACTGTTACATCGGATCTACTAGAACATCCGAGAAAGCACGTGATTATAGTATGTGAACGTTGGAATTTCGAGTGATTTCCATTATTATTACTTTTAAAGTTAGGTAGGTACAAACTCGCGTCCGATTAATAAAAAGACATTGGAATTTCGACCGTACGCCTAAGGCATACGGTTCATATTTGTATGTTTTGTACAAGTAGCTTATACCTACTATTTTTATTACCTACCTATATGTTTTTATGACCCTCTAGAATATTCGTGGTTATTCAGGTGTGTCTGTTGGCGAGTATAAATACATCGCTCAGGCCCGCAACCGTCAGTCTTGTTTTGGCTACACAACGAAGCGAATCGAAGTGAACTACAAGTGCGATATCTAAGCGAATAGTGAATCGTAGTGTACTTTATTGATTGAGTTTTAATTGTTTTGTGATTAATAAAGTTATTGTGTTGTTTAATCGGTAGTAATTTATTTTATCTACCCAAATATCATAAACGCTCTCTAATGCGTTCAAAAACCATAGGCAATGACCAGCATTACCAACCTGCAGAAATAAACGGTACTGTAATGAACTCATAACGCAACTGTAAACAGTTGCGTTATGAGTTTTAAATTTGGAACAGGTGTCAAATTCAAGTGAGTGTGCTATTCTAGTACCACCTACATTAAATCAGATATCGATAAAAAAAAAAAAAACCCAATTCAGTATGATTTTAATTATAAATCGCACGACATTTTGATCTCGAGTGACACAAGAATAGTGACTTTGTTCGTTTGCCTATGATTTAAAAAAAAATGACAGATATCCGAAACGCCGCCATTTCGAACTGTCATTTGTTCGTTAGCTTTTTAGTTCCAGTATTTTCTGATAAGTTCTTTATTTCTGTCGAAAATGAGTGATAGTGACTCAGAAATTGACATGAATACTCCGCCAGATATCGTAAATGCAGCGACGAATGCAACTAATAACCTGTTGGCACAAAAATCAAGGGCCAAGTAACAATGCAGGTCATTTCCCTATGGTTCCTGAACCCATCATAGAGCCCTTATGATATTTGGGTAGATAAAGTAGTGTATGCAACTATACATAATTAGGCATTATGCACAGTTGCATAAACTACTATTATCTCATACCCAGCTCGTAACAATACTATAGACTATCTCAGAAAATACATCATCATCTGCCTATCTTTATCCCATTATTTGGGGTTGACACAACTCGTTTTTTTTTTCATTTTCCATGTCAGACGTTACGCTATCAGTTATATATTTTTCCTTCATATAACTCTATCCATCCGAGAAATTTATACGTACCTACATGTCACTTCACTTCACTTCGATAGATTACAATCTACTGAAAAATAATGCGTCATATTGTTAGCAGTATGTTCGTTTGACAGTCTTTCGAGTTTACAATCTCGCTAGTTATATTACAATCTAACGGTTTTACAATGTGACGCTGACATGTACATATAACACATTCACAAACCCCCTTATTTTTGCAATTGAGGTATAGGCAAAAATAACAGAGCGCCATCTGCTACGATCTTTCAGAACAGACTTCTTTCAGCTTTTCCAATGTGTAAAAAGCGACCCTTAACGAATCCTCTACTAGTACTAGTTTTCCCCGTCATAATAGTTTTTTTTTTGTTCTGGACCAACTGGAGAACCTTCTAGTTACGGAGACATGGGAGGTTACACTTCGAACTTTTTCACAAGCAACACGTCCATGACCCCTTTTTTTTCGGATGGGAAATCATCAAATAACTTCTCCCACTCTGGGCGGAGCGGGAGTTAGTGTCAGTCTTTTACTGACTAAACCCCATCTATGTTCCTTCCTCGCCCTTTACGTTCCACGGTATCTCTTTCGAACAGTCCCGCAACCCCAACAGGCACGTCCTTGACCCCTGCACTATTCAATGGATTCACAAGCACAGAGTTTGAGTTTTACTACTACGCGCGGTTGACTGTACAATTTCCAGCTCGTTTTGCTGCTTTGTAGCTCAATAATACAGGATTTAGGGTCGCTCGACAGTTGACTAGCTTCGTCAGTGAAAGACGAAATGTATCTTTGTTTCGTCGAAATTGGCTGATTGGATTTTGCTGAACGGATGACGGAAGCTTCCAGATATGTGCTATAAAAATAGTCTGGTCAGTTTACAAAGACATACAAATGTAGTTCTTTGTGATTGTCTCGTTGGTCTAGTGACTGCAAGTGCGACGGCTGAGCATGAGATCCTGTTTTCGATTCCCGGATCGGGGAAAATTGTTATTTGGTTTTTCCATTACGATTTTTGTGCAGACTGGGCACACTTGTGTACTGGGTTGGTGAAGAATAAAACCACTAGTTGCTTCTTCCTTCTATTTCTTCTTTATTAGGAGTGTTCTTGAGACTGGCTGGCCCGACGACTTTGTCGAACCACCAAAATGGCACGTCTTGTATACAAACATTGTTAAGCAATTGACCAATCAGAATCTAATTAGAATTTACAAAAATGCTGAAAAACTAAAATCCAATCAGAACATGTCAAAAAACGCGAAAACAATGTGCACATTACCTTCAGTACTGCGAAACTTTACCGTAATGGGAACCGCGTAACAATATTTAAGTTTGTAATTTACTTTTCTCATGTAAACTTATATCAAACTATGTAATTATGAGATCTATATATCACGAACTATCATATAAAAATATAAAATCAACAAAAACATAACATAATAAAACTTATATATCCTAACACTAAGTCTACTATGTACATGAGAACAAATTACCAAAAAAACTAAGTATATATTCACTTTTTCACTGTATATAAGTGTCTATGTATCACCATCACATTCTGTACTGTCCAATCAGTATCTATGTAACACTTTACACTATGTACTGTACTATCAGAGTCTATGTAGCACTTTGTACTATTTTCGTTGTCTCGCACAAACTTCACAATAAGGAGGCTGAATTTGAGCATGGTTAGTGGCAATAGGCTCGCCCTCTATTACTTGGACTTAAACATAACTTGTAAAATGTGGATGTACTATTAAGGTCCAAGTTCACCAAGAAGATAACAGTCTGATTATCGAAAAAAAACTGTCACAGTGACATATTCCCATACAAAAATGTGTTTTAAACAGCTGTTTTGGATAATCAGACTGTTATCTTCTCGGTGAACATGGACCTAAGTACCCACACGTCTACCGATCCCTTTTGGGATTACAGCCGTCATGTTATCTTCTTTGGCATGTTATCTTCTTTGTAGAAAGTTTGTGCAATACCTTTTCTTAAGAATCTATTTCTATGGATCCAGCGAATGCTCAGAGCGAATGCACATTCAATCCCCACTCTACCAAATTATTTTCTCAAACTCGCAAAATCCAAAATCAACATTGTAACATTTGTTCATTTTTTTACAAAGCAAGTTCTGTTGAAATCTACCGACAACGGAAACTCACAAAAAAACAACTGAACGCGGTCAATATATCTAAACCGTGTTCAAGAGCTATCTTTGTCACTTGCGATGGAATATTGTAACTGAGAGCTCAAATGCCTCTTCTTTTTTTCTGGGATGGGAAATCATCTAATGACTTCCTCCACTCTGTGCGGAGCGGGAGGGAGTGGCAGACTCTTACTGACTAAAACCCATACATGTTCCTTCCTCGCCCTTTATATTCCGGCCGGTACGACACGGCCTGTCGTCGTCGTTAGACGGACGGACGGCTAGCTAGCCCATAGCCAACCGTCCACAGGCCCGGAGCTCAGATGCCTCGCGTTTAACTTCATTGGTGAATTCTACTCTTAGCGTTTGTATTATTACTTTGGACATCGCGGCATTTTTGATTCATTTTCTTTTACGCTTAGAACCAATTAATTCAATTCTAGTCTTAACTTCCCTAATAAATTGCGAAATTAAGTTTGTTTGTTTATTTGGTGCCTCTTTACGACTAAACCACTGAGCCGTCATCCGTCATCATGAAATGCATATGTCACCGTAAAATTGTAAAACCCGTTAGATTGTAATCTATCTAGCGAGATTGTAAACTCTCGAAAGATTGTCAAACGATCATACTGCTTACATTTTAACGCATTATTTTTCGCCAGATTGTAATATATCAAAGTGAAAGCGTAACATTGTGAAATGCATGCGACGGGAATATCTCTGCCCCCATAATCGGGACTCAAGGCACCCCGACGTTAGGTTAGTTAGGTTCTTTTAAACCCTGCATACAAAAATAGGAGCCCCGCGCAGTGGGTCTCCGTCGACTACGCTTTTTAGGCGAATGTGAAGTTTTGAGGTAGGTTAGGTTACATTGATCTCAGGAATGGTGCATTATTTTTTATGGGAGTAGTAGGTACCATGGAGTACAGGGGGACCCCTTCTCTCCCCCCCTCTACACTGCGCGAGTTGTGTGCCGTCGTCATTTCACAATATTACAATTTCACTTCGACCGATTATAATCTACCGAAAAATTGTTATATTACAATCTAACGGTTTTTACAATTTGACGCTGACACATATACGTTTTCAAGTGTACAGTAACGGACAAAGGGTACCTTTAACCCCTTTAAAAAGTGCAGTTCCCCAGGAAGACAACAATAACATTCTTATGATAATAAATGACGCCACGTGTCTATCAAATTATGATTGAATTACTTTATTACAGGCAGAGTAGGTACAACCTGAATTAGTTGTCAAATTCTAAATTAACGCAAGCGAAGCTGCGGGCAAAAGCCGATACTAAATGTTTCTCCTAGACTAGCGAAAACAGGCATAAAACTTTCTAATTTAACTAATATAATTACTCAAATCTTGTAGTAAACATACAAGGACATGCTCCACGGAGCTCTCCCAAGGGTGTTGTAAAATAGAATTATGAACAAGAGTAATCTGCGTAGACATTAGACACCGCCGTACATCAGACAAGAGAACACCCTTTCTTAGGCGCTTTCACAATAAATAACGGAACAAAATTTAGGGTAGATAGTGTACACCATGAACACCATACAAGGTGTAAACATCCTCATTACGCAGCCGTCAACCATTCTGCACATCTAACAAAGTAACTTTACGCAGAAATGATTGCTAGGAAACTACTTTTTTTTTGGGGTGAAAAATCATGTTTTGTGGTAGAACTCAATGTAACGCACTCAAAACATTGTGCTGATGGATGGATTGAATAGTACGGGGGTCATGGAGGTGTTTAAAATAAAAATCTTACAATAAAAACTTGTATTTAAAAAAAAAAAAACATGTCAAAAAGTTGGAACTTTGACACCTAATATCTCTGAACTAGAAGGTTCCCAGGTAGGGTGTAGAACAAAAAAATTATCGCAATATCGGGGAGATCAAGTGCTTTTTGGCTTTGTTAAGAGATGTTTTACACCTTTTATGTATACCCTCCACAGATATACTCGCAGATATACCTACATAGATAATGCAACGATGATTACCCACGACTTACGAACAGTCGTGGGTTCGAACCCAGGCAGGCGCATTACTTTGTGTAATTTATTTCATCACCGCTGCTCTCAAAACGGTGAAGGAAAACATGGTGAGGAAACCGGCATGTCCTAGAACCAAAAATTCGAAGACATTTGACATCTACCAATCCGCACTGGGCCCGCGTGGTGACCCAACAATGGTTGACTGGTAGAGAATGCCTTGTGGCACAAAGTCCGCCTATGTACCACTATTGTACATGAAGTTTATATAAATAAATTACATTTTTGAATAATCTACTAAAAAAACTATCAAAAATAGTAGCCCACCAGCATCGGAAACAGGTTCCGAGCTACCTGGTCAGGGCTCTAAAGAGAGGAACTGCCTCACTATGCATGCCGTGTCCAAGAGCACTGCTTTCTGAATCAAGCCCTTGCGCGGCTGGGCGCAATGAGAACCTCCTAAGGTGTTGATCGGGGCTCTTACCTCATTTTCCCAACTATGTTGGGGTCGGTTTCCAGTCTAATGGGATGCAGCAGAATACCAATATTTTACATGGAACAACTGCCTATTAGACCTCCGCAACCCAGTTAGTACTGGGTAATACGATATCACTTGGTAAGACTGGTTGTCAGACGTTTTGGGCCACTGACTACCTGTATCGACAGCCAAAGATGGGCATATGACAGCCGGGACCAACAGCTTAACGTGCTTTCCGAGGCATGAAGAAAACTCGGTATGTAAAGGTGGTCACCCATCCACGGACCAACCTAGGCAAGCACGGCTTATCCTATAGATCGGCCCGAGCGGCTGTTATTATTTAGCCACGAGCTCCTCGTCGAGGTCGAGGCTCTTTTCTATTAGTCCATTAACCGGTACAAAGATTGCAGAATCCACGTTCCACATGTCGACAACCTTGTTCGCTGTGGCGTCACGCGTCAGAGCCGTCGCTTTGTCGAATTTTGCTGCGAAGGCCGTACTTTATCGTTTAATAACTCAGTCAATTTTGAAGAGAGGAAAATCACTATCACTGCATAGTATAAAACAAAGTCTCCCGCCGCGTCTGTCTGTCCCTATGTATGCTTAGATCTTTAAAACCACGTAACGGATTTTGACGTGAGTTTTTTTAATAGATATAGATAGATAGTGATTCAAGAGGAAGGTTTTTGCATATAATTTTACGCGGGCGAAGCCGCGAGCATCGGCTAGTAATTAATAAAATATATCGGTTTTTCCTTTTGTAAATTTTTACACATGCTGATAACAAAACACATTGATGTGACTCTACAAACTAGTTACTATAAACAAGTTAAAATAAATTAAAAATTATAAAACTCCCGATACATAGGGTCATCATTTAGTAAAAATCGTCACGTAACGAAATGCCGCATGTTGTGTGTGTGTGTGTAGTATACAGGGTGTAAACCACCTTATCACAAAGCCGTTAACCGAGCATTCTGTACATCAAACTAAGTAACTTCACGCAAAAAACATTGTTGAGAAGCCACTTTTTTTTTGAGGTTTATAAATCATGTTTTGTGGTAGAACTTTAGATGGATGGATGGTATAGTACGGGGGTCGTGAAGGTGTAAAAAAAAACTTGCATTTACAAAAAAAAGTTGTAACTTTGACCCCCCCATATCTCCGTAACTAGAAGGTATGGTGTAGAACAAAAAAATGATCGCAATGACGGGGAGAACAAGTGCCTTTCAGTTTCGTGAAGAGGTGTTTTACACCCTTTAGGACTGGGCGGCCCTTTTGGACTGATGTTTATCATACATAGCTGAAAACAGTCCCGACTTATTCAACATTCAAAAAAAAAAAAAAACAAAATCCGTACATCTATTCGGGAGCTACGATGCCACAGACACACACAAACACACACACACACACGTCAAACTTATAACACCCCGTCGTTTTTGCGTCAGGGGTTAAAAAAATTACTACGTTCTTGTTCTGAAAGTGTCTAGAATTAAGTCTTTGAGTTGTAACGCTGTTACGTTATTGTTTTAAGCAAATTAGCTTTCTGCGAAAGTAATCACGTTAAGCATAAAAGGCTAAAGCCGGGCACGTATTTATTTATGTGTGATACGAATACCTAACTAAAGTCAAAAGCCATTTGCTCATTGAATAATTATTATTTTTTGGTCGTCTACGCTATTGCGAAACACTTTCGATGCCAATTTCAAACGATTCATAATCGGTTTAGCCACTTTCGTCGCTTATGGGTCGGAAATTATTCTACGAAAACGTACTAACAGGATCGAATCAATTTCCTTATCCAGATCAGGGTTTTACCTGTGTGTCAAATTTTATTGAAATCCGTTCTCGTAAGGCGTGAAAAGGAAACAGGCTGAGTTACTTTCAGATCTATGCAAATAAATAAAAATGAAGCGTCTGTTTGTGATTTCAAAATAACAGCATTTTATTGAATGCATATGATAGTAAACACGGTACTAACAACCACAAAAAAAAAAACATTTTTATATTGTCTTTCTGTCCGTTTGTTCCGGCTAATCTCCGAAACAGATGGACCGATTTTAACGGAAGCTTTTACTGGTACATAGCTGATGACATAAACGATTCACCAAGTTTTCTTTTAGAATACGATCGACGTTAATAATTTCAAGGGCTTTTTTTTGCACGTAACCTTGAAATTATTAACAAAAATCCGATTCAAATGAAAAGTACAACTTTTTTTAAAGCAGAACAAAGAAGCAGATAACCACAAATTTATAGTATCCATCATTCTCCTGCCCTTATTCAAATATAAAGGGTATAAAAATAATATTTTCGAAGCCGAAAGGTACTTGTTCTCCCTGTCACACCGATATTTTTTTCTTCTACACCATATCTGGGAACCATCTAGTTACAGAGATATGTACCGGGGTCAAGGTTCTAACTTTTACTGAAGTTTTTTTTTTGTTTAAATATATTTTTTATTGTTAGATTTTTACTTTAAACACCTCCACGACCGGAACTATTCAATCCATCCATCAGCACAATATTTTAAGTGCGTTACATTGATTCCTAGCGTAAAACGTGATTTTTAATCCCAAAAATTAGTCGTTTCCTAGTGATACTTTTTTCGTAAAGTTACTTAGTCTAATGTACACAACAATGCTTGATTGACGGCTTCGTGAAAGTTCCGTTAACACCCTGTATATTTGGGGTAAATGGGCTGAGATTGCTGAAATCTGTTGTCTGTCTATTATTTACACCAGTTAACATAACATCACGCCGGTACGCTGTGAAGGGGTAAGTACAAGTGAACCACTAAAAAGAGAAAATAAAAAACTTTTTTGCAAAAAAAACAGCCGACTTCAAAAAACACAAAATAGTGATAAATAACTTTAGCTTCAAAAGTGGGTGACCTTTGTTTGATTTTGATATATTTTGTTTTTTTGTCACCTACTTGTTTTTACTTGTTAGTGGTTCACTTGTTCATTCTCTCGGCTGTTTTGTTTCCTCTTAACGTAGACACCTAAATAATATTAAACTCACCCTTGAAGGCAATATACTCGTAATAATGATAAATAGTCCCATACCAACACAATGGTTGTTATATTGATGAATGATTCTGTAAAGTGACATGTTTGTATGTCGTGACATTTGACATTAGCTGCCACGCGACCATATATCCCCAAATGGTTCGATTGAGGTATTAGGACACGCCTATTGTAATTACTAATTACTATAATAGGAAGGCGTAGTAACGACTTCTAATTGACCTACGTGTGTGGCCAAATGTATTTATTTATTTATTTATTTATTTATCACTTCAAGCACAAAGTACAGAGGCGGACTTAATGTCAAAGGAATTCTCTACCAGTCAACCTTTAGGTGATGCAGAGACAAGCAGTGGTAGGTGTCATTCCTGAAACTTAACGAATAATTTTATTAACACTACGATAAACTACAAGGATATATAAAATACTATACCTATAATTATATAAAATACTAAAAATAAATATTAAAGTTAAAGTAAATACCGCTTTGCACGGATATACTAAAATAAAAAGACAGACAATTGGGAAAATATTACCGAAATGTATGACTGAATTATGTGTGTAATCTGTATAAAAAGAATTTTTTTTCAATATTTGAAAAAAGCAAGTGTAAAAAACGTCTTATCGAAGCTGAAATACACTTGTTTTCCCCGTCATTGCGATCAGGTTTTTGTTCTTCACCATACCTGGGAATCATCTAGTTACGAAGACATTAGGGGTCAAAGTTCCTACTTTTTTATTTTTTTTTAAACTTAGATTTAAGATTTTTACTTTAATTACGACCCCCGTACTATTAAATCTATCCATCATTATGCGTTACATTGACTTCTACCACAAAACATAATTTTTCACTCCAAAAAAAAGTCGTATCCTTGCAATATTTTTTGCAAAAAGTTACTAAGTTTGATGTACAGACTGCTTCGTTGACGGCTTCATGATGAGATTGTTTACTTTTTTTTATTCTTATTTTTTTTCTCTCTTTCTTTCCTTTTCTATATACATCTCTTGCTTTCTCATTTCACTTCTGACATTGGCAGAATAGTCGACATTGGCATCGACAGCACTTGCCATAATTAAAAATAGAATAGAGATTGTTTACACCCTGTATAAAATTTTCAACAACGAATCGATAAGAGAATTCACGCTACCGGCTTCATAGACGTTGGCAACTGAAAATCATCAAGTTCAATCGAGGGTCAAGCGAATCAACATAAATGATAAAATAAACTTCCAAAATTCCGAACATTGCATTTTCGTAACAATCAGTCTTGATTGCGATTCCGAAACTCCGTTGATTCCGAAACTTCATAACAAGAACTTTGTAACTATTTCGGGTTGAATTTACGGACATTTAAGGCCTCATTTCACAAAGAGAAAGTTACAAGTTTGACGTCCGAGTGATACCGGGTGCTTGAGGTACCTTTGTCATAGTACAGTCACGAGCACCAATATGTATATACTATCCTTAATATAAAAGGTATTTTTGCGAGAAATAACGATTGTAACTAGGAGAAAGGTAAAAATATGATTATCAGAATACTATGTACGTAGCAACATTACATTTTAATAAGAGTAGATAGTTTTTGTTAGTGAATCTAAATACCAGTAAAACTAAAACCGCACATAAACATTAATTTTTATGTTATGTTTTTTTTTTGTCTCATAATTAGATATTGAATTAAAAATCATTTGGGGTGTCTAAGGTTTTGAGCATTTAACGTTACAAGTTGTACACCCATATTTCACCTAGTTAAGATGGCCTACATGTGCTACTAAGAAATTCATAATGGAGAATTCAATAAAACACTGCCTTGATCCTTTGATCAAACCCATGATGTCATGCTCAGCAGAACGCACGCAGGCACCTTGTGATGGGGTTCAGCATCGGAGCTCATAGTTTTCATTACAAACCTAACTTTGTAGTTAAAGCTCTTTTAAATCTTGTTTAAGAATCAGTCCTAATCTTGTTTCTAAGGCTTAATTAAATTAAGAGTGTAATGTTCTCGCTAAATTCTAAGTGACATTGAAACGTTGATCAAAATTAATTGACATTCATGAAGTAATTTACTTTAGTTTCGTATTCCTTACAGATCTCATCAAGGTCTTTTATTTGGTTTATTACATTTTTTTTATAATTCACTGCAATAAACATAACCAGAAAAATATATGATATTCTTCAGGATATATGTTAGTATGATAGTGATTTGGAACATTATACAAATAATTTTAATTGATACAAAAAAAATTACGAACTTATCTTTAAAAAAATATTTTAACGAGTAAGAACCATACCAAAATACATGTGATCATTCTGAGTTTTTGGCAAAGAATTCTACAAGCAACATATTAGCATCATAGTATTTTGTTTTTTTAGTCCAGTCAATAGATTTTTGTAAATCGATAAAAACCACTCATTTTGCACTATTCGCCCCGCAGTGACTGACGTAACAAACACTTTGTAGTGCAAGCTAATTAGAACTTTATTCTTACAATATTTCAAACGAAGTTTGACCCACCACAAATAGAGTTGCTAATTTAGGTCCTGTAGTTAATTCAACAAAGAAACCGGACTCTCTCCATAATGTCATTCTCAGGCAATCAATTAATTGCCAAACCCTACTGAAACGAAATAAACTACAAACAATACTAACTACTAACAGTAGGTAACGCAAACTTCAAGTACTGCTAAGTCTACTGTGCGAACTGGGAACTGGGAAACTGGGAACTTCATTGAGTAAATCTGGGACATACGGTCATATTCACACATACTAGTTCGGAACTTTGGCGTCTGTTACAAGTTTGAATTACAACTAACAGCTATTAGATGATACGGAATAGTGTGTAATATATTCATGTGGGTGTTTTTGGCAAAGAAAAATAGTTTGAAGACAACGAAGAAAATTGTAATTTGTTCCTAAGCAATGAAAAGTTCAAAAGCCGTGTTTTAACTCCCAACGCAAAAACGATGGAGTGTTATAAGTTCAACGTCTATGTGTGTGTGTGTGTGTCTGTGGCATCGTAGCTCCCGAACGGCTGAACCGATTTTAATTTAATTTTTATTTTGTCTGAAAGGTGAATTAGTCGAAAGTGTTCTTAGCTATGTTTGAAACAATCAGTTCCAGATGGCCGCCGCCACAAAATGGCGGATTACATATTTATTCAACAACTCCCTTAATATGGGTATCAAATGAAAGGGCTAGACTAGTAGAATACTATGCTCTATAATTAATTTCAAACTCAAGATGGCCGCCACCACAAAATGGGGAATTACATTTATTTTTTTCACAACTCCCTCATATGGGATATCAAATGAAAGGGCTTGACTAGTAGAATAATGTGCACTATATTGAAAGAGATTAAGAAATATTATTATTATACTACAAACGCACACAGCTTACGGCATTTTGTCACGGGACGATTTCTACTAAATCGCACTTCGCCTAACTGCCCGGAAAACGCGTTAAAGAACTTCGTTCCTAAAAATATCCAATTAAACAAAAATATGTAACTTATTAGTTTTGAAAAACGCAGAACCTTTTTGTCAATGCTATCGTAAAAAATAATTATCGACAAATATTGACAAAATCGGTTCATACGTTCGAGAGCTACGCTCTCACAGACAGACACTCAAACACGTCAAACTTATAACACCCCGTCGTTTTTGCGTCGGGGGTTAAAACACTCGAAATCGCCGTAAAATAAAGCGGCTTTGAGTATTTCAGGGATAATCAGATAAATAAGAATAAATTCCAATCCTATTATATTATTATCCTACAGTAAAAATTATGAACTACAAATCTGAAGCCCTGTACTAGGAAAATCATCTGTAAAATCTATTAATATTTACCCGCGTTCTCTGATCTCTGGAAATGTAAGGAGCTTAGGCTTAAGCTGGGGTCGCCATACGTGACGGTTTTAGAGGACAAGTCCTGGATTATTATGTGGTTTGGTGTTGAAAAGCATGGGAAGGTGGAAACATTGTTTGGGAGGTTACAACCTTTTTTGTGGTTAGCTTATGAAGTTAGAAATGTTTTACATAAAACCCAGAATATTTAAAATTGGAATGTTGTTTTTTTCTATTTATTACTATTTTATAATATGGCCCACACACCTCTATCCTATTTCAATGAACAATAGTTTTATTACCAGACTGCGTGCGCAAAGGAGGGTAATGTGTTTATTAGTCTATGTATGTTTGTATGTATGTTTGTTTCTTTGTGGCGTTCTAGAGACCAAATGCGTTAGCCAATTTTGATAATTCTTACTTCAGTCGATTCGTCTTAACCTTGCGAGTGTCACTAAAGACATGACAGTAATCAAAATTCAGCACAGCGACAACCAGACGCCATATTGTCAAAATGAAAAAAAAACGTCAACGAACATGTGTCAAGTGGGGTGTCGTTGAATAGGTATTTTATAAAATCATCGGAGTCATCATCGTTCCTTTTATAATTTTTAATTTTAAATTAAAGTTTAGGGTATATAACGATTTAAAGTTGTTTAACAAAACAATCATTCTCGCTAATTTTCTTACTTATTGATTTAAGTTTTTATTCATAACTAAAAAGTATAAAATAAAATAAAATAATTTAGAGAAAAACAAAAAACCCGACTGCGAAAAAACCAATTTAAAAAAATCAACTTAAATAAAAACTAAAAAGAAAGAAACAAGCCCAGTAGTTTAGAATTCTGTAACAAATCATAAATTCTAATGCAGAACAGAACGACTCACAGTCGGGGACCCTTGGAAAAATTTGATTGGTAAAATTTTAATTGGCCCCGACTGTTAGCTGGGCTCGTTTATTTCTTTTTAATTTCTATAGAAGTTAATTTGTTTACATTCGTTTTTTTTTGTAATCACGTTCTCGACCACGGCTCCAACGATTTCCATGAAAGTACCAAGGGTTGAACGGTGAAGGAAAACATCGTGAAGAAACCGGCATATCCTAGAACCAAAAAATCGAAGACATGTGACATCTACCAATCCGCACTGGGCCCGCGTGGTGGATTATAGCCCATTCCCTCTCAAAAAGGTGGCCGGTGTGGAAAATTAATAGGATGAGGAATGAGCAAGGGTTGGCGATGCCATCTTACTAGGTGTCATAAATTATCTGGGAGAGCCGTTGTCCATGTTTTCACCCGCCCAGGTACTAAGTACGAGTATTAAGTTGACAACTTAATTATATTCATCAATGTTTAGTTTTCTTTCAAATCTTCATAACTAACGAAATATTTTAATTCATACTGTTTCATATTTTGACAATTGACATATTTCAGTAGATTTCTCACGTCACAACTGTCCCAGAATAAAATTATTTTTAACTCCTGACGCAAAAACGACGGGGTGTTATAAGTTTGACGTGTTTGTGTGTGTGTATGTGTGTGTCTGTCTGTGGCACCATATCTGCCGGACGAATTAACCGATTTTGATTAAATTTTTTTGTTTGAAAGGTGGGTTAGCCGTTTAGCTATGTTTGACGAAAATCGGTCCAAGATGGCCGCCGATACAAAATGGCGGATAAAACATTTATTCAACAACTCCCTCAATCAATATGGGTATCAGATGAAAGGACTGGATTAGTAGAATACTAAACAACATGATAAATTTAAAATCCAAAATGGCCGACATCATAAAATGCCGATTTTTTTTTACCACTACTACTTTTACCTACTAACTAACATTATTAGAGGAGAAAATAGAGTGATGACTGGTACCTAGGACTTTACGAATTATTGTGTCGGGGATTTTTACTTTTTTATTTAAATTTTACTTGTTAACAATAATCAAATTAAAAAAAAAATATGCTGGACATTTTACACACAGCGCCATCAAGTGCCACACTAAGCAACAAGGCTTGTGTCGTGGACACCAGATGGTTGATATAGTACATAGATACTTTTTGTTTGTAAATACGTACTTATTATACATAGAAACATCCATGACTCGGAAACAAATGTCCATGCTCATCACACAAACATTTGCTCTTACCGTGATTTGAACAATGTCGATTGTCAATGTCAATGACGTATTCGCATGTATGACGTCATATAATATATGACAATGAAACAACAAAGAACGTTTCACGATCCTACAATCCAATACAACACAACAAGAAATAACACGATTGCTTTAAAATTAAATTTTAACTCAAAAATGAAACATTCAACGCAAACTCATTTCTTCGCAGCAATTTTTATAATTATTCTGAACAATCCTTGAGAAACTACCAAGAAAGTAATTAGTGCCTTTTGCTAATTTCACGTATTTTAATAAAAGTTTATTTGGTTAGGCTATGGTCGACGACATAATAGGCTAATTAAGCCTACTTCAGTAAATATTTAGCAGGAATAAATTATAATTTTATATTATAAGCAAGAAAGATTAAACAGGCTGCTTTTACGATTTGATATTAAACCAGCCTTTTATTATAGCCGCAATGCCGGTAACTAACTCTCATAGAAATTGCGTATATGTCACCGTTATATTGTCAAATACGTTTTATTGTTATATCTCTAGCGATATTGTAAAATCTCGAAATATTGTCAAATGAACATAATGCTTACAACAAAACGCATTATTTTTCGTGATATGCATGCGATGGCAGTCAACTTACGCGGTGTGGAGGGAAGGAGGGGTACCCCTTGCCCAGTGGTACAACTCTCATGAAAAGACATTGTACCATTCTTGAGAAATACCGATTATTATAACCTAACCTTAAAACACTTTATATTCCCCTAAAAAGCGTGGTCGACGGAGCCCCGCTTCGCGGGGCCCCTATTTCCGAGTGCAGGGTTTAAAGGAACCTAACTAACCTAACGGGGGGGTGCCCCAAGTCCCGATTATGGGGGCAGAGATACTTCCGTATGTTCAGTTGACAATAATTCGAGAGTTTACAATATCGCTAGAGAGATTACAATATAACGTGTTTGACAATTTTACGATGACATATACATTACTATGTAAACTTCCACCGCAAATTGAACGAGACCTAGTATTTTTTTTTAATACTTTATAAATCGTAAACCGCAATTTAGCTTTCATTCAATCAACTCAAATATTTTTATATTATGTTACTTGCTGCTACGGAACTCGTCTTGGGCGAGGCCGACTCGCACTTGGGTGCTTTTTTTTTTCAAGAAAAGTCCTTCAAGCATCTAGATTCATACTAACCCTTCTTCGAATCTTATAAGAACTCCATCATATTATATTTTAGTTCGTTTCCCGAGGAAGCTTGAAGCTTCCTACTATTCACACACATGTTATTATTTTACTAAGAAAATATTTGCTCACTTCTAGGAAAAGATGTTTCAGAAAAAATGGCTTTTTCGCTCTTGGAATACGAGTATATTATCAACTGCCTGGTAGAAAAGAAAACTTTATTTCTTTTTAAAATGAGTTGGAAATATCGTACAATGAGTTGTTGGAAATAACGTATATGACGAGTCGAAATAACAGGCAATGTGATTCTTGATAAGCTGAAACTAGTGGAATCCCGCAACCAAAGTGTAATCACATTATAAAACTTTTGCAAACGGGTATTAATTGCGAACTTTCTACCTTTATTTTAATATTTATTTTATTATTTTATTTTTCTTAAAAATTTATTTTCTTTACCTTTATTTTATTTTTTACCTTTTTATTTTGGAATCCTTTGCCGTGGCCGACTTGGAAATCTCTGAATATACTTCGAACCCAGGTCAGCCGTAGCAAAGACAACCTTCTCAGATGTGGGTTCATGTACGGCTCATATCTTAAACAAGCCGACCCACGCAACTTCGTCTGCGTCACATAAGAGAGAAAAACGAAAGGCAAAAATGAAAAACCCCGTTTTTGCAACATTTTTCATTCCTGCTCCGCTCCTAATAATCGTAGCGTGATGTTATATAACCTAAAGCATTTCTCGATAAATGGACTATCCAACACAAAAAGAATTTTTCAAATCGAGCCGGTAGTTCGTGAGATTAGCTCGTTCAACCAAACAAACAAACAAACAAACAAACTCTTCTGCTTTATAATATTAATATAGATGTGTATGCGGCGTGTCTCCATAGACAATGGTCCGTCTCCTATCTTGTGCTGCATTCCCCGAAACCTGCGCACTTGACGATCTTATGACTGCATAGGCGAGCGGAGTTTGCGTAGCTGAATTTTGGGCCAAACATCCATACTATCTCTACTAATATTATAAAGCAGAAGAGTTTGTTTGTTTGGTTGAACGCGGTAATCTCGGGAACTACAGGCTCGAATTGAAAAATTATTTTTGTGTTGGATAGTCCATTTATCGAGGAAGGCTTTAGGCTATATAACATCACACTACGATTATTAGGAGCCGAGCAGGAATGAAGAATGTTGCAAAAACGGGGATTTTTTATTCTTTCGTTTTCTCTTTTATGTGACGCAGACAAAGTTGCGTTGGTCAGCTAGTATTTAATAAATTGCCATCAACACGCGAAGACGACACTCGTATATTTAGGCCACTTCCCTCTGAAAGACATTTCTATCGCGTAAGTTTTACAAATATATCAAGCACGAATACCTGTCAAACTGAATTATTAATACACATCACGTAGGTACACACTATCTGCGTTTGTTTTCAGGGTTCCGTACCGAAGGGGTCCGTGTCTTGGTTACCGAAGGGGCCCTTTCTTGGTTACCGAAGGGGACTCTTTTACTAAGTCTTCGCTTTCCATCCGTCAGCGGACTGTGTCTCATTATCCGTATAGATAGACAGTTGAGAGCATCGGTGGCCCAGTGATGGCGGCCCCGACTCACGAACAGTAAGTAATAAGCATTACTTTGTGTAAATTATTTCATCTCCGCTGCTCTCAAAAAACGGTGAAGGAAAACATCGTGAGGTAACATTATAAAACATATGAAGACGGGTATTTATCGCGAATCTACCTTTAATTCGTCGTGTCTTTTTTTCGTCGTTCGTCGTTTTCGTTCCTTTCCTTTTTTTTCTTTTTTTTTCCTTTCCTTTCCTTTTTTCCCTTTTTTTTTCGTGAGGAAACCCTAGCATGTCCTAGAACCAAAAAAATCGAAGACGTGACATGACATCTACCAAACCGCACTGGGCCCGCGTGGTGGATTATCGCCCATATGCAAAATACGTGCTTTGACGTGGAGTTGCGGACATCACTTGCCAGTAGTTAAGAATTACAGGGGCTCTTCTATTACGAGTTCGACTCACACGTGGCCGGTTTTATTGAACTCTTTTCCATTATTCCAACATCGTGTCCTAAGTACCTCTTCAGGAACTAGACCACAGGCCCAAAAACCTTTCGAGGACCCACTTAAAGACAAAATAACACATTTCCACCTCCTTTATTCGATCTCTTTTCCCTTTGGCGGAGAAATCTTTAACAATATCTTCTAATAGGGTCAGTATAACGAGCTTAGGGTCGCAAATTTTCAACAACAATGGTTTGTAAGTGTGTGTTCTGTAGTTTCTTCCGGGTGTTAGTTTTTGGGTTCCTTACGCAAAGAGTTCAAACGGAATCTAAGAATAAAGCGCCGCTGTTTGTCTGTCAGTATGTAACAGGGCTGTATCTTTTAAACAATACAGGGTGTAAACCACCTCATCACAAAGCCGTTAACCAAGTATTCTGTACATCAAACTAAGTAACTTTACGCAAAAAAAATTGCTGGGAAACCACTTTTTTTTTGAGGTTATAAATAATGTTTTCCCTCTCATTGAGAGGTGGCCGTGTCCCAGCAGTGGGAACATTATAGGCTGATGATGATGATGATGATGAATAATGTTTTGTCGTAGAACTGTAACGCACTTAAAACATTGTTCTGATGGATGGATTGAATAGTACGGGGGTCGTTGAGGTGTTAAAAGTTAAAATCTTACAATAAAAACAAATGTTTTAAAAAAAACTTGTCAAAAGTTGTAACTTTGACCCCCCATATCTCCGTAACTAGAAGGTATGGTGTAGAACTAAAAAAAAATCGAGATGATGGGGATAACAAGTGCCTTTCGGCTTCGTGAAGAGGTGTTTTACAATCTTTATAAGTTTGAGACTTGAATAATTTGCAGTGTGTGGAGACTTTATAAAAGCAAATAACAAAAATAAAAAAAACATGCAGGGCAGTCTTTGGGGACTGCCGATGGAAGTGAAATCTAAGTAATCTTTGTATATTTGTTACGGGGTGTGCCCCATGCACGCCTACGTGCTACGCCGCAGCGGATCAGCTACGACTGCTACGAAGCGTTAGGTGATGGTCACGCGAGTTCCATGATTTTTGTTCACCTAAAAAGTGCTTTAAGCGCCTAAAAAAGTTTTCACTTAAAAAAATACAACATAAAAGGGATCCGGGATACACGAAATCTGTGGTTTTTTGCGTTATATGCTCGATCTTAATACGTGTTAAATATTGTATAGTGGTACGGAACCCTTCATGTGCGAGTCCACCCTGCACTTGGCCGGTTTTTTAAGGATCATCATTATTTTTGAAAAGTGGGGTCAAAAATAGAACTATTCGATAAGTTGCCGATTAGAAATGAGTGAAGGAGAATATCGTCGCCAATCGGACCTTTTACAAATTGTACATTCTCCGAACCGGCAGTTTTTTCAATATGACCTTTTGCTAGTGGAATGTTCTGCTAAGCTGAAGTGGCAATGAGCTGGCCACATTAGCCGTAGAATCAATGTCCGTTGACGTTGGGTAGACGTGTTCTTGAGTGGAGACCGCGAATCTGGAAGCGTAAGGTGGGACACCCTCAGGCGAGCGTGGAGCGACGACCTTCGCATGGTGGCCGGTAGCAACTAGATGAGAGTCACTGAGAATAAACCTGAGTGACATGCGATTAAAGAGGCCCATGTCCAGCAGTGGACTGATGTAGGCTTGTGGTGATGTTCTGCGTCAAGACCCTTTGTATTCTTCTTTTTCTCTCTCCTAGAAAAGAAAAGAAAAGAAAGAAAAATATTTATTTGACGTCAGTTAATGAAGCACACACAATACTAAATAAAAAAGATACAAAACAATAAGTTGGACTAAGTAGTAATGTGCTGTGTGCCTCACGGCTGCGCCAAAAAGGTCCATTTCAGCATTCATGCCAGACAGGTGTAGAAGCTGTCTGACGCTGGTCTTCCAATGAACCTTGAGAGGGTAAGTTACAGAATAAACGGTTTCAAACAATATATAAACAAATAAACAAATGGTTAATAAGAATAAATAGATAACGAGTAAATTCATTGAACGTGTATTTACGAGTACCCCTAGCTAGTATCCCATATCTCAATTTGTATTGTATTGTATTGTGTTGTATTATACAACGGGCTGGTGTCCGCTAAGCCACGTCAAAGCGCGTATTTTGCGTATCGGCTATAATCCACCACGCGGGCCCAGTGCGGTTTGGTAGATGTCACATGTCTTCGAATTTTTGGTTCTAGGTTTCTTCATGATGTTTTCCTTCACCGTTTTTTGAGAGCAGTGGTGATGAAACAAATTACGCGCCTACCTGGGTTCGAACCCTCGCCTTACTGTTCGTAAGTCGGGGCCGCCACCACTGGGCCACCGCTTTAGTAAATCTCAATTTATTTGGGGTCAGTTCTCTTGGTACATCGGCGTCACACCGTACCACTTACTATCATGTTAAGGCCCATTTATACGATGCAAGTTTATCGCCTGTTGCACACAATAACATTGACGCAATAAATGACTGGCATCGCCCAACAACATGTCACATTCTTGCTCTACTAGGCAATTGTAGTACTTGATGTAAACAGCGCGTACAATAATTTCTAATGCATTTTTTGTTTTCAATTGGATTCTCTCTTCATTTGCAAATATTAGTGCAGTGAGTGACGGTACTCGTATGTTGAAAGTAGCATCCGCGTGTAAACAGTTGCTTGCCATTCTTGAAGTTCAGTTATTGCACTTGTGTGTTCAAGAAAATGGCATCATATAAATGAGGCTTAAAGCTCTAAATCGTGTGAAAATATATTTAATTATTTCTCCGTCACGTGTTCCCATGAAAGTGAATGAAGCGATGGTCTACTGGTGAGACCATTGTAAGAAAAGAAGAAGAAAGAAAGAAACAAAATTCCTTCGGCAAACCGCAGGAGGAGGTAGATTTCGGAGAAGGTGCTGGAGCGTCCGACTATTGAAAACTTGTATTGAGTAGTACTTATGTGAACAATCAACAAAAAAAAATGATTTCAAAATCGTTGTCCTGCAATGGAAAGTTGCTGACCCTTTTTAAATCCACTCATAAGAGTTTAGCATGGAAACGCCCTCATATTTTGAGTTATAATTTTTATTTCGAAAACTATAAGTTTTATCACTAAATAAAGGTACAAGGTGAAGGTAACAATGCTAGAGTAAACAATTTGCTTTCGAAAAAAATATGTTCGACGTTCAAAATGTTTACTGTTTCGGAGATATGATTTTTTTTCGCAAAAGAATTGGAAATTTCAACCCTCTCCCCAATTTAGGGAAGCATCAAAAAAGTTTTAGTTTAAAGTTGTCCGTATTCTTACTCAAAATGATAAAAATAAAAATTGGTTCAAAATTTTTCCATAGGAAACAAGTTCTGGCCAAAAACCTGATTTTAGAAAAACCGGCCCCCCCGCACCGCCCCCCATGGACGAATTCCGCCTATTCACAAACTTAGCCTAAGTTTTGTCCAAGTTTGAAAGCAATCGGTTCATAATTGCGACCTGCAGTGTGGCTAAATTTTGCTTGTCACCCATATACACACGTATTCATTTTTTTTTTAACAATGTTGTAAACGTTATTATATTTAAAAGAATAATGCTACATACAATTATAAATTAAAATAAACTAAACTAACTTGAACTTTAAACATAAAAAATAGCGTCAAAAAACTCCTCCTCAACTCTGTCAACTGGTAAAGTCCCCAGGAGACTGGCGGTGTTAAACCAATAGGTAGATTTAAAAAAAAAAAAAAAAATGAAATCTACCTAAAACAATTATTCGTCGCAAGGTCACGTGCATACAATATTATCAAAGTAAACATACAACGCATTAATACAAAAATAAACATTGTCTCGTAAATTAACGCAATAACATTAACATATTATGTGTATACATATTACTACTAAGTGGTATCGAGTTCGACCCTAAGACACCTACCTTTTTGCAATCATGTGTATATTGTATAATGAATTAGAGGTGGCATAAAAACTTTGACACTAAGTTAGGCATTTATCACACGATGAATACAAAATAATAAATAAAATAATAAATATCGCTAGACATTAACACATTGCGCCATCTAGTGCCACACTAAGGAAGGCATGTGTCGTGGACACGTGATAGTTGATGTACTACAAAATTAAATACTTTTTTGTATGTAAATACATACTTATTATACATATAAACATCCATGACTCAGACACAAATGTCCATGCTCATCACACAAACATTTGCTCCTACCGGGATTCGAACCCAGGACCCTATTTTTTTTTAGGATGGGAAATCATCAAATGACTTCTCCCACTCTGAGCGGAGCGGGAGGGAGTGTCACACTCTTACTGACTAAAACCCATACATGTTCCTTCCTCGCCCTTTATGTTCCGGGGCCGCGGTATCTCTTTCGAACAGGCCCGCAACCCGCCGCAGGCTTCGGCCCTTCCCTTATGCTGACACTCTTTGAAGCGCGCGTGGAACAAGAACGCGCCGTCGACACGGCCTGTCGTCGTCGTTAGACGGACAGACTGCTAGCTAGCCCATAGCCAACCGTCCACAGGCCCGAACCCAGGACCCTAAGAACGTAAGGCAGCTTCACCCACCTCTGCGCCATTCGGGTCGTCATAAGGTATCCGCACAGCCCATCCGCAAATTGTCCGTACCAGTTTAATCGATTCTTCAAGGGGAAAGCAAACTCAGAGGGTGTATCAATTAATTACACTCATATTTGACACACTACGCGAAAAATACCATGAAAAGCAACTTTCGAAAGGAAACCAATGAACACGCGTTCCCAAATAAAGTAATTCTCTTTATGCGACCATTAAGTCGAAGCGTTTTGGTACGTATCCAAGTGAATGGCTGTATTGTGGTATTCGTACCATTGGAATCACACCCCAAATAGGGTTACCAGAAAGAAAATTAAAGAAAATGGCGATGGGTAGACGAAAAGGTGTACACCGCTGCCTAATCCTTCGAGGATCACATGCGTGATGTTAGTTATCTTATCTCGTATCATCATCATCATCATCATCATCAGCCTATAATGTTCCCACTGCTGGGACACGGCCTCCTCTCAATGAGAGGGAATGGGCTATAATCTACCACGCGGATTGGTAGATGTCACATGTCTTCGAATTTTTGGTTCTAGGACATGCCGGTTTCCTCACGATGTTTTCCTTCACCGTTTTGAGAGCAGCGGTGATGAAATAAATTACACAAAGTAATGCGCCTGTCTGGGTTCGAACCCACGACTCGTCTCGTATCACAGATATCTTATCATGAAGTATAGATTTTATCGTAAAAAAAAAACTATTGGACGCCCATAGTGGGATGATTTGAGAATTTGCGTCAGAAAAGCTGATTTTTGCAAAAAAAACCCGAGGGATTTTTACAGAAAAAATCACTCTATAAAAAAATACAGACAGGTAGCCAAAAAGCTGGACATGTTCGGACAAATCGGAAGGAATGGCAGCCCTAACTTTAGGTAGCATTTGTCATTTCACGATTCGATTTATGTTGTTGTAAATCTTTTGATAGAATCATAATGGAATATATGGGTTCATGGCTTGGGGGCATGTGCTTAGTCATTGCTACTAAGGTGAGTGGTCTTAAGAATTGTTAGGTAGCCTTCTCGAAATGTTTAAGAGGCCTGCGGACTACGCGTAGTTCATACAAAGGTAATCTATACTTATTCTTATATAATATTATAAAGCAGAAGAGTTTGTTTGTTTGTTTGGTTGAACGCGCTAATCTCAGAAACTACTGGTTCGAATTGTAAAATTATTTTTGTGTTGGATAGTCCATTTATCGAGGAAGGCTTTAGGCTATATAACATCACGCTACGATTATTAGGAGCGGAGCAGGAATGAAAAATGTTGCAAAATCGGGGATGTTTTTTTCTTTCGTTTTTCTCTCTTATGTGACGTAGACGAAGTTGCGTGGGCCAGCTAGTATACTATAATATCGTTGGTATAAGTACCCTATTACGAACTCATTATATAATACTTACCAAACAACGATTGTATCCCCAGGGCGCTATGTTAAATGATGTTTACACATGCTTCGAGTTCGCACCCCCAATTTGAAGGCAATTAGGCTCCGCAATTAGAAATTCATTGATCGATGTGCGCTTATTAGCTACATTTTGGCCGAAATCCTGAGCGGGAGCGCTTACCATTAGCTGAGGACACATAAAAGCACTGTATACTATTCCGGATAGTATCACGCATTATCTATCTGTACCGAATAGATGTCAATTTTACGCTAATTCGAATCAAGTTCGATTCGCGCGGAGCCCTCAAATATCGATTCAATCCTATGCATTATTGTTTGCTGAGTAATAAAGAAAGAAGAAAGAAAGAAAAAGCATTTATTAGCCCGACAGGACAACACATAAATAAAAGATATAATAATAAAATGGTAAAATTGTGATTATAACACTAGTTTAAAGTAAACATAATGAGAGAATAAAAAAAATAATAACGAAATCATAAGAAAAAACAAACAAAATACAAAACAAAATTTGTCCTGTACAAGACCAAAAGGCTCCTATCTCAGCATGGTGCTGTAACATTAAAAAAAAACGTCACAGCGCTGATAACGTAATAAGGTACGCCATACCACCATCATTCAATTATTGGACTTGAATAATTTACTGTTACTGTTACTGTTAGCCTGTGTCATCCCACTGCTGGGGAAAGGCGTCTCCCCATGACTTCCAAATTTTCGATCCAGGGACAATGTGGGCCACTGGTCGTTGGTTTTGTCCAGCTCATCCCGCTATCTCCTGCGAGGTCTACCGCGTCGCCATCTGGGGTGGCGTCAAAAAACAAAAAAAAAAAAAAAAAAAAAAAGGGCTCCACATAGTGAGTATTTTGGCCCACAGAATAATTTACTGTCATTTTACGAGTAATTGGCAAATTTAGACAAAGAAATAAAATTGAAGTGTGTTTGTAATATCAAAATATCAGCTTTTTACAAAATGCATGTTATGAAAGTATATACGGAAAGTAATGTACTTAATACAAAAAAAACCGGCCAAGTGCGAGTCAGACTCGCGCACCGATGGTTCCGTACAAACTTTATTAAAAATATTTTTATTATATGATGTAACTAAAAATTTATGCTTTTCGCAATTTTTCCTTTATCTGTGTTATAAGACGTTGCTTCGTACCAAATTTCAAGATTCTGAGTTTACGGGAAGTACCCTGTAGGTTTTGATTCCCTTGCGAGTGTCGAAAATTTGCGGCATAAACGGGAGTATCTTTTGATCGCGTTGACTTAGAAGTTTGATTTTTTCACAGCTCCAAGAGACCATAGACTTGAGTATTTGATATGAATTTCAGCTTGATACCTCCACGCGTTCCTGAGAAAAAAGGTCTTGACAGACAGACAGACAGACAGACAGACAGACAGACGGACAACAAAGTGATCCTATAAGGGTTCCGTTTTTACCTTTTGAGGTACGGAACCCTAAAAAAAGATGTTTACCTATACTTTTAATAACCAGTCTTACCAAACACTGTTTTAAGGTTTCACGGTAACATATCCCGTAAGTTACAATATAAGTTCAGTCTTACCAAGACTAATGATAGTCCATCTGCCTAGCCATCTACCAACTATGTTGGGGTCGGCTTCCAGTCTTACCTTATGCAGCAGAATACAAGTATTCAACATAGAGTGACTGCCTATCTGACCTCCACAACCCAGTCATTACTGGGTAAATACCTCCTGGTAAAAAGACTGGCTGTCCGACTTTCAATTCACTGACTACCATCTACTAAATGACAGCAGGGACCAACAGCTTAACGTGTTCTCCGAGCCACGGAGGAAACTTGATATTTAATAGGTGGTCACCATCCACAGGCCAACCTAGGCAAGCTCGGCTTAACCTGAGCGGCTGATATTATTTTTTTGACGATTCCAATGGCGCATCGGTAGTGAGGCTGGCATACGTGCTTAGGGTCCCGGGTTTGAATCCCGGTAGGAGCAAATGTTTGTGTGATGAGCATGGACCTTTGTTTCCGAGTCATGGATGTTTATATGTTTAATAAGTATGTATTTACAAACAAAAAGTATATATGTAGTATATCAACTGTCTGGTGACCACGACACAAGCCTTGCTTAGTGTGGCACCAGATGGCGCTGTGTGTAATGTCCAGCGATATATTTAATATATTTATTTAGTTATAAGCTCCACCAAAATGTTGCCCTCCCTTGTACAAAATCATTGAAAACGACATAATAGAATATGAATTCTATGCACGACCTACTATCATTACTCCGAAATTCACTAATGAATTGATGCCTATTTGATTGGTTATTATTAGCACAAAGGCTCACTTGACACCCTCTGGTTTTGACCGTAATGAGCGCAAATATATTCGTATTGATATTAATATACAAATGGCATTTCAATTGACGATCAGTACTCTGTTACATTAGTTTGGTTAGTTCTAAATATTCTAATGTTAGTTAGTTCAAAGTGTTGCATTTCACGGTAGAAAAAAGAGTAGTTCGGAGGTTATCTGAACAGCTATAGTCCGCTCCACGAGAAGCTATATTTTTTGTAAACAAAGAATTTCTACCAAGATACGTAGCGACAATTCAATTAACAAGAAATACTCCCAAATGGTGGGGTTATATTTTGGCGATATAAAGCGCTTTCGTCTAATGTTTTGTGGTACCACTCAGATCCAGCCTGTCCCCTCGCTGTCCTCTTCCGGCGACGCCCTAAGCCGAGGCCCGTACCCCGCAGGGGGTGCCCTTAGCGTGTAGTCGCTTAGTTTGTAAGTTTTATGCCCTTGCTGGAGGCCTAACACTCAAGGTACCCACAGGATAGTCCGGTTAAGCAGACGACAACCTCTCTAGGTTGAACTGCGAGAGGCCATTCCGAAAAAAAAAAGTTTTGTGGTACTGGCACGCATCTGACAACATGGAACGGAAACATGTGGGCGGCCATTTTGAATTAAGATCACGCTGAGGCTTTCATTTTTTAATTTGATCCAAAGGTTGCGAACCAGAATGTGTGTTACAAAATTTATAGCTTCTTGTGGCAGAGACTAGTTATTTTTATGGAGTTGTTTGTTTATGTTGGCTCAGTTTTAGTTATAATTAAATAATAATATTACCTTTGTCAGGATCTCAGGTATTCCTGTTTAGCCCTCATCTTTATCATCAGAACAACCGAGGCAAGCGCAGCTTAACCCGAAGATCGACTCGAGCGGCTGTTATTATTTAGTCACGAGCTCCGAAAGCCTAAAGCTACACAATTATTGTTGCCCAAAATAAATTGTTCCTAAATAAAAACATACGTACCAATATCCCTAAAGACCGAAACAAAACCCATTTAGGAACAAGCAATTTCGTTCAAACCTAACTAAATACGGAACACCTAAAAAACCGGCTAAGCGCCAGTTGGACTCGCGCACGGAGGGTCCCGTACAAACGTGTAGTTATTTTGTTTTAACCTTCATATTTACGGTGTACAGACTTGTATCTTTAAATGTGCTGTAAGACATTGATTCTTGCCAAATTTAATGAATCTAGAGTTTTCAGATACCTCTACCTCTTCAGAAAACCAGTTTTGACAGACAGACAACCAGATTCCTTTGTCCTTTTGAGGCACGCAACCCTAAAAATAAGTCTCAATCAGAAAACGATCCAAAAAGGTTCTGTATTAAGGTCTCATTTTCAAATAAAGGTTCCGAAATAACGTATACACTCTATTTCATGCAATACCAAACATTTTTTGGTAGGCCAAACGATGTTGGTTATAACCGGCTCAAACCGGCTAAAACCGCCGCCGGCCGGCAATATCCAGTTGATACCGGTATTGGACGAAAGCGATTTAACAAAAACTTTCACCTCCCAGCTTTCTTATCGTATTTCCCTTTTGTGGTGTATTTTTCGTTTCGGATAGGTTTCAGGTGTGGATTCGCCGAAGAGTTTATTATTATAATAATACCAACACACAACATTATCACGACTGCAATTCCCGACAGGTAAGGCAGACGTGTATTTAATACAGTGAAACTTGGTTAAGTGGGAACTGGATAAGTGAGAAACCTCCATTGCTGGAACTCATGAGGTCACGATATTTATGCATGGATATCCGAGACACTGGGTAAGTAGAATACCTCTTTTAGTGATACCAATTTGCAGGTCCTTTGGATGTCCCAGTTATCTAGGTTTCACTGTAGTACACCTACATTTTGCCAGTTAGTTTTTAGTTCCATGTAAGAGCGTTCTGTTGCTATCAATCGGGCATAAATCGAAACTCCGTGGCTGCTACTGAGTAATTAATTCTTGATGGTAATACCCAATAACACACACACACATATATTTTTAAATATCGGTAAGCGGTATCGGTTTCGGTATCGGTATCGGCATCGGTATCGGTATCGGTATCGGTATTGGTATCGGTATCGGTTTCGGTATCGGTATCGGTTTATTTTTTAATCAAAGGTAAATTCGCGATAAATACCCGTATTCATATGTTTTGTAATGTATTTTTAAATATATATTTGTTTTTTTTTTCTGTGTAAGTTTTATACTGATAATTTTGATGTGTTTGTTTTGGTTGAATTGTCCTGTGCGGGCTAATAAATGCTGTTTCTTTCTTTCTTTCTTTCTTTCAGTAACTCTTCGCCCAACCTGGAAATTGGGCTCAAGAAATCATACTCAGCAGTCGAGCAATACGCTCACAATGGGCCTCATCCAAAGGCTTTAACTCACCCAAAGGGCAATGGAGAGGGCTACGCTCATAGTTTCCTTGCGTGATCGAATCAGAAATAAAGACATCCGCAAGAGAACCAAGGTTACCGACGTAGCCCAAAGAATTGCCAAACTTAAGTGGCAGTAAGCCCACATTGCTCGCAGAACAGATAGCCGATGGGGCTGAAAAGTTCTGGAGTGACGACCGCGAACCGGAAGACGATAAATGTTGGAAGACTTCCCTCTAAGTGGACCAATGACCTGGTGAAGGTTGGTGAAGGTTGGGAATGCATTGGATGCGAGTCGGACGGGACCGGTCAATGTGACGACACTTGGGGGAGGCCTATGTTCAGCAGTGGACATCTTTCGGCTGAAATGATGGTGATGATGATCATGAGTCGCGTTAGGCATACCCCGGAACAAATATTTAATAGTAAATTAATTTATATTGGGTGTGGAAGACTCTTCTTGACGCCGTCAACCAAGTATTATCAAACTGAGTAACACTGCGCAAACTAAATTGCTGGGAAACGACTTTTTTTTGAGGTGATACATCATGTTTTGTGGTAGAACTCAATAAAACGCACTCAAAACATTGTACTGATGGATGGATTAAATAGTGCGGAGGAAGCGTTTAAAGTAAAAATATTACATTAGACTTGTTAAAAAGTTGGAACTTTTACCCCCAATATCTCCGTACCTAGACGGTTCTCAGGTATGGTCTAAAACCAAAAAAATATCCCAGTGATGAGGAGAACAAGTGCCTTCAAGGCTTTGTTATGACTCCACTGTGAGGACCGACCGGAGGACACGGTGGAAGTCTTCCCTGCGTGGGCGGAGCACTGCCGCGTCCTCGTAGCGGCGATCGGCGGCGGCGACCCCTCGCGTCCGGCCCTGGTTCAATCCATGGTCCGGAGCGAGACGGAATGGGAAGCCGTCACCTCCTTCTGCGAAGCAGTCATGCTAGCGAAGGAGGTGGCGGAACGAGAGAGGGAGAGAGCCTCTCTTCCCGGCCGCCGGGGGAGACGCACCGGGCTTCGCCACGTGGTGGTTACCGGCCACCGTAGATGCGGGGCTGTGGACGGTTGGCTATGGGCTAGCTAACTGTCCGTCCGTCTAACGACGACAAGCCGTGTCGACGGCGCGTTCGTGTTCCATGCGCGTCTCAAAGAGATGTCAGCATAAGGGGAGGGGCCCGCAAGGGCCGAAGCCTGCCGGGATTGCGGGCCTGTTCGAAAGAGATACCGCGGCCCCGGAACATGAAGAGCGAGGAAGGAACTTGGATGGGTTTTAGTCAGTAAAAGTCTGACACTCCCTCCCGCTCCGCCCAGAGTGGGAGAAGTCATTTAATGATTTCACATCCTAAAAACAAGGCTTTGTTATGAGTCTATTTACACCCTACTTACTGGTGGGGTGCAGCAATTTTGGGATACCATTAATAAGGAATTTAATTCCGATTAGCGGTATTTTCGGAGTTAATTGGAATCAATATAGGATCAATTAGAGTTGGATTGATTTGAACTGCCTCGCTTGTTGACATTAACATAGATGTTCATATTTATCGGGGGTCCTGTAACGGCTAACTTTGTTTCTTTCATGTCTTTCCGCACTTAATCCATCCATCTTTTTTTTGGTCTTCCTCTACCAAACAATTACATTTTACAACGACATTTCTGCTGATACAATCTCTACCTTGTCATGTTAAATTCAAAGTGCAATTTTATATTGAAACAAGTTCCACACCCACAATCCTCTCTAACTTCGTCATTATCATACAACTTCAATCTTCAGAACTAACCTAGAGGTTTGCGGCTTGCAAAAGTACTTGAAACTTGCTTTGCAGCCGCTTTAGCGAAACGCTGCAGCGCTGTAGCGGTGTCAAACTGAAGCGGTAAATTGACAGCGCTTCCTTAGTCTTCGTATAAACTTAGACTTGATAAATTATTTATGGTAGTGAACTTGCTGAGCCCGCATTGTTTGAGTGAAGTGTATTAATATTTTGGAACCAAAAGTACTCTAACCTATGCCCTTTTACTCAAACTCAAACTCAAACTCAAAGCATTTATTTCAACTAGACCATTACGGCACTTTTTAATGTCAAAGTCACAGTCACAAGGCATAATAACTTGAGAAAGTACTGTAGTTGCCAATTCCCTAGCGTAGATCTCTATGGAGAAGAACGGGCAAGAAACTCCATGGACACTCTTTTAAATCAATATATTGTTACAAAATCTTTGGTACATCATTCATGTGTGATTATACATATATGTGAGAACGATGTAGAAAGACGTGCACATTAAGAGCGTCCAGAGAAAAGATTAAATCAACAATGTAAAAAAAAGAAATTAAAATTAACCATGGCAGCTAAGAGATGACCAGTCCCAACTGACAGCGCCCGTTCACGAACATGACGCACGTATCACATGTACTGGTGGCATTTTAACTTTTTCCGTTGATCAAAACAAGATTAGTTTAGTTATTACACAGCACTTAAAGCTAGAGGTTTTATGTAAAACCATGCTTGAAATTCACGAAAGGTTAAGACTGAAATATACGGTGACTGCTCCTAAGAAATTACTGATAGAAAAACTCAATAAAGCTCATACATCAAAGCCATTGATTCCTGGTGTTATGCTAACACATTGCCAATCAAAATTAGGTGAGCAGTTTAGTTATAAAACCGTACCAAACACGGTAAGCGATAATTATTTCCACATTGACGCATGAAGTTACTTTTATTTTCTTTACCCCGTGGGCACATCTGTTCAATTCATTTAGATACAAAGCTCCAAAACTGCTCCATTTTCCCTAAATAGGTTCAGTAGTTTACCCATAAAATTTTACCAAACAAACAAACATATCTACTCCAATATCTATAAACATTGACCGCACTAAAATCACGAAACGACACTTCCCCTTTTACAACAACACACTCGTAAAATATGAAGCCGTAACAAATTTTATATTTCTATATGAATTCAATAAAAACATTATCCTCTACTTTTGGGGCAGTCGGGTAAACCCTCTTTGAACTACAGTCCTGTCATCTATAATTTCACCTTTGACAGCTGCAGTCCAATCACAACCTTATTTCCAGACAAGAAAGATCGCTATAATTTTGATAGATTTGTTACTGTTATCTATCTAACAATAAGCCTTATTGTAATGATCTTAAAGATCACTGTCACTTTGACAGGAGTTAAAATAATCGTGGAAGGACTGTACTAGGGTTGATCACTAACGTTTTATAGCGGGTGATTCGGTCCCAGTGAATTTTACGACCGACTGAGCTCCAGAGGTGCTTCTTTTAGCACCGACGATCAGTGATTTAGGCCGCATTCACCGCCGCCTCACTTGTGTCTTTTAAATATATATATATATCGCTGGACATTAACACACAGCGCCATCTAGTGCCACACTAAGCAAGGCTTGTGTCGTGGACACCAGATAGTTGATATACTACATACATACTTTTTTGTTTGTAAATACATACTTATTATACATATAAACACTCGGACTCGGAAACAAATGTCCATGCTCATCACACAAACATTTGCTCCTACCGGGATTCGAACCCAGAACCCTATGAACGTAAGGCAGCCTCACTACCACTACGCCATTCGAGTCGTCCGTCTTTTGCGCGGGTACCGTGTCTCTGTTAGTCGCGACCCGGTGGCACGTAGCATGCCACAACTACTTTCATTTGTTTTCAGTATAGTGGCTGTCATAAGACGCATATTGCTTGTAACCCCGTGACCAAGAGGGTAGGGATGAAGCCTGATTAAAAAAAGAATGGTTCTATTTTGTTCGTCAGTTAGATTTTCGAAAAATGTTGGTTTTGTTTTATCAAATTAAGAAATATTGACGAAGATAAAACGCGTTTGAAATCATGAGTGGGGGCTACTACTCAAACGTGACGTCACACGAGTTTTTACGTGTTGTTTGACGCACTTCATCGTCTTAATTTTTTTCGTTATTACAGAAAAAAACACGTTCCCTTTACAGGTATTACAATGTACACACACATACACGACACGACCACACGACACGACGACACGACACTCACACGACACGACACTTCACATAGAAGACGCCAAATTTGGATACGATCAATCTCTGAAACGCAGCGAGTCGCCAAAACACGATACAGCATTGAGGCAACCGGAATGTCCCGTTCATCACATGTAACGCGACTCCAGACACTTGCTCCGATTCCAGAGACGTCGCAAGTGGCGTCGCAGTAAGCCGTGGCGTGTCTTTTCATATGGTTTCTCTGAGTCGCTCTTGCATCACACGTATGTGCCGCGATAGCCTCGCAATGTGGACGCAACATTGCGAGGCTATCGCGGTTGCGACTACGGGCGCGAATTATCAAACAAATGACACGCTTTTGCGTCCATAGTGTAGTGACTAAGGGGGAAGCCTAGCGCGACGGGACTGAGCGAGACAACTCGCGTAGTTTTCAAACGTTCCCGTCCGCGCGTTGTGGCCGCACTACACCAAGCGACATAACGCGTGGGTAGCGGGGGTAACAAACCAATTCGGTCTTGTCGTTCGGCGTATGCGCGTCTGTATATTGTTTGTTGTAAATCTATGTGTAAAAAAAGTATCTCTAGTGTTCAATACTTCCCATCTCAGGATCGAACTGTCTAGTAAAAATATCAAATCCTCGTCCATTGTTTGCAACCCCTGAAATACGTCGAACCACTACAAGAGCTCGCGAGTCACTGTGGCCACCGCACGCCCCCGCTCGCCGCGCCTGCCTCAGGCCCCAGTCACCACGCATTCAGTGTGGACGCACACTATGGCTTGAACGAGTCGCCGACTGCCAAAGCTTGTAGCATGTTTGTCTGACCTTAACTCGTCTATCTAGTAAGTTTACGATACTCCTACGCCAGCAGTTTTATTACGGTGCATTATCTGTGTTTTCGTACCCCTAGTTGAAATTCTATGGAGTTGTTGACTCTTTGATTTCGCTATAAAATTTTGAAGAACCTCGTTGGTTAAGTGAACAAAAAATATTGCGGGTGTGAAGAAATTTATAGTTGTTTGGTACAAATTGTTAGATGCTCTTGACTAGATAATAACAGCCGCTCGGGTCAATCTTCAGGTTAAGCCGTACTTGCCTAGGTTGGTCCGTGGATGGATGACCACCCATTATATTACAGTTTCCTCCATACTTCGGAAAGCACGTCAAGTCTCGGTTGTCAATTGTAGATCTTTGACAGTTGTTAAGTAGTCAATGTCCCGAAAGTCTGACCACCTGTTTTATCTTGGTAAGACTGGCTGGGTACGGATTACCCGAACTGACTACTGGCTTTCGAAAAATAAGTCGTGGGTTCGAACCCAGGCAGGCGCATTACCCATTGTGTAATTTATTTTATCTACCCAAATATCATAAACCCTCTCTAATGCGTTCAAAAACCATAGGCAATGACCAGCATTACCAACCTGCAGAAATAAACGGAACTGTAATGAACTCATAACGCAACTGAAAACAGTTGCGTTATGAGTGGAGTATGTGGAACAGGTGTCAAATTCAAGTGAGTGTGCTATTCTAGTACCACCTACATTAAATCAGATATCGATAAAAAAAAAAAACCCAATTCAGTATGATTTTAATTATAAATCGCACGACTTTGTTCGTTTGCCTATGATTTTAAAAAAAATGACAGATATCCGAAACGCCGCCATTTCGAGCTGTCATTTGTTCGTTAGCTTTTTATTTCCAGTAATCCAGTTACGAGTAGACAAATTTTCTGATAAGTTCTTTATTTCTGTCGAAAATGAGTGATAGTGACTCAGAAATTGACATGAATACTCCGCCAGATATCGTAAATGCAGCGACGAATGCAACTAATAACCTGTTGGCACAAAAATCAAGGGCCAAGTAACAATGCAGGTCATTTCCCTATGGTTCCTGAACCCATCATAGAGCCCTTATGATATTTGGGTAGATAAAGTAGTGTATGCAACTATACATAATTAGGCATTACAACACTCGTGTGATGCTATTAAGAAACTCGCCTTCGGCTCGTTTCTTAAACCCACACTCGTGTTGTAATGCCCTTCATTATGCACAGTTGCATAAACTACTATTATCACCATTGCTCTCAAAACGGTGAAGGAAAACATCGTGAGCAAACCGGCATGTCCTATAACCAAAAATTCGAAGACATGATGACTTCTACCAATCCGCATTGGGCCCGCGTTTTGGATTACCCCATTCCCTCTCTTAAGTCGAAAGATACTAGTTTTCGCTGTTATTGCGACCATTTTTGTTTTACACCATACCTGGGCCCCGATTCTCTTATTGCAATAGTGTCACGATAGTCTTTCATTGATCTCATAATTGTTGATGAATGACAATGGGATCGCTATTTGCCATTTAGCTTAAAGTTCATATTCTGCTAAATTCATCATAGTGGTTCGATCAATGGTCTCGTAGTTGTGTTTAAAAGACATTGTTGTATTGCCATTATTAAAAAACCTTTTAATAGAAATGGTTTTCGAAAATATACTATTAAATTTAAACTGTTACTCGTGCCAGATTTCATTTATATTTTATTATTTAGTTGTGATAAAAGCAATCTGAAGTAGTAAGAAGTTCGTAAATAGCAAAAAACATAAATAGTAATGTGGAACGTGGATAAATGTGCAACTATCCAACTCATTGTATCTGTTTAGCTGTCAAAGTCAAATGTGACATTTCTACTTTGTTTATTTGTTTTAATTTCTAGTGGCCGGTGTTTAGATTTATTTTCTTACAAGTGTTTTAAATTATCCTTATTAAAGAAGCCTATATAGATTGCAATATAAAATAGTGCTAATTGAGCAAATTTCCGCTCTAATTCTCAAAGAAACTGTCAAAATGTTGGCAGATTACCGCGTAAAGTCAGTCATTCATTTGTCATTATGTACGAGACTACTATTATAAGCTATTTCTTTCAATGCTATGTCCGTGATTGTTCATTGGATAGTCACAATGACGCCATGATGTTGGTAGATCACTAAACTTGTCAAAATGAACAATTATGAGATCAATGAAAGACTAATATGACACTATTGCAATAAGAGAATCGGGGCCCTGGGAAGCTTTTGGTTACGGAGATATTGGGGGTCAAAGTTCTAAATTTTATACAAGTTTTTTTTTTATTCAAGTTTTTATTTTATTTTTAAAACACCTCTTCGAACCCCGCATTGTTTAATCCATCCATCAACATAGTTGAGTAAAAACAGCCGAAGTAAATTCAGAGGTCATACTTTTAAGATCCAGAAAAAATCCTGGTCAACTCACATGAGGACTATGCAGATTAGTGTCAGAGATGGTCTTTTGAAGAAATAAGCGTTTGTTAGTTATCGTATAACACGGCTCATAAAAGGATGTTTTAACCCGAATGGCGTAGTGGTAGTGACGCTGCCTTACGTTCTTAGGGTCCTGGGTTCGAATACCGGTAGGAGCAAATGTTTGTATGATGAGCATGGACATTTGTTTCCGAGTCATGGATGTTTAATGTATAATAAGTATGTATTTACAAACAAAAAAGTATATATGTAGTATATCAACTATCTAGTGTTCACGACACAAGCTTTGCTTAGTGTGGCACTAGGTGGCGCTGAATGTTAAGCGATATTTATTTATTTATATTAAATGCTCTAATCGGGTTCAGATTTATTGGTCAAATCTGAAAAAGCCTAGGTTTGACGGGCAAGCATGTCTTAGGCAAATAATCCACTTATGAGCTATTTTAGTTCAATAAAAAATTACTGACTAACATTCCTTTTAATACCGTTAAACATAAAATATCCACTATTATCGATCTTGTATAAAGCTGTAAGTAATCCGACATTACAATACAATACCGTTAGCGTGTGGGTAGATGTTTCCCATACATCAATAAATCCCTATCCTTTAGACCACGATCAGGGTAAAGTGGTAGCGGGTGCTAAAGCGGGAGCGATTTTTTTTAAGCGAAACTAGTTTTGGCGCACTTTGCTTGCGTTCATTTGCAGTTCGGGTTGTACGCCGCTTGTTATGAAAAATTCGATCATGATTAGAAAGAAACGTGGCGTAATCTATACTAATATTATAAAGGAGAAGAGTTTGTTTGTTTGTCTGTTTGTTTGTTTGTTTGGTTGAACGCGCTAATCTCAGGAACTACTGGTTCAAATTGAAAAATTCTTTTTGTATTGGATAGTCCATTTATCGAGGAAGGCTATAGGCTATAAAACATCACGCTACCACCATTAGGAGCGGAGCAGGAATGAAAAATGTTGTAAAAACGGGGATATCTTTTCCTTTCGTTTTTCTCTCTTATGTGACGCAGACGAAGTTGCGTGGGTCAGCTAGTCTATGATAAGAATTTATTGTAGTTTTCCTCAGGAACAGTACTTTTTTTCGAGATGAAAGGTGGCCCTTTGTCCGTTACTGTAATCAACTGTCAACGTATATGCAAAATTTCTAGATGATCGATTCTTTGGTTTATTTATTTATTTATTTAAACTTCATGTACAAGAATGGTACATAGGCGGACTTAATGCCACAAGGCATTTTCTACCAGTCAACCTTTGGGTCAAATAAGACAGTATTGTGTGTGATAGAGTACAATAAAAATACCATTTATAAGCATAACATTATAACACATAAATAGGTATACATACTAATACATATAAAGGCATATAAAATAAACTAATATTTATTAACAAAAATAAAACATACAAATAGACCGAAAAACGACAAACCTTATAATAAATAATATGAGTATAATGAAGACTGAGATGAAAACAATTTAGTTTAAATGTGAAACGGTACCAAACAAACCTACTTTCGCATTTATAATTTTAATTAGGAAGTTAGTATAGGCTTGCGTTTACCCGCAACTCACCTGACCCCTTATTCACAACCATTCGACTCGCTTCCGATTCGGAAAGTCGTGTTTCTATCTGGCTCGTTTTCGTAATGCCAGAAGAAGACAGATATACGAGTTGTCGAATCGGAAACGAGTCGAACGTTTGTGAATACGGGGTCAGATCCCATATTTACGACGACGGTTCGATTCCATTTCTATTCTGGAAGTCGTAGGTCTATCTCGCTTGTTTTCGTTATGCCAAAAAAGGATAGACATACGACTTGTCGAATCGAATTTCATTTCAAGCGTGTGTGAATACGGGAGCTGATGTGAATCAATGATGCGGTTTGGGGTGGAGCTTGCCTCGAAGAAACCAATACCAAAGAAATGACGTCTGGGCAACGAGCTCATGTGACAGTGACAAACGAAGGACAGTCGAACTGTTCAGGTTTGCCATGTGAATAGTTCGACGTCTGCTATAGAATATAGAGAGCACAGTTCAAACACTGACATCCAGTGATGACCATTAGGGTGCCGCCTCCATAAGCGAGCGAATCGCAGCGATTCAACGTATTTCTATACGAAAATTTTGCCACGATTCTCTCGCTCGTGGACGCAGCCCCTAAATGTTTATTGTTTTAATTTGGCTCTTCAAAAATGAGTACACTATTATATTTCTGAACGAATCTGCTGCTTCCTATAAAAGTGCAATATCAAGTCTGAATGTATGCCCTGGCTGGAGGCCTTAAATTCAAGGCATCTACAGGACTTGCCCGGTTAAGCAGAAGCCAGTCTTCAAAGACTGAACGGCAAGATGCACTACACAAAAAAAAAAACGGTCTGAATGTATGGGACGGCTGATCCATACGACATTTTTTTAGTAACCGACGAAAAATTTCTATGCTCAGAATGATGTACATGATTATGTGGTAACCGTTTTAGCACCAGTGTCCATTCCATCTTGTTTCCGCCACCGCGCTCGCTACCGCTTGCTCAACCTTACGATCGCCCTAACCGAGGGCTAATGGTACCCAACGGGTAGGGACGGACGATTCTTTGTAGACGAAGCATCAAAGAATAAGGATAGTTTCTTTACATTACTCCGGAATTTATTCGATGAATATATAAAGGCTGTATAGTCAATAACGTTATTGGTTGAAGGATAATGGCTGAAGGATATTATTTTCTTCAATAGAAGATGGTTTCCGGTGTAGTGTAGGAAAGTATGTTAAACATACATGTTAGAGCAGCGGTGGCCTATTGATGGAGGCCTCGACTTACGAACAGTAAGATCCATGTTCACCAAAAAGATGACGGACGATTATCTAAAAACAGCTGTTTAAAACACATTTTTGGATCGGAAAGTGTCACATTAACAGCTGTTTTTCAACCGACTTCCAAAAAGAGGAGGTTATCAATTCGTCTGTATTTTTTTTAGTTAATGAGACTGTTATCTTCTCGGTGAACATGAACCTAAGTCGTAGGTTCAAACCCGGGCAGGCGATTTACTTTGTGTAATTTATTTCGTCACCACTGCTCTCAAAACGTGAGGAAAACGGCACGTCCTAGAACCAAAAATTCGAAGACATGTGACATCTACCAATCCGCACTGGGCCCGCGTGGTAGATTATAGGAGGCCTATGCCAGCTGCGGGAACATTATAAGCTGATGATATTGATTTTGCTGTTGAAATGGACAGACATTTCTGTCTTTTGTTTTGCCTATCGTGTGCTTAGTGGCTGAACTGCCCCCATATTCACAACGCTTCGATTCGCTTCCGATTCGGAAAGTTGTATGTCTATCACGGTCGTGTTCGTAATGCCAGAAGATGACAGATATACGAGTTGTCGAATCGGAAACGAGTCGAACGTTTGTGAATACGGGAGCTGGTGTCAGATTTTTCATGTCAGCCATGCCCTCTGACTAGACGTACATGCCGTCGAGAAATATCTCTCATGCGTGCTGGTATCTACACAATTACTTTCCTTAACAAAAAAAAAAAAAAAAAACAGAAAGTTACATGGGCCTAGATGGGCACTTATAAAACGTCGAAAAAGGTGCACGTTTTGCGCTGGTCGATTACATGGAGAAGAACCGGCAACTCCATGGTTACTCTTTTCAAATCATTTGGAATTACTATGTTACAGCATTAGTTACAGTACTTTAGTATGGGGGCCGAAAGCAAGTGCAGACAATTATAAATAAAAATAAATAAATATCGCTGGACATTAACACACAGCGCCACCTAGTTCCACACTAAGCAAAGCTTGTGTCGTGGGCACTATAGGTTGTTGATATACTACATATATACTTTTTTTTGTTTGTAAATACATACTTATTATACATATAAACATCCATGACTCGGAAACAAAATGTCCGTGCTCATCACACAAACATTTGCTCCTACCGCTGTTCGCTGCCTTATGTTCTTAGGGTCCTGGGTTCGAATCCCGGTAGGAGCAAATGTTTGTGTGATGAGCATGGACATTTGTTTCCGAGTCATGGATGTTTATATGTATAATAAGTATGTATTTACAAACAAAAAAGTATATAATTATGTGTAGTATATCAACTATCTAGTGTCCACGATACAAGCTTTGCTTAGTGTGGTACCAGGTGGCGCTGTGTGTTAATGTCCAGCGATATTTATTATTTATTATTATTATTATTATTTACCGGGATTCGAACCCAGGACCCTAACAACGTAAGGCAGCGTCACTACCACTACGCCAATCGGGCGTCGGGGGATTATACTTACAACAATACGCACATGAAACCGAAAAATCAGAGGTGGCGCATCTTTGGTACGAACTCGAGACCTTTGACTCGTCAGTCCAACGGTCGTGGGTCAAGGGGTATCCCTTGACTATCACTGCTTCATGAATCTGCTTAATACAAGTTACATTAAATAAAAAATTGAATAAACCCCCCACACACATGTGGCTCAAGGGATTTTTTTTTTCATTTGATACCCGTATTGAGGGACTTGTGAAAAAAAGTAATTCACCATTAAAATTTATGGTAGCGGCCATCTTGGAATTAAAAATTTATTATAGAGTAGGTATAGTATTCTATTAGTCAAGCCCTTTCATTTGATATCCATATTGAGGGAGTTGTTGAATAAAAATGTAATCGGCCATTTTGTGGCGGCGATTATCTTGGACTGATTTTTATCAAACATAGCTAAGAACACTCTCGACTAATTCACCTTTCAAACAAAAAAAAAAACAAAATCAAAATCGTTTCATCCACTCGAGAGCTACGATGCTACAGACAGACACACACACAGACACGTCAAACTGATAACACCCCGTCGTTTTTGCGTCGGGGGTTAAAAACTTATAAACGTGGATATTCAAACTTCCGAACATCAATGCGTCGATGTTTCAAGCGCATTCTGACTATCGTAATTTTTAACATGAGTCATTGCGAACATTCGGCAATAAAAACTTTCGACATTCAAAACTTCGACCAAAACACCCGATCGTTAATTTAAACGTAGGTATTTATGACATTCGATAATACGATTTTTGGCATTTAGCATCAACAACATACGACTTATGCATTTTTATTTATTTATTTATTTATTTAAACTTCATGTACAATAGTGGTACATAGGCGGACTTAATGCCACAAGGCATTCTCTACCAGTCAACCATTGGGTCAAATAAGACAGCATTATGATAAAGTACAATAAAAATAAAAATAAACATGCCATTTTGCAAGAATAAAATCAAACACATAAATGGGTACCTACATACTAATACATAAATAAGCATATAAAATAAACTAATATATATTAAAATACATACAAATAGTCCGAAATACGAGAAACCTTATGATAATTATTACAAGTCTAATATAGGCTAGTTGGTAAACAATTTAGACAGACTTTAAATAAAACTTCCGAATTGCTCTTTTGAAAGCCAATTTGCTTTCGGTTTTTTTAATGTCAAGGGGTAACGCGTTCCAGAGCTTAATAGTGGAGACAGCATAAGAAGAGGACATAAAACCAGTTATGCATCGCCACATTGGTCTAGTGGTCGCAACTACGACTGCGATGGGTTTGATACCCAAGTGGGACAAAGTGTTATTGGGTGTTTCATCAGGAATTTCTCAGTGGTCTGGATTTGTAACCAGTTAATGGCAGTCGGCTGGCCCATCATCTGCCTAGCCTTTTCCCAACCATGTTGGGGTCGGCTTCCAGTCTAACCGGATGCAGCTGAAAACCAGTATTTTACATGGAACAACTGCCTATCTGACCTCCATAACCCAGTTAATACTGAGTAATACGATAACACTTAGTGAGACTGGTTGCCAGACTTTTTGGGCCACTGACCACCTGTAACGACTACCAAAGATGGACAAATGACAGCCAGGACCAACAGCTTAACGTGATTTCATTTCTATTTCATCATATTGAAAAGGAAGATATGTTGCGCCGACTCCAGCAGGGGAAGGATAATCATAGAATGCTCACTTGATACTAAGTGGCCATTGCCACCGATAGACATTAGCTACGGCAGAAGTCATTTGGCAGTAATAATATTTATTTCTTTATTTATTTATTTATTTATTTTATTCATTAACACATACATTCGTTTTAACAGGTAAAACCCAAGCTAACAAATGTAGTCATTATACCTAAATAATTGTGCAGTCCCAACTAACAAGTCTGGGTAGAAACACAATCTAAACAGTAAACTACATGCTAAGTGTCACCCTCTGGAATTCCGCCAAAGAGCAAGAAAAAATATCCAAATGCCGAGAGATATCATTAAGTGTTCTAATTGCACGAATCACTGGTGCGAACTTTAATAAGTTTGTACGAGTTGCCGGAACTTTAAAAATCCCCTCCCTTGGTCCCAACCGTAGCCTCCTGTTTGGAACGAGCAATCCCAACGATTCCAGTATTTGTGGATTATTCAGCATACCACGAAATATCATGAAAACATATTTTAAAAGGGCGAGGTTGCGCCTAACTTCCAACTTATAGTAGCCAACCATTTCTAAAACAAAAAGAGTTGAATACATTAGTGGGTAGAAAGGGTAGACACCAAATTGCTTCCAGTATAAGTATCGGGTGAATTTGTTCTGCATCTTTTCCAGCATCTGGGAATACTTCGCTTCATAAGGATTCCAGATGATAGCACTAGTTTCCAAGTTGCTTCGCACCAAGGCATTGTAAAGTGCTTTCACTGCTGCCATATTAGTGAAGTCACGGGTAATATAGGAGCAACAGCAGGAGGCAGAAATCCACTGCAATCCACAACTACGAACGGAAGCGTAGCTGGTAAATAAGCTCCCAACATAGTTGGAAAAAGGCTATGCTGATGATGATGGTGACTAGATTACCTCAGATTATTTTCCTGTTCAGAGAGCAGTGGCGATTAAATAAATTACACGAAGCCCAGCTTACCTTAAAGCATGTCTTTACACGAAAATCCTTAAGGTAAAATGCCTACTCATACAGAAAAAGAAACAAGAATTGCTTACTGCGTGTTAGCTATTTCGTATTTCGGACATATATGTAGTTTCCTCACGATGTTTTCCTTGTAGTGTAAGCCAATGTTGTCGGAGAATTTATTTGACCCCCGATTTATTACGATGTCGAATCGCGGTTCGACTTATAAGATTAGCTGGTTATAGTGTATCGGGTAACATCAGAGATTTATCAGAGATTTCGCTGATAGCTTGATTAACGGATCAGTCAAAGTGGTGCGGACATATTGCGGACTGACTGCGGACATCGGACTTTGATAGATACTTCAGTAAGGCCTGAATTTGATCGACCCGAACTAAAATGTTAATAATATCAAAGTTCGTGTCGCTATGTTATTTTAGTCTTAATCTACCTTGATCTTGCTAAAAACCACTTTAGAAGGTTGACACATAAATTGATTGAGATATAGTATGAGCACTTTAAGTGTGCAGAAAATGGTGGCATAAAAAGGGGCAAAGGGAAGGGGGGTTAAATGTCGATAAAAAGGGTGTAAAAACCTCTTAACTAAGCCAACAGGCACTTGTTCTCCCTGTCATTGCGATCATTTTTTCGTTCTACACCATAGGTACCTGGGAACCTTCCAGCAGTTTTAACTGTTAGATTTTTCCTTTAAACACCTTGAAGGCCCGCGTACTATTTAATCCATCCATCAGCACACTGTTTTAAGTGCGTTACATTGAGTTCTATCACTTAACATGATTTCTCACCTCAAAAATAAAAAGTTGCTTCCCAGCAATATTTTCTGCGTAAAGTTACTTAGTTTGATGTACAGAATGCTTGGTTGATGGCTTCGTGATGAGATTGTTTGCATCCTGTATGTCAAACTTGGTACATTTTCCTGCACAGATAAGTAAGTTAAAGTGTATTAGGTTTCAGTAATAACTGTTCTAAAAAGCACATGTTTCTTAAACTAATGCAACTAGGTGCTGAATATCTACCAAGATTCCAGAAGCTCACTGTACATTTATAAACTTCCTCTTAATAATTAAACAAGCCTGTAGTACTTGCTAACTTAATCAACACCTTTTCATACAAAGCAACCTACTTCTCTGTTCATACCCACGGCCTAACACAATAGCGTGGTGATATATGACAAGCCACAACTTGGCTGCTCTCCAATAGGCCACACATTAAAACCTATGCTATACAGAAAGCGGTAGCGATTAGCGGAGCGGGTGACACATCAAAAAATATCTTCGTTTCAATAATGAAGTACCCGTAAGGCCTGAATTCTTTTCGTGCTGACGGTTGGTCGAGTACGGTTGGTTGTGACGTCAGCGAGAACAAAATACGGCTGTCGGTCACTTCTGACGTCACTGTATGGTGCTATATAGAACACAATGTATACAGTCACGAGCACCAATATGTATACACTTTCCTAAATTGAATTGCAATTTTCGCGAGAAATAACGATTGTAACTTGGAGATATGATCTTTTTCAGAAAAATATGAGTTCCAGAATATTATGTTCGTAGCAACATGTAATTTTAATCAGAAAAGCTGGAGAAAATCGCTTTTCAATGTTACTTTTTGTTTACATATTGGCGCTCATGACTGTACTCGTACGAGACCAACTGTGCACGAGGGACCGGCATCACGGCAAGAATTCAGGCCTAAAGAAGTAAAGTTTTATTGTTTGGCATTTGACCATTATTTCACAGCCAAAAACGTTTTAACGACAAGTTCTCAGTCAGAGATCCACAAGAAGACTAACTCTGTCATAACTAAATTCAAGAGTGAAATGATGTATGATATTATAATGATGCTATCAAAATATTGGCCAATTTAACTTTCGTAATCTGTGCTAACGAATTTACACAAGCAATGAGCAACATCGGAAAAGGCGTTTTATATCTAAAACTCTGCAATTATTAACACAACAACTTGAAGAAAATATTTTCTGTATTCCGTAGATCAAATCAAAATAATAATTTAAATCAGTACCATCCAATATCTATAAACAGTACATAAATGAGAGGTTTCCTTTTTGAGAATTAAAAAAAATGTTTTCACATACTCGGTAGATGGCGTTGAACTGACTACGTTAATAGGTGCCAAAGCCAAAACGCTTGAAAAAACCCACGTCACATACGCTCATTGACTGACACTTTCGTTTGCATAAGCTTCCGAATATAACCATTAGGTCCAAGTGAATTTCATGGACCTATTATGAATTTATGTGACGTTCTGTTCCTTGCAGTAACGTACCAAGATCAGCGCCATCTATCCAGCGACTAAGGAAGAGTTAAAAAAAAAATCCCTCATTACAAAACATTTTATGATCGCTACCGCTTTCAACATAGCCGAGCCTTAAACCGACCGACCGATCGTGTAAGGAGGACCGCAAACTTTTTATAATGTAGATCAATTTGCTCGCCCCTACAATATATCTGAGAAAGCAATTAAAGTTGGTAGTTTTTATATGTATATAGCGTTGGGACCAGCTTACATTACGTCCCGAATAATGTTGGTAGGAGATGTTACATGACTAAAATATTGAGAAGGAACGTTATTGCCGTCATACGAGAATTTATGACAGTCTTTATAGAAAATAATAGACGGTTGTAGAGTTTGAAGACAAAAAACTGGCCAAGTGCGTGTCGAACCTACGTTTGAAGGGTTCCGTACATTGTAGTAATCTCAGAAACTGCTGGATCGATTTTAACTGGAATTTTACTGGCAGGTAGCTGATGATTTTTGCCAATTATAAACCAACGACAAATTGATCGTCACGATATTACGGGCACGGGGTCTAACGAGACGGCCTGTAGTGAATGGATCAGCCTTAATTACTGTATTGAGCCTTCTCTTACACCATAACCAATATCAGGGGTTAGAAAAAAAAGAAAGAAAAAAATGTTTATTTGACGTCAGTACATTAAGCACACACACAATAATAATATTAAAACAAAGTTACAAAGAGGACAAAAATACATAGTTTGTGCTGTGTGCCTCACGGCTGCGTCAAAAAGGTCCATTTAGTGTTTTTTTTTTAGGCAGCGGTGTACCTAATACTACACACATTTCTAATTTGTGCCAACTGGCAATTGGGTCGCTCCCTATTGTGGGTGTAGTGTTAAGTACCTACACCTCTGCCTGACCCTTTGGGAATACAAGCCTGATGTTATCTATACATAAAGCTGAAGAGTTTATTTGTTTGTTCGCGCTAATACAAGGAACTGGTTGGAATTGAAAAAATATTTTTGTGTAGGATAGTCCATTTATCGAGGAAGGTTATATAATATCACGCTACAACCAGTAGAAGCGGAGCATAAATGAAAAATGTTGCAATAACGTGGAAAACATATTCCTAATGTTATGTGACGCAGACGAAGTTGCGTGGGCAAGCTAGAGTTATAATATGTATGTATATGTAGATTTAGACGAGAATGCGACCAAATTGCCTCTGACCTAATGTCTAGGACGCCGTTATTGCACTGTAATTGTGTGGTGGACAATGGTTTAAGAGGTCAGACGGCAGACGCTTTATGTAAAATATTAATAGTCTAAGATCCCGCCATACAACGACCTTCACCGAGATGCTTATTTAATGAGACGTATTTTTTATGTTATTAAATATGCCAATAAATATATCCTATATGGGTTGCCTAACAAATTTCAGTCCAGAGTATTTTTAATTAATAATTTAAAAACATTTTTTTTTTAAACATTGCACCGGTGTGATTATTAAATAAATTTGATACCAATCGAAAGTTTGAAGCCCATAGAATATGCAAACGTTAGGTTGCCTATTTTTTTCCGGTCACAACCACGGGTTGCCAGGTGTAAACAGGTAAATCTATAGGTACTAGCATTTTGCAACGGTCTGATTATTGAATCAAACTTAGATAAAATGAAAGATTATTTCATAAGGAACACGGTGGTATAGGGTTGCCTGCGAAAAATCAGTCCCGAATTACGGTTGTCGAATTTTAAATAATAAAATATCGCTGCGAGTGAATGTGTGTGAGAGAGAGGTCCCAGACCAACCATCCCACGCGGTAGAAAAGGACGCAGCGTAGCAGCTGTTTAAAGTCCGCCCATTTAAAGAAGGAGAGTGCGCATGCTATTTGTGCTTGGAAATGAAAAGGATAGCGATAGACTCGTATATGGTGCATTATTTTGGAGTAGTTAATTATTAATTTATACAGAAATAGTTATTCAATTTTTTATTTTTTAATCAATTAAAGTCACATCGGTTTTTTATTTCTCATCAGAACCCCCATATAATCTCCAAGAAATCCGAAAACTGAAAATTTGTAGTTCCACAAATTTTTTTTTGCGGGAACTGTTTTCATTGGTAAGTTTATACGGAACCCTCGGTGTGCGACTCCGACTCGCCCTTCCCCGGTTTTCTTTCGGTCGCTTTCGATGACACAGATTTCATCGGTCTAAACTTCAGGCTTTGTGTAGGTACCTATTTCTAATTTTATCACTAATTATGGGGTACATTTTTCCTAACAGGGTAACCCTCAATGTAGTGAAGTACTTTTTTTTTGTCCCTTTCAGCGACACGCTTTCTCGCCATCTATATAATACTATATCTATGACTCCAAAATAATGCACAGCATATTCGAGTATATCGCTATCCTTTTCATTTCCAAGCACAAATAGCATGCGCACTCTCCTTCTTTAAATGGGCGGACTTTAAACAGCTGCTACGCTGCGTCCTTTTCTACCGCGTGGGATGGTTGGTCTGGGACCTCTCTCTCACACACATTCACTCGCAGCGATATTTTATTATTTAAAATTCGACAACCGTAATTCGGGACTGATTTTTCGCAGGCAACCCTATACCACCGTGTTCCTTATGAAATAATCTTTCATTTTATCTAAGTTTGATTCAATAATCAGACCGTTGCAAAATGCTAGTACCTATAGATTTACCTGTTTACACCTGGCAACCCGTGGTTGTGACCGGAAAAAAATAGGCAACCTAACGTTTGCATATTCTAGGGGCTTCAAACTTTCGATTGGTATCAAATTTATTTAATAATCACACCGGTGCAATGTTTAAAAAAAATATATTTTTAAATTATTAATTAAAAATACTCTGGACTGAAATTTGTTAGGCAACCCATATAGGATATATTTATTGGCATATTTAATAACATAAAAAATACGTCTCATTAAATAAGCATCTCGGTGAAGGTCGTTGTATAGCGGGATCCTATACTATAATATTTAGCCTTATTGCCGGCGCTTTGAGGAACACGAAGTAATGTTATAAATACGGGGTAGCAGGAAAGAAACGGTTCGGAATGATGCATTTAGTGCATCATTCCGAACCCCCGCGTGTTTTATAATGCCTGAAAGTACATATATGATTCACTTCAATAACCAAACCAGAAAAATATATGATATTCTTCAGGATATATGCTAGTATGATAGTGTTTTGAAAACATAATACAATTCATCTTATTCCATGAAAAAAATCACGATCTTATCTCCAAAAAATTCTAAACCATAGGTACTAAAATACATGCCAGCGTTCTGATTTTTTGGCAAATAATTTTATAAGCAACATATTAGCATCACAGTGCTTTAGTTTTTAGTCCAACCCATAGATTTTTTTAAATCAATCGAAACCACTCATTTCGCACTATACGGCCCGCAGTGACTGACGTAACAACCACTTTGTAGTGCAAGCTGATCAGAACTTTATTCTAACAGTATTTCAAATGAAGTTTGAACCAACACAAATAGAGTTGCTTATTTAGCTCCTGTAGTCCCCTTAACAGAAAATTATCAGAGGTGGTTTGAAAAAAAAAGGTGTTGCTTACAAATGTTCAATACCGAGAGACACTTAATCTCAGAAAGAGAAAGGTGACTGAAGTAGGAAGCTCCTGATCATTTGGCTTTCACAGACGATGGAAGTACTAATGCTGTAACATAATAATATTGTAATACCAAATGATTTAAAAAGAGTAACCATGGAGTTTCTTGCCGGTTCTTCTCCATGGAATTGACCGACGCGAACCGTGCACCGTGCACCGTGAAATAACATATTATAAATAAATAAATAAATAAAATTCATTTAATTCAGGTCATTGACCCATATTAGACACAAAAACAATAGTATACAAAACGCTTGCTAGCTGATTGATAAATAAATAAATAAAGTTAATTCAATGACAAAAATAATTAAAATATCAGAAATAAATGTCAGATCAAATCAATAAATTAATGTCAATGGAACAAAACACAACAAAATAAAATAAAAAACATTAAATTAAATAACTAATAAATACGACAACGAATTAAATTGGAGAATGAAATTGTAATTGATGAATTAAAATAAATTAATATTAAGCAGCATAATAATTATGTCAACTTAATTATGATTTTGATTTTTGGAGATTCTAGCATCATTTCATTAGCAGACATGATCCTATGATTGCCCAAAGCTCGCTAGACCTGCAATTAACTACACTAGTGAAGGCTATTTAAAAGCCAATGCTCCCAGCTAATAGAAAAGAAAATCCCTTTAAAAAAATTCTCTGTTCATTAATTTCGTGCCCAAAAATTTCGGTAAAATACCGTCCAATATACCATGAAGGGCACTCAAGTGTGAGAGCCTTAACTGAACCATTTTCCTCAATCGGCTGCTACAATTTACAGGCCCTTAAGTAGGTGGTACACGCTATGTTTTCTCACGGGCCTGTATCAACAATGTAACGTATATGTTACACCTGGTTTAGATATCTTTATAGTTTCCTCGGAGAAAAATAATTGGATGCGAACTGGCTTCTTTTCGTTCTTATTACGACTGGCAAGTCAAGTGATATTATATTGTAGTAGTTTACTGTGTGTAGAATTGCTAAACTTAAGTGGCAGTGGGCAGGGCACATTGCTCGCAAAACGGATGGCCGATGGTGCTGAAAAGTTCTGTAGTGGCGACCGCGAACTGATAGATAGATAGATAGATAAATCATTTCATCGGTGCACACAAAAGACAAAGCACAACACACAGTTAAATGAAACAGTTCACTTAAAACAAAAGAAAAACATATTTACAAAATAAGTATAGTAACACCATGACTTACTTCAAATAAAAAATTAAAAAAGGAAAATAACAAAAAGAGGGTATGCAAGGTGCGGTGTGCGTCTCAAGGTTACACCAAATGGGAGTCCAGCTCACCATGTGTTAGGCATGCACCTGACGCTGATATTCTGCTGGATCCTTGTAGAACTGGAAGACGATGCGTTGGAAGACCTCCCACTAGGTGGACCGATGACCTGGTGAAGGTTTCGGGAATCCGGTGGATGCGAGTAGCAAGGGACCGGTCAATGTGGCGACACTTGGGGGAGGCCTATGCCCAGCAGTGAACGTCTTTCGGCTAAAATAATGATGATGATGAAGATGAGTTTACTGTCTACATCTATCTTTGATTTTGAGGAGTAGTCCTGATATAAAATGTCTATTTTTGAGTGGGCCCAACAAAACCGGGGCTTTCCAAAAGAACGTTGCGTAGGGAGATGGACGAGGAACGCACAGAAACGAGAAGTTTGGCGGAGAAAAGCGGAGGTCCATACCCAACCGTGGGTCAATTCTGAAACGATGAAGATTTTACTGGAGATCATGAAAAAAAGAAGTATTGACACCAACCACGAATAAATCTGCTGTTTTTTTTTGTTATTTTTTTTGTTCAAAAACCCACCTCGTGACGTGGTGTTCAAACCTACACTCCCAAGTCCAGTAGACACACATACGACCACTAGTCCAAAGAGACACTCGTACCCTTTAAACAAAACACAATCTAGCCCTACCTTCACAAAAACCCTTACAAGTTTACATATTGATACTTTTGTTTGACAAATCTTTTTGCAAAACTTCTGAAAAACATGTTTACACGTAAAAATATTGTTTTACACAATATCTTGTTAACAACTTTGCTAACATGTCTGCAATTTTTTTACAAAAATTTTGTCGTTCAACGACTGTACAAATATAATAGACGCAACATGTCTTACACATGTTTTATAACATGTTATAAACACGGGCTAACAAATGCTAATACGTCACCGAAAAGTTCAATGCTTCTATTTTTAACCACGCGGCAACAGATAATATCCATACATTCGTATTAACGTTATTATTTCTGACTTCTACCTTTAAACTTTGTATAAAACTAGCATTATTTTGCAACTTGTTTTACGTATAAACAAAGACAGTACACAAAATTGTGTATACGCGATCTAACAATGCTTGAGTCAAGCACTCTAAACTCAATGTAAGTACGAATATGTCATCGATGACATATTCGTGTATTTGTTGTTCATGTATTTGTCGTCTACGACGAAATGAGTGCAATGCATCGTGTGCAATTAGAGCAGAGGTCACTATTTGTGTCAGGAATTACTGGCTTATTATATTTTTTTGTAAAATACAAGTAGGTTTATAGTTTTCATACTTAGATACAGAAGAAGCCTTGCGAAAGTGAGATTCTATCAGCGATAACAAAGGGAAAACGTCAAATATGTGTTGGATTTGACATCAGCTACCGAAAACTTATGTCAACGATTTTGTAAGTCATTGTAGAACTACAAAGATTTTCAATTGGAAGAACTGTTGCTAACCATTTCATACATTTTTTTTTTTTAAGATTAAAATTGTCGATACTCCTGTTCTAACTGTGTGTACCAAAGATCATATACATGTAGTATTTGCGACTTGTTTTATGTGGTAAACTATAAACAAAGAGAGGTCACACAACATGTTGTATACCTTGTTGTAAACACATTCTAACAATGTTTGAGTCTCTTTAAACACAATGTACGAATACGTCATCAAGTGTTTGTCGTCTATGACGGAATGAGTGCAATGCATCTTGTGTAATTAGACCAGAGGTCACTGTTTGTGCTACGAATGAGTTGCGAATATTGAAGATAATGTGATGAGATCATTCCTTCTAAGGTTCTGGTCATTACTTTCATGAATTGAAGATTTATAAAATATTCATATTGTTACGAGCTGAGTATGACATAAATTAATTACTACCGATTAAACAACACAATAACTTTATTAATCACAAAACAATTTAAATTTAATCACAAGTACACTACAATACACTACTGTTCACTATTCGCTTACATATCTCTCTTCAAGTTCACTTCGATTCACTTCGTTGTGTAGCCAAAACAAGACTGCCTGTCGCGAGCCTGAGCGATGTATTTATACTCGCCAACAGACACACCAGAATAACCACGAATATTCTAGCTAGAGGGTCATAAAAAACACTAACAAAAGAATAGCAGGTAGATAGGTAATTATTATTACTAGCTACTTGTACAAACAAATATGAACCTTATGCCCTAGGCGTACGGTCGAAATTCTAATGTCTTTTTATAAATAGGTCGCGAGTTTGTACCTACCTAACTTTATAACTAATAATAATAGAATGCTCTCGAACTTCTAACGTACACATACTGTAATCACGTGCTTTCTCGAATGTTCTAGTAGGTCCGATGTAACAATATAATATATACAAAATATAAAAACATGCATATATACAGGGTGTAAACCACCTTATCACGAAGTCGTCAACCAAGCATTCTGTACATCAAACTAAGTAACTTAACGCAAAAATTATTACTGGAAAACGAAACGGTAGAACCCAATGTGACGCAATTGAAACAGTAGACTGATGGATGGATTGAATAGTAAGGAGGTCGTAGAGGTGTTTAAAGTCAAAATCTTATAGTAAAAACCTGTTATTTTTTTTAATGTTGGACCTTTTTTTATCTCCATTACTAGAAGGTTCACAGGTATAGTGTTGAATAAAAAAAATTACCGCAATGAAGGGTCGAACAAGTGCCTTTCGGCTTCGTTAAGACGTTTTTTACACACTTTATAAATATTCTAGCAAATGCAAATGTGGCAAAAAATGAGTTCCTTGATCATTTAAAAAAACATATTTAATAAATTAATTGGGATAAGGGCAACAAAATTATGATGATTCTGCCATTTTTTAAGGATTTCATATGCTTGAGACATTTGGTCGTGGTAAGTAAGTAGAAGCTTTACTTTGTCATATTTTTTTCATCACTACTGGTTTGACAACGCTAAAAGAAAATTAAAAAAATCCAGCCAAGTGACAGTCGGACTTGCTCATGACGGGTTCCGTAGCATTACAGCAGGGGGGAGCCCACATTATTTTTTTGTTCTAATGGCAACAGAACTGCACACTCTGTAAAAAAATATTTCCTACATATTACGGAACATGAGGTACAGCTAGCTGTCAGAAAACAAATGGACAGGGAATAATTCGATGGGATTTTTTTTTATTTTAAGACTCATCCTGCGGGACCCAAATGAGCGGGATCAATATACTAAAGAGCCGTAGGGTCCCGTTTGTTACCCTTTGAATAATTATGGAACCCTAACAAAACATTATGAGGAAACCGAATTGACCTAGCACCAAAATTCTCAAGACCTCTCTCTTCAAGACTTCTATTCTCTTCTGATCTCATGAGCACGAAAAGCCCGCACTCCTTCTAAACGAATCTATGACAAAAGGATCCCAACATATTTGACCCAAAATTCAGCTACGCAAACTCCGCTCACTTAGGATGCTTACATAAAGAAACAGGTTTCCGGTACAGACAAATCTGTACCGGCGCAGGTATAATATTTCAATAAAGGGAGTAAAACACCTCTTAACGAATACGAAAGGCACTTGTGCTTCTCGTCATTCTGATAATTTTTTTGTTCTACACTATAGCTGGGAACCTTCTAGTTACGGAGATATTGGGAGTCAAAGTTGCAAGATTTTGACAAGTTTTTTTTTAAATACCACTTTTTATCGCATGATTTTTACTTTAAATATCTCTACAACCCCCGTACTATTCAATCCATCCGCACAATGTTTTGAGTGTGTTAAATTGAGTTATACCACAAAACATGATTTAAAAACCTCAAAAAAAAAGTTTTTTCCCAGCAATATTTTTTGCGTAAAGTTACTTAGTTTGATATACAGAATGCTTGGTTAACGGCTTTGTGATGAGGTGAAATACACCCTGTATGTATGTGCTGCTCTTTGTGTTGTGCTGTCCATTAGCGAATAAATGATTATTCTATTCTATTCTATAGATTCACCTGTTTCTTTATGTGAGTCAACACTGTACCGATCGGTACCGACCCGTACAGATTTGTCTGTACCGGAATCCTGTTTCTTTATGTAAGCACTTTTACGCATTCATAGAGTCTTCAAGTGTCCAGGTTTGAGGACATGCGGTGCAAGATCGAAAGTGGCCAGTGTCTGTAACGAGAGAAGCCGCATACGTGCTTGAGATCTGAGACATCACTAACTGAGGAGATTGTAATTAAACCCGCACTGAGCCCTCGTAATGTCTCTGTCCTCTCAAAGAGAGGAAACTTGAAGCTCAGGTGTTGGGACATTATCTCTGGCTCTTGTGATACTGTGAACTCCTAGTATAAGAGCCAGGGCTACACTGATGTTTGAGCAATCATGTGTCAATAAAGATTTGTTATTATTATATTGTTGACTAGCTGTTGCCCGCATACTTCGACCGCATGAAATTTGCATAAAAACAATTACTTTTATTTAATAGGTTTATGTTATAGGATTATGATTACCAATCCGCACTGGGCCCGCGTGGTAGATTATAGCCCATTCCCTCTCATTGAGAGGAGGCCGTGTCCCAGCAGTGGGAACATTATAGGCTGATGATGATGATGATGATGATGAATAGGATTATGTTAAGAACAGTGAAGACGACAACAAAATATCTAATTAGTCCGTCATTTAGATAATTAAAGCAAGCCTTGCTTAGTGTGGCACTAGATGGCGCTGTGTGTTAATGTCCAGCGATATTATTATTATTATTAATTTAAAAATATTTGACTCGTATTTTTTCTTTCGTTACTTAAACCAACATTAACGAAGATACGATTTCAAAATTCTCAATACGTCACGCCTGGGTAATTTTTTTTGTGATATCTGACTTTACGAGCCCCCACTCCCGAGTTTTGACGCGTTTTATCTATGCTTATATTCATTGATTTACAAAAACAAAAAATACGTCTCCATTATATTACCTATACTCTAATTGACGGACTAAATAGATTTGCAATTTTTTTATACTGTCGTCATGCCTATTTCAAAGGTTTTAATTTTATTTCACGGGAAAAATAAGGAGCCTAAGTTTTTCCTTATAATAGCAGCTATCTGCCAAGTAAAAGTATCGTTAACATCGGTCCAGCCGTTTCTGACATGAGCCGGAACAAACAGACAGAGAGACAAAAATAAAATATTTTGTTATAAGTACTGGACAGACAGCCAGACGGACGGATCTATAAGGGTTCCGTTTTTTTCCATATGACAACAGATCACTGAAAAAAACAGCATAATATACGGTGTAAAACACCTCTTAACGAAGCCGAAAGGCACTTGTTCTCCCCGTTATTGCAATATTTTTTTGTGCTACGCTATACCTGGGAATCTTCTAGTTACAGAAATATCGGACGTCAAAGTTACAACTCTTTGATTAGTTTTTTTTTTAAGTATATTTTTTTATTGCAACATTTTTAAATACCTCCATACTATTCAATCCATCCATCAGCACAATGTGTTGAGTGCGTTACATTGAGTTATACCCCAAAACGTGATTTTAGATCCCAAAAAAAGAAGTGGTTTCCCAGCAATAATTTTTGCGTAAAGTTTTGATGTACAGAATGCTTGGTTGACGGCTTCGTGATGAGGTAGTTTACACCCTATATAAACTGAAAGTCACATAGTTATTTACCCGAATGGCTCTAGTGGCGAAGTATCATAAAAAAATAAAACTGAATAGACCTTCGTTACAAAACGCCACCTATCACTTTCAAAAACAAACGTCCACTGACAACACGGGTCGGTCACACACAAACAATTTCCAACAGTCACTGAGGACCATTGATAGAGTGAAGTGAGAACTGGTGTCAATTCGCATCAGGAAACCGATACATGCCGCGTCGGTGTGCCCCCAGAGTTTTGTCCCAATTTTTCGGAACTATTGGCTCCAAACAACTATGTAGGTAGTTCGATAGCTGAGGTTTTTTGTTCGGTTTTTATCGATGACGTTTCTTTGCATCGTTTGGGGTCGGGCTAGCGTCAGAATTTTGCAGTGAAAAATTGGTTTTGTTGGTGTACTAATTTGACTTTTACTCGTACAATCTCATAACTGTCTCCTTTGTTTTGTCATTTTGGTGTTACGCTAATTGTACAATTTACTTAAAAAGGCATATATAACGAAAACACATTCAATTATTATAAAAGTATGGGACATTTGTGAGATGAAAGTGTTGATTGTCTATACAACATTATTTTTTAGTCATTTTAATCCCTTTAAAGGCGGATAGCACGAAAATGAACAACTTTTACTATGAGACCAACTATGAAATCTCGAAAAAAATATCAGCTGTTGCCTACATTTTTCCGAGTTAGGCGACCAATAATGTATGAAGCAGCTGATTTTTTTTCGAGATTTCATAGTTTGTCCCATTGTAAAAGTTGTTCATTTTCATGTGTGCTATCCGCCCTTAAAGGGATTAAAACGACTAAAAAATAACGTTGTATATTCAGAAGGATCTACAAATAAGAGGTCCGGAATCATGAAATCAGGTTTTCGTGAATTTTTGCTTAAACATGCATCGGGAGAATAATTATTATATACTAAATAAATAAATAAGTTATCTTAAATTATATCTATTGATATGAAAGTAGAAAAAACAAACTATTTGTAACAGGTAATTGTTATTTCAAGCAACCATCGTAACAAATACACGCGAAATTGCGAGTTTTACTGATGTAAATTACGAGTTTTACTGGTATAAATTGCGAGTTTTACTGCTGAAAAATTCACAATTTTGCATTTTTTTGTAACAGGCATCGCTGCAATTCCACCAGCGATGAGCGTGGGATATGTGGGAAATTAACCAATAATATCGCTTCTTTTTCACAGCTTCAGCTAGTATGTGATTGTTTAGTTCACACATCCTCTCTTAATTACTTGCTTCGGTGAAGAAAAACATCGTGAGGAAACCAGCATGCCTGAGAGGAAGATAGAAAACAAAACGGCATGTAAAGTCAAATCAGAGGCCCACGGGTGGCGTAAAACTCTGACACCAGCCCGCGTAGCATGACCACCGTAGACACGACAAAGAGTCGACCAACCTTTTGTTTATCTGTCATTTTGTCGATTCAATGACAGATGAACAAAAAACTTGTCGACTCTGTCGTGGCTACGACAGCTTAGACATTAACCACACGATAAAGAAAGAAGAAGAAGCCGTCAGTCATTTGTTAATAAAATTTTGAATAAAAATTTGGGAAGTACATAACTTTGTATTGGTAGTTCTCGTACTACCATACAAAGTTATGTACCTCTCATTCCATTTCCCAGTCGTACAATACTCCGAGGTCACTGTTTGAACTGTGATCTCAATATTCTATGGCCGACGACGTCACTTGGTATGTGAATAGTTAGACGGTATGCCGTTACAGACAGTTAAGCGCAGGCCACACTGGCAGGTAACGCGAGCAAGCATGATTTGAAATGAATAACCATTGAGTTTCGTGCCGGTTCTTCTCCATTTGGAAAGACCAATCCGAACCGTGCTCCTTTTTCGACGTTTTATATGCACCTATCTAGGGGGCAGTCCATTCTCAGGAGATGATTTTTTTTGCTTTTTGGAACCCCGTCTTCCCCGTCGGTGGTACGTGGTTAGGTTTAAGACTAAGCCTCCTCCTCCACCCAAAATCATGTGTATTTTTTGGTTCCTACAAATAATCTTATTTTTTTTAACGTCATCTGTAAATACAGGTATAAATTATAATCTTACTTTATTCTGAAATAACCATTTTCAAATTACCATGATAAAAATGTCTAGATAGAAAGGTTGCTGGTTGTTTTAGACTAGCATAAAAAAACTAAATCGCGTGTATGGCGAAAAAATAAATACACTTGATATCTTACTACCTTGTGATATTTCGTGATTTGTATCCACCCTCTACCCCTTATTAGGCCGTACGTAATTAATAGATAGCCCCTAGGCCTATGTGAAATTAAATAAAAGGATAATAAGCGACCGAGCGGGTCGAGGCACCGTTTTACCAGTTTTTTTGATTTTGGCTTTAATAAAGTAATTTTACTAATTGTCGAGCAAAATTGCGCTAATGAAATCTTTGTGAAACTTTAATTACATTTCAAAAGAAAGTGTTTTTTTGACAGATAGATTAGAAAAACAGTTCAATCTTTCCGAATTCGATGATCGAGATTACGGCTTTCGGTTCCACATCGTCCAAAAAAATAACCGGGTGTATCTGTTGTCTTGTATCGTAACCTAATGTTAGTGAAGACGGTCACTGGACGTGGAATGTCATTACTTAGTCTAATGGTGGATGTGACTGCCCATTTACTTGATTCATTGTTTGTTCTAGATGGAGAACACGACTATATGTATTACTCAGTTAAATAGGGTAAAAGACAAAATAAAACTAATTAGTCCGTCAATTTATATTATGAAAAAATATTTGACCCGTATTTTTTCTTTGGTTAAATTGACAAAGATACGATGCTCTTAAAGTTCCCAATACGTCACGCCTTGGTATATTTTTAGCTAGTTCTGACGTCACGAGCCCCCATTCCCGAGTTTTGATGCCTCTTATCTTTGTCAATATTCATTGATTTAAAAAAAACAAACAAAGAAAAGAAAGAAAGAAAAAGTATTTATTAGCCCGACAGGACAACACATAAATAAAAAAATAAAAAAATAAAATAAAATGGTAAAATTGTGATTATAACACTAGTTTAAAGTAAACATAATGAGAGAATAAAAAAAAATATAACAACAAATACGTGTCCATTATTTTTCAATAATGTAACTGACGGACTAAATAGATTTGTATTTTTTTTAAGACTGTCATCGTGCCTATTCTTTACTTACGAGGTACAGAACTGTTGACTACGTTATTTGCAACCCATCCTATTTTCCAAACTATGGACCGCCACAACCCAGTTAAGACTGGGCAATACGATACCCGATGGTAAGACTGTTTGTCAGACTTTCGGTCCAGTGACTACCAAATCTTTATCTATACTTAATAATAATAATTATTATTATTATAAAGCAGAAGAGTTTGTTTGTTTGGTTGAACGCGCTAATCTCAGGAACTACTGGTTCGAATTGAAAAATTCTTTTTGTGTTCGATAGTCTATTTATTGAGGAAGGCTATAGATTATTTAACATCACGCTATGACCAATAGGAGAGGAGCAGAAATGAAAAGTGTTGCAAAAACGGGGATTTTTTATCCTTTCGTTTTTCTCTCTTATGTGACGCACACAAAGTTGCGCGGGTCAGATAGTTAAAAAATATTGACCCGTATTTTTTCTTTGGCTAAATTCTGAATTCAGAACTTTAAGAGCATTGTATCTTTATACAATGCTCTTAAAGTTCCCAATACGTCACGCCTAGGTATATTTTTAGCTAGTTCTGATGTCACGAGCCCCCACTCCCGAGTTTTGATGCCTCTTATCTTTGTTAATATTTATTGATTTAAAAAAACAACAAATACGTGTCCATTATTTTTCAATAATCTAACTGACGGACTAAATAGATTTGTATTTTTTTGAAACTGTCGTCATGCCTATTCTTTACTTAAATAAATAAATAAATATTGCTGGACATTACACACAGCGCCGTCTAGTGCCACACTAAGCAAGGCTTGTGTCGTGGTCACCAGACAGTTGATATACTACATTTATACTTTTTGTTTGTAAATTCATACCTATTATACATATAAACATCCATGACTTACGAGGTACAGGACTACACTGCACTTGACTACGTCATGTGCAACCCATCCAATTTTCCAAACTATGGACCGCCACAACCCAGCCCACACTGGGCAATACGATACCCGATGGTAAGACTGTTTGTCAGAATTTCGGTCCAGTGACTACCTAATCTATACTTCTATACCACTGGTTCCCAACCTGTGGTCCTCGGACCACTGTTGGTCCGGAGGAGCCTCGACTACGGTCCGCGAGAGATTAAAATGTTATTCGTACTTTATAACACAAGTTTTTTGCTGAGAAGATGCAAGCTCAACCCCACTTAATTGAACATATCATCAGAGGCAAAATTCTATTTATTTGAGAATATCATACTAAATTATTGCTAAATTTTTCGAGCTCAATTCGATCGATTTCATCCAAGTTTTGTACAGTGCGAGTTAAAGTTTCACTCTCCTAGTTATAATCCTGTCGGTGTCCATGTTTATGTAGGACCATATGGTCCCTGTTAACAATGAACATACCAAAGTGGTCCCTGGCCTAGAAAGGTTGGAAACCACTGTTCTATACTAATATTATAAAGCAGAAGAGTTGGTTTGTTTGTTTGGTTGAACGCGCTAATCTCAGGAACTACTGGTTCAAATTAAAAAAATCTTTTTGTGTTGGATAGTCAATTTATCGAGGAAGGCTTTAGGCTATATAACATCACGCTACGACCATTAGGAGCGGAGCAGGATTGAAAAATGTTGCAAAAACGGGGATTTTTTATCCTTTCGTTTTTCTCTCTTATGTGACGCAGACGAAGTTGCGTGGGTCAGTTAGTATCTACATATGACAGCCAGGACCAACGATCTAAAGTGATTTCTGAGGCACGGAGGTGACTCGGTATTGCAGGTTTGCTTCATTCAAACAGAGATTACGAAGAAATATTATAATTTAATGCGTAATGTTTGATGGCTGCTTATAAAGTGAACTAGAGAGAGAAAAGAGAGAAAAAATCGAATAAATATTATAAGGCTAACAGTATGTAATGTAATCTAATCAAGGGCCAACCCAGGTAGTACAGCTTAACCTAAAAATCGACCCACTTTTATAAACTAGCCATGATTTATGTAAAAACAATTGGAAATACTTATTTTTCAATACACTTCCTCGAAAACTGGTTCTTTTCGCACTACTAATATGTTTAAAATGCAGTGTTTTTCATGTTTTTTCTACACATGTGCAGAAAGTAAAATTGCCACAGAAAACTATACTTATATTTAGTCCAAACTGGTCAATGCATAACATCTGTCATTGCATCTGACTATAGAGTGAGAGGTGATTTTTTTTTTTTTTTTTCGGATAAGCGATCTAAGTCTTTACGGCGGCGTAATCATTTTTTGAATATTCAAATTGTGTTTATAAATTCAATATCATAGATAAGATGATTCATTAAAACTAATATTTTCTTTTATCAACAAATTAACATTTATTTGTGTTCTAAATTCAAAAATATAAAAAAAAAACTATTTTTATATTAGGCTGTATAATAGCCTCGTCATAGTCTCGTAATAATTCATGATCATTACACAAATATTTTAAGTACATTCTTTTATTATATTTCTTCAAAAGTATATTGAAAAACGTCGTTTGTTACACATAGACATTTGTTATTGCAGTTTTCGGCTCAAAAATACCTCGCCTTACGGCTCGTGTGTTAATACTGCCTCGAACTACAATTAAAAACTTTCTCCACTTGTATCAAAATGTACTATTGTTTAATAGTGTATGCCCCTTTGGAAAAAATAGCAAAAAAAAAAAGGATATTCATTTCGTCCTGGCCATGTTCTAATTTTAAAATAAAAATACAAACCAAAACTGTTTCTTTTCTTGTCTCGATAATATCAACTCCTTGGTAGGTAGGTACAGTCAGTACCATAAATAAGTAACGACCTACCTGTCTGTCAAAACGAAGTCGTCCTGAATTTTTACTTTGACTCGAAGTCTTAGATAAAGTTTTACGATTTCTCATTTAGCTTAGAGGCAATCAGGTCGAGAGTAGTCTATGTTCTTTTTATTTACCTTTTTGAATGACGACAGCCCTTGTCGTGGCGAAGTGTAAAAGAAAAATGTCTACGTCGCGTTTTTTTAGAAAAAAATATTTAAATATTTAGTAAGAAAAAATATGAATAACGTATTCCATCTTTTGGGCTTTTCTTCTTGATAAGTTTTTTGTAGTAATACTCTAAGTTGTCGAAAAACAGAACCTTTTCAGACTGATATGTTGAAAAGGTCTTGTGCGTTGAATATAATCTCTAATAAAAGTGTCTTTGAAATATGTTTGTTCATATGTAAAGTGGCTTTATTTATATGTAGACGCTTTGAATGTTTCAAAACTGTGTTCAATGAATATGCATGACAACAGTATCAAAAAATTGAAAATCTATTTAGTACGTCAGTTAGAGTATTGGAAAATAATCGACGCGAATTTTTTTATTTGTTTTTGTAATGCAACGAATATTGATATAGTGATATTATTATACCACGACACAAGCCTTGCTTAGTGTGGCACTAGATGGCGCTGTGTGTAATCCAGCGAATATTTATTTATTTATTGACAAAAATGAAACGCATCGAATCTCGGAGTGAGGGCTCATGATGTCAGAACTCGCTAAAAATTATACCAAAAAGAGTGATGTATTGAGAATTTTAAAAGCGTCGTATCTTGGTCAATTTTGGTTTACGGATCAAATATTTGTTGATAATCTAAATGAGGAACAATTTTTTTTGTCGTCTATTCTACTTATAAGTTTAGATTTAATGCTCCTTAAATTCTAGAATGTCTTAAGTTACACAGTTCGACTTAAGCTATTTTCTTACTATTGTGTCTCTAATTAAGACATTCAAAAGGTTAAAAATATAACAGTACTAGCTTATGCCCGCGACTTCGTTCGCGTGAATTTCCCGCTTGCAACACTTCCTATAGCTGCTCCGCTCCTATTGGTCATAGCGTGATGTTATATGGCCTATAGCCTTCCTCGATAAATGGACTATCCAACGCAAAAATATTTTTATCAATTCGAGCCGGTAGTTCCTGAGATTAGCGCGTTCAACCAAACAAACAAACAAACTCTTCTGCTTTATAATATTACTAGCTGGCCCACGCACCTTCGTCTGCGTCACATAAGAGAGAAAAAGCTCACAAAGGAAATAAAATTTCCCCCGATTTTGTAACATTTTTCATTGCTGCTCCGCTCCTATTGGCCATAGCGTGATGTTATATTGCCTATAGCCTTCCTCGATAAATGGACTATCCAACGCAAAAATGTTTTTTCAATTCGAGCCGGTAGTTCCTGAGATTAGCGCATTCAACCAAACAAACAAACAAACTCTTCTGCTTTATAATATTAAATATAATTATATAATATGTAGCAACAAAAATAAACATGAACCACTGTGCCTGAGCTAGGTTGAGCCTATGTTTCGGGTCACAATTCTGTTCCCAAAATTATAAGCGGTATTAACAGTGGTTGGAAACTTCAACGAAAATAAATTTTCAAAATGTTGGTCAAAGACATTAAATATGCTTGCGAACAAAAGAGTTTATATGTTTGCAAGAGCCAACTGACCATTGCACACTCGTCTAGATAGAATACTCTTTTTATGTAGAACTTATAAATAGGGTGACACAATGGGTAGGCTTATCGCTAAAAGCGAGTCTTTTCAAGACAACCTTTGGGTGGATTTCAGAGGGCTATCACGATTAAATAAATAAATAAATATCGCTGGACATTAACACAAAGCGCCACCTAGTGCCACACTAAGCAAGGTTTGTGTCGTGGACACCAGGTAGTTGATATACTACATATATACTTTTTTGTTTGTAAATACCTATTATACATATAACATCCATGACTCGGAAAAAAATGTCCATGGTCATCACACAAACATTTGCTTCTAACCCAGGACCCTAAGAACGTAAGGCAGCCTCACCACCACTACGCCATTCGGGTCGTCAAAAACAAAAAAATCTTCTTACATTAAATTCCGCTCCGATCACTCAACCCTCCTCCTCCGATATGGAGATTGTTGAGTCCGCGCCCTCTGCCGCAGAAAGCTCCCCCGACTCCCCCAGCACCAACTCCTCGTCCTCTGAATCGGAGGACTTTCAGCTGGTGCAAAAGGGCAAGAGGAAGAAGGGAAGGAAGGCTAAGGCCAATAAGGCCAAGAAGGCGGTTACAGCCCTCAACGCGCCTCCCCTTGCTCCTCAAGCCTCCCCGTCCCCGTCAGTCCCCATCGCTCCCCAAGCTGCCCCCCAGGGCAGTCGCCCGCCTAGCCCTATGGCTACATCTCAACCGCAAGGTGCGGCTCCTGTCAGCCGCCCTGCAAGCCCCATGGCTGCCTCACAGCCAGCCCCCTCCTCAGCTGCTCCTTCTTCAAAGAAGCAGCTGAAGCCACCCGCTCTGTACATCCAGGAGAAATCCAGGTGGACAGAGATCTCCAAAATGTGTGTGGATCGCAAGATCCAATACACTAACGCTACATCTACCCTCCAGGGTATCAAAGTTAAGACCCCCACCTCTACGGATTTCCGTAATCTGGTTAACGCGCTTCGTGGAAGGAACGTCGCCTTCCACACTTACAGCCTCCCTGAGGAGAAGCCGACCCGTGTGGTCATCAAGCGGATCCCCAAGGAGATTCCCTCCTCCGACATCCTGGATGATCTGACATCCCAGGGCATCCCTGTTTCGGCGGTCCACCGCCTCCACAAGAATAGGTCCCAAGGGGGTGACGAGTACGATATGGTACTCGTAATATGTGACCCGGTTGAAGGGCACCACCCTATTTTCAAGGTCCGATCGGTGTGCTCGTTATCGGGCATCATCATCGAGAGGCCCAAAAATCTCAAGATAGTAGGGCAGTGTCATCGCTGCCAACTCTATGGCCACAGCCAGAAGTACTGTTACGCACCGCATAGGTGTGTAAAGTGCCTCGGCGACCACGCCACGGCAGACTGCACCCGTCCCAAGGACAGGAGTCTCTGCACAGAGCCGCCTAGTTGCGTGCTATGCGGACAGTCTGGCCACCCGGCAAACTACAGGGGCTGCCCCAAAGCCCCGAAACAGTCCGCTGGCAAGTTGGCGAATCGCGCCAACCAACGCCAGCAGAGGGAAGCTCCCTCTTCCTTCAAAGTCCCGTCAAAGGTCCTCCCAGAGCGTCTCAGCCCGCAGAGGCCTTCTCCTTGGAACATGCTGAACCATCAGCAAGCGTTCCCTGCCCTCGCGAAGGGTAAACCCAACCCCCCCATGCCCGGTCTTTTGGACAACCCTGTCCCAGCGCCCACTCCTGTGGCCGCCCCTCAGGCCCCTCAGGCCCCTCCGCAAACCCGAGCTCCCGCTGCTCCTACCCGCGCTCCTGCTTCACAGGAATCCAACTTAAATTACCTGATGAGGTTCCAACCTCTCTGCACCGCTGAGGCCGACCGCATGGTCGCTGAGCTCAGAGCTGCAACGGACCTCCAACAGGTCGTCGACATTATTGATGCCTATCCAGTCATCAAGTCCACTCTTCGTAACCTCAACTTCGCGCCGTAATGGATATCACACCAAATCCCACTTGCACCCAACCCCGGTCCCTTAGATTAGGTTATTTTAACGCCAATGGCATGAGAGGACAGCGCGACGAGATCGCCGCCTTCCTCCGTGACCATAACGTTGACGTTCTCCTCATCCAGGAGACGTTCCTCAAACCCAGCCACCGCGACCCCAAGATTGCCAACTACCGCATAGTTCGCAATGATAGGCTACGTTGTCACAAGGGTGGCACCCTCATTTACTTTCGCAAGGAATTGCATTGTATTCCCATCGATCCCCCTCCTTTAAAGTCCCTACTTGAGGTTTCAATCTGTCGGCTTGCTATGACCGGTCATCAACCGGTACATTTAGTTTCTGCTTATTTGGCCCCCACTAATACTTGGGAAGATCACAACCTCCTGGTTAGCGATCTCACCCTTCTTTTCGGCTTGAGTGACTCCGTGATCATCGCGGGCGATCTCAACGCCAAACACCCGGCCTGGAACAGTAGAACGACGAACCCGAGAGGGAAAGTCCTCTACGATCTAGGCCAATCTCTTAGTTTCGACGCGGTCGCTCCTATGGAGCACACGCACTATCCTGACACTGTCAGTCATCTTCCCGACGTTCTCGATATAGCGCTGCTCAAGAATGTGAACCTTCGGTTACACATGATTGAGACGTTACACGAGCTCCACTCCGATCACCGTCCAGTGCTCATGCACTTAATTCCTCGCTCGGGTATCATTGACCCCAGCCAGCCCCTTCCCACTATCCCCACTACCGACTGGAGGAAAGTAAGCGATATGCTGAAATCCGAAACGTCACCACTTCTAGATGGTATTCCCGACCATATCGTCTCAGTCGCAGACACCGAGGCTGCAATCGACTCGTTTACAGAACACGTACAATCCGTACTGAAGGATTGTTCTCGTGAAGTACCAGCGGTGAGTGATCGCCGCTGGATACTTCCCGACGATATACGTGAACTGATAACCGAGAAGAACGCGGCCATACGTGCCTACAGCTCTTGGCCCTGCGATGCGAACAAAGCTCACATGCGTTCCTTACAGCGTGCTGTAAAGAAACGCACTAGTGAGTTTCGCTCGAGTCAATGGGACAAGACGCTTAGCGAACTCGAGCCCACTCATCAAGCCTTCTGGCAGCTTCAAAGGAAGTTGCGCACCTCGGAAGAGGTCTCTTCTCCACCCCTCGTACGTCCCGACAAGAGCGTCGCTTTTGACGACTCTGAAAAAGCAGAATGCCTAGCCGACAGCTTGGAATCTCAATGTTCGCCAAGCACTCTACCAGTAGACAAGCAGCACCTCGATGAGGTGGATGCAGAAGTTGAACGTAGAGCATCGCTTCCCCCTTTTGAAGATCCCGATGACCCCCTCCCCGCCATCACCCCGGAAGAGGTCAAGGATATTATAGATAAGTTAAAGCCTCGGAAAGCCCCAGGCGCCGACGGTTTCACAAATAGAGTTTTTAAAGCCCTCCCCACTAGGCTCATAGTCCTTTTGGCTGCCATCTTCAATGGCGCCCTGAGCAATAATATTTTCCCCCAAACGTGGAAAGAGGCCACTGTTATAGGTATTCCCAAACCTGGGAAACCGAAAGCCCAGCCCTCCAGCTACAGGCCGATCAGTCTCCTGAGTGCTCTCGGCAAAATCTATGAAAGGCTTATTTATAAGCGTCTCAGAGATTATGCCGAGACAAAGGGCCTCATCCCGAAAGAACAGTTCGGCTTCAGGACCGAACATTCTTGCATACATCAAGTCCACCGCATCGTCGAACACGTTAGCGCTGGTTTCCAGCGTAGTGCGATGACGGGGGTGATGTATTTCGATATCGCGAAAGCTTTTGACAAGGTCTGGCACAACGGGCTGATATACAAGCTATACCAGCTCGGTGTGCCCGACCGTCTCGTGCTCATCTTACGAGACTTTTTGTCGAATCGTACCTTCCGCTACCGTGTGGGTAAGACGTTATCTTCTCCTCATCCGATTCGCGCCGGAGTTCCTCAGGGCTCCGTTATCTCTCCCCTCGCGTTCACGCTGTACACCAGCGACATTCCGAGGAACCAGAAGGTTCAAACAGCACTATTCGCTGACGACACCGCGATCTACTACACCGGCCGTTCTCCGGATAACATCCGCCGCATTCTCCAGAAAGCTGCCGACTCGCTCGGCGCTTGGTTCCGTAAGTGGAGAATAGAAGTTAATCCCGAAAAAAGCCAGGCAGTCTTGTACTATAAGGCACGCCTTAAGCGTTCGCCAGGTCCCCCCATCACTATGTTCGGTAAGCCTATCCCTTGGGAGAGGCAAGCCAAGTATCTCGGAGTTATTCTGGACGACCATCTGTCGTTCAAGGCCCACATCAAAGCAGCTTGTGACCGGGCTGCCTTTGCTATGGGCCGGCTCCACTTCATGATCACTAGGAAGAGCAAATTGTCACTCAAGTGCAAATTTGCTTCTTTTCACCGCAGTCATCCGTCCCATCATGACCTATGCTTGCATAGTATTCGCGCATGCCCACCCGCGTCATATCCACACGATGCAGACCTTGCAGAACCGATTCCTCCGTAAGATCACCGGTGCCCCCCCTTACGTCCGTAACGATAGTCTTCACGTAGACCTTAGAATCCCCACCGTTAAGCAGTTCATGAAACGCCTTTCCAAGCGTTACTTCGACTCTGCTATTAAGCATAGGAATCCCCTAATCGCATCGGCCGCCCGGTACGACCCATCGCGTATTAGCTCCGTCCAACGTCCGCGTCACACCCTAGTCGCCCCCGACGATCCGATCACTATCTTGCAAGAGAGTAGGAAAGATACCAGTACAGTTCGTAGAGCTTACAAATACAGACCGAAAACCTACCGACCTCGCCGCAGAGGTCCGGCGCGAAATCCCCGTTCAATCCCTCCCCGACCCTTGCTCGAGCCAGCCCGCGATGCTGAGCCTGTAGTAATAAATCAGTCCCTAAATAATGACAACCAGATCCAGCCTGTCCCTTTGCTGCCCCCAGCGACGCCCTAAGCCGAGGTTCGTACCCCACAGGGGGTGCCCTTAGAGCGCTGTCGCTTAGTTTATAGTTATTTTCGCCCTGGCTGGAGGCCTTAAATTCAAGGCATCCACAGGATTAGCCCGGTTAAGCAGAAGCCAGTCTTCTCAGACTGAACTGCGAGATGCCCTATCCAAAAAAAAAAATAATAATAATAATAATAATACTTACTACTGATGACCGCAGGAAAGAATGGCAGGGCAAGGAGCTTCACGGGCGCTTCTACCGGGCTCTTCATGGGCCCGATGTAGATTTTCTAGCGTCCGTGTCCTGGTTACGTTCCGGGGACCTCTTCGGAGAAACCGAAGGTTTTGTCTGTGCAATTATGGATGAAGTAATGATGACGAATAACTACCGGAGATTTATTGTGAAGGACGGTACGGTTGACATATGTCGGGCATGCCACCGTCCAGGCGAATCAATCCGTCACATTATCTCCGGATGTTCTCGTCTAGCTAACGGAGAGTACTTGCATAGACACAACCTTGTAGCCAGGATTATCCATCAGCAACTTGCTCTAAAATACAATCTTGTGGAATCGGAAGTGCCCTACTATAGGTATGTGCCCGACCCAGTTCTCGTTAATGGCAGTATCACACTGTACTGGGATCAATCCATCATCACTGACAGGACTGTTATAGCTAATAGACCTGATATAGTGGTGATGGATCGATCAGAGCGGCGCGCAATGATTGTTGACATAACGGTCCCGCATGATGAGAACCTCGTGAAAGCCGAGAAAGATAAACAAATCAAATATCTTGACTTGGCTCGCGAGGTTGTCGACATGTGGGAAGTGGACTCAGCAATCATTGTGCCGATAGTAGTGTCAGCGCATGGCTTAATTGCCAAGAGCCTCGACCAACACCTGAGGAGGCTCTCGTTAGGCAGCTGGATCAAGGGCTTGATTCAGAAAGCGGTACTCCTGGACACGGCCCGTATCGTTAGGAGGTTCCTCTCTCTGGAGCCCTGACCGCCGGTAGCTTGGACCCTGTTCCCGATACCGGTGGGCTACAATTTTTTATATTTTTAAATGTTTTTTTATATCAATAGTATTTAAAAATGTAAAAAATTTGTTGAAAAATTGAATAAAGGGAATAATAAAAAATAAAAAATAATAAAAAAAAAAAATTACATTAAATTTTGTGGCCATACCTAAAACCGTAATCATAATCGCTTTAGATATGTGTGGTTTTTTTTATTTATGAGAGGCGAAGAGACAATACTGTTGGTAATCTGTCGTATACTATCATTACAATAAATACATTCATAAATAATAAAACAGTCCCTAAATAAAGAGAACCAGATCCAGCCTGTCCCTTTGCTACCCCCAGCGACGCCCTAAGCCGAGGTCGCTGTCGCTTAGTTTATAGTCATTTTCGCCCTGGCTGGAGGTCTTAAATTCAAGGCATCCACAGGACTTGCCCGGTTAAGCAGAAGCCAGTCTTCCTAGACTGAACTGCGAGATACCCTACATAAAAAAAAATAACATTCATAAATTTAAAAACCACATCACATATCAACTCCTAATACAAAGAAGTTTAAAATACTGAAGAGCGGACATTGGGGATATTTTCATACAAAAACTTTGATTCCGAACATTTTCGATTTTGACACACGCAATGCCTGATAAGCAGGCGTATGACACAAGATAGACGGATTTGTTACTAAGTAGTAACAACTATTAACTATTTTTTTTAGTATAACGATTTTCTTCGTCTTCACCTTTCTATTACTCGTAGATATTTGAATGTTTTTGTTCTAATGTACCGTGTCAAACTTGTCTGATTGTGTCAATTTTCTACAAGGCTTCACTTAGACGCGCCATTACTTTTCTATGACAAGTCTTTTGAAAGCTTCTCAAAAATGTGTCACATTGAACAGAGTGGTACAAACCATGGATTTTGAATCTTAGAACCAATATCGTTATCACGAAACAGTAATCAGCTATCCCATGCAAAAGTCCAATACCTACTCGAAGCAAATTATATGGACCAGCTGATTGTTTTTTCGCAATTTTAATATTGGTCCCATGCAGAAATTTGTTGAGTTTGATGTTTTGTATCGCATTTTTAAATAATGGCCACAACTTTCCGGTACATGCTATATTTTTTTAATCTCTTTGGTCTGGTTTGGTCCTTATATCCGCCTCTTTAATTAAAAATAAATCCCATCCATAATCAGCTTAAAACGTACAGTCAAAACCAATAATTGAACGCTCATCAAAATGCGGTGGAAATGCGATTTTCATTGAAAAGTTATGTATGCATTCGACTGTACAATTCGTGGTCGGTGAGCCAATTCGGGTCATTACATTTTTCCGCTTGAGACCCATCCCTTTTATTTAATGCTCGTAAAATTACAAGCAGCCCTTAGGGTACTGGCTGATAAATCATGTTTCTGTTTTTCTACAGAAAAAAAAAGAAGACGAATCATATTTTTGTTTTTGCTGAGTTTTTGAATTTCAAACGCAGAACATGGTGTGGGACGTGTCTTTTTTTTTTGTTTTGCACATTATTAGGTTTATTTTTAAAAAGGTTGGAGCCCCCTTTGTAGGTAGCAGGAAAAAAATATTAATGACATCATCGTTTGTATAGCCTTTTCCCCACTACTTTATATTGGGGTTAGCTTCCAGTCTAACCGCATGCAGCTAAAAACCAGTATTTTACATGAAGCGACTGCCTAAAACATACTTACATCACGCTTGTGATCACCAAAGAGTTTAGACAGAGATGTACACGGTATACGACCATGGACCTATTTAAAAATTAGAACGTCAGTTACACTATCAACAAATATTTGACCCATATTTTTCATTTTGTTACATAAACCAAAATTGTCGAAGATACGACGCTTTTAAAATTCTTATTACGTCACGTCTTGGTATAATTTTCTAGCGAGTTCTGACGTCTCCCGAGTTTCGATGCGTTTTAACTTTGTCAATCAATATTCATTGATTTGCAATAACAAAAACAACGAGTCCATTCTTTTCCAATACTCCGTAGTGATATCTGTGATACAGTTAAACACAAATATATCCATTCATTCAGTAAATATCTATAACAAAACGGCAGTGATTTTAAACTAATATTACTTGAATCTCGAGTCCTTAGCTTTGGAACACAAATACACGACCCTATTAACTATCAGCACTAAAATTTAATATTTTGTTTATCTAATGAATTATAATCTATACAGTGTGTAAACCACCTCATCACAAAGCTGTTAATCAAACATTATGTAGGTACATCAAACTAAGTAACTTTACGCAAAAAATATTGCTGGTTAAACAACTTTTTTTTTGAGGTTATAAAACATGTTTTGCTGTAGAACTCACTGTAACGCACTCAAAACATTGTGCTGATGGATGGATTGAAAATTAGTGGGGTCGTGGAGGTGTCAAAATCTGACAAAAAAACCTTTTAATTAAAAAAAAAACTTGTCAAAACGTTGTAACTTTGACCCCCCATATCTCTGTAATTAGAAGGTTCCCAGGTATGGTGTAGAACAAAAAAATGATCGCAATGATGGGGAAAACAAGTGCCTTTTGACTTCGTGAAGAGGTGTTTTACACCCACAACATATAGGGTCGCTTTCCATGTATGTCTGTGTGGCCACAGTGTGTTTGATGCGGTTTCTGTCATTGTCTAATCAATATAATAATAAAAATAATAATACAAGGTGTATAAACGGACCCGTGATGAAGCCGTCAACTTAAGCATTTGGTACATTAAATTAAGGTCTATGTTCACCGAAAAGACAACAGTCTGATTATCTAAAAACAGCTGTCACTTTGACATGTTCCCATACAAAAATGGGTTTTAAACAGCTGTTTTTAGATAATCAAACCGTCATCTTTTTGGTGAACGTCGACCTAAGTGACTCTACGCAAACATTAAGTACTAGCGAACGTCACGCGGTTTCACCCGTGTAGTTTCCGCTCCCGTGGGAGTACAGGGATAAAATGTAGCCTATGTTACTCAGGGTGAATGTAGCTTTCCAATAGTGAAAGAATTTTTGAAATCGGTAAAGTAGTTTTTGAGTTTATTCATTACAAACATACACACACACAAATATACGTTTTTTTTTTCTCTTTATAATATTAGAGTAGATGAGGCCATTAAAGTATTTAAAGTGAGGCTTTTTTTAGGGTTCCGTTGCCGAATGGCAAAAAACGGAACCCTTATTTTAAAGATTCGTCATGTCTGTATGTCTGTCCGTCCGTATGGCACAGCTACTTTTTCCGAAACTGTGAGAACTAAGCTATTGAAACTTGGTTAGTAGATGTATTCTGTGAACTGCATTAAGATTTTCACACAAGAATAGAAAAAAAGCAATAAATTTTGAGTTTCAGTTCTAAGTATGGGGATACTTAGAACTGAAACTCAACATTTTTTTTTTTCATCAAACCCATGCGTGTGGGATATCTATGGATAGGTCTTTAAAAATGATATTGAGGTTTCTAATAAAAAGTTTTTCTAAACTGAATAGTTTGAGCGAGAGACCCTTCCAAAGTGGAAAAATGTGTGTCCCCCTGTAACTTCTAAAATACGAGAATGATAAAAATATGTATAATGTATATTACCATATAAACTCCCACCGAAATTTGGTTTGGACGAGATCTAGTGAGTAGTTTTTTTTAATACGTCATCTTTTACATCATGTTACTCGCTGCTGCGGAACCCTTCATGTGCGAGTCCGACTCGCACTTGTTCTATATTATAGTTTTAAATGTAAATAATGTAACATTAAAAACTAGAATAAAAAAAAATCTGTAAAAGAGTTGGAACTTTGACCTCCAATGTCTCAGTAAAGAAAGAAAGAAATTATTTACACCCTTTATAATACAGAAATCGTCATCATATTTTGAGATTGAACTAGAGACCGGATTATATCCAAATTAGTAACCAACCGAAGGTTCGGTTGCGGTTTCGGCCCGTTTAAGCTAAGAAGTCTAGTTTCGGCCGCAGTTTTGGTTTCGGCCAATTATATACCAGCAATAATTTCTGCGTAAAGTTACTTAGTTTGATGTTCAGAATTCTAGTGGTTTACTAGCTTTGAAAAAATCCGTTTATGCTCTCGTTGTATTATATATTTATATTATATATATTTATATATTTGACGACCCGAATGGCGTAGTGGTGGTGAGGCTGCCTTACGTTCTCAGGGTCCTGGGTTCGAATCCCGGTAGGAGCAAATGCTTGTGTGATGAGCATGGACATTTGTTTCCGAGTCATGGATGTTTATATGTATAATAAGTATGTATTTACAAACAAAAAAGTATATAATATGTAGTATATCAACTACCTGGAGTCCACGACACAAGCCTTGCTTAGTGTGGCACTTGGTGGCGCTGTGTGTTAATGTCTGGCGATATTTATTTATTATTTATTATATTTCTTTCAAAAACGCAATTTACCATATTAAGTAGCTATTCTAGGTTAAAGTTTGCACATAATACAACACTATAATGTACACCATTAAACACCAAAAAGGTTATAACAGTCAGCTATTTTTTCTATCCACGCCATAAGGCAATGAACACACTATAATAAAAACAGACACCGAAACTACTAAGGCGTCTGGCAATTCAGAGGGCATGGCTACAGAACTTTCTCCTGTTATAATAAACTAGAACTAAGCTTTTGTTATTTAGTACTATAAAGGGTGTAAAAACCTCTTAACGAAGGCGAAAGGCACTAGTTCTACCCGTCTATGCGATATTTTTTTATTCTACACCGTATATGGGAGGGAACCTTCTAGTTACAGAGATATTGGGGGTCCAAATTTCCAACTTCTTGACGCTTGCTCAAGACGGGTTGGCGATTTCAGACTTATGTTAATTATAAGTCCAGTTTTCCTCACGATGTTTTCCTTCACCGATGTCTTTGATGTCCAAGATAATCATAGAAAAATACATATGAATTGAAAAAGTCACATTGTTTACTTGCCCGGATTTGAACCCATACATGAGAGGCGAGGCTTTAAATTCTAGGCCATCAATCAAAAATCAATCAAAATCAAAATCTAAATATTTTATTTCACTTAGGCCTGGATGGGCACTTATAAAACGTCGAAAAAAGGTGCACGATTCGCGTTAGTTGATTCCATGGAGAAGAACCGGCAAGAAACTCCATGGTTACTCTTTTCAAATCATTTGGTATTACAATATTATTATGTTTCATTACAGCATAAATACTAAAGTATGGGGGGACAGCGTAGGCCCGACAATAGGTCGTTGCTTCAAGACATTTAGTACTAAGCTTTCTAAATTACTAAATATTGTTATTATATTTATAAACACTGTGAAAGCATAAAGTTGGATATACTAAATACGAAAATTATTGTTATTGCGCTCGATATGTTAGTTTTTTATAAAAAAAGAAAATATTTTTAGAAAGAAAACGCGAATTCGACACAATATTTATTGTTTTATGCCCCAAAGCTGTATCGTGAAGAGATTGCTAAAATTTCATAAAAATGGTATACTGTAAGACCTTATTTTGTCCTCACTAAATTTAAAAAGAACTCATTAAATAAAGAAACAAGTAAATCTTCTGCTTAAACGTAAGATAAGGTATCACGAGTACCGGGGTTGCGGGCCTGTTCGAAAGACATACCGCGGCCCCGGAACATGGGCGAGGAAGGAACATGGATGGGTTTTAGTCAGTAAGAGTCTGACACTCCCTCCCGCTCCGCCTAGAGTGGGAGAAGTCATTTGATGATTTCCCATCCTAAAAAAAAAACGAAGTTTTCTGACACCATCATCATTTGCCTTTTCTTAACTACGTTCGGGGCCTTCCAGTCTTACCGGATTAAGCTGAATACCAGTATTTCACATGGAGCGACTACCTATCTGACCTCCACAACCCCGATAGTACTCCAGTACTATCTGAGTTGTGAAGTCGTATTAGCCCTTAATCATATCCGCTGTCTAGCCTAATCAGCTGCGCAACAGATGCAAAAACGTTCGCGAAATGCGATCCTATCCGAACGACCGGCGCGACCGATTAATGTTGTCCGACCGTTGCAATAAAAACACCTGTAGATCGCAAACTACAAGTGCTAGAGCAACTTAAAAAACATGGTTGTAAAGCTGAATACATAAAGAATCTATTTAACTAAAAACCAAGAAATATAACATTAATTTAATACTCTAAAATAAATGTAAAGTTTGAAAAACAGTCACGAAAACGGCTATTTCGCGATTAAAATATTTATTTTACGAAAATCTATTAACTCCTTATCAATAAAAAAAATCTTATTAGAAACTAGATTATATTTCCTTTCCATTAAGACCAAAATCTTAGTAACGTGTTAATTAGAAACCATTTAGAATCTAACTGGAATGTGGAAACTCAGTTTGTTTTGATGCGGCCGGCGCCCGCGCACGTTTTTAAAACTCAAATATTTACGTAACTTTAACTCTAAGATACCTCTTTTTGTTGTTTATAAAATTAAAGAATATACTCACCATACTAAATAATTACTATTTATCCGTTATTACACACGTTTTAATCACATAAAATTACTTATTCAATGTTTACACACAGCACTATAGGTATACATACCTATCAGTTTTTCACAGGCAAATTACTGCAACTTTGAGATTCGGAAACTAAATTACTTTAACATAATATTGTAGCACGGTTCTTCACCTTCATTTTGATGTATAATACTATACTAAAATACGACTATTTCGATAATAAAACAATTTAAATACGACACTGCGCAGACGCAACACGGGAAAAAATGGCCGGGTTTGTTTACACTAAATTGTTTATATTATTTTGACGTCTGTCGATGCCTTTGGGCATAGATAAACGGTATAGAGTTGGGACATATTGTATTAAAGAGACTGTAGACGATCAATGCATGGAAATAGCAAGTTTTGATGATTTTTAAAGCATTTATTTTAAAGGTGCGTTTTGTTTTTTTGCGGCCGGCATGATGGCCGACGGCGTCGTCGTTTCAAAAGTATTGGGCCATGATAGTTGCCAAATGCGTATTAGAGGTTAGGTAAGGTAATACGACCTTTGCTAAAATTGTTTGTCAGACTTTGGGGCCACTCTCAAAGATCTATAAGTAACAACCGGTACCAACGGCTTGAAAAAAAACTACCACCTAACTCACCGTTCGAAATTCGAAATGATGATTCTAGCACTACCCACTGTTCAGAAATCACTATCTTTAGCAGAACTGGCAAAAAGTGAGGCATCAAAAAAATGTAATTGAAAAAGAACAATACCCAGATTGGAACTACTGCATTGTATCGTTAATTTACTGCAGAGAATTACCTTCCGGCCAGCTATTTATAGCCGAATGAAAAAAGTAAAACATCCCTATGGGAAATTAAAAATAAACTGCACGGAAAAGTTGCGAGAATTTTATTTTTGTAGTGAGCTGTTTATAGTTTAAGTTTCGAAGTATTTCAGATTAGCGATGCTTTTGAAGTTCAGAACGTAGTTTTCAAATTTAAGAACTGACTTAGTCGAGTTTTTTGAGCTTTTTTTAAATATAACGTGAATTTGAAAGATTGTAACATTTAATATTTTTGTTTTGCATATAATAGTGCTAAGATTATTCAGATAGAGTTTATTTGAGTAAAACACCTCTTAACGAAGCCAAAAGGCAGTCGTCCTCTTTTTCATTGCGATCATTTTTTTTTGCTCTACACCATACCTGGGAACCTTGTAGTTACGGAGATTTTGGGGGTCAAAGTTACAACTTATTGACAAGTTTTTTTTTAATACAAGTATTTTTGCTTCCATCGTCGCATTATTATTACTTTAAATATCTCTACGACCCCCGTACTATTCAATCCATCCATCAGCACAATGTTTTAAGTGCGCTACATTGAGTTCTATCACAAAACATGATTTAAAACCTCAAAAAAAAAGTAGTTTCTCCTTCACTTTTGCGTAAAGTTATCTAGTTACGGAGGTATTAGGGGTCAAAGTTCCAACTTCGTCACATTTTTTTTTTAAATAAATTGTTTCGTTTAACGTTTTTATTAATTAAAACCTAAATAAGTAAAATGTTTTAAGTGCGTTACATTGAGTTCTACCACGAAACATGACACCCAAAAAAAAAAGTCATTTCCTAGCAATAATTTTAGCGTAAAGTTCCTTAGTTTGATGTACAGAATGCTTGGTTGACGGTTTCGTGATGAGGTTGTATACACCCTGTATAATGGATGTAAAAATACACAATTTTTTTTGCAACCTTCGTGATCCCCTTACTATAGAATATATCAGCACTATGTCTTGAGTGCGTTACTCTAAGGTACATGTTCACCGAAAAGATAACAGTCTGATTATCAAAAAAACAGCTGTCGCTGTGACATTTTCCCCATCAAAAAATTTGTTTTAAACAGCTGTTTTTAGATAATCAGAGCGTCATCTTTTTGGTGAACATGGTACTAAGTCCTACCATAAAACCAGATTGATTTTTCACTCTAATAACATGTAGTTGCCCAGCAATAGTATTTGCGTAGAAATCTACGCAACTTTATTAACAAAACTTTCATTCAACATTCTGTAAATCAAATTTAAAATACTTCATTAATTTGATTTACAGAATGCGTTGTTGACGGTTTCGTAGAGGGTCCATTTACACCTCGAAAACATGGAACCTCTATCTCATTTCCGAGTGAGTATCAAATCCATGGAATTAAACGAAATTATTTGCCGCTGTAATAAAAACAATTATATTATAAGTAATAAAATATATTTATAAAAAAATATAAACACAACAAATTGAATTCCTATTTTATATTTTAATAATTTAAAATGAATTTACATAGTTTACCCGCAGCATTAAAAAAGAACAGCGTTGACCGTAACGTCAAAACTAACCATTAACCAAAATGAAAATGAAAGGTAAACACCTGACTAGATTAACCCAAATACGGTATATTTTGGTTAAAATAACACATTTCCTTGATGTTAACCACATTATCATTATTGCAATATTATGCAGGCTATCAACCTTAATATAATGCTTCCCATAATGTTTGCACCTAATGTTATAGTTGGTAAATTGGTATATTATAATAGCTTGAAGCTTTGGATAGTTTTGCATGAAACTTTTTTGCTTTTGAACGAACGTTAAATTTGTCAGATACCTCATTTAAAAGCGTTGCCGCCAACCTTGTTTTATTGTTTACTAGACCTCACCCAGCACTAACTGTGTTGTTTAGGTCAGAATGATAGGCAGCTGCTCCATGTAAAATACTGACATTTAGATGCATCCGCTAAGACTGGTATTCGACCCCAACATAAATGATAAATGATATTTATTCAGCAAGTAGGTTTTCTCAACAATTTTACACGTCAGGTTTTTTTTAAACTAGATGGGGCCGGTGTTTCGTACCTGACTACTCTGAGAAGAAAAAGCCGAAACAAACTCAGAGGTCATAGTCTCTTTTGAAGTCCAGACAATCTTGCTTAATTCACATGAGTACTATGCAGATTTCTGTCTGAGATGGTCTTTTGAAGAAAGAACCACACAGATTTGAGTGAACCTGTCCAGGCAGTGTAAGCATTTGTCAGTATAACGTATATAAATATAGTAGTTAAATAGTTGGATAAAGGCTAGGCAGATAGCAGATGGATTGTATTTTGAGCTATCTCATTAGGCAAGTGTTGTTGCCAAGCATGTGGTCTTGTATTTTGATTTCTTTCTTAGTGCTCCCCTAGACTACATAAGAAACCTGCTCGCCAATTTTGGAACCTGTTGACTCAGCGGTTTGGGCTGTGCATTGATTTTTGGACTTTGTCACCCCATTTTCCCCTCTTAGGGATTGACTGTCTAGCGTTGTTGGAGATTTATTCTAACAGGGATGTATTCTGTCGAGTAGTGTTATTCGAAGGTGTGTGTTGTTGAAGCATGGTCTATCGAAGCAATGAGTAGTCGAAGTATTGTGATTCGAAATTAACAGGTTCCCTGTCCCCATATAACAAAGATTTTTCATGACGTAATGTCCAGCACTTTTTTTTTTTTAAATTTCGCTTCTGTTAGTTATTTAAAAGGTATATAATGTGTTTTGGAAACATGTCAGGGGTGTTTTAGACGTAAACAAGGCTTACTGTTTGCAATGTTTCAATGATGCACACTCAAATCCAGGACGTGCAAATAATTAGTACGCATAAAATTCGAATTTATACTCACCTCACCATTTTTTTTTCTATTCTTTTTGTATAATTTCAATAAATTTAATAAGATAAATATAGTTCGTTTTATTTTTTTTTATACTAATTTACTGTGTAAAATTTATTTGCACATTCATATCCGTATAAAAAAAAAGATAATTTACCTAACTTTTTTATCTTTTTCCACAGAAAACAAAGTACTCCCTACGTCCCTATACTAAAAATTGCATAAATCCCGCTACGTCCAACAGAAATAAGCCTTTGAACTTGGTACTAATTTTGTTCATATATGATTCATGAACTTGTCAGTGTCGGTACAAAAAGTGTCACGTGAATCATATTTGATTCATCGGACAGGGAACCTGTGACTGTGTCGAAATTCAAGATGACAGTCTGCAGCCGAGAGCTTAGACGTTGGTGGTACGATACCCCGAGCCTCGGAAAGCACGTTAAGCTGTTGCCTGCGCCTGATCTCTCCCCAGTCAAGCCGGAATGCCGTCCGTAAAGAATAGAGAGTGAGCCAGTGTTTGCGCACACATTTGTATATCCACACTTTCACACGCTGTATTCTTAGCTAGGTATAGATATTAAATTGTAAATCCTTAATTGGCTATAAGACTAGTTTAAATAGTTTAGATTAAAATTGTAAAGAGCTGTGGATTTTGTAATAAATAAATAATTGTGTCCTATGTGTATTTGACTGATCTCCTTTGAGACGGCCTGTCGTGGCTGAAATTCGGTCGGCGAATATAATTATCATACAACTAGCTGACCCACGCAACTTCGTCTGCGTCACATAAGAGGGAAAAACCTACCTACTACTACCTACCTACTACTCCCTACCTACTACTCCCTACCTACTACTACCTACCTACTACTACCTACTTCTACCTACTACTACCTACTACTACCTACTACTACCTACTACTACCTACCTACTACTACCTACCTACCTACCTACTACTACCTACCTACCTACTACTACCTACCTACTACTACTACCTACCTACCTACTACTACCTACCTACCTACTACTACCTACCTACCTACTACTGATTTTTTTTTCATAAAAACCTTCTCCTGACAATAACAAACACAACAAAAAAAGAATCAGCCAAATCGGTCAAGCCGTTTTCATGCTATGTCGTGACAACGGAAAACGGGTTTCATTTTTATATATATAGATAAATACACGAATCCGAAAAATCAGAGATGCGTGTCTGGGGTTCTAACTCGACACAGATGACTTAGTAGTAGATTACACAGCTTCATTGTTGGACTAGTGGTCGTAAGCGTGCTGTGGTTCAGGTCGTAAGTTCGACTTTTGTCGCGCAAGGTTTTTGTAGTAATAACTTACTCATATTTTTATCGCTTATTAGATAAAGATAGTAACTGAGATGATTGGTCAGACAGGCAGTCGTTCCATGTAAAATACTGGTATTCAGCTGCTTCCAGTTAGACTGGAAGCCGACCCCAACATAGTTGGGAAAAGGCTAGGCAGATGATGTTTGGATATTAACGCGTGTATATTGATAATAGCGTGTGTATTGATATCACAAATTGAGGAGGCTTATACAGATGTTAACGCCTCCTCAATTTGTGATATCAACACACACGCTTAAATGACTTAAATGCCACCGAAAAATCCAAAAACGTATTTCGGAAACTATCGTAAATTAGCGTGAAAAACGATATCGTTTACCGTTTTACATCGATAAATAAACGGTAATAGACGGATAATTTTCAGTTAATTACACATTTCGGTATTAAGGTCGCTTATTGGAAAGTTGTTAACGTGTTTAAAGTATGGTTCGGTCGCCTGCATCACAAAATAGTTTGGCACAGAAGTTTGGTTTCGTATTCGAATAGCGATCGCATGCTAAATACACAGTGTCCATAGAAAACTCTATGTACACTGTGTGCCTATTGCCCGTTTTTTTCGATACAGATCTATGCTTTGGATTTTTAACATTTTGTAATTAAAATGACAATCCTTTGAAAAAAATTGCAGCTTTAAAGTCGATTTTTCTTTTTAAATATAGTTTAAAAATTCAAAAGTGTATGTTACAGGTCTATTTGAAAAAAATATATTAGAATTTTAATTGTTTTAAACACGTTCTTTAATTAGCTTCGCCTGTAATTTTGTAGAAAAATCTTACAAGTTATATTTGACCCACTTGTACATGTTCAGTTTGGAAAACAATGCATAACAACAACGCGTTCAACCAAACAAACTCTTCTGCTTTATAATATTAGTATGGATAAGTAGATGTTTTTATTTGTTAATTACTTCCCGTGTTTATTGGAAAAAAAAATCGTAACCCTTTCTCCTAGATTCAATGGTATGGTATAAGTGATACATGATACAATTACGACTTTACCAGTAAGATCAGCAACGCACGCAAAGCTTAGTTTTGATTCATTGTGTGATGAATTAATCAAAACTAAGCTCGAAGCGTGTATGAACTTTGAATGATACAGGTTATGTAACACCCTTTCTCCTAGATTTAATGGTATGGTATAAGTGATACATGATACAATTACGACTTTACCAGTAAGTTCAGCAACGCACGCAAAGCTTAGTTTTGATTAATTGTGTGATGAATTAATCAAAACTAAGCTCGAAGCGTGTATGAACTTTGAATGATACAGGTTATGTAACACCCTTTATCCTAAATTCAATGGTTTGGTATAAGTGATACATGATACAATTACGACTTTACCAGTAAGTTTAGCAACGCACGCAAAGCTTAGTTTTGATTCATTGTGTGATGAATTAATCAAAACTAAGCTCGAAGCGTGTATGAACTTTGAATGATACAGGTTATGTAACACCCTTTATCCTAAATTCAATGGTATGGTATAAGTGATACCTGATACAATTACGACTTTACCAGTAAGTTCAGCAACGCACGCAAAGCTTAGTTTTGATTCATTGTGTGATGAATTAATCAAAACTAAGCTCGATGCGTGTATGAACTTTGAATGATACAGGTTATGTAACCCCCTTTATCCTAAATTCAATGGTATGGTATAAGTGATACATGATACAATTACGACTTTACCAGTAAGTTTAGCAACGCACGCAAAGCTTAGTTTTGATTCATTGTGTGATGAATTAATCAAAACTAAGCTCGAAGCGTGTATGAACTTTGAATGATACAGGTTATGTAACACCCTTTATCCTAAATACAATGGTATGGTATAAGTGATACATGATACAATTACGACTTTACCAGTAAGTTCAACAACGCAAGCATAGCTTAGTTTTGATTAATTGTGTGATGAATTAATCAAAACTAAGCTCGAAGCGTGTATGAACTTTGAATGATACAGAATGCGTATTTAACCCGTGTGCGCAATGGGAACACCCATGCCCAGCTAAACGACATTAAGTTGGATGCTTCACGGAAGCCCGCGAAATTCAAATTTTCTCGGGGTTTGCAATTTGCCGGCCAGTGCTAGATTATAAATATATCGCTGGACATGAACACACAGCGCCACCTAGTGCCACACTAAGCAAAGCTTGTGTCGTGGACCCTAGGTAGTTGATATACTACATATATACTTTTTGTTTGTAAATACATACTTATTATACATATAAACATCCATGACTCGGAAACAAATGTCCGTGCTCATCACACAAACATTTACTCCTACCGGGATTCGAACCCAGGACCTTAAGAACGTAAGGCAGCGTCACTACCACTACGCCAATCGGGTCGTCTAAATGTCAATACAACCCTCCAAGTTCATGAAAGTCGAGGAACTACTTTTTCAAAGTCAAAATCGTTCCTCGACCTTTAACAACTAACACTGGTCTGCAAATTGCAAAAAACGTAAGAACATTTGAATTTCGCAAGTTACCCTGGAGCCTTAAGGCGGACAGTGTCAACACCAAATGCGCGCACACTGTCTATTTGTATCGGAGTAAACGAGAGATCAATATTACTAGGCGTCCAAGTTTTAGGAGATATTTTTTTGTTTAAATATTTTTATAAATAGTTTTTTTTAAGTTTAATAATATTTAAAAATGTAAATAAATATGTAAATAAATTAATAAAGGAATAATAATTAGTGAAATATAAAAAGTGTGGATTATTTGTGAAACATGACTTTTTAGCGATTTAGGTATGTGGACTTTACGTTTTTAATTGCAGACTCATACGCCAAAAAAAATAAAGACATAGAACCATTTAATGATGATTTTATGACCACTCTTTGCAATTATTTTCTATCGAGCCGATTTCGTCCAATCATGTATCAAGTCCGTCCATGGCCTTTGAAATATGATGAATATTAACTTTTTTTTAATTCTATTACAAAACAGTTTTTCTTATAAAACTGCTTAAATAACACCAATTAGGTCTTTGCAATGCTTGCAGAAATTTAAACGTCTTTTTTAGTGAGCTGATAGGGAAGCTATCTCTTACGGAGGCCGGTAGATCAGACATAACAGGCCAGTTTGACCTAGGGCAAAAGAAGATTTTGTATGAAATGTGGCTTGACGTGCCGTGTATGGTCACTGTGCTAAAATAGCCTGACCCATAGATCCTCCTTTATTTGGCCTAGAACAAACTAGTTGAGCCTAAAATCGGTTTAGCCGGTAACATGTCCATAAGACTGACGAATTGGATAAAAGTGACGAATCGACGAAACTGACAAATTATGGAAACGGTCGAGTTGACGTAACTGTCGAATTCACACAAGTCTCCAATCAGCGAAAGTGACCAATCAACGAAACTGACAAATAAAGTAAACTGACGAATGAGGGAAACTGAACAGTATTTCGCGTACTCGAAAAAATAGTCAACGTACATGTCCACAGAAAAAAAAGGATGATCCCTCCCAAAATCTAGCTCGAACAAATATTATGTCAGACAAACCCGCAAAAAAAGTTTATAAAAATAGCCGTCAGCTGCGTTCCCACAAAGAAATCCCAGACACAGTTGTTAAAATGTGAAAAACAAAAGGGTTTTAAAAACATCACACACACAGCATTTTGTAATAGCCACATTATGAGAACATTTTAATGAGCAGTGTTGAAATGAAAAAAACTGGACAAGTCGTGTTAGACTCGCGTACCGATGGTTCCGTACAAACTTGTGGGTGTTTTGTTTTAGTATATAATTCAATTGAAGCTACATAAAGATTAAAACTAAATATTTACAGATATGGACCAGGGGCGGCCCCGACTTATGAACAGTAAGTCGTGGGTTCGAACCTACAATGTGAACATTTGCCTTTCTGATAATGATGAAATATTTACATAAACGAAATAATTTACATAAAATAAACTAACTAAATAAATGAAAGGGAGCTTAGGTGTATTAGTACTCCTCTACATGTCGCTGTCATACGGGAACATGCCCGGAAGACTGGCAGCAATGCCACGTTGAAATAACCGATAAAAAATTCAATTAGAAGGAGGTTCAGAATGTTTGTAATTAAACTACATATTTACGGTTTTAAGATTATTGCCTTTTTTGTGCTGTACGACATTGCTTCTTGTCAAATTGCATGATTCTAGTTCTACGAAACTACACTTGATTTTGAAATCGCATAATAATATGTGAAAATATCAGACTTTACGGTCATATGTTTTGATCGCATTGACTTGCAAGTTTGTTGTTTTCACAGCTGCAAGAGACCGTCGACCCAAGTATTTGATATACATTTCAACTTGACAACTTAACCTTTCCTGAGAAGAAGAGTATTGACAGACAGATAGACGCGCAACAGAGTGATATTCTAAGGGTTCCATTTTTGAATTACCGAACCCTAATGTCGTACGGACTGCTTAATTATTGTATTTAAAACAGGGGTTGCAAACTAAAAGGTTAGTAGGGCGGGAAGAGTTAAAAAAGTTGTTCGGCAACATTAAATTATTTGGTAACTAGATAATTATAATCCACAAGTTTTTCTGACCGAAAATTTACACGTGCCGTTAGACATTTATTAGCACAAAGCAAAACTAACACTTCGCTCACGACTTCGTCTGCGCAAAATTGTGATACATCGGCTAAATTTCATGATATTAATATAATTTAAAGCTTGCGTTCTTAGTAAAGATGTAGCTTTCTAATGGTAAAAGTTTTTTTTTATCGGTTCAGTAGTTCTTGAGTTAAATCGTAACGAACAAACAATTTTTTGTTTTTGTTAATCAATGAATAGTCGCGGCTCGTGACGTCATAACTCACTAAAAATTATACCGAGGCGTGACGTATGGAGAACTTTAAAAGCGTCGTATCTTCGTCAATTTTGATTGATGTAACAAAAGAAAAAGTACCGGTCAAATATTTGTTGATAATCTAACTAGCGAAATAATATTTTTTTTTCTCCCCTATTGTATACTACTTTTACCGATATTAATCGTATTTGGACTGTTTTACAATATAAATATGGATTACGGACAAAAAAAAGTATCTGAACTAAAGATTAAGCTTCTTATTAGGTACTGCAAAAGTCAGTACTAAAAGGAAAAACTTAATGTAAGGTAACTTATGCGGTTACATTAATAAAAGGTAATTTATTCTTATACTTACTTACACAACACCTAGACATTTTATTAATGATTGAAAAGATAATTACATTCAAAAAAATTAATCGTAAACTACAGGAATCTCGTAGTTATACCTTACGCCGGTGCTGCCACCGTATGGTTTTGTTATTTCAGAAAACCCTCATTGACATACATTTTATGAGCTGTCAAAACGATATTCCCCGTAGATTATACAGGGTGTAAACCACATCATCACAAAGCCGTTAACCATACATTCTGTACATCAAACTAAGTAACTTTACGCAAAAATTATTGCTGAGAAACAACTTTTTTAGGGGTGTACTCGTAAAATCATGTTTTGTGGTAGAACGAAAAGAAAGGTCAATGAAACACACTCAATATATTGTGCTAATGGATAGATTGAATAGTTGGGTCGTGGAGGTGTTTAAAGTAAAATCTTGTTAAGAAGTTTTTTTAAATAAACACTGTTACTCTTTAATATTAACTACTAGCCGGATTCGCCCGCGTAAAATGATACGACTACAACATTCCTCTTGAATCACTCTATCAATTAAAAAAACCCCCTTCAAAATCCGTTGCGTAGTTTTAAAGATACGTAGGGACAGACAGACGCGGTGGGAGACTTTGTTTTATAATATGTAGTGATAGTAATACTGTTTATTAATTATTGTTTTTAATACATTTCTTTTAGTTTTTGAGTGTGGCGGGATACAAAATGATGTAATAAATACGTGCTAAACGTTTGAGCGTCGGCGTCGGTGTCAGGATTCAGCCCTGTAAAGAGAGACTTTACCAGAATAGAAGTGGCTCTTCAGATATAAGGGTACTCACAGAGAGAGTAGGGGAAGACAAACGAAACGAAGGATAGACTGTGTGAAGAATGATATGGCCAGAAAGAGATGACATGCATACTGAGATGGCCAGTAATAGTAAGAAGTATTCAAGATGTAATCGAACCCTTTATAAATCCGTCAACCAAACATTCTGTACATCAATGATCCATGTGTCATGTTCGTGAACGGGCGCTGTCAGTTATGACTGGTCATCTCTTAGTTGCCATGGCTTATTTGAATAAATTATTTTGTTTTTACTGTCGACACTTTTAACATGCACATCTTGCTACATTGTTCTCACATAATTTACCATCTCGACATGAATGATGCAACCAAGATTTTGTATCAATAATTTGATTTAAAAGAGTGTCCATGGAGTTTCTTACCCGTTCTTTTCCATAGAGATCTACGTTAGGGAATGGGCAACTACAGTACTTTCACAGTTTTTATGTCTTGTGACTGGGACTGTAGCTACTTTAATTGGGGAGGGGGTTGAAATTTCCAAATTTTATACGAAAAAAAATCATATCTCCAAAACAGTAAACATTTTGAGTTGTTTACTCTACAATTGATACCTTCAAAGTTTAGCGATAGTTTTCGAAATAAAAAATTATAACTAAAAATTTGAGGGCGTTTCCATGCTAAATTCTTGAGAGGATTTAAAAACTCACCATTTAAGTAACTTAAGTCTAATTTTCCATTACAGGACAACGTATTTATGTAGATTGTACACATAAGTACAACTCTTTATACAGATTTTTAATAGACGCTCCAGCACCTTCTCCGAAACATACTTCCTCCTGCGGCTTGCCGGAGGGAATTTTTAATAGATAGAGTGATTCAAGAGGAAGGTTGTAGTATAATCGAAGCCGCGGCTAGTTATTTAATAAAGCAAAGATCTCACTGTAATATAACTGCAAAAAGTTATACTACATACTTACCCAAATGCCTAATAATACACTATAGAAACAATTATTGTATAATTAAAAAATGATCGCAATGATGTTTAGAAAAAGTACTTTTTGGATTCGTTTAGGGTTTTTCACACCCATTAGAAGAAGACACTCCGCACTTACATAAGTATGTATTTACAAACAAAAAAGTATATATGTAGTATATCAACTATCTAGTGTCCATGACACAAGCTTTGCTTAGTGTGGCACTAGGTGGCGCTGTGTGTTAATGTCCAGTGATATTTATTTATTTATTTATAAGTTGGGATAAGAGTGACAGAATGATAAGAAAAACTGTCCTAAGCATATTGGTTTAATTTTTTGAGACTAGGACAATAATTGGCACTTGTAGACATAAAACAAGTCATGAAACTAAGTTATTATTACATGAAAAACGAGCAGTTTCAATGTTTATTTCGTTTGAATTTACTTTTCGCTTACTCCCGTACGAATACACCCACTGAACATAGCAAAGAAAGAAAAGAAAAAAAGAAAGAAAAAGCATATATTAGCCCGTACAGGACAAAACACATAAAAATTAACATTATTTACGACTATTGAAAAATAAACATAGATAAAAAATAAAATGAAATAAAAAGGTCCTGAACAAGGCCAAAAGGGCAAAAAAATGGTAAAAGGTATGTAAATGGTTCAATTCAGTAGTTCCCATTTTATCAGTCGCCCTGCCAGAAGTTTTTACCCTAACTAATTTTAGATTTGTAAAAGTCAGGCAGCTAGTCTTAACAAGGGGTATTGTATGACCCAGGTGCTGTGGAGGTCAGATACGCCGTCGCTCCATGTTTTAGTATTCAGCTTTATCCGATTAGATTGGAAACCGACCCCAACATAATTCGCATAAATATTAAACTTTCAAAGACAATGTCTCGTCTTATGTTTTCATATTTATATTGTGACTTTGTAACGAGAAGGTATCATCATCATCATCATCATCAGCCGAGGAATGTTCCCACTGCTGGGACACAGGCCTCCTCTCTATAAAAGGGAACAGGCTATGTTCAACTTTATCCCATTAAGTTCAAGGTTGATTTGGAGAATTAGACTGCCTTAGATACCTTGACGAGTTAGGTCATCATCATCAGCCTATTATGTTCCCACTGATGGGACACGGTCTCCATACTATATAATACACCACGCGGGCCCAGTGCGGATTGATAGATGTCCATGTCTTCGAATTGTATGGTTCTAGGACATGCCGTTTTCGGCTCAAGATGTTTTCCTTCACCGTTTTGAGAGCAGTGGTGATGTAATAAATTACACAAAGTAATGCGCCTGCCTAATTTGATTGGGCCGCCACCACTGGGCCACCGAAAGAAGAAGGAAGAAGGTATAATGATATCATAATGTCATCAAAATCTGACGAATGAAAAATCAGAAAAAAAACGTATTGGTGAAGGTAACTCATAAACTATCCAAGGAAAGTTTAATATTTGCATTGATCCACCACACATTTTTTTCAACCGAATGAAAAAAAGAACTACGAACATAAATCGGACCAGTAATCACAGAGAAATTAATTACCTCTTCCTAGAAGTCGGTTAAAAAGGTCAAATAAGTGGGCCTTTTTTTTAGGATGGGAAATCATCAAATAACTTCACCCACTCTAGGTGGAGCGGGAGGAAGTGTCAGACTTTTACTGACTAAAACCCATCCATGTTCCTTCCTCGGGCCGCGGTATCTCTTTCGAACAGTCCCGCAAGAGTGGGCCATATCAGAATATCAGCGCTGTGACGATTTTTTTTAAATGTTACAGCACCATGCCAAGGTAGGAACTTTTTCGTCAAATTTTGTTTGTATTTTTTTTTTATGATTTTACTATTTTTCTCATTATGTTACTTTGTATTAGTTATAATTATAATTTAACCATTTTTTTGTGTATTTTGTCCTGTCAAGTGTCAGGCGAATTAATACTTTTTCTTCCTTTCTTTAACTATCGCATATAAATCATATTTTTTTCTCATTGACAACTTGCCTACTAGCAATAAGGAACACTTCTACCCAACCTTTCAGGGAAGAACAGGCGTGATGTTTTGTTTAATCGGTCTCAATACAACCATTGCTTGATTAATCTACGACAATAGTATCCGGATATATCCCCAGAGAGAATCGCCATTATCGGGAAATTATTTCTATCACTAGGGGCGCTAGGGGCAGATAAAAATATGACTGGGAAAATATAATAGTGATCTTTTTTGCGAATACCTATAATGTAATTAAACAGAATGAAAATAAGGTATGTTTTGGATTGTGCCAGGTATTCTATAGTATCTGCCTAGCCCCATTTGGAAAGGGCGTGAGTTGTGTGTAATTTACATCATCGAAATATCATCCATGTTGATAATGTGAAAATAAAATAAAACGTAACCCTTCTTTAAAAATCACCGCAGTCGGTTAAATAAGACTTTGGAAAAAGTGGTTAAAAATGTTAATTACTTCATGTAATTAGTGTTCAGTACGATAAGTACTCATTATTTGATTTAAAAAAAAATGTGATAATTAAAATGACACATGACACCCCACTACTTACTCGTAAGTGAAATATTGAGAATAATCCTGTAAAACATTCCCACATAGTTCGTACCACGTAATTTAATATGATACGAAGAATAATTAATATTTATTCAAGTAAGCACTTTATAAATGTTCGCACTTTTTAATTACCTACCTATTAAAAACGCGTTATTAATTCACTGATATCACTCTGCTAAAAGGTATCTAGTAAACGGTCTCAAATATTCACACTTTAACTAAGTACACTGTAATCTTAAGTAAAGCTAAGAAAATAACTTACGATTCGAGAAACTCTTGAAATAAAAACTCCGACGAACTATTTAATATAAAAGAAACGTCTAAAACAAATTAAGGATTCCAACTTACCACTCAACACATTATCCAACACAGCAATGCCTTGAATATTCAAAAAAAAAAACAGATCTAAACCAAACTTTTTTATCCACAAAGCACTCAAAACACGAAGTTGTCAAAACTTTTTTCACTTCGAATTACCGTCACAGGAAACTTTTGCGTCACTTTAAAAAAAAAAACACATCTGTCACACAACACGTCACTCGTTCGAATTAAGAACACTGTAGCGTAGTCCTTGCTACGCCGATGCTACGAGCCGCGCTACGTCGTTCCGCTACGGGCGCGTGTCTACGACTGTGCGTAGATGTCGCTACGCCCTCTATCGGGAATATTCGGAAGTTGTCGGCCGATTTATTCGGACAAGTTTTTTTCTAAGTTTTTTTTACTTTATTGATACATCAACCCTTTGGGAAAATTGAGGGAAACCAAATAGTGTTTGGGGATCATCGAATGAGGGGGGCGGGGCTACTCGGTTTGTCACGTATCGTTTGGTTCGGAGATTCTTACCGAGAATTTTCGGACGAACGAAATAGGACGGAAAGGAAAAGTATCGGATGTTTTACATACGGAATATACAGGGCCCTCGCGATGCTTACTTTATATAAAAACTGAAATTATAAATATAAACACACAAATAACGAAACTGACATAATAGCCTATTCATTACGACTTTGCCTTTTCATTTCATTCAAAACTAAACTTTGATCTTATTTCCTTAAAATGTCTATTTAGGTACCTGACATTTTGATACTCCTTTGTTTCTTTAGTTATAGAAACAACATTTAAATTAGAAGTGAGACTATTTAAATATTGACCTAAGGATATTGTCAGACTTTTGGTGTTACAAAGAATTAATATCTGTGTGACCTTTTCTAAGAACGTAACCTAGTTAGATCGATTTATTGACACCGAAACCCCTATGCATACTAAATTTCATGAAAATCGTTGGAGCCGTTTCCGAGATTCAGATTATATTTTCACACTAGCTGACCCGCGCAACTTCGTCTGCGTCACATAAGAGAGAAAAACGAAAAGAAAAAAATCCCCGTTTTTGCAACATTTTTCAATCTTGCTCCGCTCTTAATGGTCGTAGCGTGATGTTATATAGCTTATAGCCTTCCTCGATAAATGGACTATCCAACGCAAAATCAATTCGACCCGGTAGTTCCTGAGATTAGCGCGTTCAAACAAACAAACTCTTCTGCTTTATAATATTATAATCTTAATATATATAAATCTCGTGTCACAATGTTTGTCCTCAATGGACTCCTAAACCACTTAACCGATTATAATAAAATTCGCACACCATGTACAGTTCGATCCAACTTGAGAGATAGGATAGTTTAAATCTCAAATTATGAGACGCAGACGAAGTTGCGCGAGTCAGCTAGTATAGTATAGAAGTATAGATAGGGTGACACAATAAGTGGTTCTAGGACTCCTAATTCAGTTTGACCTGGTTTTCTGGGAAGTATTCTGTATTCAACGTATTTAAGTACATCTATCTAATACCTTTAAGTCCATGTTCTCTAATAAGATGACGGTCTGATTATCTAAAAACAGCTGTTTAAAACACATTTTTGTATGGGAACATGTCACAGTGACAGCTGTTTTTAGATAATCAGACTGTTATCTTTTCGGTGAACCTTAATCGTTCAAACGAGCAATTCAGTACACAACACAGAATAGTTCCCAGAAAACCAGGTCAATAAGCAGCTCTAGTAGGATGAATGTTACTTCTATGGTGTACAGCAGTGGTTCCCAACCTATGGTCCGCGGACCACCGGTGGTCCGCAGACGCCTCGAATATGGTCCGCGAATGGTTTAAAAAATGTTATTCGTACTTTTTAACTTCCACTGTAGATACAAGCTCAACCCAACCTATTTGAACCTACCAGAGGCGAGGTGCTAAAAATGTTTGAGAATCTACTGACTTATTTCTCTTTCCATATGAATTGTATCCTTCACTATCTTAATTCTAAAGGTTTTCATCCAGTTTTCCAATTTTTTTCTTTGTGTGAGTTAAATATTCACAGCCCTAGATATAATCCTGTCGGTGACCATGTGTATCGTGGACCTTATGGCCCAAGCTAACAATAATGACACCAAAGAGGTCCCTGGTCCAAGAAAGGTTGGTGTACAGAATAAAGAATATTCTATTCCATTGTATTCTATTAATTCTAGGAGCATTTGCCACCCGGACATGACTTGCAGTAGCCTTAACATGGAGAGCGATCAATCGACGATGGACCCAAGTAGGTCGCTTCAAGCAGAACCTATCTAAATAGGGTATTCCAGACCATATAGGCACCAGTTCGAATGCGTTGCGTCTCACAAAACCAGGGGCCTAATTCTGCTATTTTAACAAATTTGCCACTCCAACACGATTCCATTCTCATCCCATTGTCATTTTGCTTAAAGATCGTAATCTGCTAGATTCACAATGGTCGGTCAATGGTCTCGTAATAAAATTGTGTTTTAATGGCATTGTCGTATTGTAATTATAATAAAACCTTTAGTAGAAATGGTTTTCGAAATCAACTACTAAATGCGAACATTTATTCATGCCAGATTTCATGTACGAGATTAATATTCTATGACATTTCTTTCAATGGAGTGTCAGTGGTTGTTCATTGAGAAGTCATAATGGCGCCATTATGATAGTAGAATTAACAAACTTGTCCCATATATGTTGAAGCGTCTAAAATTACCAAACAACTTTGCTTCTGAAGACATAAAAACGCCACCGCTGCCGCAATAAAATAGACCGACCAAACAGTATAAAAATTTGTAGGTCATTTAGATTATCAAATATTTGACACGTACTTTCTTTCGTTACGTAAACTAAAATTGACGAAGATCTGGCGCTTTTAAAATTCTCAATACGTCTCGCCTTGGTATAATTTTTTGTGAGTTCTGACGTCACGAAACCCCAATCCCGAGTTTTGATGCATTTTATCCTTGTTAATAGTCACTGATTTACAAAAACAAAAAATACGTGTCAATTATTTTCCAATACTCTAACTGACGGACTAAGGTCCATGTTCTCCGAAAAGATAACAGCCTGATTATCTAAAAACAGCCGTCACTGTGACATGTTCCCATACAAAAAATGTGTTATAAACAGCTGTTTTAGATAATCAGACGGTCATCTTTTTGGTGAACATCGACCTTAATGGATTTGCAATTTTTTTATACTGACGTCATGCTTACTGATTGACTGTCTCGCTGGTCTAGTGGTAGCAAGCTCGACTGCTGAGCATAAGGTCCAGGGTTCTCGGGTCAGGAAAACAATTATTTTATTATTTGACGACCCGAATGGCGTAGTGGTAGTGAGACTGCCTTACGTTCTTAGGGTCCTGGGTTCGAATCCCGGTAGAAGCAAATGTTTGTGTGATGAGCATGGACATTTGTTTCCGAGTCATGGATGTTTATATGTATAATAAGTATTTATTTACAAACAAAAAAAAATAAGTAGTATGTCAACTATCTGGTGTCCACGACACAAGCCTTGCTTAGTGCTGTTAATGTTCAGCGATATTCAGTTTTTCTTGGTAGCAGCCCCAGAGTTTGGATCTGTGCCCAGTTGATGGCAATTGGCTCATCCCTTATTACATGAGACTTAAACTGAACTGGCGAATCATGGGTGTACTATACGCTGCCTCTCTGCCTCCAGGGCTGCGGGACTGTTCGAAAGAGATACCGCAGCTCCGGAACGTAAAGGGCGAGGAAGGAACATGGATGAGTTTTAGTCAGTAAAAGTCTGACACTCGACAGCAGGAGGCATTTGATGATTTACTATCCGAAAAAAAAGGTGCACCTGCTTTTCTAAAAACAGAATTTATTTTTAGGGGAAGGTTATAGAACAGACATTTGAAGTGGGACAATATAGATACACGTATTGAAAAACTCATACTTTTGGTAACTTCTCTGACTTTAATTCAAGTAGTGTTATAAATTGTGAGGTAAGATTTATAAAAGTCATTACATAGGTATTTAATTTGTATAATTGACCGTTTCTTAGGACTTTATTTGTATGCGAATAGCAAGCCTCCGCTAAAGCTCTTTCCTTCGCGCGTGTAGCGAGTAGCGACATCTACATCGCCACTTACGAACTACGCATCTCGCCTGGGTCGGCGCGCCATAATTATATTCTTCGGGCTCTATTTAATATAACTTCAAATGCGATGTTTTAATTTGGAAAAGAAAAATAAGGAATATGCCACAGGTTTCAGGCAACGTAAGTATATAAAAGTGGTAAAACACTTACTTCACTTACTTTTAAATTCATAAAATTACTGAAATTTAAGTTAGAATGAAAGAAGAAAGAAAGAAAAAGCTTTTATATTTATTAGCCTGCACAAAACACATCAAATAAAATGGTAAAATTATCAGAACAACTAACAAAAATAAATCAAAGAGGAAAAAAAACGAAAATTGGTCGTGCATGAGGCTAAAATTTCCCTATCTCACCATGGTACTGTAACATTAAAAAACGTCTACGTAGTGGGAGGTCTTCCGACGCAACGTATTCAGGTTCGCCATCAGCCATCCGTCCTACGGGTAATGTGCCTGCCAAAAAGTTAAAAATTCTCCCCATGACCAAGTATGGGTGCAAGAAAATAGTCCAGGAATGGTTACTCGGTCTTAATTATAGCGCAACAGAAAACCTACTTGCAATTGAGTACTAGTCTACACACCAACACATACACAAACCTTACACTAATTCGAATCATATATCATCATGAGTTACCTTTAAGTTTTATTTTATGATTAGAACCGCTGCATTTGATACATGTTCATAATTAACCATATTTGTCGAGAGAGACTGGATCCTGCGACACAGGGTATCCTAGTGCGGGATCCAATGTCACATCTTATTGTAACACTTTCTTCTTTGGAACAATAAACATTTATTATTATTATTAACTGCCACTTAAGTTTAGCAATTCTTCGCGCTACGTCGTCTTCGTCCTGATTCGATCACGCAAGGAAACTTCGAACTTTTTTTTCCATGTGGGTCTGAAACGATAGAACACCACATGCTACGATAATTACACACTCCTTTCGCCTCGCTAACGTTCATACACCAAACCATGCACACACACGCCGGTAGCGACCAACACACCTGACTTTGCTGAAGAATCCCACCGATAAGGTCCTTTTAAGGCGACTACATGAGCTAAATTGGCAACTCTATTTGTGGTGGTTAAACCTTCGTTTGAAATGCTGTTACATTAAAGTTCTAATCAGCTTGCACGACAAATGGTTGTTACGTCAGTCATTGCGGGCCGAATAGAGCGAAATGAGTGGTTTCGTTCGATTTACAAAAAATCTATTGATTGGAATAAATAAAATAATACACTGTGATGCTAATATGTTGCTGGTAGAATTATTTGCCAACAAATCTGAATGATCGCATGTATTTTAGTATGATTTTTACTCGTTAAAACATGTCTTTAAAGATAAGTTCGTGATTTTTTATATCGAGTAAAACTAATTGTATTTTATTTTCAAATCTTTATCATACTAGCATATATCCTGAAGAATATCACATATTTTTCTGGTTTTATTTATTGCAGTGAATCATATACTTTCAGGCATTATAAAACTCGCGTTTAGCTCCTGTAGTTGCCTTAATCGAAAGAGATACCGCGGCCCCGGAACGTAAAAGGCGAGGAAGGAACATGGATGGTTTTTAGTCAGTAAGAGTCTGACACTCCCTCCCGCTCCGCCCAGAGTGGGGGGGGTCATTTGATGATTTCCCATCCTTAAAAAAAAAAAAAAAAAAAGGCATTCCTTTTTGGAGCTTACGAATTATGTAGAAAGGCGGTGTACCGAAATAGACCCAGATAGTAGATAAAGCTATGTATATGTTTCCACTAAACTCGGACACACTACGACCCTCCAAATCTATGAAGAGATCCTTCAAATTAATTAGTTAACCGTCCGGCGCACTGAAGTATGACCAGAACTGACACTTGTGTTGACGAGTGTCCCTGTGACATGTGCGCTCTTGTAGCCATCTAGTACTTACACCCGTATCCGTAAGTCAAAGCTATTAATTGAGTAAAAGTAATTCCTTTCAGTTAGAACTTTCATAAGTTACAATTCTATCACCTGAATCTATAAACAAACCAAAGTGATCACTTGTGTAAAATTAATTATTTAAGATACGTTTTTATTCTGTGGTTTAGTAATTGTTTGAAGTTAGAACTGTCAAAAGTTACAATTCTAACACCCGTATCCATACATTAGTCAAAGTAATTACTTTAGAAAAAGTAAATATTTATTTTGAGATTTTCATTCTGTTGTTTAGTACCTAATTGCTTGAAGTTGGAACTGTCAAAAGTTACAATTCTAACACAACCAAGGTTTTTTTTTTATTCTGTAAAAAAGGAATAGGGTTCCGTGCAAAACCCATGAAATCGTTCACAAAATCCGATTCGAATACGGAAGTAATATTTTTATAATTAATTCTCGCGAACGAAGGTCGCCGGTAACAGCTAGTAAACAAAATAATATTGTAAATCTTTCCCTAACCAGAATTTAAAAAAATCATCTCCGATCTCCGCATCTTCTCACGAACTTCGAAGGAAACCTTTGTATATCGATACTGAATACAAATATCTTGGTAAACAAGCCGGGCTAGACTAGATACATACTGTGTTGAATAATTTATTAATGCTATATACACCTTAGTCTTGTACAGTTAGGATTTGACTTTGAATAGCAACTGTGTTTACCTGCAAACATTTTAGGAAACTTAGAGAGAGCCTAGCCTCGGTGAGGTCATGGTGTGGATCTCATGTCGAACCAAGTTGGGTGATGCCGTGTGTATGCTGTATATGTCACCGTAAAATTGTCAAATACGTCTAATTTGTCTAATAGTACGTAATATCTCTAGCGATATTGTAAAATTTCGAAATATTGTCAAATGAACTTACTGCTTACAACAAAACGCATTATTTTTCGTGATATGCATGCGATGGTAGTCAACTTACGCGGTGTGGAGGGAAGGAGGGGTCCCCCTTCCACAGTGGTAACCTACCCTAAAAACACTTTATATTCCCCTAAAAAGCGTAGTCGCTATTTCCGAGTGCAGGGTTTAAAGGAACATGACTAACCTAACGGGGGGGTACCCCAAGTCCCGATTATGAGGGCAGAGATACTTCCGTATGTTCAGTTGACAATAATTAGAGAGTTTACAATATCGCTAGAGAGAAACACGTTAGATTGTAATTTCTCTAGCGATATTGTAAACTCACAAAACATACGGAACATACGGAAGTACCTTTGACCCCATAATCGGGACTTGGGGCACCCCTCCTTCCTTCATTTCCTCATTTCAAGAAAAATAATGCGTTTTATTGTGAGCAGTATGTTCGTTTGACAATATTTCGAGAGTTTACAATCTCTCTAGTTATTTTACAATCTAACGTGTTTGACAATTTTACAGTGACAAATAATTATAATATTTGACTACAGTAGACGCCTACTCACTACGTAGAGTGGAAGAAATCGACTTCTTATCGTGCGTATCCAGAAAGTTGACAATGTCGCAAAAGCTGTCAAATATTTATTTGTTTAATTTTTTTGATAATATAACAGTATGGAAAAAAGAAATATGGTTATAATAACTAGTTAACTAGAATATTAATAGTGAATTGCAATTAAAACACTGAATTTGATGTTGTAAACGTTTTAGGGGTAGAAAAGGCATTTGGAATTTTTACAAATAGTTTTTTTACATCTAACACTGAATATTCGGTGTACTAATGATTGCATTTCATCTACACTAATATTACAAAGAGGGAAAAAAAAAACTTAGTACGTACAGTGCCGATTTCCAAAAATTATATCACCATTTTAAATCTACATTCACCTTGAATAACATATATAGGCTATATTTTATCTAGAACTACTCGGGTGACACTACGTGACGTAATACTATGTATTTTCTCTTTTTTTGTTGTAACTTTTTTAATATTATTGTGTGTGTGCTTTATATACTGACATCAAATTATCATTTTTTCTTTCTTCTTTTTTTTCTAATAAATATTCCAGTCCAAACCTACGTTTATAAACATAAATGTAAGTAAGTCAGTGGTCCCTTCGTCGTACCGGAGGAATTATTTACGCTAGAACGGATACAGTAATAACTTCAGCATAACTCTGTATAATCAAACGGTTAAAAATAGTTTCCTTAAAGGTCAAGCGGTTTAGTAAATAACGGAAAATTTATGGTAAAAGTTTTCGTGTAAGGCAAAAGAGTCTATAGGTAGATGGTATTTGAGACAGATAGCTTTGCTTTGTAAAACCAAATTTACTCAACGGAAATATGTAATAACTCGCCCACGCAACTTCGTCTGCGTCACATAAGAGAGAAAAGGCTCACAAAGGGAATAAAATTTCACCCGATTTCGTAACATTTTTCATTGCTGCTCCGCTCCTATTGGTCATAGCGTGATGTTATATAGCCTTCCTCGATAAATGGACTATCAAGGTTTTTCAATTCGAGCTGGTAGTTGTTGAGATTAGCGCGTTCAACCAAACAAACAAACAACAAACTCTTCTGCTTTATAATATTAGTATAGTATAGATTAAAATTGCATTCAAACATTTTTTCAAAGTTGCTGAAGATAAAATAAACTCAAATGCGAAAAACTCCTGCCCAGCCTTTTCCCAACTACGTTAGAGTCGGCTTCCAGTCTAACCGATTGCAATTGAATACCAAGTATTCTTATTCTTATTCTTTATTGCACACAAAAAAAAACAACAAATATACATATAACTTGCAATAATATAGCTTATGTACAAAGGCGAGCTTATGTATTTTACATGGAACGACTGCCTATCTGACCTCCACAACCCAGTTACCCAACCCAACCCAGTAACCCTTGGTCAAGTAGTTTAATCCTACTTAATATTACAATTTTTTGAGAATGGATGGATGAATCTTTGTTACGCTTTTACACAAAAACTACTGACTTGATATGGATGAAATTTAGCTCACAGATAGCTTGTTAGAACAACCTGGGTTAACACATTTAAAACTTTTAAGTATATTAATACGATCCCGTGGGTCAATAACCGAACTCCACGCGAACGATGACGCGGGGATAAGCTAGTGGAGGATAACCGTTGTTTAACAAAAATGCATGTTTTTTTTTTCGGATGCAAAATCATCAAATGACTCCTCTCAACTTTTTTACTGACTAAAACCCATCCATGTTCCTTCCTCGCCCTTTGTGTTCCAGGGCCACGGTATCTCTTTCGAACAGGCCCGCAGCCCCGGCAGGGTTTGGCCTTCATGTGACACCGCCTGTTGTCATAATACGGATGGACAGCGAGCTAGCCCATAGCTCACCGTCCACAGGCCCGCGCATGCGGTGGTCCTCTAGATATATATTTGTTTACTAGTTCATCGTGTTAGCTACTGGAATTAAATAATTTTCCACTAGAACAGATGACCTTTGCATTCAAATTGCGAAAATAGGGTTAAGGGGCCGGCGAAGCTTGCGTCCTTCATACAAACGTAATACCAAAATAATTTGTAATTCAAACATATTCTTAAGGTATTGTGTGTTTATTTCCATTGAATTACACAATATCTAGGTTCCCAAATATATGAAAGACGCATGCTCCGCAGGCCCTTTAATGACACCCCAAAACAATAATTTCAAGATACCAATCTCTAAAACGAACGAACGACCAGTGGCTCACATTGGCCCTGGATCGAAGACTTTGGAATTTATTGGGAGAGGCCTTTGCCCAGCAGTGGAATAATACAGGCTAACAGTAACAGTAACAAATCTCAAAAAAATAAGTGGTTTCGTACCTGAAAACCCGATATATTTTCAATGAATTTCCAAATTAGATTTTTTGTTGCTTTGAAATAATTGAGTCATTGAGTTGACCAAACAGTGACGTCACAGGGTTCTATTGCCATACAAAAACTATGAGAGAATCGCGTTTTGACAGCTCTTAACAAGTATGTCAATGGGGATGCCCCCATTGACATACTTGGCACTTGCATAGTGCAAAACAATGGCAATGCCATAGCTTTGCCCTACGCTAGTGCCATTGCTAATGCATGCTAATGGCATTAGCATAGCTGGTTCCAAGCATGGTCATTGGTTGAAAATCACGGGCGACGGGGGCCACGTGGTGGCTACCGGCCACCGTAGACGCGGGCCTGTGGACGGTTAGCTATGGGCTACCTAGCCGTCCGTCCGTCTAATGACGACAGGCCGTGTCGACGGCGTGTTCGTGCTCCACGCGCGCCTCAAAGAGATGTCAGCATAAGGGGAGGGGCCCGCAAGGGCCGAAGCCTGTCGGGGATGCGGGCCTGTTCGAAAGAGATACCGCGGCCCCGGAACATAAAGGGCGAGGAAGGAACATGGATGGGTTTTAGTCAGTAGTTCCGCTCCGCCCAGAGTGGGAGAAGTCATTTGATGATTTCCCATCCTAAGAAAACAAAGAAAAAAAAAAGGAATGTCATTTCATATTTTAAAATACCTCATTGGTCAGATTGAGACCAGATATGGTGGCGCCATCTACAACTAGCTTTTAACGGTCTTCCATTGATTGGTGTGTTCATCTACTCTATTTAGCTTATGGCTTCTAAACTTAGTACTAAATGCCCAATCGATAAGCTCCGGTAACCTACTTTCACGCCTTATTCTGGGTACACAACACACACGTCGATTCGATTAGATTTTAATCGATTTCTTTCTCGATACGACGCGTAATCGAATAATCTTGTGTACAGTCACGAGCAAACAATATGTGCATGTAGGAGTCAAACGCGTGAATCGGTCAAAAACAGTTTTGACTAGTGTCTGTCAAAACCGATGATAGGATAGAGTAATTGAATAAAAAAAAGTTTTTTCGAGACACCTTCAACACAATCATCTTGATTCAAAATTCTAGAACCATAATAAAAATATGTTTTAGAAGGTTTACGAAAAAAAGCTGATGCTTTTCTAGTTAAAACCGTTTTTTTTTAATAGAGAAAACAAACATCACACGAGCTGATGGACGTTTCTAAAAGTGCCAAACTCGCCGCCTTTTTACTGACTCAATTTAAATTATCATCGACACCCTTTATTTTTGGATGAGCAATCATCAAATAAGTTCTCCCAGAGGGGCGGAAGAGGAGGGAGTGTCAGACTTTTACTGACTAAAACCCATCCATTTTCCTTCCTCGCCCACGGGCCCACGGTATCTCTTTCGAACAGTACCGCAGCCCCGGATTAGCGACACCCTAAGAAGAGGAATAAAGAAAACGTGTGTCTGGTTTCATTACCTATTATTTGTGAATGAGTCCTCATACATACTTACCTACAGACTAACACACTTGCTAACAGCAACAACAACCAGAACAAGGATGACACAACAACAACAACACACAACAACATAAACACAAACACAACACAATGATAAATTGTTACCAAATGATTTGAAAACAGTAACCATGGAGTTTCTTGCCGTGTTTCTGATTTCTGTACCTATTATTTGTGAATGAGTCATCATACATACCTTACAGACTAACATACTTGCTAACCGCAACAACAACCACACAACAACAACAATACACAACAACATAAACACAAACACAACATAATGATATAGTAATACCAAATTATTAAAAAAAAAAAGACCATGGAGTTTCTTGCCGGTTCTCCTCCATGGAATCGTCCAACACGAACCGTGCACGTTTTTCGACGTTTTATAAGTCCCTATATGGGCACTTATAAAACGTGCCTATGTGAAATAAAATATTTTGATTGAGAAAAACTTACTTTTGACCGAGAAACCGTTTTAGCCGTAACATATTATACATGATTTTGTTCGTGACGATCCCTGTCGAATTCAATGCTTTTTAAAAGGGGTACTTGTAAAAGAACATCGTTTATTATGCGCTATTGTGGATGTAATTGAATTGTATCAAGATATATTCCTCAAGGATTAAAAGTGTAAACACAATTTCTTGAAAACTTTGTTCAGTAAGGTAATAAGTACACACCGCTGCTGTAGGCAAGAAAATGCGTATTTGTAAGTAAAATCAGCATGTCGTGCATATCCAGGGCATTTTTTTTAATTAAAACTTCTTTTAGCGCGTTATGCACTTTTGGGTGAACAAAAATCATGGAAATCACGCCACCGTCACGTACCTACGCTTTCCGTAGCACTCGTAACCGATCCGCTTCGGCGTTACATCACATAGTCATGCCCGGGGCACAACCCGTAGCAGTGCTACGACTGGGGCGGGGACTGAGCGTGAGGGGAGGAGAGAAATAAAAAATGAACACATAAAGAAAAAATAAAAAATTGAACACACGGCTCGATTATACAATTCACATGCTAATTAGTTTTCACTTCTATCGGTAGTCTGTCTGTCTATTTGTCTGTCTGTCTGTCCGTCCGTATGTCACAGCCACTTTTTTCCGATACTATAAGAACAGCGCTGTTGAAACTTGGTAAATAGATGTATTCTGTAAACCGCATTAAAATTTTCACACAAAAATAGAAAAAAGTCAATAAATTTTGTGGTTTCCACATACTTAGAACTGAAACTCATTTTTTTTCATAAAACTCATACGTGTGGGGTATCTATGAATCTAGATGGATGGATCTAGATAGGACTCTAGGTTTCTCAACTGAATAGTTTGAGCAAGAGACCCTTCCAAAGTGGAAAAATGTGTGTCCCCCCTGTAACTTCTAAAATAAGAGAATAATAAAACTAAAAAAAAATATTATGTACATTACTATGTAAACTTCCACCGAAAATTGGATTATACGAGATCTAGTTAGTAGTTTTTTTTAATACGTCATATTTCACATATTATTATGTTACTTGCTGCTACGGAACCCTTCATGGACGAGTCCGACTTGCACTTGGTCGCTTTTTTTTAACTGTATCTAACTGGAATTAACAAATAAAAAAGAATATGCCGGAGATAAGCATCTAAATTCATGTTATAATTTCAAACATTGTTGTAATTAATTGTTTTTATAGTGTGAAAAAAATTATTGAAAAAAAAAATCTGATACTCGTAAATATGGCTACTTAGTCAAAAAAAGTGTTATGAGACTTTAATATATTTTTATCTTATTTATTTTAAGTACGAAACCATATAATATTATGCGTAATTATAATATTACTTCGATATTTTATTATTCAAATAATTTCTAAGACCTATAAACTTTAACATAAATATTATGAATAAATTTATATTGTCACTTACGGGATATCTTCCGTGATTGTCTGTTGTTTTGACCTCCCGATATCACGGAATCGCGCAAGATATCCCGTAAGTGACAATATATGTTTAGTTTTAATCAGTGAAAACCTACAACAGTGAGTCATTTAACTAAACACATTCAAAACAAAACTTCACACGCACAGAGTTTACTATGAGTATGTTTTCCTTAACAGTGCAAAAGACAAATGTGCGCCATAACTATGAGAAATGTTGTAGCGGTCAAATGGCCTCGATGTCGTCATATATTGGGTTAGAATATGCCGAAATGTGTCGTATATTTCTAGTCGTATTATTATAGGGTATTTTTTCAATATCAATTCATTACGTCATACCGAGTTTCCTCCGTACCTCGGACAGAACGTGAAGCCGTTGGTCCTGGCTGTCATTTGTAGATCTTTGACAGTCGTTACAGGTAGTCAGTGGCCTGAATAGCGGACAATCAGTTTTAATTAACAAGGGTTTTGATTTTATTACATTATGGTTTGTTTTTGAGGTAGATTCTCTCAGGGGGGAATAGTGGAATAACTCAAAATTAGAAGGGGACTTTCTGGATAATACTTACATTAGGGACCAGTTTTCCCCCCTAAGGGGGATTCTCTTAAGGGGGATTAGTGGAATAAGCCATCGTATTACCCAGTACTGAGTTATGAAGTTCAGCTAAGCAGTCGCTCCATATAAAAAACTTACGTTATTCAGCTGCAAAATAACGTAAAAAACCTGGACATCTAAATAAATATGTCTGCAACCCGAATTGAGCGAGCGTTTAGTGATCGATGGGGGTATCTTTTCCATGGGACACTCTGGGCAAGTGCCAGGGCCCCTCGATCCAAAGGGGCCCCAACTTCCTGTCACCTACAGGAAGTTAAAGCTAATAACCATCAAAAGAAACTAAGTTATCCCAGGTGGAACATTAAAGTTTTCGAGCTCGCTTCGCTCGTTTTTGCATCCTGTTTACATTCTTAGAATTCTCTAGCTATTAAGTATATATTTTTTTTATTTTTTTTATATTACTTAAGCTATTACAGTTAACTTTTAGCTACACATCGAAAACCTCTTGCTATGGCTTATAAATCAACTAAGTTACTTGTAAGCCCAATTTACTGCGGTGTGTGAAAATTGTAATTGAAATCATATTAATACATCAATGGCACAAAATTATGAATCAAAAACATTTGTCAATGTTTTATTTCAATTTGATGTTCTCCGCTTCTAAAAAACCTCTCGTATTTCTGTATGTCACAAGAAAATCTAACCAATCAGACGCGGGTGCAATAAAACTGGAGCTCGCTCTGCTCGCTCTTATATCCTACAAGGAATAGGGCCCGGTTAAAGACGGTCCCGGCTGTTATTAATTATTATGCGTATCAACGTTAGCTGAACCACCCCCGGGTCAAAATCATTACATAAACCTTTTAATATTTATTAACTCTTTATTTATTTATTTACAAGCAGGATAAACTTTGGCGAGTTTCCTATCAAAATAATATTAAACATCAAAGGATTTAATTATGCGCATAATTGTGTGCCTCAAATATTTACACTTATTTACAATTTAAATAGAATGTTAGCTCATTTTAATGAATAAAGTTTATTATAGAAACGGGTATAATTACGCAATCTATAAATATTTTGGTTAATTATTATTACTGTGAAGTGTGTGTTATAGTTATTAGTTTCCCGGTCTATTTTTATTAAAAAAAACTTAACATCATGCCTAAGTTCCCGTTATAAAAAACACACACACACATAGCTCTGCTTAACCCCTAAGAAGAGCTATGTTTAAATCCCATGTATTTTTCAAGTGAAAACTTCTTTAATCGCGTTGAGCACTTTTTGAGTGAACAAAACTCATGTCAAATCGCGTAACCGTCACGTACGCTTTTCGGGGTATCGTACGGACTGGGTGGTGGATATCAGTTAGCCAGTCGCTCTATGTAAAATACTAGCTGCTGCAGCCGGTTAGAGTGGAAGTGTGCGTCCACACTGAATGCGTGGTAACCGGGGCCTGAGGCGGGCGCGGTGAGCGGTGGCGTGCGGTGGCCACAGCGACGCGCGAGCTCTTGTAGCGGTTCGACCTATTTCAGGGGTTGCAAACAATGGACGAGGATTTGATATTTTTACTAGACAGTCCGATCCTGAGATGGGAGGTGTTGAACACTAGAGATACATTTTAACATAATTATTAATTTGTAACACATAGATTTACAATAAACAATATACAGACCCGCATATGCCGAGCGACAAGACCGAATTGGTTTGTTACTCCCGCTACCCGCGCGTTACCTATGTCGCTTGCTGAGTAGGCCCGTAGTCCGGCCAGAACGCGCGGACGGGAACGTTTGAAAACTACGCGAGTTGTCTCGCTCAGTCCCGTCGCGCTAGGCTTCCGCCTTATAGCGAGGCCACACGATGCGTTGCGCTGCGTTGCGTCGTCGCAGCGTCGTACAATCACTGTCAAAATGACAATGCACAACAGTGATTGTATGGAGCAACGCACTAGTGGGGTTAGTGATTTGTATGTAGGATGATGTTTGCGGCGCCGCTCCGTCGTCGCACCGCACCGCCAACGCATCGTGTGGCCTCGCTCTTTGTCACTACACTATGGACGCAAAGGTGCGTTTCATTTGTTTGGTAATTCGCGCCCGTCGTCGCAACCGCGATAGGCTCGCAACGTGGACGCACACGAAGCCGACCCCGACATGTTGGGAAAGGGTAGGCAATTATGATGACTTACATTAACTACTGTAAAACCTATGGTACTATGTAGTCACGATTTGTCAGTTTCAGTCGTTTTATGGAAACCCATTTCGACGAACAAATAATCCTTCCTTCATCCTGACTGAAAGTGATACCTAAGAATAGAATTCCACTTTGTCTAATAGAATATTACTTTTGTCTATGCCCTCAGGGTATTCCTTAGATCATTGTATTGTACAATGGGCTAATATCCAAAACTCCACGTCAAAACGCGTATTTTGCGTACGGGCTATAATCTGCCACGCGGGCCCAGTGTGGGTTGGAAGATGTCACATGACTTCGATTTTTTTGGTTCTAAGACATACCGGTTTTCTCACGATGTTTACCTTCACCCTTTTTGAGAGCAGTGGTGGTGAAATAAATTACATAAAGTAATGTGCCTGCTTGGGTTCGAACCCACGACTGGGCCACCGCTGCTCTCCTTAGATCATAGACATGATATTGTTTAAAAAGCAATGTCGCTTAAATAAATAATGATATATAATACAATAAAAATATTATGTTTGATTCAAACATAATAAGGTAGAAAACAAAAAAAAAATCTAAATAGTCCGTCAGAAAGATTGTCAAAAAATATTTGACCCGTATTTTTTCTTTTATTACGTAAGTAAAAATTGACGAAGATACGACGCTTTTAAAATTCTCAATACGTCACGCCTTGGTATAGTTTTAGTGAGTTCTGACGTCACGAGCCCCCACTCGCGCGTGATGCGTTTTATCTTTGTCAATGTTCATTGATTTACAAAAACTAAAAATACGTGTCCATTATTTTCCAATACTTTAACTGACGGACTAAATAGATTTGTAATTTTTTGATACTGTCGTCATGTTTATTATTCTAGAAGAATACATTTGGGATTTGTTCGATGTGGGCCAAATAAAAGCACTGATTCTTAATATAAACTTTAATTTGCTGACCCACGCAACTTCGTCTGCGTCACATAAGAGAGAAAAAGCTCACAAAAGGAATAAAATGTCCCCCGTTTTTGCAACATTTTTCATTCCTGCTCCGCTCCTATTGGTCATAGCGTGATGATATATAGCCTATAGCCTTCCTCGATAAATGGACTATCCAACGCAATTTTTTTTCAATTTGAGCCGGTAGTTCCTGAGATTAGCGCGTTCAATTAAACAAACAAACAAACAAACTCTTCTGCTTTATAATATTAGTATAGATTTCTTTTTTGCACGTGTTCGTAGCTAACGTCCTTCGTCTTTTCTTCTTGTGTTCCAGTCTCTTACTTTTTCACCTTTCTTAACATTCACTTGACTTTCTATTTCATACTTTCTCCCTTTCATTCAACATGCTTTACATCTGTCATTCATCTTAACGTTTCAATCCACTCTCTAACATAACATTCCGTTCCTACATACATACGAACATAACATCACGCCTGTTATACTCGAATGGTTTGGCAGAAATGTGCCTTATTTACAGGGTGTAAACAACCTCATCACGAAGCCGTTAACCAAGCATTCTGTAAATCAAACTAAGTAACTTTACGCAAAAATTATTGCTGGGAAACTACTTTTTTTTGGGGTGAAAAATCGTATTTTGTGCTAGAACTCAATGTAACGCACTCAAAGCGGTGTGCTAGGATTGAATAGTACGGGAATCGTGGAGGTGTTTAAAGTAAAAATCTTACGATAAAAACATAATTTCAAGAAGTTGAAACTTTGACATCTCCGTAATTAGAAGGTTCCCAGGTATGGTGTAAAACAAAAAATGATCGCAATGGTGGGGGTAATAAGTGCCTTTCGTCGTCGTTAAGAGGTGTTTTACACCCTTTATACACCCACATTTTACAAGTTATGCTTAAGTCGCGAGCCTGGAGTATCAACCGAGCACAAATCTCAACTCCGCGACTGTTACTGTCAAATTCCTGATGGAAACCAATAACACATTGACCGACCCGGGAATGGAACTCAGGACCACATGCTCATCAACCGCGCTTGCGACCACTAGACCAAAGAGGCAGACTATACTTACAGTACTGAAAATTTTCTGATAGAAAAACTCAACATCACTTTTGGCGACCTGGGCATCGATCACATGACCTCATACTGTGAGGTCAAGGGATCGCAAGTGCTGCTATCTATAATTGGTTTCGGGAGCAATTCTTAGTAACGGTATGTAGTTAAAATCGTTAATTCCACTAATGCCCGCTAGGTTTTATATGTAGTTTTCAATTAATGTTCTTCTTTTCATAGCACTTATAGTATAGATTTAAGTTATTACTCACGATGCATGTTCTTGCTTGTTGATAATGACTATTTGAAGAAAGAATGGAACAATAGTTAAATGGTGTATAAGTCAGTATGATCACAGCTTATTTAACTCTTGTCACATGGGTATTTAGTCTTAGATAACGTTTCTGCGCAACCTTCCCTTCACTATAATTGTTCCAATTGTTCACAAAACACTTTTACTGCACAGATTTAATTTTAATGTTTTTTGCAAAAATCATTGACAGGAGCCAATGTTTACTTTATAAGCGCCCTCTAGCGTCCCGTATTAAAAGATCCAGTAGCGCTTACCACTACACCAAAGACACAGTACCGCACTACCTTTTCCCAACTATGTTGGGGTCGACTTCTAGTCTAACCAAATGCAGCTGAATACCAGTATTTTACATGAAGCGACTGCCTATCTGACCCCCACAACCCAGTTAATACTGGGAAATACGATACCACTTGGTAAGACTGGTGTCAGATTTTTTGGGCCACTGACTACCTGTAACGATTGTCAAAGATGGACAAATGACAGCCGGGATCAACGGCTTAACGTGCTTTCCGAGACACGGAGGAAACTCGGTATGTAAGGGTGGTCACCCATCCACAGACCAACCTAGGCAAGCATGGCTTAACCTAAAGTTAGACCCGAGCGGCTGGATATTATTTAGCCACGAGCTCCACCCATTAGTAACTGGGTAATACGATACTTCTTATTAAGGGCAATGTTCACCAAAAAGATGACGCTCTGATTATCTAAAATCAGCTGTTTATAACACATTTTTGTATGGGAACACGTCACATTGACAGCTGTTTTTAAATAATCAGACTGTTATCTTTTCGGTGAACATGGACCTAAGACTACTTGCCATGATTTTCTGGTTCTAACAACTGTCAAAAAAAAACAAATGACAGTCGGGACCAACGGTGCTTTCAGAGGGTTTTTTATATTTTTTTTTTAATTACAAAATGTGTCTGCTCTTGACCTCGACCCCACCTAATGGAAAGGTCTATGATGGAACAAGCGTGCCCAGAAGATGCCTGTTCATTCTTGCTTTAAAGACAGGTGGGTTTATTCTTCGTTTATCCCGAAGATTTCCCGAAGTGGCTCGATACGTGTTGGATGATCTTCCCACCCATCTACAGACCGACCCCATTAAGCTGTAGCTTAACCTTGGAGTGACCCGCGCGGCCTTTATTAAGTAACCACGTCCCTCGACCCTCTTGTAAACACATATTTCAAATAATCTTTCAAGAACAAAAATGACAAAGTGACAAACTCCTTAAAACACCATTTTTCATCCAAAATGTCTGCAAGCTGTTACCCGTGTTTCCTTATCAAATAATAAACGGAACAAACTAGCCCCGCTCAAAATATATGAACCGAGTTTGTTGGCAATCATTTGCACTACTACATACAAACTTTTATGTTTGTCTCTGTCTTTGTGTGTGTTTGCATTATGGTAACATCTGTCAAATATGTTTGAGTAGTTTTTATGGTATTCTTACTCGCATTTGGTCGTTCAGATGTGTGGAGGGAATTATTTCAAGGGGAGATACTGCCGGGATAAAGTATCATAAGTGTTCTACTAAACCGCCTCTTTTTAAAGTAACTCTTTTTAGCGCTGTGACGTTTTTCTTTTAAATGTTACAGCACCATGCTGAGATAGGAGCCTTTTGGTCTTGTACAAGACAAATTCTGTTTTGTATTTTGTTTGTTTTTATTGTATTTTAATTTTTATGGTGTACATAATAAAGAGTATTCTGTCTATCTATCTATCTATGATTTCGTTATTTTATTTTTTTTACTCTCATTATGTTTACTTTAAACTAGTGTTATAATCACAATTCTACCATTTTTTTTATGTGTTGTCCTGTCGGGCTAAAAAATGCTTTTTCTTTCTTTCTTTCTTAAAGTAAAAAGCGTTTGTGACGGTCACGCGTGTTCCATGATTTTGTTTTTTCTTTCTTTTTTTGCTCCAACAAGACAAACCCGTTTTCATAGGTCGGTGTCCAGTGGTAGGTATCATAATCAGCTCATAATGTCCCCACTGTTAGGACACAGACCTCTTCCCTAAGAGAAGGACTGGGACGTATTCACCATGCGCGCCTAGTGACGAAAACAAATTCACAGATCAAAAAATTCGAAACCATATTACAACATCATTATTTTCAACTCCATGTGAAGTTGTTTTAAAAACTGCTCACAAATCACGTCAAACTCAAAGGTGTTCCATATTCGTAAATTCGTGAACATACAGCGCTACATCGCTTTTCCAATTTAAACGATTGCTGCCACGTCATCGCTGCATGATTATGATTGAGCTTTCTCGATTTAAAAATCGAGAACAGTACGCGATTTTCGAGAGAAAGTCTCTGGAGAATGTTCCAAATCTTTTGTATACCGACATTCGTGCTGGTTTCGATTTTTTTCGACTGTTTCGTTTTGTGCAACGACGATTTCGCTTGTAGTATTTGTGTTTTTTTAAGAAACCATAGACTTAAATCATAGATTAAAGAATCGTAGAGTGAGCGAGGATGATTCAACTATCATTATCAATAGAATTATGTACATTTTTGGAGCGGTATTCAAATCGTGTAATTTTTTGTCTATAACGAATTTCGTACTTAGATAAGTGTTGTTTCATTCGTCTCTGCGTTAGCTACACATTTGCATTATCACATTTATTAACAGCGGGAATTAGTCTATACCAGAGGTGCCCAAACTTTTTTTTCTGAGACCCCTTTCAAAAATTTCTGGTTTCGGTGGACCCCTGAATGAAAATTAGAATCTTAAAGCTTTGACATGCTTTTTCAATGCCTCAATACGACCATTTTCACCGAAAAACAGTCTGTCATAAATCACCGTAATAATTTTTATTTTACTTCTTTGAATAAAATATTAAGTACCTGCCGACATTAATAGATAGATTCAATACAACAGTTTTGTTCCTTAGTATCGAAACCAGATAAATTTTCGTGGTCGCTTACAACTGCTGAACCCCCATTTTTTATTCACGCCAATGTAGACCCGAGTCGGGTCTCCCATGGACCCCTGGAGTTCCACCTGGACTATTTTGGGAATCACTGGTCTATACTAATAGTATAAAGTTTTTATATTTGTTAGTTTGGATGTGGGATGTAAACTTTGCAACTGAAGAGTTTTTCAGTAATGGGAAACTACAGTATCACTGAGTGTAAGCGAATGTGTATAGGCTACATTTGAAACGTCCCCTTCGCATAATTTAAAACCCTAACGGAAGCAAAGCCGCGGGAAGAAAGTAGTATGGTAGGTAATAAAAGCAATCTAGGAGAACTCTCATAATGATGAAGCAGTCGGCTCTCACATGCAGATTTCACGGTTTATCATAGGTTGTCTAAAACCGTCTGCATGGTAAATGATAAATTACCGATAACAATGAGCCTCAAGTCAAGAGCTCGTCAACAAAAGCTCGGATTAATTGAATATTCTCTGCTGAAGGTGTGAATAAAGGTAAATGACGGAATAGCCAGAATCTAAGTAAGTATTAAAAAAAACATTCGGGGTACTCTTTGGGGACTGTCGCTAGAAGTGAAAACTCGTAGCGATCCGCTACGGCGTAGCAATTTGCTACGGCGTAGCGCTACGAAAAGTGAACGTGCCGGTCACGTGGTTCCGTGATTTTTGTTCACTCAAAAAGTGCTGAACGCGCCTGAAGTTTTTACTTCAACAAATCCTGGCTAGAAATATTGTTCTTTTTTTGAAATCCTATCAGTTTCAGTATTCATTGAAATTGGGCTCGAGAATCATTTGAGAATTTTTCGTTATGTCTCGTGGTTTCAGATTTGTCTGTGTGGCGTACGCGAGGCATAAACCGTAGCAGAAATAGATTATTCAGTTATTACTTCTATCGGCACTTTCCAAAGAAGGCCCGTATGTTTTTTTTATGATAAAAAGGAACCAGGAAAGGATCAAATTCTGGGAAGCAATGACATATGTATTGACACCACTTTACATTTTAACTCCGGATCATCTTTACAGAAGACAACTTATCAAAGTTCCAAGAAGCTCAATCATATTAAACTTTAGCTGAATCGAAAATCTCCAGTCTATACTGAGATTGGAATTCAAATCAAGTCGTGCCAAACACTCTCAATCTAGCCAAGCACTGTTGATCAGCAGTAATTTGTTCCAAACCACAGTCCTCTCTAAGATATTTTACCTCTGACAGGTGTATTGAGGCTGTGGCTAAATAACAACAGCCGTTCGGACTGATCTTTAGGTTAAGCCGTACTTGCCTAGGTTTTCCTGTGGTTGGGTGATCACCCTAAAAAAAAAACATACAGAGTTTCCTCCGTGCCTCGGAAAGCACGTTAAGCTGTTGGTCCCGTACTAATATGGACTTCTATCTTCGGCATTCCATTAGCACACAAGCCAAAAAAGTCAGATCAAAAGGGCTCTGATCCTCATGTCAGAGGGACACTGGCTAGGCAGGAGTGGTTTTTAGCCGGTTCGAGTCCGGCACTACCTCGACTGTCTCACAAGAGAAATTCCTGTGAGATAGTCGAGGTGTCCACGGCGATTTCCCACTCCTGCCCACACAAAAAAAAAATACGGTTGGTTCCGGCTGTCATTTGTCCATCGTTGGCAGTCGTTACAGATAGTCAGTGGCCCAAAAAGTCTGACAACCAGTCTTATCAAGTGGTATCGTATTACCCAGTATTAACTAACTTGTGGCAGACAGATAGGCAGTCGCTCTATGTAAAATACTGGTACAGTTAGACTGGAAGCCAACCCCAACATAGTTGGGAAAAGGCTAAGCAGTTGATGAGGTGTTTCGGGGCTGTGGGACTGTTCGAAAGAGATACCACGGCCCTGGAACACAAAGGGCTAAGAAAGAAAGAAAGAAAAAGCATTTATTAGCCCACACAGGACAAACACATCAAAATTAACAGTACTTATAAAAGAAGAAGGAACATGGATGACTTTATGTCAGTAAAAGTCTGACACTCCCTTCTGCTCCGCCCAGAGCGGGATGAATTGATTCATTTGATGAATTGGTATAATCTAAAAGCAACCTTATTGCAAGATTACTGCTGTAGATCTGTTTAATAGATTTTGAAACACTGTTACACACAAAAAAGTAGTGAGTTAGCTGTCATTAATGTCAACTGTCAGTCATCAATTATGGCGGGAAGTTCGAAGGATACGCTTCACCTTTGAACTTCATTTAATTAGAGGGTTATAATAATTGGTGATTTATATGATAACAAGTCTTGTAACTACCTTCTTTTTCAAAGGTTGGTATTCGGTTGACAATTATGTCAAGATGACAGTGTTCTTTATATCGTTCCAATAAAGTTGCTGTGAAGTTGTATCTGTCTGAGGTTAAGTAACTGTGCCAAGACTGTAGCAAGATTATAGACGGATTACAGCATTTTGTTCCGATTTGACGAGGCCTTTGTGCTTACAAAGTAGGTTTGATTAGGATTTTGATTTAAGTAAGGAACGTAATTTGGCCGCCTGAAGAAATATACAGGGTGTATCACAAAGCTGTTAACCAAGCATTCTGTACATCAAACTAAGTAACTTTACGCAAAAAATATTGCTGGAAAACAACTTTTTTTTTTGATTTTATAGATCATGTTTTGTGGTAGAACTCAATGTTACGCACTTAATACATTGTGCTGATGGATGGATTGAATATTACGGCGGTCGTGGAGGTGTTAAAAGTCAAAATCCTACAGTAAAAACTTGTATTTAAAAAAAAAAACTTGTCAAAAAATTGTAACTTTGACATAATATATCCCATATCTCCGTAACTAGAAGGTTCCCAGTTATGGTGTAGAACAAAAAATGATCGCATAGATAGGGAGAACAAGTGTCTTTCAGGGAACCTTCTAGTTACGGAGATATGGGGGGTCAAAATTACAACTTTTTGACAAGTTTTTTTTTAAATACATGTTTGTCTTGTAAGATATTGACTTTAAACACCTCTACGACCCCCGTACTATTCCATCCACCAACACAGTGTTTTAAGTGCGTTACATTGAGTTCTACCACAAAACATGATTTATAACCTCAAAAAAAAAGTTGTTTCCCAGCAATATTTTTTGCATAAAGCGGCTTTGTGATGAGGTGGTTTACACCCTGTATAAATTACAAAATGGGTACATCACAAAACACAGACAGCAAAGAGAGTGAGAGAGATATACAATTAAAACGTCAATGTCAAAAATGACATTGACAGCTGTCATGGTGTTGCAATATGTCTTTTGTTTTTGGGACAAGCTTGCGACACTATTCTCAAACCATTGTAACTCCTGAAAGCCAGAATCAACAGTGGCAACCACCAGAAAAGCGCCGAGACAATGAAGCTCGACGAAGTCCAAGGGAATGAATTTAACTGTCTTGGATCCCGCAACAAAATTACTCAGAAAGTATAGCGGAGGAGTAGGAAAAAACCGTAATTTCCATATCAGCAAGAGTCAGAACGAAACATGACCAACAGCTACAAAGGGACGTTTACAACTGTGATAGGCCAAGTGGCCTAGCACCACCGATAAATATTAACATTAATGGGCCCTAAGTTGTGAGCTGTTATATTTGATTCCAATAATAGGTATGGCAAAATGCCATATGTGAATAACTATGGAACAAATAAACATTCAAAATGAGGCAACATTTCATTTAAGAGGGAAAGCTAGACTGCTGATGATAGTAATAATACTAATTACGTAGAATTGTAGATATCTAACCAATAACAATAAACATATTTATTACTAAACATGAAATCCATTAAGCTGAGCCAATCACAACACAATAATCGTAATTAAACAATTTGTTACTACAGTTCGACTAATACCGAATACAATTGACGCCACCACCAAACGCAATTGACATTGGTCTACACTAATTCTCTATTGCAAACTACTGGTCGAACATAAACTGTGAAACCGATTGATTATTCGACTAATATGTAGATTATCGGATAACTCGACTAAATACTCGACTGCTGCCCGATTTCAGTTTATGACAACGGAATGAACACTTACGAGCGCGTATCGAGAAAGTTGGCAACGTCGCGAATAGCTGTTAAATATTTACTTATTAATTAATTTGGTAATATCTCTGTATGGAAATAAGAAATATGGCTAACTATAGAAATTATACATTATCAGCGCTTAGCCGTTTGTGGAAAATCAAGCAGGGTGTATGCTTATATTATATTTAACAAAATTGGGAACATTTATTTTTCCTAAGAATTTTACCTGTATCGTGGGTGAGTTTCCAAACATTTTAACACACAAACAAAAACATTCAGACCCGAAACGACTACCTATAGGTCATGTAAATATTTGTTCAGGGATTCGAACGTCTGTGTCAGCGTCACAAATGTCATCGAATTCCAACCCGTCTCAGTGCGTAATGTCCGTTACTCCAAGTGTCCTTTCTTGTAATTTCGTCGCTGCTTAAGAGCGCGTATCCCAAAAGTTGAAAACGTCGCAAATACCTAGCTGTCAAATATTTACATGTTTTAATTAATTTGGAAATTTTACTGTGTGAAAATAAGAAATGTGGCTCTGTAGTGGACTAAAAAATTGATTAGGAAATACAAAAATTAATATCGTAATACCGAATATATAGTTTTACATGTAAAAAAAGTATTTGGGAACTTACCAAATGCCTTTTTTACACCTGAAACGTTTACAACTTCAAATTTAGGGTTTTAATTGCAATTCGTATTCAAGTTTTTGAGTCCACTACAGAGCCATATTTCTTATTTTCATACAGTAAAATTGCCAAATCAAAAGTCCCGCCAAGTGACTCGCTTTAAAAACTTATTTCATTTGTTTTCTTTATTATAATTCTTTGTATGGGCGCTGACTATTGCAAGCCGTGTATCGCTTGAGTATCCAACTCGTGGACATGAGGTAAATCTTACCGTCTCGTTCGTTTCAATCACAAAACAATTTCGATTAATCGATAACTTAATTTAGTCGATTACACCGCATTAGTTCGGTTCCCACATCACTATTTCCGAGCGGCTCGCTTTAACAGTAATTATGTCACGGAACTGTTGATCGTTGCAAGCCATATATTATTTCAGCTCATAAACTCTCAGGCGAGCTTCATTCTATTAGTGAACTGATGTGCGAATGGTTTTAATAATGATCGTGCATGTTTCGGGGAGAGGCAATGACATTTGCGGTCTCACGTGGAGATAGGATGTTTTGGTTGTTAGAAAGAGATGGGAATGCTTTCGAAGAAGCAGGAAATCGTATATCAGTAGTTACTGACCATTTATTAAACAGATATGCATTAGTAATGTTTTTGGGATGACCATGGTAGGCGCATGCTTGAGAGATGACCACACATCGGTAAAGGTAACGTGTAGAACGTTATCAGTTTAGGTGAAATGAACTTCTCAGGGTGACTGGTAGCCTGCCGGGGTTGCGGGCCTGTTCGAAAGAGATACCGCGGCCCCGGAACATAAAGGGCGAGGAAGGAACATGGATGGGTTTTAGTCAGTAAGAGTCTGACACTCCCTCCCGCTCCGCCCAGAGTGGGAGAAGTCATTTGATGATTTCCCATACTAAAAAAAAAAAAAAAAGGTGACTGGTAGCAACGAGGATGAAAGTAAGTAACCGAGAACTGATTTGATTATCGTGTCATTATCATCATCATCATTTCAGCCGAAAGACGTCCACTGCTGGAAGGCGACTACAGGAGCTAAACGCGAGTCTTATAACTCCTGAAAGTATATGATTCACTGCAATAAACAAAACCAGAAAAATATATGATATTCTTTAGGATATAAACTTGTATGATACTGTTTTAAAAACATGATACAACTAATTTTACTCGATACAAAAAAATCACGAAGTTACCTCTAAAAAAAACCTTATAACGATTAGAAACCATACTAAAATACATGCGATCATTCTGATTTTTTGGCAAATAATTCTACAAGCAACATATTAGCATAATACTGTTTTATTTTTTTAGTCCAATCAATAGATTTTCTGTAAATCGCACGTTCTTATTCCCGAACATATTACGTATGCATGTGTGCGTGAACGCCTGTGCACCGACAGTGCTGGCCGAGGCCTGTTGCTGTATGGACGTGTCGCTCTTTTCGCCGATTTATTTTCACCAGATTTGTTTCGTTTTTGTAAAGTTTTACTTGGAAATTCACTGTTCTAAATATTCTTTCAATAAATATTCTATTTCTTTTAAATATAAAATACTTTTTCATAATTAAAACTACGAATTTTAGAAACGTAAACATAAATACAAGTCAATTCGTACTAAGAAAGTCCTGTCAATTTTCGCAATTCATTGTATCTGTTTATGTAGCACGTTTTATAAAGGTATGGATTGATGTACACTAAGTCCATGGTTTGTATCCTAAGGCGAGTATTTCTTTTTGTGACTTTGTACTGAATTGTTATTATTTTATTGTGTTTTTAGATATAATTTATGGGATATTTTTTAATATAAAAATATTTAAAAAAAGTTTTTAAATATTTTTTTACAGGAAAAAGAAAGTCGAAAATACCAACACGGAAGTTATTTTCAATGCGTAAGCGTACCTCGTACACATCTAGGCGATAATAAATAACATTATTTTTTGTTTGTATCAGAAAATCATAGTACTTATCAGAGTACTTAGGTTGAGTTATATCGATTTTGTTTATAATAAATCAGAATTGTAATTAGGTATCTAAAATGTTAGGTACTAGGTATTTAATATTTTACTTGTAGCGCATCAATTTTTACAAATACAAGTAAAACATCGCAATGCAATTATTTTACCTATCTTGTGAACCATAGAACTAGAAAATTTAGAACTGACATTTCCACGTAATTTAAAATGTTATAGATTGGAAACAGTGGTATCACAGAATGATCACGATTGTGAAGTTATTGATAAAACTACATATGCATCTAAACAAGTACTACACTGGACAGCAAATAAACCGAGCCACCCGCTATCTAGGCACTCTAATTCGATTTTCTCAAAAACTAAAAAACCTACAATCACAGATGACAGATAACTCACTCCATACAAAATGTTCAATACCTACCGCTATAATAGCCTACACTTTTAAGTCAATAGACGCTGCGAACGAAAATGTACCTCACCTTACGAACGTAAAGTGGGGATTGCTTTGTAGATCGCGCAGTCGCGTGGATATTGTGTAGTATCTGTAATCTGTGCTACAATCATCAAAGTTGTACCTACAGAAAGTGCGTTTCAGAGTGATTAAAATGAAAGGAAACTCATTGGGTTTAATCAATATTTCAGTGTTTATTAAGGATTTTACACAGAAGAGTCGTTTTCCAGTCGTGACAATCGTTAGTAATGATAAAGTGAAAAAAAAAAATAAAGCCAAAAACAAAGATAAAATCAAAAAAAAGTTTTTGATCAATATTCCGTATTCCCTCCCCTTGCTGGGATAACTGCCAGCAACCTTGTATTCATCGACCTTACGAGCCTGACGATAAAATCCTGAGGAATTGTATTCCACTCCTCTTCAATTGCGATTCGCAGCTCTGGAAGCCTTGTTGGAGCAGGTACCCGGGCTCGAACCTGACGTTTCAGCTCATCGCATAAGTGTTCTATCGGATTCAAGTCCGGGCTTCGAGCTGGCCAGTCCATCGTACGAATGCTGACGTCGCGTAGATACTGGGTCACCACATGAGCAACATGAGGCCGTGCATTATCATGCATCAATTGCATATCCTGCGTAAGGTACCACATGGTCTGCGAGGATTTCAGTAATGTAGCAATGAGAAGTCAGTCCACGTGTACGGCCCGTCGGTTCGATGAAAACTAACGCTGTATGTGCTGTTAACGAGATGCCGCCCCAGACCATTACATATCCTCCTCCATAAGCAACAGTTTCCTCGATGCAACACTGAGAATAACGTTCTCCAGGGCGACGATATACTCTCTGACGTCGATCACTTCAATGTAGACTCACCCTGGTCTCATCAGTGAAAAGCACATTACTCCACTGCTCTAATGTCCAAACCCTATGCTCTCGAGCAAATTCAAGTCGTGCTCGACGGTGTGCTACCGTTAATGCTGGGACTCTGCAGCTCTTTTTGGGGTCAGGTTCCGTTCAGCAAGTCTCCTTCTGACGGTATCTGAACTTATTACCACTTGGCGTTCGTCACGCAAACTTTGTTGGACTTGAACTGCGTTGAGGTGGCGATTTCGCAGAACAGTAAGGTGGATATAACGATCATCTGCTGCTGATGTAGCCCCAGGTCTGCCCGTACCTGGACGGCGATCGAATGCTCCAGTCTCTAGGTATCGTCCGTAAACTCGTTGCACCGAAGATCTGCTGATTCGAAGGTGTCGTATCCATTATTAATCGAAAAAAGTAGCAAAAACACACGCGTCTGACAACCCTCATTGTAAAGAAAAAGAACACTAATTTCAAACTCTGGTGAAAACAGAGCAAATCGTTAGCATTGTTTGTTGCTTGATTACAATGTGAGTTGACGGTACTTTCGAATTAATTTGTAGTCATTTTAATCACCATGAAACGCACTTTTTGTAGGTATAACTTTGATAGTTGTAAGTTTTATACTTTTTGAGAAAATCGAATCAGAGTTCCTAGGTAGCGGGTGGCTCGGTTTATTTGCTGACCAGTGTACAAGAAGCCTTTATTATTAATTGCGAGGAGGTTCGTATAGAAAATTATGAAATTTATAAAAAAAACAAAGTGGCCGTAGGTAGGTAGTAGGTAGTTAGTAGGTACTAGGTTAGTTAGTAGGTAGTAAGTAGGTACTAGGTACCTAGTTAGAAGGTAGTTAGTAGGTACTAGGTACCTAGTTAGTAGGTAGGTAATAGGTAGTTCGTAGGTAGCTAGTAGGTAGTTCGTAGGTAGCTAGTTAGTAGTTAGGTAGTATATTTAAGAGCATTGCAACGCATAGTAAGTTTCATAAATAATAATGAAATAATAGAATTTTAGGTGGCTAGTGCTGCTGTAGCAAGTGCAAAGCAAAGTCAAGATACGGATGGGTTTAATTATATTATAGAAGTAAGTGTTTCTGCTAATACATGCTTAACTTATAATTATTTTAGGTTTCCATTTTATTTTACTATTATATTTATTTATATTTACAGATGGAAAACTATATTCCTGAAAAGAACATCCAAATTAGACGGAGAATTATTAACCTTTACTATTTTTTGGAAAGTTATATGAGATCTCAAATCATGGACCATTAGATTGCGGACTATCTTGTATCGAGTTAGTTGGATGGAAACTAAATTTAATTTATAAAAATTGATTTGGTTTCATATCAACATAAACCTGAAAAAAGCTTAAATTATAAGAGGTATAATTCAAACCTGAAAAAATGACTTAAAACTTAATGTGGTATAACGTAAATCTGAAAAAACTGGTGTCACTTCATTTTTTTTTTGTATTAGGGACTTTATGGATAAATGTTTTAAATTTAATTGAATAACTTTTATTTATCACACATATATCCTTAAATTTTCAAGTTCATACTCAAAACAAATACAAAAAAATTAATAAGTCCCATCTAGTTGTTTGTAAGATCTATATCTTATTTACACGTCGCTGTTGTTAAAATACGCCATCTATTAAAATTTCGGGCGTAATCTCGCTAAAACGATAGTGTTATGAGTGTGATCGTTAGATGGCGTTCACGTCGATTGTGTTAATGTGTGCGTGCGTCGTTCAAGGCCAGTTAGGTCTACTAGTCGCTTTATCCAGCCAGCAGTAGTGGTGCTGATGATGCTGATAAAGCTTTTTGGAATGCATTAAAATACTCACAAAAAAAATCGGTAGTTTAAATAACCGTCTGGTGCTCTCTGAAGACTGGCCACTTTACTATGAGTTATGCTGATCCAATGGGTTTAAGAGTACCCGTAACGAAACAGAAAGATACTTGTTCTCCCCGTCATTGCGATATTTTTTTAGTACTATAACATACCTTGGAGCCTTCTAGTTACGGAGATATTGGGGGTCTTTCAAATTTTCGGTCGGCCAACTTTTTCTGAAGTTTTTTTTAAATACAATTTTTGGGTCAAAGTTTAAAGTTTAGAATTATGTTACTAATCCTATATGAGCCTCCGCTCGAATTAAAGTATTTGAATTTGAATTTGAATTTGAATTTGAATTTAACTTTTACAAAAGTTTTTTTTTTTAAATAGGTACAACTTTTGGGTCAAAGTGTTAACTTTTTTGCTTTTTCTACAACTTTTTAATGTTGTTATTCTACTTTAGATACCTGCACGGACACCGTACTATTTAATACATCTGGCAGCATAGGTAATGTTCTGGGTGCGTAACATCGAGTCCTACCACAAAACGTGTTTTTTCACTAAAACATGTAATTTCTCGGCAACATTTTTTCGAAGAGTTAATTAGTTTAATGTACAGAATTCTTGGTTGAAAGCTTCGTGTTTGTATATGTATTTTCTGTAGGTAGGCGCATTATTTTGTGTAATCTACTATTTCATCACCACGGCTCTCAAAAACGGTGTAGGAAAACATCGTGAGGAAACCGGCATGTCCTAGAACCAAAAATTCGAAGAGATCTGACATCTACCAAACCAAACTATGCTCGCGTGGTGGATTATAGCCCATACGCAAAATTAGTAATTTGCACTTTGACGTGGAGTTGCGGACACCAACCCGTTATACAATACAATATAATATTTTCTATAAGTTAAAGTAACTGATAGAAAATATATTTAAAAAATAAACATAACAAACCAACAACTAGACACATTCAACATCACAAATGTCTACCAGATAACTGAAGCCCAAAAAAAAACTAATAAATTACACGTGAGCCAAAAGGCTACAAGGATAGCCTTACGCAATTCCCTTTATCCAGCAAGATAACTGATATAAGGAAAGAAGCTGTTTCACCTTTGTAACAATGTTTCCAAAATACAGTACACCCTTAAGATTTGTTGGAGCGGAAAAAAACGACAGTTTTGGTAAAGGATGCTACACGCTTGTTCGATTCGGCAGTTTGTTAGAGATTTTTCTTGACGGCATGTGAAGCCAGAGCAGCGGTGGCCCGGTGGTGGCGGCCCCGACTTACGAACAGTAAGTCGTGGGTTCGAACCCAGACAGACGCATTACTTTGTGTAATTTATTTCATCACCGCTGCTCTCAAAACGGTGATGAAAAACATCGTGAGGAAACCGGCATGTCCTAGAACCAAAAATTTCGAAGACATGTGTCATCTACCAAACCGCACTGGGCCCGCATGGTAGATTATAGCCCATTCCCTCTCATTGAGAGGAGGCCGTGTCCCAGCAGTGGGAACATTATAGGCTGATGATGATGATGATGATGATGTGAAGCCAAGTTAGGGGCCCATGGGTGGCATAAAACTCTGACACCAGACCTCGTATTCAGAAACGTTCGACTCGTTTCCGATTCGACAACTCGTATATCTGTCTCCTTCTGGCATTACGAAAACGACCGAGATAGACATACGACTTCCCGAATCGGAAGCGAATCGAAGCGTTGTGAATACGGGGGCAGGTTAGGCGCTAAACACACGGAAAATGAAGCTATCCAAACTTCCAAACTAATATTATAAATGCGAAAGTAACTCTGTCTGTCTGTCTGTCTGTCTGTCTGTCTGTCTTTGCTTCACGCCTAAACTACTGAACCGATTTGTGTGAAATTTGGTACAGACATAGTTTGGAACTTGAGAAAGGACATAGGATAGTTTTTATTACAAAAAAAAAAAAAAACTGCCGGAAGTCACTATTCCACGCGAACGAAGTCGCGGGCAAAAGCTAGTTTGAGTATAAATGTGGTACCCGATGACACCTTCTAACCTAATTATACGTGTCGGGGTGTCCCAAGTCGTTATATCCCAAGCGGTTTAGCCTAAGCCAAAGTAGTTTGTCCTGAAATCGGGATTGGCTGATAATGGCATTAAGGCCGCGTCTGATCTTTGTGCTTGACGTGTTATATAAATAATAAAGAAATAAACACTGTTTTAGGCTTTCACGGTTTAAAACTAAACTTATATTGTCACTTACGGGATATCTTCCGTGATTATTTGTTATGTTGAGCTCCCGATATTTCAACCCGCGATCATGGCGCTTGCAACAGCGTCGAAATATCGGGAGCTCAACATAACAAATAATCACGGAAGATATCCCGTAAGTGACAATATAAGTTTAATAAAGAAATAATCAAACCCCTAGACCAGGGTTGGCGAACCTTTATGTATCAACGTGCCATTTTTCTAAAGTAATTTTAAATGAGGTCATAGACGTGCCATCACATAGCAACGCAAGTTAGGGCCAGGTCACAATATAGCAATAATTATAAATACTATTTATAACTCAAACTCTTTATGTACTACAAAAAAAAATGAATGACTTCTATTGTAGCAGATTAGATGACAAGTAACTTATGTTAGGGTTGTAAGATGTTACTTACAGCAGAATGCATGCTGTCGTAGAGTCACCTGTCAATCGGTTTCTAAACAAGTTTTTAATGTTATTCATCTCTGAAAATAATCACTCGTATATAGGTAGATGAAAATATTGTTAGAATAGTACGAGCCAGCTTCTTCAAACAGTTAAATGTGTCTGGTAACGGATTCCATGTTTTCAAAATTATGTTATTAGCATTTTTACTTATATTACTTGTCAATCTTTCGGTTTCATACTTCCAACTCTTTCTATAATTCAATAAATTTTTGAATTCATATTTAACTAGACTGGAAATCAATTAGCTGCATTTTAAATTCTTCCATTTCCAACCAATCGAATTGAGACAAGTTCAGTTTACCAAATGTCGTCACATCAGGGTACATAATGAACTTGGGTGTTTCCGATAATTCCTTGAACTGTTATAAGTGCATTATGAGTTTTTGTGATAGGTGACGTGCCCAAAATATTGTGTCGCGTGCCATTCATGGCACGCGTGCCATTGGTTCGCCATCCCTGCCCTAGACCAACCAGCCAGTCAAAGAGGACATATTATTTGCCAGCCAGCTTTGCCGTATCGTTGGTCGAGGCAGAACAAATGTGAAGAATCCTTTACATTTTTTCGTGTGTGAGGATTTGAATAGTGAATCGACGTCTATCCTGGGACTGTATAATGTTTCTGTGTGATTGGATTCTGGGGTGGAATTTAAATATTTTAAGGAGTTTAGTTGGTGATACAGGATTTAATAGGCCATTTGTTTGGAAAAGCTGTTTTAGCCTCTGATAACTGAAAGAATTACAATCTCTTTTAAAATATCTTCAATACTACCTGACCCACGCAACTTCGTCTGCGTCACATAATAGAGAAAAACGAAGGGAAAAAAATCCAAAAACGGGGATTTTTTTCATTCCTGCTCCGCCCCTAATGGTCGTAGCGTGATGTTATATAGCCTAAAACCTTCCTCGATAAATGGACTATCCAACACAAACATATTTGATTTGAACCAGTAGCTCCTGAGATTAGCGCGTTCAACCAAAAAAAAAAAACTCTTCTGCTTTATAATATTAGTATAGATTTAGTGTAAGACCCAGTGTTACGTGAAAGCGATCTATTAATTTGAGGTTTAAATTATTGATGTTTCTTCTGCCTAGTCTTTTCCCAACTATTTTAGGGTCGAATTTCAGTCTAACCGGATGCAGCTGAATACCAGTATTTTACATGGAGCGACTGCCTATCTGACCTCCACAACCCAGTTAATACTGGGAAATACAATACCACTTGGTAAGACTGGTGTCAGACTTTTGGGGCCACTGACTACCTGTAACGACAGCCATAATCATCTTTCACACAGTCCATCCAGCGTGTTGAAACTTCTTAAACAGCCATTTTCAATAACTTACTAACCGGTTTCGGTACGTTGCTATCTCTGTCTGTTTGCAATTTTGCTTACTGGACGATTAGAAACAAAACGTAACAGAGGAGATTAAGATTAAGATTCTTTAATTTTTCTTTAAATTAGTGACAGATCGGTGATGCGGATAGAATATTCTTTGTCTATAGAAACACCTATAGGTAGGGAAGTAGGCATATTAATCAACAGTTTAAGTAAGTTATAGACAAGTAAAATTAAATAAAAAAAATTAAAAAAACTCCGACACATACGGTCATAATTTCAAGGTATTCTCGGTTTTTGGTGTTGGCCCTTTCATGTGATACCCATATCGAGGGAGTTGTAAAAAAAATGTCATTCACCGTTTTGTGGTGGCGGCCATCTTGGATTTCAAATTTATTATAGCGTATGGTGTTCTACTAGGCAAGTTCTTTCATTTGATACCCACATTGAGGGAGTTGCTGAATAAATATGTAATCTGCCAATTTGTGGCGGCGGCTATCTTGGACTGATTTTTAACAAACATAGCTCTAAGAACACTCCCGACTAATTCACTTTTCAAACAAAAAGAAACAAAATCAAAATCGGTTCATCCGTTTGGGAGCTACGATGCAAACAGAAACAGTCACACACCGACACGTCAAACTTATAACACCCCGTCGTTTTTGCGTCCGGGGTAAAAAACATCCGTAAATAAACAAAAAACAAAAGACTAGCGAGACAATCCACTCGCTTTAATTCAACATTTCACTTTTAACTTCATTCTCATCAATACAAAAGTTCAACACAATTTATTAAGCCGTTCCGACTTCACTAACTGTTTATCTTCATGATTTGTTGCCAATCCCTTCTCGATTAAAGTCAGCAATGGAGTTTAAATCGATTGAGCAATTATTCGAGTTGGCGCGGATTTTATTCGATTATTTGTTCAGGCGATTATTGTTTTTTCAATGGTCATTTTTTGTGTTGAAGACTTTATTTATTGTGTATTCAACGTTTATTGTGTAAGTAGGACTCAAGATTGGTTTAATTAAACTGCTAATTTGTCAGACGTCAAGCCTCCTTAAACACTTACTCAAACTCAAAGCTCAAAGCAGTTATTTCAATGGGGAAGACCGTTAAAAGCTAATTGTAGATGACGCCACCATAGCTGGTCTCAATCTGACCAATGAGGTCAAGGTATTTTAAAATATGAAATGTCATTCCTTGTTTTTCAACCAATGACCATGCTTGGAACCAGCTATGCTAGCGCCATTAGTTCCACAGTGTGCATCCCCATTAGACGATTACGGCACTTTTTAATGTCAAAAATTCAAAACAAAGAAAAGCTACAGTCAGAGTCACAAGGCATAATAACTTGAGAAAGTATACTGTAGTTGCCCATTCCCTAGCGTAGATCTCTAGTTTTGTATCTCTGTCTTCTTTACAATTTACAAGGCCTAGTTGTCAAAAGATAATCAATCTTCTAAGCTAAGCCGTGTTTGCCCAGATCGGTCTGTGGATGGTTGAGCACAACTAGATGGGTGACCACAAAAAGCCGTTAGTCCTGGCTATCATTTGTAGATCTTTGACAGTCGTTACAGGAAGTCAGTCATCATCATCATCATCAGCCTATAATGTTCCCACTGCTGGGACACGGGCTCCTCTCAATGAGAGGGAATGGGCTATAATCTACCACGCGGGCCCAGTGCGGATTGGTAGATGTCACATGCCTTCGAATTTTTGGTTCTAGGACATGTCGGTTTCGTCACGATGTTTTCCTTCACCGTTTTGAGAGCAGTGGTGATGAAATAAATTACATAAAGTAATGCGCCTGCCTGGGTTCGAACCTACGACTTCCTGTTCGTAAGTCGGGGCCGCCACCACTGGGCCACCGCTGCTCGCAGCGACCAATAATATGACCAATACCAATAATAGACTATACCAAGGGGGTATTACTCAGTACTAACTGGATTGTGGACTTGTGGAAGTCAGATTTTGGAAATCGGTTGATCGGTTGAATCGGTCGGTTGGTTCGGTCGGTTTTAGTAACAAAAAATCAAATCTTTCCTCTATTTAATATTAGTTTAGTTAGATTACTGTTTTCCCACTAATTGTGTGCGTGATATTTACATAAACGTCTGCGTAGGTACGTAAATAGATAAGTAGTTTGTAAGTATGCGGTATAATACGAGTATGTCACCGTAAATTTGTCAAACACGTTATATTACAATATAACGTGGTTCTCTCTAGCGATATTGTAAACTCTCGAAATATTGTAAACTGAACATACGGAAGTATCTCTGCCCCCATAATCGGGACTTGGGGCACCCCCCCGTTAGGTTAGTTAGGTTCCTTTAAACCCTGCACTCGGAGATAGGGGCTCCGTCGATTACGCTTTTTAGGGGAATATAAAGTGTTTTAAGTTTAGGTTACATTTATCGGTATTTCTCAGGAATGGTACATTATCTTTTCATGAGAGTGGTACCACTTGGCAAGGGGGGTTCCCCTTGCTCAGTGGTACCTCCTTCCTTGGGGGTCCTCCTTCCCTCCACACCTGTTACATATTCGCGTAACACGTGAACCGCTGATCGCGCGTTACCCTAATTACCGCGGATTGCAACAGCGGAGACACGAGTCGCCGACGCAGCTCAACGTGATGCAGCCCGCACCGTACATCGCGGCCTTCGCGAAATCGTCACTTTTGGCACAGCATCGGTCAACTGTCGACATCTTAGTTAATATTTTACATTGTAATTTCTGTAATTAAATTTAAGTTCAAATAAATTTTGTATTTTTTCCATGCTCCGGCTACAGCCTTCGTAATTGGCGCAGTCGGTAGGATACTCGCGGGCCGGTTCGCGAGAGTAAATTGCTAGGATCGCGAGTCACCCGGGTGGCTTCGGGCACCGTACGAGTATCCGGAATCTACAAGAGCTGCAGTCCAGAGGAGTATCCAGACATCGATACAGAAGAGGTACAAAATCATTGCAAGTAAGTACTTTAGAATCGCTCTAGAGTCGCTTCCCTTTTTTTTATCCTATAAGATTCCAAGATTTTCCATCCAAGGCAATCTCGGTCCCCTAGGTTAGGTAATAGAATTAATATTTTAGACGCTAATAGAAATTTAGAGGCAGAACAGGAGGATAGTAATAGTTCATATATATCAAGTATGGCTGACTCAGTGGATCAAGTTTACAAGGCCCTACGATTGTTGCCGGAGTTCGACGGAAACTCGAACGTATTAACTCGATTTATAAAACTATGTGATCAACTAGTACAGCAGTTTATGAGAAACGGACCGGAGTTTCAATTAGCTAATTTAGCATTATTAAACGGGATTTTGAACAAAATAGTAGGACCCGCATCGCGTACGATTAATTCGAATGGTATCCCGGAGACTTGGGAGGGAATTAGAAGTGCTTTAATAAATAATTTCGCCGATCAACGCGATGAAACATCTTTATATAATGACTTGGCACTTTTAACGCAGGGTTCGTCCACCCCGCAAGAATTTTATGAGCGTTGTCAAAACCTTTTCAGTACTATTATGACTTATATCAGCCTACATGAAACGATAGCGAGTACCATTGAATCGAAACGCACTTTGTACAAGAAACTCACGTTGCAGTCGTACTTACGTGGTCTACGTGACCCGTTGGGCTCTCGCATTCGTTGCATGCGGCCTGATACAATAGAGAAAGCCTTAGAGTTTGTGCACGAGGAAATGAACACGTTGTACCTGCAGCAGCGCAACGACCATGTTCCCGATAGGAAGACGCAGCCTCAGGTTAGTCCAAAAATTCCTTATGGCTTTATGCCACCAATTCACGTGGCACCACCCACACCGCGTCCGTCTAATTTGCAACCCCCAGGATCTTTTAATATGCCAGGGCCATCGCGACCACCTATGCTTCAAGGACAACACCCTGTCCCAATTTGGAGAAACCAACCCCCACAAAATCGCGGGCCCACACGTACTCAACAAATGTTCAGTTCTCCACCGCCTAATTATATACCCCAGGGTCAAGTTTTTAGAATGCCTGGTCCCAGGCCAACTACAAGTAACACCCCACACCCGATGAGTGGCGTAAGTCACTACGTGGCTAAACCATTCGCGCCGCGCGCGTCCCATGATTGGTCCAAATCTGGGAATCCGCCACCCTCGAATTATTTCAGAACGCGGGAATTTAACTTTAACAATTTTAATGACCAGTTGCAGTATGACAATTATAGCGATTATTTTGTTAGCGATTATTACCCCCAGGAATATTTTGAGTATCCCATTTACGCGTACCCGAGTGAATATGTGTATGAGCAACCACAGCGTACAGATTCTTATGTTATAGTCGAGGAAGTTAAGGATCCAACCCCGTCTGCTGAAAAAGAGGATTTTCAGAAGGACCCCAAATCAGACAAGTCAAAATAGAAATTAATTTGCAAACGCAAAGGCAATTACCATATATTCAGATTTCAAATCCCCCGCTTAAACTATTAATTGACACTGGCGCAAATATGTCTTTTGTGAGTCCCGAAGTTGTTCAAAAATTCTTTTCCCACATACCGTGCAATTATGATCCCTTTGAAGTAACGAATATTCACGCTACCACAAGGAGTGATTACTCCATTACTTTACCGTGCTTTCAGGAATTTAACGAGGCAGGTGATATAACTCTTTTCGTTTATGCATTTCATAAATTTTTTGATGGTTTGATCGGCTATGATTTATTAGAAAAATTAGAATCTAACATTGACTTAAAGAACAGATTGTTGATAACTCGTAATTCTAGTAACCCTTTATTAATGTACGACTCTCGCAATAGTAACTTATACGAGGATATAATACCTGCTAATTCATCTAAATTAGTTAAAGTTCCTATAAACTCTGCGGATGGTGACGTTTTTATTCCTGAACAGTGCATTTCAAATTGTTTAATAAGTGATTGCGTTACAACAGTTAGAAATAATAGAGGTGTAATAGAGGTAGCGAATACGTCACGTCATGACGTAGTCTTTTCTATGGATCGCCCTATTAGTGCTGAGTTGTTCAATGTCCAGTGCACGCGCACTAAACAACAGTCCGACCGCGTAAAGGAAGTTTTGTCTCGTCTGCGTACGGATCATTTGAACCCCGAAGAAAAAGCTAATTTAGAAGTACTTTGCGCTCGGTACGCTGATGTATTTTATATTGATGGCGAACCATTATCTTTTACGAACCAAGTAAAACACTCTATTCGAACTACAGATGATGTGCCTACCTATACGAAAAGTTACAGATATCCTTTCATACATAAGCAGGAAGTCCAGGATCAAATTTCTAAAATGCTAGAACAGAATATCATACGTCCGTCTCAATCTGCGTGGAGCTCCCCCATCTGGGTAGTTCCCAAGAAAGCCGACGCCAGCGGAAAAACCAAATGGCGCTTGGTAATAGACTTTAGGAAATTAAATGAGAAAACTATAGATGATCGTTATCCTATACCCAACATTTCGGACGTCCTTGACAAGTTAGGTAACTGTCACTATTTTACCACCCTTGACCTCGCGAGTGGATTTTATCAAGTGGAGATGAACCCAGATGATATTCACAAAACTGCTTTTACAGTAGAGCATGGACACTTCGAATTCCTCCGCATGCCAATGGGTTTAAAAAATTCTCCATCAACCTTTCAACGGGTAATGGACAATGTCTTACGGGACCTTCAAAATGTCGTGTGTTTAGTATATTTGGATGATATAATTGTGTTTTCAGTGTCCCTTCAGGAACACATGATTAATTTAGAAAAAGTATTTCAGAGACTTAGGGAATCTAATTTCAAAATACAAATGGACAAATCCGAATTTTTAAAGTTAGAAACTGCATATATAGGACACATTATTAGCAAAGACGGTATTAAACCTAACCCGGATAAAATTATGGCCATCCAGAAATTCCCAATTCCCAAAACGGCAACAGAAATTAAACGCTTCCTAGGTCTGTTGGGTTACTATAGGAAATTCATTCCAGACTTTGCTCGTATAACAAAACCTATGACGCAATGTCTAAAAAAAGGTTCAAAGATTGATATAACTAATCCTAATTACATCAGTTGTTTTGAGAAGTGTAAAACCCTTTTAATCAACGACCCAATCCTGCAATATCCAGACTTTAGTAAAGATTTTATACTGACAACAGACGCATCTAATCTTGCCATTGGTGCTGTTCTCTCTCAAGGTCAGATAGGTACCGATAAGCCCATAGCGTATGCATCGCGCACATTAAACACTAGTGAAATTAACTACAGCACAATCGAAAAAGAATTATTAGCAATTGTGTGGGCAACCAAGTACTTCCGCCCGTACCTATTTGGTAGGAAGTTCAAAATTGTCACAGATCACAGGCCCTTACAATGGGTAATGAATTTAAAAGAACCCAACTCACGTTTAACCCGTTGGAAATTAAAGTTAAGCGAGTATAATTTCACTACTGTCTATAAGCAGGGTAAGCTGAATACCAACGCAGATGCTCTGTCCCGCATAGAAATTAATAATGAAGACGCTAACTCTATAGCAGTTAACACGTCTGAAAAACCCCCTTCAGTAATTGATTCCACAACCGCAACAGCTCACACAAGCGCTGAGAACCCCATATTAGAGATACCAATATCGGATGAGCCTCTAAATAAATTCCACCGTCAAATATCCTTTATAATCGTGGGAGACATTAAAAAACGCCCAACCGTGTCTAAACCATTCGAAACTCATACCAAAACTACTATACAACTATCAGAGTCAAATCTGGAAGAAGAAGTAATTAATGCCGTAAAGGAATATGTTAATCCCAAAGTAAAAACTGGAATTCTTATACATCCCCCTCTAGCCATGTACAGCATAATTCCGATTATACAAGACAAATTTAAAAGCTCCGCCTTAAATATGGTCTTAACAAAGAAAGAGGTAGAAAACGTTAAAAATTACTTGGACCAGCAAGAAATTATTCGTAAATACCATGAAGGAAAAACAAATTACCGTGGTATAACCGAATGTTTCCTTGCTTTATCACATCGTTATTATTGGCCTAAAATGAAAGAAAATATCTCGAAATATATTAATGAATGTAGTATCTGTGGACAGGCAAAATACGATCGGAACCCTATTAAGCAAAAATTCTCTATAGTTCCTCCCCCAACCAAACCCTTTGAAATTGTTCATCTTGATCTTTTTACAGCACAAAACGAGAAATTTCTTACTTTAATTGATGCTTTCTCGAAATATGCACAAGCATATCATCTCAGAGATGGTACCGCGTTAAGTGTCGTCCAAGCACTTTTAACGTTTTGCACCCATCATGGCGTCCCCTACACCATAGTTACAGATCAAGGACCTGAGTTTACTAACGCATTATTTTCGGAGTTCGTCCGTCTTCATAAAATACAGCATCATAAGATACTTGCACATACCCCTAACGATAATGGCATAGTAGAGCGCTTCCATTCTACTATTCTCGAACATCTCAGAATCCTGAAATTAGAAAAGCATAATGAACCTGCCGTAAATCTCATGCCCTATGCAATTTTAGGTTACAACAGCTCAATACACAGCTTCACTAAATGTAGGCCTATAGACTTAATCACAGGACACTTTGATCCCCGTGATTCCCTAGATTTAAATTTATCGGAACATTTACTGCAAAATTACTTACAAGACCACAAAAAACGACTAACACAAGTCTACGATATAATAAATGAAACCTCTCTTCACCATCGGACTGAATTAACCGAAAACAGGAATAAGGACCGCGAACCTGAAAAAGAGTATGTCCCTGACCAACAAGTATTTGTCCGCAATCCATTAGCTAGCAGACAAAAATTAGCTCCACGTTTTACCAAAGACATAGTCCTAGCCGACCTTCCCATACATATTTACACCAGAAAGAAACGAGGTCCCGTTGCAAAATCTCGTCTTAAAAGAAGCCCTAAGGAATCTGTATTGTTACAGGATGTTACTGCTACTACTACTCCAAATGACGCAAGGACAAGAAGTAATGATTGATCCTTTAGGGAATGGCCCTGGAATACTTTCGTTTAATCTAGGAGCGACGCGCATCATTTCCCATTATCACTCTTTCCTCAATTATGTCAACCTCGATAGTATACAATCTCAAATAGATACAGTTAATACCAGAATGACTGATGTTAGACACACATTAAATAATAAGACATCTCTATTATTCGAACCGCACATGGATTACCTTACATCCAAACTAGTTAAGATATCTGCCCAGCTAGAGTCATTTGAACATAATCGCTATAAAAGAGGACTCATTGATGGCCTCGGTTCTGTAATCAAAAGTATATCCGGTAATCTTGATCAAACTGATGCAATTAAATACGACAACGCCATAAAAATCCTTAAGGAAAATGAGTATAGGATTCAAGCTCAACTTAATCAACATGCTAGTTTATCTAAACCTTGGGTTTCACAAAATGCCAACTTATTAACTAATATAACTAAAAATCAAGAGTTAATAGGCAATGTTTTAAATCGGATAATAAATAGTACAACAGCAAATCTTGATTTAATCCACTACGCCCACATGGCTCAACACTTAATTATCTTAAGTGATAACATAGATAATTTGTCCGAAGAACTCCATAAACTAGAGTATACTTTAGCTTTTATACGCGCACTAAGCACACCGCACATGGTAGTTAATATAGCTGAAATTAAGAATATGATACAGAAACTAAGGATTCTATATTCAGGCGATGAGATCCTTGAATTAGAATTAAGAGACTATTATGACGTAATTAAGCTAGGCTACTTTTATAAAGATAATCAGATAGTTATAGTATTTAAGGTGCCGATTGCCTTCCCTCCAATCTATAACCTTTATAAACTGTCCACTGTCCCTAACAAGAATAACAAAATCCTTTTACCAACCTCACCTTTCATTGCGATTTCTGGTCAAGATTCTATGTACATGGAGGCTGAATGCCCGAAGGTAAATTCTCTGTACCTCTGTGAAGCTAAATCAAAATACAAGGCCCGAGATGATCCCGATTGCATCCAGCATCTGATCTCCAAGCAAGAACTTCTCCCATTCTGTAAACTGTCTTCAGTCGCATTGAAGAAAGAAGCTGTAGAACAACTCGACGAGAAGCATTACACCATCAGTTTCCCACATCCAACCAAGGTGAAGATATCATGCGGACAAGAAACATATAAAACCCTGGAAGGAAGCTATTTGGCGATCATCCCCTACAATTGCCACATCAAAACGCCCGAATTTACTATAGCAAACTCTAACAATCACATCAAAGGTTTCGCTCTGGAGATTATGCAATTGCCCACAATTAATGAAGATTTAGAGACGTCGAGCGAATCACCAATCATACTAAACTCTGCAAATCTAGAAAATCTGCACTCCATTAACACAAAGATCATGCAACAGGCACCAGCAAAACTCAATGAAGTAGTTGATCCAGCTCTCTACCATACTACAATTCCAATCTATCTGATACTAACCGGTGCAAGTGTACTCATTATCACACTGACGTACCGACGATATCGAGCGAAACGCCTTCAAAGAAACCAAGCAATGCAAAATGATGACGCAACATCTCCAGGAAATTATGCTGAAATTCAAGAATCGCATGGAATCAGTCCCAGCAAGATAAAAATTGACCACAGCAACATTTCATCATCTCTCTCACACAAGATTTCGAAATAGTTGCTTATCTTCGGGGGGAGGTGTTACATATTCGCGTAACACGTGAACCGCTGATCGCGCGTTACCCTAATTACCGCGGATTGCAACAGCGGAGACACGAGTCGCCGACGCAGCTCAACGTGATGCAGCCCGCACCGTACATCGCGGCCTTCGCGAAATCGTCACTTTTGGCACAGCATCGGTCAACTGTCGACATCTTAGTTAATATTTTACATTGTAATTTCTGTAATTAAATTTAAGTTCAAATAAATTTTGTATTTTTTCCATCCTCCGGCTACAGCCTTCGTAATTCACCGTGTGAGTTGACTACCATCGCATGCATTTCACGAAAAATAATGCGTTTTGTTGTAAGCTGTATGTTCGTTTGACAATATTTCGAGAGTTTACAATATCGCTAGAGATATTACAATATAACGTGTTTAACAATTTTACGGTGATAATATATACGTAGTTATGTATAGGTTTTTTATATTGTTTTGATTTTAGTAACACACATTGTGATTTATTTGGCTTATCTATTGATTAAAGGGCAGCCAATTCTTCTAAAAATATACAGCTTGAATAGGCTAGTTTCCACCATCAGTAAATTACAAATCTATTAAGTCCGTCACTCATAGCATTAGAAAATAATGGCCATGTATTTTTTGTTTTTGTAAATCAAAGATTACAAAGATGAAACGTTCGATACGTTTCATCTTTATAAAAAACTAGCGGACGTCACGCGGTTTCACACGCGTAATTCCCGTTCCCGTGGGAGTACGGGGATAAAATATATCCTATGTTACTCGTGGATAATGTAGCTTTCGAATGGTGGAAGAATTTTTAAAAACGGTCCAGTAGTTTTTAAGCCTATTCATTACAACCAAACAAACAAACAAACAAAGTTTTCCTCTTTATAATATTAGTGTAGATGTAGATACCACGGCGTGACGTGTGGAAAATTGAAAGTGTCGTATCTTCGTCAATTTAGATTTGCGTTACAAAAGAAAAAATAACGGGTCTAATATCTTTTGATAATCTAATTGACGGACTAATTTGATTTTTTTAGTAGTTAGGATTCGCTGGTTAATAACAAAACTCTTGCAGTCCGTTGTCAGTAAAGATTGAAGCGTAGGTATCGTAAGCTTAAAACTGAATATGAATTATTTATTGGTAACGTAAATAATCCTATGGACCCGAGAAAGCGCTTTGCTTCCATATTAAGTGTGCGAACCGCCAGTCTCTGGAATTGACTGAAGCCTCTCTGTTGTTGTTGCTGTCTGTGTTTATCAAAATCAAAATTATTTTTTTTATTTCAAGTAGGCCAGTTACAGGCGCTTTTGCATTGTCGAAACAAAGATGAAAATTAAATGTAGCTACAGTCCCAGTCACAAGACATAAAAACTGTGAAAGTACTGTAGTTGCCCATTCCCTAGCGTATTATTATTATTATTATATTATTATTAGGATATCTCCGTTTGAGACGGTTTCTTATTATGCAAGCGACCCTAGGCCGCATCATCGCTTCACATCAGGCGAGTTGCAACCTTCCTAGTTTGTAATTAGGTCAGTAAGTAATTCTATAGCAAACGTATAATTCAAATCTAACTGACATGAGTCCTGTGTTGCCCTCCGTGAGTACCGGTGTTACCATAATTATAATGTACGGAACGATTAAGTTACTAAGTGTGGGCAGTGGCACCGAAATACATCACAAAAATCCTAATACAACATATTCTGCCAAGCCTTCTCCCAACTATATTGGGGTCGGCTTCCAGTCTAACCGGATGCAGCTGAATACCAGTATTTTACATGGAGCGACTGCCTATCTGACCTCCACAACCCAGTTCATACTGGGTACTACGATATCACTTGGTAAGACTGGTTATCACTGTCAAAACTGGACAAATGACATCCGGGACCAACAGCTTATGTGCTTTCCTAGGCACGGAGAAAACTCGGTATGTAAGGGTGGTCACCCATACACAGACCAACCTAAACAAGCACAGCTTAACCTAAATAAAGATGGACCCGAGCGGCTGTTATTATTTAGCCACGAGCTCCTCGCACAACGCAATCCCAATACGTTAGAAAAAAAATCGTTCTCAATTATGGGACTCACGCCTTCTCTGCGTAAGTGAGAGGGAGTGGGAAATAATCCATCACGCTGGCCCAGTGCGGGTTGGTGCTTGGTTTTCTAAGTTTTGGTAATACTATTTAATGATTTCCTGCTCTCACACATTTCTTCATATGAAGGTCCACTTAGAGGTTTGCCATCTTTTACCCAAACGCAAAAATATTTCAGCCTGGCCTCCCTATGGAAACCGTCTACATGCTTATTCCACCCAGCAATGTATAACATAGCCCAAAGAAGTGTCAAGTGAGTGAGAAAAGCTTCACTAATGGATTAATTACCTGGAAAGGGCCAAAGGAATTTCTTATTGTTTTTTTTTTTAATATTGTCAGTGTGTCCAATCTACAAAAGAAAGTTACATAAAAAAAAATAGTAAACTGAACCCGCGGGTCTCAAAAGAGCGGGATCAATTTACTTAAGAGCCTTAGCAAAAGCAGGGAAGAGAGCAATCTAGTTCTCTATCTTAACCTTAGATCTAAATAAGTATTCATAAGAACACACTTAGCTTTTAAACTGGCTTCGTAATTAACACCTATGCTAAAAGCAAAACTTCGCAGTTTTCGTGCGTAAGTTCTGAAAGCGTTATAATTATAACACGTGGGTAATCGCAGCTTCTATTTTATTATGTTGTGTATTTGGTAGGTACTTACTGGCCAAAGATTTAAATCGCTATACGTAGTTATAGACGCCAATCTGTCAAAGTTTAATAGATTTTCAGCTTTATCGCTAAAGAATTAAGTCCAAGGTTGATTGGGAAAATTTGTCAGTTTGGGCTAGCATGTGCTGCACTGTCATTCCCTCTAATAGAGAGAAGACCTGTGTCCCAACAGTGGGAACAATGTAGGCTAATTAGGCATAGATCATGGACCTCACGAGTCACTTCCTACAAAATTAATGCAGAACGTACCATAAAGATGGAAGTCTTTAGTCGGTCCCAAATTAAGCTGTGTGCAGCGGTGGCCCAGTGTTATCAGCTACAACTGACGAGTTGTAGTTCGTAGGTTCGGATCTTGACTGGCGCATTTTTTTATCCGCATAGAAGGCCTCCCCCCTTGCTTTCCAATTTTGTCATTTGCGTTCTCCGACGCATCCATTAAGAATTAGACCAGACCGTCACCATAGCGTTTCTTTCACGTTTCTCGTTGCCTCGGTTACGACGGCTGTCTTGAGACACCCACTATGTGATTATCTTCGCCCATCTGACCAGCTTCATCCAAGAAACGTCAACCACCCAGTCCCATTTTAACCTCGCAGATTTACCAACATCTGCGATACTTTTACTATCATAACGTCCTAGAACAACAAAAAATCCAAGACGTACATAACAACTACTACCCCGCACTGGGTACGGGCCCATTTCCTCTTGCAGTGGCAACATTGCAGGTGGATATTCTTATGCTTATTCAAAACTAAAAGCCAAAAATTTCTGTTTTATTTCCATTGACCGAAAAGGTTTACTTTTTAATAAGCTTGCCCTTTTTTTCGGAAGGGAAACCATCGAATGTCCGCTCTAGGTGGCGCGGAAGACACTTTTACCACTTACTGATTGAAATTTTATTTTTTTGTTAATGTTATATAAAAAATGTGAGCATAATTATGATCATATAGAGATTGATATAAGTGATTATGTTTTTTTAAGCTCTTTGTGTTCCAGAGCCACGGTACGTCTTTCGAATAGTCCCGCAGCCCGCGGCAGCCCTTACTGACGCTCCGTCGTCGCCACGTCCTATCGTCATAAGACTGACGGACGGCGAGTTAGCCCATTGCTCACCGTCCACATGCCCGCGCGTACGGTGGCCGGTCTCACGTTCCGCCACATACTTTGCTAGCATGACTGCTTCGCAGAAGAAGGTGACGGCTTCCCATTTTATCTCGCTCCGGACCACGGATTGAACGAGGGGCGATGGGGCTTCACACAGAGCAAACAGAGCGCTCACCTTGTACTCCACAAGCTGAGGCCGGAGACACTGCGTCAGTGGGGGGACCCAGGTGCGGCTTTTATCCCGCACCATCTTGTAAGGGCGCGGGCCCACGGATTTCCGTCGAGAGTCTCCAGCATCGCCTCGCGGGCCAGATCCCTGGTCCGCTGGACAGTCTCCTGGAAAGCGGTTTTCGCCGCTCTGTGTACAGCTCCGCATCAATGGCAGCGGCCGCATGTGGGGGACGAATGCGGAGCCTGCGATGCCTAGCGTACTGGTGCCGCGCAGCAATGCACGCCTCGCGCAGTGACATCAGCTCTCGCGACCATTTATGTAGCTCGCCCTTAAATAATGACTAATTAAACCATCTCAAATAACAAGCGCACTTTTAAATCTCAACAAACAGTTTTATCAACGACATTGACACAGTTAAACGTGTTTACTTTATTACATCGGCATCATGCGATTCTTTCTTTACTGTGCATTTTTTATCAGTATATTTTTCGCGATTTCGTGCTACGATTTATTCGAAGGAGACAAATTCCGTGCGCGCATGACTTATAGGCAAGTGAAAAAGCATGGGCTGCTGTTTTTCAAGCGAAAGGAAATAGTCGATCTTGAATATCCACGAGGAACTAATATCACAGGTATTGCGATTATTGACCTTGATCCAGAAAAACGAGGGAAAGTGGTTATACTCGCTGGAGGATTGTATTATAACTTTGTCTATATTATATTGGAAAGTGAAAGAAGTGTTGGACTAAGATACACTATTGAAATTTATCAATAAGTGGGGCAAGAGCAGGATCAGACTATTAATCGAGGCGGCCAGGATCATAAAATCACAATATTTAAACAAACTGAGTAAGGAGTAAGGAACCATTAGATGTTTTGTGCAATTTACAATAAAATACTATTTTATAAATACGCTCTTGATGTTTTATCTCGGTTGACCCAGTGACGCATTTTTTTTATCAGTATTTACTTATCATACAAAGTTTGTTTAGATTTTAACCGAATAGTATGTTGTAGTGATAAGGACTACCTACACGTGAAGGTCTCTAAAGATAAGATTGTTTGGTTATTGCAATCAATTGTAAATCTATTGAAATAGCACTGCAACAAGAAACGCAAACCGAACAAAGAAAGACGAACGCACACCTACGCACACAAACTAGGAAGGAAGACTTTTGAAAGGTAATGAACGCCAGCTGCATAAAGCCACACAATTTTATATACTGATCTTGTACAGCGCCACATCGTTTGGTGGAAGCTGGCATAGAAAACACCATTATTTTTATTGGTAATCATAATCTGGATGGCAAATGGCAATACTGGAACCTTTTGGTTAAGAAAAATGTTGGATTGGCAACTTTATCATATAAATGTCATGCCAAAATTAGTGTCAATGTCAACGTCAAGTTTTTTTTTTAATTTGACTAACTCATAATTTACTCTTACTTTTACAACATATTGTAAGTCACTAATAAATAATTTTTAATTTTTAATCGCAATTCTGTGGAACGCAGTTTTAAATTAGCATGCAAGTGCTTCTTGATTGGTCCAAGACCGTAGGTAAGACGTGAACCAATCACAGCCGACCAGCCATTTTCCTGCACCTGTCAAAAGCAAATGTCAAACAATTCTGAAACAAATCTCAAGAATTTTGCGATTATTGTGACAAAAGTGTGAGAAATATTAGTCAAATTCCGTTTTAAAATGTCGGAAAATGGCCACGATGCGTAAGAAAACTCAAGTGTCGTTCGTGATAAGAGATGAGGAGGAACGGCGGCATAAAAATGGTGTTAGTTCACTGCAACTCGATCCGATACAGGGCCGATTATATTCGGCCGGTCGGGATGGTATTATTCGTGTGTGGAGTACTGCGACTGGTGTCCAAGACCGATATGTACAGAGTATGGAACACCACACTGACTGGGTGAACGATATCGTGTTATGCTGCGGCGGTAAAAACTTAATAAGCGCATCGTCAGACACGACAGTAAAGGTATGGAATGCTCCCAAAGGATTCTGTATGTCTACGTTACGGACTCATAAAGACTATGTACGTACTTTAGCATACGCTAAAGACAAGGAACAAGTCGCAAGCGCGGGTCTTGATAGAGCAATCTTTCTTTGGGATGTCAACACTTTGACAGCATTGACTGCCAGTAACAACACTGTCACCACATCAAGTCTCGTTGGTAACAAGGAGTCTATATACAGTCTGGCTATGAATCCTCCTGGAACAATCTTAGTAAGTGGTTCTACTGAAAAAGTTCTCCGTGTTTGGGACCCAAGAAACTGTTCAAGACTTATGAAGTTAAAAGGACACGCAGACAATGTTAAAGCCTTAGTTGTAAGCAGAGATGGAACGCAGTGTGTATCAGGCAGCTCAGACGGAACAATAAAATTGTGGTCTTTATCGCAGCAACGGTGTGTTTCTACTATAAGAGTACATTCAGAAGCTGTATGGGCATTATTAGCAACTGAAAACTTTACGCACATCATTTCGGGTGGGAGGGATAGACTAGTCATTATTACAGAGTTAAGAAACCCTGATAACTTTATGATAGTATGTGAAGAAACAGCTCCTATACTTAAACTATGTTTTACGGCAGATAATAACGGAGTTTGGGTGTCAACATCCGAGTCGGACGTCCGATGCTGGAAACTGCCTCCTTTAAACTCCCTAGAAATGTATAACCAAAACAATTACAATACAAATAATGTTTTCCAAACACAGCCTATACATCACATTCCAGGCGGTCCTGCTATCAAGCATTACACAGTATTAAATGACAAAAGACATGTAGTTACAAAAGATACCGCAAACAACGTAGCTCTATATGACGTTTTAAAAGCTTGTAAACTAGAAGACTTAGGTGAAGTAGACTATGAAGAAGAAGTAAAGAAAAGATTCAAAATGGTATATGTACCGAATTGGTTTAATGTAGATTTGAAGACTGGGATGTTGACTATACATTTAGGACAGGATGAAACTGACTGTTTGAGTGCTTGGGTTAGTGCAAAAGAAGCTGGCTTGACTACAGAAAATGATCAGAAGGTGAACTTTGGTGCATTGTTACTGCAAGCCCTATTGGATCATTGGAATCATCCAAACAGGGTGAATGAAGCAGGGCAGAGGGTGATTGGGAACAATTACTTTAGTGTACCGCAGCACACGCCTCTTATTTTTAGTGAAGTTGGCGGTAGGACACTTTATAGACTGCAGGTTGGTTATATATATTCATTGAACATTGAAACATTGTTTTATATATATTCATAATCATGAAATTTCAATTATATTAGACACTAGCAGACGTCATGCAGTTTCACCCGTGTAGTTCCCATTCCAGTGGGAGTACGGAGATAAAATATATTTCCACAGTAGTTTTTTTATTTTATTATACATTACAGGCATACACACACACAAAAATACATTTTTGTATTTTTCACTTTTTTTTTAAGGACATATTGTGTGCCAAAGCCGACTGTTATTATTTATATAATTCAAACGTTAACCTTTTGTATGCCGTAATTATAGACACAATGGCTTTTTTATGAAGGGTTAATTTTTTTTTATTTTTTATTTTTCAGTCTTATTTATTACTCCTTTTTTAATAGTGGGGTACAGCAGGATACAGACAGCTATCAGTTGTTGCAACTGCCTAGCTGATAATAAAATAAATGTATGAAATGTCTAATGCATGAGTTTACACAGAACGAACATCATAGACCTCATCAATTGCTTTCCATCAAGCGTGATCGAGATAAAGAAACAGCCCATTTTGTAAAAAAATAAAATCTAAATAAACTAAAATTGATTGTAAATGTACCTTGTTGGTGTTTCTAATCTATAATACTAATATTATAAAGAAGAAAGATTTGTTTTTTTGTATAACTACTGGACCGATTTGAAAAATACTTTCATTAATGGCATTTATAATCGAATAACATAAGCTATATTTTATCCCCATACTCCTGTTCGAGAACTACGCGGGTTAAACCTCGTGACGTCCGCTATTCGTTTTTTTTTTTGCGTTCTCCTTTTATCTGCGATCGGCTATCTAGCCATAATCAGATAGATTCTTTGTTTGAGATTATTTTATTTTGTGATGTTCCATTAAACATTCACAGTAAGTATGTGGTTCAGCCGGGCTAGCATAGGCAGGGGATAAAATTTTCTCCACCTGTCATTTCCACTGACTTGTCCCTTGTCAGTGGAAATAACCGGTGGAGAAAAGTTTTATCCCCTGCCCATGCTAGCCCTGCAGTACTGTAACAACTTAAAATGTTCACTGTCGCTGGTCCAACTTTAGGATTTGCCATCTTTTTAGGCGGGTAATATCGCCTTGCCTGTTTAGAAGGTTCTTGGGTAAGACATTGCTGTGTTTGCTCAGTCTCTGTTTGTAGGTTTTGCTTTTTACGCGTATTTCTTCTTTCACTGTTGGTATCGTATTTCTGTTTCTGACAAACCAAGGTGCTACCGCTATTATTATGTAAATAAATTTGCTTCTACTTTTTATTTGCATCTACTTCACTCTTTATTCCCCTGTTCCAGGTAGGCGATGCAGGTGGAGAAACGGAAGGGAACCTCCTTGTAGAGACTGTTCCGTCTTGGGTGGTCGATGTAGCCATAGAGATGGCAGCTCCTAAGCTAAACAAGCTGCCTTTCTATCTGCTGCCACATTCAAGCTGTCAGAGCAAACAGGATCGACAGAAGAAGGTATTGAATCAGTATGAAAACAGTAACTTTGTTTATCCCTTTTTATGTCTGTATATTTCCATAAGAGATGAAAACATGAAAACTGAAACACAAGGTAAAAGTAGTGAGGTAGGGTGTAGGGTGGATTTCACTACAAAAAATGCTAAATAATTGTAAAATCATCGCAAAAAGATAATTATAATGAATAGTCTTTACATAGTACATATAAGTACAAAATCACTCGATTCCAATGGAGTTTTCAGCAATAGAGTGATAAAAGAGGCCAGTAATAATAGAAAGTAATACTAAAAATGCTACAGTTAAATAACACAAAAACAAAACCTATTTTTTTTTTGTAACCGTTTGACGTGTCTGTGTGTGCCAGTGGCATCGTAGCTCCCAAATGGATGAACCGATTTTGAATTAGTTTTTTTTGTTTGAAAGGTGAATTAGTCGGGAGTTTTCAGTTATCATTATGTTTGTTAAAAATCAGTCCAAGATAGCCGACGTCACAAGGTGGTGGATTACATATTTATTCAACAACTCCCTCAATATGAGTATCAAATGAAAGGGCTTTACTAGTAACATACTATACGATATAATAAATTTCAAAGCCAAGATGGCCGCCACCACAAAATGTTGAAATACATTTTCTTAACTCCTTCAATATGGGTACCAAAGGCTTGGCCTAGGGCATTTCGTTACGTGACAATTTCTACTAACACGCACAACCAGTAAGAAAAAAAAACACACTTTCGGGGGTTATTTTTTAATTTTTAATTTAATGTAACTTGTGTTTAAAAACATAAGTCCCATATTTTTTAATCTTCTTGATGATTGGTCCCTTGATTGTGGCCGAATAAAAAATTACCAACCCAACCCCTGGGCCATGACCCCACGAATGCTCCTCCAGTTTCTAATTATCATTTCTCTCAAAACTTTTCAGGATCGTCTAGTAGCAAACGACTTCATCCAATGCCGCAAGGTAGCCGAACATGTGGTTGAGAAGATAGTGGGAAGCGGTGACGTAAACGGAGCGAGCGCGGGCAGCGGACGTGGCAGTGCTGATGAGAACAGTGGCGGGAACGAAGCGCCGGAGGAGAGGGTCGAGTTGCTGTGCTGTGATCAGGTAAGAGATATTCCGAGGAGCTTCGCAGGTGCCTGCCGTGCTATTGGAGAGACCTACGACTGAAGTGAACATGTGTAGGAAGCTGATAATGAAGATTTGTATGTGAACCACGGAAACTACGTAGCCAGCTAAAGTGGCCTTACATTAGCAGAAGAACCAATTTGAAGTAGACACGTTCTTCAGAGACTGCAATCCTTAGTCAAAAGTCTTCGCAAGTTTTAAATAGGTATGGTAGTAGTACTTAGAGCTGTAAAAGTCGAAAGTAGCGAGCGCGGGCAGCGATCGCGGCAGTGCTGATGAGAACAGTGGCGGGAACGAAGCGCCGGAGGAGAGGGTCGAGTTGCTGTGCTGTGATCAGGTAAGAGATATTCCTAGGAGCTTCGCAGGTGCCTGCCGTGCTATTGGAGAAACCTACGACTGAAGTGAACCTGTGTACGAAGCTGATAATGAAGATTTCTATGTGAACCACGGAAACTACGCAGCCAGCTAAAGTGGCCTTACAGTAGCAGAAGAACCAATTTGAAGTAGACGCGTTCTTTAGAGACTGCAAACCTTAGTCAAAAGTCTTCGCAAGCTTTAAATAGGTATGGTAGTAGTACTTAGAGCTGTAATAGTCAATCCGAGCGAGCGCGGGCAGCGGAGGCGGCAGTGCTGTGCTGTGATCAGGTTAGAACTTGTCCAGATATTCCTTGGAGCTTCCCAGGTGCCTGGCGTGCTATTGAAAAGACTTACGGAAGAAAGTGAACCGTAGGAAGCTGAAAATGATGATTTGCGACCCGAATGGCGCAGCGGTATTGAGGCTGCCTTACGTTCTTAGGGTCCCGGGTTTGGGTGTAAATGTTTGTGTAATGAGCATGGACATTGGTTTCCGAGTCATGTACGTTTATAATAAGGATATATTTACAAACAAAAAGTATACATGTAGTATTTCAACTGTCTGGTGACCACTACACAAGCCTTGCTTAGTGTGGCACTAGATGGTGCTGTGTGAATGTCTAGCAATATTGATTTATTTGTAAATGGACCAAGGAAACTGACATAGCAAGGTAAAGTGGCAAGGGATCTGACAATGCCCGTTGAAGTCGTCAATTTTTTCATCAGAAATTTCTCTGTAGGACTCACGGAGTCTTGATTGGCACCCGGTTGATGGCAATAGGCGCGCCCCCTAGTACATGAAACCAGAGACTCAAACTGTAACCGTAAAAATGACTGATACAGTAATGTTACTGAATCAAACTGTAACCTTTTATATGTGTTAACTAGCTGACCCACGCAACTTCGTCTGCGTCACATAAGAGAGAAAAACGAAAGGAAAAACAAATCCCCGTTTTTGCAACATTTTTCATTCCTGCTCCGCTCCTAATGGTCGTAGCGTGATGTTTCATAGCCTATAGCCTTCCTCGATAAATGGACTATCCAACACAAAAATATTTTTTCAATTTGAACCAGTAGTTCCTGAGATTAGCGCGTTCAACCAAACAAACAAACAAACTCTTCTGCTTTATAATATTAGTATAGATATGTGTAACTAAAATAATCAGTTTTACAACAGACTGCGACTAGATTTCGGCTATCTAATGCTTATTAAACATAAATAAGTACATTGTAAAGGCAACTCTGAGTTGACCTGTTAAACAGTTATAAACACTGTTACAGATATGTTACGGTCACACTTTTGAAAGTGTTTTGGGTTAACACATTGAAAACAAATTTATAAGTGTTACATATTTGATTCCGTTACCAATTCAACATGTAACACTTATAATTCTGTAACCTTTATGAAGGTGTTTTTAAGTCCCTGCATGAAACTATTATTACACCACCAAGCATGTGTAATGAAAGTAATTTAATGTCAAAACAATTGTTATTTCAGGTACTTGACCCCAACATGGACCTACGAACTGTCAGACACTTCATATGGAAGTCCAACGTGGAATTCACACTACACTACAGAGTTTTGAAACAATGAAACGGACCCTACCTCTCTAGGACCCAGTTCAGGAAGTATTGTACCTTCCATTGCATGTATAGACTGTGAAATATAGTTATACATACTTATAGAGTAATCAGTGAATGGTGTAGTTAGAGTAATAGCTGTGAATAACTATGGCCCTGGGGTTCCCACTATCTCGTGACGATTAATTTATCGTTAGCAAAAGTCACCTCCATATAAATACAAAAGCCACGAAACTTAAAACTACACGATTAACTGTTGTCACGACATAGTAGGAGAGGCCTAAACAAACATAACTTCTGACGTGGTAGAATTTGGAACTACATTTGAAATGTACTGAATTTGACAGTTGGATGACGTTTCTCTAAGCAAGCAGCGCCGCCCTGGTGTTTCAAGTTGTGTTGGTCTAGTAATGTCGTTTTTCGTTGATTTCTCTAGGCACTAAGCTAGTACTGGACTTCAAAGGTCAAATTAAATTAGTTTGTGAAACCTTTATTATGTGATGGGTATACCTAAAAATGATGAACCAAAATTATGATAAGGGACATAATTGTAACCTGATACCATAAAAACAGCACTTAATTGTAAACCTAGCATAGAAATTTTTATACGGTTTCCAACAAAAACACAGCTTTTTCATACATTTTAACTTTTGCCAAGGAAACGCTGGTGTTCTCGACTCATTCTTAACAAATTGGCAAACTTTAAGCATAATTGGAAAGACATAGGAGGCCTGTGCCCAGCAGTGTAACAGAATAGGTTGAAAACAAAACAACAGTTAAAACGCTACGTTTTCGTTTTTCGTCTTCACCAGCATTAATCTATCCCAAACTGTCAAATTTTCCCAATTCAATATGAACCTTATTGTTTCACAATAAGGTTGACAAACTATCAAAGACATATTTGACAGATTGGGGTTCCTGTATATGCTGGTTTCTGTACTTCAATAGACGGCCGATTACAAAATGATGAATTTATGATCGGCCGTCCGATGAGTTTTGTTTACAACACCCGTCACATCTAAAGTTTCACTAACTAATTTATTGTGACCCCGATACAAGGTCTTGCTTTACATAGATAATCAAATTCGAGGATGTGCTACAAATCATCAAACTGAATAACTTTCTCTATAGAAGCATCATCTGCCTAGCCTTTTCTCAACTATGTTGGGGTTGGCTTCCAATCTAACCGGATGCAGCTGAATACCAGTATTTTACATGGAGCGACTACCTATCTAACCTCCATAACCCAGTTAATACTGGGTAATACGATACCACTTCGTAGACACTGGTTGTCAAACTTTTTGTGCCACTGACTACCAGTAACGACCGCCAAAGATGGACAAATGGCAGCCGAGACCAAAAGCTTAACATGCTTTCCGAGGCACGGAGGAAGCTGGGTTTGTAAGGGTGGTCACCCATCCACAGACCAACCTAGGCAAGCACGGCTTAACCTAGAGATCGGTTATTATTTAGCCGCACCATCGTAATCGTAAAAAAATAATCAGCTGTCTCATACATTTGGTCGAGTATTGGAATTTTGTATGGGGCCGTTGATTTTTTCGCGATTACGATAATGGTCCTATCGAGGAAGTTGTTCAGTTTGATGGTCTGTAGCACACCCTTGAATTTGACTAGGATGAAAAGCGACTCCTTGTATTTGTACGGTCGAACTAGCTTTTTGGTTTACAGTTAAGGCGATAACAGGAGCTAATTATTATTAAACGTTTATTTCAGACAAATGTCCATAGCATAACATATACAAAATTAAAATAAATATAAAAATCACAATACAATAACATTGAAATCATAACATATTACACAATTATTAATAATTAAATTATCAAATTAAAAAAAATATATATATAAAAATTAAATACAACATAAATACTAGTCAAATAAATACAAACACAAAAAAAAAAGAATAAAAACAACAACCAATCGGCGAGCCAGACACGTCACCTCACCTACATCCCTGTAAGGAGCAGTTAGCAAACATCATCTAACGCCCCAACATGATGTTCATCCATCTCATTTGGATTGGGCAATCCGCACGTGACGCAATCATCTTCAGGATACCGTTACTGCTGCCTCTCACGCGCTTAAAAATAGACGCAACCTTCTTGCGGATAATCGCTAAACCCGTGTTTTATAATTACTAAAAATATATGATTCACTGCCATAAACAAGACCAGAAAATTATATGATATTCTTTGGGATATGTGCTAGCGTGATAGTGTTTTGAAAACATAATACAATTAATTTGTCTCTATAAAAAAAAATCACGAACTTATCTCTAAAAATGTCTTTCAAACAAAAAAAAAAACATACTAATATGCATGCGATCATTCTGATTTTTTGGCAAATAATTCTACAAGCAATATAGTAGCATGATAGTGTTTTAGTTTTTTAATCCAATCAATAGTTTTTTTGTAAAGCGATCGAAACCACTCATTTGACGTAACAACCACTTTGTAGGGCTAGCTGATTAGAACTTTATTCTAACAGCATTTGAGACGAATTTTGAACCACCACAAATAGAGTTGCTAATTTAGCTCGTCTAATCGCCTTAAACCCACAAATCACATTGTAAAATGTTAACCAAGTAGCTTGTTCGACCGTACACAGCATCAATGTGACGTCTGTCAACTAAGGTCCATGTTCACCGAAAAGATAACCGTCTGATAACCTAAAAACAGCTGTCAATGTGACATATTACCATACAAAATTGTGTTTTAAACAGCTGTTTTAGATAATCAGACTGTTATCTCTTCGGTGAACATGGACCTAATTGCAAATGTTTTTACCTATTCGATCGCTTTAAAAATTCGATCAAACCGAGAGGACTAGCTTTGGACGCGGACTGACAGATATTTCAGTACACATAGCGATACATCAAGGTCTACATTACCAGTATAACATAACCTCGCTTTTTATACGTTTCCCGTACAATGAGAGATCTTTATAAACTGGTTTTGTTTAGCTTGATTGGTTGCCAAACGTACAAGTCCACTGTCTGCAGTACGGTCCGGTAAACTTGACCTCACCATAACTTCAGAGTCTTTACTCCGATCCAGTTTAATTAATGAACATACCAATTCAGTGATGAGCAGTCGTTGATTTTAGTTTCAAGTAGTTAGTAGCTACAGTTTTAAACAGTTAAAGTACAATTCCGATTGTGACCGCAGCGGCATAGCGACAATCTAAATGACAGAGCGCAGCGACACCCTGAATAAGGCTTTGTAAAGATTTTAGATGTAAATAGTATAAATAATATGTAGATGATTTCAAAGTTTTTTGTACCTAAAACTAAATATTCAGTGTAATTATAATAGTTTTTTTTTCCATTTTAAATCAATAGATCAAAGCAGATTCCATTTTCATTTACTTTTAAAGAAATATATCACCATAACAAAGATATACATTTGACAGCTTTAAATGGCAATGTGAACCTCACATTTTCATTAAGAGACCGCATATCTGACAGAATGCAAACGCTTGGTACGATATTGCCATTTTCATAGTAGTTACTGTCGCAGCAATCTTTCATTGCAGCTGGACTCTGCCGCTGCGGTTGGCATTGCCGTCTCCTTCAGAGTTCTAACTTTAATTTATTGAACTTAATAGTATGTTATTATTATAACAAGTATTTTATTGTATAATTCGTTACATTTTGACAAGAATAAATCCTTAAATTAAATTAAATATGTGACATTTATTTCGCCAGTCTACAACTAAAAAATAATTTTGTATGAAAGCTATTGCTAGATTCTATATACAGTGTGTGTCAAAAGGGTGTAGATGTAACTGTGGGGTGTATATAGAATCATCAAACTAAACAACTTTCTCAATGAGACTAACATCGGAATCACTTTAAAAAAACTGGGGTCCATACATTTGGGTCGAGCAAATATTGAAGTTTTGTATGGAACAGCTGAATATTTTTTGCGTTTAAAATGTTGGTCCCACGACGAAAGTAGTTCAGTTAAGTAGTCTATACTACCAAACTATGCTCTTAAATATGGCCACATTTTTCTGATGCATACAGTAGTAGTTCGAAAAGTTATGTCAAAACAGAGTACCAATATTATCAAATAATTGTATGTATTGTAATGTCCAATGTATATTTCCTATAGAAGTTAGTCCTACACACATACTTTCGGGGTTTTAAAAGCTTCGTTAAATCTTGGGCCTACTCCGCTTCGCTCGTACATTCAGATCTATTCATCTCTCTCGCACACGTCTGTAGATGAATGAGAGTAAGAGAGACGGATACATCCAAATATACGGATGACGCGTTAGGTAGAAGTCCTCTTGTATTGTCTGTTTGTGATTTGTTGATCAAAATATAAACAATCAATAAGATTTCGCAATAGATTTATTTGAAATAATGGTCTTATAGAAACCCTAAAATACGATAAAATAATAACATATAAATAAATCGTGTTCCTTCGAAATGGTGTAGCCAAACATATTATTCGTGGACAAAAACGGCACTTCTGAAGCCATTATATCGCGTTCTCATTGATTAAAAGTCCTGCTGAACAACGCATAGACGGAAAAAATGCTTAGATATGCTGTTAGCTTGTAAACAAGGGTATTGTATGTAGACTAATATCTAGTACTATTTTTTTTAGTCGGCAATTACTCTCCATAAAATTCACATAGAATTGTGACAGCCGATTTTTAGGGCCCTGTGGCAAAAAGTTTGCATGCTTAAAAGAGAGGGCGAAAATATATTTCTGTCTCGTTTCCTCTTACAGGGCTCAATAAGCGTGTTCTTGTCTCACTATTATCATGTCTACGGACCAATGAGAACGCGATATTCATCTTTCAATGGCGAAGACCGTTAAATGCTAATTGTACCTAGATGGCGCCACCAAAGCTGGTCTCAATCTGACCAATGAGGTCAAGGTATTTTAAAATATGAAATGACATTCCTCGATTTTCAACCAATGACGATGCTTGGAACCAGCTATGCTAGCGCCATTTGTTCCACAGTGTGCATCCCCATTGACGGGATACCATTTTTTGGCCTGAAAACATCATTATCATAAAGTCGGTTATAAATAAGATTATAATAATACTTAAAACAAGCTTTAAAATAAACATTTTAAAGCGACTTGCTAAATAACTCGTTTTAAAGCTTAAATATAATCGAAAACGACTGTTAATTAATTACAATAAATATACTAGGTAATACTGTACTATTATGTGTTTACATCGACAAATATGCTTGGACTGATATAGTCTAACATGGTTTTTTTGGCGTGTGGCTATAATCGGAACTAATAACTAAAAACAAGATGGCGACCATCTGGTTTTTTAAGGTGGAAGCGCCATGATAGCCCGCGAAATTAAAAATTTCTTACGGTTTACGCAATTTGCCGGTCATTCGAGCTCTGTTGCCATTAAACGTAAGAAAAAATTAATTTTGCGGCCTACCCTATATTCCCCTTTATACAACTTTCACAGAAATGACTTCATTTTCAATGTCACTCAAGCGCCAAAAGAACCATGCTCCACTATCTTAATAAAAATGGAAAAAGTCCTTTCCATAGTAGGAATAAAAGGTGTCACACCTAAGACACACACACACACACATTCACACATTCGTGTGTGTTCCGCGCTCTTAGGCGGACGTTGGTGATACGTAATAATATAATTATTATAGTATAGCGCGGCGCAAGCCGTCGCTCGAAACTTTTGTTGCCATGAGTGACACACTTGTGGCAAACGAGCTGCTGGCGTTCCTGCAACAGAAACTGGACGTGATGGACGAGGTGTCCGCCATCCAGATCTGTGGATCGAGCTTCAGTGAAGAAGACATTGCTGCTGCGAAGCTGCTGCTGTTTCGGTCGCTCAATAAAATCGACCAGATGGTGTCCCGTAGGCGTGACGGGACAAAGAGAAGCCTGCAAGATATCATCACGCTGCTGAAAGCGACCGACCCTGACGACGTGCCGACGTTTGTGGCGAGGGATTTAACCAAATTACCTCCAGTCACTTTCGACCACGTCGATGTTACGAGCCTGCTGAAGGACATTGTCTTCCTTAAGGCTAGTTTGGCTGATGTGCAGAGAAATCTGGCTGCATCCCAGAACACCGTTGCAGACTTGCGCGAACAATTAGTTGAGTTGCGCAACTCTGTGGCATTAACTGGGTCACCGCCGTCACCGGCACGTGTTAGCAACGTTAACACATGTCGTGAAGCCAGCTGCCTCAATGCGTCAGCTACAAGTTTCGCGTCAGCAGTTTTGTCGCCGGCGCCGATTGCTGAGTCTGCGTTGCGCGCAGTAAGTGTCCCTCGCAGCCCCGCCCCCGTCCCCGCAGTTCCTCCCCGCAGCGCTGCCAAACCGACGCGACCACCTGGACCAGTGGTCATTTCGAGCATCCCTGCTGCTCTTCCCGCAAAGCCCATGCCTGCAAAGGTAACGGACCTGGCTGATGATGTCGGTTTCGTGACGGTGCAGCGGAGGAAACGCCGTCAGCGAAGCTGTAAGAACCGCTCCGGCAAGGCTCCTGCAGAGCCCAACGTTAAACTACGCGCAGCGAAGCCGAACACCCCGGTGTACATCTCTCGCCTACACTACACCACGGAGGCTGAGGACATCGAGGAGTACGTGCGCCGAAAGTTAAAGTACACGCCAAGAGTACAACTACTGGAGTCGCACCGCAACGTCAATTTCAAGGCGTTTGTGGTGCGTATCCCAACGTGTATGCTCCATTTGGTGATGGAAGAAAGTTTTTGGCCGCAGGATGTGGTGTTCCGTCGTTTCCGCGGACAGATTCCACAAGAACGCACAAAAGATCGTGCAAGTGAAGTGCATCGTGTACTAACATAGTTTTTAAGTTACTATATATACTAACAAAAAATGTTATTAGTATGTATATTTAGGCCTCTTCGGCCCGACTGGAACGAAAACGTTCCACCTGTCAAATTCCGTTGAGTCCCGCTGGAACGTTTTCGTTCCACCTCGTACCGTCAAGTTCAAACCTTATTTTCATCACGCATATGGCTCTAAATCGAATGCGGAAGGTTTCCTTCTGTGGCCAGATAAATAGTCGATTCAATGACAGCAATCTTTAGTAACACTAAACGGGGCAACACTTTTAAAAATATAAAAGAAGTTGAAAAATGTCAGTGCAAAAAATGGTCGTCGGGCCATACGTTCGGGCGTGGTATTTATTGTGTTTTAGTGGGTGTTATTGTGTAAAACGTTGGTAAGTAAGTGTTTATTATGTTACAAGGGCCTATTGCAACTTTTTAGATAATCATTTGCTTGAAACAATGTCCCAAAATTATTTTATGAGCCAACAAAGTTTTCCTAATTTCGATTTCGTCAGCCGTCATTGAATGTATAATTGAAAATATGAATTTGACTCACCTATAATGTAAATATGGTCTTGGAAACATTAGTAGCAACGTATAATATAGTGATAATTCATTATTTCATTTATTCGAGGCATATATCTGCAGATATATTTATATTTCCACTATTTTCTAGTGAAGGTCAATGTCAACCGCCAGACCAATTCGGCGTAACTGTTTTTGAATCAGATTAGATTTGGTGTGAAAATCATGTTATAAGTGGATGTATTATAATTACTTAGTATCTAATGCAAGTGTGTATCTAATTGTTTGTTTGAAACAATACCATAAAACTACTCTTTTGAAGAAACAAAGTTATAGTCGGCGTCGCCTTTGTTTGATAAGAATTCTAATAATTTTCAATGAATTAGTATCTTTCTAAGGTCTTAAAAATCGTCAAAACTAATGATAATTCATAATTTCATATATTCCTGGCGTATTTATTCTATTTTTACTCATATTTCGAAGTTTTCTAATGTTGTTGTTTATATCACGTGACTGCCAATATTCAAACATGAGTATAACGACCACTAGACCGTTGGTCAAGTCGACAATAGTTTTCGATAGTATCGATAACTTTATTTTACAAAGTAAAATATTTCTGGGAGGTATTTGCCCAACAGTCGGACAGTACCTATGGGTTGAGAAAAAAAGTAGCATAGTAAAATCAAAAACATTGATCATTTCAGAAATGGAACGACGGTGAAAGGTGGTGACGTGCCCTACAATTTGGAGGAGCTGCTGAGGGAGTGTGGACGACGCAAGACGACGCGTTAGACCGGAGTACCTCGAGTTGGACGTGTCTGAGGGTACATGATGAGCCGGAATTCCTCGATGACTTGGAGAAACCGGCTTGTGAGGTAAATTGTTTTCATCATCTTGATTTAAATTACTGAATATGCTGTAATGAGACAAGTCAGTGATATTTCCGGGAGGTCTTTGCCTGTGGGATGGTATGGGTTGAGACAAAAAAGTATAGCATAGTAAAAACAAAAATATTATTTATTATTTCAGAAATGGAACATCGGTGAAAGGTTCCCTACAATTTGGAGGAGCTGCCCACTGTGCTGACTCGAAGGATGAGGGCTCGAGTTGGACGTATTTGAGGATGAATTGGATTAGTAGGAAGTATACGATGAACCGGAATTCCTCGATGACTTGGAGAAACCGGCTTGTGAGGTAAATTTTTTCATCATCTTGATTAAATTACTGAATCTGTAATGAGACAAATCAGTGAGACAATGAGACAGATTGCATAGACTTAATGTATTTTGTCAGTTATTACAATTATCCGCTTGCCGGCGCATCACCCTTTTAGGGTGGATGAAATTTTTATGCGTTGGCGGCTCATCACCCCTTTAGGGTGGATAGAATTGTGTCGTCATATTTTTGCTTATTGCTTTAAACCTCTGTGTTTTGGCTCGGTTCTCTTTGTTTTATATCTATTCATATAATAAAATTGAAAATAATTATAGAAGTATCCGTTGTTGAGTTTAGCATGTCTTTTGTCTGCATATTGTGCTGTGAAGAGTGATTGTTTTGTTCTGTATATTGTTGTTATTTTGTGTGAGATGATGAATGAGATCTGTCGCATATACTTGAAATTGTATTGTTTTGATACAAAATAGGTGTTTTCTCAGTTATTACAATTAGATTTTGTTATCTTCCAGCAATTCATCATAGTTACTCCCAGCGATCATTCAGATTTTTTTGGCAAATAATTCTACAATATATTAGCATTATAGTGTTTTAGTCCAATCAATAGATTTTTTGTAACTCGAAACCACTCGTACTAGTCGCCTGCGTCCCGCGCGCTTACGTCATCGTCGATAACGCCGCCGCCGGCCGCACATGTAAACAAAGACGATTTATGAGCTTGTTTCTGAGAAGGTTGCTTGAATGTTTTTACTACAATGTTGAATGAATAGGCCCTTTGAAATATTTTTTTTCGTTTGAGTGTATGATTTCAATGATTTGTTTCATTTATAGAATGTGAACATTGAGAATTTTTAGCTTATTAGACGTGTCTGTTTTTGAGTTTTATTTTGTTTGAGGTGTTGTGCCTTGAATTTTTAACTGGCTCGGCACAGACTCTCGGACTATACACGGCCTAAGGAGAGATGCCCCCACTATGCCCTTTTTTTTTGAGTCAAAATAATTGTAATAACAAAAATCTTTCATTTCATAGGCTGAGCCCGTCACGCGCTCTGCGGCCGCCTACGCCTACCCTTGCGGAAGATGCTCGTGATGTGTAAGTCATTATTTTTTGTGTGCTCAACTTTTTTATGTGTTTTGTTTGTATAAGAATGATGTCTACCCAAATATTTATACCCATACGTAAAAGTAATAAATCGTTTTTTATTCCTTACATACTCCGTATTGCGTAACATATTATGCCAATCGGTATATGAGGTATCTATGTTTTGTTTGTAACAGAATTATGTTTCCTCTAATTTTTTTATTATTATGTGAAAATATTCATTTGTATTTATTTAATTATTACGTGAATAACTTGCACAATATGATAAATTAAACATGTAGATCTATATTGTATTTTATTTTCCTTACTGTCCTTTTATTTTCGATAGGTACACATATTATCGATAATGTAGTGGTGTGTTCCCCACCCTACAGGATGTTTGTTATCAGAACAAATTTTATGACCACTTGAAACATAAATATTTCTTATCTTTTCCATGACAGGACGGAATGTGTGTACAGAAATAGATTTAGCACCTTGTCCTTGTTTGCTTCCAAATAAGATTCTAGTTTGAAAACCTAAATTATCGAGTGGAAATAGGATAAATCCTTCTTTTTAGTTTTTTCGTATTCAACAATATTCGTAGTATATTTTTTCGATTCATGATGAGAAATCAGTTGAAGAAGGTATAGGTAGTATCCTTGTGATATACTAATAAACGTGGCGTGAACTTTATGGTTCCGTGTGTCGACCAGTCCCCACTTATCTCGGGCAGCGAGCACACGTACCCCTAAAGTAGTTCATCTACTTACTGATAATTTGGTGGTTTTATTCTAAACCCTAACTAGTGTTATTAGTGAACACCACATTGGCGACGAGTAAAAGCGCAGTAAGTGAAATTGTAACTCAAATTATATCTGCTTACGGAAAATGGTCAGCAAAAATATTATAATTTTATTGTGTGTTAAAAAAAAAAAGAAAATGACCCTGTGGTCAATGTAGTCGCAATAGCGACTGCTAAGAATGAAATCATTTCTCAGTAGCAGTCACGAAGTTTGAAACTTTACTCGGTTGATATTAGATACACCTCTGCCTTACCCATCATGGTTAACCAGCGTGATGATACCACAAAATTAGTTGCTTTCGGTTGGTAATTAAGTGTTACTTATTTATCTATGCGCAATCTGCGTCGGCGACTGATGTAGGTTGATTTTAACATGTTTTCATGAGGTGTTTGTTAAAAAAACAAAATACAAACTAAACATCATATACCTACTCACATAACAAGTCACTAATATATAACTTGTTCAGTTACAAGTTCGTGGTTTGATTAATTCAATAACGACACGATCCGTTTCTTTATTTGACAAGAAATATAATGATAAATAAGTATAAATAATCAAAACACACCATAAAGCAACCCGAGGTATTGTTGACCAAATCCGTTCGCAAATAAAATGTGCCTATTGAAAGAAATTTCAATCAAAACCTAAGAGATTATGAAAACATTTTCTCAAAAAAGTACCTCTTCGACAACTTCGAAGCAATAGAGATAAATGTTACCTGTTGATTATGGGAACATTTTCTCACAAAAGTACCTCTTCGACAAACGTTGAAGCAATAGAGACAAATGTTATCTGTTGATTATGGGAACATTTTCTCACAAAAAGTACCTCTTCGACAAACGTCGAAGCAACAATAGAGATAAATGTTATCTGTTGATTATGGGAACATTTTCTCACAAAAGTACCTCTTCGACAAACGTCGAAGCAATAGAGACAAATGTTATCTGTTGATTATGGGAACATTTTCTCACAAAAAGTACCTTTTCGACGACGTCGAAACAATGATGTGAAAGAAATTTCAATCAAAAATCAAACACCAAGTTCCTCTTCGACCACGTCGAAGCAATGATGGAGATACCTACATGTTATCTATTATTAAAACTAAATAAAAACAAATGAGTTTCATGAAATCCATTAGGGCTATTGATCATTTTGGCTAAATGCATTTTGTGCTGTCATCAAAAAACAAAATAAGGAATAAATACGATGCAATTCAGTACGTTGCATTCGATTAAGTTGTAAATCGAACCCAGGACCCTAAGAACGTAAGGCAGCCTCATTACCGCTACGCCATTCGGGTCGTCAACATTCCCTAGCTCTGACGTCTATTATTCTTAGAGGCCACTTTGCATAGTTAACACTTAACAGGGACTTATAATATAAAGGACCCTTTGTGAAACTATCAAGCTACAGTTATTAATTTATTTAAGTGCCATGTTATCAGCACCCACAGAACTCTTTGTCATTGGCCGGAACAGACCAATACAAGGTTAAAATTTGAGACCTATTGGTTTCTTTTGTTAAAGCCAAAATAATAAGATATGGAGTTTGATTACTTTAAATTCAAAATTTTATTGTAGTTATGTTCTCGTGAAATTATGTAGTTTAAAATAATACAGATTTGTCGAGACAACCTTGAAATTCTCTTACTATAATAAATATGTCGATTTGGCTAAGTAAAGATTACATTGATTCTTGGTGATACAAGAAAATTATGATTGAATTAATCTCCAAAACTGTAAAAAGGCCGTTAAACTAGTTACACGATGGTCAGAATACAAAATGCAACAAATGCCTGCCTTAATAAAATTGACATGTAACCAAAAATCTCACTAACGAGATTAATCTTTGTTGCCGATATGGCCGTAAAGATCACAAAATGACAGTCAGTTGTTGAAACCCTGCAAATAATACAAATCGCATAAAATATGCTAAAAGGTCATAAACAGAATCATTACAAAAAGGACCAATAAAAGAAAAATAAAAAATTATCTCTCGTCAAATGACTAGAGTGGAAATGATACTGCCAAAACAGTAAAGTCTAAAACAATGTGCAGCAAGAATCACAAAAGTGATACTATGTAGTTCCAACTTGATTATGAACTTGAAATGAATGCAAATTGCATAAAATGTGGTTTCAATGGCCATAACCAAAAGTACTGCAGAAAAAGGGCTTACAAAAGAAATCACAAAAGTAATATTAGTTCCTGCTCTGTAATTAATGCAAATGGCATAAAATGTGGTTTCAAGGACCATTAACTAACTTTGCAAAACAATAATTCAGACAAATAACAACAGTCAAATCTTTTAGAAAAAAGAAACTCCATACTTACTCTTTTTAAATGTTTTACAAAAAATGTTTAGGTTAATACATCTGTAATGTTAAGTTTTTACATACAAACTGGAATACATATACTACAAAGGTACAAACTACTTATGCTAACATAGGTACACAATATTAAAATTTACACAATAACAGATTTATTAATTATTTTAGTATACATAATTCAGGTCCAAATATTGTAGGCATATACATTTCGTCTTTAATTAGTTTGAGTACAATTGTTACAGTATAACGTATTTAGAAATTCAGTAATTCATAATTTTAAAGTACAATGACATTGTTTTTGTTTTGAATTTAAACACATTTTAGATACTTTTAGTACCTGCACTATACTTGAATATTATTTAGCATTAAACTTACTTTCTTGCATTATGCCTAATTTTACAATACGTTACGAAACTTTAACGTTTTGTGATCGATAAATCGATAATCGTTTCAATTGGCCGGGGCCTCGATTCTGCTATTACGATAGTGTCAGAATAAGTGATCTTTGGAGTCACAATGATCAAGTTCTGTCAAGTTTTGACAAGTTTGGTAATCTACTAATATAATGCGGTCATTATGACTTCTCAATGAACAACCACTGACACTCCAAATTCAAAGAAATGTCATAGAATATTAATCTCGTACATGAAATCTGGCATGAATAAATGTTTGCAATTAGTGGTAGATTTCGAAAACCATTTGTACTAACGGTTTTATAATAATGGCAATACGAAAATGTCTTTTAAAACACAATTTTATTACGAGACCAACGACCGACCAATGATCGACCATTTATTTATTTTATTTAACAATTTATGTACACACTTATTACAGAAAATAAAAAAGGAACAGAAAATAGTACAAAGGTGATGACCATCCATCCTGGTGGTCCATTGTGAATTTAGCAGATTACGAACTTTAGCAAAATGACAATAGGATGAGAATGGAATCGTGTTGGAGTGACGAATTTATTAAAATAAGGCCCCAGTTTTCATTACCCTTATTTGAACCATCTTTGGGTGTTTATTACATGATGATCGTCACGTGGCGGTAGTCTTGCTTGACCAATATCGTCATATTTTTGTTCATCGTGTCTACATGTACATTTTCCCCAATCCCCATTCTCAACGAGTTAATTTTCTTCTATCTTCGTATTATAAATCTGTTTAACTTTTGAATGGTTGTATCAACTTCGAGATCTGTTTATGGTTATTTATTCTCCGAAGAGTCTCCCGTAAAACAGCCCTGGTAGTGTTTTATTATTCTGTGTAGTGGAGGTGTACTATTATAGATCATTAAGTACTTTAACAGATTATCGTTTCATTTTTGCAATGATTGATTCACAACTGCTTAATGAAGAATATCCCTGTTGTACATTTCAACTTAGCTCTTTGGTGAGTAAGAACTCTTTGGCTGGTAATGGACCTGTTTATTCCTTTTTCCAATTCAGAATGTCTCGAACTCTTGAGACTACAAAATTGTCTGTCAAACTCAGATTATACCCTTGTAGGATTTCAGTTAAGAGAAGATTGCTCAATACCTTTACCGTATCCTGTATATGTAGAGATAAAGAATGATTTACTTTTCAATCTCATTGTTCCGACTGTAATAGTCTATAATCACAAAAAGATAATCTTCACCTGGCAGTGGATACAAAAATCAAAGCATTACTCCTATCAACAGCTGAAGGAAGTTCACGCCTTTCAACAGTTACAGCTAAAGGATTTAGGCCTGAGACTAAACCTATCTGATTGTCTGGTGGCCCATATCGGACACCAAGCCATTGCGCATAGTCTAGCCTTCAATGTCTTAGTCGGCAATGCTCTACTACTGTTTTATTCAGGCATTATTTTTTTCTCAAACCAGTGAGATTAAGAGTTTGGTTGCTCTTTAATAAAACGGTTTCATGAGTTTCATGTTACGTTCATGTTTAATTTTCATGAGTAACATGTCACCAAAGTTCATGTTTACACTTTTTTTTTTTTTTTTTTTTTTTGCGTCTTTAAAATGAAACTTCATATTCAATCATTTTAATTGTCCTTTGTTTTGTTTTTTTTTTCTTGCCATTGAAAGCCCCATATTAAGTCACTCTCAAAGTTTACATTTTGTGACGGATTTTAACCTAGGCTGGAAGCCTGCCGGGGTTGCGGGCCTGTTCGAAAGAGATACCGTGGCCCCGGAACGTAAAAGGCGAGGAAGGAACATGGATGGTTTTTAGTCAGTAAGAGTCTGACACTCCCTCCCGCTCCGCCCAGAGTGGGGGGGGTCATTTGATGATTTCAAAAACATTTTATATTGATATCTGTTCATAATAACACGGATGATCGTTTACAAAGTCATGCGTTGAACGGCATAATTCCAATATGACAGTTCAACTTATTAGAACTTTGAATTGGAATCTTGTAAGAATTTTGTATGTAAGACTCCTAAAAAAACACTGTCATTATATTACATGTATATTCGTTATATTAGTTCTAAAGTTTCGTGTAAATTGATTCAGTAGTTTTACCAAAACAAAATAAAATACGACAACAGATCTAATTGCGACTAGTTCTCTCATTCTTTATGCTATTTTTAATCCTAAAGTAGTTATGAAATAACTGTTTATATTGTAACACAAGGCCTCGTTATTCAAGAACACGAAACTGTTTACAGTTTGAGATAAGAGTTAGTAGAACTCGAGCTATAAGCATTATAGTCGGCGCGGCCACTTGACGCGCGCGATGACGTAATTGAGAGGCCGAGTTGGGGCGGTGTCATATTTCTGACGGCTGTTGACAGGTTAAGGTATTTATGTATGGGTCTTTGTTACCTGAAATAAATGGTTTATTATTATTATTATTAAGTTAAAAATAAAATACGATAACTAAAATGTATTAGGGTAGCTAAATAGAATATAGCCCTCTAAGAATCTTTTGGCGCTAATATCTATACTTTTCAAATTCCACCAACAGCACCTCCATCTTTTGAGCGCCAAAAGATTCTTGTACGTTATTATCACCACAGATTATAAAAAGGTACAGAGTCCATAAGTTCATAGAGTAGAAATCTGTGTTTTTCTTCTAGATGCTGTTACAATTTTCAGAGCGATCTTGCCGAATATTATTGTAAGGCAGGGTTCCCACTACGCCGGACCGGCAGATCTGCCGCGCCGGTAAATCTGCCGGAAGGGCTAGTGGCTGTACAATTTGTATGAAGCTATTCACATTATCCCGGGTCCGGCATTTTTGCCGAGCCCGGCATTTTTACCGAGCGTTTTGTCACTACGAATTGCCGGTAGAACGACCGGCCCCGGAGTAATGTGAACGAGTTTGTGCCGGTATCTGTCCACCGCTCGCCCCGCTCGTGCTCCCCTCGCCCCGCCCGTGTTCCACTCACGTCATTCGGCTCGCATTTTCTGGTAAAAGTAGACGTTTAGCATGGATATTCAAGCAGAAATTCTTTGATTCGTCTCTTCTAAGTTCACCCATTAATGTTTCAAATGTTCCAAGTGAAAATCTTTCCCTTAAAATAGGGTGTACCCAATGTTTTCTTTTATTTTGCCTTCTATTAAGATACCACCACAACACAACAATTTCGTCGTCCATTGTGCGCGCAGTTTCAAATTCAAGTACTTGACTGTCTGAATTTCTTCCGGGATCCGATGCAATGTGAACACTCTGTCCGGTGTCCGGTTTCCGGCAGATCTGCCGGCCCGGCGTAGTGGGAACGCTGCCTAACAAACTATATTTTGATAATTTAGCCCAAATAGCCCCTATAAATTATATCTACGTATATTTCAAATTATATAATTAAGAAAATATAACAATAAATACGGAATTAAATTGTCAAAAATTACACTATTCAACAAAACAATTGCCATGTCTAAATAATTAATATCAATTATCATAAAGGTGCTTTTAAAACAACTGGTGTATTCAACATGTATGTAACCTACGTATATTATGAACCCTATACACAAACGCTATTTTAAACAGCGGGGTAATGGCTCGTACACATAAATACGATACGACATCGCATCGTACTACGACGCGGCATCGTCCACGATGCTACGTCGTATCGTGGGAATCTAGGTTTGAAGTCCAACCGTCAACCGAAAAAAAGATGTATCTTCTGCGAACACTGCAGATATAACTGCTGATATAGGCTCCCACGAAACGACGTCGCATTGTGCACGATGCCGCGTCGTATCACGATGCGACGTCGCATCGTGTCTATGTATACGAGCCGTAATTGCATGAAACTGATATCAGCTGTTTCTCTTTCAGTTCATTTTTGTCTTCCATTTGGCAACATGTATCAAAAGAGAAAAATACATTCTGATTTTCACTGAGCGTTTCTGAATATCGGGTTTTTATCGAAATATAATGTTGTATAGCACACATGTACACTATTAGAAAAATGTTCTATTGTAATTTTTATTTGTTACTTTTTTAATAATAATAAACTCATTTAAAAGAAAAAACCAAGTAGCTATACAAAAAAATATACTATGTTTCCCAATTTTAAAATGACGATCGTCATACTTGTATCTATATTTGTTGTAAAAATATAATGGATGGACATTGCCAGTAATAAAAATCCAATCTATATAGTGATACTCTCTCGGTCGATCATGAAACAATGTTGTTTTGTTGCGAAAGAGATGGAAATATTTCTACTTTGTAGTTCTGTTTCTCTCTCGCACTAGTTCGAGACCTACTATCTATTAGTAGGGCTCATTGATGGTAGGGCTCGAACTCTCGGCAGAAAATATCTCGAAGCTAGTTCCACGATCGACCGCTAGAGGCGCTGCAGTTGTCTTACCTAAACGAAGTCTTGCAGCTGTAAATCAATTAAAATCCTACGACCATTATTCAAGATGGATCTTAGCTACTAAAATGTTCTCGTCAAATAGTTCTAAAGTCACAATTTATACTTAACTGAAGTTGAATGACGCGAAAGATATTTTTTTGTAGATACTCTAGAGTTGTCTACTGTACATTGTGACATGCTTGTAATTATACTATTTGAAATAAAGTTGTTAATTTAAAAATTATATGTCTTATTTGTTAATGCTCTTGTTAGTACGGACTGTGTGACAATCAAGGACGGTTTTGCAATAATGAGCCGGATATGGCTATATAAGCAAAGTCGACTTCATTGTCATGAAATAGGTTTGCGTTTCCACCGAGAAAGTTTAGACGTCTGATTCCCATCCCAAAAGAGAAATAAAACATGAATAAGCCGAACAAGCCCATTTTTATTTATTTTGCCCGCTCTTTTCTTTGAGGTTCGAAATTCTTTTCTGGATAATCCGCAGTTCGTGGACTATGTAGGCTCTACTATTATTATGCCGATCTTGCTCCACTTTTGTGGGAACGGCAGGGACTTTATCCAATAAGAAGGCTGCCAGACCAGACATATCGGACTGGGTCAAAAAAACACAGTTCATAGTGATGATCACATAAAATGAGTGTGCATCGATTAACTGTCAAAAGTTTAGGTTCTACAGACTACAATTTTACAAATAGAACTAAAACAATAAATGAAGAAAATGAAGACTAAAAGTAAGTAGGTACATACAAAGACGAAAATGGGACACCTTAGCGACAAAGTTATCCTACGCATCATCGGATCTTTCGGAAACGTGCCCATTTCTAGTTATTTTTAAATAACAGCCGTAATCTTTGATTTTGATCCTACTAGATAATGTATCTCTGATTCTGCTGCCCACCAATAAGTAAATCACCGGAAACAAGTTTTCGTGACTTCACAATTTTGACAATATTCTCTTTTGATCGTAAACATAATCAATTTCTGAACGAACTGTCAATGATGGAAAATGTCAATTTTAATTTTTAAAGATAACCTCAAAACATATTTTCTTCGATGAAAAACTAATAATATTTACTGAAAAATGAGTGGAAGACTCATATTACGGTCTTTATACCGTAGTTTTAAAACAAAAGCACCTTTGGAACACAGTTTCCTTCCCACAAATAGATTATACGTCGGTATATTTCAAGTTTCGTGCAATGGTTATTGTACCAAACCAGCGGCCGATTTTGTGGAGAAGAAACACTGTAATATTGGAACTATTGGTCATGTAGACCACGGTAAGACTACCCTGACTGCTGCTATAACGAAGGTATTGGCGAACGATGGACTGGCACAGTTTGTCTCATATGACGAGATTGATAGAGCGCCAGAGGAAAAAGCAAGAGGTAAGAGGGTTTAATGTATGTTGTGTTCATAATATCGTCATTTAAAATGTTCTCAAACAATGTGGATGATATCCTGAAAAACGTAGGGCGAAGTTTATAGGAATGTTTACTTTTTACAAAAAAACAAAACTATATTGGCCAAGGTTATCCTTAAATACTAGAAGTTTTGTGATAACACTTCAACAAAGCAAACCGACCTTACAACCAATCCTTTTACGGTTATTTTACCATAAATACATTTTTTTTAACTACTAGCTGTTTAGATTGCAAACTTTATTTAAATATCCCTTGAACTGTCTTAACCAGAAGAAGAAACACATTTAAGATTACAGTGGAAAGAGGCACAGAATTAGTGTTACAATTTTTTTTTTTTTTTTATTAAGTCTGCCTTTTTGGTTGGGTGCGAGGGCATGAGATCTTTCGTTTAATTCCTGCTATCAACCAGGCACAAATCAGACTCCTGGGTGCTACTTAAAAATGAAATTCCTGATGGAAAACCGAATGACACTGCCCAACCCGGGAACTGAACCCAGGACCTCATGCTTAGCAGACGTGCTTGCAACTAATAGATATGTGAGGCAGTCCCTTAATTTTTGTTTTTAAATTTACAGGCATAACAATAAACGCAGCACACATCGGTTACAGCACAAAGTTACGTTCATATGCACACACAGACTGTCCAGGACATGCAGACTTTATTAGAAACATGATATCGGGAGCCTCTCAGATGGACGCAGCCGTACTTGTGGTGGCCGCTAACGATGGACCAATGCCACAGACAAGGGAACATCTATTGTTGGCTAAACAAGTCGGGATACAGTATATATTGGTGTTTATTAATAAGGCTGATTTAGTCGATAATGAGGTGAGTTTAATATGTTTTTATAGACTGTCCATGAAGCAAACACAAAACTTAAATAATAACCAGACATGACTAACAAAAACAAAAAAAAAATTGACCATGTTTTATTCATTTATTGTATGTAATTCCAGTGGCATGCTATTTGCATGCCCTTGATGATGACATTTTGTCATCACATGATGACAAACTGTCATCATCTGCCTAGCCTTTTCCCAACTATGTTGGGGTCGGCTTTCAGTCTAACCGGATGCATCTGAATACCAGCATTTTACATGGAGCTGCCTATCTGACCTCCACAGCCCAGTTAATACTGGGTAATACGATACCACTTGGTAAGATTGGTTGTCAAAGTTTTTGCGCCATTGACTACCTGTAACAACTGCCAAAGATGGACAAATGAGAGCCGGGACCAACAGCCTAATGTGCTTTCCGAGGCACGGTAGAATCTCGGTATGTAAAGGTGGTCACCCATCCACAGACCAACGACATGGGCGCCGCCCGCAAATTTGGCGGCGGCGGCGTGCTGTTGAATTTAGTCCGGCGGCGGCGTGGCGGTGCGGGCGTTTGGAGAAGGTGTTAAAAATTAAACTACAGAATATCACTAAGTAAAAGCTCGCTTTATAAATTGTAAAACAAAAAAAAGGGCTTTATTCCTCCATGGTCTCGGCCATGACCACTATATCGTCGGCAAACCGAAGTTGAGTAATGTTCTCGATATTGACGGTGATGCCTAGCCCTCACCAGTCCAGAACCTTGAAGACATCCTCCAGTGCAGCAGTGAACAGTTTCGGAGATATGACGTCTCCCTGTCTTACACCTTGCTGCAGAAGGATAGATTCCGGGGCTTGGTCCTGAAGTCTGACTGACATGTTGGCGTTTATGTACAAACACTTCAACCAGTACTGGTAGTCAATTTGGCACCGTTGGGGAGACTGCAGTACAGCCCAGGTCTCGATCAAATCAATAATCGTAGTCCACAAACGCTAAACAGAGAGGCAAGTTATACTCTTCGGTCTTCTGTATAACCTGCGTATGTATGTGGTCCACGGTGCTAAAGCCTTTTCGGAAACCGGCTTGTTCTGGTGGCTGGAAATTGTCAACGCTGCGCGCGAGACGATTCGGGTCACGGCTTATAACTGAGAGAGACATGGCTTATAAGTGAGATGGGCCTGTAATTCTTCAATCAGGCATTGTCGCCCTTCTTGAAGAAGAGTACCACCACACCCCTGCACCATGCCTGTGGCGTTTTCCCCGCGAGTATGACGAAATTAATTACAGCTTCTAATTGGCCTTAAGTATCGGTTTTCCACCCGCCTTCAGGAGTTCGGCCGTAATTCCGTCATCACCCGGTGCCTTGTTGTTTTGTATCTGTTTCAGAGCCATCCTAATCTCGTACAGTCTGACGTCCGGGATGTCTTCGGTATAGTGTTGGGTCAGTCTTGCTCTTGGGTCGTTTGCCAGGTCGACAACGGGTTTCCTGGTTGACGTGTACAACTGTCCATAGAAGCGGTCGATCTCCATCAGTAGCTCTGGTTTGGCAGATAAGATCCTGCCATCGTCGGTCTTCAGTTTTGTGAGCTGGCTCTGCCCAATAGCCAGATCTCTTGAAAATACTTCGGAACCTTTGTTCCGCTCGATCGCGTCTTAATACGTTCGGTATTAAAGCGGCGGAGGTCGCTCTTCAAGAATTTAGAGACCCGTCTATTGAGCTGCCGGTATTTCAACGCCTCGTCTGAAGACTACAGGATCATCTCACGCCGGTCCTTCATGAGCTTGAGAGTTTCATCGGAGAACCTCTTTTTCTGATCTTTACGACGTGTGTCTTGAAGAACTTAGACTCGGTCGTGTAGACAGTTTCCACGAATCCATCGTTGTATTCGTCCACTGAGCTTCATAGGCACTCGAAACGATTCTGGAGTTCAAGCTGAATGCTCTCGGGTTTTGGATTTGGATTGTGCTGGCATACCCTCGAGTATGACGGAATGAAATAGCTTACATAGCTATAGTACCGATTTTCCACTCGCCTTCAGGAGTTCGGCCATAATTTCATCATCACCCGGTGCCTGTTTCAGAGCCATCGCCACTGTTCGACATTGTTCCCTCGAAAGTTTGCTTGAGGAATGATGAGGAACCATTGGTGTATTCGGGAAAATCATCCTATTTTACAACTTCTCGCACATAAGATACAGAGATTTTACTCACACCAGTATTTATTAAACTTGTCATTTCAATACTTAACGTGGTAAAACCGGTGAAAAACTCAAACAAAATGACATATACGAGCCGAACTCACGCCGAGCGGTAAATAGCGGCGACGGCGGGCGCCCATGTCTCGACCTAGGCAAGCACGACTTAACCTAAGGCGCGGGTCATATACAATTGGCGCGGCGCTGGCGCGGATGCGGGTGCCCGGGGGGCGAGGTAATGGCGCCACTTCCTCGCCCCCCGTGCACCCGCGCCACCGCCATTCGCCATACCCCACTCGTGTTTGTCCCGCGCCTAAGGATCGGCCCGAGCGGTTGTAATTATTTAGCCACAAGCTCCTCAAAATGTGGAGAATTAATTGTGACGACAAAATGTGAAGAACTTTATTATAAAAAAAAACAATATCTAAGTATGTACCTTTTACCCATGTTTGCAAAGAATACATTATATGATTTGAATAACCCAAGCTATCGAATAAAACGACTTTTTTTTATTAAAACTGATTCTAAGTTTATCTAATCTTATCAACAATGAAAATTCACATGATGCTTGGAGGGGGGAGGAGTGATAGCCTAAAACTTCACGACTTATCACAAAGGGTGAGGGGAACTATAAAGGAGGCCTAAAAAACCTCACGTTATTAAAGGATTGCCCCTAATCTGATCTGAATGGATAGATGAATGGCTAATAGATCATTATGCTCTATGGCACGCTGCTAAAACTCAAATAATTATGTTCCAGTTACTAGAACTAGTAGAAATTGAGATGAGAGAACTTCTGTCAGACTTTGGTTACGATGGCAACACAGTGCCCATGATTGCTGGATCAGCGTTAAAGGCATTGAATGGCGATGAATCGGAATTTGGTAAGTAACCAGTATTTTTAGTAGTATCTTAATTTTCTTGAATAGTACGAGTACCTAGTCAAATCGCTTTCAACAGGCAAAACAATGGGGACTATCGCGCATGAATTCGCCGCGAGGGGCGCTCGTGTAGAGTAAGGTCTCCCAAAATGTCAGATGTTATAGATTGTTCACGCAATGCGCTTTTTTTATCACGTACTTTTACTAATATTAGCAACTGTGGTTCAGATTGAGCCATTCCTGATTGATAATGCCTAAATGATTTTAAGTAAGAAGTTTGATTTTCAACATCTAATTTGTTAGTACTTGGAGGAATACATATTTTTAAATATTTGATGCTTGCTCATTTTAGGGGCAATATTGTAAATATGAATCAAAAGTATGCACAATGTACGCAATAAAATATTTTTCTTATGAAGTTATTGGTACTTTAAAGTATCAAATAGAATGAATAACAGGACCTTACTCCCCAGTGGCGCCATCTGGTGAACTCAAAAACGATACCTAGCCTGCAATTGTAGGTAAATTACAGCTATCCATGGAGGAGCTAGTGGCCAAATAATAACACCTGCTTGGACCACCCTAAGCAAGCACAGATCAGGCATTTTAGAGATGGTCAGCCCTCCACTCACAAGAGAAAGGAAAACTACCAATGCAAATTTTGAATCAACCAAAGACAATATCTAAAATAGAAAGCAAAAAAAATATAATGCTATCTCGCGACTTTGATAAAGAAACAAATGTCAGTAACTTAGGAAATGATTTGCAATTAAATATTAATATAATAAATTAACTTTCCAGGCGTACCATCAATACGAAAGCTCCTATCAACCATGGACGAATACGTGCCCCCCATCGTTCGGGACCTAACCTCCCCCTTTCTAATGCCCATAGACAATGCATTCACGGTCCCAGGTAGAGGGACCGTTGTCGTTGGCACTATTAAAAGAGGTATTATGAAGAAAAATGCTGAAGCTGATTTGTTGGGCTTTGGAAATAATATTAAGACTACTATATCTGATGTTCAGATATTTAAGAACAGTGTGCCTGAGGTATGCAATTAATAATTATATGTAAATATTTTTTTAAGTAAGCTTTGGCAGATCAACGCCAGATCGAGTTCATGGAAACAATTTTTTTTATTCTTAAAAAGAAAAACATTAATTATTTATAATTACTTCTGAAAATACAGAATTATTTTATTATCATTGCTTTTCAGGCATTAGCCGGGGACAACGTAGGAGTCCTACTCCGCGGCATGAAGATGAAATCAGTTGAAACAGGCATGTTGCTAACAGCGGCAAAGAGTTGTTTCCTGAGCAACCATTACAAAGCTAAGATATACTTCTTGACGAGGAACGAGGGAGGCAGGAGAAAGCCAATATTTTCTAAGTATTCCCAGCAAATGTTTAGCGGTACCTGGAATATTGCGGTCAGGATTGATTTAGGTAAGCATTGAAATCAAATTTTCTTTCAAAATTGTTCCTAGACCTTTTTGAACTTAGAGGGTTGTATTGATGATTATAGTTCTGTTACTACATACGTCTTACAGTCGCGAACGATAGCGGGAAAAATGTAGGAAAATTGTAATTTTGCAAGCTACCCTTTGTTTTCCCTGGGCGTAGCGGGAGGGAGTGCCAGACTTTTACTGACTAAAACCCATCCATGTTCCTTCCTCGCCCTTTATGTTCCGGGGCCGCGATATCTCTTTCGAACAGGCCCGCAACCCCGGCAGGTGCAAGCTACCCTGACGCTTTCACCTTAAAATGCCTAAACAGGGTGATTGGTAAACGGGCCTTGAAATGGGTGATAGTAGACCTTATTTGCAATAACTTAGACCACGATAACTAGGGGTCCAAACTGGGTGTTTTCTTTGAAATCTCCACCTCTACACCATAATGTGCTGCTTGCCAGAAATCTACGCTGTTCAGGATGTCAAACTAATACTGACACAATTTAGCCATCTACATCTATTTTGTGATTATAAAATTATTCTCATTGTTCCAGATCCTTCACTCAACATGATGATGCCCGGGGACCATGGGGAGGTCTACCTAACACTTCTAGAAGAGATGGTCATGACTGTAGGCCAACCTTTCACCGTCAGGGAGAACAATGTGACTGTAGCCACAGGGATCATCACCGAAACGATGTCATCAATCAATGTGCCTAAAGGAAAATTAGGAAAGGTTGTTTTGAAGCTTGAAGAATGAGTGTATTGTAACTAGTTGTTTGTAGATATTGTTAATAAATTATTTATAGAAAAGAATGTGTTTCTCTTTACTAATAGTACCTATCTTAAGGTCGAGGAACGACTTTAACCTTTTGGACGCCATTGTCACATATACGTGACAAGCAAGCGCGTGCCCTGTACGCCAAACGACACAAATATGTGACAAAATAGTAGATGCAATTGTGGCTTAGCGTGGAGGGCACGCGCGTGCGTTTATGCTGTGGCGGTCAAAAGGTTAACCGTGAAAAATTCGTTCCTCGACTCTTATGAACTTGGAGGGTTGTATTGATGATTCTGATGATTATAATTCGAAATTCAAATTTTCTTACGTTTTTTCAATTTGCAGGCCGGTGCTAGGTTTTATGTTGATTAAAATATTGTTCGCGACTGGACGTATGTAGTTACAGAATCGTAATCTATCTATACTTATAATAAATCTGTAGAGAGGTCAATTCTGTACATGAAATATATTTACAAAATAACTATCGACAAAAATTTTACTGATTGCATTTTTGGCATCAGTATCGATCACTAATCACCCCCGATTAGTGATCGATACTGATGCCAAAAATGCAATCAGTAAAATTTTTGTCTGTCTGTCTGTCTGTATGTTATTTATAGAAAAAAAAACTACTCGACGGATTTTAACGAAACTTGGTACAATTATTCTACATACTCCTGAGCAGGTAATAGTATACTTTTCATCACGCTATCATTAATAGGAGCAGAGCAGTGAAAGGAAATGTTGGGAAAACGGGAGAAGTTACTTGGTTTTTTTAGCTTCCGTCGCGTGTGCAGCCTTAATGGTTAAAGCTACATAGAAATCATGTATAACGGAAATATTTCACATAAAATTATATAAAAAATATCCCAAGACAGCATATGTCTATCTTTTATAGTTGACTCCCAATAACACGTGTAACTCCCGATAGCTTAGCAGTTCGGAGATTCGTTATTATTATATTTGTTTACTCTTACGTTTATATCATCACGCTATGACCCACATAAAACATAGGATACATTTTATTCCGGTAGTAAGATCCCATGGGACAATAATCAAACTTCACGCGGGCGAAGCCGCTGGCAGAAGCTAGTCTATACTAATATTATAAAGCAGAAGAGTTTGTTTGTTTGGTTGAACGCGTTAATCTCAGGAAGTACTGGTTCAAATTGAAAAAATATTTTTGTGTTGGATAGTCCATTTATTGAGGAAGGCTTTAGGCTATATAACATCACGCTGCAACCATTAGGAGCGGAGCAGGAATGAAAATGTTGCAAAAACGGGGACTTTTTTTCCTTTCGTTTTTCTCTCTTATGTGACGCAGATGAAGTTGCGTGGGTCAGCTAGTCAAACTCAAACTCAAAAACTCAAAGCATTTATTTCAACTAGACCATTACGGCACTTTTGAATGTCAAATTACAAATTAAATCAAAGCTACAGTCACAGTCACAAGGCATAATAACTTGAGAAAGTACTGTAGTTGCCCATTCCCTAGCGTAGATCTCTATGGAGAAGAACGGGCAAGAAACTCCATGGACACTCTTTTTAAATCAATATATTGTTACAAAATCTTGGTTACATCATTCATGTGTGATTATACATATATGTGAGAACGATGTAGAAAGACGTGCACATTAAGAGCGTCCAGAGAAAAGATTAAATCAACAGTGTAAAAAAAAAAGAAATTAAAATTAACCATGGCAGCTAAGAGATGACCAGTCCCAACTGACAGCGCCCGTTCACGAACATGACGCATGTATCGGCGCCATTCAACTCGACCATATTGAAGGGAGCTAAATGACCCGACACACCCGCCACCATCAGCGAGACATTTGAGTGAGCATGACAATCTCTCAGCCGCCAAGGCATATTCAAGTCAAAAAAAAAGAAAAAGATAACTAAATGTAAATGGTGGCTTTACAGTACATAGAACTCACACAAAAGTGTTATGCAGTTATATAATACTACGAGATGGAATCTATACAATGCAAGGATATTTTACAATCTTCTGCAACTTCCACAATAACGTAACCTGGGAATCAGTTAGTTTGCCTATGGTTGTGGAGCAGGACCAGCATTGAGCCAAGCATTTTTATCATTAATGTAATCCCCCAAATTATAATGTGCTTGCCTACATAGTGTGCGTTTTATACAAGATTTAAATTTCGTCTCATTCAGTTGTAGAATGTGAGGAGGTATTTTATTGTAACATTTTAAACAGTACCCCATGAAAGATGAATCTACTTTAGCAAGCCTGAAACCTGGCTGAACGAGTTGGTCCCTATTTCTAGTATTATAGTGGTGTCTGTCACCTCTTTTACTGAATAAATGCAGATTTTTCCTAACGTACATGATGTTTTCATAGATGTATTGGCAAGGTACTGTCAAGATGTTAATTTCCTTAAACAGTTCTCTCAGAGAGTCGCGTCTACGTAATTCGTATATGGCTCTGATTGCTCTTTTCTGCAGAATGAATATAGACTCGATGTCTGCCGCACGTCCCCACAGTAAAATACCGTATGACATAATACTATGAAAATAACTGAAATAGACTAGCCTCGCGGTATCAATATCAGTAAATTGACGGATCTTTCTAACAGCATATGCAGCTGAGCTCAGCCGTCCTGCAAGAGATGTTAAATGAGGACCCCATTGTAGCTTTGAATTTTTGAGTCATCAATACAACCCTCCAAGTTCATATAGGTCTAGGGACTACTTTTTCAAAGTCAAAATTGTTCTTCAAGCTTTTTGAACTTGGGGATTGTATTGACGATTATAATTCTACGGAACGCAATCGGTTAAGAGATTTCCAGATTAGTCCCACTCCAGTTCAGCTCCGTCTCCACTGCAGTTTGTATCGAAGAGGTGTGTTTTCCGGGGTTGATGAAATGTGGACGGCAGGGATGATTGTTTCTCCACGTTTTGCATCTCTAAAGAGGTTGTATCATCATCTGCCTAGCCTTTTCCCAACTGTATTGGGGTCGGCTACCAGTCTTAACGTATGCAGCTGAATACTTTACCAGTATTTTACATGAAGCGACTTACTATTTTACTCAGGTCATTTATCTTAAAAAAAAGTTTTAGGGCTCTTTAACAGCCATTTTCAATAACTTACTAGCCGGTTTCGGTAGGTTGCCATTGCTGTCTGTTTGACATTTTGCTTACTGGATGGTTAGAAACAAAACATTATAGAAAAAAGCTTCCTTTGATTTATCAATGAATCAAGTGACAGGTAGGTGACACGGATAGGATATTCTTTGTCGCAACTAGTGCGGCCAACGCACCTGTACAACACTGTTTTAGATGGGGCCGGTGTTTCGTACCTGACTACCTAGGTACCTACTCTGAGAAGAAACATTCGAAAAAAACTCAAGTCATAGTCTCTTTTGAAGTCCAGACATAATCTTGCTCAATAATTCACATGAGGATCATGTAGATATTAGTGTCTGAGATGGTCTTTTGAAGAAGGAACGACACAGATTTGAGTGAACCTGTCCAGTCAGTGCATCTGTCAGTTATTGTGTAGCTCGACTTATAACACAAGGAGCTTAACGTAACAACGAACAATACCAAAGAAAGGACATTTGGGTAGGTCGCTTATAGAACTCTAAACTGCCATACAGTTGAGGGGAATAAAAATCTAATGTATAAAGCTTCTAATTTATTGTAGCGGCACTACAATATACGAGATCCCGAGAATGGCAGTAGCCCACCAGACATGACACCCGGTTGGTTGGAGGGTCATCCCTTTTCTATGGGGGATGAAGAACAGGGTGTAATCTTCATCCCCCATAGATAATTAGATAATTTCTAGTCTTTTTTTCCATAATTGCACCTACTGTGTATTATCTCTGCATCACCCTAAGGTAGACTGGTAGAAAATGCCTTAGGCATTAAGTCCGCCCTTGTACAGTTTTAATTGTGCATAAAGTTTTAATAAATAAATAAAGGAGAATCCTCCAACCAGACGGGTGTTATGTCTGGTGGGCTATGGCGGGTTCGTATATATGCTCTTAAGTCGCGGAGAATGTTGCTTGCCTGATGTAGGAATCTACGCTAAGAAGCCCTGTATTCGGCACGAGTTGCCAGTGCCGTCGAAGAAAGGCAAGGGAGTAGGCAAAAGAACTAAAATTAAGTAAATAAAAATCATATTATTTTATATTTAGTTTTATTTCACCTCTCGGCGCGGTGATGCCGCCACCATGACGGCACTGGGATCGCTTGGGATGCCGAAGGACGCACAGGCCTCTGCTTCGGGACTTCCAGTGCTCGAAGCGGCAGTCTGCTGCAGTGCCGCCACCGTAGGTCCCATAGGCGACGCTCAATTTGCGCCCCTCGCTACAACACCACCCGGTGCTCCTGTGTTCTCATCCTTATGTAGGTATCTAAAATGGGAAATTGAAACTTTAGTATAACTCAAATTTCATTAACGATCGAGTTAAGGAAACATGTAGGTTATTTTTTGATGACAATGCTTGTAATAATAATATCAAGAGACGACCTGCTCACGAGTCACGCCGTCGGCGGTTGCCGGCGCTTGTCAGCGCTAGTTCGGCACAAAGTATAGAGACTGCCTGCGCCAACCACCTGCGTAGACCGGTGCCGATTATCGCTGGCAGGTCGGCGCCGCCCGGCAGCAAGCGTTCTATGTGTAGGTACTTATACGATACCACACTTTTATACACGAATGTTTATAAAACACCAAAGAATACTTACTTGGTAATGACATGAGCCAGAATCCACAGAATAAAAAAACATTTTGTTGTAATTAAAAAGTTCGTGTTCTAAAAGTTAACAAAAAGTTTTGACACACAACACAAATAAATCAACTTGAGGTCTTGAGCTTTCAAAACTTTTGTAACAATGGCAAACCTTCATACAATACAGCCCATGGATGGTCAAATAAAACATGTCTGGCATTCCGGATTTCCGGGAGCGACAAGTGTTTACGTCACTATTCAGTTGCCACTTATTGCAACAAAACACAAAATTATGGAAACATTTTCAATCACCATTCTGTTAAAAAAAATATAAATTGCATTTAAACTGTTGTTTTCGTTTGCTTGACCAAAAAAAATAATTAAGACGTAGCAGAGAGCATTGATCTTTTCACTCTTGTTCTCTGGGTGAGTTCACAAAAGCCACTATGTAGAGAATATGTTATGATAAATAATAAAAATGTAATTATAGCCACACTATTGAATTAGGACAATCCTGTAATGATAGTGATGATGAGCGAATAAACAAATAAAAACACGTAATTATTAATTAAAACTTCAATGTTTGATCGGATTCGCACAGGGATTATAGGTCGTTAGGGAGTTATTCTTTCACACTACTGGTAACACTGAAACGGGCTGTCTCATTGACATTTCGCAAATTCGTCGTGTCTCGTATTCTTTTCTAACACATGTGCCTGTCTCGCTCAGTGCCAGTAAAACAGTGATTCCAATAGAGTACAGTAACTATTAGGCTGGTTTTATAGTCACGCCGCTAGACGCGCCGTTGGGCAGAATTTGTATTGGAGTAGTAGGTAGTAGCGTTTCAAATTCTGTCCAACGGCGCGTCTAGCGGCGTGACTATAAAACCAGCCTTAGAGGGAAAGAGTGACAACTCTGTGGTAAAAGCATGTATGGAATGTGCTGCCACCTTGAGTTTGGTGAGTGAACTAAAGTTCTGATTTACACAGGCTTACCTAAGTTAAGTGTGCGTGTGTATTCATACCTTTTCGTATGTGCAATTTATTGGGCAATTTCGCCCATTGTCCTTTTTAGAGGTACCTAAGTTCATGATTTTTTTCTATCGAGTAAAATTAATTGCATTATGTTTTGAAAACACTCATACTAGCATATATATCCTGAAGAATATCATATATTTTTCTGGTTTTGTTGATTGCAGTGTATCATATATTTTCAGGCATTTTAAAACTCACGTTTAGCTCCTGTAGTCGCATTAAGCACCTCGTTACGATGCCACAGGTATCGTTTAGCGCTATGTCAACCTCTTTAGCGTGGGTGGCTGGATGCCACACCGGGCATGCGAACTCCCCAGCAGAAAAATACATTGTTTGCCGGCAGTGAAACGTATGTCAGTTGTCTAGGGCCGAGGGTGATATCCAGGTACTTATGGGCCCGTTCCCACTGTGTCGTGACGATTAATTTATCGTGTTTTAGTTGGCGAAAGTCTTGGACGACAGGTTTCATCCTATTGTAATGTGAACATATCGATTTAAGGGCCCGGTGAAGCATGCGTAGTTCATACAAACGTAATAAGTACCAAAATAATTTGTAAATCAAACATACCTATTCTTAAGGTAGTGTGTATTTATTTCGATTGGATTACAGAATATCTAGGTTCCCAAATATGTCACCGTATAATTGTCAAATACGTTATATTGTAATATCTCTAGCGATATTGTAAAATCTCGAAATATTGTCAAATGAACATACTGTTTACAACAAAACGCATTTTTCGTGAAATGAATGCGATGGTAGTCAACTCACGCGGTGTGGAGGGAAGGAAGGGTCCCCTTTCCCAGTGGTACAGCTCTCATGAAAAGGTATTGTACCATTCCTGAGAAATACCGATTATTATAACCTTAACCTTAACACTTTATATTATACCTACCCTAAAAAGCGTAGTCGACGGAGCCTCGCTTCGCGGGGCACCTATTGCCGAGTGCAGGGTTTAAAGGAACCTAACTAACCTAACGGGGGGATGCCCCAAGTCCCGATTATGGGGGCAGAGATACTTCCGTATGGTCATCAGTTGACGATAATTCGAGAGTTTACAATTTCGCTAGAAAGAAACGCGTTATTTATTTATTTAACACTTCAAGCACATAGTACAGAGGCGGACTTAATGCCATAGGCATTCTCTACCAGTCAAACTTTGGGAGATGCAGAGACAAGCAGTGGTAGGTGTACATCTACACTAATATTATAAAGAGGAAAACTTTGTTTGTTTGTTTGTAATGAATAGGCTTAAAAACTACTGGACCGTTTTTAAAAATTCTTTCACCATTCGAAAGCTACATTATCCACGAGTAACATAGGATATATTTTATCCCCGTACTCCTACGGGAACGGGAATTACGCGGGTGAAACCGCGTGACGTCCGCTAGTCTGAAAATAAATCGATTAATACTCAGGTAACTACAAAGATATATAAAATACTATAAATATCTATATATACTATAAATAAATATCAAACTATATATTACTGTAAAAAGAGAATTAATACGGATATACTAAAATAAAAAGACAAACAATGGAGAAAACACTACTGTTGTGATGAACCTGCCAGTTTCTTGCGAATGAACTCTCGAACTTTAATCTTGAAAGATAAACGATTGGTTGCCATCCTGATTTCCTGGGGAAGCGCATTCCAAAGAGAAATACACTGGACAAAGAATGATCGGTGAATGAAGTCAGTGCGGTGATTGGGGCATTGGAGAACACGGTTATGCGATGATCGCAGACTCCTACTATGGTTGGCACAAATGTACTGAAAGTGGGGAGCAAGGTAACTAGGGGAAGTGGGAGAAATAAGGAAAGAAAACAAGATAGTGAGCGCCCTTTGCTCCCTACGCTGACGTTATATTGTAATATAACGTATTTGACAATTTTACAGTGACATATATATTTTGAGTGGACACTGATTTACACAAGAGTTATAAGATAAATAAAGTTTTCTAAAGAAATTTTAAATACCCCATAACTCTTGTCTGAATCAGTGTCATGCTTCGCCATGGGCCTCTTAAATACACAAACCACGACACTTACAAATACACGATTATCTGTCATCACGAGTCACGACACACAAACCACGACACTTACAACTACACGATTATCTGTCATCACGAGTCACGACACACAAACCACGACACTTACAACTACACTATTATCTGTCATCACGAGTCACGACATAGTGGGAACGGGGACTAACGAGTTTGGAAGTCTGTAAAATAAATAAAACTGCACAAAACATTTTATTCATTATATATTTTTTGTCAGAAGGTAATTAATACGGTGCCAAAACAGTAACAAAACATTAGTACGAAAAAATTAAGAATGCATCTAGCATTAACTACTCAATATCCAGATATAAACAATATCCTATGTCGGATAGGAGGACAACATTTAACACTTATTTTTCACAACATTTGAACAAGACAGTTGGCATATTTAACTATTATTTATTTTTAATAATATATAAATTGTGAACTAGATTCATAACACCGATACGCCTAGTGGATATTTATTTTTTCTCTACATTATTATTAGGAGGGTAGTTATGTGCAATTGTTATTCACTATTTTAAGCGTTTAAGTCAGGAAGCATCGTGTCAATGGATTAAATTAAATTCGATTCATTAAGTCGCATCATCGCATGTGAAGTTCATTTTTTGTACAAGATTGTCAACTATTTTGTAAGTAGGTATTTATTTAGAAAACCAAAACGTTCATCTACCCTCTTTCAATCAATCGTTTCGAAAAGTATAATTTACAAGATACACTAAATTGATACTATTTTTTGTCTGAGAAAGTTATAGAAAAGGTCAATTATTTAACGACGGTAATCTGACTGGCAATTCGTAGTACACTCTCTCATTGTAAAGAAACTTTTTTTTTAATAAATTCATATAATTTCGAAAATTATAACAGATTTAACCAATCGAATCACTTCCCAATTCATTTAAAATGTTAGATTCACATGTACAGATATGCTTTGGTCAATATTAGGAAGAACAACCAACATTGTCGTGACAGCAAAGTGTTAAATTGTCATACCCGCAAATTCTTAAAAAAAAACTCTTCAAATGTCAAAACTGCACATAACTACCCACATTATAATACTGCGAAAGAGCAGATCATGCGACAACTGCCGCGCCATAATCCTGCCCTAATAATCAGTCTGTCACTTGATCAACATGCCGCGTTTAAAATCTAACATTTATTTAATCACAAAATTACTGTATGTATACACGTTCTAACATGAAGAAGGACAGAAGACATCTTCAAAATATTTTTTATTATATTTTAAACCATCTATGTAAAATGCGATTATTCCCAACGTCCACCACCTGTTTATCCCCCACTGGTGGACAGTGACAGGATTTTTAAAAATAATTCCCACTATCTTCTTGATGATGATGTCGCTGACCTCCATAGGTGGCTAAAGGAAGTCTCTAAAAAGTGTCACTGGGGAATTATAAAGGCTGTGCCACTGTCCACCCAGTGGGGGGCAAGTAGGTGGTGGACGTTGGGAATCATCGGTAAAATGCTATAGGTACCGTTAGCATGACATGTGATGTGAGCTAATCTTATTATATCCTTGGTCCAATGCGAGCATAACTTGGCATCATAAGTAATAGCTTTATTACAAACTTTCTTGAAAAATTAGTGTTTTACCCGCTTTTCGATAATGCGCGTCTCAAACTACTCTAGTTATAAGAAGCGGCCGTTTTTATAAAAAATAAAAATATTTCTAAACATTCGACTTTTGAGGCAGTCGAATGGTATTTACAAGCGAGTACAAAAATGAGCCAATTATAAAATAGTTTATATTTTTGAGGACATTTTTTTTATTATAGTAAGGTTGGACATTCAATATACGTATTTTAAATTTACGTGGTAACATGATACTAAAATTTACCATAGGAAAGAAATCGTAGCGAGTTATACTCCTTTCATTTAAGTTAAAACCTTTTTTTTTATAAACTTTCCCATGATATTTTTTTTACAAAATTCTCAATATTACATTGTGCATTTTCTATAAGACAAAGCTAACACTTGGGTAAACATACATTTATTTCTCGTATACTTAAAGCTATTTGAGTTACATTCAAAATGTGCTTTACCAAGATTGCCAGAGGAAACAGGTTTTTAAAAATATAATTCTTTTTTTTAAATTGGACATCTCAATTAAAGAAGATTTTTTATTTGTTTTTTTATTAAAAACTGTTTCCTATGATAATCGTGGTATTATCAGGTGGCTTTTAAAGAGACGTGCATTATCAAAGTATACATTTTTAGCACACCATTATACGAATCCCATCGCGATACCGATCCCACGGAATTAAGTTTTAATAAGCTCATAAAATTCGATATTCACCACAGACAGTAATATTTTGTATCCATTAAATATATATTCATTAAGTATCTTAAAAAACACCTATTATTTTTTTCTTTAAACGGACAGATCCAAAGTTATACATGAGTTAAGGACTAGCGACATCGTTCTATGTTTTTTTTTCCTTTAAATATTATTATAATAGTGTTCGCGCCTACAAAGCTTTGCTAAAAACAACAAAAATATAACAAGAAACAATGATAATAAAAACAGAATGCAGTTAATATGGGCATTTTCAACAGTGGCAGTGTGAGAAATGCTAAATAAAAAAATAGTTGCATTGAATATGTCAAGTAACTTCTCGTTGCTTCAAATGCGAGAGCGGGTACATTTAAAAGCTCAATCTTTTGGTATTACTAATACAATCTTATGGCAAATTATTTGAAAATCGACGTTCACCGTTATCGGACTAAATGTAGTGAGATTTCAAACACTGAACTAATAATGACTTAATACAATACATCCCATTACATTTTGTCTTGTTTTAATTAACTGAATAAAACACTGTCACTTTAAACTTAAATTATAATAAAATATACTTATTGGTGTCGACAAGTAGTGTTTAGCACCACATTTACAAACTATACAATTACGTATGCCCTAACAAATCCAAGTGGCGCTTTCAATTCCTCAGAGAAAAAAGGAAAAGAGAAAAAAAATATAAATAATTTTTTCCTCCGTGCTCAAAAACCTGCTTTTAATACTCGTACTTGTGTACGCACACCAACATGCCTAAAATATGTAAAAAATTAATTCACCAACACTTATCAACTAGAAAAATATTTTAGAAATTCTCACTTACATTTAAGAGGAACTGGCAAAATAAATCCTGTATTTTTTCCGTTTTTTAATAAAAAAAAACTTTATTTTTATTCAACTCACTATTGAATACAAAAAAACCAGATTTGGTCCTCAAGTATAAAATTCATGATGCCATTCCTATAAATTGGACAGAACTATTCACTGTATGCGTATTGACGAGTAGCAAAAATATTAGTAGACTATGCACACTAAACAATGGCTCAAAATATCAAATCCACTAAATACCCAATAGAAAAAAAAACAACCTGCCTACGTGTTACGGCAAAACCTCGTAGAAGCAATGTTAAACTTAAGATACTAGTAGAGTAAGATTAAAAATGGTGGTTGACCGTTCACGTCGACAAGACGACTGGCTCAAACGCATATCACAATAAACTACCTAATAGGACTAACCACCGTTATTGTCCACACTCATTCAACTATAAAATACTATCATTTGCAACTAATATTAAAAAAAGAAACATCCCATAGCTTCACACCTAACGGAACTACGAATCCACAGTATCAAAAAGTGATTAAAACCTCTTTAAAAAGAATTGTAAGAGTATTTTGTGCTCACGGGCGCAAGTTGTGGCGGTTACAAACTATCCGTCACCTAAGAAAGGACCAACACACCAATTATTATGCTAAATAGTTACATTTTTCATCTAAACGAGGATTCTTTATACGGTTATATTTATTCAAAAACATGTAACTATCAGATTCGTACTATAAGCTTTTAGGACCATATCCAACTAACTATACCTAACCTCACCTAAAGGCGACGGCTCACAGACCGATCACTACACAACTAGCATCATTTTAAAATAGATAAAAACCAACTACAATACACAATTTTGCAGGAATCACTATCTAAACGGTGAGTTTATGTATTTCCTACAGAGTTTTTTTTATCTTGTTCGGTATTTTTTTTTTTTTTTATAAATATTCATCCGTAAATTATTATCAAATTTGATAAAGCTCTAAGATTGATCCACATTCAATAAAAATACTCGGGAGATGCCGAGAGACACTGAAGCGTTATGAACGTCAAAATCTGACCACAACCCAAAAAGTTCTAACCCAATAAATTAATTATGAATGACATTGTCATATACTTTAATAAATGCGACATATAGCAAACCGTCGCTTAGTGTGACACGGCGTTTAAAATTCGAGGAACATTATTGTTAAAAACTTAAATTATTAAAACTCGGGAATTATTTTTTTAGAGCGCTATTACCCACACTTTTGATAGACACAACGACATCAAAGTCGATTGCGTAGAATAGAACTTTGTTTTACAACAAAGTTGAAAGAAAATCGTTCAACTTTTGGCTTTATCTAACAATTAACCAAACCTAAAAACTTTTTATCGAACAATCGGCAATAATAGGGCATTATCGACCACCGTGTGGGTATAAACAACGGCCCTAACAACAGAGTCGAGACCTGACCGCGAAGCTACTCAGAGAATTAAATAATTAAGAGAAACGTTATCCAGTCTTTCTAGGTGTGACTACACTTTCCTATAAAAAAATAAAAACATATCTAGCTGAATTGTCTAACGTGCATGAGTCATAGACACACGATTTGTACATACAGGATTTTAGGAGCAAAACCTTTCTTGTGTGAGAGGGGAAACCTTTCGAGTACCTTATTAGAAACACTGGGTCAACTGATGCTTGGGTAATAATTTTGGTCATATTTTTTTTACAACTGTTAAGAGACCTGTTTGCATTTTAGCTTTTTTTTTTTTAAGTAAAACTACTGTTCGTTCAGTTTTTTAATGTAAAATTTGATCTTCTATCAACCCATACTGAGTCCGTGTAGTGGATTACGGTCACTTTTCACACAAAAACGACCTGTGCATCAGAAGTGGGAAGTTATAGACTGAGTTTATGTAACAACTCTGACAAATTTGGCATGTGTCATATCAGTAAGTGAATGTTATATTGCACATTAGAAAATAAATCAATCCTTAATTGTAATGAACAATGTATCACTGGCTAAAGTGTAGACAGGTCTTATAATGTCAAGTTTAAAACTTTTAGATAAAGAGATCGCGGATATGTTTAGGCCATATAAAATGCAGGAAACGCAAATTTATTGAATAAAAGCGATCATTTGAGCAATATTTAATAACCGTGCTAATGAAAACCCAAGTGTTTCTTAAAATAACTTGAATAACTTGTAATAACCTTTATGTAGGAATACTGCCTTTATTTCTTAGGTTTAATTAAAATATGACATTATACATACATCGTCTACTAAAAATGCGTAACTGCGCAACCTTTTTAAGAGATCGTCTTGAAAAAACAGGACCTTTCTGATCGTCAAGATATTTAGATCATTGTCAAATCAAGTCATTATTGCACTGTCCAAACGAAAATGGTGTCTTTAGTAGTCGCCTCCATTCAAATATTATGCGTTTAAAATTACGTCATCACCAAAAAAAAATAATAGGTACCTACATAAAGGACATTACACAAGGTGCATCGACGTTACAACATCGATTGACATACGAAAATATCTGCGAACTTGTCTATCGTCTAAAATCTCAAATTGATCTAAACATTGACTAATTTATAAACAAAACAAAAAATAATAATTAATAACGCTATTATGATTATTCATGCATTTTTTACTAGCTACACATTCTAGCGTTCGTAAGGTATCTTAGGATTAATGCGTACTGGCTGGCCTGAGATTCGAGGAATAGTTTTTAGAGATGATTGGCCTGAAAACTCTTCAAATATATTAATTTTAACAAAGCGATGGTACCTTAAGCGCCTTCAAAATTCATTTTAGGATCTCAAAATTGTATTTAACAAGTTTATATCGCTATGTTTTTGCTAATATTTGAAGAAAGCTTACTAAGTCTGGACTTAGTCTGCACGCTCAATGTCGCTTACGACATTTCAAATTTTCATTATGGCTACACAAACAAGCAGTCATGCCTTAACTGACGAAATTAGTATGTATCGTTCACCTCTGCCTTGGAATAAGCTAAGCAAAGGCCAAATCGCTCTAAAAACGATCCTGAATCCAGGCCTTATAGTAAAATACTCACTTCAACTTTACGTATAGTTTAAAATTATTTGAAGCAACAATTGAGTATGTTACTATAGGGAGCAACCCGCTACATATATTCAGTCAGTCATTTATTTCATCGAGCAATCTAGCACCGTTTTGTATACTCTTTGGCTAGGGACAAATTTGAGCGGAAAAACGCTAACTCATTTCCGTAAAAAACTTTACTAAATTGTAATTTCTGGGCGTTAAAACCCAAGTGTTTGAAATGTTATGAAATTCCGTTGTTAAAGTGACCGGCATTACCAGTTCGGAATTCTGTTGACATTTTGGGTGCAATTACCCTGCAGAATTCAGTTTTAATTTTGGTCGGAATTACCGGTTCGGAATCCCGTTGTCCAAGTCAACAAAATATATTACCCGTGCGGAATTCTGTTGACATTTTGGGTGGAATCACCCTGTGGAATTCCGTTGCCAGAGTGAGCGGTATTACCCGTTGACATTTTTAGTGTAATTACCCTGTAGAATTCAGTTGTCATTTTGTCCGAAATTACCCGTACGGAATTTCAATAGTTTTTTACTCTCAAATTTGTCCACAGCCTTTGAGAGAATATAAATAGCGGATGGCGTTAGAAGGAGCTGTAGGACGAATTACTGATAAAAATTTAGGATTTTCTTCTCTTTACAATCATTCTTACTTATCTTAAGCGTTCATTATTGGCTTTAAATTAAGTACTGAATAGTTTTGGTATAATATTTTTTTTCATTTTTTTCTCGATTAAGGACTAAGTAAGGACAATATTATTTTTTAAATATAATTAGGTTATATCACACAATATTCTTATAAGATATGCTGTTATAAGCGTTGGTCATTGAAATTCAGAAATCATATTTTATATGTTATATATATATTTTTTATATAAACAATAATTTAGCGTACATTTACCCTTTAGGAAGGCCTTAAAAAGAAGTCAGAAATTATTTTGGAAGAATATGAAAAAGCATGTTCTGAGACTGGTTTTAAAAAATGCAGTTCAAGGGAAGCTTATGCTATGAAAAATTCCAATTTAATATGGACGGAAGGAAACTTTTATTGAGCTAAAATAAAGGGCTTTGATGGTCACCCAGTCGTGGGGGCGTTGTGTTTTACAGACATTTAAAAAAAAGTTTATATCTGTTTTGTAATAGGCCATATTTTAGAGCAAAATCGCACTTTCAAGTTAAAATGCACATCAGTTGGTCATATTCTGTCAAAATAAAACATTCGAGTATCCTCGATTGCAAAAACTGATCGGGATTTCAAAATAGTGTTACGTTAGACCACACATCAGCAAACCTTTTAGGTATTGCAGTAGGTGCATATAAGGTTCAAAAAGGCATATTTTTTAATCCATCTTAGATTACAATTCCTTCACTTTAAGCTAAACAGACTATGACTGGTCGTGGTCGCTTTAATTTAGGGGTCATCCTTTTATTACGTGAGATTTTTAGGCCACTTTTATAGCCACTCCACCCCTTTATGACACGTCGTGAGCTTTAAAGCTACCCCTCCTCCCCCCTCCCCGCGTTACGTGTATTTTATTATTGAAAAAATAATTTTGGAATCTTTTTTAATAAAATCGTTTTTCTCCCAAATATAACGTGATTAAAGGACGACCCTTTAATTTAAACGAGCAACCGATTTAATTATTCGAAATAATCTTTAGTTTTAATTACGTATACATATTAATATTTGGTTTTGAATTGAAACAACGCCCCGGACAACGACATGTTATTTTAAAAGAAGCTAGATGTGGCACTTTAAAGGTTTCCCGTTCTTGGGAATAGTTGAAAAGGTATACAAGCAACTCATAGCCTTACTGATTGTCGAAAAGGTCAAATAAAATTAGCTAGGGAAACTTCAATAATGGGTATCGATATTTAAACAATAATAAATAAAAAAATTGAGTCTGAGTAATTATACTCAAGTCCGCGCCACGAGAAGCTATAATTTTCGTAAAAAAACGAATTTCCAGCGCGACAATTCAATCAACAAGAAACACTCCCAAATTCAATCAACTCAAATTATCATACGTGTAATACGAAAGTAACGAGCCATTTCACTAGGTCGGGTTTTATTTTGGCCATCTAAAGCGCTGTCATGTAATTTTTTGTGGTACTGGAACGCATCTGACATCATGGAACGTAAACATTTGGGCCACCATTTTGAAGTAAGTTAGCTGTCATTTTTTATTTGAACCAAAGGTTGCGAATCCGAATGTATGTTTACTAAATTTATAGCGTCTCGTGGCGAAGACTATATCAGAGGTTGACACACAAAAAACATAATGAATTTTTATTTTTTTGTTTGATTAATCGTGTTATATTGTTTCCCTAGATAATTTATCTTGACCTTGTATATAAATTATGTAATATGTAAATAAATTCATTTATGTCCAATGGAAACTTAAATAGGTAAATAAAGTGTCGGCTACACTGAATATGCGACGCAAAGCGATAAAATTGCGACTGTCGCGCCATATGTAACCTCTTTTTATGTTTATTTTATATCTGACATAAAAACCAACCCTATGGCAACGAGAATAAAGGTCACTGTACGACAAAATCAGAGATAAATCATAACCCTCTTTTTTGCTTCGCCGTATTCGGGTAAACATCATATCCTACATCGCCATTTTATTCTAGCAATTTTAATCTAAGCGACTTTTTGTCAGAAAAGCGATATTGCACTTACTTAAATAAATTTTCAATTTTACGCACAAATGAAAAATCGTACGTTTTAGCAGCTTTTTTTTTGTAGGTCAATTAATTGAGCTGCCTATAATATAACCAAGATATAAATAAATAATTAACTCCTTAAATACTGAAGCCCATTTAATTTAGTTTTTTTTTTTTTAATAATTCTCCGGGGCAAAAATGGTGGGAGGCCCTTGCCCCGCGGTGGGACTGCACAGGCTAGCTATTTTTCTAGCGTTGTATATTATAGCTTTGCATTTCAGTGTAGCCAAGACCTAAAGAATTCATCTAACAGTTAATAAACTTTTTAAACACCAATGACACTTAGTACCTTTACATTGCGCACGAAAAACAAGAAAACAAATAGAAAATTTCTACTTTGCAAGACAGTGATTTGAGGTAAATAGTTACTATAATATGGCAACATCGGAAAACAGTGAAGTAAAAATCTTTTTTCTCAGTAATAAATATAGTTAGCTTTCAATAGGACGTGAAATAATTAACTATCTACTAATTCGCTAAAAACTAAACATTTTTTTTAAATATTGTGCTAAATATTTTTTCTTTAAGAAGAATATCTTTGACTACATTCTATAAACCCTAAGTGCGAATTGATTGTACTAATATCCGTTAAATATATCAATATTGGAAGCATTTAGGCTCGGGGTCGGTTCGTTAGCCAAAATAACCGTTGGCTTGGTTTAAAAACTATATAACTTTGAGAGCAATCTTAGGCGATAAAAAGTTTAAACCACAACATTTAGATAACAAACTCACTGCTGTATTTTTTTGTCTAGCAACATCACTGAGTTCTTTTTTCAAAATTTCATGTTCCTTTTTCAAACCAACCCCACCACTAGACAATCAGCACTACCAGTGCGTTTAAAAAAATAAATAAAGCTTATTGCACACGGAAATGCATCACGAGTAAGGTATAACTAAAAAAAAACTATGAAAAAAATCAATGGTTTTTCAAACAACTTATTTGAATGCTTGTACAACATTGCATAGGGCTTAAAATGCATGCACATTTATATAGAAAGGCACTACAATCAACGAATATTAATAATAAAAAAATCTATAGCCATTTCGTAATTGATTAAATAAATCTTTAAAGTAACTACCGGTTCCTGATATAAGCGAAGATATAATTTGGTGGACAAAAAACTATTAGGGATGCCATATATACTTTCTGATCGGCTTAACAGGGCGAGAAAATTGAATATGAGTAGATTATACGTTCGGCTTCGCTCGAATAGGAGTCAGCGAAGATATAGTTCCTGCACGTGAAAATCGCAATACCGGTCATTGACCCGCCTACATTTATTGAAGTTGTTAACTTTGAAAATCAAAAATCTATCATCTATCGTGATCTTCAACATTTTTTCTAATGAGCAGTACAAGTACAATTCGATAGGACTCGATTAGATAAATTGACAGTTATTCTCGATAAAAAGAGTTTTGTTTTTAGTCCAAAACTAATTTTATCGAGAAAAACTGTCATATTTATCTAATCGAGTCCTATCGAATCTTTCGTACTTGCACTGGAGAAACGATATAATGGTTCATTTGTTTTCGTTCGTACGAAGAGATATAAGGGAAAGGGCAATGACCGCTATTGCGATTTTAGCTGACAGCAACGATAGAATGCCGAACGGCAAATTAAACCCGAACCTGAACACATATGCAGCACCTCTAAATAATTTGATTGTCTCATTTAAAAGAGTTTATGAAGCATTTCACGCAGAAACCGGCATTACTATAGTTTTAAACAATTAATAATGAAAAATAATAATATTTAAATAATAACTAATATTTGTTCTTACATACTAACAAACTTAAGATGGAAGATTTCATTTTACTCTAACATTTTGGTTGTGTCCTGCGAGAGCAGTTTGTGCACTGTAACTATGTTAATTATTGTATTTATTCGTAATTCATTACGGAAACCGGACTCATACGTCCGCCTCAAAAATCGGATTTATACGAAGTCCGTAATGAAAGTCGGATTTATACGAAGTCCGTCTCAAAAGTCGGATTTATACGAAGTCCGTTTCGAAAGTCGGATTTACTAACGCGAATAGCGGAATTATAATTATGAAATCCGTATCGGAAACCGTAATTATACGAAATTCGTTTTGAAAACCGGATTAACACGTTAACCGTTAACTGATTCTGAGCGTCCATGCAAAAAATGACTACAGAAAAATATTTAACCTAATATTATTTTGAACTGACTTATCAGCAAGTCAATTCATTTTGGCCGTACATTTAACTATCAGAACACAGGTGCATATATTTTACTAATAATAACGTTTTTTTTGCACCGTAGCAGTGAGTTTAGGGTTAAAATGCTACAGTACAAATTAAAATTTATAAATTGACGAAAACTAGCCAACCCGTCTTATGAAGCATTTTCAACCTTATTCAAGTAGGGTGATAACACAAATTTTCGACTGTATAAAAAATAAAATGTATACCCTTTACATTATTAAGCAATTATTTAAATACCAAGCTGTAATAGGCATACATTGTATTTTTTTTTAATCCATTTTAGTATACCACCCCAAAAATCGATTCAGTACATCCCATCATCCGAATAAGCACTAACTATCAACTATACAAATTCATTCGAATTTAAATTCATTTGTTTTTTATTTTTCTTTTTCTCAATATTAATAAATAAAAAGTGGTACACTTATACGCTAATAGTTCATAACTTCATTTCATATACTTTTTGTTATTCGCACGAACGTGATATATTAAAATAGTGTCAACTAGTAATAACGTAGAAACATCACATTTTCAAAGGGATTTTATTTCTGAAGTCGGTGTGAGCGAACTACGAACATTGCTAACAATTCATTCATAAAAATACTTTGTTTTAAGTCGTGACTAGAAACTGCTTTAAGTGTCTTGAAGATTGGAAATATAACGAAAATCTTCACGTGAAAATTCATTGCATCTTTTGTATTGCATAAAGATTTCCAATAATAAATAAAATATTCGATTTCTCGACTTCCCTCACGCGCGAGCTAAAACTATAACTAATGCATCTAAAACATTTAGGTAATTCGAAACGCGTCCTGCCGTTTGATAACCCCTTTATCGTGCACACTTTTCAAATCCATCTTTCGGGGCTTTAAACCCATCGCTCACACCGATTATTTTGGCAAGTATCACCACAAAACGCCCTTTTATAATACTTTAAACATTAATCCAGCTAAGCACGATGAATAAATAACGCAATTCTGATACTGGCAATTATTTTAAACCTACACACTGAGTTATAATCATGTCGTTTTTTTTTTCATTATTATTATTATATACTCATAATATAATAATCCTGGTCTCTATTTATACCTGTTTTAGTCTTTGTTTGAGTACACTTTTTATAATTGTGCACACCTTTGCCCACAAAAGCGGTATATTTTTGAAGATTTTTACTCAAAAAATCTATTTTTTCATTTTTGCGTGTGAAATTTTCGCAGTGAGGTACAAAATTAAATAAAAAGTTAATTCCTAGACAGAACTAGAAATTACTGAAGTCTATGAAAGTACAAAAAGCTTGTTAGACAGTAATTTGTCGAAGTTTTAAAGCATTTTGACTTAATCTAACGAAAATATACCGCAAAAATGTACCAGGCGCACATAAATGCATAGTAGGTTCAATCATAAAAAGTGTAACCCTAATCCCTACAATATTTGTGTTGATATGATATTTATGATTGCAACTTTCCCTTGCAAACTCACCCAAGTACTGTCAACTAGAGTATGAAATATAGTTCGATTAAAACTGTGTATAATGGCATACGAGAAAAATTGGTCTAAGGGTACAAGTAGGACATTCATTATAAGCTCATAATTCGATACTGCTGATCCAAAAACTACGCAGAAGGGGGTACCAAGCACACAGATACTATATTAAATCTAAAACACCGATATATTTTAAAAACTTCATCTAATTTAACATTCAATATGACTATAGCTGAATTATTTATAAGTTTAAATATTTTTTTGAACTATATTTCATACTATATTTACTCTGGGCGAGTAATTTTTCAATATCATGATAAAAATGCTTTTGCGTTTCTATAAGGCTACGGAGCAATGCGTTAAAATGGTGATTTAAACCTTATAACAAACGGGATAGAAAACATTTTCGCTTATTGTTCTCATTTTACGATAATTGAGCGAAACATTAGAAAACTGAACTCTATGAAGGTAACTGAGCATAATATTGTGAAGATATTTGAGCGTACGTGTTTTTTCTTTAGTAGGAAATGTTTGAAAAAGTGTTAAAATAGACTCTATTGCTTAGCCAAACAGTTCATGTTCTATTTTATGAATAAAAATGAGCGAAGCATGCCTTTATAAGGTAGATGCTCAATTTTCATACATTTTGCTCAACCATCGCTTTTACGTTTTAAAATCATTTGTAATCAACTTTAGATGTATTTTATACGATGAAGAGATGCTCAACATTTTATTAGTCATACTCAACCTTTTCCTACAAACATTTTTAAGCGTATTTTTGTATCATGGCAGTATTGTGTTCAGGTCCAATCCTTTTTGGAATACACTTTACCGAAACCTTTTTGGAAGTATATCAGCAATTCCATTTTCAAATCAGTCCTAGTGTCATTTTAAATACATCTATAGCACATTACGATTTTAAAGCGTAAACAGACTTGTTTACATCAAATTAAGGTCTCTATTACATCTAGGACGTAAATACAGCGCGCAATATTGAACCTTATTTGTCTTTGTCGAAAAAACGTATGTGAAATCACATCTATTCGACTGGAAATGTACCCAATACTTAGGAATAGACTAAGACGAAGGCATTTTAAAATACATTTTTTGAGCTTTTACTAAAGCTTTTCATATTGGAATGGCCTCGCCCAGCAATCACACAGTTCCCTATACTAAAGATGATCTCCAATCTTATACAAATCTATCATAAGAGTTTTTGTCCTTATAAACCAACATTATTGACGACTAAGCAGCAATTCATTCCAACTTTTCTGATCAATACATTTCATTTACAAAAAAGAGTTTCCAATATCACTGTGTTCTTTTTTCAAACGACCAATACTGGCTGTTTAAACTTTTTTTTTTTACTTTTTTTTTTTAGAACAAATAAGGTTCAATACATCATAAAAAGAGGTTTTAATTAATAGGTCCGGTAGCCAGATAGTGGTAAGGATGTCGGTTATGCATGAACCGTGTGTCGTACCTCTGGTTCTTATAGAAGTCGCTACGTTGATTCACCTTCTTATAGTTCTGTGTACGCCTCTGTTGGTTCTTCTCTGTTTTCTCAGTCTGTTTTTGAGGTTTCGCTGCCTCGTTTTTGGTTTCTGGTTTCGCGGGCTGCGCTTGTTCGGCGGGTTTTGGTTTTTCCTGGAAAGGATTTAGGAATTATTTTGCTGTGGTATTTTACCTGTGGGAAAAAATTGACGTCTCGTTGTATTTGTATGATAAAACGTCAAATATAACGTCAAGAGCTAATTCAATAACCGCAATCTCAAAATCATCTATTGTTTCCTACATTTTATAAAATGATGCGATGCGAACGCTTTTCGCGATTCCAGGATTGTTCAGTTCTAGATTGTATGTTTGGCACCTCTCTCCCAAGACTTCTTGTAATACTCGTTTGTGCGTCAATGCCAATGTAAATTGCTCAAGAAGAAAGAGCTTATTTTTTTAATCGATTTGTCTGCTAGAAAGGTATAGGACTTACGAAGAACAGTATGTGAAGCAGGGACTTAAAAACACCTTCATAATGGTTACAGAATTATAAGGGTTACATGTTGAATTGGTAACAGAATCAAATATATAACACTTATAAATGTGTTTTCAATGTGTTAACCCAAAACACTTATAAAAGTGTAACCGTAACATATCTGTAACAGATATAAAAGGTTTAACAGTATAAAATAAGTGTTTAACCGGTAAAATCAGCGTTGCCATTGGATAGCCGAAATCTAGTCGCAGTCTGTTGTAAAACTGATTATTTCAGTTACACATATTAACACTTATTAACACATTTAAAAGGTTACAGTTTGATTCGGTAACATTATTGTATTTGTTACACCTAAAAGTGTTTTTCTGTTGAAACTGTATTAAAAACAGTGTTAAAAACACATTATTACGGTTACAGTTTGAGCCGCTGGTGTGAAGTTCTTCATCTCCAATAGAAAAGGGAGGGTCCTCGAACCACACGTGTTTTATGATTGGTGGGTAACTGAAAAATGTTGTCGAGTTTTTCTATACTTATACGCAACTTTACCAGCGCGATTTGTGTCATAGCTGGCTCTGTAGTACTTTTTGTTATATTATGCTGTAAGTTTCTTTTTTCAGTGCCGCTACCAATGGTTTACTTGTTTGAACATACGGAACTACCATTTACAATTTAAAAAATAAGACGAGCCAGAAGAGAAACAAATAGAAAGTAAGTCACTCTAATATTTTAAATGCGGAAATTTGTATGTTTGTTATTCTTTCACGCAAAATCTACTGAACGGGTTTGGATGAAACTTTTCACACAGATGTTTATATCCTAGAATTGGATTAACCACAGATATAGATAGATCTAGATAACGCAATGTATCACGATCTGTATGAAAACCAAGCGTGCCATGGTGAACATTGACCTTAGTGATGGAAAAATCAAATCGATTCAAAGACGCCGCCGTCGACATTCTAGTTTTGGATACTTTTGCCATAATTTCAAAACTGACATCCGACTCGCGCTATACACCGATGTAAACTGAGCGCGAACAAACTGACCACTTACGATTTTTGATCGTAAACTAGGTACTAAAAGTAGTGGCTCTTGCGTTATTTAGGTCAATCTATATCTCTGGGATTAACACATAGGATAACGGATCCCAGCCCGCCTAGCATGACCGCCGGAGACACGAGAGAGAATTTTGTCGATTCAATGACAGATGAACAAAAGATTTGTCGACTCTCTGTCGTGTCTACGGTGGTCATGCTCCGCGTGCTGTAGTAAGATTCCACGGGACAATAGGCTTGTTAACTGAAATAATCCAATTAGTCCGTCACTTAGGTTAGATATCAAAAAATATTTGACCCATATTTTTTCTTTTTCAAAACAAAAACACATCGTCATACTCTTGCCCTTATCCCAATTTATTTGGGGTCGGCGCAGCATGTCTTCTTCTTCCATACTCCTCTATTTTTCGTCATCTCATCAGACACTTATTTTCTTACCATATCCATAACAAACAAAAACACATCATTTACAAAAACAAAAAATACGTGTCCGTTATTTTCCAATACTCTAACTGACGGACTAAATAGATTTGCAATTTATTGATGGTGGAAACTAGCCTGTCATCGAACTTGACCCGTGCGAAGGCGCTGATAGAAGCTAGTAGATAATAGAACAATACCTCAGTGGTGTCAGTAGTAGGAGTTGCGGCAGCTGTAGCGGTACACGACGTCGCGTTGTCCTGAGTGACGGGGGACTTCACCACGGGCGTGGCCGGGGACAGTGGCGAGGTAGTGTCCACCTGGAAACGATATTAATTATATGTCAGCAGGGTTCGAGTATATATGTCACCGTAAAATTGTCAAACACGTTATATTACAATATAACGTGTTTTTTCTCGCGATATTGTAATGTCTCGAATTATTGTAAACTGAACATACGGAAGTATCTCTGCCCCCATAATCGGGACTTGGGGCACCCCCCCGTTAGGTTAGTTAGGTTCCTTTAAACCTGCACTCGGAAATAGGGGCCCCGCGAAGCGGAGCTCCTTCGACTACGCTTTTTAGGGGAATATAAAGTGTTTTAAGGTTAGGTTATATTAATCGATATTTCTCTGGAATGGTACATTTTCTTTTCATGCGAGTTGTACCACTGGGCAAGGGGGACCCCTCCTTCCCTCCACAACGCGTGAGTTGACTACCATCGCATGCATTTCACGAAAAATAATGTGTTTTATAGTATGTTCGTTTGACAATAATTCGAGAGTTTACAATATCGCTAGAGAGATTACAATATAACGTGTTTGACAATTTTGCGGTGACATATATATCAATGGATATAATATATATTGATATAAATCCGATATACAGGGTGTAAACCACCTCACCACAAAGCCGTTAACCAAGCATTCTGTACATCAAACTAAGTAACTTTACGCAAAAATTTTTGCTGGGAAACGACTTTTTTTTTTGAGGTTATGCATCCCGTTTTGTGGTATAACTCAATATAACGCACTTAAAACATTGTGCTGATGGATGGATTGAATAGTACGGGGTACGTGGAGGTGTTAAAAGTTGAAACCATACAAAAAAAAACTTGTATTAAAAAAAACTAGTCAAAAAGTTGTAACTTTGACCCCCCATATCTCCGTAACTAGAAGGTTCCCAGGTATGATGTAGAACAAAAAAATGATCGCAATGATGGGGAGAACAAATGCCTTTCGGCTTCGTGAAGAGGTGTTTTACACCCTATACATATAAGGTGACTGTTCAGTACATTTATGTTCGCCTAATGTACTGAACAGCAGATATTTTTTTCGCGATTTCCATTTCGGTCCCAAAGTAAAATTGTTTGTTATCATGAGCACAATCACGTGTTTAAATTTCGTACAGTCACAGGTCCCAGTCCAAGTAGTGTTTGTTACGAACGGCACAAGACGTTCTTTTGTTCTTAAATTTCGGGACAGTCATTCTGACGATTGCGAAACTGCTGAAGTTGTGACTGTAGGATAAAGCGAGAGACAAACTGGGCCCACGTACGCAACGTATGCGATGCAACGCGGGAGAATTGGTGTGTGCACACTTGTTCCGTGTATGCAACGTAAATTGGCGTCAGACGCGTTTGTCATTTCTCAGAAGGTGCACTAGTGCATCTGTAAGTCATGTTTTCTGATTCTGATAGCAAGTTTGAGGATGATTTATTTGCTATTTCTTCCCATGTTGCATTGCGTAATGTAGCATTACGATATTCCATGCATTTCATTTTATAAATTACATCGTATTTCCTTAATAGATCGATCAGCTGTTCTTCTCCCATTTTTACTATATTGACAACAAAACGCGTACGCCAAAGGTCTACTTGTTCATGACGTTCTACGCGTAAGTTCTAGAAACACACTGGTCACACGCGTGGGATAGCGCACGAACATCCCCTCCACCTTCCCACGCCGATCTGGACATCGCAGATCGACGTTGCGTGTGATTGCGTTGCATACGATAAGTATGTTCCTATTGCATAGTTTTTCATATAAAATCAAGATATGATTGCGTACGTGGGCTCAGTTTGTCTCTCGCTTAATGGGTGCGGATGGTTGTGGTTGGGCTGGTCATGGCTTTGAATGGGCATAGATGGGTGGGTATGGTTATGAAAGGCTAGCTAGAGCTAGTCGTAGTTACCCGCAGTGGGTCCTGGCTGGAGGGTCTCGGCGTGTGTTCGGGCGCCAGCGCCACGGTGAGCGTGAGGTCGCACCACATCGCGCAGCGAGCGCGCCGCGCTGACACACTGAGCTGCTTCACTGCCTCGGCTAGCTGCAGGATAGCTGCGGGACAACACTCATCACTATTATTAAGGGCATGTTTATTTGATCTCGTGAATGAGTCACACCAACACATCAAAGTGTTACTATCATTTGCGATCCTAGTGTCAGACTCTTACTGACTAAAACCCATCCATGTTCCTTCCTCGCCCTTTATGTTCCGGGGCCGCGGTATCTCTTTCGAACAGGCCCGCAACCCCGGCAGGGTCATTTGCGATCCTTCGGCAGCTACTGCGATTACGTCATGCCGCCATTTTCATGTCCGATTGCGGGTGATGCGGACTGTTTACATTCATAAAATAAAGTTGTTTGCATTTATTATTAAATAAAAATATCAGCATATAACTGTCCCATTGCTGGACAAAGGCCTCTTCTCAAGCAGAAAAGGTACGAGCATTGATCAGCAGGTTTGCACAAGGCGGGTTGGCTATTTCAGATTTATACATGTTTAAATATTATTAATTATTACAATTTTGTTCTTCAATATCTTTGAATGTCCCACTGCTGGGTAAAGTCCTCCGGTTATCCTTCCAGGTACTCTTCGTATGCGCCACCTCAGACCAGTTATTAAATTGATAAATTAAAATTATACGCAGCGCACTATATGACGTCACACGTCAGCGCTATTATCGCTTAGTCGGATTTTGCCGCAGACGCCGTATTGTCAACGTTTAACCTTTTGACCGCCACAGCATAAACGGTCGTGCGTGCCCTCCACGCCAAGAGCTCCAATTTCATCCACTATTTGTGTCGTTTGGCGTACAGGGCACGCGCTCGTTTGTCACGTATAGGTGACAATGGCGTCAATATTACTGTAATTTATGAAAATAAGACAAATAAATATAGTTGGTGTAATACTTACGGTCAGGACGTTGCTGACGATGCTGTTGATGCGGCGCTAGTTCCCGACGTCGCGCCGCCTGCACCGCGCCCACCGCACTGCGCCACGACAACATGGCGCTCTCCACCTCACTGTGCGGGGCACTGACAACAACATGGAGGTATTAATGTCACTCTGTGGATGTTATGAAGCTCAGGCTACTATACACTATGGCGACGGTAAACCCGGTTTTTACGAGAAGTATGCCGGCCGACTTTATTGGACTGCCAGTAAACGTCGTGGTTGGCGGACAATAAGTTATTTATGTCTTCCTTCTACGAGGTAGACTCGAAGATCGCAGGGTTCCACCCGACCTCTTTATCCTCACCGTGTCTTAGTACTGTGATTTGTGTATAGTTAGCTACTTACATCTCGGTTCCTTCGACGAGGCAGGGTCGAAGGCCACCGGGTCCAACCCGACCTCTTTGTCCCAAACGTGTCTTGGTACTAAGATTTGTTTATAGTTAGCTACTTACATCTCTGTTCCTTCCACGAGGCAGGGTCGAAGGCCTCCGGGTCCAACCCGACGTCTTTGTCCTGACCATGTCTTAGTAATGAGATTTGTTTACAGTTTGCTACTTACATCTCGGACAAGTGGTTAATGTCTTCCTTCCACGATGCAGGCTCGAAGGTCGCCGGGTCCAACCCGACCTCCTTGTCGCACACATCCTGACCGCGCTTGAGTACTTTGATTTTTGTGTCTTCGTGTTGTTTTGGCTTCTTGTTTTGTGCTACGCAGACGCTTGCTCGTAGGGTCTCCATTTTGCCCATTAGTGTTAGTACCTGTTTGACGATTAATGGTGTTTTAAAGGTTGAATGAAAAGTTAAAGCTAAAAGAACAACTGATAGTTAGACACCGCCATCCTTTTCGTGTTAGATTGTTTTTATTTAGTTAATAGAATCTTAAAACTAATTAAGGAACATTCCACTTGTGCACTATGTCACGTTGCGTAATATGGTAGACGACAAAAAAATAATAATTAGTCCGTCAGTTAGATTATCAACAAATATTTGACCCGTATTTTTTTTTGGTTACATAAACTAAAATTGACGCAAATACGACGCTTTTAAAATTCTCAATACGTCACGCCTTGGTATAATTTTTAACGAATTCTGACGTCACGAGCCGTCACACTCGAGTTTTGATGCGATTTATCTTTGGCCAATATTCATTGATTTACAAAAACAAAAAATAGGTGTCCATTATTTTCCAATACTCTAACTGACGGACTAAATAGATTTACAGTTTTTTGATACTGTCGTCATGCCTATTGCGTATTGATATACGCAATTACGTTTTACTGTCTCACCTTAGTGTGCTCTCGGAGCATATCAACAGTGAGCCGGTCCAATTTTTTGACTTTTAGACACTGTCGCTATTGTAGACACAGGCGATATTTTTTACAAGGAGCAATTTTAAATACTTGAGCCAATTGTAGACACTATAAGAGCCAATTTAAGACACTGGAGCCAATTTTAGACAAAGGGTTCAATTTATGACGCTGACGCCAGTTTTAATAATAATAATAATAATATCATTTAATTCGGGTAACAAATGACCCATATCACATATACCTTACAGACTAACATACATATTTATTAAAACTACAAAAACATACAGGGTGTATTTCACCTCATCACAAAGCCGTTAACCAAGCATTCTGTACATCAAACTAAGTAACTTTACGCAAAAAATATTGCTGGGAAACAACTTTTTTTTTTGAGGTTATAAATCATGTTTTGTAGTATAATTCAATGTAACGCACTCAAAACATTGTGCGAATGGATGGATTGAATAGTACGGGGGTCGTAGACATATTTAAAGTAAAAATAATGCGATAAAAAGTGGTATTTAAAAAAAAACTTGTCTAAATCTTGCAACTTTGACCCCCCATATCTCCGTAACTAGAAGGTTCCCAGGTATAGTGTGGAACAAAAAAGTGATCAGAATGACGAGGAGAACAAGTGCCTTTCGTTTTCGTTAAGAGGTGTTTTACACCCTTTATATAAAACTATTGAACACGAAGAGACGGTTTTGACGGTTTTGAGACACTACAGCCATTTTAGGCACAGGAGCAATTTCAGAAACTGACTACTTTATGATTTGTTTTTTTTTATAATGATGATATGTTTATTTTTTGCAAAGGAGCAATTTTTAATCATAGAGCCAATTTTAGAGACTGGGGCCTTAGACACTACAACCATTTTAGCCACAGGGTCCTTTTTAGACAAGGAAAATTTTAGACACTGAGCCTATTTTAGACACTTGAGCCAATTTTGACCATTTAAGCCAATTTTAGACCATTTTAATGTTGGATATGTGCAGTATCTCACCTTAGTGTGCTCCCGGAGCATATCGACAGTAAGCCGGTCCACCCTGGTGGGACAAGGCGGCAGTCTGGGCACAGGTATCGAGTTAGACGACGACACAGCCCGCCCGGGGTACGCTAACGCTAACCGCGCCTCTGTGCGTTTACGTTCACGTTCTAGTTGACGCCATTGTTCGTAGCAGGCGTCGAGACGGGCGTGTAGGATACCCGAGGAAGTAGCTGCGCTTCTGTTGACAATATTCTTAGATATAAATTTTTAACCTTTTGACCGCCACAGCATAAACGCTCGCGCGTGCCCTCCACGCCAAGCCACAATTTAATCTACTATTTTGTCACATATTTGTGTCGTTTGGCGTACAGGGCACGCGCTTGCTTGTCACGTATATGTGACAATGGCGTCCAAAAGGTTAAACTGGCATGGTCATGTCATGGTGGTCATGGTCATGAGACTTGAAGGTAGCTCGTTTTGTCTGCTAATAAACTAGTTTATCTGTGAGCATAGCGCTTGCAATAGTGCCAAATTGCAAAATCGAAAACTCAATATGTATATCTATCATAAAATGAATTACCGTTCGTTAGTCTCGCTAAAACTCAGAAATAGCTTGAAATTTTACACAGTTGCAGGCACAATAGTCCATTAGGGAGCAAGTGTGGAAACCAAAACCCGAAATAATGGAATAAAACACAAGAGAGGGGGGAAAAATAAAGAAAAGCCATTACCTCATATTCCTCATTGCGTAAAACGGTGCCAAAAGAGGTAGATCTAACATCGGTGATGGCAACACTGGCGGTGGGACCGGTGGGCTTGGGCCTAATAGCGCGCCCAGACCTGGAAAGGAAAGAAACTATATTAAATTCTGGAAGTGGCAACATTAAGGGTGTAAAGTACAAGTACCCTTAACGTTATATTGTAATATAACGTGTTTGACAATTTTACGGTGACAAATACACATACACGACCCCCGTGCTACTCAATGCCATCAGCACAATGTTTGAGTGCGTTAAATTTAATCCTAAAGTGCGATTTTTAAATCCAATACAATATTTTTCGCGAGGAGTTAGTTAGTTTGATGTACATGATGCTTGGTTGATGACTTTGACGGTCTGTTTACACCCGTTAGGTACACTTCTGCTTAACCCAAGATAACAGGCATAATGTATATGTGTTTGTATCATAGTCTCATCATAGTTAGGCAGCTATTATTTCATTCATTAGTAGCATTTGAAATCGCATTCCATGTTCAATAGTAAAAAAAAAACATATTTTCACCTTGAACTCTTCAACTATGGCAAGAACTTGTACCTATCTTCAGTACACCACGCTCAGACGATTCATTGAATAACAAAAGTATTTATCAAGGTCAATTATTGAATAAGCAATGATTTTCAGCAAATATTCAACGTGACGTTTTATGCATTATTGAATAACAAGTATTGAATGAGCCTTCGTTTGAGAAAATACTTATCTAAGTAATTATCCAGGTTTTTGGCGTCGATTTTTGCTTCGTATATTATGGCACAGTTCTAAATATGGTGAAGGTTTTCCTTTGTCACCATGCTGACTTGTTAAGGTGCCGGCGGAGCATGTGTTTTTCATACAAACGTAATACCAACATAATATGAAAATCAAACATATTTATTTCGCTTGCATTACAGAATATCTATGTTACCAATGATATAAAGAACAAGACATTATGAGGAATTTAAAATTTCTAAATTTGTTATAGTTTTATTTTTTCTCATTACTCTTGTTTAAATCAGTGTCCATTCAAAATACATACAGGGTGTAAACCACCTCATCACAAAGCCGTCAACCAAGCATTCTGTACATCAAACTAAGTTACTTAACTTTACGCAAATTTTTTTGCTGGGAAACAACTTTTTTTTTTTGAGGTTATAAATCATGTTTTGTGGTAGAACTCAATGTAACTCACTTAAAACGTTGTGCTGATGGATGGATTGAATAGTACGGGGGTCGTGGAGGTGTTAAAAGACAAAATCTTCAAAAAAAACTAGTATTTAAAAAAAAGTTGTCAAAAAGTTGTAACTTTGACCCCCCATATCTCCGTAACTAGAAGGTTCCCAGGTATGGTGTAGAACAAAAAAAATATCGCAATGATCGGGAGAACAAGTGCCTTTCGGCTTCGTGAAGAGGTGTTTTACACCCTATATTTGGGAACCTATATATTCTGCAATCCAATCAAAATAAATACACACTACCTTAATGATATGTTTGATTTACAAATTATTTTGATGTTACGTTTGCATGAAAAACGCATGCTCCGCAGGACTCTTAATATTTTTACTATGATAGTGTAAAAATAAAACAAATAAATCCCATGCTTGTTCTTCGAGAAGGGTAAGACAGATATGTACCTAATAGTACTTATATCCGCCCTTCGCCATTTATGTTTACGTCCTATGTAATAGGGACGCACCTATTGCCATCAACCAGGTACAAAATCAGACTGCATGGCTGCTACCTGAGAATTTCCTGATGGAAAACCCAACCACAATTTGCCCGACCCGAGAATTGAACCCAGGACCCTAAGTTCAGCAGTCACGATTGCGACTACTAGGCTAACGAGGAGGAGAAAAGTAGTAAAAAAAAAAACACTTACCAAGATTAAAAGGGTTATTCTCGTGCAAAAACGACACATCAACATTCAACTGGTTAGGGGGTGGTCTACTTCGCATTAACAAACTCATCTGTCGAGCCAACTCCTGATTCTGTCTCATAATAGCTGCCTGCTGCATATTCTCCCGACTGAGATTCTCAAAGTTCGTCCTTTCATTCATATTCCCATTCCCCTGGAAATTCTCCCGAGGCATCATATTAGGGTTCATATCACGGCGTTGCATCATATCGTTCTGGTTGTACCCATTCGATCGATTGTAATTCATCGAGTTGGCAGCCGAAACGGGCGTCGATTGATTCGAGAAATCGAAGTTTTGGCCCATTGGACTTCTATCATTCATTTGGGCCATCATGTTGTCGTAGAAATTGTTCTCCCCATAGTTTCTGTTAGGCGGCATTTGTTGGAAGTTTCTGTTCACAAACATTTTGTTCCTCTCGTCTTGCCGGAAGTCTTCGTTTGGAAAATGGCCGTTTAAATCCATCGGCATCCTCATGTCTAGGTTATTTATTCCGTTTTCTTCACGAGGTCTATCCGAGGACATGTTCAGTTGATTCAAATACGATAATATTTCAGCGTCCTGATTCTGTTCTTTTAAGAAATTCTCGTATTTGCTAGGAAACCTCTGTGAGTTATTATATGGGGTCTCAAAGTTCGTATTGAAGTTCATATCGAGATTTAAGCTGTTTGGCCTGCTAAAGTTGTTCACTGGGAACATATTAGCTTCAGGCAGTGAATTTCTTTGGTTAGGCTCGAAGAAATTGTAATTATTGAATTTTTCGTCATATTTATTCGTGTTTGGCGGTGTTGTGAACTGCGCGCCGCCAATTTCTTGAGCAGCAAGCCTTAGTAGATTCAACTGCTCTTGTGTTACGGTATCTGCTGATGTATCGGGTACGGTATCGATCCCAAGCAACGTATTGACGTCGTTATCATAATTGACAAAACCGTTTGTGTTTCCGAAACCGTTTTGTAGGTTGAAATTGTACCCGTTTTGGTCCGACTGGTTGAAATTGAACAGTTGGTTATTCTGGTACGAGTTAGCGGAAAAAGGCGGTAAGAATGCATTTCCCTCGTTTTTAGGATACTGACTGTTCGGTTGTATGTTGTTTAGAGACTTATCCGGTGGTTGTAAAGAGCTGGAAAAGAAAAAAAAGGTTATTATTTATTATTGTACACATGGACACGGGTTTTCTTATAGAACATCATCATTATTTCAGCCAAAAGACGTCCACTGCTGGACATAGGACTCCCCCAATAAGTTATAGAACATAACACACGTTATGAGCCTACCACTTTCACATAGGCGGTCACCGGCCTCTTCTTTGTATGAAGGAGTGGGCTGTAACCCACTATGGTCCAGTGTGGGTTTGGGTTGGTGGATGTCACTAGTACTCGAACTTTCGACTTTCGGTTCGAAGATATCCCTATTTGCAGGTTATGAAGTAACCTAGTATCTTAAGAGGCCTGCGGAGCATGCGAATTTCATACAAACGTGATACCAAAAATATTCTTAAGGCAGTGTGTATTTATTTTGATTGGATTACTGAATATATAGGTTCCCAAACACACATTTTGAATGTACACAAGAGTTATGAGAAAAATACATTTTCTATAGATATTTTAAAATTCCTCAATCCTCATATCTCGTATATAATTATATGACCTTTCAAAATATTTATTTGGGAACATAGATATTCTATAATACAATCGAAATATGTATGTTTGATTTTCATATTATTTTGGTAAGTATTTACGTTTGTATGAAAAAATCATGCTCCGCCGGCCCCTTAATAACACAAAAACTAAGTGTTTTTGTGTAATTGTTTAATATTATGTGATTGTCCCACGGGATTGTACTACTGAGATAAAAAAAATGTGTTTAAAATGTTTGTTTCGTTTAACGCGCTAATCTCAGGAACTACTGGTTGAAATTGAAAAAACATTTTTGTGTTCGATAGTCAAAGGAGAATGACCAAAAATGTATGGGCACTGGTCCAAAAAAAAAACTGCTGCCCCCAGGGTTGACTCCATTGTGGGTTAACTTATAATGTTGGACTTACTATGTGTGCCAATGTGCATCAAATTCTAACCCACAGTTACAGACTTATTCAACAATTTTGAATGTGCAAGTGAATGTGCTACTTTTTTCAAGTTCACGTTTCAGCTAATATCTATGATTCCGTGGGACAGATTTTTTCAGTTCCATAGAAGAAAATTAAGCATTTTAACCAGTCTTTCAAATGAGCTATGTAGTAAATCTGGGGGCAGGACTTTTCTTTTTTTCTCAAATTTTGGTCCACTTTGGTCATTCTCCTTACCGAGGAAAGTTATAGGCTAATAACATCACGCTACGACCAATAAGAGCGGAGTATAAATGAAACATAATTATGCGAAAACGGGAAAAAAATATTCTTTTGGTGAACGTTTTCTCTCATAATTATTATGAGACGCAGAAGAAGTTGGGGGTCAGCTAGTGAATCATAAAAAATAATTCCAAACCGTATTCTTTTATAATTAAGGTGTTAGTATGAAAAATGGCCCTTCAACAAACCCATGACAGTTATTCCTACAAAGAATTACCTAATGCAACAAGTCGAAAATGTCTTGTCATGTTAACACGACTTTTAATCTTATCGATCAATCAGCTTACACAAGTATAACAATAGTTATATTTAGTACAACATTCGTTGTAAAGACTTTCTTTACAATGTTTCTATGCAATTGTCTTTTATTTATTGTTTGAATATAGCCTTTCGACACAATGGTTTAGCATTCATATACAGTGTATGATCGGCGACAAAATTCGCCGAGTTTACACGTAGTTTGAAACTAAAATAGAGGCTGCCACGTTATTGGTGTTGATCCCAAAAACTGATAAAAATCTATAAAGGAAACTTAGACTTAAAATCACTCGTCATCATCATCATCATCAGCCTATAATGTTCCCACTGCTGGGACACGGCCTCCTCTCTATGAGAGGAAATGGGCTATAATCTACCACGCGGGCCCAGTGCGGATTGGTAGATGTCACATGTCTTCGAATTTTTGGTTCTAGGACATGCCGGTTTCCTCACGATGTTTTCCTTCACCGTTTTTGAGAGCAGCGGTGATGAAATAAATTACACAAAGTAATGCGCCTGTCTGGGTTCGAACCCACGACTTACTGTTCGTAAGTCGGTAGTAAAATCACTCGTACTTCAACATAAAATGAAAATATCATACTAGCTGGTGTCAGGCGGTCCACCCGCGCAGTTCCCGTTGAATTACGGGGATAAAATATAGCCTATGTTACTCGCTGATAATGTAGCTATCCATTGCTGAAAGAATTTTTCAAATCGGTCCAGTAGTTTTTAAGTTTATTCGTTACATACAAAAATACAAATCTTATTTCTTTATTATATTAGTGTCCCTATTCTTATGACACATGATCATAGTCCCTGAATCTATACTAATATTATAAAGCAGAAGAGTTTGTTTGTTTGTTTGTTTGATTGAACGTGCTTATCTCAGGATCTACTGGTTCGAATTGAATAAATCTTTTTATGTTGGAAAGCCCATTTATCGAGGAAGGCTACTAATATTATAAATGCGAAAGTTTGTGAGGATGTATGTTTGTTACTCTTTCACGCAAAAACTACTGAACGGATTTGGATGAAATTTTGCACACAGACAGTTTATAACCTAGATTAACACATAGGATACTTTTTATCCCGGTAGTAAAATCCCATGGGACAATTATCAAACTTCACGCGGGCGAAGCCGCTGGCAAAAGCTAGTAGGGTATATAACATCACGCTACGACCATTGGGAGCGGAGCAGGAATGAAAAATGTTATAAAAACGCGGATTTTTTTTCCTTTCGTTTTATGTGACGCAGACAAAGTTGCGTGGGTCAGCTAGTGTAGGAATATGTACAAAGTTTTCACTAAGTATTTTCCGATGAAGCTTGACTGAGGTAAGTCTAACTGCGCTCTATACGTCTATATCAGCCTAAGTTCTGTCATAGATGTGGACAGTCGTGTCAAAAATGTTAAAAAAGTTTATAGGGACACCTTACTGACAAAAAAAAAAAATTGGTTGTCTGTAAAGTCGGTTTACGGACGATAGATTTACGTGATAACGTCATAATCATTATTTTATGTAATACAAAAAAGGAGGTGGAACGTTACTATGGAACGTTACTATTTTTCATGAGTGTTGCTGGTATTATCAATTTATAAGACGTTATCACGTCAAAAATTGGTTGTCTGTAAAGTCGGTTTACGGACGATAGATTTACGTGATAACGTCATAATCATTATTTTATGTAATACAAAAAAGGAGGTGGAACGTTACTATGGAACGTTACTATTTTTCATGAGTGTTGCTGGTATTATCAATTTATAAGACGTTATCACGTCAAAAAATACTTTTGTTATTGATTGTATTTATACGAAAGAGTAAGTGCGGTGTTTCTCGGACAATAGTCTAGTGTAAAGACATTTTCTGCGTTTGTGCTTTTCTAAACTACCTGTCTTTTAACTGTATATAGCTTAATAGTAGAGACGTACCGACTAATCGGGACAAACGGCTATTCGGCAGCATTTGTGGTCGCCGAATAGTTGGCGACTAGTCTGCACAGACTAGTCTACCAGTCGGCTAGTACGGCAAAGTCATAATCTTCCAGCCATTTCTAATTAATAGCGATGTTTTACATGCACAACATGCTTAGTTCGTTCGCTGGACCGCGTCTTTTTTTGTTCTTGGACTTTTAACCAAAGATATGGAACGTAAACAATCATAGAGGGTCAGACGCGGGTCACTGGGCCAAATTAAAATATTATAATTTTATACATTAAAACTAAATTGATTTATTATGAAGGTCAGCGCACAGTTATAAGCACTGCTCGGGTCGTCGTCAACCAAGTGTCCACACACAACTGCAACCTGTACGGTTCCGTGATTAGAACCGTATCGGTTTAGTACGTTTTAGGGAGGTGCAAAACCTCCTTAAAACGTACTCCAGCTAAGTGTCTTCCAGCTAAGCGTTACCCTACAGCTCGTGGGGTCACCTAGGGGCCAATAATACGGCCTGTAGGGCAACCAGATTGTTTAAAAACTATGACATCATAAAGAGTAGTAGGTTATAAAGCAAGCCTAGCTTTTCGACTTGTATGAAAGTACCGTCACCAAGTTCACCGCGCGCAAACTGCGTTGACCCTACGCAAATGAAGTAGTGGGTAAGCGGGTGGTCAACCCGACGCGGCAGCGTCGTCGTCGACGTAAGCGGAAACTAGTTGATCCCGAGTTCCCGAGCAGGGGCGAAGATGGTATGATACTTACGACTGCGTTGCAGTATGGAGCTTCATAGAAAGTCACAAATGGTTCGATTTGAGGTGATCCTAATCCTGTGCAGTGCTCATAACTGTGCGTTAACCTTTACTATATCGAATGCATATTCATAATGTTATGCCAAATAAATGATTAAAATTACGATGCAGCATTTTACACATCTTATTTTTATGCCCAATTTGATATTTGATAAAGAAAAGATAACTAGAGGTCGTGGTGCCCTTAAAATGTCGTTCTTAAAAAAAAGAGCATTACGTAAATAATTTGGCATTGTGTAAAGCGAATGGAGAGTATTCATAAAGATTTTAAAACACGTGATTATTGACTGTTGGTATTATCTCTTGCTGGCTGAGTTGGCAGATATTTGTTCTATGGTTTTTCGGGAATTGTAAATGATGTTAATTTTGCGAACAGGTTTTTACAAATATTTTTACGTGTAATTTTATGGTGCCGGTGTTTCGTACCTGAGTACTCTAAGAAACAGCAGAAACAAACTCAGAGGTCATAGGCCCGTATTACACAACATCGCTCAATACTCAAGCATTACTTAAAACTAGATTCAAGCCATTTGATTGGTTGAAACTAGTTTTAAGCAACGCTTGAGTTTTGAGCGATGTTCTGTAATACGGGCCATAGTCTCTTATGGTCCAAACATAATCTTGGTCAACGCACATATCAAGGACTATGCAAATAAGTGTTTGAGATGGTCTTTTGAAAAAAGAACCACACAGATTTGAGTGGACCTGTCCAGTCAGTGCAAGCATTTGTCAGTCATAGTGTAGCTCGACTTACAACTCAAGGAGCTCCAAGACATTGCGCCACCAGCTCAATGTAAAAACTACAAACCTGTACTGTGCCCGCGTGATGGGTTACAGCCCGCTTCCTCTCTCAGAAAGGAGGCCTGTATCCCAAGATAGACTAAGTAAAACAAATGTTGATGAAACTCACCTGCACCCATCTGAAGGTCCGGTCTCATCGAGAATTTTTGTGATGAGATCACGGACGATCGTATTTTCTTCCATGATGCGATCCGACTGAAAACAAAAAGAGAATTGTCATTTCATTAACATACTTAATATAAATAATCATCATCATTATCTGCCTAGTTTTTCCAACTGCTTTTTGTAGCTAAAGCCAGTATTGTATGCGGAGCGACTGCCTATCTGACCATCACACGAAATCTATTGGTAAGACATAAACATGTACCTACTCTACCTATAACAATGATTACATTCAGGTGAAAGTAGACCGCGAAATTTAAATTAACCCTCCAAGTTCATATAGAACGAGGAAGGACTTTTTCAAGGTAAAAGACATTCCTCGTCCTTTATAAACTTGGAGGGCTGTATTGATGATTTCGATGATTATAAAAAGCTAATTAACTGAAAAAATCTAATTAGTCCGTCACTTAGTTTTTCAAAAAACATTAGACCCGTATTTTTTCTTTTGTCACATAAACCAAAATTGACGCTTTTAAAATTCCCAATACGTCACTGTTTGGTATCATTCTTAGTGAGTTCTGACGTCACGAACCCCCACTCCCGAGTTTTGATGCGTTTCATCTTTGTCAATATTCGTTGATTAACAAAAACAAAAAATACGTGTCCATTATTTTCCAATACTCTAAACTGACGGGACTAAATAGATTTGAAATTTATTGATGGTGGAAACTAGCCTATTCTGTAACTACATACGTCTAACAGGCGTGAATAATATTTTAACAATCATACAATACAACCTAGCACTGGCCTAAAAATTACAAAAAAACCTAGGTAAATTTGAATTTCGCGGCTACCCTGGATCTTCCACCTTAAATCCCGGAAAAGACCCCGACGTCGGTTTAAAATCCGCGGTATGACGGTGCTATTGACTACAATGATACTGAAACACTTCTGAGCAATTTTTACACAGTTCACATGGGTATTTCAATGTTTGTCCCCCCCCGAACCAAAAGTCTGGATACGTGCTTGGCTCGCCCCCTATTATATGAGACTTGTACAGGTTATTTGATGCATCGTTTTCCAAATTGAACGGGGCCGAAAGTCATGACCAAGGACGATTTACTTGGGTTGAAGAGTTATTTGTTGTGCATCGTTTGCTTCAGCCTCAAAAAACATTCTTGGCAACACGGACTTATAAACGATGTAATTACAAACGAGGTATGTTAGCAAACGATGCACCAAACACCCATACATACCTAACTAGCAAAGTATGGGTGTATTATAAATAAATATCGCTGGAATTAACACACATCGCCATCTAGTGCCACACTAAGCAAGGCTTGTGTCGTGGACACCAGATAGTTGATACTACATAAATACTTTTTATTTGTTTGTAAATACATACTTATATAAACATCCTTGACTCTGAAACAAATGTCCATGCTTTCACACAAACATTTGCTAATACCGGGATTCGAACCCAGGACCCTAAGATCGTAAGGTAGTCTCACTATCACTACGCCATTCGGGTCGTCATTATGGGTAATCACCCCCTCGTCCTTAAGGGAAAACTAGCATCCTATTATTTTACTCCAGAAACGATGTAAACCTACTGTCCACAATTCCACACCGGGTCATGGCCTAACGGGCACAGCGCTCGTTTACGTCACAGAATGTTCGGGAACACTAAGCCCCTTCGGCCATGAGCCCGGAGCCCCGGAAGGTCCTGACCTCAATATCTTGATAGAAGCTTGAGCTTTCAACTTTGTAAGTCTATCAAAGTTAAATGACAGTGTTAAGTGTTCAAATTTGTCTGAAAATAGCATAAGAAAGACCCTCTAAATTCCCGCTCTCTTCTTCGAGAATATTCTGCCTTTTTTACTTTTGGGATGACAGTAATTTTGACTGTCCCAAAAAAAGGTCCGTCCTTCGCTACTTTCTAGCGTTTTAAGATTTTTGACTTTCTAACGTAAGCTTGTAATTAGTCCGGCACTTAGATTAAGTATCAAAAAGTATTATTTTTCTTTTGTTACATAAACCAAAATTGACGACGATACGACGCTTTTAAATTTCTCAATACGTCACTGTTTGGTATCATTTTTAGTAAGTACTGACATCACGAGCCCCCACTCCCGAGTTTTGATGCGTTTTATCTTTGTAATTTATATTCGTTGATTTACAAAAACAAAAAATACTTTTCCACTATTTTCCAATACCTACTCTAACTGACGGACTAAATAGATTTGCAATTTATTGATGGTGGAAACTAGCCTATTGTGACGATTTATAACGTTCAATTTTGAAAAGTTTTACCGTCTTTACTTTTGCATGAGGAAAGATAAAACCTATTCGATGTCACACTCACAACTACAGCATTCAACAATCAATCAATCTCTTGCCCTTGCAGCATGTCTCCTTTTTCTATACTTCTAAATTACTCGTCACATGACGACCCCTCCTTTCTTGCGTATCATACTTTACACAGTCCATCCATCGTTTCTTTGGTCTTCATCCACTCTTATACCCATCCACATTCATACTCAAAACTTTCCTCATATTTTACAATCAATACTATCAACCAATAACGACAAAATAGTAATAGGAATAGAGTTCAAATTGAGTTACTTTCTAGGCTTGCAACCGAGAATAGAACCTCAATAATAGCATCAGGATCTAAATTTTTCACGTTGACCTACTTATGACAAAGTTCGACGTTCCGGTTCACGTTTGCTTGCACGTAAGTACTTGAGAGATATGGTCAATAACGAAGTATTGGCTGAAGTTATGAACGGTAAACCTTGAAGGCTCAAACGAAGGAGTTTCGAGTACAATTTATTTGAAGATGGAACTACATTTCAAAAATGGAGTTCCATCTACTATGGTTCAAAGGGATTTTTCCACAAACATCAGAGCATCACAATGCACTTTAATGTAAAGGATGGCCACTGGGGCCGAAGACTTCAGGAGTGGCGACTGCGAACCGGAAGACTTTGCGTTGGAAAGCCTCCCATTAGGTGGACCGATGACCTGATGAAGGTTGCCCGAATCTGCTGGATGCGAGTCGTACGGAACCGGCCAATGTGGCGACACTTGGGGGAGGCCTATGTCCAGCAGTAAACGTCTTTCGGCTGAAATAATGATGATGAATGATGACTTCAATGTAGATAACTTTAAATCTACTGAGTGCATCTATCCATTAGACAGAAAAGTGCATTTCGGTAGAAAGTTGTAGCATCAATCATTTAACAATGCCAAACTGTTACAGAATTAAATGATGGATGTTTGTCACAAGTTCACAACACAGCTTCAGTGGTGCACAACAGATTTTGAAGGAAATTTTTGTTCTGAAAATATTATATCATTCATTGAACATTAAGGTTTGATATGACTTTCGGAAACCGACGGTAATAGCAAGTTTGGTATTTGAAATTTAACTAGAAATTGTAAATATTTCAGGGACAATTTCTAGTTATAGAATAGAATAGATAGAATGTTTCTTCTTAGCTTGTCGATGACAATTCAAATTGAGTCGGCCCATAATTGGCGACGAATTTGGCCCTTTCAGTGTGTGAGTCTATCTGGTGGGCCCCAACGAGATTTACATTGACATTATTTTGAGAGTACCAAAGAAAATAAATAAAATATATTTTGTACCTCAACAGTTTTTGATTAAATGACGTTTCTATGAAGTGAAAAGAAAAGTATTTAAAGAAGGGGCTCGCTGGCCGGACGTTTTTCTAAATAACGAATAACTCCTAAAGTATAAGCTCTCAGAAAGTCGAAATTTTGGATTTGTAAGGTATACAATAGTTTCTACCTCCAAGCACTATGGGGCGATCTTTAAGTATAATAACAAAAAAATAATCATAAGGGGCCCGCTAGCTAGACACTTCATAGAAATGTCATTTAATCAAAAAATGTTGAGGTACAAAATAATGTCTAAGTTATGAAAAGTTATCACCTATTGATAAATCTCGTTGGGGCCTGCCAGATAGACTCGCACCTTTTTAGTAACGTCCAACAACTACTGTGATGTGCAAACAAGAGGACAGGAAGGACAAAATATGAAGTGTTCATTCGTAACGTTGTATAGGGCAGCACCACATGATTATGTATACGAACGATTCCCCCTAAGATACAGGCCTAGCCTAGTTTAGGGGAATAGAATAGAGTAGAAAGATGTTTATTTCCCTGGTTCATATGTTACATTATGTCCACAGGTCGGTAGTGTGTTCGGCCTGTGGGTGTGTCAGACCTACCTACTTACAGTCTACCTATTTTTGTCTGGGAGAGATCTATACAAGTGTCGTGTAGTTGTTGCTGTGAGATTGTTAGTGTGTACATAGTTTAGTTTAGGGGAAAGGGTTGACCCTATTGTACTTGTTTTCTAATGGTAAATTAAGAAATTTAATCTGTAAACAGTGCAATGTACTTGAACTTTGTGGTAATAAATAAATATTATTATTCGTCATATTGAACATTTCCAAAATTTTTACAAATTAATAAAAAAATTAAAGCATAGGTACTCTTCCGCATCGCTGTCATCGGGAAACGTGTCTAGAAGAACTGTACTTAAGTTTGTAATATCAAAATAACAGTTTTTTACTTATTGCATAATGAAAGTATATCGGTACTTATAATTTTTGTCTGTCTGTTTGGTCCGGCTAATCTCCGAAACCGCTGGACCGCTTTTGACGGCACTTTTACTGGTTGATAGCTGACACCAATTTCATTCTAGATATAGTGTGAAGTGTAAAGCCCTTCTTAGTTTAAAAAGCAAATCGCGCATTAGGATACTGCCAATGTCTGAACAAGGCCAAAGTTGACACACTTTGTAACATTATTACACTGAACAAATGAATTTAAGTGTCGTCATAAAATTGCAGAACAACCTCTAGTTGTCTTTTATATCCCTTGCTATAAAGTTTCTAAGTGACTTTTTTTTTACAAGATTAATCCATTAACTTGTACTGTGATGGTTAATTTTAGGATAGTTTTGGGAGCCCAACTCCGTACGCTACGTTTACCCGCGTAGTTTCCGTTCCCGTGGAAGTACGGGGATACAATATAGGTTATGCTAGTCGCTGCTATTGCAGTTATGAATTGCTGACAGAATTTTTAAAATCTGTCCAGTAGTTTTTAAGTTTATTCGATACAAACAAAATATAAAATACAAACACACAAAACTTTCCTCTTTAACGTTTTGACCGCCACAGCATAAACGCACGCGCGTGCCCTCCACGCCAAGCCTCAATTTCATCTACTATTTTGTCACATATTTGTGTCGTTTGGCGTACAGTCCGTGACACGAAAGAAGAGACCTGTCAAACTACTAGTATACGAGTTAATTGTGTAACAAAATACTTCATTTGGCATATAGGTGTACAGTGTACACGTCGTAAACCATCTTCCTACTTTATCTTCTTAATTATTTACCTCGAGGATTCACAAAGTTTCACTCGTTTCAAGTGGTGTGACAGGTCTCATCTTTCGTGGCACGGATTGTACAGGGCACGCGCTTGCTTGTCACGTATATGTGACAATGGCGTCCAAAAGTTTAAAATATTGGTAAGTATGGATTACTCCCAAAAATCTGACTAATATTCGAAATCAATTTATCAATGCCCCGTTGGTCTAGTGTCGAGAATCATGACTGCTGGGTATGAGGTCCTTGGTTAGATTCCCGGGTGGAGCAAATTGTTATTGAGTTTTTCCATCAGGAAATTCTCAGTAGCAACCAGTAGTCGTAGTCTGGATATGTGCCAGTCCACTTAGCATGACCACCGGAGAAACTAGAGAGACTCACAATCTGTCATTGAATCGACAAAATGACAGATAAACAAAAGGTTTGTCGACTCTCTGTCGTGTCTACGCGGGCTGGTTGTTGGGAATAGTGTCCCCCTGCCCGGTAACATGGAACGCGCCCAGGAAAATTTTTGGTTTTTCCGTCATGGGTGTCGTTTTCATTGATTTTGGGGTCGCTGATTCTGGGAGCGCCATCTTGGATTTTCTCGAAATGTGGGTGGGTACTATTAGGTACACCTCTGCCTAACTCTTTGACAATTACAGGCGTGAAGTTATTGACGTGACAACGTCTTAAATTAGGTTGCGGCTGGGTGTCACTTATGAAAAAGTGTAACGCCCGGTAACGTTACGATGAGTCACCGAACGAGAGAGAGGCCCGCCGAATGCCTTGCGTCTCTCTCCCACTCAACTATGACGTTGTCACGTAAAATCTTCGCCCGTAAAACCGACTTTATTTTACTTCAGTAGATCATGCTGTTCCATTAAGGTATAAGGTTATAATAATAAATAATATAAATATCGCTGGACATTACACACAGCGCCATATAGTGCCACACTAAGCCCGGCTTGTGTCGCAATCACCAGACAGTTGATATACTACATAATTGTTAACTTTTTGGTTGTAAATACATACTTATTATATACATAAGCCCTATAGACTCAAAAGAACACATTACTTCCGGTGGTCAACATTGAAAAATCTGCCTGTATTAATTAATTTCAAATCATCCAAATGAAAACCAATATTCTATTTAAGTTAATATAAATAAAGAAAACATCAAAAAGCATGTATTTTGAGTCTATGCTAAGACCAGATGCAACAAAATAAATATGCTATTGACACAAGGTCTGCTAAACACTTAACCCTCTGCAACTGACGTGGCTCAATTTTAACAATTTGACTGACGTGGTAGTACACGAGACACCATTTCAACTGCAAATATTTTCATAGAATAACATTGTGTAGCTATTTTATTTATATTTATTAGATGGTTATAGCCTATTTTTATGTTAAATGAACTTTAAATATAAAAACAATTAGTATTTTCAAAATTAAACGGTGTTTATTGACTTCGCACAAATCACTCCATGAATCTCTACTTAAATATTAATGACCTAGAAAAAATTACAAAATCAACTTTTTTAAATTTTACACTATACATAATAAAAATTAATTATTACAATAATCAGTCTAGAAAATATGATAAACATTCATTGGTTGACCTCAAAATTAGACGGTTTCAAAATCACAGTTTTTTTTTTGTCAATTATTACATAATGGCTTGGAGTGCTGAAGGTAAATTGGCTTCGAACAATCACAGCAACGGACAAATGGACTTATAGACCAGTTTTCTGCTACTTGGTGGAACAGACCAAACTGCTGGTGGTGGAGGAGGGGAAATACTTACCTGAAACCCTAGTGAGTCATGCGTAGTTTCCATGGCAAACTTTCATTGTATGTCTTGTGACTTGTCTGAAGATTTTTGGCGTTCAACCACTGTGGCAGTCTTATAGCACTTCTACTTTTAGCTCTGGACCTTGTTCACGTGAAATTACATCTTCTTCAAGGAGTAGGATTTCTGGCTCGAAAGTTGGGTCTTCATTTTCACCATCAGAATCGCTAAACGCATGTTCAATTACCTGTTTCAGTCACTGTATTATTTGATCTTCGTGGCCTAGAAAATTCCAGCCGACATTCTCATACAAGCAGAAAACGTACCTGGCCTGGGGTGAAGTGGTGTATTTACGTCAGCCATCTAAAAAAAACAAGTTTAAAAAATACAAAGATTTACAATATTAGTATGAAAGGATAGATACTCGTATGTATTAATTATGTAAATAAAATCAAATTCTATAATAACACGAAATAATACAAAAAAAATCCTTATTGTAAGATAAACTAAACTTAATTACTGATGTGGTTGTTTAAGAAACACTATGAAAGCAAGATCATTTTACTGAGGTGGTAGTCTTGTAGACACTTACCTTAACACTGATGTGGTAGTCTCGTGGACACCTTCCTCCCGCTGCGCTCACGTGCGCTTGCTACGACTGCCCTCCGTACACAGACTGACGCGCAATCTTACTATAGTAAGGTACTAAGAGCGGCGGCGCTCACATTTAAAAATTAACAGTTACAAACCAAATTTTATTTTTCACGGTGTCTGTTGGACTACCACGTCAGCGGCAGAAGGTTAAATTGCCTGTCAAATGCAACTGGCGCAATAATCTAAGTTGTACCATATAAATAGTGTTCTCAAGTGTAAAAGGGCAATTTAATTGCTCTGTGTAAATAGCTTTTGATTAGTAGCCTCAACCTTATGGCTTTTCAATTTATTGCCGAGTAGCTAGGTGGCCTATAGATCTAGTAAGTACTAAGAGTGGGATATTGCTCTAGAATATATATATAGAATATATATATATATATATATATAGAACATTTAACTGTCTTTATCATTTGCCTAACCTTTCACCAATTATGTTTGGGTCGGCTTCTAGTCTTGCCGGATGCAGCTGAATACCAGTATTTTACATGGAGCAACTGCCTATCTGACCTCCACAACCCAGTTAGTACTGAGTAAAACAACAGGTAAAACCAACTGGTTGTAAAACAACTGGTTGGTACGAATAGTTGTCAGACTTTCCTTTTCTTTCCTGACTACTGATTGACAACCTGTAACGACAGTCGAAGATGCTAATAAATTAATTTCTGCTAGATTATTAAACAGCTCATTCTTAATTACAGTTAAAGAATTTCCACTTTAAAACAAGCAAGATGTTGCTCAAGATTTCTTTCACATTTGTCACCTCCAGGTAGGTTCTTGTTGGAATATATTTTTTAATACAAAAAATGACAACAACAGTTCAAGTCATAAGCAAAGAAATAATGAATCATGTATGAGTAAAATTACCTATTGCACCAGAACACTAAATATTACGAATAAATATAACATTACTAAAAATACAACAAAACTATTTTACCTGTTTATCAGAACTGGCACCAAAGTAAATAAACAATAGTTGCATCAGCGGTAATATAAACAGAATTAATTTGTTTGTTGAATGAAGTAACTTATCAGACTGATAACAAACCTTTAATACTAGATTAAATACCTATAATATAAATGTAGGTATATAACATTCTAAAGATTGCAATATAGATTTAGTAATACCAGCTGCACAAAAATATGATAAAATATTAGAACAGCTGTTTGGGTTTCCCCAAAGTGTATCTTTTTTGTAAATTTCCAACAAGACGGGTAATCAGTGACCCGAAAGTCTGCCCAAACAATCTTACCAAGGGGTATCATATCGTCAGAGACTCAAACATCTGACAAGTCTTAGAAAGGGGTACCGTATTATCCAATACTAAGTGGGTTGTGGATACTAGGTAGGCAGTAGCTCCATGTAATATACTGGTATTCAGCTGCATCTGGTTAGACTGAAGGCCGATCCCAACAGGGTTTGGAAATAGATGATAATAATAGATGATTATGACTGCATAAAGTCTGAGTTATAATAATTAGGTATAACACCTCTTAAAAAAAAGAAATCATGAGCGATTTTTTTCCAAGTCATGGATGTTTAAAATATATTTAATAATTAGTATGTATAGTATAAGTTTATCAACTTTCTGGTATCCACAACACTTTTTGCTTAGTGTGGCACTAGATGGCACTGTATGTCCACCGATATTTAATTATCCTTACATTAATATAAAATTACATCATAAATGCATCATGCCTGTTATCTCTAACATGTAAGGCAAGGATGTCCTTAATAGCACACCCATATTTCTGTGTATTACAATGTATCTCTGACTCTTACTCCATTATTAAATGTATTGCAGCAACCTGCGCAAACTTGCATGTTTTTGGAAAAAGTAATTCTCAAATAATCCATTGTTTCAAATGGGTTATAATGCTTGAAGTTTCTATCATTCAAAATGTGTACCTATTTGGCCTAAGAATGGACAAGGTTTGAACTCTAAGGCCGGGGTGGCCTCAACCCTCCTATACTGAATGTTCAGTTATTATTTATAGTTTATGCAGCTTCACTCACATGAACTTTGACAATTGTCCCATTGGATACTGGGATTAAAAGTATCCTATGTGTTAATCCAGGTTCTAAGCTATAGCTATGCAATTTTTATTCCTTTCAGTACTTTTGCATGAAAGAGTAACAAAACTTCATACATCCATACTCACAAAGTTTCACATTAATAATATTATTGTACTAGGATGAGCTAAACCCTGTAGAAGGCAGGGACTTTTCACAATAATCAATGAGGATAATGATCTGATCTTATATTGACTAACATGGGCCAAAGGTAAGAAGTTGTGTGTTTAACCCTACAATAATAAGAAAAAGACTACACTTTTCTTTAACATTGCTCTATGTTGGTAATTCTCCTGCTTTGAAGGTAGCACATAAAAAAAGAGAGAACCTCTTTTCCGAATAGATGTGAATTGACCATTTGGGAGGACTCTCTCAATAAGTCAGTCCCATTTTCTTTAGTGCTAACTGTCAGACAATGTCAAATTTATTGATAGTCTGACATAATTTGAGTAGCAATTGCAAACCCTTACATCTGATAAGGCTAATAGCAGCTGGGTGTGAGTTCTAAACTAGCTAGCTGCTGCTGCTGGTAGCTGGTGCGGGTTGCTGGGTGGTTGAATTCTTATTCTTAGTTGCCAAGAATCAAGCTAAGTAGTAAGTGGATTGGTATTCAATCCCACTTATTAGGAGAGCACGGAGCACACAATCTTAGGGGGTAGGTTCTTTCACTTGTTGTTGGTTTGGAAATAGGTACTGCTCTGGGCTTTGTGCGTTAGCGGACACCATACATGATGCAGTCTCAGGCACCACTACCTTGTATAGTTGCTACCGCAATAGCGGTCATTGCCCTTTCCCTGATATATCATCGCACGAAATAAAACAAATGAACCATGTATCTATTTTCCCTAGCCATATGTCCAGCAGTGGTCTGCTGTAAGGTGATTATGTCAATTGGTGACAGTACCTTCACAGAAACCGAAAAGCTTGGCTTGTTCTTACAATAACCTACTCTTCATGATGTTAGGGTTTTTGAACATTCTGCTTGCCTCATCATAATCAGCCTATTAACCTTTTGGACGCCATCGTCACATATACGTGACAAGCAAGCGCATGCCCTGTACGCCAAACGACACAAATATGTGACAAAATTGTAGATAAAATCGTGGCTTGGCGTGGAGGGCACGCACAAGCGTTTATGCTGTGACAGTCAAAAGGTTAATGTTCCCACTGCTGGGATACAGGCCTCCTCTCTATGACACGGATTGGGTTATAATCCAATAGTCTTTGAATTTTGAGATTCTAGGATCACTCCTCACAATGTTTCCTTCCACTGTTTTGAGAGCAGTGGTGATGAAATAAATTACACAAAGTAATGTGCCTGTCTGGGTCCGAACCCACGACTTACTGTTCGTAAGTCGGAACGCTACCACTGGGCCACCGTTGCTTGCCTTATGGGCTTACTGTATTGTTGGCTCTTAGGTAGGCCTTTGATGTCAACATGTAACTCAGTTTTATGCTATCAATAATAAAAGCAGCATGAATAATTTTAAGCTTAGAGTATGCCTATCAGTATAAAGTATACTTGAAATTCAAGAAATTCAAACTCCTTGTTTTTCGCAATATAATATGGTGACATGACAAAATAGGTCAAAAGATCTTTTAATTTATAAACAAAACAAAATTTATGAAGATAGATGTTGCTTATATTAATAAATAATCGTTGTTGTATAGGAATTGTTCTATCAAGGACATTCTAATTGTTTTCTTAGTGGAATCTGACACAATTATTTGATTTCTATAATTACAGTTACATTGTATATTACAAGGTCTGACTATGCCTTTGAAGATGTTTACTTCTTAAGTAGAGTGATTCAATCAGAAGCAGGAATGATAACTGTGTTTGTTTCGAAGCTCAATAATGTAGAAAGTGGGTAGGTGTTAGCATATTGTCCTTAAAAGCAACACCCCATTCTGAACATCTTTCATAACATTCAAATGTCGTCATACACATTAAAGCAGTATATTTATAATATGTTACCTTGTTATTTTGTCCTCTAACGTACAAACTACATAATTCTAAAAATATTATGTGCATTCCCCGATGTCATTACTACACTTCGTCAAAAAAATATCGGAACACGACACGATAAAGATCACAACAAATGTACACTAAAACCATATTTAACACTCTTTAATTGTCCACTTTACTAAAATAATGCACTTGTAACAAATATTTCGTGTAATATCACCCGGATTTCAGGTCAGATTGACAGTCCAAGACATTTACAACACCCATTGAAAAATGGCACTACAAAAACACTCACTTACCTGATCTGTTTCATTTTCGACGGTTTTGTACGCATTACTTAGGTGACATAAATCACTGAAGGCCATTTAAATTATAAAATTATTTCTTGCCACGATACATATGAGCTTACTTCGGTGCTAAGCCATTTTTTCCATTGACCTACATGTGTATAAAATTATACGTGCTTACTCGCAACGGTGTTGCTGTCACGAAGCGACAATTTAGTCGTTTCTTTCGTCGAAAACTAAATTAAAAAGACTTTAGTGAGAATACTTACTTGATAAATCGTCAGTTTTCAGTTAAAAATATTATTTTTTCCTGGAGTGAATATTTTTATTTTGTATATTTCCCGCCCTTTCAAAAAATTTTGAAGCATTTATTTTTTTTATTTCATTTTTGAAGCTATAGAATTTACCAAAAAGAATGCTTATTTTCTATGGTTATAAAAACGATTTAAAATCGAGTTTTATACATAATTTTATTACCCGAGTATCAAAAATAGGTAAATATTTATCTATAAAATAATTGGTGGACAAGTCCCTGGTGTAGCTTTTTCAACTTAGAAATGGTAACACTATTGTTACAAAACCTCTTTCTTTGCATTCATACATACAAAATCTCAGTTACGTTTGTAATTTATTATTTTTACCAAATTATTTAAAGAATAATAGGATTATTATGTGAGTATTTGTGATTTTGAATCTTAGCCCGCGCCATCTATACCTAATGAGATATATACTAGCCAAAAACTGGCAGCTGTCACAATAACGTTATTAGAAGAAAGATGGCGCTATTAAGGTATTAAGGAAACAAACTCTTTACTATTCGGATCTACAGATGGCGTTACAAACCAGAATTCCGTTGGCATTTCAGTGGGCGCTATTGTTGAACGTGGAACGTTACGTGGGTCCCTACTCCTATTTTTTAAAAATTTGATTCCTAGGTCTTTCAAAGTTGGTACTGAAAGGGTTATCATAAGGAAATTTTCAGTAAGTAGGTATCGATTTAAAATTTTCTGTCCCTGTTACAGCCTAGCTAGAGGAATGGACTGCCCCTGCTTTAATAGTACATTTTGATACAAGTGGAGAAAGTTTGTTATTGGAGTTCAAGGCCGTATTAACACACGAGCCGTAGGCGAGGGTGTATTGAGCCGAGGACTGCAATAACAAATGTCCAAGTGTATTAAACGAAGAAATAAAATAAAAGAATTACGAGACTATGATTAAGTATTTTTTTTTTCCGCGCTTTTCTTTCGCCAGGTTGAAGGAGAGGCAAAGGTACAGCCATTGTACAACATAAAATAAAAATGTTTTTTTTTATATTTTTGAAAATAGAACAGCAATTAATGTTGATTTATTTTATAAAAGAAAATTTTCGTATTAAATAATCATGTTTATCTGTGATATTGAATTTAGAAACACAATTTGAATATTCAAAAAATGTTTACGCCGTAAAGACATAGATCGCTTTGCCGAAATTATAAAAAAAACATTCACCTCTGACTCTATAGTCAGAGGTGCATGTATTTTTTTAATATGCATTGAACCAGTTTTGAGTCATTAGAGGTATAGTTATCTATGGTAATTTTGCTTTCCGCACATGTGTGGAAAAAACACGAAAAACGCACGTGTGTGAAATACACTTCATTTTGAACCTAATCGTAGTGCGAAAAGAACCAGTTTTCGAGGAAGTGTATTGAAAAATAAATATCCAAACCTTTGCCGACCTTTGGGGACTATAAACGCTACTACCGCTGCAACTAACGTAGCCAGCTACTGGGCCTAAATGATCTGAAAAGTAGTACCATCGACATTGACTCGAAATGAAGATTACAAGCTAGGTACTTATGGTGGAAGCGCCAGGGTAGCTTGCAAAGTTAAGTTGCAGTCAATTTGCAATTTGAGAAAAGAACCAGTTTTCGAGTAAGTCTATTTCATGAAAATTACTTTTTCATGAAATAGACTTACTCGAAAACTGGTTCTTTTCGCAACTACGATTAGGTCCAAAATGCAGTGTATTTCACACGTGTGAGTTTTTCATGATTTTTTCACACTTGTGCAGAAAGTAAAATTGCCACAGATAACTATACATAATACTTAGTCCAAATTGGTTCATTGCATAATTAAAAAAAAACATTCACCTCTGCATCTGACTATAGAGTCAGAGGTGAATGTTTTTTTTTTAAATTTTGGAAAAGTTTTCTACGTCTTTATTTAATTTTGTAAACATTTAATGAATATTCAAATTGTGTTTATAAATTCAAGATCGTAGATAAATATGATTATTTATAAGTAATATTTACTTTTATAAACAAATTAGGTAATATTTATTTGTGTTCTAAATTCAAAATAAAAAAAATAAAAAAAATGGTATTAGGCTGTATAACGGCTTCATACCTTTGCCTCTCCTTCAACCTGGCGAAACACTGACCTCTATATATGTCAGTGTGGCGAAAGCAAAGCGCGGAAAAAAATAAAATTTAAATAGTCTCGTGACATTCATGGCACAAATATTTTACATTATTTTATTTCTTCAAAAGTGTATTGAAAAACGTCGTTTGATACATGTGGACATTTGTTATTGTAGTTCAAGGCGGTATTAACACACGAGCCGTAAGGCGAGGGTGATTTTGAGCCGAGAACTGCAAAATGTACTATATTTTAATGGGGTTACATGAACGTAGACGGTTGTATTGATGATTTTAATGATTAAAACTACATAACTCCATCATATTTCATATGACAGCGAATTATATTTTAATTAACATAATATTACTGAACTGCAAATTGAAAAAACTTAAGAACATTTGAATTTCTTTGACTACACGACATGCACTGTGGCGCTTAAAATCCTAGTATAGTAGGTACATAATTACGTACAAACACACGGGGCGGCTACCTACGAATTAATCGAATCGGAACAGGTAATCACGTGTCCACGTGAATTACATCGCAACTGTATCGGACTGTGACAAATCCCTTTGTGATAAGTACGGGGTGCAATTGCATCAGCCCATTTGTCTGGCCATAGACATTGGTCAATGCTATGTAATCCACAGTATCTGGTGTATATGCTGGGGACACAGTCCGGGGCTGCCGAACTGTTCGAAAGAGATACCGTGGCCCTGGAACATAAAGGGCGAGGAAGGAACATGGATGGGTTTTAGTCAGTAAAAGTCTGACACTCCCTCCCGCTTCACACAGAGTGGGCGAAGTCATTTGATGAATTGCCATCCGAAAAAAAAAAGAAAAAGGCTGGGTACACAGCGATTACGTTGGATTGTACTTATGGGTAGTAAAACTTGAATTTAGAACGTTATGTAAAACGTCATGTTTTTTTTTAAAACATGTGGGACAGTCTTTGGAGACTGTCGATAGATGTGAAAACTAAGTAATCGTTATCTGCTACGGGTTGTGCCCCGCGCACGCCTTATTGATGCTACGCCGTAGCGGATCGGCTACGAGCGCTACGTAGCGTTAGGTGTAGGTCACGCGAGTTCCATGATTTTTATTCACCCAAAAAGTGCTCAACGCGCCTAAAGAAGTTTTCTGTTAAAAAAAAATGATAAAAATGAATAAAGTAGGTGCCTAAAAATGAATGGTGTTGATCTTTGATTATATTTTGACGACTCGAATGGCGTAGTGGTAGTGAAGCTGCCTTGCGTTCATTGGGTCCTGGGTTCGAATCCCGGTAGGAGCAAATGTTTGTGTGATGAGCATGGACATCTGTTTCCGAGTCATGGATGTTTGTATGTATAATAAGTATGTATTTACAAACAAAAAAGTATAAGTAGTATATCAACTATCTGGTGTCCACGACACAAGCCTTGCTTAGTGTGGCACTACTGAATTCATCACACCCTATTTCAAGAAAAGTAGGTTAATTTTATTGTTTACCTACTACGTTAATTTTCCGTGTTTCGCCATTTCAGCTCAGACCAAATAAAAAACATAGAAATAGTGCTGCGAACGATAATGTGAAGCATCCGCAAAACTACGCCTCGCTCTGTATCTACATACATACATGCTCACACGCACACATTTACACGACGCTCAATAAATGCACACATGTTTGCGAAATCGGCCTCACTTCTCTGTTCGCTGAGTTCCGTTTTCAATTTTTTTATTTGGTCTTGTATTTCAGATTTAGTTTTTTTTATCAGTGAAAATTAACTCTTTTTGTAGTGGGTCTTGTATGAAAATGATTAAATTCGTCGGTTTTTTGTTTTAAACTAACTATTCTGATAGATAGATAGTAAATAGACTAGTTATTGTACTTTTAATGTTTTTCGAAATAGTAATAATGTACTTAAGTTCATAAAAAAATTTAAACAAATTTTAAAATAAGGTGAAAAAATGTACTTAAACATACATGGGTGACCAATAATTTAAAGATAATGTCGATTTAAAGTAGATTTGAAAATGGTGCAATTAATTATTGGTGAATTATTGATATTAATGTGGAAAAGGAGAATAAATTACTGAAGCAAAAAATATAATATGGCTCTCCATTCCTAAGCAAGCCTTACATCTGCGGATGTTTTTTTTTAATTTGATATATTTTTTACGCAGGTTCTATTATAAGCCATTTCAAAATTATCCTTTCATTACTGGACACCCTATATTTTGGTTTTTAAGACTGTCACTAAGCTAAGACCGCCCTGACCGGCAGAGTTACAGGGTTAGTTGAATTTTGATTTTGCAAGCCTCACCAGTGTAATATTCTAATAATTTATTTTAGTAGTTAAACTGTGTAGGTACCTACCTATAGATAGGGTACGTTTTTGTGTGAAAAAATTAATAGCAGGATCTATCTAAACCTCCGGAAACCGTTTAACAAAAGTAAAAACAAGTCTATGGCAAATAAACGCGCCAATTTTCAAATAACGAATCCGTAGCTACATCAAAACACTGGCAGTCAGACATCTCTATGGGCAAGCAATGCCTGTCCCTGACACCGGCCGCCCGTAGAGACACCCCACAGCGCTTATTATCTAATTTATCTGTGCTCAAAACACGATGATTAAAATAAACACTGTTACTGACGTTCCTCTAATAAAAGGCAATGCTTTTGTATTGTTCGTTGTTCGGCTTGCTGAGTTGGATTTGATTAGGGGTCGCTTTAATTTCGGTTGTTTCTATTAATTTTATTTGCCTCCAATGTTCGTTTATACTAACTCAAGGATGACACCTAATATTATAAAAAGGTAAAGTTAGTAAGTATGTTTGGATTTACAATGATTTTCGGAACTACTGATCCAATTCCGAAACTTAAGTATTTTAATTGTCAACATTATCCTTGAGTGTTTGACTTATTCGAGAGTTATCCATGGGATAATTCCAGCCATAACGGAAAGCCGGGAAAAAGTTTGTAAGATTTCATTTTATTTTTTGGTTCCGAAACAGAGTTGTTTTAAATCACTACATAAAACAAAGTCTAAAAAATAAAATACTATGATGGTAATATGTTGCTTGTAGAATTATTTGCCAAAAAATCAGATGGATTGCATGTATTTTAGTTTTTTTTTAATCGTTAAAAGATTTTTTTATACGATCGTGATTTTTTTATTGAGCTAACACTATCTACCATACTAGCATATACAGCGTGTCTCATTCAAATCGGTCAGTATGGGAAAGTCTGAAACTATAAGACATACGAAGATCTGTTCTGAGGAACCATGTCATCGATTTTAATAACAAGAAAAACTGCATTCATACATTTTAAAAAACATCTGTACTCCGTTCGGGAATCGAACCCGGTTATTTTGAAAAAAAAAACCTACTCTATTTCTATTTAGATATCGATTGTGTAGGTCTTAAGCAGTAAATGTCTGTATGAAACATGATGTCTAAAATGAATAAAATGCATTGTTTCCACATACTTTAATTTATTTTAGTAGGTGCTTGAACTGACCACGTTTACAATATAAACAAGTTCAGGTCTCTCTATGGTTGTTTGTAATGAAGATACAAAATGCAACTGTTAGATCGTTACCTAAAGGTGTTGAATATTGTATTGAAAATGGCGGTGGTCACTTCGAGCAACTACTAAAATAAATTAAAGTATGTGGAAACAATGCATTTTATTCATTTTAGACATCATGTTTCATACAGACATTTACTGCTTAAGACCTACACAATCGATATCTAAATAGAAATAGAGTTTTTTTTTTTTTTCAAAATAACCGGGTTCGATTCCCGAACGGAGTACAGATGTTTTTTAAAATGTATGAATGCAGTTTTTCTTGTTATTAAAATCGATGACATGGTTCCTCAGAACAGATCTTCGTATGTCTTATAGTTTCAGACTTTCCCATACTGACCGATTTGAATGAGACACCCTGTATATCCTGAAGAATACCATATATTTTTCTACTTTTATTTATTGCAGTAAATCATATACTTTCAGGCATTATAAAACTCTATAGCTCTTTTAGTCGCCTTAATAAAGGGATAGCAATCTAATATTACAATATGTGGAACCAGCCACCATCATTGAGCTTTTTTCCAACTTTGTGTGTTAGAGCTAGCTTATCTATGTCACCGTAAAATTGTCAAACACGTTATATTACAATATAACGTGTTTTTTATCGCGATATTGTAATGTCTCGAATTATTGTCAACTGAACATACGGAAGTATCTCTGCCCCCATAATCGGGACTTGGGGCACCCCCCCGTTAGGCTAGTTAGGTTCCTTTAAACCCTGCACTCGGAAATAGGGGCCCCGCGAAGCGGGGCCCCGTCGACTACGCTTTTTAGGGGGAATATAAAGTGTTTTACGGTTATGTTATATTAATCGGTATTTCTCAGGAATGGTGCATCATCTTTTCATGAGAGTTGTGCCACTGAGCAAGGGGGACTCCTCCTTCCCTCCACACCGCGTAAGTTGACTACCATCGCATGCATTTCACGAAAAATAATGCGTTTTGTTGTAAGCAGTATGTTCATTTGACAATAATTCGAGACTTTACAATATCGTTAGAGATATTATAATATAACGTATTTGTCAATTTTACGGTGACATCTACACTGATGCAGCTGAATACCAGCATTTTAAATGGACCGACCAGGGCCGGATTTAAATTCGTGGAGACCCTGGGGTAATAAAGAAGTGGATGCGGATATTTTTTTGGAACTGACCTAAAAATATGTAAAAGTAAGTACAAGCTGTAACATAGACATAACCTCACGTGTAATGTCAGGAGCATAAACCTAGTCATGGACACAAAGTTTTTTTTCCAAAAGGAAGGCCCCTTTCTTTTGGAGGCCGAGGGCAAGTGCCCCTGTTGTTGCCCTTGTTGTCCTAAATCCAGCGTTGTGAATACCAGCATACTACATGGAGCGATTGCCTTCATACCTGAGATACTTTTTTTATAAATCAGCAGGTAACTGGGTAGGTACCTACAGTTTATCAAGTAGCTACGATAGACGATACGCCTTGCAAGATCACAATGGGTAGTGATCATAGAGCAAAGAGTCTGATCTCTCAAGTCAAGTTGGACACAAGAATTCCTCATGATTCTTTACTCAGAATTTGATAATATCATCATCATCATCATCATCAATAATTCTCAGCAACTATCATACATTTGCTGCCAGTTATCCTGCGAAGATCATCATTCCATCGAGCCTGAGATTGATAGTAAAGAATATTCTCCAAGTTCACGAAAATCTGAAAATTGCAAGGACATGAACACTTTGAAAAAGACCGAAAGCTGGGTAAGAAGAATAAAAAGAAGAGAGGTAAAATGAATGTAAAAGGTGTAAACACAACAACCTGTTGACGCTTCGTGATGACGAAGCGTCAACCAAGCATTCTATAGGTATGTACACCAAACTAAGTAACTTTCTGCAAAAAAACGAAACACGTTTTGTGGTAGAACTCCATGTAACACACTTAAAACATTGTGCTGATGGATATAGATTGACTAGAACGGGGGTCGTGGAGATTTAAAAAAAAATATTGTCATAAAGTTGGAACTTTCACCCCCAATATCTGTGTTCCTTATAAGAAGAAGGTTCCCAGGTATGGTGTAGAACAAAAAAATGATTGCAATGACTGGGCGAACGAGTGCGTTTCGGCTTCGTTAAGAGGTGTTTTACACCCTTTGTTATACCTAAGTATAATTATAATCACTACAAAAATACATAAGCACATAATTATCTCTGAATTACGTATTTTCACCCTACGAAAAATCTTTGTCTCAATACTCAAAGCTTTTTACATTTAATTCAACAGAGGAAAAAAGACAAGCAGTTAATATTATCGGAGAAATGCCTTTTCAACGGAGTGAAAAACAAAAGAAAATTCGTATAAAGAATTCAATCGAAATCGAATCAAGAATCCGTCTACCGTGTGTTGGAGCGAGATAGATAGATACGATATGCCGTACGCTAGAAAAAGACGCGTATAGCGTTAATCCTATTGGCTTATACCGGGCGACGTTTGCCGCGATTGGTCGCTGTGCCTTATTGAACTGTCACCGAAGACCGCGGTTTAGGGGGCGACCGGTAATTCGGGGGCAAACGTGGGGTGGAAGGGGGTGTTGGGTGGCGGGGGTGAAACTCGCAGTTTGGCGATTGACTTGTGGGTAGTTTTCAGGGTTCCTTTGGCTCGGATTTCGAGCGAATTGAATGTTGAAATTTTATTCTGTCTGCGATAAGTATGATGTTGGAGTGTTTGGTTTGATTCGTTCTGTTTTTGGCAGAGCTTTTTTATTCCTTGAATGTTGTTTCTCAGGAGAGAAAAAAAAATAGTACCTAGGTAAATACCTATTAATTTTTTTAAATATTTTTTTATTTCTTAATACCTGTCTTTTGTAGATCTTTGACAGCCATTACAATTAGTCAGTGGCCCAAAAAGTCTGACAACCAGTTTTATCAAGAGGTATCGTATTCCCCAGTAGAAACTGGGTTGTGGAGGTCAGATAGGCAGTCGCTCCATGGTAAATACTTTTATTTAGCTGCATCCGGTTAGACTGGAAGCCAACCCCAACATACTTAGTTGGGAAAAGGCTAGACAGATGATGATTTCTTAAATACTTACCTTTTATTTAATATGCGATAGCTATGGAAATCATGGGAACTCCCCTTCGATTTTCATCGATTTTTTTTTTTTTTTTTTTAATGTAGAGGCATGAAGTTCAAGCTAGAAAGATTAATAAAAAACAGTGATGTCATGATTATTTTCTCCACTTCTGGGACACAGGCCTCCATTCTGTGAAAGGGTTTGCTAAATTTGCTGCAATCCACCACCCGGGCCCATTGTTGGGCTTGTAGACGTCACCATATCTGTTTTTTTTTTGGTTTTAGGACATGTTGGCTTTTGACTTTCAACATTCGTCTATTCCATTCATCCACATTTCTCTGTTTAACATAGTTTTGAAAAACTTTGAACAAAAACGAGACGACGATCGATACGAAAAATCTATTTATTACCTACCTACTTAGTAAGTCTTCACCTCAAGAACAGGCTGTATGCAATGCAAGTTATGCAAGTAATGGTTTAGGTATTTCTTCCTCCACACACTGACATCAAAAAGCACCCAATCTTGACAGTTACCTTTCGCGCCAAAATCACGGCGCGCCAATGACAACGCGGGGAACTGTTGACTTTTCGTCTATGACGGCTGTTTTCCGCGGGCAAAGGCAACATGCCACGCCCTGCCAAATGTGCGAATTCTTATTGGGTGATATCAAATGTCACCGGGTATGTATGTAAAGGTATTTGTAGGAATTGAGAAAATTGAGTAGGTAACTTTGGTATTTATTTATGTATTAGAGAACTTAAGTACATTATAATCAAATACTAATATAGTGTAGTTAGACTTAGAACACACTAGTGTAAAGGTTCTTTTAAATTTATTTTTTCGAGTATCGTAGGATGTCTCATAAGGAAAAGAAATAACCACCATAACCCAGCCTTTTCCTAACTATTTTGGGGTCGGCTTCCAGTATAACTGGGTGCAATTGGATATATATGTCACCGTAAAATTGTCAAATACGTTATATTGTAATATCTCTAGCAATATTGAAAAGTCTCGAATTATTGTCAAATGAACATACTGCTTACAACAAAATGCATTATTTTTCGTGAAATGCATGCGATGGTAGTCAACTTACGCGGTGTGGAGGGAAGGAGGGGTCCCCCTTGCCCAGTGGCACAACTCTCATGAAAAGATAATGCACCATTCCTGAGAAATACCGATTAATATAACATAACCTTGAAACACTTCATATTCCCCCTAAAAAGCTTCCCCTATTTCCGAGTGCAGGGTTTAAAGGAACCTAACTAACCTAACGGGGGGGTGCCCCAAGTCCCGATTATGGGGGCAGAGATACTTCCGTATGTTCAGTTGACAATAATTCGAGACATTACAATATTGCGAGAAAAAACACGTTATATTATAATATAACGTGTTTGACACCTTTACGGTGACATATATACCTTGTACCAGTATTTTACATGGGGCGACTGCCTATCAGGCCTCCACAATCCAAGAGAAGTCAATCATTGGTGAGTTATGTATATCAGGCCATGCCATAAGTAAGTATTTCCATGCCCATTTGGCACAGGACCTCGTCTCAAGCCTGTTTGATATTGGCGTTATTACCAAACTACGTAGTATCTAACGTGAACATTGCATAATGAGCTTAGCGATGTAATTACAGTTTGGCTAAAGCTCTGCTATACCTTAATACGTATCAGCAGTAAATTCTACACTATCCATTCTGACGACGCTTCATCAAAACTAAATATAGAATGTCTGGTAAAATAGACGAAGAAGTATTTAATATGACACTGAAGACGGATCGGCTGGTTAGATTGATCGAATATGGATAAAAAAATGACAATATATTTTTCTAATCATTATTATGAACTGTCCGAGTGTGCGAACGGTGTCAAAAAGGGAAAATTGAATACTTTTGTAAAGATACGGTAGAGACATGCAAGAAAAACGTTCAAACTTAATACTTTTCAGTCAGACACAAAGGATTTATTTCTCTCAATAAAATACAGACCATAGACGCATAAAAAAACGAACCAGCACCTAATTGTTTCTATATAAATTCAAACATCCATTCCACGTTGTAATTGGAAATCGGAACGTTCAATCCGCGCTAAAATGTACGACGGCATTATTCTAAACGACGGCAACGGGGCCGACGCAACAGCAGCGTAATGCCACAAATTAAAGCTTAAAACGGCCGGTTAACAGCTGACCCAAAATCGAAGTGTCCCCCCGTCTGGGGGACAGAGTCAGACGCGAAAAGCAACGGGGCGGAGCCACGCCACGCCTTCAAGCTCACAGGCAATATCGCGTCAAAAGTTCCCCGGCCGTGGCATAACGCGCGCGGCTCCTGCCCGTCCGTGCTTACAAAAAAATATAAACGTCAAAAGTGAAACGTCACGTGGTTAGCTGTCAAATTTTGGAGGGAATTGGTTCGGTTTTTACGAGTGAACGGTTTGATTTTTTTAATCTGTTAGTTGGGATATTTTTTTGTCGTTTCATTTTTTATTCATTTTTTAAATGTAATTGCAAAAGGACTTACCTATAGCTATATTATCTCCCCTCTTCGCATAAGCTTCTACCATTCTAAAGTTAAAAGCTGAGTTACGCTATTACGATCTAAGTATGGGGAACCCCCAAAATTTATTGTTTTTTTTTCTATTTTTGTGTAAAAATCTTAATTCGGGTCACAGAATTCATCTATTTACCAAGTTTCAACAGCATAGTTCTTATAGTTTCGGAAAAAAGTGGCTGTGACAGACGGACGGACAGACAGACAGACAGACATGACGAATCTATAAGGGTTCCGTTTTTGCAATTTGGCTACGGAACCCAAAAATGGAAGACGATCCCGATATTGCAGTGAAAAGGCTTGGCTGATCGTCCTGTGTACAATTGTTTTATAAGTTCTGAATTTATTCATCATCTGTCTCCACGCCCCGTTGCTAATCGGATGGATTGACGTTACCCTTTTTTTTCTTCCTTTGAAATAGAGAATTCCATTTCATTTGTTTCAACTCATTATTGCAACAAAATTAACTGTTTTATCATCATCGCTTATCTGTAATTTATTTGATTCAACGATGGTATTTTATGAACATCTGAACAAATATTAAGAATGATTAACTGTAAATAAGTGATTTTATTGATCTTTGATACGACTACGGTTTTATTTATTCATTTACAAAGAAACGTTAACGGTACTGAATTTCATATTTAGAATTTTCTGAATCGCTAAATCATCACCAGTAGACACTAGACACTATCAATGATACCATTTATTTAAAAAAAAGAATGCCCAAAATTAAGTCATAGCTTTTTCATGAATTCGTCTATTTTAATAATCTATACTAATATATACTAATATTATAAAGCAGAATAGTTTGTTTGTTTGGTTGAACGCGCTAATCTCAGGAACTACCGGCTCTAATTGAAAAAATATTTGAGTTCGATAGTCCATTTATCGAGGAAGGCTATAGGCTATATAACATCACGCTATGACCAATAGGAGCGGAGCAGCAATAAGGAATGTTGCAAAAACGGGGGAAATTTTAGTCCTTTTGTGAGCTTTTTCTCTCTTAAGTGACGCAGACGAAGTTGCGTGGGCCAGCTAGTTAATTATAATTCTGTAAATACACACGTGTTACGGTCGCAAATTATATTTTGGTGATAATACTGACGGGTAAATTGCAAAAACCGTAAGAAAATTTGATTTCGCTAGCTAGCGTAGCCCTTCCATTTTGCTTTTTTTACTTCTAAGCTGGATTAACCGATTTTTCTCGTTCGTTGTCTTCCTATATGTATAAGATAAGATAAAGAATTTCTCTGCTGCTCCCGGAGGCCTGTGACATTAGACAGTATTTTGTTTTATGTGATATCATCAAATTACCCCTCCCGCTGGAAGGGAGTGTCAATTTTTTCTGAAATAAACCCATCCATGTTCCTTCTTAGCCCATTGTATTCAAGGGCCGCGGTATCTCTTACGAACAGTCCCGTAGCCTCGGCAGGCATCGGCCCTTCCTTTTTTGCTGACATCTCTTTGAGGCGTGCATGGAACACGAACACGCCGCCGTCGAGACGGCCTGTCGTCATAAGACGGTCGGACGGTGAGCTAGGTCATCTTACGTCCCTTGTTCCATATTACTTGGGATCGGCGCAACTCTTCTATTCTCCTCTGTCGACTGCCACGCTATCATTTACTTTTTTTTAATATCATTCCTCATTTCTCTATCCATCCATTGATTCCTTAGTCTTCTTCTAGTTCTTCATCCATCAAAATTTATATTCATCACTCTTTTGGTCTCATGCAATTCGTCCCTCCTGATCATATGCCCATATCAAGACAGTCAAAATCCAATCAACTTTTCTATAAGTGGCGCAACTTATGGGCTACCATAATAAATCAAATCAATAGCGTAATCGTACCTATACAGGGTGTATTTCACCTCATCACAAAGCCGTTAACCAAGCATTCTGTATATCCAAATAAGTAACTTTATGCAAAAAATATTGCTGGGAAACAACTTTTTTTTTTGAGGTTATAAATCATGTTTTGTGGTATAGCTCAATGTAACACACTCAAAACATTGTGCGGATGGATGGATTGAATAGTACGGGGGTCGTAGAGATATTTAAAATAAAAAACATGCGATAAAAAGTGGTAGTTAAAAAAAAACTTGTCAAAATCTTGCAACTTTGACCCCCAATATCTCCGTAACTAGAAGGTTCCCAGGTATAGTGTAGAACAAAAAAATGATCAGAATGACGAGGAGAACAAGTGCGTTTCGTATTCGTGAAGAGGTGTTTTACACCCTATATAGGTATGTCCTTAGGTTAAGCCGTTGGTCCCGGCTGTCATTTGTCCATCTTTGACAGTCGTTACAGGTAGTCAGTGGCCCCAAAAGTCTGACACTAGTCTTACCAAGTGGTATCGTATTTCCCAGAATTAACTGGGTTGTGAAGGTCAGATAGGCAGTCGCTCCATATAAAATACAGGTATTCAGCTGCATCCAGTTAGACTGGAAGCCGACCCCAACATAGTTGGGAAAAAGCTAGGCAGATGATATAGGTATGTCCTTTAATTGCATTTATTTTTATGTGACTTCAGCTCTAAAATCAAATCTGTGAAAATAAAGAGGAAAACTATGAAACATCTCGTTGTATAAGACGCAAAAAAACAGTCAGTGATACAAAAGTGAACTTTAAAATTAGTACAATTAAAGATGGAAGTTGCTCAAACACCCCTGCAGCTGACTCAAGATCATTCAGATGGAAGGATGACTGGTAAGAAAACTTCTTAGTTATCTGTTGTTATTTATATCGTAGAGTAGTCCATGGATCCGCGTAGATATTGAACTTTATCCTAAGGGAAGAAACAATTGACATTAAAACTAAAAGGTATAGGTCAATCAGAACCTAGATATATTATGGTATAAAGTTTAGTATTCACCTATCACAATGCTGAAATGAGTAGAGGAGAGACGTTAAAGCTAGGAGGTATCCGCCGAAGCTGTGCGGAGATGTAGAAAGCGGAGGAGAAGAAAATTTGAAAGGTAGCACGCCGCCCACAGCAGGCCGCCGCTCACATCTCTTGTCATTTCCGCTAGCCCAAACAATGGTAAGACTTCGCCTCTCCTCTCTGCTCAACTGCTGCACTTAAACCAAGCGGAGACGAGAAGTGTAAATAACGAAATTCCATTGGTGGTTTAAAACACATCTCTTCTCCTCTCTCCTCAACCGCTGCTCTTAAGCTAAGCGGGGACGAGAAGTGTTAATAACGAAATTCTATTGGTGGTTTAAAACACTCCCTCTCTCCTCTCTGCTCAAACGAGAAGTGTAAATAACGAAAGTCTATTGGTGGTTTAAAACACATCTCCACTCTGCTTAACCACTGCACTTAAGCTAAGCGGAGACGAGAAGTGTAAATAATGAAAATCTATTGGTGGTTTAAAACACATCTCTCCTCTCTGCTCAACCGCTGCACTTAAGCTAAGCGTAGACGAGAAGTGTAAATAATAAAAATCTATTGGTGGTTTAAAACACATCCCCTACCCTCTCTGCTCAACCGCTGCACTTAAGCTAAGCAGAGACGAGAAGTATAAATGACGAAATTCTATTGGTGGTTTCAAACACATTCTTCTCCTCTTTGCTCAACCGCTGCACTTAAGCTAAGCGGAGACGAGCCATTGAAGTGAATTGAAGAGTAAATTATGAAATTCTATTGGGGGTTTACAACACATCTCGCAACATGTCTCCGTTTTAGTAGAGTCCGGTCCTTACAGTTATAAACTCGAAAATAATAAAAACACCTAAAAATTAAGAAGCATTATCACACCAGTCCTTGCGCTCTGTTATTGTTATTAGACTATGGCAATGACGCTATTATCTGGGTCTGCCGAAATTCTGCAGTTCTACGGAGATTTTCACCATGACATATGTATGTACATCAGAGTGGAATTTTCAGATGAGTCAGGCACCAAAGAATGAATACAAATAAAATAAATTTAAATAGTGTTGACTTTTGAATTGCTTGTTATGAATTAACCAAAACTGGTACGGACATCTTGTCTGAGCGTAAGTAGAAGAAATTTATTCCGAGCCGTCGGCGGACGTCAGCACTCTGCCTGCCTATAATTTTGTTTATGTCCTCCTAAAAGATAAAATAGGCGGTGTTCTTTTTTATTTTAAATCTAAACAATTGGCAAATAAAATTCGTACGAAATTGGCGGTTGATGTAAGTATGATCTGATCAAAAATTGATACAGTAAAATATTGTACCATTCTGATCATCAAGCTTTTGCAGAATTGTTTTAGGAAACACACAATTTAACTTCCTTACTTTATAATTTAAATGTACCGTACTTAATAAAGCCGTGTGAGTAGTAAGTTATGACCATGCAAGAAATGTTAATGAAAAAAAAAAAAGATGTAGCAATATTTTCAAAACCATCAAAATACAAGCACACCAACCCCCGCCATATTTATTCACTCCAACTCCAACAACGAAACAGATAATATTTTGCCGCCATTTCCCGCGCGGCGGCCATACTTCTACTTATATTTTTTTCGACAGGCAAAGGCAGCATTAGTATTCAGGCCGTCACAGCCAGTAACTCGGGGGTCTATTTGACTGATTTTCAGCCTCTCCATGATTTGCCACTTTACCCGGTCAGCCTGCACGCTGAATACAAAACAACCAATACTGCGAAGGGGGATTTGAAATTTCATTTTCGCATAATGCCGTCGCGTTTTGAATATTGGGTATTTTATTAACACTGTATGTGACTGTATAGAATAATTTTGTGAGCGGGAAATTTAATGGACTTAGCAATTTTGTTTGAGCATTTTGCGTTGATAGATTAGGTTAAAGTTCGTTATTTTTGGAATGGTCTAGGTTTTGTACACACTACGAGTCTACGACACACTGAGTGACAAATTTGATAGCATTACCAAGTATTTACGAAAATATTCCAACATCCTCATGGATTATTAATAATAATTGTAATCATTTATTGAACAGATGTTACAATCCAATTTGTTAGTTGATACATACACACATCTTAATCACTAGTGTTAATACATAATTACAATTGGAATTGAAAAAAAAAATAGTAAAAATTATGTTAAAATCACCACAAATCATGTCAAAATCATTAATAATCAGGAAACAAATTAAGCAATAATTAAAAGAAACATTACTTCTAGGCACGATTTGAGAGTATAAGACCTTCCGCCCTATTGGCCACAGTGACCAAGTAGAAAGTACGACACAGTACACTACACACGTACTACATTTCGCCATGCTCTAGCAGGGGTTATAACCTCTTCAAAAAAAGGTTGGTATACAATTTTTCGACCCATTTACTGATAAATCTTAGGTCATGTCAGATTAATCCTTATCGAGTTGGTCGAGCATAGGACAGTCAAAACTTTCGTAGGAATCCGATGCGAAGAAAACGGATTGATTGTGGCAGAAAAGCTTGAGCGCTACGAAACTGCAAATTTCTCTTGATATATTTTTTTAAGCTCTTAGAATTTCTAGCAGACTTAAATACACAAACAGTCCTACAACATACTTGACACTGAATATTGTATGGAATTGATGCATTTACTAATTATTTATCATCATCATTCGAGTTTTCGTTCGACGATCTCTCATATATTTTAGGACACGGATATGTAATACAACCTCGACCTCACTACACAATATTACCAGCCTTCAATCCCACCATTCGCTTTCTGAATCTAAAAACGGCCAGCAACAAAATCCGTTATTCCGCCGGCGCGGGTACTTCTAACCTACCCTTACAGGGTGGGGGGTGAAATTAATCAGACGGGCTCAAGGGCTGCCGCGTCAAAAGAAAACCAAATAAAACGGCAAGCGACAAAGTTTCTACTGCCAGGAGATATAAGGAAGGAATGGAGACGACTTTTATAATGTTGAGACTGCGTTGTTTAAAAAAAAAACTTCGTGGGTTTTTTGGAATGAATGTATGGATACAGTTTAAAACTATTGAGTGTAAACGTTGAGCTCCCCGTCTGATAAAGTATTATATGTTTACCCGTTTGCTGTGAAGTCCAAAAGCAGGGTATGTGTTTGACCTGTATAAATGTCCGTTTCCTTGTTCCATCGTAACTCCTAAACGGATAGGCCGATTTACAACTAAGAAAAATGGTGGAATTCCGGCACAATATTGCGTAGATATTTTTTTGTTCTATAAATGTCGAAGACAAGGGATAAAGCATAAGGGATAAGGCATAAGGGATAAGGGATAAGGCATAAGGCATAAGGCATAAGGCATAAGGCATAAGGCATAAGGCATAAGGGATAAGGCATAAGGGATAAGGCATAAGGGATAAGGCATAAGGGATAAGGCATAAGGGATAAGGCATAAGGGATAAGGCATAAGGGATAAGGGCAAGAAAATGATAATGATGATCTGTCGAATGCGGTCTCAATTAAGATTTTTGAAAGATGATTAGATCGGATCCAGCTGCATACCAGTATTTTACACAGACCGACTGCCTATCTGAACCTGAGCTCACCCAGTTAGTACTAGATAATACGGCTTTTGGGGCCACGATAAAATACAGTACAAACAAAAGAAATCTAACGCAACTTACCGACTCAACGTTTTCCCCTACCCCCAGTAAGTGGCATTCTAACACAAACAAACATTGATTTATCCTGATACCCCGGCTTTAGGCGCCGCTTCCTCCATCCCGCTGACTTCCAATTTCGGGGCAGAACTTTTTATGTGTCTTATAAAATTTTCTTTTATGGCCCGCCGTCGTTTCGTGTTGCTGAATGTATTGTGACATAAATCGGGATATTTGTGGAGGCTTCAGTTTTTAGATGGGCGCTGTTGAGTTTTTCGGAGAAGTTTTGAGGATGACTATTATACATATAGGAGTTATTTTTTTTTCGGACGGGAAATCGTCAAATGACTTCTCCGACTCTGGGCGGACCGGGAGGAAGTGTCAGGCTTTTACTGACTAAAACCCATCCATGTTCCTTCCTCGCCCTTTATGTTCCGGGGCCACGGTATCTCTTTCGAACAGTCCCGCAACCCCGGCAGGCTTCAGCCCTTCACTTTGCTGACATCTCGTTGAGGCGCGCGTGGAACTCGAACGCGCCGTCGACACGGCCTGTCTTCATAAGACGGACGGACGGCGAGCTAGCCCATAGCTAACCGTCCACAGGCCCGATAGCCGTCATCCTCGAAAATGCTTTTGAAGTGATAACTTCTATGCGCGTGAAGCACTTTTTGAGTAAACAAAAATCATGAAACTCGCGTGACCGTCACTTAATGCTTTGTAGCACTCGTAGCCGATACGGCGTAGTCGTAGCGGATCGGTTACGAGTTGTCACTTCTATTGGCAGTCTCCAAAGACTGCCCAGCATGTCTTTTTTACTTGATCAAAGATAGCCAAAAAGTAATTAATGAAATATATGTGTCAAGTCTGTAAAGCTCAATGAATTAAAGTCAGTCTATTGACAATGTTTCGGTAGAAAAGTAACTCCATCGATTGGTTTAGATTGTTGATCGTATACTTAACTAGCTGACCCACGCAACTTCGTCTACGTCACTTAAGAGAGAAAAACTAAAGGAAAAACGATCCCCGTTTTTGCAACATTTTTCATTCCTGCTTCGCTCCGAATAATCGTAGCGTGATGTTATATAGCCTAAAGTATTCCTCGATAAATGGACTATCCAACACAGAAATATATTTTCAAATCGAGCCGGTAGTTCCTGAGATTAACGCGTTCAACCAAACAAACAAACAAACTCTTCTGTTAATTAGTATAGAAGTATAGATATAGATTACTCAATAGGAGACAGAAAGTTAATTAAAGATGGATGTGATAGATAACTGATCTGAGTATGAATTAATTTGTAAGTACTGCTGTCAAACGATTTATTGCTGCTTCGGGTTTCGTCTTGGTTAAGCGGTGAGCCTGTAGCTTCAACTTACTGACTGAACGACTCCTTGACAATTCAAAAGTGCCTGTAAAATATTGGTTTCAGACAAATCAGTATTTTTTATTCATTATCATCATCATCACCAGCCTATTAATGTTCCCACTGCTAGAACACAGGCTATAATGCACCACGCGGGCCCAGTGCGGATTGGTAGATGTCACATATCTTCGAATTTATGGTTCTAGGCCATTCCGGTTTTCTCACGATGTTTTCCTTCACCGTTTTGATAGCAGCAGTGATGAAATAAATTACACAAAGCAATGCGCCTGCCTGGGTTGAACCTGTTATTTTGTGTCATAACTCGTAAAACTAAGTGGACATTAAAGTTTTTCTATATTATCATCACTACCTACATATCATAAAACAAAGTCCTTCGGAGCATCTGTCTGTCTGTTCGCGTTTTCATACCGTTCTCACCAATGGATAAAGTAGATCTTGTGGAAGGTTTTAGTATGTATTTTTACGCGAGCCAAGCCGTGGGCATCAGCTAATATATGATAGCCTAAAAGTGCAATTAAATAGGTCGCTGATTACAAAGAGTTTTTAATTATTTCTTTTTAAAGAAAGAAGAAGAGTGTAAACCATCATGTTAATGTCTCCCTTCGTCTGTGAAGCCCGACCGAATCTAAGACCGGGTATTACACCAGTAGGAACCGGAAAGAAGACCGGCAAGACCGGGAAGAAGACCGGGAATAAGACCGGGAGGATCGGGAGGATCGGGACGAGGAGAAGACTGGGAAGAGCGGGAAGAAGACCGGGAATAAGACCGGGAGGATCGGGAAGAAGACTGGGAAGAATGGGAAGAAGACCGGGAATAAAACCGGGAATAAGACCGGGAGGATCGGGAGGATCGGGACGGGGAGAAGACTGAGAAGAGCGGGAAGAAGACCGGGAATAAGACCGGGAGGATCGGGAGGATCGGGACGGGGAGAAGACTGAGAAGAGCGGGAAGAAGACCGGGAATAAGACCGGGAGTATCGGGAGGATCGGGACGGGGAGAAGACTGGGAAGAGCGGGAAGAAGACCGGGAATAAGACCGGGAGGATCGGGAAGAAGACTGGGAAGAAGACCGGGAATAAGACCGGGAATAAGAACGGGAAGACCGGGAAGAAGACCGGGTATAACACCAGCAGGCTGGTCTGACACCATTGTTTAACTATAGTGTCTACTTCACCAACAGGTGATGGTTTACAGCAATTTATTTGGTATATCGGGGGCAGCACGTCTTCTCTTCCATTATACTACGCATTAGTCGTCACTTCAGTCTACGACTTCCTTAATGATAGATCGCTGTACTGATTCCTTCCTTCCTTATCGTGTGATTAGTTACCTAACCTGCAGTGCAAGTACGTAGGATTCGATTAGATAAACTTGACAGTGATTCTCGATAAAATGAGTTTTTATGCAGTCAAAAACTAATTTTAACGAGAATAACTGCCAAAGGACACAATTTTTTTTGGGCCCACTCGATTGTTGCATTTATTATTCATATTACACCAGAAAATATTAACCATTTTATTATAGTAAATAAACGACATATTACATTGAAGTCTAACTGGAAGACCACGAATCGGTAAACGTAAGGTGGGTCACCCTCAGGATCGTTAAAGTGTCGCAAGGTGGCTGGTAGCAACTGAATGAGAGTTGCTGAGAATCGAGTTGAGTAGCGTGTGATTGAAGGGACCTATGTCCAGCAGTAGATGATGATGAAAAAAATTAATTCACGAGAAACGTTTCACTAATTATAAATCATTTCTCGTATTCAGTCTATCTAATTATGAAAATAGTATCAAAAACTTTATAGTAGTGCAGTCAAGGACGAGTGACTTTGTTTTATACTAATCAAATTTTATAAATCAATATATGTTTAATTAATATATACTTCATATATGTGGGTGGCTTGCTCTCCGAACAAAAAAAAATGTCTCCTTTATCTAATCGAGTCCTATCGAATCCTACGTACTTGCACTGCTGGTGTCAGAGAGTTTTTACGCCGCCCATGGGTCTCTGACTTGACTTGACTGTACTGATTGACAAACTATTACTATGATTGACATATGTACATTTAACTATTCTGATATTTTATTTATCTTTCTTATTGACATACGAATCATTCCGTTTGACATTACTGATGAATTTTTACTGCTGATATTTAAACTTTGTAATTCTAAAAAAAATATTCGGTGTCAATACAAATAATTGATTTTAGAATTGAATATTGTTTTGCATGTCTATGCGACGGTAGAATATAGAGGAATATATTGTACAAGAAAACATCTATGTACCAGTTACCCATGTTTGCAAAGAAAAAAGTGATTTGATTTGATTTGATTCACACAGTTCATCCATCGTTTATTTATTTTTCCTTACTTATACCTTACTAGCTTTTGCCAGCGGCTTCGCCCGCGTGAAGTTTGATAACTGTCCCATGGGATTTTACTACCGGGATAAAAAGTATCCTATGTGTTAATCTAGGTTATAAACTGTCTGTGTGTAAAATTTCATCCAAATCCGTTCAGTAGTTTTTGCGTGAAAGAGTAACAAACATACATCCATCCTCACAAACTTTCGCATTTATAATATTAGTAGAATTTACATTTATTGACACACCAACGACTTATTCACTCACTCATTACAATAAATTTATTCTATTTTAACAGCGTCGTCACTTATACCACAACCTTACCTTGCACAAACATTCCTCATATTTCCCTAAATACTGTACTGATATAAGAGTCGTATAATTCCAATACCCCCTAACTCCACACGGAACACATTTTCAGAAAAAGCAAAAAAGTGTATCTATTATTCCCGAGTACCTGTCTAAATGAATCGTAATTATTCCACTAGGGAATGTAATTCTAATTGGTGTATAACCTTGATTTATGTAATTTGATTAATAAAAAAGAAGATTAACACACATTTAAATACAAAAAAATGGATTTAGCGGGTTTTGAAACTATCTAATGGATTTAGCGGATTTTGAATGTAACTAGTTGTGGATTTAGCGACTTTTGTAACGAAATGTTTTTTTGTGCATATACAGGATGTGTGAATGAAGAATGACAGTTACGTAGACTAATATTTTTATTTCAATCACAAAATCAGGAGATAAAAACTAAATTATAAGGAAAGTAATTTTAAGTAATTTAAACAAATCGTTCATTTTCCACTACTCTTTCACACACAATATCTTCAATATCACAATATCTTCGTCTTTGAATATTTTTTGTCACACAGTACTTTAAAATAAAATTATCTTGGTATATTTTATCATTTTTGGCGTAAAAGTGCTTGTGTATGTTCATCAAATCGCTCATTGTCAAAGATCCACACTTTAAGCTTTTTGTATTGTGTTTACATTTCGGTAAAACGGGTAAATCGGCAGGCGCATATCTGAAAAAAAAAATAACTTAGGTACTAATAATACATGACTCATAATTATGTCAGAACTAATATCACTATTAGTACACACACTATTAAAAAAACATCTTACAAGCTTATAAATTTTACCTAATATGGTTAATGTAAGAAATTGTCAACAAAACGAACACGCTGTGTCACCTTACTAATAATGCCTATACCATAGTAACAAACCAAACTTTAACTAACCTTTTTTCCTTCAATTTGTTCTTTTTCCATAATTCCGGCTGACTTTTTCTTTTCCTTCCTTTATTAGGACCTGCTTTTTCAACTTTTTTAGTTAATTCTTCCATTATTTTAATTATTAAATGCAAATTACGGACAACGATAATTCAACAGTTTTGTACTGTAACGCCATATTGAAATCTTCAAAATGGGGTGTCGTGATTGGTCGAAACGGATGTTGCGGGATCTGGAGGTAACTATGAAAGGAGCTGTCGGATTTTGGAACAAATTCGTAAGCTTGATGTCAAATTTAGTCGGGAGTTGGCGGTTTTAGGCACAAAACGAACATAATGAACTTCGAGAATTTGCACAGACTATCTAAAAACAGAGATAGTTAAAAAAAACTTTGAAAGTGGAGTTAGCGGATATTGGAACTATACGATAACCCTTTAATAACACCAACGGGAATACAATAGTCCACTACCTTCATCTATAGGAACATCATCTCCCCATCAACCCTCAAACGCGGAACCCGTTCATCCAAGCACATCATACTCTTTCACAGCTCTCTCGCCCTAAAAATCCCGTTTTAACCCAAATCATAATATCAATATACCGTTTGAACCCCGCGCAATATCAGGTCCCATGTGCGGAGATCCTCGGGGGAGCAATCTTGTTTCATATTGATTTTATATTGCTCACATATTGTGGGGATCGTGCGGCGTGATTCGTAGTCGTTTGTGCTTGAATGTGGGTAGCTGTAGAGGATTTTGTGTTGTATATGTCACCGTAATATTGTCAAACACGTTATATTGTAATGTCTCTAGCGATATTGTAAACTCTCGAATTATTGTCAAACGAACATACTGTTTACAATAAAGCGCATTATTTTTCGTGAAATGCATGCGATGGTAGTCAACTTACGCGGTGTGGAGGGAAGGAGGGGTCCCCCTTGCCCAGTGGTACGACTCTCATGAAAAGATACTGTATCATGTCAATGTACCATTCCTGAGAAATATCGATTAATATAACCTAACCTTAAAACACTTTATATTCCCTTATAAAGCGTAGTCGACGGAGCCCCAGGGTTTAAATGACCTAACGGGGGGTGCCCCAAGTCAGTCCCGATTATGGGCAGTTGACAATAATTCGAGAGTTTACAATATTGCTAGAGACGAACACGTTACATTGTGATATAACGTGTTTGACAATTTTACGGTGACATACAGGGTGTATTTCACCTCATCACAAAGCCGTTAACCAAGCATTCTGTACATCAAACTAAGTAACTTTACGCAAAAAATATTGCTGGGAAACAACTTTTTTTTTTTGAGGTTATAAATCATGTTTTGTGGTATAACTCAATGTAACACACTCAAAACATTGTGCGGATGGATGGATTGAATAGTACGGGGGTCGTAGAGATATTTAAAGTAAAAATCATGCGATAAAAAGTGGTATTTAAAAAAAAACTTGTCAAAATCTTGCAACTTTGACCCCCAATATCTCCGTAACTAGAAGGTTCCCAGGTATGGTGTAGAGCAAAAAAAATATCAGAATGACGAGGAGAACAAATGCCTTTCGTATTCGTTAAGAGGTGTTTTACACCCTTTATATACTTGGTATTTAGGCTTACTGCCGGCATCGTATGATCATTTCTTTGTCTTCTCTACGTAGACAGTGAAATCTAAATTCTATACTAATATTATCTGTGGTATTGTTTGTAAGCTTGTAAGTAGGAAGTAATCTTTGCAACAACTGCTCCGATACCAAAATATCTGAACTTTGACTTCTAATAGCTCCGGAACTAAAAGGCTCCAAGCTATGGTCCAGACAATAGAAAAAAAAGATCGAATGACGGGGCGAACTAATTAATACCTTTCAGCGTCGCTTAGGGTTATTAACACCCTTAAAGTTGTTTCTTCTGTTGCATCGTTGTGCACGATACGTGCTATGTAAACTACTATTTTGAGTTCGTATGCTTGTTGTATCGTATAATCTTCTTTCCGAATTATATATTACTAGCACTTTGCCCGCGACTTCGTCAGTATAATTTATAGTTTATGTTAGTCGGCAAGCTTTCTAATGGTGAAAGAAATTTTTAAATCGGTTGAGTAGTTCTTGAGTTAAATCGTAACAAATAAATAAAAAATAAAATCTATCCTCTTATAATATACTAGCCAATGCCCGCGGCTTCGCCCGCGTAACATTATATGTTTAAACCTTCCTCTTGAATCACTCTATCTATTTATTTCATCAAAATCCGTTGCGTAGTTACGTGGTTTTAAAGATCTAAGCATACATAGGGACATGGGACATTTATAATCATGTAGTGATAGTGAAATTGAGATGATCCAAATTAACTTTGAGATATTATGAACTACGTGACGCGGTTCAGCGGTCCTAGATTTTATCATAGCTTCCATAGTCAACTTTCAGGACCGGACCACGTAAACAAAATTCACCAGCCTAAAATATATAAAACTTAATTGCCACAGCCCAGTAAATCACTTCAACAAAAAATAAAATAACACGTAAAGTTGATGATTAAAAGAGCATAGAAGCCGTAACGAGAGGCTGTAAAATTGTATTAGTCGCACTAGTGCCACAAATGTAGTTAGGGAGTGTGTCTGTGACATCTCCCCAACGAATTATCTCGTTTGATATAGAGTTTTGAGTGGATAGATGCGGCGGAGTTAGTTTAGTGTAGTTGGACAATGATGCGTTGAGAGTTTTTAGTACAGTGGAGGTATTTCTACAACGCAGAAAGATTTTAATATCATTTTTTTTTTAAGTTTTTATTTTTCGTTTTGTTGTGGTTCACATGCGCTTATCCCTTCACAGCGTACTGGCACAAACAAAATAAAAATAATCCAAAAAGGTCCAGCATACATAAAAAAAGGTTCCGTCGAATTGAGAACCTCCTCCTTTTGGAAGTCGGTTAAAAATTAAGAAATTAGATGTGATCTTGTATAAAAAGAGTCTATTCTTAGTAGATAAGAGAAAGACATAGTTATGATATGCGAGCGATAAACGTACATGAAGCCACTATTGTCTACTTTCGTAACTTGGTTAAAATTACAAAATAATAATAATATCGAACAAAAACTGACATCGTCTCATTACCATTAGTAACAAGTCACTTTTTAAATATTGTGTGTTTGAAACTTAAAACAGAAAACCAGACTTTTCTAATTCGGTCATTTTGGAAATCGAATGTTTTGCAAATCGGGAATTTTACATATTGGACTTTCTAGACAACATTTTTCTTTCACATGATTTGCGATTTGTATCAAATATTGTAAAGATAATCATGCCCTCCTCTATTCTCAGTCTAACATAAAAAGGGTCTATTCTTAGTAGATAAAAGAAAGACATAGTCATGATATGCGAGCGATAAACGTACACGAAGCAACTACTGTCTACTTTCGTAACTTGGTTAAAATCACAAAATAATAATAATATCGAACAAAAAATTACATCGTCTCATTAGTAACAAGTCACTTTTTAAATACTGTGTGTTTGAAACTTAAAACAGAAAACCAAACTTTTCCAATCCGGTCATTTTGGAAATCGAATGTTTTGCAAATCGGGAATTTTACATATTGGACTTTCTAGACAACATTTTTCTTTCACACGATTTGCGATTTGTATCAAATATTGTAAAGAAAATCATGCGCTCCTCTATCCTCAGTCTAACATAAAAAGGGTCTATTCTTAGTAGATAAAAGAAAGACATAGTCATGATATGCGAGCGATAAACGTACACGAAGCAACTACTGTCTATATACTTTCGTAACTTGGTTAAAATCACAAAATAATAATAAAAACGAATAAAAAATTACAAAAAGTAACATGTTACTTTTTAAATACTGTGTGTTTGAAACTTAAAACAGAAAACCAGACTTTTCCAATTCGGTCGTTTTGGAAATCGAATGTTTTGTAAATCGGGAATTTTACATATTGGACTTTCTAGACAACATTTTTCTTTCACACGATTTGCGATTTGTATCAAATATTGTAAAGAAAATCATGCGCTCCTCTATCCTCAGTCTAACATAAAAAGGGTCTATTCGTAGTAGATAAAAGAAAGACATAGTCATGATATGCGAGCGATAAACGTACACGAAGCAACTACTGTCTACTTTCGTAACTTGGTTAAAATCACAAAATAATAATATAAACGAATAAAAAATTACAAAAAGTCATATGTTACTTTTTAAATACTGTGTGTTTGAAACTTAAAACAGAAAACCAGACTTTTCCAATTCGGTCGTTTTGGAAATCGAATGTTTTGTAAATCGGGAATTTTACATATTGGACTTTCTAGACAACATTTTTCTTTCACACGATTTGCGATTTGTATCAAATATTGTAAAGAAAATCATGCGCTCCTCTATCCTCAGTCTAACATAAAAAGGGTCTATTCGTTAGATAAAAGAAAGACATAGTCATGATATGCGAGCGATAAACGTACACGAAGCAACTACTGTCTACTTTCGTAACTTGGTTAAAATCACAAAATAATAATATAAACGAATAAAAAATTACAAAAAGTCATATGTTACTTTTTAAATACTGTGTGTTTGAAACTTAAAACAGAAAACCAGACTTTTCCAATTCGGTCATTTTGGAAATCGAATGTTTTGCAAATCGGGAATTTTACATTTTGAACTTTCTAGACAACATTTTTCTTTCACACGATTTGAGATTTGTATCAAATATTGAAAAGATAATCATGCCCTCCTCTATCCTCAGTCTAACTCTATGTTCCCTACGTGTCAACTGCCGGACACTTAATATAGGTAAATAAATAAACACGGTACACTTCAACTGCATTCCGTCAATTATACGTAACTGCACTAGTACTATTGTCATTGTCATTGATTGGTAATTCTATTTCTGTTGAGTTTGTTAGGGAGTGGAGGGCTGACCTTTTTTGAAGTAGGATTTGGATTGTTATTTGGGTGGGTTTTGAAATGACATGAATTGTCTTAGAAGTTTAGTGGTGAGTTGTGTCTCGCGGTTTCGCGTTTCGCAGTTCAACGCCATCTACAGAGTTTTTGGAAACTATGTTTTTTAATACTCAAAAGAAAACCATTCTAAAACATATGAAGACGGATATTTATCGCGAATTTACCTTTAATTTAATCCCGACGTTTCGAACGGATTGCACCAGCCGTGGTCGCGGGGAGACTGAGGTCCCCGCGACCACGGCCTGTGGTCTTTATGTTTTATAATGTGTTCTGATCGTGAAAGTTTAAAAGAGAAAAACCATTCTCATTCTTTTCTTTGTGATGATAATTCCTTCAAAAGACATCAACGCGATCGATATATTAGTTTAAAAAAATTATGTCTTTATCGATGGTTACAAAATGATTATTATAAAGGTTTCAGAATAATAAATTTTGCTCGTTGACAGAACTATAATAAACATTATTATTTATTTAGTCCGAAGTGCAATCGATACCAAAATTTCTTTAAATTCCCACCCTACAATCAATTTGTGCGTCTGCGCCTCAATCACTTAATTGATTCAACACATTTGGTCTTAATCTATGCATTATTCTCCCAAATCACCGTTCTTATACTCCCAGTGTTATGGTTCAAATTCGTTTACTTTTAGAAGTCTTTGTAGGGTTGGGACCCTTCATATGAAAAGTGGAAATCTATTAAAAGGAAAGGGTGTGATTTGCAATGGTTATTTTATTAGCTCTATCGAGATTAAATATTTTGAGAGTAGTGTGATGCTATTAAACTATTGTATGTTCACGCAGTTATTCCTGTAGGGTTAGTGAGGTGAGATGATTATATTTCGACTAATTTCATTGTCATCTTTTTTCATACAGAAAAATGTCTTAGTTGTTCACAATTTTTAATATTGTTGTTATTTTTTTAGTAGCTTGTTTAAATAAGCTGTAAAGGTTTCCCATAAATTATGGGTTTCGGAAAAACGACAGTCATCCGGCTCGAAGGACCAAAATGTACGCTCACCTTAACAATCGTCTATCTTTGGAAATACGAATTCGCGATAATCCAATTACAATAAAGCACACAATCATAGAATTACTTAATATTTGTACTTTCTAACAATTTTGTTCCGTACTGCATACAAAATTGATAGTTTTTGTATAAAATACAAGCGTTGTTAAGAGGCCTGCGGAGCATGCGTAGTTCATACAAACGTAATAACAAAATAATTTGTAAATCAAACGTATTCTTAAAGTAGTGTGTATTTATTTCGGTTGGATTACAGAAAATCTAGGTTCCAAAATATATATTTTGAATGGACACTGATTTAAACAAGAGTTATGAGAAAAACAAGTTTTCTATGGAAATTTTAAATTCCTCATATCTCATTTTTATATCATTTTCCTTTCAAAATTTATATTTGGGAACATAGATATTCTGTAACCCAATCGAAATAAATAAACACTACTTTAAGAATAATTTGGATTTACTAATTATTTTGGTATTACGTTTGTATGAAATACGCATGCTCCGCCGGCCCCTTAAGTCCAAATACGCTTTACAAGTAGATGTGATGAGCGTTTAACCAATTAACTAACCAATTCCTCCTCCACCAGGCGAAGGCAACGCATCACCCCTCCGCTGGTCCCCGCCATCATCAGCCGCGTTGGTAGCAGCAGCTCTAGCACCACCGGCTCTCAGGCCCTGGCTACCAGACCCGCCCTCCAAGAAGACCAACCATTTGGGTAAGACAGGTTGGCATCAGTCATCCTTCAGTAAGATTAAAGAAGTATCGAGTTCCGTGCTTCCAAACTTACAGAAGAGACTAGATGGAAGTAGCATTGACGTTGATATTTAAATCGCAGAGGCACGGCCATATCTCAATGAAAGACTGCAGTTATAGGTACTGCAAGTAGAAAATCGTCTACTGAAGCGTATTTAGAGAATTACCAAGTGTTTGGCAGCATTGAGGTTGCTGTCCGTGTTCTGCCCTATATTTACTCGTAGGAATTCTGTTTTTTTTCGTTTTTTTTCAAGGGTATCTGAATTCGTTTCGTTGAGACTAAATTGAGTCTTAATTATGAACTACTGGTCCTCTGTAGACACAACTTAGATACTTTGACTGACTCTGTTATCCTACTAATATTATAAATGCGAAAGTTTGTAAGTATGGATGTATGGATGTTTGTTACTCTTTCACGCAAAAACTACTGAACGGATTTGGATCAAATTTAGCACACAGATAGTTTATTACCTGGATTAACACATAGGATACTTTTTATCCCGGTAATAAGATCCCGTGGGATAATTTCAAACTTCACGCGGGCGAAGCCGCTGGCAGAAGCTAGTTTAAAAATAGGAGGATAATATAGAATTGCATGCATCATCATTTGAATAATTTCTTTTCAAGGGACAGTTTTGAAAATTATCTAACAGAGAATCGGAAAAAAAACTGGCGCTTACCTGGGACGAAATAAACTTAATTATAATAGCGCCATTTCTTGCAGGATTGATCTGCGTGGTCTGCGGAGACACCAGCTCTGGTAAACATTACGGCATCCTTGCTTGCAACGGCTGCAGCGGATTCTTCAAGCGGTCGGTTCGGAGGAAACTCATTTACAGGTTAGTAACTGATTTTGTGCTCGAGAGTTTTGTCTACGTTCTGGGCTACGAACTACACGCCTAAGTAGCACGTAAAAACACAAACATATTTTGTGTGTTTGTCTGTGTGTTCCGGCGGGACTGCGGGACTGATTTTGACGTTATTTTGACTGACTAATATCTGATATTATAAAACGAAACTTCAGTCACTATTATTTTTTAAAATAATTAGGTTTCTGTGCAAACAAAAACATTAAACCCTTGAAATTGGGAACAAAATCCGATTCAAAAAGCTTATTTTTTATTATTATAATTTCACATGATCCTAGTCATAAATATACAAATAATAAAAGTTGTTACAAGAAAAATACTCCAAAATTAGATCACCCACACATTACCAGCAATATTTGAACAATTGTATCAGCTGTGCCAGTTGCATTAACCAGAATAACAAGAGAAACTACCATTTCGTCATATATTTGTGTCATATTTCGTATTTCAAATAGAACCGCGTGAACTGGTTTTTGGAAAACGTTAATTGCTCAGCTGTTTTGCGTGTGAGCAATAGTTGTTTTATGATGTGTCTGTTTATCATCATTTTTAGTAGACATTTTGTATTGACTGTGTTACATCCGGACAGATTGACCGGATTGCACGAATTGTGTGACTGTAAGGCATGAAATAATAAAAAATGGAGTGAAATGGAGTCAGTGTGACGGTTGACGGGGAATTGCAGGAGAGAACGGGTTGCGTCAACCCCTAGTAACCTGAGATAATTCGAACTGCAATGAGTGATTTAGAAGCGCTAAATGAATATGGAACTGACATTCGCTACCAAAAAGCTAAAAATTAAATTAGTATGAGACTGATGTACGCTACTGAAAAAAAGTCAAAAGAGTTTGGGACTGATATACGCTACCCAAAAGTAAAAAGTTAAATGAGTATCGGTCTGACAAACGCTACCAAACAATTTTATATCAATCCTGTTGAATTTCGTTGTAGTAATATAAAATCCGGAAACGCACAAAAGTTTCCGATATTGGTAATCGCGTTACGGAACTCAAATGGAGTTGGGCAAGTCACCTAGCAAGGCGCAGGGATGACAGGTAGAGCAAGGCTGTCACCGAATGGCGTCCAAGAAATGGAAAGAGGAACGTGGGTCGTCCGGCGGCGAGGTGGGCAGACGACATAGTTGCCGTCGGGGGAATAACCTGGATAAGGCTAGCGCAGGACCGTGGAAATTGGCACAAGAACAGAGAGGCCTATACCCAGCAGTGGGTGAGTTCGGGCTGTGGATGATGAATGTAAAATACCCATAGAGCTTTAATGTCGCTGAAAACAATGCAAAAAGTAGGAAAATTCAACACGCCACAAAAAACAATAGCATGCAATAGCAAAGAGAAAGTATAAACCAACGATGGGGTCACAACTGTGACACAGTTCAACAACGGATGTTTACCAACTAAATCAATAGTAGCAGAACCAAAAAGTATAATAATGTGATGACACAGAATTACAAATAACAATTGAGTCAGTCAGTATTGACTAACCTGAAACTAGTAATTTGAGGCGCTTGCACAACATGTATCAGAAACGTGTCGTAATTTTTATAATTTTCCTTTATTTAGAGACGGTTTTAATTTATGCAGGTAATGTCATTCCTATTGTTACGAATCAACTTAAAATACTACTTATATTTAAGGATGTGGCTTGAAAATCAGCAGAAGCAAAACTGAATACATGTTCTGCGATTTTGGCGGTCTCTCCAGCTCTGGAGCCATAGCGCTAGATGGCGCGTCTCTTCCTGTCTGCTCCGACTTTCGGTATCTTGGTTCACTCATGCAAAGCGATGGCGAAATAGATCGTAGTGTAAAGCACAGAATTAACACGGGATGGATGAAATGGCGGCAGGTCACGGGAACGATCTGCGACTCCCGCATTCCCCTAAAACTTAAGGGGAAGATTTATAAAACAATGGTTAGACCTGCTGTGTTGTATGGATCAGAATGTTGGGCCACAAAAGGGATGAATGAAAGGCATCTGCATGTCGCGGAGATGAGAATGCTAAGAGGGATGTGTGGTGTTACGCGAATGGATAAAGTAAGGAATGAGTATATTAGAGGAAGTCTGAAAGTGGCGCCGGTGACTGAAAAGTTGTGTGGTAATCGGTTGTCGTGGTATGGGCATGTGATGCGGAGGAATGAAGAAAATGTCGTGAAAAAAGTTTTGAGTATGAATGTGGATGGGTATTTGAGTAGAGGAAGACCAAAGAAACGATGGATGGACTGTGTTAAGAAGGATATGGTAAGAAAAGAAGTGTCTGATGAGATGATTAAAAATAGAGGAGTATGGAAGAAGAAGACATGCTGCGCCGACCCCAAATAAATTGGGATAAGGGCAAGAGAATGATGATGGCATATATTCATAAACATTGAACTGAATCAATTTTTCTATGGAGTCAACATCATAGCCGCAGCATAGCAGAAAAAGATCTGTTGTCTATATACATTTGAGTCTAGTAGGTATTTGAATTTTTGTAAGAGACAGGCGAAAGCTGATTATTTTTTGCGGTGATGATGATAGTCTCATGGCGAAAGTTGTACAGTTTCATAAATGATACCACATCCCTGAATATGATCAGACGTTTCTGATACATGCTGTATATGTTGACATAGAATAACAAAGAGCACATACAAATTAGTCAATTTGTGTTGACTATCGTGAAAGTATAAAATTGGGACGTTTAAAACAAAAATGTATTGATTGCTTGACATAGAAAGAAGTAGATGCTGTTTATTTTTGCTGAAGCGGTGTTTATTTTTTAATTGAATTCAGAATACTATGACAACCAGGAATTAGGTTGACAAACAAATGGTGGCTTAAAAGTACATAGGTAAAAATATCATAATCTCAGATATGAAACGTTTACGAAAATTTGAGATAATTATGAAGAATCTAAACGTAGATGATATTTCCTCAATGGGGCTTGCTTTAAAATCGTGTAAATGGAATTAAAAATCGCATTCAGTAAGTTAGAAAGAGATGATAGCGTTGGTGACCATGTCCTTTTCTCAGGTGTAAAATAAGAGCGTTAGATAAAATAGTACCAAAGAGATTCCAACAACACAAAAAGCCAAAACAAATTACAGGCCTGTTATCTAACATCACTTAGACAACACAGAAATCAAAACAAACATTGGAACATAATCCCAAAATCTCTACCAAAAATTGCAACCAGAAGACTAAACACACTGCGACTCATCTGCGATGCCATACCAAAAATGACAATAGAAAGAATGGGGATGTTTGAGCACTTGAACCCACTTAATCCTTAGCAGAAGAGAATGCTTCTGTAATTTTTGGTACATCTGTGACCCGAGTTGGAGTGAGGACTGTGTAAGAGGAGTAGCGATTTGATAGTAAAGATCTTGAAGTTACTGAAATTATTTTTAAAATTGAGCAATGGCTTCAGTTATATCAGAAAATGATATGTTTGTCTTTGAGGGTATTATGCAGAAAAATTCCACGAAACTATACATTAGTCTTTGCCATGAATAAAAAAAGGAGTTTTGTTTGAATTACCCTAGTAAAAACCTTAAATTAATTTATTAAGTCATTGATAAACAATGCAAGGCTTAGCCACTAGAGCCTAAAATTTTGTACCAGAGTTCCTCTTAAAACGGAGGTGTTATTTTAAAATTCTTCGCTGAAAGTGTTTAAACGAAGGGTTGCATTTTGTAAGGAAGTTAATTATTTTATTATGATAATTATCTCATGGGGCAAAAGGCTTGCGTCATCATGAAATATCAAATACTTTACTAAATCGCTACCGCGCTTGTGCGGTGTCCGCGACCTTACATCGTCAATCGAGGGGTATTTAAATATGATTTAAATTAATTCTGAGTTTTTATTGCCACTCAATTTTGTTTCAATTATGTTGTATTGTACTGGTATGATTTATAAATATTTGTTTTTCTAGACAAATTTAATAAAATTTACGGTATTACATTGTTCGTGCAGCCAGGTTCTATAGCGGGTAAAACCTGGATGACACTGTCGAGCGCAGAGATAAGGCAGATTGGTACAAATAAAGAGACGCTGTGGACGATGATAATGATAAAGGGTGTGCGGTGCTACAACAGCAAAAGAACGACCGTGCACGCCACGCCTACATCTACATTTCCCCGTCTACGTTTTTGTACAAAGCCATGCATCGTTGCCGTAATAGTGGAACCATTTACGGCGACCTACGATCACACTAAATATCGGATGGCGAATAAATAGACCGCGCCGCTAACGTGAAATACCTCTCCGTACACATCCTAGCAGTGGACGGTCGATTTAATGCGTCCATCGCTTTAGTGAGCGCACATCAGGACAACGCTCCAAGCGAACAGCATCGCTTCAATTCGGGACGTATGGTGTATTCGTTCCATCAAAGTAATACTAAACTGCACACTTGCAAAGCAAAGGACGAGCATTGGACGAATTCTTGAATGACAATTTTTAACTATCCCAAATTGTAAAATTAATATTTTAATAATCTCTAATCTAAAATTGTGACCCGTCTATTGTAAATCTAACATTGACTGTACAAATTATTCCATATGTGACATTTAAGTTTTTGACATACTAATTTAGTTTTTGTATTATAAATATATTCTTTTTCTTTCTTGTCACAATTCGCATGCTACCATATTTGTACGCCTCTTGGCACAACATAGCGCCCTAAGAACTGTATCTACTACCTATGTTACACAAATAAAATGATTTGATTCGATTTGATTTTGAAAGGAAACCAAATCTCAACATTACAAAACATTTAAATGAAGAATTTACTGTAGTCTGATTCTTGACAATATTTCAAGAAATAATAAAAATTAACTATTCCAGCTTTTGAGTTCCACAAAGGTAAAATAAATCAAATTCCTAATACCACCAAAGACCCACCTAAAAATAAGAGCAAGTACAGATCTGACAGATAACATTAAAAACTGTTTAACATTTGGCGCCCCTACTTAAGTAGCGATTCAATTAATTCGCTACCCGTCCTAATGTTATTAATATTGTGCGCCACCCTTATGATAGATGGTCAAGTGTGACATGTGTACCAGCTTTACGATTCACAAATTGATTTTCTGCAGCTTCTTTGTGTGGACGAACGATTTTTTGTGGGGTTCATGCTCTATTGATTTTTGGGAGAATCATGTTGGGTCATCAGTGTAAGTAGTAATAATTGCTAACTAAAGAATAGGCAGAACATGATTAACACAATTACGTACAGTATCGAGTTTTATATTGTTTCTTAGTAGCACTGCAGACTCTGGATGTGTGCTTTTTAATGGCAATAGGTTGCAACTGTGTTTGAATAATAACTGACGAAATCTTGATGTCCTACTATGTACCTCTGCCCAATTATTCAGGAAATACCGAGATGGACGCATTCAATAATATTCTGTTCATCGTATCAACACTTTCTAACATAATTATTTGCAGCAAAATGTTCTTAAAAAATAAAAATAAAATTAAAGCCTTTGATAAACTACACACAAATATCTTAACTAATAATTATACTTCTCCGCTACAAAAAGCTACCATATTTTAACCACAATACACTCTCCTTACAACAGAACATCAAAAAACCTGGCACCTCACTCAAACCGCTATTACAATTCAAAAGCTAAAGTGGCGTGAAACAGGGAGCTATACTCGGCCCGGTCCCTTTTATATAGAATTGCAACAAATGTCAACGTAGCTGTAAGCCTATTACAGATGGGATTATCGGTAATGAAATATCTTTAATCTGTATTAGTTTCTGTGGTAGCAGATTTTTGTGGGGTATAAAGGTTTAGTTGTAATAGAGGCGAAGATGGAGCGAATCGGAATCTTTTTAGGCGCTGTGGTGATGATGATCAAAGGTATTTTTTTGTGTTCTGGTTTTTTAGTAAGTTCTGTACTCGGTGTAGATTTTATGTCTACAAAGCTGAAAATCACGAAGTATTTGCTCAGCAACAATAGATTAGAAAGATAGATAGAAACAAAAAATAAACAACAATGTATAAACAACATATAAACTAGACTATGAAAACATACTGCTGGTAAAAGAGAGCATTGTAATAAGTTCCTTGAGTTTTTTTATAGCAATATAACGCAAATAGACAAACATAAATAGCTAAAAGAACAGGCGTATCATTTTGTAAGTATGTTTCTCAGTTTGTGGATAGTTTGATTGAGCAGTTTCTTATGTCTATATTAGGGGTAAGATTAATTGTTATTTTTTTCTGATGGCTTTGTTGTTTAACACTTTGTATCATTTTGATACAAGTGGCAATCGTTTTCCATTTTTTGGCAGCTTATGTCCAATACTTTTTTTCCTGTTCCGTCATTGTCTTGTTTGATAGAGGGTTAATTTGCTGGTTAATAGAAATACGCCAGGAAAGCCAAAAAACTAACCTAAATAACCGTATTGAAAAACTTCTATTTATATTTTCATTGTAATTCCTACTGATTTTTATGTGTCACCTTTGTCTTATTTGTGTTGTGAAAACTGTTGTACATAAGTTGGTTAAAAATAAGCCCTAATATTTATCACTGATAGTCCCATTTAAGAACCATCTTTGCAAATAACTCATACCATGACACCTTGTTGGCAGATGTCAAGCGGGCACCGGCCGCTGCGTCGTGGACAAAGCACACAGGAATCAGTGCCAAGCTTGCAGACTCAAGAAATGCCTCGCCATGGGAATGAACAAAGACGGTGAGTTTATTTTGATTTTTTCGTCTGTGTTTCCTATGGGAAGACTTTCAAAACACGTGTTGTTGGTATACAGTTATAGATATTAACTAAGAAAAGCGAGAGTCATACGCATGGGTTTTTTGTGTGACCGCACAGTTATTAAAATTGTGAAATTGTTTTTTTTTTTAAGAACATAGAACTGAAGAATTGCTCTTAAAGGGACGTTGGTCTATAGCAAAAGCCAGTAAAAGATAATTCCAATCGATTTACAAATATGTACAGCTGTCGCCGACGGCGTCGGTGGTAACACTTCGATCTTGAGCCTGCTGACCTGGCGTAAGGAGTTTCAGTAGAATAAGGAAATTTTACTGGTATATGTGAAGTAACTTATGATGCCCGTGAGATATGAGATTTAGCGTCTTGCGAATTGCGAGTTTTTGGTACGATTGCACATTCAATTGGTTTTCCTAATTAAAACGATTTGACTAGTGTAGAAGTCACTTTCAAGTGTTTCATATTTTTACAACTATTTTCAAAAGAATTGACAGAGTATTCGATAGCTTATATCAACCCAATACATTTTTGATTTTTCCCTTACCAGAATGTCTCTTTGTCTCGACCCCCGGTGACACAGACGCACCGGATGAGTAATTATGTAAAGACGCAAATATAACTTCAAAGCCACCTGATTAACTTGCAATCAGTAATTTGTCGCACCTGTAAAGTGATTATCACACAGCTTAATGAACATTGATTCCTTAGAAGATTTCGATAGTGCCAGAATAAACACGATCTACTTATACATTTTGCCTTGTGTTCGCACCTTCTTTGCTTTGAAGGCCTCGGTTTGATTTCAAATCTCTTGGGAACAAAATGGAGGTCGAGCTATATGCATTTAACACCAAAACATTTGATAAGAAAAGTTCAATTGGCTCATTCGCTGACTGTCTCATCAATGCCTACCGAAATTCCTTAACTTAAAAAAAAAAAATTGCAAAGGTGTTCCCTTTATGACTAAGACAAGGAATACGATTGTTTCTTAAATTCCACAGGTTCTCTCTTCATATTTGATTTTCCAAGAACCGTCTCCAACAATCGCCTTATTTTTCAGAGTTGTAGTCTTCGTCGGACTTACTTTTTATAATCTCTATGCTCCTTGTTCTAGGACACATCTTCGTCTTCTTCTATACCTTCTTGCTGTAGTCAAATGCTTTCTTCATTATTCCTATCAACTCCAAATACATTAAATCTACTCCCAGCTTCCCACACACAACGCGAATCAAATCCAATATTTGCTAAAGAAGATTACACAAAGTAAATACCAGTTCCCACATCCCAGACAAGTCCAAACATGTCATAACATCTCATATTGCTATAAAAAGCTAACAGATCTGTTGTACGCGCCCTGTCGCACGCATACGAGTCAATTAGGCGTGAAGATATTCATATAGACAGCTCACCCTCGTGTTTCATTGTTACCGGAGTATGGACGCTGATTCTAAAAGAGTAGGGTCCGATTTTCACTGGATGGTGTTCCTGCGAATTATTTGATGAGGTTATATTTTGGGTGGGTATGGCTAATTTTGGGTGAAGTGTTTAAGCAATTATTTTTGTGGCAGTTTTATTGGTAGGTACTGTAATAGCCTGAGATAGAGTTAAATAAGCTTTTGTAGTAATGTTAATATTTGAAACACGTAATTATTTTTGCAGGTTTTTGTACACAGTTTAACTACTAACTGTTAAAATAAATTTGGAATCATAATTCACAGCCAGAGAGCCTGAGATCTTGTCTGTTCTTGTGCCAATGCCCACGCTTCTGTACCTGCCTTATTCATGTTTACTCTTTGTTTTTAATTTACTATTGCATCACAAAAGAAGGTAGAATTGTGAAACAAAATCTTAGGTTACGGTCGTTTTCGATGAATAAAAATGATCATTTATTAAATTATCTATTTCAGTAACTTGTATTACTTTAACCTCTTGTATGCCGTCGTAATTATAGACACAATTAAAAAGCCATTGTGTCTTGTGTAGATCTACGTTCAGTCATACGAAGGGTTAAAAGAAACTAATAGTGAAGAACTTACAACTAACGATACAAAAACTTAAGCCCTTCTACATGACTAGCACAGCAACCAGAAAAATAACAACCATGATGAACCTTAAACACTAACAGAAGAAGAAAGAAGGATTGTGTATAATGCACAGCTTGTGCATAAAAGAGACGATATTGTAGACCACGTGGCGGCACGTGTCAGACCCGCCTTGTATACAAATGATGGCTTAGCAGTTAAAACTACAGTTTTTTATTCTACTGACTAAGTCATGCATACGATTGTTAGTTTAGTTCGGGAGGATGAATGTGGTGTAAAAATTTAAATGGTCTTTAGGAGTGTCTAATGGGTTGGTAAAGGATTTGACGGGCGTAAGATTATTTGGAAGGATTATAAATATTAGTCCTTACCAACCTTATCATTTTGAGGAGCTCGTGTCTTAATGATATCACACGTTCGGGTTGATCGTTGGGTCAACGCCTAGGTTGTTCCGATGGGTGACCACCCATTACATACTGACTTTCCTCGGAAAGTACGTTAAGCCGTTGATCCCGACTGTCATTTATAGATCTTTGACCGTCATTACAGGTAGTCAGTAGACCGAAAGTCTGACAAGCCCTCTTACCAAGGGGTAACTGGGTTGTGGAGGTCAGATAGGCATTCAACAATTTGAACCACCCATTCAAACTTCCTCCAAATGCTTCGAAATACTTAGAATTGGAGCTCAAACGAAATTTTTGCCATCTACACGTTTAACTACTTACTATTACGTCTGACATCTATACTCATGCAGAATGATTGGATGTAATTCATTGTTAATAGTATTATTATCAGTTACTATTTTCGTACCCACTTTTATGTTAACTACCTCTATAATATTTCTTTTGATAAGCTACAAAAAATTAATTAAGTTACATTTCATTGCAACCATCATGTCTTCATTTCCCGAAAGTCTAGCACCCATATTTGGCCCGACAAGTCGAGTCTCTTGTAGTTGAGTGTCTCTGAAGTAATTTAAAGTATAAGTACTTACCCTCCCAATTTTCTTCACAGATTAGTTAATACAACCCTTGACCCTCTAGCAACGTCATTGTATTGTTAGAGTAGCTCCATTCACAAACGCACTTCATACGACTTTTACTTCATTGATGTAAGGTTTAAATTGCAATGATTGCAACACTCTCTTCAGTTTCAGTCACTCAGAATAATAGATTCTGTCATCAATGCATTTTGTTTGGGGTTGGGGAAAGAGACATTAAATGTAATATCGTGCCCAATATTGTTTCTGTCAACTAGGAATAATAGGCGTGCTACTAAGATATGAACGAATGTGTGCTTCTGATTTTTGTTCCGAAAATGACTTGATTTGTCAAACGGTTTCAACAGGTTATACTGATTCATATTCATACAAATTCTAGCCTGAGGTTGAAAGGTGAAAATAATATTTGACACAATTCACGATTGAAAAATAATTTAAATTCGATATTGAAGCCAATCATTAAGCGTTATTAACAATTGTCGCATTTACACGCTTCTGTATGTATGCCTATAAGGTTTTCCTGACGTCAAAAGATCTGAACTGAACGAAACTTCTACTCCCTCCCTCCTTCTCTTCTACTTCTTTCTTAATGTAATGTCCTACTAAGTATTTTGTGTGTACATAAATAAATAAATAAATAATAATAAATAAACTTTTCCCTTTTTAAGCACCTTTTAGCGGCATCCTTAATTTGCATATTTATTTCTTTTTATTTTGTGTATAAAATAAATAAATAATTAATATGATTAAAAAAAAAACAAAAAAATGGACTCTAGTTTTGGTTTTCATAGATTAAAAATAATACACTCATTTCTTTATCAATTCTATCACGCTGTGAATTTAAATAACGTAACTATTCCCACAATACTTGCTAAAATAGTACATGCAGAACATTCACACAATAACAATAACGACCACAAAACTAAAGCAGAAAATCAAAACCATTCACAAATCACGTAATGCCCTAAAGCTGAATCTAATAAGGCGAAACTCAGTGCACAGTAACACACCCACATTTTAATGAGTGGGAATCCGCAAACAGATAATTAAGGAAAAACTACAAAGCGTTCGCCCCCAAGCGACCGCTCACATTCAAATGAGCACCCTTCGTTATAAAGTGAGATGTTTAACCGCATGAAATGCAACTAGATTTAATTTTAATAATAATTTGGACAGGCGATGCAATATTTATAATGTAATGGTTTCTACCCGTTTTGCCAATACGAAGGTCGGCAATAATTCCACGTGAACGTATACTATGGATCTCAGGGACATTGGCTACATGTGTGCTAAACTTCATCGAAATTTAAATTCATTCAGCCGAGAAGGCGTGTCCGAGAGACAGAATTACTTTTGCACTTCTAATAATATTTCCTGTCCTTACAACATTCTTATTTAAGAAGTGAGCAACGTTGTTACGGACCGACGAAATGTATGCTTTTGAATTTCCATGCAATATTTTAAACGATCTCAAGTCAGTTTATATACAATATGAATATATTATAATTAAAACATAACATATATATATACTACAAATATATTGCTAAATGCGTATTATTGTGGGTAAATAATCATGTCCCCCATTTGTTTAAAAAGAAGACCCCAAGACTAATGAGTTTAAAACCATTAATTTTATTACAACTTGAGCTGATAATGAGCAACTGATACATTCTATTTTTTCTTTCGTTCCCAGATCTGCATGGAATCTACTCAAGATACAGTTCGTATAAAATACATTCATATATTTTAAATAGCTAAACAAAATAGGCATTTACATAGTTACAATTAAGTATTCAATTTACTTTACAAATCATCTTTAAACACTGCTCTATCAAATAAAACTTGAAAATTAAACCAAGACTCATTAATTAAATCATGCCGTAGAACACTGAGAGGTTTTTGACAAGGTGAACCTACCACACCATCCGAAAATAATTAGATTGTCGCGTCGACATCTCAAAGCGTAACGAAATTACACTTTCCTTTTCATACCGGGGGTCCCAAAGACCAAAATAATACAAAGCTTAAAGTGGTAAAGGCGTCCCCGTCTGGTGTGCCGCAGGGCACAACGTCGGGCCCCTCGTTACTACCTTTATCTTTTTGACACTTTCTTTCCTCGCACAAATTGGATCACATTTTCATTGTTCGTTGTTCATGCGTTATGGTAATTTTGTAATGGATGTTTCTGGCTTTTATTAAGTTTATGCTTAGGAGTTGCGATTGGTTTTGTTTTGTTAATTTTGTTTTGACTTTTTTTTTACTTACTTTTCATTTTTGGGGTAACTGAACTTTGTATAGGGAATGTTTGGCTTTTTGTTTACAGCATAAAAATGACGACTTTAGTCATTATATGCTTTTTTAATTAAAACACCATTAGCTTTCTTAAAGGAGAAATATAGTAAAATAATTACCCGGAAAAAAGTAATATCATAACAACGGCTATCGGCAATTGTGTAAAATATTACTGTCGGTTTTTTTTCGTTTTTGTTTGTAAAAGGATCAGTTCTTCAAGATATTATTTCTAACGAAAAGAAGGACCTCTATAAATAGCGCAAGGAAATAGTAAAAAGGCAAACGAAAAAGAAAATCACTTTTAAAATATTAATAGCTGAAAAAAAAATAAAAAAAACAATCAGAACGAGGCGTATTTTCGATATTCTGACTAAAACAAAGCAGAAGAGAGTAGAAGGCAGAGAATTAAAGATTCATTTGTAAAATTAAATGCTAATGGCAGTGATTTTGCGCTTTAATCCTCGACTGTACCTACTCCTTGCGACTGTAAGCTTGGTATTACATCGTGATGTCGCCGTCAAAAGTGTTTCGGTCGTATGTTTCAGGAAATTACATTCCAAAGCAAGCAAAATATTGTTTCTTAGAATAGTTATTGTTATAGCTTCTACCCACCCGTGATTACACCTGCTTGAAAATACATTCTATAGCACTCTGTCAATTGATTAGGTTTACATCAGTGAAAGAAATTTTGAAATCTATTATGGATTTTGTCTGAAGTTGATCGGTATCAAAACACGAAACCTGTGACATTTGTCGACCCGGACTGAGCATGTTTAGTGGATTACAGCTTATTCATTCCCGTAAGTCACCTGTTCCACTCACTGCTGATTGGGGCCTTCTCGCTTTTGTTCATGCTTCCCTGAACTGCGTGACCAGATTAAATGCTGGAAGACCAATAATACATTTCGTCAGTTGGCACCAACTGACCAAAAAAATGCGATATTTTTTTTGTTCTACACTATACCTGGGAACCATCTAGTTACGGACATATTGGGGGTCAAAGTTCCGACTTTTTGCCAAGGTTTTTTTTAAACACAAGTTTTTATTGTACGATTTTTACTTTTATCATCTTTACAACCCTCGTACTATTCAATCCATCCATCAGCACAATGTTTTAAGTGCGCAACATTGAGTTCTACCACAAAACATGTTTTTCCACCCCAAAATCAAAAAGACGTTTCCCAGGAATAACTTTCGCGTAAAGTTACTTAGTTTGATGTATAGAATAGAATAGAATAGAATTTTCTTTATTCGAGTATCCACGACATAGAATACGGTATAGAATGCTTGGTTGACGGCTTCGTGATGTGGTAGTTTACACCCTGTTTAATAATTTCGTCATTTACTTAAGGGATGACAGTCTCCTCAGACCTGGGAAACGCACCTAGGACTTCATGCTCAACAGTCGAATTTTCGACCACTAGACCAACGAGGCAGTCTATGATATATTCAACCAATAAAACAACGCTGCACACGTCAGTCCACAGTATCCGTCGTACCCTAACACTTAACTGTTTATACCGAGAGTTAAATCTGCAGTAACAGACACTGATTAATGCGATTTTAATCCTCCTATAAAACCCTAAATCCAACCCTGTATTAATATTCAACCGAACTCAGAAGGTCACAAGTCCTTGAAATTTTGCAAACGAAATTCAACTTTAGACGGTAAAGGGTAGGGTTTTGAATGTAGTGGGTGGGGAAAAACGAATGTTTGGCTTGAATTTCTAACTTTTAAAGTGGGAGTCCAAATTCAAAAGGCCCGGCTGTGGCCTGGAAAACAGCGATTATTTAGAGCGAGACCTTACTGTTAGTCAGAATGAACGATGTGATTAATTTGGTGGTATTCCAGAATCTACTTTAGAATTATGTAGTTTGAGTTGATACTTGATTGAAGGTTCTAATGTCGTTTATGGTGGAATTTTTAACTTTGTCGTGTCGTGTATGTCATTAAGGATAAATATCACTACTGAAACTGAACGCGGTTAAACAGAAATGATTATATATTTTTTCTTACCTAGTGTGTCATGTTTTTTACTGATGGGCAAAGGAAGAGGAGGCCCCCCTAATTCTTCCAAACCATTTATCTTTGGCGATTTCTGGTCATATTCGAAGCATGCTCTTTGTTTTAAAGTCTAATTAATTAGAAACAAAAGGGCTCAGACAGTTCAATCAAACTTGCTAACAAAGTCTTTCATATTTCTTCGCAAACTAGCTTTTCCGCTATCGATATCGTATGTAACCTATTCCAGAATTTTCCATCTTCATTGGTAATACTGTAATTCTAAAGAGGGTATGTTTGTAAGTTTGTGTTTAGAGGCAATCTTCGGAGCTAATGATCAAATTCGAAAAATCTTTCACTGGCAGAATGCAAAATTTTTTCGGGGATGGTATAGGTTGTAATTTATTTTTATGTACTAGCTGACTCGCGCAACTTCGTCTGCGTAAATTGAGATTTAAACTATCCTATCTCTCAAGTTGGATCGAACTGCACATGGTGTGCGAATTTTATTATAATCGGTTAAGTGGTTTAGGAGTCCATTGAGGACAAACATTGTGACACATATATGTGTGATTTATATATATTAAGATACATATGGTGCATTTATGCCGAGCTATCACAATTTTTGCAGACAAATATGAATTCGTCTGCAAAAAATGTACGAAATGCTAGTCGCTAATGAAATGTTAATTTGTCTACAAAAACGATTCCAAAAGAGAATTTTAAACATCTTTTATTTTCCTTAACTAAAAACATCACGTCTTCTACATTATCGCTATATTTCAGGCCACAGCAAAGAGTCCATGTTCCATCGGCTACATTCAAACAAAATAGATCCTACCCCTCATAAAAATACAGTTCAAATCCCCTCGCCATTAAATCGAAATCAATAACCATTAAGTCGCCAGTTTGACAGAAGTCGTTTATGAGTGAAACGGTAATATATGACTTCGTGTGAGTGGGAGGGAGAGAGATATATTTTTATTAGTTCGTTTTACTGTAGGGTTGGGGCGCACACCTGATCCTTATGATTTTATTTTTAAATTATGATTGTTCTGCGCAAATGTGTAGTGGATTATTGCTGTATTTGTTTTTATTGCGTATTCAAATATGCGATAAAAAATGAATACAGAATGAATAATGCATTATGGTTCCTTTCATAGTAAAAATGTTAGGTTCTTCTTCTTTCGTGTCTATGGTACGACTTGTTTATATTTCGTGGGCCACGTTAATCGCGACGTTTGTGGCGTCTTTAAAGGTCCATGTTCACCGATAAGATAACAGTCTGATTATCTATTATATTATCAATTATCTGATTATATTATCAATACTTCGTCGACGTTCGTAATATACAGACGTGCTCGTTAGCAGTTTTTATTTAACGCAATAATAGTGACCTTCTTTAGTATTTTGCTCAGTGCGCAGTTTATTAAATAATGGAAACAAAATAGTGAACTGATTGCAAAATGGATAACAGCCCCGGTAATTCCAGTAGTCGAGTGCAACCCAATGCCTCGCCAGCGAAAAGCCACCAGTCTAACTTCACCATCGATTTTTTATCCACGTCCGATATCCAAAAATGGATGTCATCCGTTCGGCAGAAGTTAAATGAAGTTTGCTCGATTGCCACAGATGGTAAACTCAATTCGGAGCAGAAATTGAAGGTTACCAATCTATGCCGAAAAGTAGAAGCTGAGACCACTGAAATGGCAGTACTGTATCAGGATCTGAAGCAAAAATCCTGTAAAGCCCTCGACATACTCGATGACCTGAAGGAAAAACGCAGCCTCACAGAACAAATTACGGAGCTGAGACAGACTATAAAGGACTCTGGCGCTATGGGAACCGCTTCATTTTCTGATATGGTGAAGAAGGGATCTAGTGTTTTCGTAAGACCAAACAAATTAAGTTCCGTAGCAGTTTATCCCAACGATAAGCTGAAGTCGAGTGACGAGACAAAAAACCTCGTGCAAAAAATCATACGACCTGATGAAATGAAGCTTCATGTACGTGGTGTGCGGAAAACCAAGAATGGAGGTGTCATTATCAGCACCGAGACCAAACAGGATGCTGATAAACTCAAACACGCAGTCCAGACGTCTACATTAGGACTCACCGCCGACGAGCCCATCAAGCGCAAACCACGGATCACGGTTGTGGGAGTGCCGACTTCTTTGGCTGACGCTGACGTCTTCCGGTACATGTACGAACAGAACATCGCCGATAAGTTTACAGCGATGTCAATGGAGACCTTTTTGGCCGCCGTTAAACTTAGCCACAAATCTGGGAAGAAAGATGCATCGACCTGTAATTATGTTATCGAAGTACCAGCCAAGATACGTAGGGCTTTAATATCTCAAGCAAGAATTTTTATAAATTGGACCTCCTGCCCTGTTAGAGACTTCACCTTGGTTACCAGATGCTACAAATGCCAACAATTTGGTCATGCAGCAAAATCATGCAGAGAGGTAAACTCCACGTGTGGTCACTGCGGAGAAGCAGGACACTCGATGTCAGAGTGCGTGAAGAAAGCGGACAGCCCTAAATGTGCGACGTGCTCGCGTTTTAAAAAGCCTAACAACCACAAAACGGGAGATGTTGAGTGCCCAGCTAAGAAATTAGCCGAATATAGGTACATCAACTCCATCGACTACGAGGGCGCGTAGAGCGTCATACTCTAGGTCAGACTTCCGCGTTTGACGCAATATTGCTGAAACAATATGACAATAACAGACCATTGCGCTGACATACTTACCATCGATTTTATTTTTTGTAAGCACATTAGTTGCTAAGTGCAATTATCAAATATAAACAAGAACGCCTCGAATGTGTTTCGCAACCTATTATGATTTCTGCTGACGCAAATATTTTCGTGTAATAATTATGTGTTTAGTTCTAAGTTATTAGAGTTTAAGTTTATGAAAATAATTTTGTCACTATGTAATTTTAAACATTAAACAATAAACTACTGTCCTATTTATAGCATATTGTTAGAGCTCCTGCAGCCTGTGATACAGGATTATCCTAGTACAGGCATCTTACATTTTTGTACCTTCATTGTTAGTTTTTAGATTCATATTGTATTTTACCTTTTGAGATTCTGAATAAAGATTTATTATTTATTATTATTTATTATTTATCTAAAAACAGCTGTCACTGTGACGTGTTCCCATACAAAAATGTGTTTTAAACGGCTGTTTTTAGATAATCAGGCCGTCATCTTTTTGCTGAACATGGACCTAAAGGCCAGTTTCACCGGTTGCGGATAAAGTGTCGGTTAGCCAATTAGGAACTTATCTGCCAGATAAACTAACACTTTTGGTTTCAAAGGTGTCGGATAGCGATATCTGGTAGATATATAGTATTAGTTATAACCAGCCTTTAAGTGGTAGATAGTATTAACTATCAGATAACTAACCGACACTTTATCCGGAACCGGTGAAACCGGCCCTAAGTCTTCCAACTTGCAAGTGGGACATAGTCTGGTCGAAGGCACCGCATTCAGTCTGTGCTGGAAGGGTCTTTAATTACCTATTTTCTCCAGAGACTCAGGTTACCCATTCTCTGATCGTCGGCATTTTGAAAAGCTCATCCTTAACTTCTTAAGAATAGGGAGTAATTTCTACAGCGACACTAGTTCACATCTCAATGAAAATACCGCGTGCAAGACGGTATTTCCAAGTAGCAAAGTAATTAACTTTTTTGGAGAAAAGATTTATACAGGCTGTAAACCACCTCATCACAAAGCCTTTAACCAAGCATTCTGTACATCAAACTAAGTAACTTTACGCAAAAATTATTGTTGGGATACAACTTTTTTTAAGAGTGAAAAATCACGTTTAGTGTTATAACTCAATGTAACGCACTCAGAACATTGTGCTGATGGATGGACTGAACAGTGCGGGGGTCGTAGAGATACCTAAAGTAAAAAAAAAAAAAATGCGATAAAAACTTGTATTAAAAAAAAACTTGTCAAAAAGGTGCAACTTTGACCCCCAATATCTCCGTAACTAGAAGGTTCCCAGGTATGGTGTAGAACAAAAAAATGATAAGAATGACGAGGAGAACAAGTGCCTTTCGGTTTCGTTAAGAGGTGTTTTACACCCTGTATAAGTCTCTCTTTACTCCTAACCTCCATAATATAAGCCTGCGTCGTTGATCTAGTGATAGCAAGTGCGACTGCTAACCATGAGCTCTTGGGCTCGATTCCTGAGTCAGGGAAATTGTTTTTCATTAAGAATTTCTCAGCTGGTGAGCAGCGGTGGCCCAGTGGTGGCGGCCCCGACTTACGAACACTAAGTCGTGGGTTCGAACCCAGACAGGCGCATTTGTGTAATTTATTTTCATCACCACTGCTCTCAAAACGGTGAAGGAAAACATCGTGAGGAAACCGGCATGTCCTAGAACCAAAAATTCGAAGACATGTGACATCTACCAATCCGTACTGGGCCAGCGTGGTAGATTATAGACCAATTCCCTCTCATTGAGAGGAGGCCGTGTCCCAGCAGTGGGAACATTATAGGCTGATGATGATGATGATGATGAGGAATTTCTCAGTAGCACCCACGGAGTCTGAATAGGCTCGCCCCCTATTACAAGGAACTTACAAACATACCTAACTGGCGATATGTGGGTGTAGGTACTATTTGGTACACTTCTGCCATGCCTAACCCTATTACAACCGTGAAGATATGTACAGTCAGCAAAACAGTTAGGTGTACAGGCTAGCAATCTTCTTACAAACATTTAAATAGAACAGGGTTGTAATCAATCTGTTTGCAATTTCATCCAAATCCATTCAGTAGTTTCTGCTTGAAAGTATAACAAAAATCGATCCTTACAGACTTTTACATTTATAATAGTCGTGAGAAGGTTGCTGGCCTGCATACCTAGCTGTTTTGCTGACTGTACAGAGGTAATTAAAATCGCAATACCTAAATCGACAGTTCAACACCATTCACCGAAAATAGGCATGACGATACTACCAAAAATTGCAAATCTAAGAAATATTTAGTTCGTCAGTTATTGGAAAATAATTGACACTAATTTTTTGTTTTTGTAAATCAATGATTATTGACAAAGATAAAACGCATCAAAACTCTGGGGGCTCGTGACGTCGTAACGCACTAAAAAATACTTCAAGGCGTGACGTATTGGGGTGTTCGTCAATGTTGATTTACGTAACAAAAGAAAAAATACGGGTTGAATATGTTTTGATAATCTAACAAACGGACTAATTCGATTTTTTCAGTCGACAAGCATATAGTAGGAGCATATAGTAGCAATTTCTGTCAATAAGGATAGAAATAGTGATAGGAATTATGATAGGTAAGTACAATAGACCCTTTCTTTTTTTTTTTTTTAGGATGGGTAATCATCAAATGACTTTTCCCACTCTGGGCGGAGCGGGAGGGAGTGTAAGACTTTTACTGACCAAAACCCATCCATGTTCCTTCTTGCCCTTTATGTTCCGCAACCCCGGCAGGATCCAATAGACCCTGTGTACTTATACGAAAATTGAGCAACTAAAACCAAACTCATTTAATTTGAATACCGGCAAAATTGCATTGTGATTACATACTTCAGAAGAAAATGTTTTTATTTCACAATGCGTAGATAAGCTGTACTTATCATATAATCATGACTTAGTAAATCCTCTCATCCCAACCTACCCCTTTCTCAACAAGACGAAAACTTCTAAACAGCCAGAATCATAAAACAATAACCAAAAAGTATCTAAAATCCACCGAACCAACAAAATGAATTCTGCTCAACGATCCCATTCGCGAAAGCTCCTCAAAGCTCTATACAAATTCAAAAATAAATCAAAAATCACAAACATCTATCCATCTCTTTCGTTCTTATAGAAACTATGTATATTTCTGTCTCGTTTACTCTTGACACCGGATGTGAGATCTCAAAGATGGCTGCGGCCGGATGTGGGAGGGGCGATTTGATTTATAGTGTAGTGTGTAGTGGGGGTGTAGTGTGAGTTAGTGGGGTGTGTGTGTGTGTGAACATTAATTCGTGTTCAAGTTTCAGTCGGTCTAGCTTCATAGCTTTGGTTATATTATGTTCAAGCTTGAATATGCAGTTGAATAAGCAGATTTGCAAGAGATATTTGATTTTCTTGCTTTTGGTAGGTAAAGAGCTCGTGAATAAATAATAACAGCCGCTCGTATCAATCTTGAATCCATGTTATTTATTTTAATGTAAATACTTAAGTGTAACCTGCATATTTTACCAAACTTTGTACTTATTGTTTTAATTAATGATTTAATTGTATATTTATCTCCGCATAATGTAGTTCATGCTGTGCTTTTCTATAAGTGATGAGGCGCTTGGACTTAAGTTTGTGATGTACAAATGATATTGTAACAGTGTACTCTTTGTTGAGAACCCATATAATAAATAAATAAATCTGCAGATTAAGCTGCGCCTACCTAGGTTGGTTTATAGATGGGTGACCACCAAATACTTCCCGGTTTTCGTCCATGTCTCGAAAAGCACGTTAAGTCGTAGGTCCCGGCTGTTATTTGTAGATCTTTGACAGTCGGTACTGGTAGTCAGTGGCCCAAAAGTATGACAACCAGCCTTACTAAGGGGTATCGTCTTACCCAGTGCTAACTGTAATGTGGAAGTCAGATAGGCAGTCGCTCCATGTAAAATACTGGTATTCAGCTGCATCCGGTTAGACTGGAAGCCGACCCCAACATAGTTAAGAAGGCTAAGCAGATGACGCAGCAGATTATCTTGTCTATCATTTTTGTATCTCATTTTTCCGGTAGTCATCATCCGAATATCATCAGTCTTCAGTCGAAAGACGTCCACTGCTGGACATAGGCCTCCCCCAAGTGTCGCCACATTGATCGGTCCCTTGGGACTAGCATGCAGCGGATTCCCGCAACATTAACCAGGTCATGCTGAGCTCCGATAGGCATGCTGTGTTATAATAAATAAATATCGCTGGACATTACACAGAGCGCCGTCTAGTGCAACACTAAGCAAGGCTTGTGTCGTGGTCACCAGACAGTTGATATACTACATATATACTTTTTGTTTGTAAATACATACTTATTATACATATAAACATCCATTACTCGGAAACAAATGTCCATGCTCATCACATAAACATTTGCTCCTACCAGGATTCGAACCCGGGACCCTAAGAACGTAACGCAGCCTCACTACCGCTGCGCCATTCGGGTCGGCAAAATAATGAAACGAGCCTTGACTAAAACTCTAAAGGCGATTCGTCGAGCTAAATTAGCAACACTATTTGTGGTGGTTCAAACTTCGTTGGAAATGCTGTTAGAATAAAGTTCTAATCAGCTTGCACTACAAAGTGGTTGTTACGTCAGTCACTGCGGGCCAAATAGCGCGAAATGAGTGATTTCGATCGATTTACAAAAAAACTACTGATTGGATTAAAAAACTAAAACACTGTCATGCTAATATATTGCTTGCACAATTATTTGCCAAAAAATCAGAATGATCGCATGCATATTAGTATGTTATTTTTTGTTTGAAAGATATTTTTAGAGATAAGTTCGTGACTTTTTTATCGAGGCAAATTAATTGTATTAAGTTTTCAAAACACTATCATGCTAGCATATATCCTGAAGAATATCATATATTTTTCTGGTCTTGTTTATAGCAGTGAATCATATATTAGTTTAGTAATTATAAAACTCGCGTTTAGCTCATGTAATCGCCTTAAATTACACACAAATAGTCCTTTAAATCGCGTCAAACGCAAGCAAACCCTCGCTCACCCACTAGTATATAACAGTACCTACATGTAGTAAAGCTCGGGGGCAATAAAATCAAACGGGGCCACTCTCGTAGTGGAAGCCGGTATGTAGCATTTTTATTTGAATCTACTTTTATTTATTTTACTCGCTTTTTTTTGGCTTGCGATGTGGTTTTGATCTAATGGTGAATTGGGAATAAACTGATTTGAATTTGCATTTAATATTCGTTTTTTTTATACACGTTATTTACTAACTAACTATACGGACCTAGAACAATAATAAAATATGTATGTTTCAAAAACAGAAAAAGAGCATCAAAAAACGTCAACGGGGAAAGTGCCCCAAAGGCTGGCAGAGCGGGACCATGGCAATGCTAGTTTATTTATTGAAATAAGTTTCGATATCTGTCAAGTTGCTTGGCTATAAAAGGGCAGTTCTTAACTACACTAGCGCTGTCAAACTTCAACATTTTAATCTGCCCCATATTCCTGTAGGGATTTGGAAAAAAGTGGTCTACTTTATCTGCATCATAAAACAAAGTTCTGCGCTTTCAACTTTTCGCGCAAAGCTTTGATGAATTGGTTAGTAAGTCGTTATAATGAGCTACAATAAATACGTACCACATTATAATGTCTTTAAAAAAATCTAATCTTTACAATTCCCAGGTAGCTATTTAACAGAACTCAGAGCAAAAGCTACTTCCAATAAAATTGTATTACCAAACTTGCGACAAAATTATTGCTTGCGATAATAAATGTCGCTACAAATAATACAATTATACAAGTTACCGTGTTCTCGCTCACAGCACAGACGTGGGATGAACTAGAACAGGGTTGTCGAAGCTGAGGAAAATATGTTTGTGTCTTGCCCGCCTAGCATGACCACCGGAGAAACGAGAGAGACTCGACAAATCTTTTGTTCATCTGTCATTGAATCGACAAAATGACAGATGAACAAAAGATTGGTCAGGCTAAGCGGGCAGGGAAGCCTAATAGTCCAGTTATACAGAGTGTAAACCTTCTCATCACGAAGTCGTCAACCAATCATTCTGTACTTATATCAAACTAAGTTACTTTACGCAAAAATTATTGCTGGGAAATGACTTTTTTTAGGGGTAAAAATCATGTTTTGTAGTAAAACTCAATGTAATGCACTTAAAACATTTTGCTAATTAATGGATTGAATAGTACAGAGGTCGCGGATGTGTATAAAGTAAAAATCTTACAATAGAAAGCAGTATTTAAAAAAAAATTGACAAAAAGTTGAAACTTGGACCCCCAATTTCTCCGTAACTGGAAAGTTCCCAGGTATGGTGTAGAACAATCAAATGATCGCTGTGACGAGGAGAACAAGTGCCTTTCGGCTTCGTTAAGAGGTGTTTTACATCCTTTATACAGATAGTACAAAAATATTATAATAGCCGTAGTACCTCGGAAAACAAGTTGTCCCCAACTGTCATTTGTAGATCTTTGACAGTCGCTTAAGTAGTCAGTGGCCCGAAAGTTTTGACGACCAGTCTTACCAAAGGATATCGTATTACCCAGTATTAACTAATTATGAAGGTCAGATAGGCAAACCATGTAAAATACAGGCATTAAGCTGCATATGCAGCTGGTTTGATTGGAGGTCGGTCGTATTTGGGAAAAGGCTAGGTGATCAATCATGGAACCGGATCCGGATCGTGGTGTATCTGTCACCGTAAAATTGTCAAATACGTTATATTGTAATATCTCTAGCGATATTGTAAAGTCTCGAATTATTGTCAAATGAACATACTGCTTACAACAAAACGCATTATTTTTCGTGAAATGCATGCGATGGTAGTCAACTTACGCGGTGTGGAGGGAACGAAGGGTCCCCCTTGCCCAGTGGTACAACTCTCATTAAAAGATAATGCACCATTCCTGAGAAATACCGATTAATATAAATAACCTTAAAACACTTTATATTCTCCCTAAAAAGCGTAGTCGACGGAGCCCCGCTTCGCGGGGCCCCTATTTCCGAGTGCAGGGTTTAAAGGAACCTAACTAACCTAACGGGGGGGTGCCCCAAGTCCCGATTATGGGGGTAGAGATACTTCCGTATGTTCAGTTGACAATAATTGGAGACATTACAATATCGCGAGAAAAAACACGTTATATTGTAATATAACGTGTTTGACAATTTTACGGTGACATATCTATTACTTTCTTTCACAAATTTGATACTTTTTTAGGTACAGTCATTTAAAATGAGGTGTATACTTCTCCGCGGATGTAACTAAATCGCCACTCAGTATTTTTTTGCACTTAAAACCTATCACGAGTTTAGTTTGACAACCCTACCTAGAGGGGCGAGTGCGCGAGACTTTTATTTTGCAGACCGTACGTGTGTCGCTACAGTCTACTCCAGCTTCTGTAGATCCCGCTATCAATCATAACTTGTATATAGATTTGATGGAGTAGATATATAATAGGTATATAATATACATTTCAATAGTGGTAGTTGACTATCGGATCACCATACTTAAAACACAAGAAAAGAAAAAAATACGAGAATAAATTTCTACTCTATAAAAATAATCACAATCATTATTTATTTATTTTTAATTCTGTCAACTGTACAATTTCGATTACATTAAATCTTGGCAGATCATACGCTACATGTTAAAAAGCTTGCTACGTGCGTAGCTAAACCCGTAGCCACACGCCTACGCCGTAGCAACCGTAGGCGAAATGGGTCTCATGAAAGCATTTTTCTTAGCGCACGAAAATAAGAGAACTTCATACAAATACTATCTTGAAAGTAATACAGGGTGTAAACCACCTCATCACAAAGCCGTTAACCATCATGTACATTATGTACATCAAACTAAGTAACTTTAGGCAAAAATTATTGCTGGGAAACAACTTTTTTTTTGAGGTTATAAATCATGTTTTGTGGTAGAACTCAATGTAACGCACTCAGAACATTGTGCTGATGGACTGGATTGAATAGCACGGGGGTCACGGAGGTGTTAAAAGTCAACATCCTACAAAAAAAACTTGTATTAAAAAAGAAACTTTTCAAAAAGTTGTAACTTTGACCCCTCATATCTCCGTAACTAGTAGGTTCCCAGGTATGGTGTAGAACAAAAACATTATCGCAGTGATAGGGAGAATAAGTGCCTTTCGGCTTCGTAAAGAGGTGTTTTACACCCTATATATTTGATTAAAAAGGGAATTATTCAACTTGGTACCATTTTGGTATCTGAAATTACTCGTATTGAATTAATTACTGAATCATTCTATAGAAGTAAAGCGACCGCTTTGTTTTCTAACTTAATTTCATATAAGAGAGCTAATATCCTGAATATCACATAATTTTGTCTGAATTCAGTTTCTGAACAACTGATTTTGAGTCAAGTATTTTTACTTTCATGCTCTCTATTCTAGAGGAGCTCGTGGCTCAATAATAACAGCCGCTCTGGTCGATCTTTATATTAGGCCTTACTTGCCTAGGTTGGTCTGTGGATGGGTGACTATCCTTACATACCGAGTTTTCTCCGTGTTTTGGGAAGCACGTTAAGCTGTTGGTCCCGGCTGTCATTTGTCCATCTTTGACGTAGTTACAGGTAGTCCGTGGCCCGAAAAGTCTGACAACCAGTCTTACCATGTGCTATCGTATTACCTAGTATTGACTGAGTTTTTTCGATCAGATAGGCAGTCGCTCCATGTAAAATACTCATATTCAGCTGCATCCCTTAGCCGGTTAGACTGGAAGTCGACTCCAACATAGTTGGGAGTAGGCTAGGCAGATGATGCTCTCTATTCTACACACTAAATAAGCTAGTTTCCACCATCAATAAATTACAAATCTATTTAGTCCGTTATTTAGAGTATTGGAAAATAATGGACACATATTTTAGGTTTTTGTAAATCAACGAATATTGACAAAGACAAAACGCAAACGCAAACTTGGGAGTGGGAGCTCGTGACGTCAGAACTCACTAAGAATGATACCAAACAGTGACGTATTGGGAATTTTAAAAGCGTCGTATCTTCGTCAATTTTGGTTTATGCGATAAAAGAAAAAATACGGGTCTAATATTTTTTGATAATCCAAGTGACGGTGTAATTAGATTTTTTCAGTTAACAAGCCTATTCGTTCTTTTTCCACAGCCGTACAAAACGAGCGCCAGCCGCGAAACACGGCCACCATCCGCCCTGAAGCTTTGAGAGACATGGACCAAGAACGAGCCTTGAGAGAGGCTGCGGTCGCCGTTGGAGTGTTTGGGTGAGTCCTTTGAGAGTATCCTTTATTATTTACTAGCGAACGTCACGCGGTTTCACCCACGTAGTTCCCGTTCCCGTGAGAGAACGGGGATGATATATTACCTTTGTTACTCGCTGATAATGTAGCTATCCAATGCTGAAAGAATTTTTCAAATCGGTCCAGTAATTTTTAAGTTTATTCGTTAAATACAAACACACAAATCTTTCCTCTTTATAATATTAGTATAGAAAAACTGTTGATCGCGTCTTTCATCCACGTGGAATCAAAAAAAAATGTCTTTGGAGACTGCTGATAGAAGTGAAAACTAAACAATGTATGTCTGCCACGGATTGTGCCCCCGCGCACGCCTATGGGGTGCTACGCCGTAGCGGGTCGGCCACGAGTGCTACGAATCGTTAGGTCGCGCGGGTTCTATGAGTTTTGTTCACTTAAAAAACCGGCCAAGAGCGTGTCGGGCCACGCTCAGTGTAGGGTTCCGTAGTTTCCCGTCCGTTACAATAAGTGTTCAATCCAATCCGATTTTAATAATTATTTTTTTGTTTGAAAAAAGATACGTTCAGGATAATAAAATATGTAAACGAAGTTAAAAAAAAAAATGCTTGCATATACGATTATACTACAAACTTAGTCCAGAAATTATTTTGTACAACTTTTTGTCTTTGTTGTACAAAAACTTGTTTCCATCCAAGTTCAAATTGATTTTCCTAGAAAGTCCTTGTAAAGTTCTACTTTTCAGATTTTTTTCATATTTTCTAAACTTATGGTTCAAAAGTTAGAGCCCCCTCCCCCTCTAACTTTTGAACCATAAGTTTAGAAACACACATTGTTTTTTACTTTTAAAGCGATTATGTCCAAAATTATTGACATTATCAAAAATGATTTAGGTAAACCGCTATTCATTTTTAAATACCTTTTCAAAAATATATCACACGTTACGGTTGAAATTAAAAAAAAAAAACACTTCCCACTTTATATATAGGGGGGCTACCCTAATAAAACATTTTTTCCAATTTTTATTTTACCACTTTGTCGGCGTGATTGATACACATTTTGGTACCAAATTTTAGCTTGCTGACATGGCGAAACTATAAGGGTTCCTAGTCGACTACGGAAACCTAAAAATGATCAACGCGCTTAAAGAAATTTGCACTTCTAAAATATTACTTCCCTCTTTGAATCGGATGTTGGTAGCAATTTTAAGGGTTTTAATTTATTTATACGGAACCCTAATTATTTTTCTAAAATAAAAGTAACTCTAAGATACTCCTTATAACATTAGATATCTGCTAGTAAAAGTCCCGTACGATGTTTTCCTTCACCGTTATTAGTGACGAAATATGTCACATTTTGGTACTCGAATTTGAACCAACAACTTTATGGGCATTTTCCTCTTATCTCAGCCATACAAGTAGACTTTACTTTACTTCAGTACTATTCAATCCATGCCCAAAAAAGATGTTTAGTAGCAATATTTTTTGCAAAGAATTACTTAAGGCGTTTAGACGAGCTAAATTAGCAACTCTATTTGTGGTGGTTGAATAAAGTTCTAATCAGCTTGCACTACAAAATGGTTGCCACTGGGGGCAAATAGCGCGAAATGAGTGGTTTCGATCGATTTACAAAAAAACTATTGATTGGATTAAAAAACTAAAACAGTATTTTGCTAATATATTGCTTGTAGAATTATTTGCCAAAAAATCAGAATGATCGCATGCATATTAGTATGTTTTTTATTGTTTGTAAGAATTTTTTAGAGATAAGTTCGTGATTTCTTTTTATCGAGCCAAATTAATTGTATCATGTTTTCAAAACAGTATCATGCTAGCATATATCCTGAAGAATATCATATATTTTTCTGGTCTTGTTTATAGCAGTGAATCCTAAACTTTTAGTAATTATAAAACTCGCGTTTAGCTCATGTAATCGCCTTAAGTTTGATGTATAGACTGCTTGGTTTACGGCTTTGTGAATGGTCAGTTTTGCACTTTGTATTATAAATGTTGAAATCGTGTTGTGTACGTTTGTGTGACCAATTAATCTATTTCTATTTAAACTATACAATAGATTTTAATGCGATATAACCATTATTCAGTTAATTCTACAAGCACAACATGGCTAAGCATAATGTCCCCACATAACGTTTGCAGTCTTCTGTCACCTTCAAGCATCTTCTTTTCGATCCAATGCCTTCAGCCTTTTAAATAATTTCCGACTTGAAAGTGGCACACTCGTTCCATTGCTCGAGTTCGTCGAGCTACTGAATTCAAAACGAGAACAAATGAACGTCACTTTTCAAACCGTTTTCGAACGCACTGGTGAAGTCTTTGACTTGTCTCTCGGAAACTGTGAGCATTCAGCCAAGAATGGCAACGATGTGAAAAGAGTTTTTATTAGAAGAATTTTTCATTAAAGCTGTGTCGTGTGTTTTAGATGTTTTGTACTTTTGCTTGCACCTACGCTAACCAATCATACAGAGACACGCTGCAGTTTTTATTCTAATAGGGGTAAAAACGCCTCAACGAAGCCGATTGGCACTTGTGCTCCCCGTCATTGCGGTTTTTTTGGGAAATTTCCAAAACTCAAAAACTCAAAAAAACTCAATTATTATATATATATATTTCAACTAGACCATTACGGCACTTTTGAATGTCCATAAAACGAAAAAAAGAAGCTACAGTCACAGACACAAGACATAATAACTTGAGAAAGTACTGTAGTTGCCCATTCCCTAGCGTAGATCTCTATGGAGAAGAACGGGCAAGAACACTTACGGATATTATGTATATGTCACCGTGAAATTGTCAAACACGTTATAAAACAATATAACGTGTTTCTCTCGAGAAATATTATAAACTCTCGAAATATTGTCAACTAAACATACAAAAGTATCTCTGCCCCCATAATCGTGACTTGGGGCAGCCCCCCGTTAGGTTAGTTAGGTTCCTTTAAGCCTGCACTCGGAAATAGGAGGCCTCGCGAAGCGGGGCTCCATCGACTCCGTTTTTTAGGGGAATATAAAGTGTTTTAAGGTTAGGTTATATTAATCGATATTTCTAAGGAATGGTAAATTATCTTTTCATGAGAGTGGTACCATTATTGGGCAGGGGAGAGCCCTCCTTCCCTCCACACCGCGTTAGTTGACCATCATCGCATGCATTTCACGAAAAATAATGCGTTTTATTGTAAGCAGTACGTTCGTTTGACAATATTTCGAGAGTTTACAATATCGCTAGAGAGATTACAATATAACATGTTTGTAAATTTTACTATACATTTCAAAGTTACAAGTTTATTTACATCGGTAAAGTGGTAAGCCATGATACTATAATTCATGTTTTTCTCAAAAATACACCTTCTATATTTAATCCAACAAATGCAGACCACTTTCTCCACTCAAACTAAATACATATTTTGAAACTCTCACCTTCGTTCGTCCTACCCCCTGTAGCCATAAAAACCCCATGAATTTACCATAACTATGAGAGTAATATTAGATGCTTTTTACTTGTTTTTCGAACATGAGAACGCACTATCCTGATTGGCTATTTGAATGTCAGATTCTGTTTTTATTGGCTGAATATTAAAGGTACAGTTTTGTTAGTAAGATAGAATTTTTTATTTGATGGTGTTATGAATATTGATTTATGGAGTTTCCTTTGTTTTGCTGGTAAGAGGGTGGTAGCTTGGAACTACTTAGATAGTTTCTGAAATGTGCATTATAACTGATTAAAAGATGTACTCGTGCAGATCGCACCACCGCAGAATAATACTCTTGCAAACAAAAAACAAAGGATTTTTGAAATCGGTTTACAATAGGGAATATGCAAGAAATACAAAACTCTTTTTATTTATTAATAACGCCTCGTATTGGCGCATAAAAACATTGTGGTACACTTATTTAAGGTTCTAAAGCATCAATTATTTTACAATTGATTGTTTTATGTAGTATGTTTTTGGTTAAACGGAACGCACTTTCAAACCGAGTCATCCTCGATAACACTCTGGTAGTTACGTCAAGGTCTATGTGTCAAAAAACCACTTTAATTAGAAAAGTACGGTAAGTAAAGTTTTAATAATAATCACATCGTTTTCACTATTTTTGATTGAATAGTGCACATTTATTTTGCACAATTTTAGTGATGCAAATATAACATACATATTTCCCTATTGGCAAAGTGCGGCGTGCGACGTGCGGGACGCGGGCCACGAGCCGACTACGCTACCGATCCCTGAAGACGACGCGCGCGCATTTTCTTACGTTTACCAACATCATTATTGTACCTATTTTGGATTATACTACATATTTTAAACTAGCTTCTGCCAGCGGCTTCGCCCGCGTGAAGTTTCAAAATTGGGGTTGAGTGAGAATATTATAAACGTAAGAGTAAACAAATATAACAATAACAAATCTCCGAACTGCTAAGCTATCGGGAGTTACACGTGTTATTGTGAGTCAACTATAAAAGATAGACATATGCTGTCTTGGGATATTTTTTATATAATTTTATGTGGAATATTTCCGTTATACATGATTTCTATGTAGCTTTAACCATTAAGGCTGCACACGCGACGGAAGCTAAAAAAACCAAGTAACTTCTCCCGTTTTCCCAACATTTCCTTTCACTGCTCTGCTCCTATTAATGGTAGCGTGATGAAAAGTATACTATTACCTGCTCAGGAGTATGTAGAATAATTGTACCAAGTTTCGTTAAAATCCGTCGAGTAGTTTTTTTTTCTATAAATAACATACAGACAGACAGACAGACAGACAGACAGACAGACAAAAATTTTACTGATTGCATTTTTGGCATCAGTATCGATCACTAATCACCCCCCGATAGTTATTTTGTAAATATATTTCATGTACAGAATTGACCTCTCTACAGATTTATTATAAGTATAGATAGATAGATATAGATAGAAGATAGAAGATAGAAGATTACAGTGCACTGCTTTTTGAGTTCAGTCCTTAGCTAGGTCCCTAACCTCATCATCACCATCTGCAGAGCCTTTTCCTAACTATCTTGGGGTCTGCTTCCAGTCTAATCGTATGCAGCTGAATATCCCAATTGGCGAAGATACCGTAGAATAAACACACAGCAATAAAGGAGGTGTGTGAGATGACGAGTAAACTAAGAATGGAAGAAGATAAAATGCTGCAGTGACCCCAAGTCAATTCCGACAAGGGCTGGAGAATGATGATAATCGTAGAATACACACACACACAAAATAGTCCGTACCCAAAGGGTAAAAACGGGACCTTATCACTATGTCTCCACTATCTCATGAACTAAAATAAATAATAAAATAAAATAAATATCGCTGAACATTACACACAGCGCCATCTAGTGCCACACTAAGCAAGGCTCGTGTCGTGGTCACTAGACAGTTGATATACTACATATATACTTTTTGTTTGTAAATACATACTTATTATACATATAAACATCCGTGACTCGGAAACAAATGTCCATGCTCATCACACAAATATTTGCTCCTATCGGGATTCGAAACCGGGACCCTAAGAACGTAAGGCAGCTTCACTACCGCTGCGCCATTCGGGTCGTCGAAACTGGTCGAAACTGTGATAGCTAGACAGTTGAAATTTTCACAGACCATATATTTCTGTTGCCGCTACAATAAAAATAATAAAAACGAGTTTTTTTAAATAATGGATCGGAACCCCTCGTTCGCCAGTCCGACTCGCACTTCGCTGATTCTTTAATGTGATTTTTACCCCTTTCTTTTGGAACTCGTTTCAAGACTTTCTCATGCTAAATATGCTTGCTGAAAAACTGTCTGGCCGTACCAAAATAACTGGTATTGGTGTCGATTCTGTTGTGCACAAACTAAACTTAATTTAAACTATTGCTATCTTTTACTAAAAGGCAGTGCGAGAAAAGGACGGCTATAGCTATGCACTAAGTTAGAGATGTCAAACTAGTTTATGCCTTGCGCTTCACCGTGTTTTTAGTCGACATGTTTTTTCGTGCACCCTTCATTTGTATGGAAATATTAGTTTGAATTAAATTTGACAGATCTAAATTACGTCCGTCTCTTTCTCGTTTTATTAGTGAGAAAAAGATAGTGATAGCCTAAATTAAGTTTAGTTTGTGCACAACAGAATCGACATCAGTATTTTCTTATTAAGTTAAATTGATAAAAGGTTTTAAGCTGAGGGTTTTTGTAAGTCGACCGTTACAGGATCAAGAACCTAACCTATAAATAAGTATCTGACGCTCTGACGTCAACCCGTCGAGCCGTGTCGATCACGCCGGCTTTGATCAAAGGTTCAACCTCACTGGTCAGTGGTTAGCGGTTGATGTTCGTCCCGTGAATGGTCCGCCATTTTGTTGTACGTTTCTGGTTCGCTGATTGGTTGTTAACGTCTCTTGTTGTTTGTAGTTTGGAAGATTTGTACTTGAATACAGGGTGTAAACCACCTCATCACAAAGCCGTTAACCAAGCATTCTGTACATCAAACTAAGTAACTTTACGCAAAAATTACTGCTGCGAAACAACTTTTTTTTTGAGGTTATAAATCATGTTTTGTGGTAAAACTCAATGTAACGCACTCAAACGCACTCAATGTGACAACATTGTTCTGATGGATGTATTGAATAGTACGGGGGTCGTGGAGGTGTTAAAAGTCAAAATCTGACAAAAAAAAAAGTGTTTAAAAAAAATCTTGTCAAAAAGTTTCAACTTTGACCCCCATATCTCCGTAACTAGAAGGTTCCCAGGTATGGTGTAGAACAAAAAAATGATCGCAATGACGAGGAGAACAAGCGCCTTTCGGCTTCGTGAAGAGGTGTTTTACACCGGCCCTTTATTTAATATCTATGGGTTGATCCTGGATATACCTAATCTATTTGTGCGTTATTTTCGTTCAGTTGTTTTGTCTAGAATATAAAAAAGGGAGAACATTATGGGTGACTATCCATTACATACCGAGTTTCCCTTGTGCCTCAGAAAGCACGATAAGCAGTTGGTACCGGCTGTCATTTCTAGATCTTTGACAGTCTTTACAGGTATACACCGTGACTTTTTAGTCGTCTTACAAAGGCAGTCCAGTTCATGTATCCAATGACTAGTAAACGGACATAATAAAAAAAATGAGATTTGAATAATTTAAAAATAACATTTTTCTACATTATTATGACGCAAGGCGTAGTTTTGTCTCGTTGAAAATGGTGATGTAATGATCTGCTCGACTCGTACGCTACTCTACAGTTTGATACGTAAACATTTTTAACAGGATGTTTAATATTTCTAATGTATTATTTATTTTTCTTCTGATAAAAAAATAATAATCGCGCCTAGAGGTATTTTATATCGGGTACATTGAGTGGACCGCTTTTGTAAGACGACTAAAAAGTCACGGTGTATAGTCAGTGGCCTAAAAAGTCTGCCAACTAATCTTACCAAGGGGTACAGTATTACCCAGTACTAACTAGTCTAGGTTATGGAGCTCTGGGCCTCGATTCTGCTATTACGATAGTGTCAGAATAGGCGATCATTGAAGTCATAATGATCAAGTTCTGTCAAGTTTTGACAAGTTTGGTAATGTACTATTATAATGGCGTCATTATGACATCTCAATGAACAACCACTGACACTCCATTGAAAGAAATGTCATAGAATATTAATCTCGTACATGAAATCTGGCATGAATAAATGTTCGCATTTAGTAGTAGATTTCGAAAACCATTTGTACGAATGGTTTTATAATAATGGCAATACGACATTGCCATTAAAACACAATTTTATTACGAGACCATCGACCGACCAGTATGAATTTAGCAGATTACGAACTTTAAGCAAAATGACAATGGGATGAGAATGGAATCGTGTTGGAGTGACGAATTTATTAAAATAGCAGAATTAGGCCCCAGATGGGCAGTCGCTCCTTGCAAAGTACTGGTATTCAGCTGCATCCGATTAGACTGGAAACCGACTTCAACAGAGCCGCTAAAAGGCTAGGCAGATGATCATGATGATGATATTCATTACATACAATCAATCAATCATGGTATCTTCGAAATCAGGTTTAGCCATTGGACCCATATATAATTCCTAGACATCAGAGGCTGGTTTTCACGATCTATCTTGTAAATGTTATGTCGATTGTAGAGGTCAGATAGACAGTCGCTCCATGTAAAGTAGTAAGGTTTTGCGGAGTCCCGGAGGATTCCGACTCCTACATAGACGGGAAAATGAACTTAAGAATAAATGTTATGAAATAAGTTTGATCTTTTGCAAATGGGTCTTTTCTTATTTAACTTCTTGGTTTTCCCGCAAACATCATCATCGTATCAGCCAACAACCATCCTCTGCTGGAAATAGGCCTCTCCCAAACGTCGCCACATTTACTGGGTTATCCCAACTTTGGGAAAACACTTATTCGCCTCAAGATGAAACGTGGGAAAATGGTGCAATAAATAACAACTTTGTACGAAATACCTATGGTTTTCCTTGTACATCATACAAATAGGATACATATTATAGTATGCATATTTTTTTTATCAGCTCAGGAACTGATAAAAAAGTATGATTCTATTATGTATGGTGATCAAGTACGTCAGTTAGTTTATTGTTGACGAATATAAAACGCGTCAAAGATATAGATAGGCTTGTGACCTCACTTTCCGGTAAAAATATGGAATCATGAATGCTATGGAAGAGAAAGGACCAAAATAATGCCGTGACGTCTGACAGGAAAGAATGAATAAGAAATAAGAAAACGAATTGTGCCGACCTCAAATAAATTTTATGCGGCAAGGACAGGAAGATGATCATGATAAGACGAGCGAAGCCGTAAACAAAGGCTAGTTAAAAATAAACAGCGGGCCTTGCTCCATTTTGCACATCATCATCATCAGCCTATTAATGTTCCCACTGCTGTTACACAGGCCTCCTCTTTATGAGAGGGAATGGGCTGTGATCCACCACGCGGGCCCAGTGCGGGCTGGTAGACGTCACATGTCTTCGAATTTTTGGTTCTAGGACATGCCGGTTTCTTCACGATGTTTTCCTTTACCGTTTTGAGAATAGCGGTGATGAAATAAATTACACAAAGTAATGCGCCTGTCTGGGTTCGAACCCACGACTTACTGTTCGTAAGTCCCTCCTTCAAATGTACACAGCACTTGCAGAGTCGATAATCTCATATACTTGCGCGCGCTGAGTATCTATTCCTCTTAGAACATTATGACAACAGTGATATTCAAGTTCCAGTGAAATATGACGTGAATACACGACAAGCTAAATCCAAATCACTTCAAGTGCCACGCAAAAATAATTTCTATGGCAGGCGTACCGCTTCTTTCGCAATACCCAACTTACTAAACCAAAAACCTGTAGACATCAGAGACTCATTAAATAGTAGAAACATAAAGCGTAAGCTCAAGGAATATTACATCGATTCGATTATAACTTAAACGTTAATAGCGCGTTGATCAAATCTCAGGCCATGGCATGCTAAGACAGACCCAGAGGTCTACGGCGGCGACCTCTCGCGTCCGGCCCTGGTTCAATCCATGGTCCGGAGCGAGACGGAACGGGAAGCCGTCGCCTCCTTCTGCGAAGCAGTCATGCTAGCGAAGGAGGTGGCGGAACGAGAGAGGGAGAGATCCTCTCTTCCCGGCCGCCGCGGGAGACGCAACGAGCGTCGGGGGCCACGTGGTGGCTACCGGCCACCGTAGATGCGGGCCTGTGGACGGCTGGCTATGGGCTAGCTAGCCGTCCGGCCGTCTAACGACGACGACAGGCCGTGTCGACGGCGCGTTCGTGTTCCACGCGCGCCTCAAAGAGATGTCAGCAAAAGGAGAGGGGCCCGCAAGGGCCGAAGCCTGCCGGGGTTGCGGGCCTGTTCGAAAGAGATACCGCGGCCCCGGAACGTAAAAGGCGAGGAAGGAACATGGATGGTTTTTAGTCAGTAATAGTCTGACACTCCCTTCCACTCCGCCCAGAGTGGGGGGGGTCATTTGATGATTTCCCATCCATAAAAAAAAAAAAGAGGTCTAATTGTGTGCTTTATAATATAATTTAAGTGTGACAAATGGAATTTATAAATAAATAAAAAAAAAAAGTCGGGGCCGCCACTGGGCCACCGTCGCTCTCAATCATTTTGCGCACTACATATAATGAAACTAGCTGACCGGCGCAACTTCGTCTGCGTCTCATAAATTGAAAAGTAAGCTATCCTATCTCTCAAGTTGGATCGAACTGCACATGGTGTGCGAATTTTATTATAATTGGTTAAGTGGTTTAGGAGTCCATTGAGGACAAACATTGTGACACGAGATTTATATATATTAAGAAGATTGGAATAACCACATTATTGACGCATATAGGTATATTCTTTTTAATGCACATTGGTGTCGATTCTGTTGTGCACAAACTAAACTTACTACTATAATACACTTAAATAGATACCTACTCTTAATAATAGATAGGTACCATTCTCACATAATAATAGACTTGACGTCAATGCGTCACAAGTTATTTATAGTTTGATCCAATAATTTATAAACATAGGTAGGTCAGAGAGTACCTACGCAAAGACGTAAGCTCTGAAAATAGACCTCTCTTGTTCTATCAGAGGCTTTTAAAGGTTATTTTGTGTTTTGTAGGTAGTGGACCGAAGGATCAATCTTAAGTTGGTCAACATTATTTGGGGCACGTCAAAAGCTTTTTTTTATTTTTGACAGAAGAAAATAAAACATTAGTCTGACAGATAGCTCAGAGATGGCTGCTCAGAAATGTATGTTACTAACAAAAAGGTTTGAAACTCGTGACGAAACGGGTGGGTCTACCCCGCCTCCGTCTACCCGCAGTGTCTGTTAAAGATTTACAAAATGACACCTGAGTCCAAATGACTTGACATGCATTCCGAGGTACGGTAGGAAATTGGTATCTGTGCAAATCTTCGATTGACCCGGCTGCACTGTCCTGTATAACCATCCATATTGTCTAAAATTCAGTCTTTGTCCACAGCCCACCGGTCTCGCTAGCCATGGCACTATCGCCAGCGCGCTATCCACTACTGTCTCCACACTACGCGCCTCTCCCGCCACCGCAGCCGACGCAGCAAGCTCAGCCGGACTCCTCACATGATCACAATGAGGAGGGGCATGTCCATACTGACAGTGATGGTAAGGGAAGATCTGTAAACTTTTATCAAGGATTATGTACTTACTTACATGATTCTACAGGATGTATGGTATCAGAAAGGAGTGGAAGCAGAAAACTTCTTAATTGGAGCATTATCGCTTTCGCGATTTCTGATAGCATGAAATGCGAGTTGCATTACCTATTCGACCGATATGTATATGGAACAACAGATTTTTTTACGGTTTGATTTTGGCCCCTTGAAGAAAGTTGGTGATTTTGATGGTCTGTATCTATACCACAGCCATAAAAAGTCATATTTTTGGCTGTGGTATAGGTACAGATCACGGTTTATTTTTCATTTCAAACCATTTTTTTTTCTTTTTTTTGTTTTATTTCTGTCAAGACAAGTTAAGATAAGACACCGTGTACCTACACTAGGAATAGAGTCCTGAATTTTCTTAATTCTCTAGGGTCACTAGCAAAGTGCAAATAAATACTAAATCAATCCTCAACAGATGACAGCATCGATGTCACTAACGAGGAAGACTCCACATCGTACTCACCACCAGCCGCGATGAACTACCAACAGAACTGCGCTTCTTACAGGTAAGAATATTTTAGAAAATAACCCTTTAGAAAAGTTTTATACCATTTTGTCAATTTTATATTCTAACTATAGCCGATGCCCGCGGTTTCGCCCGCGTAAAATGATATACTAAAACCTTCCTCTTGAATCACTCTAACTATTAAAAACATCCGCATCAAAATCCGTTGCGTAGTTTTAAAGATCTAAGCATACATAGGGACGGACCGACAGCGGGAGACTGTCTTATAATTTTTTAGTGATGATACTCGTATTGTCAACTGAATCTCGATTGTTTCCAGCTTTTATTTAATAAAAAATTTTATAATCCGTTTTTTTATTCCGAATTTAGTTTACGATTCAACTTTTTTTTATTCTACGGTTTTTTTATACGATTTGTCGTTGCCAAATACCGTGATAAGCAGCGAACGACTGTGTTAGCAGGGTTGGCTGCTGAATCTTTCAATCGTGCATTTAGGTCACACCACTCGTATAAAGGGTGTAAAACACCTCTTCACGAAGCCGAAAGCACTTGTTCTCCCCATCATTGCGATTATTTTTTTGTTCTACACCATACCTGGGAACCTTCTAGTTACGGAGATATGGGGGGTCAAAGTTACAACTTTTTGACAAGTTTTTTTTGTAAGATTTTAACTTTAAACACCTCCACGACCCCCGTACTATTCAATCCATCCATTAGCACAATGTTTTAAATGCGTTACATTGAGTTCTACCACAAAACATGATTTATAACCTCAAAAAAAACAAGTTGTTTCCCAGCAATAATTTTTGCGTAAGTAAAGTTACTTAGTTTGATGTACAGAATGCTTGGTTAACGGCTTTGTGATGAGGTGGTTTACACCCTGTATTTCATTTAATTAGTTTTTATTATTTAATTTATGTTGTCTTTTCTAGACCGTTGGGTGTGGAAAGTGCAGCGGAGTCCGCCGCACGATTGCTCTTTATGGCAGTGAAATGGGCGAAGAACCTGCCTTCCTTTGCTAGCCTCGCTTTTAGAGACCAGGTAACTAAATTATTATAATATAACTAGCTGACCCTCGCAACCCTAGTAGCATTTTTTGTTGGCATTTAGTTGGGCCACATACCTCTGTTTAGTTGGCAATTGCATACAATTGGCGGGCAGTTTGCGGGTTGGGCCCAAAACTAATGGCCAACGAAGATTTGCCTACGAAAGCCCAACTTGCGATGGAGATGGAGCTAACGTGGAATCATAGACTTAAGACTATATGGATATATTATAAACTGCGTGGAATTGCCTACAAAGTCCCAACTTGTGAGAATTCTGGGGGGACGGCGCGAACTCTTAAAAAATTACGCATCAGAGTTATCCACATTAGGGATAATCGCAAGGGTCAACCTGACTGCAGTTCAATGGGAAGGCCTCGCCCTGGGGAAACCGCCTATTTGATCACGGTTTACCTTATTCCAGGTACGTATGAATTCGCTAATAGCAAGGTGGACGTCGCTGCGCCCCCGTAAGGGGGCGCGGCAGGCGGTCACGGGGCTTCGCCCCCTGGCCGCGGAGGCTATACCTCGGCCTGTTAAAACAGGCCCGTCATTATAGTTGTCTTGTAGACATAGGCCTGATGGCGTGTGATATTAATATCACACGCCTGTGTGTGGTTGCTATTTGTTTTCCGTAGGCGCGCCTACAGCACTGTATATTCAGCGCTGTTTTCTTCACGCCACCTCGGCGGTCAGACTCCGCCAGGTGAGACCTCCGGTTACCCGGAGGAGGCCCGGCGGGGGTCAACCAGCGACAGAGGTGGCGACTCCGACGCACCTACGGCGGGTGCATGGCTCCCGCCCGCCCCGCGCACCGGAGCTAGCCGGCTGCGTTACGGACGGAGGGGCCGTTGTGTGTGTACAGGCGGTAATGTACTGTGTAAACACCGCCCGTGATGGAGTGGTCGCGAGCCCGCTCGCGTCCACTTGTGTGTCTACATGAATGTGTAGTGGTGTATGTGTGGTTGTAGTTACGCGCCCTGCCTATATTAACTTAGCACAGGTCGCGCAACTAAGCGTGTGAGTTGTGTGTGTGGAGTCGTTATTGTGTAGGTAAGCTGAGTGTAACCTGGTGACAGCTTACCTAGGCGTCAAGTCCGGTGGGGGGGGGCATCGTCCGCTACCAGGTCGCGGGGGAGGGGGCGCCTCGCGTCAGGGGGGCGCGCATGCCAGGGCGCAATGTGCTTGACGTGGGGCCAAGCAGATGCGTCGGCACGCGCGAACATACCCGTCGCAAGGCGCCGGATGAACGCGTCCAGGCTCTCAATCCCGAGATCCCGCTGTATGATGTCGTTCCTCACGTAGCGAGGGGCACCGACGATGGTGCGCAGCGCAGTGTTCTGCTGCGTGCGTAGATGCTTCCTGTGTCCCTCGCACGCGAGGGCGTACCATGCGGGGGCGGCGTACGTCAGTATCGGGCGTATATAAGTTTTATATACGCCCAACTTGACGCGTACCGGCAGCCGGGACGAGAGCACTGGGCGGAGCTGGTGGCGGGCAATCCCAGCCCGCGCCGCAACCTGGCGAGCGTGTGTCCCCATGGTGAGCCGACGGTCGATGGTCACACCCAAGTACTTGACCTGGGGCGACCACGCGACATCGGCACCGAGTAGAGTCAGGGGTGGTGGGAGGGGCGCTAATCCGGTGATCATCGCCTGTGTCTTACCCACGTTAACCGACAGTCGCCACTTCGACAACCAGTCTGGAAGCAAGTCGAGCGCGCGCTGCATCTTCACCGCCGCGAACTTCGCGTTGAGCGAGATGGTGATGTACGCGGCGTCGTCAGCGTACAGCGCGAGCGTCGAGTCTGGCGTAGTGGGGATGTCGTCGGTGTAACGGGTGTAACACACTGGCGACACGCAGCTGCCTTGAGGCACGCCAGCCAGCACCGGACGGGCACTGGAGAGCGCTCCCTCGACCACCACGCGGAAGCTTCTGTCTGAAAGGAATGACTGGACCACTTTAATGACGCGGCGGGGCGCGTCGGACGTGGACAGCTTGTATATTAGGCCGTCGTGCCACACGCGGTCGAAGGCCTTCTCCATGTCGAGGAGTACTGCAACCGCGTACTCCTTCTTGTTCATGGCTTGGGCCATGAGGTGCAGTACTCTCGACAGCTGAAGCGTCGTGCTATGTTCCGACCGGAACCCGAATTGCTCAGGCCGTGGGTCGATGTGCGGCTGGAGATGCCGCAGCAGGAGTTTTTCGAACACCTTGGAGGTGGTCGGCAGCAGTGTTATTGGCCGATAGCTCTCCGGCTTCAGGATGTTTTTCCCCGCCTTGGGCAGCATTATGACGCGCCCCTCCTTCCACGAGGTAGGAAACGTCCCGGTGCGCAGTATCGCCGTGTACAGGCGCGCGAGCGCCGCCACCATGCGGTACGGCAGCTGGCGCAGCACTGCGTTGGTGATACCGTCCGCACCGGGGGCCTTCCTCGGTTTGGCCCTCAGGATGGCGCGTCTGACTGCCCCAGGCGAGAAAAATATGGCGTCTTCATCGGGAGCTATCGGCGCGGCGAAGTAGTCCCCAAGGTGTTTCTCGACTGCTGCGACATGGTCGACGTCGTTGGTCGGATTCGGTCGGAACTGACGCTCCAGGTGCTCGGCGAAGACCTCCGCGCGGTCCTCCGCTTTGTACTTGAGCGCCCCGCCGCTGTCTTGTAACGGGCGCACCGGAGCCGGGGTGCAGGTTCAGTTGGCGGCAGAGTCTGTAGGCGGATGGCCAGCTGCCAGCCGCCTCCTGGATGCGATCTTCCCAGCTCTCGGCTTCGCGGCTTCGAAGCGCGGCCTTAATCTTCTCCGCAAGACTGTTCACTCTTCTCTTCAGTGACGGACATCTCAGTTGCTGCCACTGCTTGCGAAGGCGCCTCTTCTCGGCGATCATCCGTTTCAGATACGCTGGCAGGGGCGGCTGAAGCACTCTCCCCTGAGGTTCTGACGTTGTCGCCGCTTCCAAGGCGCTCCGTATGCAGGCAGTGACATCGTCCGCCATCTGGTTGACGTCCGCGGAGGTAATCACGGGCCGAGTCGGAGTAGTGGCCTCAGTCATGTCCTTAAAAGCTTCCCAGTCGATGTGTCGACGTGGCGCTGCGGGCATCTGTCGGGTCGGCATCCCCGATAGGACGACGAGAACCGGGTGATGGTCACTCTGCATCTCGTCGTCCAACACTTGCTGCGTGATCTGGCAATGTAGCCCTCGGTAGGCCACGATGTCCAGCACGTCCGGCATGTATCCCTGAGCGTCCGGGTAGTGTGTGGGCGTCTCTGGGCCGGACACCGTGTAGCCGAAGGCTTCCGCGTCCGCGTAGAGTCGCCTACCCCCCGTGTTGGTCGCGGCTGAGTTCCACGCCGGGTGCTTACAGTTAAGGTCACCCGCGAGGATCGTCGCGCCGCCGTTGGCCTCAAACAGGGCCCTCAGCTCCTTGGGCTCCATCTTGGCCGAGGGCGCCTTGTAACAGGCGTAGATGGCGAGATCCTCGCCGGCAACGTGTAGCTGCACACCCAGCGCGTAAAATGAGCCGGGCGATGGTACGGGGAGTGCTTGATGGACGACCCTACGCCTCACCAGTACCGCCAGACCGCGGTATGGGGTGTTAAGTGCCGACCTTTCGTCCTTCCTATAAGCGAGGTATCCCGAGACTCGGAGCTTGTCTTCTTGTCCCAGGTGCGTCTCGCTTATTAGCGCCACGTCGATGTCCTGTTCATAGAGGAGGCGGCGGAGGGGGGCGACCTTACCTTTGAGGCCGCGGGCATTCCAGTGCGCCACCCTCAACGGCCTATCCATAATACAACTTGAGGAGGGCGGCCAGGCCGTCGAGGATGACTAAGCCCGCGTCTTGTCCCTGCCTTATGGCCTTGATTAGGTCCATTAGCAGTTGGACGGCGCAGGCTGTGAATTCCTTGCTCGTCTTTTGAGGTGGCTGCTTCTGTTGTTGTTGTTTTTGCTGTTCTTGCTGTTGACGGTGGGCTGGGGGCCGCGCTATGCCGGCGCCAGCAGTCAGCCCACCCGACCTCGATCTTGCAGGCTGCTTCGATGTCGAAGGAACCACAGCCTGCGCCTGGGACGCGGTAAGATCGCCCTGGACGGTGTCTTCCTTCTGTGCGGCGGGGGGGGGGTCGGAAGTCGTTCCTTTCCCCCTTCTCTTCTTCCCCTTCCGCTTCCTCCCTGGTGGTGGGCCCGTTGGCCGCCGCCATGAGCGACGCGCCTTGGGCCTCTGTGGAGGCCACTTCCCTTGGCTGCCTATCGGTGACTTCTTGTGGTCGGCGAGAGGCGGTCGTGGCGGCGACTGTGCCCGCCCGCCTGTTCCTGATCTCCGCCTGGTAGGAGGGGCAGCGCACGTTGTTCGCGGGGTGGTCACCCCCGCAGTTGACGCACGTCGCCGGCTGGTCGCGCGGGCGGGGGCAATCACGCGCAGCGTGCCCCTCTCCGCAGCGAACACAGGCGAGCGGCCGGTGACAGTGGTGGGATGAGTGCCTAAACTTCTGGCACCGGTGGCATTGGGCGGGCCCACGTTTACCCCGCCAAGCTTCGATCTTGACCCCACGCATGCATAGGAATGTCGTGGTTTCGTAGATCGAGCGGGCCTCCGGAGTCCTTTTCAGGACGGCGTGGAACACGCAGCCGGGTCTTCCCTGGCGCGCCCTGATATGGCGCACGTACTCCGGCTCGTGTCCCAGGGCCCGGAGCTCCTCCTCTATCTCCTCCGGGGCGGTGTCTGCCGGCAGCCCTGTGATGGCCACCTTCACGCTTCGCTCCGCCTCAAGCGAGTAAGCGAACCATGAAGTGCCGTCCACCTTTTCCAGGGCCGTCAGGTAGCGCTGGACCACCCTAAATTCGTTCTCGCTTTCGGGCGAGAAACGAATCCCCATGCCGAACGGGCGGGCATTGGGGGGGTGGCCCAGCTTCTCCCTGATCGCCCTAAAGTGGGCGGCCCAACCTGGCAGCTTCTCCACTATAAGCGGAGGATACCTCGGCCTCTTGGGAGGCTTCGGCTTCGGTTGTGAGGTGGTCGCTCCTCCGTTGTCCGCAAGGGCCGCCGGTTGAGCTGTGGAAGCAACATTAGAGACACTCACCCCATTTGGTGAAGTCTGGCCTCTCGTCCTGGGTGATGGTGTCGGCGGAGACAGCGATGCAGGGGGTGTGCTACGCGCTGCCTCAGCGAAGGTGGGCGAAGCGGCGCTGCCCTGTCCGCGCAGCGGCGCGCGGTCGCGCTGCTGCCGCGGCGGGTCAAGGCAGTAGTGCTTGGCCTCCTCTTCCTTCTCGGCTTCATCAGTGCTGCGACGTCGGCGCTGGGGTCTCGGCTCGCGCGGGTACTCGTAGCCGAAATCCAACGGCGTCGGTGAAGCGGGGGGGGTGACCCTCCTCGGCAGGCACGGCCCAAGAGTGACCGAGCCCGCGGAACCCGTCGACATGCTCGAGTCACGCGACGAGCATGCCGACCGTCCCGCCGGCGAGTCGTAGGCCGCGGCGCGAGGGGGTGCTGGCGAGTCGGGCGCCTGCGGTACCGAGAGCGTCGGTCGTCCGCTAGGCATCGGCTTGGGTGGTGGGCGTTGGTCGCGTTCCGCCCGGCCAGGTCCTGCCGGCGAGTCAAGGCTCGAGCCGGCGGTGGGGGCGGTGCGCGATATCGCGGTGTCGCGGCTAGTAGAGGCCACCGCGGACGCAGCCCCTAAGGGCGCGGTCGACGCGGTGAACCGTGGTGTAGCCGCGGCACGGGTGGGTGGCCGCGCCGTAGGGCGCACAAAAGGCACCGGAGGCGCGGGGCGGTTGGCCACTGCGGTGGCGCGGGGGGGGGCGCTTGCGCGCGTGCTGGAGGCGCGGGGTCGCGCACTCTCAGGCGCGCGGGGGGCGCGGGGGCGCGCGCTCGTGGCGCGGGCCCGGGGTTCGCGGCAGCGGGGGGGGGCCTGGATCGGCACCGGACGCAGCACGGCTGGTCGCACGACTGTGGCGTGCGGTTGGCCCGGCGAGGGCGACGGCGCAACGCGCGCAGGCGCCGACGTCGTCGGCGGGTCGATCGCTGACACCGCCGTGCTGGATCCGCCACCTGTTGTAGCGGCTTTCGTCCTCTTCTTACCGGACTTTTTCTTCTCCTCACTACGAGGAGGAGGGGGTCCGGACAGCGCTGGACCGGTCGTCGCGTCGCCGATGTTCGGCAGCGACATCGCTCGGTCCAGCCCTGGAAGAGGGTCCTCTTGGCGGCCGGCATCACCGTGGCCCAGTGAGCTACGGGAGCCCGGCTTCGACATCTTCTTCTGGTTGGTTAAAATAGGCTTCTTACACTCTGGAGTGCAGTCGCGACGGCGTCGGTGCGCTGGGCACCGGGCAGCACGGTGGCTCCCCCTGTGCTCGCACCAGTGCTGGGCACTTGTGCGAACACAGGGAAAGTGATAAAAAAGGCGGTCCGAGCGACTAAGTTTTTGCGTAGGTACCCCCAATTGATTGCACAATTTTACACAAAAACTTTCCACGACGAATCAACACACTGTGGGCACGTCCACTCGACGCGGATCACTGGCGATCCTGAATTCGCTAATATATTATACTGCGCGAGAGTCATTCGACGCGGGAGAATCTTAACACCGCGATTCAGAAACGTGACGTAATTGTACAACGCCATCTAGTTTAAAGATACGAACTAAAACGTGCTGTACTTACGCGTCTACTTTCCCAGAATAATGGTACCTTTACTTAGATTGCACTCACAGTACAATGTTAACAAGTTAATATATCAAGTACCATTGACAAGATTGCACTTAGTGAGATATCTAAGTAAGATAAATTGAGAACAATCAGTTACGAGATACTGACGAATCATAGCAACAAGGGAATTAAGTCATCTTCTTTAGTGTTGTGATATATATTTACTAGACTATAATAAACAGGGTGGAATTTTACAATGCCACCTGGAGGGAAAGTACTCTAAATACTGGAGAACGCAAATTTTACTCAAAGGAGACATACCTTTATTTTTAAAAAGAAACAAATCTGCATTCGAAGATTTTCAAAAAATATTTCGAACCAGAATCGAACCCGGGATGGATCGGCTGAAGTTCGAAAAAATAATATAGGTACCTTTTTGACATCAATCGATAGGTTCAATCATTTATGGATCAAATCTCTCTAATAAATATGATACGATTTAAGTTCGACAATACAATAATTGTAAGACGTATCATACCTAACAGGCCTATTGAAAGGTTTAAGTTGAACCGATGTAAGTTGTTATCATAACTTAAATCCCTACAAAAAACTCCCAACAGTAGGAATAGAAGCTGCAGGCCTGTCGATAGTTGGCTCAATGTTGTTTTAGTAATTTAAATGCATACAAAATGTCCCAACAGTGGGAATAGTAACGGAAGGCCCTTTGTTGGCTATTCGTTGGAAAAATAGTGCATGTTTATGACGATGGGCCTATTTTAAGTTTAGGTTGGCGGAAGAACTAACTGTCTGCCAATACATTCCCAACTGTTGGCATAAGGGAGCCAACGGCAATTGCTACTAGGGAACTTCGTCTGCGTCACATAAGAGAGATAAACGAAAGAAAAAAAAACAGCCTAAAGCCTTCCTCGATAAATGGACTATCCAACACCAAAAGAATTTTTCAATTCGAGTCGGTAGTTCCTGAAATGAGCGCGTTCAACCAAACAAACAAACAAACAAACTCTTTTGCCCAATAGTGAAATAGGAAAGAAGACAAAAAACATCAAATTAGTCCTCATATAGATTTCGAAAAACATTTGGTCATATTATGTTTTTAATTTTTTCACGTAAACAAAAGTAGTGCGTCGAAAACTCACTCATAATGTCTTTGTCAGGAGACCGATTTATAGGGGTAACGACTGTGTCTTTGTTCTTCTAGTCTTGTAGCGCTTTATCAATCATAATATTAACTAGCTAACCCGCGCAACTTCGTCTGCGTCACTTAAGAGAGAAAAACGAAAGGAAAAAACATCCCCGTTTTTGCAACATTTTTCATTCCAGTACCGTGAGGTTTTATAGCCTATAGCCTTTTTCGATAAATGGACTATCCAACACAAAAAGAAATTTTCAATTCGAACCAGTAGTTCCTGAGATTAGCGCGTTCAACCAAACAAACAAACTCTTCTGCTTTATAATATTAGTATAGATATGAAACTCTGAAATCAATTGCGATTTTACCATTGCCATCTGTCTGGGTTCGATTCCCAAGTTGGACCAAGTGTTATTGAGTTTTTGCAACAGAGGTTTGTGAAAATAGATTCATCTAGAACAACCAGCCGTGATAAAATTCTTTAGCTTACTTGTACTTGGAATTGAACCCAAAATAATTATAAATTGATAAAATATTTTTTTTATTTTTTTATGAATTATTATAGATATTTAATTATTTTTTTATTTTAATAATTATTGTTCTTTTTCGGCTTTCCGATTCTCGACCTTGCGTCGGTTTTATAAATATCCTGTCCTATTAAATTATTAAAATAATATAAAAAAATATTATTAATTATTAAATTTAATTATTTTTTACTTTAATAATTTCCAGGTAATTCTTCTAGAAGAAGCATGGTCGGAATTGTTCCTACTGAACGCTATACAATGGTGCTTGCCGCTCGACGCCGCTTGCGCCGCTCTGTTTGGCAGCGATCAGATTGATCAAGGTAAACTTCTTCATCATCATCATCATCACCATTTCTGCTAAAAAGTGGTTATTGCTAGACGGAAACCTCTTCCGAAGGCCACATAGCCTGGTGCTGTGCATCACTTGTTCAGATTTTCGCGAATTTCACTGACAGAAATTCAAAGGGCTCAAGCGGTTTTTTTGTGGGAAGAGGACCAATGCAGTTAGTTATAAATCATCATATGTTGGAGTCGGCTTCTATACCAGTATTTTTCATGAAGCGACTGCCTATCTGACCTCCATAACCCAGTTAGTACAGGATAATACAATAGCCCTTGGTAAGACTGGTTGTCAGACTTTTGGGTCACTGACTGCCTGTAACGACTGTTTAGCTTAACGTGTTTTCCGAGGCACGGAGGAAACTCGATATGTAATGGGTGGTCACCCAACTATAGATCAGCCGAGGAAAGCACGGCTTCGCCTAAAGATCGACCCGAGCGGCTGTTATTAATAAGGCAGAAGCTCCAACAGTTAGTTACACTTATTGTCATTCGCACAAGAAATGCACAAATGACAAAACATATGTCAACTTTCCATGTCTAAAAAGGAGACATTTTTTTTTGTTCGGAGAACAGGCCACCCACATACTCGTATATGAAGCATATAGGTATTAATGAAACATATATTGATTTCTTCCCTATAGTCTCCAGATTACAGTGGTAATATTCACTAAGCCTTGTCTAACCGGAATGCTGAGAAATTCGATAATGAAAACGTGAATCTTACAATAACCTCAAACGAGCGATTTTGCCCAATTAGATATATTTTCCCGTATTTTTAGTTAACGTGTTTAGTAATAAAATCAGTATATAACAAAGTCACTCGTCCTTGACTGTACTACTTTAAAGTTTTTGATACGATTTTCATGATTTGATAGACTGAATACGAGAATTGATTTATAATTAGTGAAACGTTTCTCGTGAATAAATTGTTTTCATCATCATTACAGTAGTCCACTACTGGACATAGGCCCTTTCAATCACACGCCACTCGACTCGATTCTCAGCAACTCTCATCCAGTTGCTACCAGCCACCTTGCGACACTTTAACGATCCTGAGGGTGACCCACCTTACGTTTACCGATTCGTGGTCTTCCGGTTAGACTTCAATGTAATATGTCGTTTATTTACTATAACAAAATGGTTACTATTTTCTGGTGTAATATGAATAATAAATGCACAATCGAGTGAGCCCAAAAAAAATTGTCTCCTTTCATCAATCGATTAACATATCCAACTCTGCAGTTAAAAATAATCTCTGCAGTTCATCTTAATGTCGTGACGTTTAATTTTGTACACAGAAAGAATTCTTCTCCGTCTACATTGCATCACTATAAATGGTTTTGCAGAGAACGGCGTAGATTCGGCGACTCTGCGTCGTCTGCGTGAAGTGCTCTCAAGATACAGAACTGTTCTCGTCGATCCTGCTGAGTTTGCTTGCATGAAAGCTATCGTCCTGTTTAAATCTGGTAAGTTTTAATTTACAATATTCATTTAAACTAATATTACTTACTAGCTGACCCGCGCAACTTCGTCTGCGTCACATAAGAGAGAAAAACAAAAGGAAAAAAAATCCCCGTTTTTGCAACATTTGTCATTCCTGCTCCGCTCCTAATAATTGTAACGTGATGTTATATTAAATGGACTATCCAACACAAAAATATTTTTTCAATTCGAATCAGTAGTTCCTGAGATTAGCCCGTTCAACCAAACAAACAAACTCTTCTGTTTATAATGTTAGATAGTATAGATAATAAAAAGGAAAGATTTGATTTTTTGTTTGTGTTTTTGTTACGATTTATCTCTAAAACTTCTTTATCGATTTAAAAAATAATGTCACCATTAGAAAGCCTCGTTTTTATTGAGTAACATAGGATATTTTCTATCTCCGTACTCCCACGGAAACTGAAACCACGAGGATAAAATAAGCAATAAAGTAGTTGCCCCTGCCACTTTGGAATATCAAAAGATTCTCCAATAATTTGTGAAGGTTTGAAATGGTTAATTTTTGTAATACTTTTTTTAAGTTTTTCTTGAGAAAGAAAAATGGATATCTAACATAAATTCTCAATATATCTCTAGTTCAAATTTATATTTCAAAAAGGTGTGTACATTATTTATAATTTGCTAAAATAAACTTAACTAACTAACTTCAATACATTCTTGAATTTAAGCTCAGCAAAGGGGGGATGGACCTGTATTACGGATATCGATAAAAATTTGACAACCTCGCCTTTTCTGGGGAATACTAAGACAATGCAATTTTTCCCATCATCATCATCATCAGATTATAACGTTCCCACTGCTGGGACACGCTCTCCTCTTTATGAGAAGGAATGGGCTATAATCCAGCACGCAAGCCCAGTGCGGATTGGTAGATGTCACGTGTCTTTGAATGTTTGGTTCTAGGACATGCCGGTTTCCTCACGATGTTTTCCTTCACCGTTTTCAGAGCAGTGGTGATGAAATAAATGACACAAAGTAATGCGCCTGTTTTTTTTCAGCCTTTTCATAATTCTCCATGGAAATTACCGAAGTTGTTGATAATTCAGACGAATAATTTCGACTTTCATTATTCTAACATTCGTCGGAACCAGACGTGTCAATATTAGCTCCGCTTTTATAAGAAATTTCGTGTAACCGACACTAGCACTTATCTCTTACTATATAATCACCAATCTCGCGTGTCGATCAACTACATAGCGGAGGTGCTCCCGCGCACCCGCGACCCGCGAGGGAAAAGGAACCACCGCATAATTGCCATCCTGCTCCAGCGCCGCTGACATCTCTACCGCACGCCGGCAGCGTTACTTCGTCACTCTCCATGCACGCCGACGACGCATGCTACAAACGATCACGGATTGAACATACGCCAGTGAGTCACGGCGTCGACGGCTGCCCTTATTGGCTACTTGGTGGTGAGTCAGAACATTCAACTAGGCTCATCGCGCGACCTTATATGGTCACAAATTCACTACAGTAAACACAGGTTCGAAATATACAGTGTACTAATTTCGCATAGCTTACAACAGCCGAGTTGGCCGATTGGGTTAAGAAGCGGCGCCTGAGACGTGGAGGCGCGGGTTCGAATCTGAGCATCACATTTACTTTTTGCAACTTTCATTATTTTTGTTGCTTGCTTTTGTGACTTATTTCTCTGTTTTGGAAACTTCTGCTTATTGCTAACTGTTAAACGCTTATTTCTGAATTTTGCTGAATTTGGAATTCAGCATGGCTGATGATAAATCACCAACGAATAAGACGGAAAATGTTATTCAGCGTAATGTTACCGTCAGAGCGAACAAAAGGCAAGCTCTTGGGTCACCGCCGCAGGCCAATACAACTACTGAAGGTATTTTGTCACGAGATGACATTCGCGAGATTGTCCAAGAAGTAGTGAAGACTGAATTATCAGTAATGCTGGCTAAATTGAGCGACAGTTTGAAAGCAATGTTGAACAGAGAGCTACAACCCATCAATACGAAAATAGATGCCTTGGATGAATCAATGAATTTTATAAATAGTCAATATGAAGATCTACTAAAGGAGCATACTACATCGAAGGTGACTATAACGGAACTTCAGCGAGAGAATTCTGACATGAAGAATACCATGACCTCACTTAAAGTGCGTTTAGATCAGCTTGAACAGCAAACACGATCAAACAACGTCGAAATTCAGTGCATACCTGAGAAAAAACAAGAAGATCTGTTTAAAATTATGTCAGACCTGTTTAAGGTTGTTGGATGTGATTTAGGGGGGAGGGATGTTCTACATTGCACTAGGGTGGCCCGGCTTAACCCTGATAGTACACGACCACGATCAATTATAGCACAACTGGCTTCCCCTCGACTTCGTGACCAATTCCTTGCTTCTGTCATAAATTTTAACAAGAAAAATAAAGAGAATAAGCTGAACAGCACTCATCTTGGCTACCCTGGAACAAAAACCGCAATTTATGTTACTGAACATTTGTCCCCGACATACAAGGCTCTGCACGCTGCCGCAAGGGTAAAAGCCAGGGAACTTGGCTTTAAATTCATCTGGATCCGGGGTGGTAGAATTTTCATGCGTAAAACGGAAGAAGCAGAGCATATCATGATCAGAAACATGGACACTTTAAACAAACTTTCTTAGTTGTTTATTTACCTACTTATGTATATCGCAGCATTGGTATTCTTTTTTGTTAAAATTCACTGATATTAATATTTATTACCAAAATACAAGAGGTCTACGCACAAAGACCCACAATTTTTGTCGTCAATTATCGTTGGAAAGTTATGACATTGTAATATTAACCGAAACATGGTTGAATAGTGGTGTCTTAAGTTCGGAGCTTTTTGACGATAGGTATATTGTATATAGAAGGGATAGAGACGGTACGAAAAAAGACGGAGGGGGCGTATTGATCGCTGTGTCAAAGAAGATAGGCTCGAAACGTATGATTCAATGGGAAAGTCAGTGTGAAGATCTTTGGGTTGTTATTGAGGTTCCATTTATCAAAACTATTCGTCAAATAGCTCTGTGTGCGGTATATTTACCACCCCCGGTTATGCGTAGTACCTTGGACCACTTTTTGGATTGCTGTAATTCAATGCTTGAACGGACGAGTTTGCACACCTGTATTGTTGGTGATTTTAATTTGAGTAACATCAAGTGGAACTTGCTAAATGACTCGGTAAATAACTATGCTCCTCCTGGCTTCAGTAATATACTTATAGATTTTACTCACATGCACAAATTAGCGCAGCTGAATGACATTGTGAACGTGTCTGGGAGGATATTGGATTTAGTCTTAACAAACTTACCTTCTTGCAGCGTAACTGCAGCTCCAAACCCACTGAGTGCTATTGATGTCCTACACCCCCCTATCGAAATCCGAGTACGAGCGAGTAAGGAAACCTGGCTTCCATATAACTCGAAAAATATAAGGCCAAATTTTTTTAAACTGGATTACACGAAAATTTGCGACGACCTTGGTGGGGTGGACTGGGATATTGCGTTTAAGGATACTACTGGTGTTAATGACAAACTCCAAGTCTTTTACGATAAGATTCGTAGTATCATACAGTTACATGCCCAAACCGCCAAAAACACTTCTAAGAAAAATAAATACCCACCTTGGTTTGACAAGAACGTCATAAGAGCCTTAAAGGAGAAAAAGAAGATAAGATTCCGATACAAATTGTATAAAAATCCTATGGATGCACTGGAACTCAAATTAATAGGCAAAAGGTGTTCCATATTAGCAACAAAGGCTTATAATGACTACATTAAAAATGTTGAGGATGAAATCTCGGAGAATCCAAATCGCTTCTGGTCATACATTAAGGCTAAAAGAGGTGGCTCTAGTTCTTTCCCCGCCACAATGACCGACGGAATCATGGTAACATCAGATGGTCTGCAAATATGTGAGATGTTTGCGTCACATTTTTCCTCATCTTTTAGTAATGCAAAACCTTTGACCGGAAGCGAACCAGTCTCTGACTTCCTCCATAATATGAAAAATAATAGCCTGCCACTAACGGCACCTGTTATTAGTCATGAGAGCGTTTACAATAAACTCAAGGGATTAGATACACGCAAAGGCGCTGGGCCTGATGGTATTCCGCCGATTTTTATTGTTAAGTGCGCCACATTCTTGGTGTCTCCTTTAGTAACTATTTTTAATATGTCTCTCAGCTCAGGTGTTTTTCCAGACACATGGAAAAAAGCGAAAGTTGTGCCGATTTATAAAAGTGACGAGAAAGACAATATTAATAACTACAGACCTGTCTCTATGTTATCAACATTCGCTAAGGTTTTCGAGTCCCTAATTTGTCCCTTCATTCAGTCGCACTTCAAACTCTATTTGAGTGACTCCCAGCATGGTTTCGTGGCTTCCAGGTCAACTACCACTAACCTTGCGACCTTCTCTGAGATGTTAACGGATGCCATCGACTGCGGCAAGCAGGTCGATGTAATTTACACGGACTTCAGTAAAGCTTTTGACCGAGTTCCCCACCACGTACTGCTGTCGAAGCTCTCTGCGTACGGGATTACTGGTTCACTTCATACTTGGCTCAAATCCTATCTTGAAAATCGATTCTTCTATGTCGCAGTCAATGGATTCCAATCTGAAACTTATGGGACCACTTCAGGGGTACCTCAAGGCTCACATGTCGGTCCGGTTCTTTTTAACGTTTTTGCGAACGATATCCCACATTGCCTCAAGTCCTCAGAATGTTACATGTATGCAGACGATCTCAAATTCTCCAGAATAATTGAGTCTATTGACGATACTGAACTGCTTCAGAGCGATGTCGACTCGTTGCTTCAGTGGTGTAACGATAATGAAATGTTGTTAAATGTCAAAAAATGTTACCACGTGAAGTACACCCGGAAAAAGAAATTAACAGCTAGTGTATATCGTGTGGGCTCTAATATTATCCAAGAAGCAAATGAAATAAGGGACTTGGGTGTTACTTTTGATAATGCCCTGACTTTTATACCTCATGTAGAAAATATTATCAGGGGGGCTTCAAGAATGCTGGGGTTCATTGTTAGGAATGCTGCCGGCTTCAGGCGTAGTGGTACCAAGATTTTGCTGTACAACAGCATTGTACGAAGTATCTTGGAATACTGCAGCCCTATCTGGAGACCTCACTACGCAACGCACAATCTGAGATTAGAGAGAATACAGAAACGATTTATGTGGCATCTGGCTTATGCCAGCGGAATTGCCAGAAGGAAACGGTCGTATGTAGCCAGACTCACACATTTTAAAATGGTGACATTGGAGAAGCGCAGAAGAATCGCGGATTCCATTTTTCTTTATAAAATTCTCCGGAACAAAATTGACTGTCCCCACTTGCTAAGCAAGTTCCGATTTCGTGCTCCTGCTAGACTCCCTCGTACCCCTATAACTCCCTTGTACCCCACTCCACGCAGAACGGTTCTCGGACGAAGTTCTATTGTCCCTCGGCTCTGTAAACAGTTAAACGAATACAGCGATCTTATTGACGTGCATTTCGACTCGTTTGGCAAGTTCCACAGAATAACATGTAATAGTATGTAATAATGCATTTATTTTGACATTGGCTGTAGTTTGAATTTGATTTTTATATTATCTTCGTTTCGTGTAATTTTTATTGTGACTTCGCTTTTATGAAATTTAAATTGAGAATTTGTTTGTGTACGGTATTATTTTGATTATTTTGATTGTGCTTTTAATTTTATTTTTATATTTAAATTTGATTCCGTTTTTAATTTTGATTTTGTAGTAAAATTTTAGTCGTTATTTAATTTTGATTTTGCATTTAAATTTGATTTTGTATTTTATTATTTGTTTTGTTTTGATGATTTTAAGTCTAATTAATCTGGATTCAACTTTTATTAATCTGGTTACATTTATTATTTTATGGGGCATGCGGTGCTAACCTGTAAGAAATTGTTATACTAACCTTTGATTTAAGAATCTTATTTTAAAATGTAACAGTATAAACAATTGTTGGTTGGCCTGAAATAAATAAATAAATAAATAAATAAATAATCTAAATATAAAATATACTAATATTATAAAGCAGAAGAGTTTGTTTGGTTGAACGCGCTAATCTCAGGAACCACTGGTTCAAATTGAAAAAATGTTTTTGTGTTGGATAGTCCATTTATTGAGGAAGGCTATAGGCTATAAACATCACGCTACGACCATTAGGAGCGGAGCAGGAATGAAAAATGTTACACAATCGGGGGAAATTTTATTCCCCTTGTGAGCTTTTTCTCTCTTAGGTGACGCAGATGAAGTTACGTGGGTCAGCTAGTCTTATAATATAAGATTGACATGTTTAACAAATACTTTCTCTTACAGAAACTCGAGGCCTAAAAGACCCTCTCCAAATCGAAAACCTTCAGGACCAAGCCCAAGTGATGCTCATGACACACGCCCGAACAGCTCACGGAACTGCCCCCGCTAGGTTCGGGAGACTCCTCCTACTACTTCCACTATTACGTCTGGTCACCCCCCAACAGTTAGAGCGTGAGTTTTTCGCGAAGACCATTGGACAGACACCGATGGAAAAAGTCTTAGCAGATATGTATAAGAATTGAAGAACTTCGCAGTTTACTCTGTGGATTTAAAATCATTATCAGTTTGACTTTGCAATGTCAACTTTAACATTTAAGGCGTTTGGTTTAAGATAGTTTGACTTGAAAATATAAGTTGTGTATTGACTTAAGTCTATCTTTCGTGCTAGAGTTGTTTAATTAAAAAAATGATTTTTTTTCGACGATTTTGATGGAATGAAATTTTTCTTTTTCTTTTTGTTACTGTGTAAATAAGCTTTCTCCAGATTAATATTAATAGCTTTGCAATGCAATGTAAATATGAGCAATGTTGCTTTTAGTTTAAGTACACAAAAAGAGATTGAGGAAACTTAGTTAATATAGTTACCTAAAAAAAGTTAATTTAAATGCAATGTCGCTTTTAGATTTAATTTAAGCCTCTTTTATAACATTCCAAATACTTAATTAAGAAACTATTTCTACATTCCTAGTTGGTTAAACTGTAAATTATTTCTACATTCCTAGTTGGTTAAACTGTAAATATTTATAAATTGAGTCTCCAATTTAACTCTGCAATTTAAAATAAACTGTTCACTTTTACTTATGTAAAGATAAATCTCCAAAGAATTACCTACAGTAAATGTTATAATTTCTTCAACAATATATTGTAATATTTATAACTAGTCCATACATATTATAGTAAGTTAAAAAACATTAAATTTAGATTTTTGGGTGTTTAAAGGCCAAATCTCATACTTAAAAAAATACTTTGTTTAATATACTTTAACTATTAGTATATGAAATGTATATAATAGTATATTATTATTGTATATGTATAAACGAATAGCAAAGGCCTCGGTTTAAAGAAATCTGAGATACATAGTACTTACTTATATTTAAGTAATTGTTGTAGCTTTTATGTAAATCTTGAATGTAATAGTTGTAAAATAAACTCTATTAATATTAGGATAGAGTCCACATAGTACTGGGTATAAGAGACAGCGATGCATGACCTGTTACCATTAGATTTAACCCACCGGCTTCTCTGTTCCCCGATAATTTTCAACTGGTTTTTTTTTCCGAATGGCTTCTCGTAGTTCAACCTAGAGAGGTTGTCGTCTGCTTAACCGGACTATCCTGTGTGTGTGGGTGTCTTGAGTGAAAGGCCTTCAGCCTGAGCGAAAAACTTACAAAGCAAGCGACTACACACTAAGGGTACCCCTCCGAGGTACGGGCCTCGGCTTAGCGTCGCTGGGAGAAGACGACAAGGCGACAGGCTGGATCTGAATGGAATAAAGGGTGTAAAACACCTCTTAACGAAGCCGAAAGGCAGTTGTTCTCCTCGTCATTTTGATCATTTATTTGATCCTCTAGGGGTCAAAGTAACAACTTTTTGACAATTTTTTTTAAATACAATTTTAATATTGTAAGTTTTTTACTAAAAGCAGCTCCACTAACCCCGTACTATTGGATCCTTCCGTCAGTACAATGTTTTGAGTGCGTTACATTAAGTTATACCACAAAACATGATTTTTCACCCCAAATAAAAGTTGTTTCCCAGCAAAAATTTTTGCGTAAAGGTACTCAGTTTGATGTAAACTTGGTTTACGGCGGTGTAGGTGCTTGGTTAACGGCTTCGTGATGAGGTGGTTTACACCCTGTATAATCTTCTTTTTCGGATGGGATATCGGGAGTGTCAGACTTTTACTGACTAAATTCCACCCATGTTCCTTCCTCGCCCTTTATGTTCCGGGGCCACGGTATCTCTTTCGAACAGTCCCGCAACCCCGGCAGGCTTCGGCCCTTGCGCGCCTCAAGGAGATGTGACATCACTTTGAGGCGCGCATGGAACACAAACGCGCCGTCGACGCGGCCTGTCGTCATTATAAGACGGATGGACGGCGAGCTAGCCCATAGCTGCTTATTGATTATAATCTGGGTCTCTACAAGGTTCGAGTGAATCGGTTTCTTCTACACAAGCGTGCACCTTCGCTTCACATCCGACGAGTTTCGGCCAATCGCAAAACTATTTTGTATAAAATAGTTTTATGAATAAAATGCTGTTTCATACAAATGAGCATTAGGCATGACGACATTTCCAAAATATCGCAAATCTATTTAGTCCGTCAGTTAGAGTATTGGAAAATAATGGACACGTATTTTTTGTTTTTGTAAATCAATGAATATTGATAAAGATAAAACGCATCAAAACTTGGGAGTGGGGAGCTCGTGACGTCAGAACGCACTAAAAATTATATGGCGTGACGTATTGAGAATTTTAAAAGCGTCATACCTTGGTCAATTTTGGTTTATATAAGTAACAAAAGAAAAAGTTTGGGTCAAATATTTGTTGATAATCTAATTGACGAACTATTTTTTTTATCGTCTCCCCTAATACCTACACAGTCAAAACGTATGGAAAAACAGATTTTGTAATAGTTTAGAATCATGTGCAGAATTATTGGTAACAGTTTTCGCACGATATTCTTTATGCCGTGTTTATTATTTACTGTATTCAAAGGTGATTCTCCATTTTAACATAGAAAAATATTAAATAATAGACTAGAACCACATACCGCTATTAAATAGCTAACGCGGTAGGAATAATCTAGAGACCTACCCAACGAATAAAAGACACGTCATTGAATAATGCAGGAAAAATATGTCAATTTCCTTAAAATACATAATTATTCCATTACATAATAACAGTGGCAAATTACTAAACCAACAAAAAAACATAACAATATTTACGTCATCGCTTAAAGATAAACTGTTGATGAATGTATGACACATCATACTAATTAATTTTACTAAGCAACAAATATAAAACAAATGACTAATGAATTCGAAAATGACGTAATAAACAACATACGTGAACAATACATTATTTGTTATACTTACGAATTTAAAATCAGGTCATTAGACTTATTAAGTTTATGGAATAATATTTCAAACGAATTTGAACTTTAATATGGCTTTATCATGGCAGATGACATAAGGGCGCGATTCCATTATGCAAGTCTTGCATAGTAGAATGACGTCACATTTTCAACTTGCATACATGCACAACTTGTATGATGTAGTTTGAACTTGTACATTTTTTATTCAAGTGACGTGCAAATTGAACGCGCAATAGTTGCACGTCTTGAATTGCGAACGGTCGGATCGTGTGACGTGCCCTTCTCAGTTGTTGATCATCTCCTCTTGTATATGCAAGTAAAACTTGCATGCAATTTGCACCCAAGCAAGTTGTACGCAACGTGTGACGTCATATTTGCATGCAAGACTTGCTTAATGGAATCGTGCCTTTATATCAATTCGTCAAGAGTCAGGTGATCCCCTTTTTAATGTCATCATTAATACTAAACAATTACTATTAATACGTGGAAAGGGTGACATTACTTTAAGGAATTTTACAAGTTTATATTCCTATACATTTTATACTTCGTCATCATTATGTCACGAATTCGTCAAGTCACAGGTGATTTTTATAGTTCGTCATCATTATGTCACGAATTCGTCAAGTCACAGGTGATTTCATAGTTCGTCATCATTATGTCACGAATTTGTCAAGTCACAGGTGATTTTATAGTTCGTCATCATTATGTCACGAATTCGTCAAGTCACAGGTGATTTTATAGTTCGTCATCATTATGTCACGAATTTGTCAAGTCACAGGTGATTTTATAGTTCGTCATTATTATGTCACGAATTCGTCAAGTCTCGGGTAATGACATTCTAATGTCATAATTCGTACGTAGATTTTTATGAATCAAAATCAATCAAAATCAAAATCACTGTTAATTTTAAGGTATGTAATTGAAATAGCGTCACGTACTCATCGTTATGAATAAAAATAAAAGCCGAAACCGAAAGGAAAAATTGGCTTGTCCACACATTGTGGTATATTTGCAGAAGTTGACTTGTTGGAAACAGCTTATTTTTTTCGCAATTGTGCGTATAAAGTCTCAACTAGGCAGGGGCGAAGGCACCTAAAGAACAATTCCAGTCGCTTTCCCTTCAGGAACAAGGCTAGGCTTGTATGTACAAATGGAATAGTAATAAAATAAACTCAATTGATATTAGAATAGAGTCCACATAGTACTGTGTATATGGGGTAAAGATGCGAAAACTGTTACAATGAGTACATGATTTTTAACTCAACAGCTTCTCTGGTCTCGGCAGACCCGAAGGCACCTATGAAGCTGATTCCTGCCGGTTTCTTTTCAGGAACAAGGCACTCTTTGTAGTGTCTATAGACTCGGTCATACTTCGCTATACCCCATCTCTTTACAGAATCGACTAATTCCGCTTGATAAATGATTTTGAAATACATAGGATATAGAATTGTAAATAAAACGCTTGTAGATAACTAACAGTATTTGTTATTAATGTTATTATTATAAAAACTGCCAAATTGTAACCTGTGTAGCCAAAAATGTAATTATAAATAGGAAACAATAAATGTGATGTCCAAAATAATCGGATTGGTTTTTATTGCCTTTTCTTAACCTCGTTTTTGTCTTGCAAGGGCCATCTAGGGACGAGCAAATATGTCAAAAGTATGCCTATTATATTTAGGTACTCTTGACGCTTTGAATGCGAGCGGGTGATACAGAGTCAATTTTCAATGACCGGCCAAATTTTCAGAGATGGTTTACAATCGATAATATTTTCGTTATACCTAACGCAAAAAAACACAATTTTTAAATAAAATTTCATTCTTGTCCACCGCTAAAACGCGAACGTGTGGATATTGCAACAGCAAATTGCAATTCAATTGAACAACCTAGACGAGTAGCAGATAGCACACACATAAAGGGTGTCAAACACCTCTTCACGAAGCCAAAAGGCACTTGTTCTGTCCATCATTGCGATCAGTTTTTGTTTTACACCATACCTGGGATCATTCTAGTTACGGAGATATGGGGGTCAAAGTTACAACTTTTTGATAAGTTTTTTTTTTATACCAGTTTTTTTGTGATTTTGTCTTTTAACACCTCCACGACTCCAGTATTATTCAATCCATCCATCAGCACAATGTTTTTAGTGCGTTACATTGAGTTCTACCACAAAACATGATTTATAACTTCAAAAAAAAAAGTTGTTTCCCAGCAATAATTTTTGCGTAAAGTTACTTGTTTGATGTTTGATGACAGAATGCTTGGTTAACGGCTTTGTGATGAGGTGGTTTACACCCTGTAGGTACATTTAGGGGTGCATGCACGCACACAAGTGCATTAATTCCCACAAGGTTTATGATTTAGGAAATCTTTAGGACATTTTCAAATGCATGCTATTATTTTATTTAATATTTTTAGACAATCATATTAAAATGCACTTTTCGTCTGATATCTAGACCTTAATTTTAAATTTTGGCTGTCATTGAAAACTAACCCTGTATGTGGAAGGGAATACCCAGGCTGACAGAGCTGTAGTGCTTCTTATAGTCCAAGAGGCCAGTAAAATAAAGTAAAAATATATACTTAACACGACGTTCCCTGTCCCAATACAAACTCGACAACTGGCAACATTTTCCGCCGGCTCTTTTTGATTATTAGTAACCTTTTTATCTAACCATCCCTACATGAAAATCATTTTCCTGTAATTCATGCGTCCAATCAAATAAAAAAACTTTTTTACAAAAAATAAAACCGACTTCAGAGAAAACAAAAAAGTGAAAAATAACTTCTGAAAAAACGCTTCAGAAGTCGGTGACCTTTGTTTGATTAATTTAGTTTTATTGTCACCGAATTCTGAAGCGCTTTTTAGTGGTTCACATGTGCTTACCCCTTCAAAGCGTACCGGCGTGATTTTAAGTTATGAACTGATGTAGGTAAACAATAGACAGATATGAGATTTCGGCAATCCCAGTACATTTGCTATCATTTATTGAGGAGTTCCGTTGCATATCTCCGAAGTTCTTCATCACATCTTCATCAAATTGAAATGGGATCACTTCGAGAAAGTACACTTCCTAAAACTACCCAAATCCCTTCTAGTGTGCCTATAAAATGTGAAGAGATCTCTCTTTCTCCAGAATCCCATCATCAGATACTGATTTGATGATTATGAGACCACACAGAAAGCACCAGCTTTCAAATAAAAAAGAACCATCAAAATCGGTTCACCCAGTCGAAAGTTCTGAGGTAACAAACATTTTCAAAATCTGGGTGTATTTTGCACAAGTGCGTACCCCCTCAGAGCATACAGGCGTGATGTTACGTCATGATGTAGTATGAACAATGAACCTACAAGCGATTGCAGCAATTACTGCAGATTTGCCGTCTATTTTTGAAGAGTTCCATTGTGTATCTCGGAAGATCAGCATCAGATCTTCAGCAAATTAAAATGGGACCAAACGACAAGCACCAGCTTTCAAATAAAAAAAGAATCATCAAAATCGGTTCACCCAGTCGAAAGTTCTGAGGTAACAAACACAAAAAAAAAAGATACAGACGAATTGATAACCTCCTCTTTTTGGAAGTCGGTTGAAAAACATCAAAATTACTTTTGGATTACGACTCCAACAAAAGTCATGGACACATGAGTTTGGTACAAATGTGACTACTTTGGAGTCCTTGGACAGTAAACGTGTTGTGTCGAAGTGGAAAGAAAGAAAAGAAAGAAAGAAAGAATAAATATTTATTTGACTTCAGTTAATAAAGCACACACACACACAATAATAAATAAAAAAGATACAAAACAATGAGTAGGACATAGTAGAAATGTGCTGTGTGCCTCACGGCTGCGCAAAAAAGGTCCATTTCAGCATTCATGCCAGACAGGTGATGAAGCTGTCTGACGCTGGTCTTCCAATGAACCTTTACGTTACAGAATAAACGGTTTCAAACAATATATAAACAAATGGTTAATAATAAAAATAAATAAATAAATAAATATCACTGATTGATATTGATATAATTGATTGAGTTTTGTTTTAATTTTATTTTATTGTGATGATAATTGGCTTTATTTGATGTTTATTATTATTTGGCAATGGGTGTTATTTACCTGAAAATAAATGAATTTAATTTAATTTTTTAATTTTAATTTAATTAACACACAGCGCCACCTAGCGCCACACTAAGCAAAGCTTATGTCGTGGTCACTAGATAATAAATAAATAATAATAATAATAAATTTCGTAAAAAATATCCTTTATTTTCGTAAGTCAAAACGGCAAGATGTTTATGCATGGTTCCCGGAAAATAAGAAATCTACTCGTAGATATCACAAAAAGCAACTCACATTATATTTAATGCGAATTTCGGACCACCTCTGCAGTTTCACTTAACATTTGCACACTCATCCTTAAAACTCTGCAGTCCTACTAAATTAAAAAATAAGGAACTCGTGGCTAAAAAATTTAAGCCGCTCGGGTCGATCGTTAGGTTATGCCGTCCTTGCCTAGGTTGGTCTGTGGATGGGTGACCACACTTACATACCGAGTTTCCTCCGTGCCTCGGAAAGCACGTTAAGCTGTTGGTCCCTACTATCATTTGAAGGGTACAGAGGCAAAACAAGGAATATCACAAAAAATCCAAAAGTTAGTTTTTGATGCCAACATTCTCATTTCCCCGCGTATTTTTATTGGCATTATACAAAAAGCGTAAAAACAAGCATAGTCAGATGTAATACTCGAATTTAAAAATTGTGTGCAGGAACAAAACAGGGAAGGTCCATGTTGAAACGGAACGTAAGAAGGAATGTCCCAACTTACGTTCAAATTTAGCAGTCAACTTTTTTTATGTTTGTTTCTGTTTCAATATATTTAACAAACCACCTGAATAGTCGTCTAAAGCATTTATTTAGAAATATTTTTTGATTTAGCAGGTGGACAGAACAAGAACTACTTGGTATGAGGTTTATCAATTTTTGTATGGGACGTATTGGACATTCCCAGTTTTTGTATGTTCTAAAAGGGAACTACATTAATTTTTTTATCATTCTCAAACTTTTTATTTTCATAAAAGTATTTATTGTTTCTAAAACGAAGACTTTAAAAGGTATAGGTACTTAAGTTCTTAGTAGCAGTTTACAAGTTTAAGTAATACCTAAGAAAGTTATTAACTTTGAAAAATAAAAATGTTAAATAAACAACTTTTTGTTTTTGTGACATTTCTTGTTTTGCCCCTGTACCCTTCATTTGTCTATCTTTGACAGTCGTTACAGGTAGTCAGTGGCCCAAAAAGACTGACAATCAGCCTTACCAAGTGGTATCATATTTCCCAGTATTAACTGCAGTATCAGCTGCATCCGGTTAGACTGAAAGCCGACCCCAACATGGTTGGGAAAAGGCTGGGCAGATGACCTACAAAAAATAGAAAGTATTGTACAATTAATAACATGTCTACGATACCGACATACTTAATTGGTCAGCCTAAAACAAACATCGGGACATTTAAAGGAAAGGAGGGGAAAGGAAACTAAATAAAAGCTTGTAATTAGTTTCCGACCGAAACAGAATCTTCAGCCGAAACCGAAACCGAACCTTCGGTCTTGGTCCCAGTTTCGGCCGAAACCGAAACTGAAACAATTTATATTATTATTTCAATTAATATAGCATGTAAAATCTTTTGTATTTATACGCTTAAATAGAAAGTTAACACGTGTAAAAAATAAAGTGCATGTAAAAAAAATAGTTCTTAGTTTGTAAAATTAACCATTTAAATAAAAAAACCTTGGATATAAATAAAATAATTCATTTTTTTTTTCAGAAAATTGCCAAATAGGATTCTTTCAGTTTTTGTGACATTTTTTACACTGATTTCAATGTACCTATAATAAATAAATAATATCTCATAGATTAAAATACAATAACCACTAAGGTAAACATACCTATGGCAGTCATTATTAATAGGAAAATTAATTCAAGTAAATAATGAAGTTTAACAATCCCTATAGAATCGATAATTTATCGTGTTATAAAACGCGAACTCTGTGTGTGCTACGAGAATTAGGTCCTGTAGCAGACTGCTACTGAGAAATTCTTGACAGAAAACCTTATTACCGTCCTGGGAATAAAACATAAGTCCCCAATACCGCTAAGGGCGTTCATAGACTAGAGTCGCGCCGCAGTTTAATGACAGTTATAGGGATTAAAAAGTCTGTCAGGTTTCAGGCTTGCTAAAGTAGATTCATCTTTCATGGGGTACTGTTTAAAATGTTACAATAAAATACCTCCTCACATTCTACAACTGAATGAGACGAAATTTAAATCTTGTATAAAACGCACACTATGTAGGCAAGCATATTATAATTTGGGGGATTACATTAATGATAAAAATGCTTGGCTCAATGCTGGTCCTGCTCCACAACCATAGGCAAACTAACTGATTCCCAGGTTACGTTATTGTGGAAGCTGCAGAAGATTGTAAAATATCCTTGCATTGTATAGATTCCATCTCGTAGTATTATATAACTGCATATCACATTTGTGTGAGTTCTATGTACTGTAAAGCCACCATTTACATTTAGTTATCTTTTTCTATTTTTTGACTTGAATATGCCTTGGCGGCTGAGAGATTGTCATGCTCACTCAAATGTCTCGCTGATGGTGGCGGGTGTGTCGGGTCATTTAGCTCCCTTCAATATGGTCGAGTTGAATGGCGCCGATACATGCGTCATGTTCGTGAACGGACGCTGTCAGTTGGGACTGGTCATCTCTTAGCTGCCATGGTTAATTTTAATTTCTTTTTTTTTTTACACTGTTGATTTAATCTTTTCTCTGGACGCTCTTAATGTGCACGTCTTTCTACATCGTTCTCACATATATGTATAATCACACATGAATGATGTAACCAAGATTTTGTAACAATATATTGATTTAAAAAGAGTGTCCATGGAGTTTCTTGCCCGTTCTTCTCCATAGAGATCTACGCTAGGGAATGGGCAACT